>OX031015.1:2470245-3852745 GCA_943736025.1 Tenthredo mesomela
CCCTACGTGTTACATGTACCGTATAGTAGTTCTCTTTATATGTATATGCATACGTATGTATAATGTAATATATGTACGGGCCGATTTAGTTTTTTTTATTTCTTTCCTCATTTTTTTTTCTTGCCATTTTATTTTGCAGTGCTTTCCTCAACTCTCAACCGTTTCTTATTTTCATGTCTGAGATAATCATATATATATATATATATATATAGGATAAAATATTGTTGAACGTGGAAACAGATTGAAAATAATCATTCAGATGATCGTTCTTTTGTAGATTCGTAAAAAGGAAAATTTATTTGATCGTATAACTTGAATATATAATATATATATATATACATATGTACAGACGAATAAACTTCCGAGTGGATTAATCATGTAATTAACCGAGTTCACTGTGACAGTCGTGTGAGGTGTATCTAATTCGTTTATAGGTAGGGTATACCTACGTGTACTGGGTATAGGACGAACGGATGTGTGCCGTGGTGAAGTGACGAGTTAAACCCACCCAAAGTAGTGGTCACTGCGGGCTTCCTCGGGCATGAAATTAAAACGAGTTAACCCAGGAAAACAGTGGTGTATATGCCTGGGACCGTCCCTTCAATTCTCCTCCCTTACCCGAGAAGAGTAATTAAAGTCGCGGTAAAGTCCGAGACACGTTTCTGCATTTCATTTATCGAGTTAATTTACTTCCTAGTATTTTTTTTTATTTTATTTTTTTTTTTTTTTTAAGTTTTAATCTACTACGTGACAAAAATGTTCGACTTATCTTCATTTTTTATTTTTGTCTTCTTATATAAATATATCGTACATTTATATTCTCGTTGAAAATTGAGATAGAATGAAAAAATAGAAAAAGCAGATGAAGAAGAAGAAAGAAAAAAAAAAAAGAAAGAAAATCGAATGAGAAATGAAAATGAAAATAAAAATAAAAATAAAAATAAAAATAAGGCAGCCGAATAAAGTTTGCGAAGTCAAAGCTTTGAAATTGCATGTACTGATTCACTTGAAACTTTTCTACTTTCAGACGGCCCAGAAAGCAATATTTTTTGATCGAACGCGTTCGTCATATCTTTGTTCAAACTCTCTAACAAAACTCTTTTTCTTTACTTGTAGATGTATGTATGTACATATATCGGTGTATATATATATATATATATATATATACGTGTATAGCTATCCACGGTAATGTTACGTAAGAAAAGCCGAGGCACACACGTTTCGTGCTGTTTGCTAAAAGTTGGACAACTTTTAGGAGCGTATCTTAAAAAAGTTTCATCGAAACTTTTATACCTTAGCTGGATTATAGTTCTCGTTTCTGTTTCATAGCTTTTATTCGAACACCTTAATTCTAGATATTGACTTCGACGATATCGTTAATCTGGTCGAGTGATGCGTTATCATAGAATCAACGAGAGGGTGCAAAAAAAAAAAAATTGTACAACTAGGTGATCAATGGCTGGAGCGCCATAACTACTTCTAAAAAGAATTTTGTACTCATCGGATTTTATAGACTAGAAACTTTTCAAAGTTTCATACGCAGAAAAAAAAAGGGGAACTCTGTTGGAATCCAATTCATTAAATAGAAGTGGCTGATGTTCAACTATAATCAGCGTATATGAGAAAAGGACAAATATACTTCATGGGATTAATGGTCGTACTCGTCCAAGCCAACAGTTATTTTTTCCTTTTTTTTTTTCTTTTTTTTTTTGCATTGAAAAAAAGAGGAATCGTTCGAAATGAATCGTAACAAGTACGTGATTAAAAGTCGAGATCAATTCTTACTTGGGATGGGAATAAAAATAATGAGAAAATAAAAAGGAAAATAAATAATTAAACGAATATCAGATATAGTACCTAAGCGAGGCGCAGACGCAGATTAGAGAAAATTTATCCAACGAAGAGGAATATGCATGAGGCACACATATGACACGGTGGTGTTTAACTTTACGAAATTTGAGTCTTGGGTTGATTGTAACCCGAACAAGCCCACATTACCTGCGGAGCTTTGTTACAAACGTGAATCGCGATTTAGACGGTTAGTAAAGTAAGGGCTGGATTACCAAAGCGACATTGACGAACGCGCGCCTCTTTCCAGTGAAAAGGGTGTCGCCACAGAGAACCTGGGCCGACGCCTAACCCTCGTTAAACTTCGCGGTTCTAGCCGCGGATTCTGCACCAACTTTACTCGAGATATCCTCAAGCACCATGGTGGAATAAGGGATTGGCTCTGGTGGATCGCAAGTTTCATTAATTAACTGAAGAGAGGACAACTAGTTGTGCGAAATGAAGTGTAGTACATCTGAATGGGAGGATGTTCCAGACCCATGAATGACGAGGATCATACATCCGTCTTAATTTTCATTAAAAATGTATCGACCACTTACTAATTTACCGAATCTTCACGGTTCTGGGTATATCTCATTGAATCCGGCCATTTGCTTTTACGCGAAAAGAACAAATTCACCCTCTAAATTTTGTAGAGTGAAAAATTCACTCTTTGTCTTTGGAGTTGCACGATTTTCAATCCAAGAAAGTGAAAATTCACTCCCCGTGTGGAAATTGATCCCGGTTTCTGGCCGGGTTCCAGTCGGAAAGCCCGGCTTTTAGCCGGATTCTGGCCGGGCGTTCTGGCCAGGACCCGACCAGAATCGTCACGCTCGGCTATCCATGACCTGGTCAGGAGTCCTGGCCGGGCTATGGCCCGGCTGTCCGGCCATAGACTGACCAGGCTTTACTAGGGGCTATAACATATCGCGATGATTTTATTCGATTATTCGCAGTTGGAAAATAAAAACAAATTATAAACAAGTTTTCAATATTTTTAGTAGATTTTTTATTCAACTTAATATTTCTTATTATGATAGATATTACGAGCAATAATTCAACCTATGGTTTCAAAATTATAGTATCGCAAATAGAAACTTCATCCAATCCTAAAGTAATATCACCAATCTAGTTTTTTCGATCTTTATATCGTTTCTTTGGATTTTGTTGTTTTTTCCTGGATGCGGGACTATAGTCCTTAGGGCGAGGGGGTAACCACTTCAAACTTGTGTGTCCCATCTATTTCACATTTCAAAATAATTTCATATGATTTCACAACTATTTCATATCATTTCACAGGTATTTCACAAGCATTTCATACCATTTCGCGATCATTTCACAAGCATTTCATACCACTTCACAAGCATACCATTTCATACCATTTCACAAGCATTTCATACCATTTCACAAGCATTCCATACCATTGCATACCATTGCATACCATTTCATACCATTCCATACCATTTCAACCCATTTCACAATAATTTCATAGCTAACTGTCCCAACTATTTCACGAGTAGTTACCCCCTCGCCTTAGAGCGTATGATAAAAATAATGAAACTATAGCTATATCTATGTATTAACATAGGAAGAATATAAATTTTACGTAGTGCTCATATTGGAAATATAGTAGGGATATATGAATTGCAGAAACTATCATAACCGTGTTACTTATATTAGTATATTTCAACTTTTGTGAATACTTTTATTATCAGTTTTCTCACTGGCACACTACTCGTTTCTTCAAAGCCAATCTCGTCTGAATCAATGAACTTCAGATTCTTTCTATTTTTTTTTTCCATCCCGAACTTTAGTATTTCCAAGGACGGTCCTCAAGACACTGTAAAAAGTGGACTCGGAGATGAATTTGCCAGATTTGTCCCGGTGTCTATCTGCGAGAAAACCTGCGCTAGAAAGATTCGGGCTTTCATTAATTTCTTAAACCGCATAATTGTTTCAATTTTTTTCAATCCTTACCGACTCGGCAAGCAGTGGATAAATGCTGTATCCTTCATTAAGAATTTTTCTGGCATCCTTTTTATGGCAGTATATTTCAAAGCATGAGGGAAATATCCGATTCATTTTTAAGGTCTAGTGGTATTCGATATTTTCGGTATTCGGATCTGGCCAAGCAGAGAGCGGCAGGTTAAAAAAAATTAGAAATTATTCACGATCTTCTCTGACTTTTATCACGGTATTTGACAGTTGGTTTGTTATAAAAACAATTGTAAAGCTAGAGGTAAATTGGTAACTTATCAGTATAATAACAAATCGGGATGTACTTCACGTCGTCAAATACCGCGCTCTGATATGCTAGACTAGCACCTGGCCAGTCCCCGGTCAGGCACTTTGACAAAAATACTACCCGGCTAACGCCCGGCCAGAAACCTTGTTGTAGCCGGGACAAACCGGGACATTTCCACACGGGTCTGCTTGGAATGAAATTCAACTCCTTCAGAGTGAAATTTCACCATTTTTTCTCGGAGTTGCACGATTTTCACTCCAAAAAATTAAGAGAGCACCCTGAAATGAAATATGGAAGGAAAAAGTGAATCGGTTCTTGACAAATTTCAGGTCAATACGTTAGGTGAGATTTTTCTTAACCGTGGTTGAACCCTCAACCCTGTAATTCGTCTTAGATATTTCACGAAATTTGAAACGCGAAACCTCGCGTCGAGCGAGCGAGTGGAGATCTAGGAAAAACTATCTCGTATTTTTCCCCTCGAGGAAGTGTAACGCTGAATGTGGGTTCATCCGTATCCTCGGACTTCGAAGAGGTTGAGAGATCGAGATCGAGGCGGGAAGTAAACGTCAACGAATCTAGAGGGATATGCTGTATATTCCCTGAAGCATCGTGACGTCGAACCTGAAGTAATCTAAGAATCTTCGAAGCTTCGTTTACGAAGAGAGCTTCCCTTTTCGCGCACTCCTAGACTCTCAACTCAGGGTGAAATGCGAAATTCAACGGGACGACGTAGGGGATGAAACGAAAGGGGGAAAAAAAACCATCACCCATCGCCCTTTACTTCTGCTCGTGTATATATCTAGCAGAATCGTATATACACGGAACAATGCAGACAGATCCGCAGAGCGCAAGAGAAGAAGAAGATGGCTGCCTAATTGCGAGGAACGATGGTTAAATATGAATGTCGAGACCAAGGGGGACAAAGTTCTTCTAATAAAAACCTCCACCCAAGTAAGCATTAGTGTTCTACCACTGCAGCCTGGCGCTCGTGCTGCCTTTGAATTCACGTTAACCACGTCGTCCTGTGCAGAATATAACTGCTGGTGCTGGTATACACCTGCATCTGCATTGTGCACATTACAGGACCATGCTGCTGTTGAATTGTAGCCAACAGTCGAGTGACAACCACCCGGTGCCTAGACTGCGTATATTGAACCCATAATTTATTCACCTTATTCCCACCAGCGACCACCGCTTGTTAATCCGTATCGTAAATGACTATTTGCATTCTAGGGAAAACTCGTAGCTTGTTGTATTTTTCATACTTTTGTACGTATCGGATGTACCTACTGGTTTCATGAAATTTTTCATATTTTTTCCTTCAATTCAGTTAGAAGATAAACCGAAGTATTGAGAACTAGGTGAAAAACTGATCTTCATGTATGTGTGTGCTTATGTGATGTGGCGATGTGGTCGACTTTCTCATCACATCACATCACATCACATCACATCACATCACAATGCTGCTACTGCTGTTGCTGCGAGCGACTCGTATCCTCCTCATCTCCTGGTTTACTCCTCGCAGCGTTTTGCAGTTCTCTTCATTGTAGGTACATCCTACGAAATGACATCCACTTGCCATTGAATAAATTTGAATAGGCGAGCTGTTGTTCACTGCCGGGTAACTTATTGTTTTGCGTTCTCGTTCATCGTATAAAAACCTTTAGATGGGGGTGAATTATCCTTGTGCATGGGGGTGTGAAAATTACTGATTTTCACACAGCTATACGAGGCACGCGTCGTCTGCTATACCCTCTCGCTTCAGCTTTTTATTTATATTTTTTTCCTTTCTCTTAATCCTCAGTTTTTTTGGGTTTTCGAAACTCCCTCTCTCTCTCTCTCTCTCTCTCTCGCTATATCTCCGTTTGTTTTCACTTATTGGTTGACTAGCTTTGAAGAGGATCCAATTAGGTCCCAAGTTTTGAAAGCGAATGTTTTGATATCGCACACACAGCTCTATCAAGCTACGTAGTTAATTTAGTTTCAAACTTTTGTCTCCGATATGTATTTTCTATTAAATATTTGATCGTATATCTCGATTTTTAACAACCATAAATATTACCTATACCTACCTATACTATAAGCTGCGAGAGGAAAAATTCAAAAAATAAAATTCAGACATCAAACGAATATATCTTGACTTTGAAACGTCTAGCCCATACCGCGTATGCAGTACTACCTACTACTACTTTACTATACCTATACGTGATACGCGAGTATCTTTTGACCTTTTTACAATTTTCTTTGAACTTTACAAAATAACATGCTTCACTTCACCCATAGTCTCCGTTTCCTCTATGTATAGAAATGCTAAGGAATTTTTTTTTTTTTTAATCGATTAAAAAATTTTCCACCTCCCTTATTATTATTATTATTATTATTATTATTATTATTATTATTATTATTATTATTATTATTATTATTATTATTATTATCTTTACATTTTAATATCCACGTGTACTACCTGCACAGGAGCTCAAGAAAAGATCTTTACATTCAATTTACCATCAAGCTGATCCGCTCTGTACATCGCCTAATTATTCCTAATGATAATCTCTCCTCAATCCCCTGCCCCTTCTCTCACGGCTTAGTTAGCTACGTATATTTATTCAGCCTTTGCGCAAATTCATTTCTCTCCAATTTTTCTTTTTTCTTTTTTTTTTTTTTATTCCACCCCCCATACTCTTTTTTTTTTTTCAACTTCCATTTTTATGCCCGAGCTATTGACGCAGAGATGATGATTAATTATCAATCTTTCGTATTTACAATCCCTATATTGAATCAATGCCTCGAAATTTTGATTTTATATTGTTTGCTTTATCCAGCACACCGCACCATCAAAATTCTCTACCCCATTTTTCACTACGCTTTTGTTTTCCCCCAGATTTTATAATTATTATTAATCGCCCAAGGGCAAATTCCCATTTCAATTCTATTTTTTTTTTTTTGTTCCTCTCTCTCTCTCTCTCTCCCTTTCTCTCTGTCTCTTTTTTTTTTTTTTTTCTCTCATCGATCTGCCTATAGAAAATTATGCTAATTTACTATGCCTCGTGTAATGCCACAGCAATTTACTTAACTACCCCCAAAAGACGATAACTCTACTGGTACTGCATTTAACCAGATATCCAGGTATATATACCTCGTACCTATATAGTTACAAGAGGCGAAACTAACTCTCCAGGTATTTAACACCGTGAAATAGATACTGGTGTTTGCAATGCTGAGTGAGCATCTCACTTCTAACATCTAGCCCCTACTGCCTAGCTGGTTGCCTGCTTCGTCGGCTTTAACTTCACTGTAGAACTTAGCGAGAAACAACACGCGTACTGCAGGTGAGCTACAAGAGCTGCCCAATTAGCAACTGCACCACGTTGCAAGTCGCTGATACTACTACCCCAGTTTTTTTTTTTTTTTTCTTTTTATTTCATTTTTCTCTCATTATTTATTTTATTTTATTTTTAATTCTTTGTTATTTCAGTAATTATTTCGAATCTTCGGTGAGTTAACTATCTTCATAAGCTCATCCTGTATCATACATGAAATTTTTTTGGCTTTTTTTTTTTTTGCTCTTTTAATTCATACATGCGGGTCGAAGTTCCGAATTTGAATATTGCCGACTCGCACAGTTTTCAGAAAGGGTATTTACCCAAAGTCTACACAACTGATTTAAAAAGAAAAAAAAAAAAAAAAAAAAAACCTTCGATACGAAGAACACCGGAGGTTCAAAATTTCGGAGGCTAAATATTCGAAAGGCAAAAACTCCGGAACTTGAAATTCACACGTGTGTTTATTCAGTGTTTAATTACTCGGGTTATTTTATTGATTTTATCGAAACCAATATGTGGCAATAAGAAACATGCGAGCAAATTTTATACAAGATTTATTTATTTATTTATTTAAGTCTCTTAGGAATAATTGGGAACTGCAGCTGCCCCTATTCGGTTATTTTCACTTTCGTTCATATTCTCTCGTCACAAATTCGGCGAAGTATTTTTCGAGAGGTATAAAACTGCGTTGCAAAGGTCGGTTTTAATTAAGATGGAAATAACTTTTGGAGAAATGCTCTGTGGCCGCACTACCCACTTATACTACTTTGCCTTTCCTCTCCTCTCCTTTCCTTTACTTTACTTTCCATTCCTTGTTTCTCCTTATTCCTTGATTTTCCTTATTCCACTCGCTCGCGGCTCACCGGCTTCTCCGCGCAATCCAGTTTTGTAGAGTTTATACGTGTAATTATGTAAGTTACCTTGTCGCGACTTCAACTTAGTCATTTTATTATACGGGCCAGTTGTTTTAATGAATAAGATAACTAACTCCTGCAGACTGCCGTGCCCTGTTTTGCCCTGCCTTGGTGGCCCTTCTTCTTCTTCTTATTCTTATTCCCTTATTCTCTGCACCCCTGCGTGCCCCAGGCTTTATACAGTATATACTGCTATTGTCATTTTTTTTTTTTTATATATTCTCTTGTAGCTATTACACTCGAATGTCAAACAACCAACGAAATTAGTTAAACTTAACCGAGTGAGTTTTTTATACACAACAAAATTTCACCTTTTATATACAACGCTAAATTAATAATTTAACATTCGAGTACCTACCCAAAGATATTAGGTATACAGGTAAATAAAATAATATCGTTCATTCAATATATGTATATATATCTTTCGAAGCTTGAAATAAAGTAAATAATTCAGCAATCCTTGAAATGATTATATTTATGTATTTATATAATGTCAATATGTATCGCGGTTCCTGCGTTTTCTCGTAATTGGATAAACTTCATCAAAATTATTATATCATTGATATATATCGACAGCCTAATAACATAGTCACGTAAGCGCTAAAAAAAAAAATTTTTCGCAAACTGACAGACGTTTCTCCAAAAAAATTTTGGCGTCTATTAGAAATTGTTTGAAAAATAGGCCATTTTTGGCGCTTACGGGATTATGTTATTAGGCTGTCGATATATATATATATATATATATTAGGGTGTGCCAAAAAAAAAAAAAGAAAAAATTCAAACGCACATCAACATTCCGGTAGAGCATCTCAAATAGAATATCTCAGCCAAATATGAGCTCTTAATATTGATATTTAGAACTGCCTAATTTCGTTACTAATTTTAGTTACTAAAATAGGCAGTTCTAAATATCAATATTAAGAGCTCATATTTGGCTGAGATGTTCTATTTGAGATGCTCTACCGAAATTTTGATGCGCGGTTGAAAAATAAATTGTTTTTCCTCGAGTCGTATGACTCTATGACGCTATGGCTCAATGTTTATAGGCGAATATCTCTTAATCGGTGAGAGTTAGGAAAATTCTATCTCAGTACTTTTTTGTAAAGCGTGAAATTTCCTATAAGAATCTGTATTCAGATAGTTTCTAAATCAATCCGGTTACGAGAAAAAAACAATTCGAAAATTTTCCGATTTTTTTTGTTCACGTGTTATTCAAATCAAAAATGGGAAAACTGAGTTAGGCAGTTCTAAATATCAATATTAAGAGCACATATTTGGCCGAGATATTATATTTGAGATGCTCTACCGGAATGTTGATGTGCGTTTGAATTTTTTTTTTTTTTTTTTTTTTTTTGGCACACCCTAATACATATATGTCTTTTCCACAATTATATCAACTAGTTATGTACATGTATACTATACATACGTACATAAGTATACAACATATATATATATATATAATAAGTATATATACTTATTATTTCCACGTGCTAATTATTCGAGGGAAAAATTAATTAACTAGTCGCGAGTTAAGGAACAAACATGGTGATAATTTTAATTACCTGCGCTAATAACCGAGCAGTCGAGCTTGTACCTACATGTATATAATATTATATACATTTATGTATGTATGTATATATGTGTAATATCAATTGCCAATTGAAATTAAACGAACCAAATATAATTTCACAAGATTATTTTTAATTATTATGGATGTAATTAATATCCGTATAATTATATATATATATATATAATGTTTAAATAGATTTCTGAACGTGATTTAGACGAGAAAAATTTTCTATTTATATCAAAGTATGTAGAAATAAGTATAAGGTAGTTATAACGTATATTATATATCTATATAGAGGTATATGATAATTTTTGTCATTATATAGTATATATGCATGAAGTATAAACGGGTCGGCTCTTGGCGGCCATGATTCATAAGTTATCGATTTATCGTTGAAAAGTAACGACGTCGACGTCGACGACGACGACGACGACGCGGAGGAGTAGGTATATAGGTATACGGTGACGACGACGATGACGATATTATTATACACTTCGAGTTGAAAAAGTGTCGTAACTTTCACGAGCTGATTGAGATGTCGCTTAGCAACTAAACAGAAATTTTCACGCCCGAGGTGTTGGAACAGGGATATAATACGGAATTAAGACTTCTTCGTTTTTTTTTTGGTTTTTTTTTTTTTTAATTTTCTTCAATTCGTGTTTTTCTTTTTTTTTTCTACAAATTGATAAATCGCGATCGAAGAATTAAACAAAAATCAAAAAATGCATCATTATGACTATATACAACACGGGAGTGATCGTCAACAAATATGAAACAAAAAAAAAAAAAAGAAAATAAAGATACAAAAAATGAAATAAGAAAAAAACGAAATGGGGCTCGGATTTTTATCTTCGGTAATACCGTGCCGGAGCGAATTCATAAGGTATATCGTCGCGGGATGTAAGACGGTCGGAATGGGGTGTAAGCAGAGCGAGATACTTGGCCGGAAATTGCGCTCTCCGCAGAAGCAGCGTTTCCGGTCCGCTGATATAAACGGTGCCGTAAGGCCTCTCTCTCTCTCTTTCTCTTTTTTTTCTATCTTTTTCTCTCTTTTCCCTAGTTTTTTTTCCCCTCACCTTCACACAATCCTCTCGTTCTTGAGAGGACGTTGGCGTAAACTTGCCGCAATCGCGTAACATTTCACCAGAATTTTTTTTCCTTTATTTTTTATTTTTTATTTTATTTTTTTTTTTTTTTTCATTTTTATTTTACTTCTTCTTTTCCTTTACCTTTTTCCTGTTTTTAACTTTTTTTCTCGTTTTATATCTATGTTTCCTTTTCTTCACATTCGTCGTTATTTTATTTTTACTTTTTTAGTTTTAGGTATTCTCATTTTTATTTCTAGTATTTTGTTTGATTTTATTTTATTTTATTTTCGTTTATCCTTCGCTTTATATCATTATATAAATCACACCTATATATGTATACTTGAATAATTTCATAAATATAAAAGTTATATCGTCGTTACACATGTGTATACAGCGATAAATATGCGGAAAACTATTCGCAAATAATGTTGCGGAAAAATGATGAAAAAAAAAATACAATATTTTAACTGTAATGATAATATGGCTGTACCTACGTACGTACCCATATTATATATATGTATATAGGCAGATTTATGTATATACATAGGAATGGTTTGTTAATTAATACCAGAGCTCGAGCAATTCAGAATTTTCTCATGAATATATTATTATTCGTACTTGTGAAATATTTTCATATTTCAATGAAATTCGTAACAAAACTCTGTGCTGATGCCTTTGTGTTATCATGTTAATTAACATTTCTCACACTGGTTTTATATTTTCATTTTCTCTCATTTTATCTGTTCAGCTTGTTGGAGGCGAGTTTGACATGGAACTGAATTTCGTTATTCAGGACGCCCAAAACATCAGGCATATGTTGGAACTGCTAGATCATTGTCCACCCAATTTACAGGTAAGTTGTTTGATATTTTTTCAATTTTTTATTTTTTTTATAAACACAGGTCTGTTTTTCATCCTCATGCATCGATTTTTAATTTTTCTATTATTTTTTCCAATTTGCGGACATCGTATATATATATTTGAAAGAAAAAACAAATCTTTTCTTATTATTCGTTCTTTCGTTCGTTCGTTTTAGCGGTAATTAAATATTTTATATAAACGAACATAAATTGGTGAATTTAATTATAATTAATCAATCGAAACGCTAATTAGTTCGTAACGTTCGGGCCCATATATATATATATATATATATATATAGGTACGTCAGGTAGAAAAAAAAACAAAAAAAAAGTAAAATAAAATGAAATATATAATAATAAGTGATAAGAGAAAAAAGGAAAACGTATAAAATAGAAACAAATTACTTCCATTATTATTATTATAATTATTATTATTCAATAACGAATAAAATTGATTATGAATTTCAACTGAGCCGAGATAAAGCTGGGCCGAATTATATTTAATATATTATAGTATATATTTTGTATAATAATATCTAACGCGCGCGGTTGTATATATAAAATTCGATAAATTTAACGTAAAATATCTCTCGTATCTCATTTTTCTCGCTTCGATATTAAAATATTTGAAATTTATCTTCCACCGGAGGTAAAAATAAAATTTGATTATCGGTATATTCGCGCTGACGTTGGTTGGTTGGTTGGTTGGTTGGTTGGTTGGTTGGTTGGCCTCCAGATGCAACGGCTACATCATCTAGACGGATTCTAACTGATAGTATAACCTGCGACCTGTATAGTATCTATATATATATAGGTATATATATATACACTATATATATATATATATACGAAGTATTGGAATAAGCCGATATTAAATGAAATATGGGAAAAACGAATGAAGAGAAGACATGATTGGTTGGAAAAATGACCGTATTGGTAGGAAGGGATGAAGGAAAACGAGACTTTTTTCTCCTTTTTTTTTTTCTCACCTAAATAACAAAATTTCAAACTACACTCGCGAATTATTGAAAAAAAAATGAAAATGAAAAATGAAATATGAAATATTAATAAATCCGGGCAGGTTTTGAATTAAATGACATTTTTTTTAGCTATAAAAATTTTTCGAGATGAGACGAGAAAATGTTGAAAATAAAAATTCTGTACCCCTGTGAGATAATATGAGTTTTTACGATATCTTATAGTAGGTATAAGTACCTTGAGGATGAAGGAAGGATCGTAGGTAACTTTAAAGTAATATAAAGGCGAAAACACGTACCCGAGAAAACTACGTACCTATAGGTAGGTACCTACGTCTTCCAGTAACGTCGCACGTATATATCCCGAAGTTGTTTCCCCCTTTCAAGGATGTAGAATCGTTAAGTTTTCTCGAACACTACTAACTCACAGGGTTTCAGACTTGACGCACGTTAATGCTGTTAAGATAGTTTAGCGATCGACCAAGGACGATAAAGTTTTAATACTTAAATGCAGGTTTTATTATTAGAATCTAATTAATTTTCAAAAAAAGGGGTGAAACACTAAAATCCAGCTCGGCAATTTTCCAACTAACGTATACATCGTAACGTGTTACTTTTTCTTCTTCTTCGAGATGAGACGAAACGAGACGAGATGAAATGAGATGAGATGTGATTTGAAAGTATTTTGTAGACGGTTTGCGGTTTTATAGACGACGTAAAAATCTCGACATTTCTTTTTCTCATCCCATATATATATATAAATATATATGTATAATACAACACCATATATATATATATATATATATATATATATATAGGAAGTACATACCTTACGCGTATACATACTTAACTCTTGGTAAATGTTAGGGGAGAATACATAAAACGGTTCCACGTTCGTAAATATACGCACGAAAGAACATACCTACATGTGTGTGTATATATATATATATATATGTATATATGTACAACACATAGATATATGTATATATATGTATAGGATAACGTGACCCAAAGAGAGTAAAGTTTTCCGAGCATCAGGAAGTTGTGCAAGTAGAGAGGAGGTACTACCGTACGGACGTGTCCCATGCCGAAGTCCTGTTAAACTACGTAAACTTTGGTGTAATCTAAAGTCGTTTCAGTGGAAAAAGAGGTTACGAACTGAGGTAGAAATGGAATGAGGTAAACTGAGACAACTGAACGAGTCAGAGAACTGCGAATGTGTATTCGGTTAAGAATATCGGGTTCAAGTAAAACCGTCAGAGACTGATTGTGGTTTTGGAATTGTCTTTGGTGTTGTTCAACGCCACCCTTACTTGCCTCGATCTTCAACAACGAGTTAGAATCTACTTTACTTTGAAATCGTATTTATTTGTCATTTATTTACTAAACGAAATGGCTAAGTTCCATTTTCACCTTAGGTAGTACTTTATTTATCTGACATTTTTATATCAACTTTTTACACTTTTTAAACGACGTTTTACGTATTATATATCGGAGTAAAGAAACTCGATCTGTAATGCCGAAACCTGACCTAAAAATCGTTTCTCTTATAAAATAAAAATGAAAGAGAGAGAGAGAAAGAGAAAAAATACGTTTGATCTGTTAGCTCGCTCGGGAATATAGGTATAGTATATATCGAAACGTTTGAAATTTCGATTTGAATTTCTTGTATAAAAAATCTCCGACGTTAGTCTTCCATAAGAAAAGAGCTGGAGAAATAAATAAAAGTAATAATAATATGCGCCTTCGTGCATATAACACGTTTTTCATCGCTGGTTTATATTATATACTTCTTCGTTTTCAGTTTTATCCGTCGTCAGAGCTATATCCTGTCAAATTTCTTACAGAAATTCTCTCTGTATAAAATCTAAGACGACGTCTGCACGGTGTAAAAGTTTCTTGATTTTATGTAACGAGCGTAAGTCGACGGGTGACGTTCGTGATAATTGCGTGATTTTAAATGGTGAATCAACTTGTCAGACTCTTATTTATACTCCTCTTCCTCGATAAATCTTCTCCAACGTTTATAGATGGTATAAATATATTGGAAATCGGTATTTTTTTATTCCAAATTCGATATTCTACATTATGATGTCGACGCCCGATACGAACAACACATTTCAGATTCCGGGTGAAAAAGAGCACGTTTCAAATTCCGGATGGAAAAGAGCATATTTCAGATTCCGGGTGGAAAAGAGCATGTTTCAGATTCCGGACGGAAAAGAACACGTTTTAGATTGAGAATGAAAAATAGTACGTTTCAGATTCACTCGAAAACTAGCACAATTCAGGTTGAACCGAATATTACTTATTAGCAAGTGTCAGGTAGGTTTATTATAAGATTGAATTAATCATTCAATGATAAAATTGAATCGAATTTTTGTGCATAATTGTGCATTTCCAATTTCATAATAAACCTACCTGACACTTACTAATGAGTAATATTCGCTTCACCTGAATTGTGCTAGTTTTCGAGTGAATCTGAAACGTGCTATTTTTCATTCTCAATCTGAAACGTGTTCTTTTCCAACCGAAATCTGAAACATGCTCTTTTTGACTCGGAATCTGAAACGTGCTCTTTTCCACTCGGAATCTGAAATGTGCTCTTTTCCACCCGGAATTTGAAACGTGCTCTTTTTCACCCGGAATCTGAAATGTTCTGTTATTCGTATCGGGCGTCGATGTAATTCCGGGACAATAATAATTGCCAACGATATTCAATGAATTTTATTTTTAGATACAAAAATTTTCGATTTCAACCCATTTTTTTTTCTTTCTTTTTTTTTTCTGTAAACGTCGAGAAAAAAAAAGTCTGTTACGTGTTCAAGACTCATCTCATCTTTATATATTATTGATTTTTACCGAAATTACATCATTTCTAAATATTCCCTCCAAATTTAAAAAAAAGTTTCGATGTACCTATAATATACGGTGCGATCTGTACCTAATACGACAATAACTTTTTCTACGGTGGCCTCAATAATTATCCATCTTAATCGAGGTTCATAAAATCTTAAATAATTTCTAATTAGGTTTGAAAATCGGTTTCAATTAACTGTGAAAACACTAAGTTCGTATAGAATATTTCTGTGATGAAAGAAAAAAAAGAAAATTATTTTCATCGTGTGTATATTGATTGATCGGATATATCCACGTGTAGGTATATATATATATATAATCAGGTAGGTTAAATATATATATATATATATATGAACGTTTATTATTCCCCGGTTTAACCTCGGGTGTTGGAAATTTTCGTTTTACGATGAGTCGCGATCTCTCCCCCTACTATATATATGATGGATTCCACGCGGAACGGACCACGAAAAGACCTCAATGTCCCATTCCAGAACAAACGTGATTCGATAGGAAATTTTCCGAGCTTTTCGAAAAAAAATACGAGAAAGATCTTAAAAATGACATAAGTGGATAAAAATAGAGTTTTGTGTTGGAAAACGTTTTTTCGACATGTCGAAAAATCAACACAGCATCAATGCAGCCGTGTCCCATTCCGAAACAAACGTGATTCGATGGGAAATTTTCCGAGATTTTCGAAAAAAAATACGAGAAAAATCCTAAAAATGACATAAGTGGATAAAAATGGAGTTTTGGATTGGAAAATGATTTTTCGACATGTTTTCCGATAGTCACGGGCAAGATCATGGGCTGAGGTGAAAAAGAGTGAAGAATACTACAAATCACCACCCCATTACTTTTTTCATATGACATACCGTTTCTAAGATATTTGCCTCCAAAGACATCAAGAGCGTAAGAAATGAAAAACTGAAACAGCTTGTACACCATAGGTAACAAAAGCTATATATATCGTACATACATAAAAAATGCTAATTCTGTGGGTACTAAAGGTCATCCAAAAATGAGAAAAATCCGTGACATCTAGGTCTTTTTTGGTCCGCTCCGCGTGGAATTCATCATATATACCTACTTTGAATGGAAAATAGAATCACCTGCTCCCGCGCATTATATTCGGCGTGAGAGACTGAGCGCTAATTTAATTAGTATGAAATTTTACTTTTCTGAAAGCTCGAATCTAATTAGGGCTTGATTTAAATTTAATTGGTTCCTATATATAGTGTCAAATTGTCAAAAGTGGGTCTCGAAATTCTAAGGGGGGGAAAAAAAAAATAAAGGTAAAAGCGAGAAAGAGAGGGAATCTTAATTCAAAACTCTGTACCCAGGGCAAAAGTTACCACCATTCATTCATCTCTCTCTCTCTCTCTCTCTCTCTCTCTTTCTCTCTCTCTTATTAATTCAAGCCGCGTAAACATCCGACAAATGCCTTTCTCATTACGCGTTTCACGGCTCTGTTTTATGCCGAGGCTAATAGTCGAGTAAATAGAAGGACGACAGACGCTGACACCGAGAAACGTTATACGTACGTAGGTATAAGGTAGGTACGTATAAAGGTACCTTATAGGTGTATAGGTGTACGTATTAGTCAGAGAATAAGTTAGTTGTCGTCCTAAGGGGTTGAACGGGGTGGGTAGAATCGAGATACCTAAGCCCATCCACACTGAAATACCGAACCTTTACGTGGTAGGTACTCCTTAATTGGCATCGCCACTGCTGGCTCAACGCCAAACTTCAACTTCTAATGGATAATTTAGCTCTGCTGTCACCTACCGCCGTCGTAATAGTCTCTTACTTTCATTAATTCCAATTATTACTATACGCCGCGTCGTCGCAGTTGCTCCGCTCAATTCTTTCGCTTTTCTATAATATAAACTCGATTCTCCTCCAGGATTTATACATTTCTACATTTTTTTTTCCCAGTCTTTTTCTGTTTTCTTTTTTTTTTTCTCTGTTTTTCACATGGAGAGATTCTTTTTCCGGAGGTATGGGTAAACGTGAATTTCACATTTTCCATCTACATACCTACGCAGACCGTCGATATTACCTTATTATTCATTTTTATCTTTTTTTTTCTTTTTCTTTTTTTCTTTTTTTTTCCCATTACAAACGAAAAAATCTCTGAATACGTACAAAGTATTACGCTTCGCTCGATATTTCGTTAACGAAGTAGACCTTTGATGTGCGTATTTGACGATTTTTAATTCGGTGGTTTCCGCTTCGCTATTTTTTCATGAACACACAGAAGAAAATAAAAAAAATAAAAAGGCATACGTCAATTGACTTAAACACGCGCGATATATTCCATAGGTTTTCTCTAAACCGGCGACCAATAAACAGTCCGCGATGGTATAAAATACTGTATCTATATATCGACGCCCGATACGAATAACAGCACATTTCAGATTCCGGGTGAAAAAGAGCACGTTTCAAATTCCGGGTGGAAAAGAGCACATTTCAGATTCCGGGTGGAAAAGAGCACGTTTCAGATTCCGAGTAAAAAAGAGCATGTTTCATATTCCGGATGGAAAAGAACACGTTTCAGATTGAGAATGAAAAATAGCATGTTTCAGATTCACTCGAAAACTAGCACAATTCAGGCGAAGCGAATATTACTCATTAGTAAGTGTCAGGTAGGTTTATTATGAAATTGGAAATGCACAATTATGCACAAAAACTCGATTCAATTTTATCACTGAATGATTAATTCAATCTTATGATAAACCTACCTGACACTTGCTAATAAGTGATATTCGGTTCAACCTGAATTGTGCTAGTTTTCATTCTCAATCTGAAACGTGTTCTTTTCCATCCGGAATCTGAAACATACTCTTTTTCACTCGGAATCTGAAACGTGCTCTTTTTCACCCGGAATTTGAAACGTGCTCTTTTTCACCCGGAATCTGAAATGTGCTGTTATTCGTATCGGGCGTCGATATATGCACGCATAATACGTAGTATTTGGTAAATTTATAAAAATGGGAATTCGTCGGAATTTATTCTACTGTAAAGTTTCCGAAATTGAATCATACCTATAGATACTACCTACCCGAGCCATCTGCAAAGAGTAGCTTGAATCTTTCATCACGTAATTATTAGTCCCCTCGATCCATTAAACCTCCTTTTAATTTTAATTAAAAAACAATTTAATTAGTTTGGACGTTATATTTCGAGATCCCATAATCAGTTATAGACACGTTCATGACACAAAACTTATATCTCTTTACTTTTTTCCTTCCTTTTCTTCATTTTATTCTTTACTTATGTACCTAAGTCGCGACGTGCAGGTAATATACGAAGGGGTATTCTTCCATTATAAAAAGTCTTTACCTACTCTACTGTTCTCATTTGATCCATATTTAACACTCTCGATTTACAGAGAGGCATATCTTTGAGCCAGACACGAGATAAAAGTTAAAAAAAATAAAATAAAAAATTTCCAGACACCATTAGCACAGAGTACCTACTTGGTTCTCTTTTCTGAAATAACGCAGAACTAAACGAACTGCTGGTTACTGTTATACTTTAAGCTTTATATAAGTTCGTCAAATAATATTCATTTTCGATACACTCAGAAAAAGGTCTTGTTGATACAACCAAAATTTGGTTATTATATGGACAATCAAATTTTTTGTTCAGTCAACCAAAAATTTCGTTGGGACAACCAAAATTTTGTTGGGAAAACCAAATTTTGTTGGGACAACCCAAATTTTGGCTATTCCAACAAAATTTTCAGTCGACTGAACAAGAAATGTGATTGTCCATATAATAACCCAAATTTTGTTTGTGGCAACAATACCTTTTTCTGAGTGTATGAATATTGTGGGAATAAATTGTTTTTTTTTTTTTTTCGAAAAATTATGAATCACCATGTGTCTGTCGACATCATACTTCAGCTACTATGTACTGCCTCCTTCTCCTCCGGATCCATTAGCCTCGACCAAGACGTATTTGCGCTGTCTTAAAACTTATCGCAGTGGAAACGGCGCGCGTGGGTCAGACAGATAAGGTTCCCCACACGAACCGCGAGGATAGACCCTTGGTCCTTCGCCCTCTTTGGTCCTCGGTCCTCGGTCCTTGGTCCTTGTTCCTTGTACCCGCAGCACTAGAACCGCACGAAAACCACCACCACCACTACCACCATCACCATCGGCGGGTAACCGTCTGCAGGTTGTTCGTTCGTGCGTGTTACCTCGGTTTAGTCGACAAAAGCTATTTCACGTAGGTTACGCCACTGCGTGAGTAGAATATATTGATTTATCACCGTCAGCAGCAGGAGCAGCTCGCCGCACGCGCTCTGGAACGGCTTCTCGCTTTCCTGGAGCATCGTCGTCGCCTTGTTGTCAGAGAGTTCGACTCCACATCGTACCTTACTACCAGCTACCGCGCCCAACCTATTCGAAACGAATTCTTGACGGCTGTCTCTCCCGTTTCCCATCTCACTAGACATCTCTATACACACATTACCTTGCTTTACAATTCACCGATGTATATATGCGCTCAAAGTGAAATGTAATCAGCGATGCCTCATGCCTCTCGAAAACTTCTCACGCGATTATAATATACCTACTAAGGATAAAAAGTTCACGTGCCGATTTACACGGAATAACATTCAAGTGCAATAAAATTCAATTAGTCAATAAAATTTCGGCAATCTAACGTCACTGGGATTCCTGCAGAGTTGGGTACCGTGGAAATAGTCCTGTTTCAGATCCTGACCGTGTAAAGGTTCGATTTTAGTCTGTCAATTTGGAAAGGACGTAGCACACCCCCCTTGGGAACTATCGTTTGAAATTTTCAAGCGTTCTATACGAAACGTCGATACTTTTAACGTCGTTGTCCGGACCATCGAAGAATGACAGGCTATTGCTGTTTGGTGACTCGCGGACTAATTGATCGGACGTAATTTCTGATCCGATGAACGCATCCGAGTGCGATGCAATGATCTTGAATTTTCTTATCGTTTACTTATTTCGCGGAACAATAGTTGAGCATGTAAGATTAAACAATGTCGGATTTCACCTCTCATAGCTGCAGGACTCAGTTCTATATTTTTCATTCTCTGCAGTGGAGGACAGCCGCCGTTCTCTTACCAGCTAGGGGTATTAGTATGCGGCCCGTGTTACTGACTAATGGCTTTCGTTCGATCCCCGGTTTCGTTTAAACGCCGACACACTCCGAGCTCCTGGACATATGGATGAACGAGTTGACCTGTCTTCGGAATCGACTCGACCCGCACACGAGCCGCAGATAAATTATTTTTCTTACTTTAGCGGTTAGGGTCTTCGCAGGCCGCGATTTTTCTCCATTAACTTTTTCATGCCGTGCGGATCTGCGTTTCCTCGTCCTGTCGTGGCTAGCTGGGTATAATGATTAAACCATGCAGCAAATAAGAAGGAGGAATAAATCTACCCGTGACTCTCCTGATTAATAGGTCGTTGGTGGAAGCTGCAAGTCGGCTAAGTTCCACGAGCCTGGAAATTAATGAACGACACTTTGTCCTGGTTTGCGTGGTTCATGCCGACGGGGAGTATGAGGATTTCGTATTTGCATGCAGTGGGAAAGGAACTTTGCCCCACCTTCTTCTCTCTATCTCTCGCCTTCTACCTAGCCCTGTTACGTCTTCAAGGTACAAAAGCATAGCAATATACCTGCGGCGATACGGAAGAAGGGTTTGAGACGCGGAATCGTTTCTAAGTTGACGATTCTAGTCCGTAAACAATGCGGGATGCCTTGGGAAGTAGAGGGCGGGGGTCGTTCAGCCAAGTACCATAATAATACAGTATAGTAGAATAGGGGTGTGAGGGTGAGCGCCACTTCGTTCTCAATTTTGTACGGGCCAAGGGTTCCTTCCTAGCTCGAGGCTAAAATCGGCGGTCGATCAGCCTAGACGTCGCGCGAAACTTACGACGGTCGTAAAAAACAACGAGGCACTTCTTAAACTCTCCCACGCGGCGAGTAGGTAGAAGAACGTGCAGGAGAGAGAGACCCAAGCTCGCCTTCTTCGAGGTACCAGAGGGAATTGAGCCGTGCCACTGCGAGCCGGGACACCAACCTTGGCTGCTCGCTGCCTCGCACTTCTGCTTCATCCCATCGCGGAGTGAACCGAAGGGGTTGAATCTGCACGGGGCACGTCCCGCAAGCATCGCGCAACCGGGGAAACTTTGTTCGTTCCAAGATTCTCTCTCTCGAGAAACTTTCAACTATGTTTAATCGTGGCTCGAAGGACCCCTATGAATACCCAATCGCGTCTTATTGTACTTCTGCATCCCGATGGCAGCCGCCGAAACTCGACAAAGTTTAACTGCTCGATCTTTGAGCTAAAGGAGCAGAGACGTTTCTCGCCTGCTGCCACCGTGAAGATCCTTCATCCTGTAAAAAAGTATCGGGGATTAAAGACTAAACTTTGAGACAAGGATTCGCTCCGACTTCCATCGATCATATTCCAGATCGAGTACCTACCACGATATTCATTCTGCTGAAGGGAAGATCAAATAGAAATGCCGGAAATTCTCTATTGCAGCTAAATTTCGATGAGAAATAGCTTCGTACTATCATCCATCAGGTAATTAGTGACGAACTAGACTCTCCGCTATTCCCCTAACGCTTCCAACCAACCTCGCAGCTAATTAGGATTCCATATCTAATTAAGGCGACAACAGCATTACTTTACCCTCAACTAGAGACCTTCCTCGTCACCATGTTCTCTCAAAGGTATGGTCACTGAAAACACGTTTCGGGTTCAAAGAAAACAGTCCAACTTTGTGCATGCATATAGTATATATCTCGTGAGGATTTTACTACCCCATAACTGTGCTCAGGACACTTTGCGACATCCTGCAACGTCGCTATTCTAATAAAATACGAACTGCTTGAGATGACGTCAAACACTGACGATATGCTGATCAGAGTTCACTTCCACGTCGTGGTCTCAACCTACGCCTCGATCTAATACCCGAAACAACAGCCACCCCCATACCATTAACCCTTAACCACGATCGGGTATGCGTCTCCCTTCCTGCCACATTCCGTTCTGTCTCTCGTCTCTTCTCTTCTCTTCTCTTCTCTTCTCTTCTCGTCTCTTCTCGTCTCTTCTCCGCCCCATGTCGTTCCGGTTTGCTTAGCTTCACCCTTGCTGCTTTGCGCCTCGCGTGCACCCGCGAACTGGAAAATTATTCCACCGCAGTCTACCACCGCATCCTTCGCGACTATGTATAGAAGACAGGAACGCACTCGGGGTCATAATCGATGAATCGATGAATAGACTTTGGGGCAGAGACGTTGCTGCAGTGAGAATCGTTTACCCTTGTAGAAAATAAAGGGTTGAAAAAGTGAGAAATTGCTGAAACGTGGCAGGAGGGGGAAGAAGTTTCCACGAATCATTTTTTTTTTTTTTTTGTAGAAAAAAAAAAAAAATAAGAAGAAGCGATGACAAACAAGGTGAAATAAGAGGCTATAAGGCCTCGCTGCCACCTGTGCAACCTGTGCCAATAGGCGTTTATTCAGGGTGAGATAAAAGCCGGGACGTGGAAAAATAACAACGAATAGGTATTGGCTTCTGAGAAGGAAGGAATTGGATTCTTGGCTCGGGCTTTAGCTACTTGTTTTATATCCTTTTATGGCCTATTTTTTAATCAAATTTTGTGGAAACGGAATAGTCGGGTTAGCCAACGGCTGTCAATAGCAATTGAAGGAAAACCGCTCAATGACACATATATATATATATATATATATATGCAGGGGTCTTCTTTATCGCGGAGTGAGGATAACGGGCGAATAACGTTCCTCTAAATCGCTGCAACGATGCCGTGACACCTTCCTGTTAAGGAAGATGAAACGTCACGATCACCTGGCGGCCGTCCTGGTCTCTGCAGGACAGCGACAAATTACACCTTCCTTCCTTTCTCGTCTCGAAATACTTCCGCTGAAAGGACCTCACGTAAGAAAGTGCTCAGTCATTCTTTCATTCCAAAAGCCACGATCTCCACTTACCCTCTTCACGCGAACGCACCAGACGCGACGACTCAGCTGGTTCCTATTTCTTATGATCATGCCTGGCTTTGCTAATGCCCACATGAGTTCAACCAACCCTCCTATAGAGTTTTGACGCTGTTTCAGTTGCCTATCATATAAGATAAGCAAACGAAACCTCAGAGACAGACACAACTTCGCCCCCTTAATACCGCGGAACCAAGCCCTGATTACAACTTTCCTCAAACTTTCGACTGATATACATGTGGCTGATATGAGAAACCGAGATACCAGGTTTCAAACGGAAATACTCAAATTAGGGTGACTCACGTTACATTTCACATTGTACAACGTCACTAATTTGTGCGTTCTTCATTTGGATCTTATCGATATTCTCGTGGTTTGTAATTTGATGGGAAAATGATCACCAGTTTTGGCTGAATCGATAAAGTATGGAGATCCGTGGTTGAATACTTATGCCGTTGCTATAAACGCCGGGCTTCTCATTCTCTTCTCTTTCGACTTCTGTTTCTCGATCTTTGGATGTCTTCCTGGAATCCGATATCCGCACTCCGCTCGTCTATCTCAGGCACCGCGTTAATTAAGGTGGTTCGAGGTGGGTTCGTTTCGATGGTAGCTATGGTATAGAGGGAGATCCGGACGGATCCAACCTTTTAATCTTTTACTCGCAGGGATTTGTAGCGATCTTTTCGAAGTGGCAATGAGTCAGAGTTGGACGTTCTGACGTGGGTCTCCTGTCGAGTTAAACTTAATCTGAACAATGAGCCCCGTCAAAGTTATAACTGATATAAGTAATCCAGCGATATATCAACTGAAGAGGGCTGTGGGAGATCAGAGTCGATCGAAAAATCGCGGGAATACGATTTCATCAAGAAAAATCTCGCCCTAGGGAGTGAAATATGTATCCGGTAGATAAAGGTTTTGAAATATGCTGGAACTTTGAGCCCAAATCTCGCCCCACGTATTTCCTGTTTTCGCTACCATACCAACAAGCACTTAAATCCGGAATATCGGACATTACCGAGAAAACTGCGAGTAAACTTGTTGCAACGTAGGCAAAAGATTTCCTACCTAAAAATCTGAGGGTAAAACCGGAAGCACGTCGTTCTACGTTTAACGTCCAAAAGAAGCGGCTGTCCATGACGACAAAGAAATTTTCATGACTATATAAGAGATTGAATGTGGTGAATGAAAGACAGATTTTATGGAAAGTTCACGCTTTATAATATCGCATATAATATGTGATCAATACACCTCATCTGTATGTAATTCTAAAAGTATATATACAAGGGATTACGGGATTACGATACTGCTGAAGAAACTAAACCCCGGTGAAAACACACCTCTGCAAGGATATCGCCAATTTCCGTCAGTCTCCGGATACACAGAGACCACTACGTAGTAGACAAATAACATTTTCGGTGTCCCTGATAACGTCGTTATCTCGAGAGCTTTTCCCAAACCAAGATCATCTCGTATTGGTCGGGGCTGGATATCGTTGGAGAATTATCTAAGGGATAAAATGACGGACTCTGAGGCCGGAGATGAGACAAGGGTAGGAGGAGAATCCTTTCCGATATTTGCCGAAGGTTTTCTCTGCTCTAAGACGTTCCGAAAGAATTTTTATCAACAATCTACTTCCCATTGAACACACGGTGAAAAAGCTTTCCAGCACGCGCCCCCCATCACACTTTTCGCCTTCTCAACGATGATATACGTTCTAAGGGCATATTTGCGCGCTGATATTTTGCCTACAAATGGCTTCTTATTTGAACATAAGTTTCTCAGAAGCTATTTCGAGGATAAACTTCCACGAATCAAGCGCTTTTCTTACGCCAAACTGTGCTCTCTCTCTATCTCTCTGACAGTTATAACTTTACGGGGGTGAATTAAACGGTCCTAAATTACACGGACCCAACATAATTGCGAATGTAGTTACCCCAGGCTCACCGTCTGTCCGCGTATTTTAATGATTAACAACCCGATGCCCAGAGGCATGAATAGATCTCTGTTTAACTACGTTTCATCGGACAGTGTGACGCAAATGATCAATTATATTCTCGTGATTGTGCTTGTGCTTGTGCTTGTGCGCATAAGCCGGTGTTGCACGGCGGGTGGATATGTCAGACATTTATTATAATCGAAGATGGAATCAATCGCTCGTTATCGAGCGAAAATAATATTGAAATGCGAAGATAGACGGAAGATTCTTGTCATTTGTTATGCGCGGAAAAAGATTGACACCAGCTAGACACTCGCAGACCGTTTCCGTACCGTAGCCCATTTTACCTATATCGACTGGTCTCGTCATTCTACCTCTATCAATTACTGCTCGCTCCAGATACCAGCACCCAATCTCATGCCGACATTGAATTATCGAAATCCCGCTACGCCGAGTTGAGGGAAAAGAAGATATCCGCGGAAAGAGGAGCCACCTACTCATTTCACTCTGAATCTTATCATCTCCGTCTTCAGTGGCGTACAGTTTCGATCTGCGCAGCCCCCCTCGCCCAGCTCTTTTCCTCTTTTCCTATTTTTCCTTTACCTCGTATGTTTGGGAAAACGTGTCGGTGTGAGCCACTAGGCAAACGTCCAAATTTACCAAGAAAACCGGGACTCGTTTGAAGCAATAATGGAAACGCGGGGAACGTTTCACGTTTATAAAACGAACGAGAGCCGAGCAGAATACTGTCATTCAATTTATCGCCTCTGGCAGTGATCTGCCAAGCTACTGACATTTTATAAGGTAAATCGCCCCGTTTGACAGTCTGCCTTAGATCGTAAAGCCGCCACTTTTCCAAATGTCCAAACCTTACGTTTGGCTGGTCATCGTTAAACCGCCCTTCTCTCCTCTCGCGCTGAAGCCTGATCGAAGAGGATTTGTGAATATAGGACAGAGGGGGATGGCCTGGGGCAGGCGGAGGAAAGAGACTAGCGAAAAATCGAGACGGTCTTTCGAAAGTTAACAATATTGCACCCCCTTCTGTCCGATCGAGTTACGACACTGGATAGGCATTCGAAGGGGACACACTGCGTAGGTTAGGCACGTAATATGGACCTCAATCATCCTGCAGCGGTGAATAGGGCTTGTTAGAGAAATTTCACAAACTACGTTGTACACTCATGCCTACAGCTATCTACCTCCACCCACCTACCTCGGAAATGAATATATATATGCTCATACTACCTATGCCTCGACCGGAGGTATGGTTATGCGGAATTTCATTGTGAAAAATTCAAATAAATTCAACAGTCACGCTATACAGAGAGGAGAGAATCGTAGAATCCCTTCAGTCGATTCAGCTGCAGTGGTAAAATGTATGCGAGTGAGCCTCGAGAATATACCTTTAACGCATAAATCTAACCAGAGAAAATTCGAATCTCTGAAAGACGAGCTGAGGTATCGACGCGGAAAAACTCCAACCTCACTAGTTAAATTGCGGAAGAGCTTAACCCGTAACTGGGTTTTTCTTTTCAATTACGTTTGAGCGTACGTCGTCGCAAAGACGGAGGTGTGAATACATGCATTAAGAAGTAGGTCTTTGAAAGGCATTGCAGTGTATCCATTAACCGTTAACGAGGCAACTCGCGATTCGTTTTTCGCATATAGGTATATGTATGAAGCTTCTCGGTAGTTTTTTTTTTTTTTTTTCTTTATTCCACTTTCTGAATTCATCCTCACTTGCTTTCCACTTCGCTTATCGTTATATAGCTATGGTATACCTCTTCTACCTTTTTTCTTCCTATGCTTTCTTTTATTCTTTATTACCGCAAAAAATTTTCCGAGCTATTAATAAATCGCGGAAAATCCTTGTACAGCACCCCTGCACTTATACCCATAAACCAGTGCAATTTTTCACCTCTTTAGATACAGAATTCTCTTCGTTATTAGCAGCTTGATTAAAAACGGAAATAAAAATGCGACGGAGGTGGAAATGAAATTCATATCTTAGACTTTAGAAGTACTGATGCATGTGACAGAGCGGATTTCAATTTAAAAAATAGAAAAATCTCAGTAGATAGGAAGAAAACATACATTTTTTTTTTTCTTCTTCTTTTCTTATTTTTGTTTCTTTTTCTTTCCTCGATAGTTAGGCCCCTGGTACTATTTTTTATTTTTATTGCACAGTTCGGTAGCAACGGTATCGCTATAAAGCAGGAAAGTATAACCCGGTCGGGGATGGCCTGTCCATCTACGTGAGGGATTGCCGACCTCAGCCCAATGGTGTTTAATATTCCCTTTGCGCTCAGTGTTCGGTGGTCCCCATGCGGGACCTAGAGACCCTGCTGCCTCTTTCCAGCTTTTTCTCTTTCTTTCTAGCTTTCTTTCATTCTTTCATTCTTCCTTTTTTCTCTCTCTCTCTCTCTCTCTCTCTCTCTCTCTCTCTCTCTCTCTTTATTTCTCGTCCTTGCTTGCTCGCCTTTTCCGCCAACGTCCAAATACTATTCGACTCGATAGAATTTATCTTAACCTTTTCCTTTCCACCTAGTAGTATATATATAGTATATACCTACCTACCGACTTTCCAACAATTCTTCACTAAGGTAACAACAAAGGGTTCTACAGGAAAGAGGAAGAAAGAAGAGAAAGAGAGAATTCTGCAAAAGTAGGGAAGTCGAGATGTCAAAAAAAAAAAAAAAAAAAAAAAAAAATGTAAGGAAAGGAAAGGAAAGGAAAAAGGAAAGAAAAAACGAAACAGCGTTACGCATAGTCATCCCTTCAATCCGCTTCCTTATAACATTGTCGCGAATTTTCTTTTATGCACCGTTTTATATTCCAACGCCGTATATACGTGGTGGAATATTAATTTCTTTTTCCTCGCAAATCCCGCGGTACCTCGATAAAATCAACCTTGACGGGACCCATTTCCTATCTCACACTCGCCAACCCCAGTTCGTTTTTTTTTTTTTTTTTTTTTTTTTCTCTTTTTTTTGTTGATTTTTTTGTTTTTTAATCTTCCCACTCTAACCTCAGCCCGTTTCTCCTATCATTATACAATTCCAATTTTATCTTTCAGTGCGGTTTAGCTCGGCTTACGCAACCCTCGTAAATTCAAAATTACTAAGCTCTTCGATGTATTTTATATGAAATCATCAAGCGATGTTTGATATAATATACGAATTAAATTTACAATAAACGTCTCGCGCTTTTGTTTCTATAAAATCATAAATGCAGCCTCTGAGCCTGAA
This sequence comes from Tenthredo mesomela, assembly GCA_943736025.1. NCBI lineage: Eukaryota > Metazoa > Arthropoda > Insecta > Hymenoptera > Tenthredinidae > Tenthredo > Tenthredo mesomela. The sequence goes on from OX031015.1 coordinate 2,499,106, forward strand.
TTGCTTTCGAGAACTGGTCCAATTATTCCTAAGGTAATATTTTCTCAGATACTAATTCACCTTGTGTCACTCAAAATTGAGTTTGTATTGCTCTACCTCTTCCTCTCTTCCCTTCCTTTCCTTCCCTTTCCTTTCCTTTCCTTTCCTTTCTTATCACCCTCCTTCCTCCTTCCTTCTCCCTCCTTACTTCTTACTCTTTAATATTTAAACTCGCATCAGTCGTATTGCGCTACGTCTTGCTTGAGTACATATTCGAAGGGTAAATCTCTCGTTAACTTAACAAAGTCGAATGAGAAGAGAGAAATTCTATGTACAAAGCGAAGCTGTAACAACGGCTTCCTCTCAAACATTTTAATCAAAGTATAGTTATACCTGATAAGTTTTACAATTTTTCAACAAATTTCTGATGATGTAATCAATATTATATATATAATAATATTGCATCTCTTTTCTTTCCTCATCTTTCTTCTTCTTCTTCTTCTTCTTCTTCTTCATTCTTATAATAGAAGTGAATTTTCATCTCCGCTTATTTAGAAGTGATGTGAAATAAGAGTTTCGTAATTAACCAGAGCTCTTCGCCTTACCACTTGACTCGCCGTTTATTGTTAGGTACGAAAAAGCGCAGGTAATAGTTCTCTTTCTCGGAGTTGTGGAACTCCGGATCCGAAACGGAGTCTAAAAAGGTAAGAAAAGTGGTACGGCCGGGTTAACAGTCGTACTACTATAAGACCAAGACGCGAACCAAGCGGCAAATCTTCCCCTCGGAAGCTCTGCAGCTACCTTTTCCTAGAAGTTTAATGCCTTTTGACATCTCAGCGTGTCGCGGACCGAAACCCTCGGTAGCCGTTTATGGCCTTTTTTATTTCCGTGGAAGCTTTTTCTGCGAAACAACTTACCTACTCCCCGATCTCTTATATATGCGAGACTCTATAATACTTAGCGCTGCCTTACCGAGCTTTATTCCTTTTTTTTTTTTTTTTTTTTTCGTTTTTTTCTTTCTTAGTTCCTCTTTTGCTTTTTATTTTTCTTTTACCTCTTCTTTTCCTTTTTTTTTTTTTTTCTCTGTTCTTGCCGCGCTACTGCTGTTACAAAGGAGTTCTATGTAATGTATGTACGTACCTACCTACCTACCCTATACCTTTCTTTTTTAGCGAACGGCAGTAGCGTTGATGGCGCCGAGTATTTCTTCACTTTTTTTTTTTTTTTCATTCACTTAACAGAACAAAACCAACCCGTAGACCATCTTTCAAGGAAAATGAAAAATAGAACGTAAGTTCGTCGATGGGATACAAGATTTTGCAGATACTTTTTAATGACCCAGACGAATATTTAAGGTGTGCTTGAGAATCGTAACTCCGATATCATTTTTACTCATATTGTATACACAGAAAGAAAGGTTGACTTGATTCAAAATAATTTTAGGGTAAAAAAATGAAGACCGAAATTTTCTCGGATCAAATCAAAATTTTTCTCGAACCAAGAAAATTTGGAAAATGGACCGAAATTTTTGGACCGCAAAATTATCTTGAATCAAGAATAATTTTCTTGGCTAAATTTAACCTTTTTTTCTGTGTACCTACCAAAGAAAATTTGGTTGAAAATTGGCAAATTTTCCCAGCGTAGGTACCTACTTTGTGCGTATATTTGTTTGACGTGTTGTTTTTTTTTTTCATTATTCATGAAATATATCAAGATCGGTGGAAGCTATAATACGTCTGCTTTGGTTGAACTTTGAGACTGTCAGTCTCGCTCGACTCCTTGCTTGTATCAAAAAGTTAAGAACAAGGTCATTCAATAATAATTCCTTATTGTATACATATAAGGTCTTCTGTCGCCAAGGGGAAGAAACTCCACGTTGTTTAAATTATTTTCTTTTCTTTTTTTCTTTTTTTCTACGGTCCTTTGAATTTTTACCTCAATACTCCCGAAACCAGTTGACGAAAGAGTGAAAAAAAAAAAAAAAAAAAAAAAAAAAAATCAAGACCCTCAACGGATCCTCTCTGTTGCAGATCCGTTGTCTTCTATATTCTAAAATACAAACGAAAATCAAACGATACTTTAACAACTCCGAATGTGATCCACTCGACGCAGAATCGTTATTCACATTTTAACTTTCAGTCTGTCGTACCACTCGTCGCTGGTTAACAAAGACCTCAAATAATTGGGTTATTGAAGTAGTAGGCGGGTAGGCGAAACTCAACTTAACAAACTCAATATTTTTCATTATTTCACCGTATATATATATATAAGACAGAAAGACAGAAATTTAAGACTCGATTCCTCCGTTGTTTACTTTATTCACAAATATTCATCTCATTTCAATTAGCAACGCAAGTAATACCTACCGCAGCTTTCGAGTACGCAAGATGAGGAGTTATTATTCTCGAATAACAGAGCAGTTGGTATATATATAGACGCTTGTTTGAACTTTATATATAACCGCGCTTTTGACTGACTTCATCAGTTTTTTTTCTTTTTTTTTTTTTTTTTTTCTTTCTTCATTTCCCATCCTCAACCAGTAGATAATAATTTGTTGAAACTGAGATTGAAGACTTCTTTATTTTTCTCTTCATTCTTCGTATCGTTTTTTATATATATATATATATTTGAAGAAAGAAAAAAAAAAAAAAAGTTCCCTTTTAATTATGATCTCTTCTTTTTTAGAGAAAAGTTTCGTATAACAACGAGACATAATACGGCGGACTTATATATTTAGAACGAACGCCAAACCTCGCGGTCTTGATAATGGGATTGCCCAATTTACCGAGTAACTTTCATCAAATGTAATTTCTCTTACGTGTCAAACCTCGTTTTCGAATCTACGAGGCATATTAATGTTCATGACTATTAGTATCTCCAGTAATACACGTTATAGTGACGTTAATACGATCAACCGTATATTATAAATTGATCCCTATACTCGAATTTAAATTTTCGAGAAATTTTTCGGGGTTTCCAAAACCGACGAAACAGTTTTTCTTTTTTCTTTCGCTGACGGAACGTTCCAATTGGTTTTTCTGCAAAATCGACGCCAAAATTTGCCTTTTCCAAAGCTCGACCAAGTTTACATATAAATATATTACCACCGCGTTGAAAAGCAGTGATGGGGCAGTTTATTTGCCCAGAGTCTCGAGTCCTGTAGATTTGCTTGGACAACGAAATCGGTTAATACTATACATTTGTATGTTATACGCTATAGCAGCAATTGCGCTGCTGCTGTTTCATGCGAAAAAAAAAAAAAAAAAATTAAAAAGCAGGAAAAAAAAGAAATTAAAAAAAAGTTAAAAAAAAAAAAAACCGGGAGTGCAAACAACCAGAAATTGGTACGGATTGCTGCAGGATGTGTATATAGATACCACATATATATATATATATTACATATGTATACCTTTGTTGTTATGTTGTTGTTATTTATTTTTCTATACCCCATATCTCAATTCCAAGTTATTATTTATACAATATTTTTTCATTCAAACTGAATTTTTGTTCCCGCAGGATAAAATTTTCGGTATATTCACCCGCGGCTGTATAGAGATTCTATATTTGTTTTCGTTTTTTGCACAGTTTTTGGACCATTGAACCCCGAATTTTATACTAATGCTATTGCATGCATGCTCACATCTTTCTGAATCATTAATGTACAGAAATTTGGAGAAATACCTATTCTAATGAGTCAGCAGTTTATTCGCAACTGATTACGCAGAATGTAAGACATAATTTGAAATTATTAATGACCGGTACCTTGGGAAAACCACTTCTTTTGCGATGCAATCAGTCTATGCATGAGGCGAAGTTGATGAAATCTGAAAAGTCGATTTCTGTATAAACCTGAAATCACGCGAATATATAAGTTCGAACGATTTACTTGTAATTTACGCGATTTGATTATCGTTTTATCAAATCACTCACGTATTTCCATAATAAACGTATTAACTTTAATATCAGGAGTAAAAATTTGGTTGCAGGGCCGCGTTACGTAGAATCATGCTATTGATATAGTAGGTAGACTCGCAAATCTATTGAATTTCATGATATTGTTATGCAGTCCTGCAAACATGAGTGGAAATCTCGTCTTCCCTTAGAAACGAAATACGTATAATGGATCGGTTCTAAATTTATTCCTAAATCCTAAAATATATATACTGGGAGAATGTATATACATACGTAATATATAGGTATAGGTATCTATGTATATTATGCACTCAACCCTGTGGCCAAATGCGAATGCGAATGAGGCAAACGATCATAGAATTCTCGACAAGGTAGGTATATAGCCGGAAATCCTGGGAATTATGGTGGCCTTTGAGAGTCCTAGATCCGAAGTTATAATTGGTATTTCCTCCTGATGTAGCCTCAGGCTGAATTTCAACCGAGATATCCCTTAGAACTATGATGGACAGACGTTTTATAGATTCTAAGATAAGATCCTCGGTGGTATTTTTTAATCCTTTACTATATAGGTATATGAAAAATTTTAACTTCCATGTATGTACATTAGGGTGGTTCAAAAAATACCTAATTTCTCAGATTGTTGCTGCTCATCCGTGAATATGTTGTTTGTGATTTTTAAAAATTATTCCATTTTTATGAGCTCTATTGGACAATATTTACTACTGCCTCAGTGAAGTTTAAATTTCGAAATTTTGCCATTTTTGGCAATTTCAAAGTTCTCAGATCAAAGCGTTCATCTGGCCACCTCTAGATTCTCATTCAATGAGCATGGTGGTTCAAGATGAAACTCGTACGATAATATTTAGTACTGCCTCGGAGACATTGAAGTTTTTTTCAATATTTTGCGTTTTTTCAGAGATTCGATCGCCAGGTGCTGCTCATGAGACAGTTTCATCATACTAATATCCCGGGAAAAAATGATCAGGCCTGATCAGACATGAACAGGCATGAGTCTTCAGACCTGATCAGACATGAAAAATGACCGGGACTGAACAGGCCTGATCAGACATGAACAGACCTGATCAGGCCTGTTCAGTCCCGGTCATTTTTCATGTCTGATCAGGTCTGAAGACTCATGCCTGTTCATGTCTGATCAGGCCTGATCATTTTTTCCCGGGTTATACCACTTCGCTACTTCACGTATTTGATAATTGAAACTTTTAGAATGTGCAGTATATATATGGTATTCGTCACGAAGTTTTTATCAATCCTTACGATGCCCTTTATTGATTATGATGATCTAACGATTCTAAGATTATTTTTGTATTTTAGGGAATGTGAGGCAAGATGACCGTTCCACTTTTTTCAGCAAAAAAAAAAAAAAATTACTTATTTGAAGTATATCTATTGAAGTATAGATAATCCAAAATATCAGACATGAACAGACATGGTCATGCATGATCATGTTTGAATCAATTTATAATATCAGACATGATCATGTCTGTTCATGTTTAGTCAGACATGTACCAACGTATCAGGCCTGATCAGAGCTGGAGGTTTTAAACCTTCCAGGCATGGTCATGCATGAACAGGCCCTGACGTATTTAGCAATTCAGGCATGATCATGCCTGTTCATGCATGAACAGACATGATCATGCATGAACAGGCCTTAACGTATTCAGCGATTCAGACATGATCATGCCTGTTCATGCATGAACAGACAGGTTCAGGTCTGGCATCAGACATAATCATACATGAACAGGCATGGTCATGCATGAACAGGCCTTGACGTATTTAGCAATTCAGGCATGATCATGCCTGTTCATGCATGAACAGACAGGATCAGGTCTGGCATCAGGCATGATCAGACATGAACAGACATGATCATGCATGAACAGGCTTTAACGTATTTAGCGATTCAGACATGATTATGCCTGTTCATGCATGAACAGACAGGTTCAGGTCTGGCATCAGGCATGATCAGACATGAACAGACATGATCATGTCTAATTTCAGGCCTGATCATACATAAACAGGCCTGACCATGTCTAATTTCATGCCTGATCATACATGAACAGGCATGATCATGCCTGATCATTTTTTCCCGGGATAAGGAAGAAATCCAAGCAGTTTGCAGTCTGCAGGACCATTTTTACTACTGCCTCATTGAGGGTGACTTTCCTTCAAGTAAAATTAGCAACATGAGGCAGTAGCAAAAATGGTCCCACATACTGCAAACTTTGTGTACTTTTTCCTTAAAATGGTAAGAAAAGACTGTCTCATGAGCAACACCTGGCGATCCAATCTCAAAGAAAACCCCTAAATAGTGAAAAAACTTCAATGTCTCTGAGGCAGTACTAAATATTATCGTACGAGTCTCATCTTGAACCAACATCCTCATTGTATGAGAACCTAGAGGTAGCCAGATGAGGACTTTGATCTGAGAACTTTGAAATTGTCAAAAATGGCAAAATTTCGAGATTTCAACTTCACTGAGGCAGTAGTAAATATTGTCCTATAGAGCTAAAAAAAATGGAATAATTTTTCAAAATCACAAACAACATATTCACGAATGAGCAGCAAGATTTGAGAAATTAGGTCTTTTTTGAACCACCCTAATGTACATACATATAGTACGTAGTTTTATGAATAGATATTTGAAACGGGTATAGGTAGTACGAGAATAAGAGATATGGAATATAGACTTCTGAATGTTGAAAATAATTTCATTCTGAAATACGCGAGCTGTCGGATTGAAAAGTATAAGAAATTGTATAGGAAAAGAGAAGTGAAACGTGTCGCACGCGATATTGAGGATATCTATACATATATACCTACACTTACACCTACACCTCTATATTATGTATTATGTAGATATGAAACAAACTTTATGATAAAATAATTTTTCAAACAAATCTGTACCGTAATAAGTTGCAATATTTGATGTGAAAAAAAAAAAAGCAATATTTCCTTCAAATGAGTTTCCCACAGTTATATAAACTCTACCTACATACCTGCCTGTCTGCGCTCTGGTCTGATTCTTTGAAAACTGTGTCGACCATGTTTAGCTGTAAATCCTGGATTTATTCGATGGCATTCTAAGAAGAATGAGGCAACGGGAACGGGCACGTACACATGTACGTGGTTATATGTATATATATATTTTTTATATATGTATATGTGCGGGTGTGTTTCGTACCAGTGTATATACTTTATATAGAACGTGCACTAAACACGCGGTTCTTGGTCGTCGTCAGTAAAGAGGAGCTCCGGTTTGCTTTTCCCGTTTCTTCATTTCCATTTCCATTCCCATTTCCATTTGCATTTGGAGGAGAATATTTTTTCGCATTCCATTTATCTTCCCCAGCGTATACTATCCCTATCCTTTGAAATATGATAATGCGACATGCTCTATTTACAAGAGCATCTAAACTGATAATGATGTAGATAATATTATGCTGTTTAGGTGGATATGATCGTCGTACGTCGTCGTGTCTTGTATACCTACCTACCCCAATCGACTCGCATTTTTATTTCCATTTAGAACGATGTTCATATATATATATATATATATATACTTTCTCAACCCTTTGATAATTAAGGCTTTTTGAATTCAAACGAGGACGCAAAATCTCGTGACACACCCTTTCGCGTATACTATATGTTATATGTTTGAAATATATTACGTCATATGAATTTTTAGAAACGAAGATATTAAAAAAATAAAAAATAAAAAAACATACGAATCGTTCCACTGGTCCACCCCGTCCTTTGATCCTGTTTGTATTAAAGTTTTATCGATAAACATTTCATATCTCTCGTATACACGCGCAGAGCTACTAATACTCGGTCGAATTATTTCGGAAATGACAGGAGGACAGACCGCGTGACGCCAGACAGACTCGGTTCTCGGGACAAAGTTTAATTGGTAATTTGCATATTTGCGAATGAAAGATAATACCAGTTAATTAATATCTACCATGCCGTGTCCTTATAACCAGGTCAAAGAAGGGCCTCCAGAGAACAAGCAAACTGTCACCAAGGACTTTAATTCCTTTCGCACGTACCTACCTACCCTTCAATTTCATCTCTTTCGCTCCCGCGAATATATATAGCTATATATACATCACAATTTCTACCAGCTTTGTCATCATTACGCATTTTATTACCTACCAACTGCACAAAGAAAGAGAGAGAAAGAGAGAGAGAGAGGGAGAGTTAAAGTATAATATATTCCCATCACTTTAGGAATTGTTATTCCACCTTGAAAATTCGCAAACGTTAGATGAGGTAGCTCTCGTTCCCGGAATTTCCGATTTAGTCGAGAAACTGATTTCTGGTTAAAGCACTTAACTAAATGAAATGAAATATAATATATTACGTGTTTCACGAAGGTATATAGTAGGTATATATATATATACACACACGTACACATATATCTATAACGCACACACGTACTTTGGAATGGCAGAAATTCAAGAGAGCTTTATTCCATTGTAATATCTCTTGCAGCTCTCTAGACAATTCGGCTTTCGCATCATTTCTCGGTTTCTTTCAGTTGTATAACATTTCAATTTATATCATCGTCTTAACATACTTGTGTGATTATTCAACTTCTATACGTATAATTTAAACTTAGGTACGAATTTTACTAGTCAAATTCATCCCTCGAAATATCTGCTGGATTATCGTCCCAGGAGCAAAAATTAATATCAAGAATTATATCTAAACAGCTACAGCTACAGCTACAACTGGTACCGAAATGAAGTCGAGTTGATCCAGTGAATCACGCATCAAAAATGTGAAAAAAAAAAAAAAAAAAAAAGACACAAAAGTTGAATTACCCGGCTTTTTCGAGGCACGTTTCGATCATTTGAAATCTGATAAACGAGAGGACGGTATTCCCGCTTCACAGACGTTTTAATCTCTCACGGGAATATATATGGAAGCTTGGGAAGAATAACTCCGCGTAGTCAGGCAGCAGGGTAATTTTTTTTTTTTTCTCTCTTTCTTTTTTCTTTTCCTTTTTTTTTTTTTTTTTCGTCCTCAAATGTACATTAGCTTATTATACATTTATTTTTCACGGAAGTTATGTAACAACTCCGATAAATCGAAAGTGAAACAAAAAATAAAAATAAATAAAAAAATAAAAAATGAACGAGATTCTAGACAGAAATTTAAAACCCCTGCATCCCTAAGCTACTCCTCTAGCTCCCTTATAACAAACGGCGTAATTTATGCCAAGCAGTTTTATACCGAGAAGAATAAAACTCGATCCTCACCCCCCTATATCTTCGCGAATCAATAAAACCAATTTTCCTGTTTTGTTTTCGAAAAAATTTGTTCTCGCTCTCTACTATTCGCTGAAGCCGGGGACGTAGTAGGCACGTAATATCATCCCTACGATTTCTCGTTGCGCAACGATCAGGACTCTTCTATTCTATTCGCCGTTACGTCATCGTGACGTTTCGTAAGGTCCTGAATATACAACTCTCATACAATATAATATATAATTATAGTCTGCAATTCGAAATATCGACGAATTCTCACTGTGATCGTTATGTAATTATAACCGAAATACAGAAGACTTTCGACACATCGACACATTTATTGAACCAACGAAATTACAAAGATAAATCACCCTCGCATCGAGTCCCATTCATCTGCGTAGATCCGCAAGGTTTGACCTGATTTTGCCATCGGTCAGAAATGCGCGAATCAAATTAGAAATCAAGAATTTTTTTTTCTCGAAGATCATACGCAGGTCGATAATTTTTTTTTTTTTTTTTTATTTTTTTTGCATCCATCTTCTTCTATATATACGTGCGTCAAAACGTTGGAAGTTATAGTGTTATTCAGACGGGGGATAAAATCGCAATATCGATAAATTCTTATTTTTTTGAAAATTATATTGGGATATTTTATTTTTACTCCTACTTTGACAGGGAAATCGCTTCTGCTATGTTTTATATGCCGTATGTGAATCGAGGCGTACAGATTATGAGAATCGACATTTACGTCATACGTGCGTGCGTACTAGAGTAATGCGTTTAATCTATCGGTGGGCTTATCCATAATTGAGGACCGCGTATACACCCCTCGTTCAATTGATCACAGCTAGGTGACGTATCTGAACTTTGAATCCATCCCGTCACACGTAGGTATATATTAATGTTGTCACCTTACGCCAGGTCGCCCACCCCCTGCATACCCCTGCATCTTTAGATGACATTTTAAAAATACGTCAATACCGAAAAGACGAATGGACCAGACTCGCAGGACTCAGAACCTCTTCATAATATAGAGTCCAAGTCTTGAACGGAATGACATTGATCGATCGATCTTCTCGCGAGGAGAACCCTTGCATTATTATTATTCACTTCAATCGTTATTATTCCAACTTTAAACTCGCGAAACAAAAGTCTTTTCCGATAAACGCAGAACTCGTCGCAGATATTCGTTGACGAAAATTCCGGTACTGATTTGATAAATTATGCTCGATGCAGTGCTTCCGGGTCAAATATGGTAATCAGTAACACTGCGATAAGTTTTTTGTTTTTTGGTTCTTATTTGCCGAGTAAGGAGGAGAGATTCTCTCGCGTATATGTACCTACATCTCTCCCAAGTTGTCTCATCTCTCACGAGAACTCGCGTCTACCTCAAAACTTTTTCTTTTCTTTCCGTCAATTTCCCTACACTCTGGGGTAGACATGATTCCGAGCATATTGAAAACGAAATACTTTGGGAGACAGAGTCCCGGGGGTTCTCTCTCACCCTTATGTCTCATCTCTCTGTCTCTCTCTGTCTCTCTCTCTCTCTCTTTCTCTTCGCCCTACAACCACCCACGCCTTCGCCTTCGCCTTCGCCCTCGCCTTCGCCCTCACTCTTTCTCGCTTCTTTGTGTTCCCTGACGTCCTTCGGGGTTCGCGTTGTTTTGCATCGGGTAATGTGATTTGGTTAGGGAGTTTGGGGGGGTTGGCAGAGTTGAATCGGGCATACCGTCCTCTATCGATAATATTGTTCGAGACCAAAGTTATCTTTTGAAAGAGGCGACGACGCCACGACCGAATCGCCGATCCGCTCGCTTCGAGATTTTTTTCTATATATAAAAGTATACCGAAAGTTGTATCGGATTCTAAAGAAAAATACACATTCTTAAAGAAACTGGTTCGTTTCGCTTTCGATCTTCGGGTGTATTGTTAGTCGAGATATCCACACTTCGACTTTCAAATCATCTTTTGTCCCGCTACTTCGAAGCTGCGAGAAAATTTTGATGAGCAGATAAGAATAAGAAACCTCATCGAAATAAAAGAAAATGAGAAAGTGTAGATTTTCTCAATCCGAGAACCAAAAATCGAGTATTATATTAAATTCGGAAAATCAGTTTGAGGGGACCAGTACAGCGACTTTTCGAGAAATGATCATAGTCCGAAATCAATTTATTTCATAACCAAAGTTCATTTCACATGAAAATATTTTTCTTTTTCAAAATCATGTGTCGTAAGGATTTTAGAGCACCGTTGGACCGATTCAGGTCATCTTGGATTCATTTTCTTCAGAAAACAAATCCTCATCATGTGAATGTAGGAATTTTAAAATAAAAAATCATGTCATAAGTTATGATCAATTTACCAAATTTGCAAAAATTATTATCACTCATTTCTCAAATAACTTGGCCAAAACGAAAATTTTTCAAAATTCCTACATTCACATGATGAGGATTTGTTTTCTGAAGAACATGAATCCAAGATGACCTGAATCGGTTCAACGGTGCTCTGAAATCCTTACGACACATGATTTTGAAAAAAAAAAAAAAGAAAAATATTTTGATGTGAAATGAACTTTGGTTATGAAATAAATTGATTTCGGACTATGATCATTTCTCGAAAAGTCGCTGTACTGCGGTCCCCAGGAAAAAAGGTTAACTTGAGCCAAGAAAATTATTCTTGACTCAAGATAATTTTGGAAAATTTTCTTGGTTCGAGAAAAATTTTTATTTGATCCGAGAAAATTTCGGTCTTCATTTTTGGACCGCAAAATTATCTTGAATCAAGTCAACCTTTCTTTCTGTGTACACCGGATAAGTTCTTCTTTCCTGAAAAATTTTCTGTCGAAATAGTTTTCTTCTCGATCCGCGTCACTATATCAAATTTAAAATACCTATCGTGTCCCGAATTTCGCGTATTCAACATTCGCCAGTCACCTTATTCCTCCGTATACTTACAGTGGGGTAGCTGGTATGGTATGGTATGCTATAGAGTAACCCTCTCACCCTCCTTTCACATGTCACGACACGTATACGTCAACTTGATATTCTGTTCAAGTAGTTCTAGTCTGACGTCAGGAAACAAGGCATACTCAACAACTCCACCCTTACACACACCCAGCTATTTATGTACCAAGATCTCTCACCTCGTATAATTACGTTAATAACAATAATAACAATAATCATGAGAATTTTGATATACGCAGTTAATTAAATTCAATTAATATTAAAATTACATATATAGGTACGCGTAACCCTTACGTTTTAAATGCCAATCAAGTCGGCTATCTTATATGCTTAAACGTACATGTTACGATCGTGTATATGAGGAGTATATAATTTAAAATGGTAGTTAAATTAAATTTACGAGGCAAATGGCGTATTATACCCGCGTAGATCCCTAGTACCCTACACTGAAAAGGGGTTTCGATTTACACTTTTGGTATATCCATATACCCATGTACATACAGCGGCTCGATAGAATCGCGTGATAAATCTCTAAAGGATTAAGAAGAGTTTCGCATGGATCTTTGGAAGTATTAATCATCGCGGTTTTTACATTAACCGCGAGTATATAGGATATAAATGCGCAAATGAATTCGTTCGCTGCCCGCTTAGGATGCAGAGGCAAAAATCTATAAAATACTAAATCTGTGTAACTATATTTATATTTACGACTGCGCAGGTATATAAGTATATTATAAGTTAATGGTTTAATCCAGATGAATGAAACCCGACGGGTATTATAATAATAACCAGCTGTAGTTTTTAATTAGCGATGAGAAATTATTAAAACCCGTTGATTTTCAAGCGAGGCGAGGCGAAAAAAAAAAATGCGGAAGTTATATTTCTGAATTTTAAAAATTGAACAATAAGACAGCCCCTAGGTGCTGTTTCACTTAATGCTTATAACGAAGCGAGTGAACTGGGAAGTGGGAAGTGGGAAGAGGGCACCCAAGGGACAACTGGGAATCGTCCTCCCACGCGATGGGGTAGGTAAAGGGTGCGTCGTGCTCACCAAATCCTCTAACGAGTCGCTATAGGCACACTACTGGCATACATCGGTCGTATAAATATATGCATGCTATATACAAGGACGTTCATTTCGTTCGTATAACATATATAAATACATCCAGTAACCTTAATTTTCGTTAACGCTTATTAGATTTAGTTAACAGAACGGTGCCACTGCGTGTTTAAATTTACTGAACTTCTCTTTAATTAGTAAACTGCATATTTTAACTGCTGAAAATAATCCAAGTGTAATAATTGATGAGATTGCAGATGGTCTAGGAGCTTTGGAACGATCGTAATTTAAGATAAATTAATTATAGATATATACAAATCGAGGGCAGTACGAGGGTATTTCTTTCCGCTGTTTCACCCTCGGTGAATAATTTCCGCACAGTCCTCCTATATCCTACCCGTGATATAAAGTTCACTCTTTTGCCAAGGGTTTGAAATCATTCCTCTTTCGCTCGGCTTGAAAAGCCTAGATTTTTTTCTTCCTCTCTAGCTAGCTCGCCGAGAATTCAGGGAAACGAGGAACTGCACCAACTCCAGTAACATCGATTTCTCTGCTCCAGCTTCGTTTCAACCTCGAATACGCGTAGATATATCCTCGATGGAAATCCATCCACGCGTTACCGAGGCTACCAAACCGTAAGAGGTCTCATGGTACACTAAATATCAGATAAATCTGGTCTCATGCTGCCCAATGTATGGGCTCACCATAGTAAATAGAGCCGAGTGTATCATCTCTACAAACTCGATCATGATCATTGATTGGATGTACCCGAAGCCGGTGATCATTGCTCCGACGTATGTCATTAGCTCCGTACATTCTGCATCGTTCGCTAAATCAGAGTGGACGAAATCTATAGGTATATTCAGAACATGATGCCTAGAATCTATGTGTTTGTTACATCAAATATCGGTGGTATTTAACGAACGGTCAGTCTGTGCCAACTATGCGATAGACTGGTTAGTATCAATCAGTTATCAGTTAACTGAAGCCAAAATGCATTTGCCTTTAGCATACGACGCAACCTGCATATGCTCTGCTATTCAATTTGTCAGTAATCATAATCGGTATTTCGAATACCAATCATCAGGTATCTACAGATTTTCATTTTCCATGAAAGTTATCATTCGTGAAAAGTTAAATTCTTAAAAAAAACCAGTTGTCAATCTGGAAATTTAATCTCTGTTTACCTCAAGAGTGTTCAAGGATCCTTTCCTCTTCTCGCTTCCCGGATATTGCAGGCAAACCGCAAACTCATACCAGGCAGGTTGATTGCTCAATTGCGTGCTGAGATTCTGAGTAGTGAATTAAAAGGATGGTTATGGGTTACGGGTTATGGGTTACGGGTTACGGGTTAAAGGGACCACGTGGTGATAGGAAGCAGAGTTTTGTTGGAGTGCTGAGAGCTGAGTGGATTATAGGAAGCACAACTGAAATGTAGACGTGTTCACACCCTGATTGGCAGTCCAGGATCAGGAACTAAGTGCTACCATTAATCAAAAGGCACGTTCTACTGTCTACACCGCGCGTTTACATCCCAACCTTCCAAGTCTCTCATCTCCCTTGACAAATTTTCTAGTACCTATCTGACGCTGATGGACATTATTTTACACCCTAGAATCTTATTATTGGGTTATATTATAATCATGAAGATTGTCAGCGTTTTTAAACCTAAATAGCAATATTTGCGGCTTATGGTTTGTGTATGGGATAAACCAGTCGTTCTAAGTCCTTATCTTAGGACTAAGATCTAGCTTTCTATTGATGATTAGGGGCTTCGTATCGAGTGTGTCTCTAGAGAGTGTTGTATTACGGGAGCTTGTTTCCTATGCAAATCCAGGATCTGTGGATGTACGGTTTTGGTGGGTCCTTTAATTAACTTAATTAAGCAACTATAGCCTTGATGAATATTTTGTGGTACCTATCAAATATTTACCTCGGTAGAATATCGTAACGAGGTGAATTCACCGGTGTGGTTGATGGGCTCCGGGCTACAAATTGGCGAGTATTGAAACGAACGAATTGATATTACCCTAACTGCATGGGGGTAGGTTAAAGGCAGAAGGTATATAAGATGACAATGACAATGACAAGTATAACGTCCAATCCTAACCGCTGTCCTCTTATTTGACCAAAGAATCCCTCAAGCGTATTAGCGTCTCGAGGGATGTAATTACGGGACAATCAACAAATACCTCCTGATCTCTTTGTCAACGTCGACGTTATGTGTACCCTCCCGTCTGTGAGATACGCTTAATCGAACCCATGTATCCCAGGATTTCTACGCTCCACGAAATTCCTTACAGAGATCCCATTGGTTTACGTGAAATAATTTGCGGTCCGCGATTCTACCTCTGAGTGATTAAAGCTCTACGACCAAATGACGATTGTTATAGGTATATTGCAACAAAATTTACCCATGCAATTCACTCAAAATATATATATATATATTAGGGTGGCCCTTATTTGGTGAAAAAAAAAATATTTGGTTTGCCGCCTCCTCAATCGGTTCCAAATTGAACAAAAAAAAATTCGGACCAAATTTTAGGTGATTTGGCCCAAGGGAACACGTGCCCCAAGGACGTTGATTTTTTTAATTCTTTTTCTTCTCTTCCTTCCTTCACAGGACATAGTATGACAGAAAAGGAAGAGAAAATGTTGTAACAAATTTTTTTTCAACTTTCGGTTTGGTAGGAAAAGTAATATTTTGGAATTCCGTTAGCAAAAATCGAATAATACGTGTAAAATTACAATCAAAATGGTATGAATTCCTCTTAATGGAAGAAAAATTTGCTACAACCTTTTCTCTTCCTTTTCTGTCATACTATGTCCTGTGAAGGAAGAAAAAAAGAAAAAAAATTAAAAAAATTAACGTCCTTGGAGCACGTGTTCCCATTGGCCGAATCACCTAAAATTTGGTCCGAATTTTTTTTTGTTTAATTTGGGACCGATTGAGGGGGCGGCAAACCAAATATTTTTTTTTCACCAAATAAGGGCCACCCTAATATATATATATTAGGGTGTGCCAAAAAAGAAAAATTCAAACGCACATGAAGATTCCGGTAGAGCATTTTAAACAGAATATCTCAGCCAAATATGAGCTCTTAACATTTTTGATTTGAATAACATGTGAAAAAAAAAAACGGAAATTTTTTTAATTGTTTTATCTCGTAAGCGGCTTGATTTAGAAACTATCTGAAGACAGATTCTTATAGGAAATTTCACGCTCTATAAAAAAGTACTGAGATAAAATTTTCCTAACTCTCACCGATTAAGAGATATTCGCCTATAAACATTGAGTCATAACGTCATGGAGACATATGACTCTGGGAAAAACAAATTTTTTTTCAACCGCGCATCAAAATTTCGGTAGAGCATCTCAAATAGAATATCTCAGCCAAGTATGAGCTCTTAATAATGATATTTAGAACTGCCTATTTCAGTAACTAAAATTCGCAACTAAAATTAGTAACTAAAATATAGGGCCTATATTATAGGCAGTTCTAAATATCAATATTAAGAGCTCATATTTGGCTTTGATTTTCTATTTGAGATGCTCTACGAGAATGTTGATGTGCGTTTGAATTCGATTTGATTTCGCCCGGAAAATTGCTCATGCTAATTTCCACGAATCTTTGTAATTTCGGACTTCTAGTTTCCGAAAAATTCTGAAAAAAATCTGAAATCTCACAGGATATTTTACATTCGAATGAAGAGCACGAATAATTGCGATATCTCGTTTAATTTTCACGCTCGCTTCTGTAGTAAAAAAAAAAAAAAAAAAAATCAACTTTCAATCTTTTACCGATATGGTCTTCATTCGTCGTATACTTTTTTTTTTTTCCTTCTAGTTCTTCTTACCGTTATAAATAAAATTCCGTTTTTGATTTCTATCAATTGCTATAAATGTTCGTACATACTATATACATATATACTATATAGGTATGTATATATATATATATATATATTCGATCGAATTTACGGGTTATTGGATTCGCTCAAGCATTTCGATGAAACGATTTTTCCATTTAACGCGCATGAATCGCGATCGTTAAAATATATCAACGAATTACACAGTAGGTAGGTACCTACTACGCGGCACCGTGTGCGTTTAATAGTTTCAGTCATCAATTCGTTTTTTTTTTTTTTTTTTATTTATTTATTAATTTTTTTCTACTTTATTTTTTTATTTTTTACCTTTATATACTTCTTCTTTTTTTTTTCTATATATTCTCTGAATTCGGTTGGTTGAAAAATCGCAAATTGCAATAAAAAGATGAGGGTCGATATGGGCGGCGAAAATAGCTGGTGGAAAGGCGCGAAATCTGCTACCAGCTCGATGTAATAAATTCAAAATAAAATCTAAAAATATTGAAGCATTTTCCAAGCTACGGAACCTTTCCGCGCTGGTCCAACGGAGCTCGATAATAATAAATGCCAGTTTTCCTCCCGGATATCGATTATCACCGCTCGCTGCGCGCTCACAATCTGCTATGAATCTCAGTCTTTCACTACGAATCTCTGCTATACCGTATGACCGCATCTTTTTCACATTTACATCCTTTTATATATCTGTATCTATATACATACCAGCTGTTTCCTGAAATATGGGGGATGAAAAAAAAAAAAAAAAAAAAAAAAAAATTAAGCGAACTGTTCTCTTTTTTTTCCTTCCGCACTCTTTTCTTTTTTTCGTTAAATGTGGTTTTCCTCATTTCGAGGGATAAAAAAAAAAAAAAAAGAAAAAATGAAAAAGACAAAACGCAGGGAAATTTCGCTAACCATTTTACTTCTCGTAGAAATATTTTTGAATCGTAGAATGGCCTCTTTGAAAAGAAGCTTTCAATATGTAGTCGAACCTTTTTTTTATTTATGACTTTAGCGATCATCCGTCTTAGGTCAGGGTAAGTTAGGGTTGTATATAGGGTTGAACGCTGGATGTCAAAAGTGTGAGGACCAAGTCTTAAATTCTTGAAGAGATTCGGTTCAGCGAATCCACGTTTACCCTATTGCTTCTATATCTATAGTTGGTCCTTGTAACCCACGTATACATATATACATATACGTATATATATTTTTATATGGCGATGGCGATGGGGAAGTACCCGGAAACTCAATAGCAAATTTGTTCTTTGATTCTTCTTAGAATTGCTTCCTAGTTCTTGTCCCTCGCTCCTTGATTGCGTAAACTATATACTTACTTACTTACTTACTTATTTACTTACTTACTTATACCTTATCCTAGAGGCAGCTAGCTGGCTATCTGATCCTTCAGATAATGATTAAAAAAACAAAAGAAACTTAAAACTAGTTTTACCTAGCCATGTATATAATATATCCAACATATATATATATATATATATACATATAGTACCTACATATACAACAGGCGCCAATGCACTCAGAAAAATTGGACTTGGATGGATAAGTTTTTCTCGCTTAAAAAAAAAAGGGTATAAAGAGAAAGAGAGAGAGAGAGAGGAAAAGAAAAAGAATAGGGAAAATTACATTACGCTGTGAAAATTATTACACGCAATTATACAATTGGTTATAATTTTCTCCTTTTATTGAATTAGACGTATCTTATGTACATACATTGTACATACATAAGGTATATAGAATTTCTGTCTCTACGTATAGTATACGTAAATCTCTGTCTACACACATCTCTACAAATATACGCATCGTAGCGAGGCTAAATGGTATTAGGTAATCAGTGATGATGCCTGTGTCTCTGAGAGGAACACAGAGCTTCCGTTCATTCGCAAATATACAGGGATAAACCCGGTTGGAGTCGGTTGGTTGGTTGGTTGGTTGGGTGCAGGTTGTTTGTCGAGCTATCTGTTAGAGAGAAAAGAGCGTCGACCTGGCTGCTTTTTCCAAGTATTTTCTTTTTTTCATTTTTTTTTTTTTTTTTTTTCCTTTTCCCCCCTTTTTTTTTTTTTTTTTTTTTTTTCTCGACATATTAATTACTCGGGACCGCTCAAAGTGTGGAGTGTTTTAATTTAAAAGTTCAACGAAGCTCTGCTGCCCAAACTCAACGGACAGCTTTTAGCCTAAAAGTTTTAGCAAATAATGTTTAATGCATCCCCGATCGACCCGTGTTTAGAGTTTAGACTTACTTATACCATACCTATGTTTCTGTACATACCACGTACCCAAAAACCTCGGTATAATAATATATTGTCTGCGCAAAAGAGCTTCTTACTAGTTTGTTATTATTATTCTTATTCTTCTTCTTCTTCTTCTTCTTTTTTTTTTACCCTTATAATATATATTTGCATAGCTAGTTTCTGGCAGCTATAACTTCGAGGTCGCTTATGCATAGAGATATACCTATATAGTTGAATAAGAAACTTTAATATACTCACTAATGTTATATAAACTTGACTTCTGTTATTACGAGCTTAATTAGTTTGTTTCACATTATTGTTAGAAACAATTCAAGAAGGGGTTGAGTTATACTCGAAATTTATATACTTTATAACGAATTATTAAAAAAAAAAAAAAAAAAACGAAAAAAAAAAAAAATGATGAATTTATGCTTTCAATAAACTTAACGCTCTCGTTTAACACCTCGGTTATAGGTGATACTCTGACAACAATTATTGTCGGCGGTTTATATATAGGGGTGAAATATAGTATAGGGGGGTTGAAAAGTTTCCAAATTCAAAAGTCAAATATCGTTATGTATATTAGAGCGGGAATCAAAAGTCGTATATGAAATTTATACGTTTTTGGATAAAAAAAAAAAAAGAGAAAAAATGAATTTGTTCTCCGCGTGTTATACTGGCTAAATTAATAATAACCGAAAGGAAGTAATAATGAGAGAGCAAAAAATGTGGAAAACAAAAAAAAAAAAAGAAGAAGAAAACAAGGGATGTGAAAAAAAAAGAGGTGTGACGTTATTCGAGATAAATAATGTACCTACCCTACCTTGCTTTATATTCTCCCTTCGGCAACCGACACTTGATAATATTCGCGAGGGGTTAAAGAAAAATACTTACCCGAATCGAATAGGAGACAGGAGGAGTCTGAAAGTTGATTAAACGTGGCTCGGAGAAAAGCACAGTGGTTTTGTGTATACCTATGTATGTATGGTTCGTACATACCTATACCTATATCCTACGAAAAGCTTGCTTGCTTGCTTGCGCGGCAGTGCGAGCTGATGCAGAACCCTACGCAGTCAGCGTTGGACCTAGAGGTGGAGACTGTTTGTTTATTTCTCTAAATGAGCTGGTTCTCTCTCCATCTCTTTATTTACCCTGGTACTTGGCACCCTCACCCTTATACCCTCGTACTACCCCCAGAGTCTAACCATTTCCCCTTCAATGCACCCTCTCCAAGTCACCCACTTCCACCTCCACCTCCACCTCCACCCCAACCCTAAAGCCTTTATTTTCCCTTATTACTCTCGAGAAGTTTAACTCTGTATTTCCTCTCAGACATCCGGTATCCGTTTCGCTCTCTGAGCACTGCACGTTATTGGAAAAAAAAAAAAGAAAAAAGAAAAACATCTTGAAACGCAACTTTATAATTGAGTATAACTTTTATAGTTAATCGTCTACTCTATATCACATACACAGTCGTGTGTGGAACACCTTATACCTTCTTCCATTTTATTATATTTTACGTGCTGGTTATATAGTTTCAGCCAATTCTCGACTAGGTACATATCGACGCCCGATACAAATAACAGCACATTTTAGATTCCGGCATAAAAGGAGCACGTTTCAAATTCCGGGTGGAAAAGAGCACATTCCAGATTCCGGGTGGAAAAGAGCACGTTTCAGATTCACTCGAAAACTAGCACAATTCAGGCGAAGCGAATATTACTCATCAGTAAGTGTCAGGTAGGTTTATTATGAAATTGGAAATGCACAATTATGCACAAAAACTCGATTCAATTTTATCATTGAATGATTAATTCAATCTTATAATAAAACCTACCTGACACTTGCTAATAAGTAATATTCGGTTCAACCTGAATTGTGCTAGTTTTCGAGTAAATCTGAAACGTGCTATTTTTCATTCTCAATCTGAAACGTGTTCTTTTCCATCCGGAATCTGAAACATGCTCTTTTTCACTCGGAATCTGAAACGTGCTCTTTTCCACCCGGAATCTGGAATGTTCTCTTTTCCACCCGGAATTTGAAAAGTGCTCTTTTTCACCCGGAATCTGAAATGTGCTGTTATTCGTATCGGGCGTCGATATACTCTACGTATGTAACATACATATACCACAATTTTTACGTACCTACGGTACAGATATACGACGTCGATTTATTATTCTAAGGAACATTGATCGACGTGTATAGTATAGATAGTTCGCAAAACTGCAAAGTGTCTACCGCAGTTGGACCCAGCTGAGGAATATAAACCCTTTCTTCTGAATCTAAAATAAAATATTTTTTCCTAATAACCATTCATATATTATATGAACAATCGACTCGGTCAGCGACACACCCTCTGCGTCATATAATTTCGAGCAGAGGAAGGACGTCGTAAAAGGGTCATCAGTTCTCGCGTCTCGTACCGTGTAGAGCAGCTTTGAGCTTCAATGGTGTGGTAAGCCGTTTATCACTTGAGGTGTGAAAGACCCACTGGCTTTCTTCGCTTCAACTGGCCCAACTACACCTCGAATACCATACGTACCTACTGGAAACTGAGCTTTTCCTGAGAATCTCTTCAATTCGTAATCTCGCAAAAAGATTGATATTTCGCATGGAATTAGATGACAAGCTATGACGAACTTCATGTTTATACTGCAATACTTGATGGGGTTTACGAGTCAACATTCTGTCAAGTTTCTATACCAAAGTTGTGACAGTGAGTTAGGACTGTCATTGTTTAGGGATAGTTTGCATACCTCTACCTATATATATTAGCTCTTGTCTGCGAGCATGTGATTTCGCGTTAATTTTTCTTACCTTAGATAGGAATGATCATCTAGTGATTCTATATGCACTGTACAAAATTATTGTGAATGTACAACACATTTAATGTACAAAAGTTTTGCAAAATTACAAATGTGGCGTAGCAAAGTGAATCGTTAAACTTGTTCTATAAATTTCCAAATATATTCTTGATTTTGCTGTACTTTTATACGAAAAACACAAAAATTGTACCTACTTGAATTCACAAAATTGTTTTGAATACCGATAAAAAAGTTTTTTATAATTACTATTTTCGATTTGAATTTTGGCTAGATGTTTTGCCTATCAGTTTCCAATGCATGTTTGGTGGAACTAGCTTAGAAATTTATAACAGTATGGTTGAAATTTTTTCTTTCTTCCGGAATAAAGTTAGACGACAAAAAAAAAAAACATAAGCCGCTCGTTAAAATTGTTCTTGATAAATTTTTAGCTGAACCGTCTCCAGAGACTTCTTATACGAATAGTGTTGTTCCCGCGGTAGAGTTTACGCTACAAGTTAAATTGTCGAAAACAGTTGGTGTTTCTCCGCTTTTCTTATATATAGTATAACGTTAACGACGCTGTTTTTCACCGTTTAAACACGAATTCACACCAAGAAACTAGACTAAAACACCTTGTTACTTTCAGAGCTAACAAGGGTTTCTGTTATTCAATATTTAGGACAATAATAAGGGACAAATGAAAGTTTTTTACATTCGAATTAGAGGACAAGAAATGTGATAATTTCGGATAATTTATTAATGTGTGACGTTCATTATTCGCCTTGAATTCTTAAAGGGACCAGTACAGCGACTTTTCGAGAAATTATCATAGTCCGAAATCAATTTATTTCATAACCAAAGTTCATTTCACATCAAAATATTTTTATTTTTCAAAATAATGTGTCGTAAAGATTTCAGAGTACCGTTGGACCGATTCAGGTCATCTTGGATTTATTTTCTTCAGAAAACAGATCCTCATCATGTGAATGTAGGAATTTTAAAATAAAAAATGATGTCATAAGTTATGATCAATTTACCAAATTTGCAAAAATTATTATCACTCATTTCTTAAGTAATTTGGCCAAAACGAAAAATTTTCAAAATTCCTACATTCACATGATGAGGATTTGTTTTCTGAAGAAAATGAATCCAAGATGACCTGAATCGGTCCAACAGTGCTCTAAAATCCTTACGACACATTATTTTGAAAAAGAAAAATATTTTGATGTGAACTGAACTTTGGTTATGAAATAAATTGATTTCGGACTATGATCATTTCTCGAAAAGTCGCTGTACTGGTCCCCTTAATCTCACGTCATATCATTCCACGACTATGAACATATTTCTCCATAATGTGTTGAACCTCGTTATTATATTGCATGAGTCTTTTCTTATTACGATCAAATAATCGTTTTGGTGGCACTATTTTCTTTTTTCCCCCGAAACTCTAGTTCGCTATATTGCTATTTACAAATAGCAAATGATTTTTGAGATGGTTCTTATCCACAACCCTCGAAAGTGGTTTGTGAAAGGTGATATTGGCGAGGTAGGTAGGTATACCAGCCAATCCTGCGAGAGTACTTTCGAACACGATTTTAAACAAGATGGTCGAGGGTAAAGGGACATTTAAATATTAACGCTCTGGGACATTTTGGGTCGTTGAATACCAGCCATAAGAAAGAGAGAGATAGAGAGAGATTTTCGGTTCATCTGTATAGTATTCAGATGGTTAAATTGCTAGAACAAAGTGCTGATACAGGTTCGGACCTTTTAACAGACTTAACGCTTTTAGGATACTAGAAATATCGTGAAAGCTTTTTTTCTACACAAGCTTCTTTATGTATAGAAATTCGCGATACTTATAGTTACTGCAGAATTCACCTCGGCACGCCGTGGAGTTAGATAAAAGTTTATATCAATTGAAAAGCATAGCTGCTATTCAATATCACTTCATATAGTATAGCTTTCAGCTAAAGTTTGCGTTGATTGGTAAACGCGACGTGCGACTTATAGCTTACTTCAGCTATATATACCAGATAAAATATAGGTAGGGGAGAGTGGCCTAAAGCGGGTAGGCGTTCGTATACACGGAAAGAAATGTATGGCATTTACCACAATACTGGTATGGTATTGACGCAGATACTGAAACAGTATCCGAGATATTCCTATACACTATTGCAACGAGTCCCATAAGTATGGTGAATAACGCCATACTTATGGGACTCGATGCCATAGTGTATAGGAATATCTCGGATACTGTTTCAGTATCTGCGTCAATACCATACCAGTATTGTGGTAAACGCCATACATTTCTTTCCGTGTATTGCCGCGTGCAACGTGAGTGTAAATGTGTACGTATACCGTGATTACCCAAACACTCCCAAATTTCAATCAATCCCACTCGAGGATCGGAGGTGTGACATGGCGTAACTAGGCGCAATATAAAAAAATTGGCGAATTTTGAAAAAAAAAAAATGAAAGTATGTAACTTTTGACCAGTCGAAAAGTAGTACATTTATTTATGCATTTAAGTAAAAAATGTGATTCCGGGCAAAGCGGGTAGAGGGACTTTTAGCGACTTTTAGTTACTTAAGACTGATGAAATGAGTCTGAAATAACTATTTAAATAGTCATTTTTTTTTTTTTTAACGATAATTAGATGTATGATTAAAGTCTCATCATTAATGTTCAGACAAATTAATATGTGCTAAGATTTATCAAGCTTATAGCGCATATCCGCTTTAGGCCCCCTATCAGGGCAAAGCGGGTTTTTGAGGAGTTTTGAATTTTTGATAATAAATGATTACTTGATACAAAATGATACAATTATGATTTATTATTTTGAAGTTCGATAATCCTCCTAATCAAAAAAAAAAACCAAAATTGTTATTTTAATCAAACGAAAACTAAGATTGTTGGGCTTTTATCGTAAACGTACCCGCTTTAGGTCACTCTCCCCTACAGCGAAAACTTAAAAGCAATTAAATAAAAGAATGATATTATTATTATAATTACTTGGCCCCATTAAAGCTACTGAAAAGTTGCATGCTGACAAGGACCTTGTCGACCGAGGTCTATCAATCACCTTGCGGTAAAAGTTATCACCGTTCGCGTAAAAGTGCTGACTGGTACGGTAATGCCGCTGTCATTAATTACAGACTTAAAATCCCGCGGGAAATATAAGTCATTGCATATATAGATATAGATATATAGATATAGGTATATATATATAGATATGTATCCCTCACCCTATAGTCGCGAATGATGGTGGATACCTTTTCAAATCAACTTTAAATTACAATTCTGTAAGCCAGACATTATCCAATCGATGCTTTATCTGACGTCGATGTCAGATTTCAAGAATTTCTTATTAAATTGGCAAACCGTCGGGACCTTTCCTTCCTCCATAAATTGATTTTATACAGTCGCCCACGACGCAGCGACTTTAAGTCGCGGGAATTTATCCAAGTCTAAAAGGTAATTTGAAACAAAAATGAAGAACAATTTATTTAAGTGATACATAAGACGATATTAATTTTCAAATATCTCATCGTTTATCATTTTATCATTTCGTAATATCAAATGGCGTATATAAAAATGTCGGTCAATTAGTCAACGTATAAAGCGAAAAAAAAATAAAATAAAATAAAATAAAATAAAATAAAATAAAACAGAAAAAATTCTTGTCGTTTTACGGATCTTCTTTTATCACCGAAGAATCACTGTAGACATTAAGTTTCTTTTTTCTTCTTCTTCTTAAATCTCTTCATCTTTTCATAAAATTATTGTACCTCTTATCTTTTCGAGGAGTAAGAACTAAAAGTAGAGTTTCACGCTCAAGCTGCAATACGAACCACCCTAAGAACGGACCCTTGCGTCTTTGCTGTTTGAGAAAAAAGGAAAATGAAGAAAAAAAAAAAAGAAAAAAAAAAAATTGAAAGAAAAAAGTCTATACGATCAAAGACGGCTCAGTGGATCGTAAACGTTCGCACTGCCGGAGCAAGGACTTATCTCGAGAATCCCCTGTAAGATTTTTTTTTTTGCCGCCCTGGAGATCGGTTGAACGCACTCGAATCGTTGCAGAGAGAAAAAAAAGGGGGGAAAACAAAAAAAAAAATAAAATAAAAAAGGAAATAAAAAATCGTGATGGTGGCACGTCTAGTCTCTACTGTCCGAAGAAACAGAATCCACCCATGTCACTTTTTGCCCTAACGCAAGGCTCAACCCGAAGACCCACTAGCTGCAATAACCGCCTACATAGTTATAATTAGTACTTCGCGAACAGCTCCTTGACCGAAAACCGAGGGTCAAAGGCGTTCGTTTGGTTGACGTGGGTCTATCGCGGGTAACACGTTTTGTAACGGGCCAAATTATCCGCGAGCATTTACCACGGGATTACGTTTCTGTTTTGGTATAGGATATCTATAGAGCGTCAAGTAAAGTAAAGTAAAATGAAGTAAAGTAAAGTAAAGTAAAGTAAAGTAAAGTCAACTCAAAACTCAAGTCTAAGAATACTTTCGTCCGATTATTTTCTCTCTTAATTTTTTTTTTTTTAATATTTTTCTTTTATTTTTCAACTCAAATCTTTCTGATCCTATAGGTACATTGAGAGGATAACTTCGGAACTTTGAGGGAATGCAAAGCCCCGTAGGGGGTTAAGCAAATTACTAATTAAGTTACTTCATTTTTGAAATTGTTCATCAAACAATGTATAAAGTATGCGGTTATACACGATGCAAGCATAATTACAATTTAATCGAGGGTACTTTGATGTATCCACGTTTGTATGTAGTATGTACTTACATATATAAATTTATGTATGTATATGTAGAACTTAAAATATCGGGTTGTAAATTGAACAGACGCAAATTGATGAAAAAAATTGACTTAAAATTGACTTTCGGAGTTTAGTAAGAGTATCAGAATTATCACGACCAGAAAAATATATATTCTTCGTATAATCTTGCACAGCTTCATTATCTACTAGATGCCTGTATACCATCTAGGTGTAGGAAAAAGATCAAAGTCCTCATAATTTAAACTAGGAATATATAATGGCGCACGTCGACCTGTGCACCCTCTTTTCATTCGCACCCTCTCGCCTCGCCTCGATTGTATTACGTTGTCATGTAGGTACTTAAACCTGCTGCAAGCATAATAATGTTGAACAAGCAGTAGAGACGCTCGAGTTAAAGCGAGGTGACTCCCTTGGTGAAAATATAATTCTATGAATTTTTACGAGTTATTAGGGAAATTGGAACTTTTCGTAGTTTTTTTTTTTTTTTTTTTTTTTTTTTCTCTCTCTCTCTCTCTCTCTCTTTCGTTCTCTCTTTAAGAGTGATTTTAGTTTATATTTCTATTTTGACTGACAAAAACGACGAATTTTTCATGACACACTACGAAAATCTATATTCAATTTTTTTTAAGTAAAACTATGAAATATTCTGAATTCTTTGAAAATTAGTAAAAATTCGTAGAAAATTCGGAAAGATTGGATGATTTAAGGTGCTTTCCTAGGCAATTCCACCAGTCCTGAAAACATCGTGAAAAAATGTGATATTAAACGGAATATCTCTGCCTGGGCACCGAAATCAATGAAACAAAATACGTCACGCAATTCTATGTGCGACTCCGAACATGTACAGCCCAAAAAATGTTCGTTTTGCGCGAAAATAGAGAAGATATCCATGAAAAACGTTTCTAAAACGGTTTTATGGAATTGCCTAGGAAAGCACCTTAACTTAAATTATGAATTTCTACGATATAAGAAGTCCGCTTCTTATATTCTGTGAATCCCCTCGATTTTTTCTAACAAATCTTTTTCCAGTTATTCCTACGGTTGAACTGAGAGTCTCACTATAGTTGCAAGTTATCCCTCAAACTGACCAACGACCAGATTGTATATCAGCTAGTAGGGATCATGAGATCTTTCCCGAGCTTTTCCCACGACTTTGTCTCCATTCAGCATACGACTGAGAACATGTATACAGGATTCAGCCTTTAGAAGCTCAGCTTTAGTATACTAGAGGTAGAAAGTACGCGTATGGTTAATAATTCTCAGTGTATTAATCAGGCCTCTGCCATGTGAGATTAGATCTTGAGGAATATGAAAGGTAGAAGATTCCGTCTTACTGCAAAATTACTTTGTTAATAATTCAACCCTGAACAAAGGCCGCCATGTATGCGTACACATTAGACCGGTTCAAAAAAATCGACTATTCTTTTTTTTTTTTCAATTTTCGCATTGAAATACTTCAGGAGGGGTGAAAAAAGATGCCTGTTAAAAGCGCAGCTCTTAATATTAAGATTTAGAGGTCGCTCATCGCGGATTTCTATTTTCCATTTGAAAAGCATAGGAATTTTTTTTTTTTTTTTAATAATTTTATAGCTAGCAAACCAATGACCAAATCCAAATGACCCATACATATTTTCATAGGAAATTGAACACTCTACAAAAAGCTTCTCTTATTATTTTTTGATGAATTGACTCCTTCCAAAATTATTCAAGCTCAAAGTTCAATTTATAATTGAGTCAACTATTTTTTTTTTTTGTGATTTTTTTTCCACAATGATAGATACATTTTTTAGAGTGTTCAATCCCCTATCAAAATATGTAAGAGTCATTTGGATTTGTTCATTGGTTTGTGAGCTACGAAATTGTGAAGAAAAAATAAAATAAAATTCCTACGCTATTTAAATGGAAAATAGAAATCGAAATCGAAAATAGAAATAGACATTTTTTTTAGAACACATGTTAGTATTCTATTTTTCAAAAACGTCAGACCTGGAATACTCTCTGACAACTGTTTATAATATTATCGCGAATCACGTCTCGTGCAGTTGTTTATTTTATATCAAAGCTCAAAACCTGAGGGAAGGTTTACTATACGAATATGTACATACATATACATACATAAATACCCTATACGCGTAGTATATCTACCCGCATTTATCGCGGTATACTTTTACCGAAAAATGTGAAAATGTTTTAAATTATTCGAACCCCTCTTCTGCCAAACGATACGGCAGCAACGGTGACATAATAAATCATTACATCCGGAGGAATGTCCGGATGTGTCAATTTTTTGTTGGAGAATTTTTTTTTTTTTTTTTTTCTTCTTTTTCATCCTGCGTCTCTGAATTCCTTTATTTTTTTATTTATCTTTCGATTTTATTTTTTCATTTTCTTTTTTTTTTTTTTTTTTTTTTTTTCACCCACCCCTTGCCGATTTTCTCACGAAAGTAGAATTTATCAGAGTCTTTCGTCTCCGCTCATACTTCCTTCCTTCCTCCCTTCCTTCTTTTCTGATGGCTGATGCCTCCCCTGCTTCGTTTTAACACTATATATATATCGATGGTGTGGTGGTCTCGGAAACCTCACCGACGACCGCTAGACGTCACCAAACCATAGAAGCCAAGGTGCCTTTGGATGTAGTATAGAAAAAAAAAAATTGATTAATTAGGGTCACCTTGAATCTGTGTCAAGCAAGGAAAATTCATCTCGTGTACAAAGGCGTCTTTCCGCGACTGCAGAAAACCCTGACGTAAAAAGAGGGTCGCTGTCGTCGTCAAGGGTGAGAGAAGGGGTGAGACAGGCATATCTTTAATAAAGAGGAATATAATTCATCTCACGAAGAGCTGGAGTTGAAACTCGTCGCATGCCTTGGCACTCGACGTAGGTAGTAACCCTTCCAACCAACATTCTTACAAATATTTGAACACCTTGATTAATCTCGTGTTTTCGCTGCATCAGCAGTATATAGTAACAGCAATGGGATAACTCTGAGAGAAAACTTATTTTCCTCAAAAATCATTTTTCATAGCGATCGGAAATTAGACGATAAAAATTTCTGACAATATTTGATCTTGAGTTTTCTTTGTTGTTTCTTTTTTTTTTTTTTTCTTCTTCTTCTTCTTCTTCTTTTTTTTTTTTTTTTTTTTTTTTTTTATTACTTGTCTGAGAAACGCGAAGGTAGAGGAAATTTATTTTTCTTTTCTCAAATATTCACATTTCGAGTAGAAATTATTTATTCTCTCCTTCACAACTGTCTGTCAAATAATGTAAACTGTCTTTCATACTTGTCAGAGTATAATTTTCAAAATTTTATACGCAACGAATATACTTACCTAAGTGCGAATTCTCATATATATATATATATATAATACATATTGGTACCTATATACTTTCTGCATACGAATTATATAACGCCCAGAAAAATTTCTCGCAAAGAGAGATCAAAGCCTCACGCGACATATATATATGTATATGTATATGTATATGTATAGACCTGGTAACGTTATTATACATATACCCTGCACCCACCTACCCAACTAGAGTGAAAATAAAAACAGGGTTCAAAATCCACACTTTCATCCAGTTTTCATTTATGTATTTATTCATTCGCTCTCTGGGGCCAGGCAGTCTGTCTGGTATGATATTTTTCAGTGATTGATCGAAACCCATGTAGTTATATCTATCCTGCAGGATTGAACACAGTGATCCCTAGGCTAGCTGTCGTTCAGGATCAATCGTATCGACTGTTAAAACAGAATTAGGCTTTTAGTCCTTTTAGTTGTATAAATGACCGTTGATCAAAGGAGCTTATGTCAATTAACGCTTTCCATCTAACTCCCAGGATGAACAATCTATTTTGTTACCCTGTATACGCTTCGTTAGGGTGAATAAAAAGAGAATATTAACTTTCTCTAACTGGATCGTCCGTGCATATATATATAATATATATATATATATATATATATCCGCCATGCATGTAAAAAGCAACACCACTCGGAATTTTATGTGATTGCTTTTCTACTCATTTTCTAATTAACTCACAGCGTTCAACAACGCGAATACTATATTGCTCTGCTTCGTTACCTGCAGGCCATTCCGCCTATCTACACTATCATTATTGCTAATTATACGCAAATTACCAATGCGAGTTCTTTTTACATACAGGTACCTACCTACCTTTCGCAAAATTCTAGTTTTTCTTGTTTTCACCCCTTTCCCATATTATATTCAATAGTTACCTACTACGTGATTGAGGTGAAATAGGAATTATCGTTCGAAATGACCAATAACAATAATAATAATAATAATCAATAATAATCGTCCGAATTTCTCCGCATATTATTTATTGGAATGAAACGTAATCCGCGAGTTTTCGAACGTGCATTCTACTGTAATTAATGCGAACTTTTTGGATATGTAGGTATTTGAAAATATATTTACGTAACATGCATGCATAGATGCACCCCGATCGATGGATTGTATATACCTAACATTGATTTAAACTACCATAACTAAATCTAATCGTAAACCCCGGCGTGAAACAGTTCATTACGCCACTAGCCAGGGATTAGGGTTGACAGTTTACAGCTTAGAGTTTATACCGTAAATAAATTGCGTCAGGATCGAGGCAAGTTAATGAAGAGTTGATTCGATTGTATTTTAATAATCTGTATGACTAGGGGCAAACTCGCGTGTCCACTCCGTCTGCAATCTATATAAATTAATCATCTACGTGCGCGTATATTATTTTTCGAAAATTTATTACTGCTGATTAATCTCGTATTACTAGAGTATTACTACTATGAGTTAATACCTATACATCTAGGTGTAGACGATAGGAAAAAGAGGTAAAAAATTCATCGTTATTCTACCGGCTTCTCGGTGCTGTTCAATCCATGCGTTGAAAATTGATCGATGCTATGATTCAACGTTTGACACCAGATCCAACGCTCGGTTCTGCAGCTCCATTATTCGACCCCATTTTTCATTCTTTCGTCCTCGTTGAATACAGTTAAATCCTTAGTCAATGGGCCTCGAGTATATACACACACACGCACACACACATTCCACAAAGGACCTCATACACTACCAGCCAGCAGTATATACCCCTTAAACTTGGATTACGTTGGTTTGCCTTACGGGGACCTTTTCAGCTTGACTACAGCTTTTCAATTTTTCTACAGGACAATTTTCCTCTAAGGGTTTATAGTATATGCTTAAAAAAAAAGAGAGAAAGGGAAAAATGAAAATTGATCCTGTTAATAACGCACAATACGTATCATCATCATCATCATCATCATCAACCCCGTTGTGTAATAAACTCCTAAATTTATTCGTCGACCTGCGATAGAGAAGGAATCCACTAGGTCCTGCGCGACATAGGAAGAGCGTTGCATTCATGTGGCAAGGGTTGTGGTATACGATTGACCCTTTTCCCTGTATACTACTCATTTCCTCTATAGAGCAATACGCTCCTGGTAACTATCCACAAACATTTCGAACTCGTCTCTCAAACAGACCACACCAGACTCTCCATGTCTCGTCCTGGTTCTAGTGCAATACCACTCGTATATACGTATATCATATACCTATGTAGGGTACTACATGTACCGTGTGCAACCCTTCTCTCATAGCGACAATGTACCGCATACGCTGTACAGCTGCAGATTGTAAACGTGGTTTTGGGGTGACACACAGGAGGGTTGATAAAATCGAGATTAACTGAAAAACAGTTTCGTGTTTGAAAATATTCGTGTTTTTTTTTTTTTTTTTTTATTACGATTACAGTATAACGATGATTTGTTGTTTTTTTTTTTTGTCTAAAAATTTATATGTGCAGTAATATAATTTTGATTTATTTTTCTTCGTGTTCTTATTTACAGGCAGAAATATGGAGCGTCTTTATAGCTATACTGAGAAAAAGTGTCCGCAATCTTCAGGCTTGCACCGACGTTGGTCTGATCGAGCACGTGCTTCATCGGCTAACCCGGGCTGAAACTGTCGTCGCAGGTATTCATGAGTTCACTTACTATTTACTCGGAATATATTTTGCTCCTGTCTCAAAGTTAGATCGATAAATTTACACCTATGTATATATGTAGTATACATACTAGGGTGTGCCAAAAAAAAAAAAAAAAAATTCAAACGCACATCAACATTCCGGTAGAGCATCTCAAATATAATATCTCAGCCAAATATGAGCTCTTAATATTGATATTTAGAACTGCCTAACTCAGTTTTCCCATTTTTGATTTGAATAACACGTGAAAAATAAATCGGAAAATTTTCGAATTGTTTTTTTCTCGTAACCGGCTTGATTTAGAAACTATCTGAATACAGATTCTTATAGGAAATTTTACGCTCTACAAAAAAGTACTGATATAGAATTTTCCTAACTCTCACCGATTAAGAGATATTCGCCTATAAACATTGAGTCATAGCGTCATAGAGTCATACGACTCTGGGAAAAACAAATTATTTTTCAACCGCGCATCAAAATTTCGGTAGAGCATCTCAAATAGAACATCTCAGCCAAATATGAGCTTTTAATATTGATATTTATAACTGCCTATTTTAGCAATTAAAATTAGTAACTAAAATTAGTAATTAAATTAGGCAGTTCCAAATATCAATATTAAGAGCTCATATTTGGATGAGATATTCTATTTGAGATGCTCTACCGGAATGTTGATGTGCGTTAGAATTTTTTTTTTTGGCACACCCTAATACATACTAGCATAATATATATGATGAATTCCACGCGGAGCGGACCAAAAAAGGCCTAGATGTCACGGATTTTTCTCATTTTTGGATGACCTTTAGTACCCTCAGAATTAGCATTTTTTATGTATGTACGATATATATAGCTTTTGTTACCTATGGTGTACAAGCTGTTTCAGTTTTTCATTTCTTACGCTCTTGATGTCTTTGGAGGCAAATATCTTAGAAACGGTATGTCATATGAAAAAAGTAATAGGGTGGTGATTTGTAGTATTCTTCACTCTTTTTCACCTCAGCCCATGATCTTGCCCGTGACTATCGGAAAACATGTCGAAAAATCATTTTCCAATCCAAAACTCAATTTTTATCCACTTATGTCATTTTTAGGATTTTTCTCGTATTTTTTTTCGAAAAGCTCGGAAAATTTCCCATCGAATCACGTTTGTTTCGGAATGGGACACGGCTGCATTGATGCTGTGTTGATTTTTCTACATGTCGAAAAAACGTTTTCCAACACAAAACTCTATTTTTATCCACTTATGTCATTTTTAAGATCTTTCTCGTATTTTTTTTCGAAAAGCTCGGAAAATTTCCTATCGAATCACGTTTGTTTTGGAATGGGACATTGAGGTCTTTTTGTGGTCCGCTCCGCGTGGAATCCATCATATAGGAGTGGAAATTATCCAATCAAATTTTTCATCCGCATTGTATAATTAAATCTGTTTTCAAAATATTATCATCAAATTTTTCATCTCAGACTTGCTGATCGACATGCTTGGGGTGTTGGCCAGTTACAGCATCACGGTGAAAGAGTTAAAGCTCTTGTTCGGAGCGATGAAAGCAGTGAAAGGAAAATGGGTGGGTATAATATAATATATATAGAACGTAGTTTGAATATCGTTTTATTATTCTAGTACGTGACGTATGTGTATGTTACATCGTTGTTCGATTTATCCGATAAGGTTTTTGTCGCCGTTCCATTGATACGATCCTTTCTCTTCTTTTCTTTTCTTTTTCTTTTTTTTTTTTTTTTTTTTTCCTCTTTCGCTTTTTTCATCGTGGTTTTGAAATTTTTGAGTCTTGTACCTAGTACTACCTATTATTTCGCACAGCAGCAGGAGAGCGCTACACAATAAGTATATTTGAATGAAAAATCACCCAGGTTTTTAGTACCTGCTATCCATTTAATGGCACTTTTCTGTATGGCAAAAACCAAGCGCCAATTCGCACGTGATTTATTGCAACATCTTAAGCGTGAAATTGTCTCATACGTCACGCCGATGAACCGAACCGCGAAAAACGCGAACTTAGTAGGTAGTATACTTGCGCTCGGATATACTCCGAAAACCAACTGATATATAAAATAAAAATAAAGAAACACCGGAAGACGAGTTGTTGACAATCTGATAAATTTCTATCCACTTTCTTTCTCTCAGCAGATTTTTTGCCAGAAATATTAATAAAAAAAAAAAAAAAAAGTCTGAATTATATTCTCTTATTTTATTGTTTGTTATATTATGGTAAAATTTCGTCAAATTTTTTTTGGTTTAAATTGCTTTTTCAATTAGATATGAGAAAAGAACGAAAAAAAATTGACAAGGGTCATTCTTTCAGCCAAGACATTCCGCGAAGCTGTTGAACGTTCTTCGTCAAATGCCACAAAGGAATGGACCGGACGTATTTTTCAGTTTCCCTGGAAGGAAGGGTTCGGTAAGTCAATTTCCTATACCTCCTCTCACCTATGTGTGCTGTATCTGTTGACTTTTTGTCTTTTTTCTTTACCCTCCGTTTACGGAGAAAACTGAACGAACGAAGCTATTTCGTATCGGATATCGTATATTTTAGATACATATGTACAAGATTACGTATATACACATATATGTATATAATATATCCGGTGTCGTGTATGGTATCAAAACATACCTCAGCAGTATTTCGTTTTCGTATACATATAAGGTATCTGTATCAAGATACATTTTATACAATGTACCTTATAAGCTTATCTAAAAAAAAAAAAAAAAAGGTCCTCCCTTTGTTGGAAGAAACAGAGTCATTCCAGGCATCATACGTACTGCCTACGAATTACACCAATTGTCGAATTTTCAAAACCCTCTAGTTTGGGTAAACGATTTTTATTTTTATTCATTCATTTTATTTTTTATTTTTTTTTTTTTTTTTTTCAAATTTATCGTATTAGTGTGCACAAAATCGTCTCTCGCTTTCCAAGGTATACCTATACCTTAGGGTGGTTAAAAAAAGACCTAATTTCTCAGATGTTGCTGCTCATTCGTGAATATGGTGTTTGTGATTTTGAAAAATTATTCCATTTTTTTTTTTGTGCTCTATAGGACAATATTTACTACTGCCTCAGTGAAGTTGAAATTTCGAAATTTTGCCATTTTTGGCAATTTCAAAGTTCTCAGATCAAAGTCCTCATCTGGCTACCTCTAGGTTCTCATTCAATGAGGATGTTGGTTCAAGATGAGACTCGTACGATAATATTTAGTACTGCCTCAGAGACATTGAAGTTTTTTCACTATTTAGGGGTTTTCTTAGAGATTGGATCGCCAGGTGTTGCTCATGAGACGGTCTTTTCTTACCATTTTAAAGAAGAAGTACACGAAGTTTGCAGTCTGTGGGACCATTTTTACCACTGCCTCATGTTGCTAATTTTACTTGAAGGAAAGTCGCCCTGAATGAGGCAGTAGTAAAAATGGTCCCGCATACTGCAAACTGCTTGGATTTCTTCTTTATATTGGTAAGATGAAACTGTCTCATGAGCAGCACCTGGCGATCGAATCTCCGAAAAAACGCAAAATATTGAAAAAACTTCAATGTCTCCGAGGCAGTACTAAATATTATCGTACGAGTCTCATCTTGAACCAACATGCTCATTGAATGAGAATCTAGAGGTAACCAGATCAGCGTTTTGATCTGAGAACTTTGAAATTGCCAAAAATGGCAAAATTTCGAAATTTCAACTTCACTGAGGCAGTAGTAAATATTGTACAATCGAGCTCAAAAAAAATGAAATAATTTTAAAAAATCACAAACAACATGTTCACGGATGAGCAGCAACATCTGAGAAATTAGGTCTTTTTTGAACCACCCTACTATACCTATATAATATATATAAATTTCAAGAATTTGTAATATTCGCGATATTGATCAATTACACGTCTTAATTACGTCTGCTAAGTTTCTTGAGATGAATATCGGTTCTTCGATAATCCCCTGTGAGATTCTCTTCTATGCATGTGAACTGCTCGAATATACATAGTATAGATATATGTATAATATATAGCAATCTGCCGATCATCATCGGTGCTATTAAACTTTGAACCTACGCAAAATACTTCGGCCATGTGATGTCGTCTCGTTGGTGACGCGGTGCCTTCTGTGATACAAGCTCAAAGTTTCTCGTCAAACTTAGTGCAACGCGATTTATCAATTACTGTTATTAGTACTACTACTACCTAGCTAACGAGTATCTAAACTTCGGTTTTATAATCATATAATATAGGTATATCGCCGGTTGAAAAGTTTCTAACTCAAAGAAGACAAGACATGATATTATGAATTAAAACATTTTTTTTTTTTTAAAGAAAAAATAATTAATTTATAAGAAACTTGAGAATTTATGGTTTTTCGCTTTTTTATTTATTTATTTTTTTTTTTCCTAACTTCTTTTCTTCCATCTTATTTCGTTATAATTATCGGACTACTGCACCTACAGCATATGATGTCCTTTAAAATATCTCTGATGTATTTCAGGCCGTAGTTTTACCACCACTTGCTAAATGGCCTTACGAAAATGGGTTCACATTTACCACCTGGTTCAGGCTCGACCCTATAAACTCGGTTAACATCGAGCGAGAAAAGCCTTACTTATATTGGTGAGTATAACGC
The DNA here is from genome assembly GCA_943736025.1 of Tenthredo mesomela. Taxonomy (NCBI): domain Eukaryota; kingdom Metazoa; phylum Arthropoda; class Insecta; order Hymenoptera; family Tenthredinidae; genus Tenthredo; species Tenthredo mesomela. The sequence continues at coordinate 2,536,628 of OX031015.1, forward strand.
CGGATAAAAACTTTTTCATTCATATTAGTCACTCTTAATTACGATAATCATCGTTACTTTGTTAAGTTTCAAAACGAGCAAAGGCGTTGGCTACTCTGCACATTTTGTGGGCAACTGCTTGGTGCTTACTTCTATGAAGGTCAAAGGCAAGGGCTTCCAGCATTGTGTCAAATACGAATTTCAACCACGAAAGGTAGCCCTTTTTTATTCCTCGATTTACAATTTTCAATTATTCTATTATTTCTATAATGAAATAATTACCTTCAACAAAATTATACCTTCAATTTTTTCAGTGGTATATGATTGCGGTGGTGTACATATACAATAGATGGACAAAAAGCGAGATAAAGTGTCTGGTAAACGGGCAACTCGCTTCTAGCACAGAAATGGCGTGGTTTGTTTCCACCAACGAAGTAAGCAGCCGTTTTTTGTCAATGAAATATTAATATTTCAATTTCACTACATAATTCGATTATTATTATGTTCAAAGAAATTAAAATCTAAATTTAAATAAAATAAAAAATTAAAAAAATTAAATGAACCCTTTTACAGCCCTTCGATAAATGTTATATCGGTGCTACGCCAGAATTGGACGAAGAGCGTGTATTCTGCGGGCAAATGAGCGCGATATACTTGTTCAGCGAAGCACTTACCACGCATCAAATATGCGCGATGCACAGGCTGGGTCCTGGATACAAGGTATATTGTAGATTTATTTTTATCCCCATTAAAACATCAAACTCCCATTTTGTTAAACTGGCCAAGTTTTAAAATGCGCATAATAATACGTTCACCGTGGAGATAGGAATATACCTACATAAATGGAATCAGCCAGTAAAACTAATCATCATTTTACACGATCATTGTGCCTACAATATAATATAATAAAATTAGGCAATGCATCATTTCACCGATTCATTAAACAATATCAATATCAATTTTCAGAGTCAGTTCCGGTTTGATAATGAATGTTACCTCAATCTGCCCGACAATCACAAAAGGGTGAGTGACGAGCCGGAGCTCGTTAGCATGTTGGACCAAAGTATGCAGCCTGTAAGCATTTGCGTTTTGATTTATTGTTTTTTTCATTAATTTACGTCAATTTTATTTTAATTACGAAAAAAAAAATATATATATTCCCGAAGGTAATCATCATTCACGGATCTGGACGGATTTTCACATCATAGCTTGCCATTTTTTAGACATCGTTTTATTATCGCTATATGGTAGAAAATGTGCCTTCTTTATACTTTACCAATATAATCGTTGTGCCTATGAAGCGCTTTTGCGGTAGACATTTTTCCCACAAATAATTTCATCTCTTCGTAGAACAGCAAAATCCCACCCCTTGTGTGTGTGTCTTTTTTTTTTTTTTTTGTTTTTTGTTGTTCTTTTTTTGTATTCGTATCTAGCAGATTTAATGCATGAGTAAATTGATACAGGTTCTAATAGCTGTTTGTTTTTATTAGTAGTCTCGTGTGTTTTCATTTGATAATTGCTACTGTATCCGACTGTTAATGTCTCGCAAACTTTACGCGACCATCAGAGAACGAAATTTCGAGTCTCTCGGTATCCATTGTGTCTCTCCGCTGAGCTAATGAATCTGATGGTCGTGTAAAGTGTTAATTAAATTATTTTACTGTTACCTATGCGGACTAGAACAGAGTTTATTATACTTATTATTATAAAAGTCGATAAAACATCGTCAATAAATATTTAACTACACAGGTTCTATATGACGGAAAATTGTCGAACGCTATAGTCTTCATGTACAACCCTGTGGCAACCGACTCACAGCTTTGTTTGCAGAGTGCTCCTAAAGGGAACATGTCTTACTTCGTGCACACACCCCATGCTCTGATGCTGCAGGTTTGAATTATATATAACAAGTTTATGTTAGGAGCTCAGTACCTATACGATCATAAATGGCAACTTATAATTAGTTTGTACTATAGTTCGCATTATATATCATTCCAGGAAGTCAAAGCTGTTATAACTCATTCCATACACAGTACCTTGAATTCTATTGGTGGAATACAAGTCCTGTTTCCGTTATTCTCACAACTAGATATGTCTTACGACTGTGTAACAGCTAATGACATAAAAAGAGACCCTACGTTATGGTATGTAATTATCAAATTTTGTAATTTCGTTAAGTCTAGACGAATACTTTTACGACAAACTTCTATCATTCGACTCGTGTTTTTTTTAGTTCAAAACTATTGGGTTTCATCTGCGACTTGGTTGAAAGTTCGCAAACAGTACAACAGCACATGGTACAAAATCGAGGTTTTTTGGTAATAAGTTACATGCTGCAAAGGGCGAGCAGAGACCATCTAACTACCGAAGTACTTGCTTCGTTTTTGGAACTTACTAAACATCTAGTCACCTGTTTGAGCGCTAATAGCGATCTACTACTGAAACAGGTATAAGACACTATATAACATATTTGTATAAAAATTTTCAATCGTATAATTATAGCTGAAGATCACAATTTTATATTATTCATTGTAGAAGTAGAGTGTAATGAGGTATTTGGGATGAAAATTTGCATCCAAATCATCAATTTTCATAGTTTCCGATATACGTGGACGATAATATTGTTACGAATTCTAGATGACAAATTTTGATGGTATAAATTGTTCAATTTTAAATATTAACAGCTATGATATCGTGTACGTTTCATTTATATTCATTGATATATTATATATTCATGTAAGTATCATCGTTTATGTCTAGTTCTATTCATTACCAATTTAATAGGTAATCAAAATGAAAATAGGAGTTAATATTTTTCAGGAATTGCATTTTTATATACATAGATTTATTACAGATTAGTCTATCCTACGACTTTATTATATATCGTTCATCGATTTTCTCAACGTCGTTCTTTCCTCAATATCGATTTTATACGTTGCATGAATAGCATAATATGAGAATTTATCATTTCGTTATAAAAGAAATGAATTTCTTTCATTGTACTAGATGCCTGCCTCTTCATGTTTCTATAATTAGCTCGCTACGTCTCAAAGAAATTCCTATTCTTCAGTTTATTGGCGTATATAGTAGATATACCTATATATATTTCTCTGACTATCTACAGGCATGGCTAATAATTTTTTTTTTTAATCAGCAAAATGCAGATCAAGTCTCTTCTTACTGTCTCAACTCTTCAAACTAAATCTACGTATATTCAAAGTAGATTGTTGCTGATGGTTACAAGGAGAGAAAATTTTTGTACAGTGAATGCGCATTGATGTATAATCCAATATGCTCGATATAACAGATATATAATTAACGTATTTTCAGCATGAATGAACAATTTACCAAATTACTTTTAAGTTTCTCAATCTATGGACTATAGCATGCAATCTACCGACTTTTAAATACGTTTATTTCTTAATGCCTCTGCAATATTTCATTCTTATTCTCATGAATCGACCTACTAATTATCTTTTTTATTCTAAATTTTGATAACATGTTTACAAGGAATTTCATTATCAAATTAAGAGCTGTAAAAATGAAGAGAATTTAAAAACCGAGCTTTTACAGTTCAAGCTTTATCCTCTTCAAGAATTTTTAAGCAGATACAAATATTTGATATAAAATCCCATGGAGAGTATATTTCACAACGTTTCTTTGATATACTCGGGGTGTTTGCATAATTAATAAAGTACAAAAGAAGAAAAAGAAGAAAAAAATTAATCATCGATTGTATTCATAAAACGAAATACGATAGAGCTTTTATTATTCTCTGATTTCTAATTTATTTAATTAACACTCTGCAATTGCTTCTTGAATAATTTTTCTTTGGAACTAAAGTCTAACATAATTTTGCTGATTTGCTAGAGTCTCTGTTATGCATCTAGATATCTTTTGCAGATAAAATTCAAGTCTCAGCTTATTGTCTCATATTTTATTTCATTTCATTTTTAACTCCAATGAAATTCCTCCAAATACCAGTAGCGATTTACAATTAAAATATTAAACACGTCAATTGTTAAATGTGTAACAATATAAATGTGTGCGAATTCTTCTACTTGTGTTATGCACTCAAATTCCACAATTCACATTGAAATGTATGTATTTTCTATCAATTTCGACCCATGTATCGAGTATCTATGTCGTTGTTTTCCCAAATTTAGGTATATAAATTATCTACCTATGATTTTCAACGATTATCATACCCATACTTTTCACAAAGGCATTAAATTACCTGAAAAATGGTTTTTTTTACATAAAAGATGACCTAAAGTATTAAAATTTTTAATAAAAAGTCGGATAGATTGGTGTGTCCTAAGGACAGGCAGATCCATGGTGATGTAGTTGTTTTACTTTTCATTCCTCACATGGCAGCTGCTGGATCATGTACTCTTTAATCCTGCCTTATGGATTTACACACCGGCACCGGTTCAATCTCGCCTCTACTCGTATCTGGCGACTGAATTTCTAAGCGATACTCAGATATATTCAAACGTCCGAAGAGTTTCTACAGTATTGCAAACCGTTCATACTCTCAAGTATTACTACTGGGTCGCTAATCCGAGAGCCAAAAGTGGCATTACACCCAAAGGACTAGGTATGTCTTTTTAATTTTAAAGTCTAAAGTGTTTCTAACACAACGTATCTTGCGAGATCATGATTACTGATTTTATACTCCATGAAACAGAAGGTAATCTTAACTGCCTAATTTTTAGACGGACCTCGTCCACAACAGAAGGATATTTTGACGATACGATCATACATCTTGTTATTTTTGAAACAATTGATAATGATTGGAAACGGCGTTAAGGATGACGAATTACAAAGCATTCTCAATTATCTGACAACAATGCACGAGGTGAGGATTCACTTGGAGTAATGTATGCCTCTTGTGTTTGTAATTTGAAACGTAATTGTGTTTTATTAGGATGACAACTTGCACGACGTTCTGCAAATGCTGATATCCTTGATGTCGGAGCATCCATCTTCTATGGTACCTGCATTTGACGCTAAACAAGGTGTGAGGACTATCTTCAAGCTCCTTGCTGCAGAGAGTCAATTAATACGTCTTCAAGCACTCAAGCTTCTTGGATTCTTCTTGAGCCGCAGCACGCATAAGTAAAACTTAATATCAGATCTTACCGTAATGTTTATTCACTTTGTGCCGTGTGCTAAGGATACCTTTTCTAGGAGGAAGTATGATGTTATGAGTCCACATAATCTGTATACATTATTGGCTGAGAGGCTGCTACTTAACGAAGAGACATTGTCACTGCCAACGTACAACGTTCTGTATGAGGTATGGAAAACGGAAAATCTCATTTGGACATTGTTATGTGTTCATCGTAAACCAATAAACTGTGATTATAATCTGTTATAGATCATGACGGAACATATAAGCCAACAAATTCTGTACACAAGACATCCTGAGCCAGAGTCACTTTATCGCTTGGAAAATCCGAGTAAGTAAAATATAGATAGGAACTGTCTAATGGTGAGAACGTAGCTTGATTTTGTCATCTTTCTTCCAGTGATATTGAAGGTCGTAGCAACTTTAGTAAGGCAATCGAAGCAAACAGAACAGCTGCTAGAAGTGAAGAAACTCTTTCTCTCAGACATGACTCTACTCTGTAATAATAACAGAGAAAACCGACGAACTGTTCTGCAGATGTCTGTCTGGCAGGAATGGCTTATTGCTATGGCTTACATTCATCCGAAGAACACAGAAGAGCAGAAGATTTCAGATATGGTGTACTCGCTGTTTCGTATGCTTCTTCATCATGCCATTAAACATGAATATGGAGGATGGCGTGTGTGGGTCGATACGTTGGCGATTGTACATTCCAAAGTAAGTAGAAGCACGCCTTCTCACCTATTCGACCAACTTTCATAACTTTTTTATTGTTTAGGTATCTTACGAAGAGTTCAAACTGCAATTTGCACAAATGTACGAACATTACGAGCGACAGAGATCCGACAATATAACAGATCCAGAGCTAAGACAGCAGAGGCCAATCAGCACGATATCAGGATGGGATCAACAGCACTCAGGAAATAATGGCTACACCAGACCCACGCCGTGGACAAATTCTCAACAAGCTGCCTTACAGCACTCAGAACAGCATTACAAGGTCAGTTCTCCTCACAATTTTGACAAAACAAACTTTTGAATAATATTATGAAAGTTATTAAACGATATTCAATGGTTTTTAGGAATTTGATAATCCCGATGCCGCCGATCGTCTGGAGGAATCTTGCAGCTGCGATCTAAATTCAATAGACAACACCGAAAGCGACGGAAGCCCGGCTTTGATTAAGTCTCGCAGCGAAACGCTGGAGACATTGCAATCCAGCGAAGTGGTGTCTTTGGATTCAAGATTGAGCGATAAACCTGAAACCCCAACAACTGCTCGTGAAAATAATTCTGATACTCCGACCATTCTTGAGGAGGCAAACAGCGAGCCTATTTCTTTACCTACAACGCACGAGACAAGCGAGGTCATTTCTATCGAGAGTTCTAGTGATTTGTACAGCGATGTTCACAAAATTGAAAGCTCTAGTCCCGATTCAATGATGCAAGAAACTAGGAAAGATACTATAGCTATCGCCCAGGAAACACAAGGGGAAACTGAAGCCTTGGTGATTGAAGAACAAGTCGATGAGACTGTAACAAAAGATGCAGAAACTGAAACTGTGGAAGATGTAACTGTGGGAACTGTAGAGTCTAAGGTTTCTATAAAAGAAACAGAGGAAGATACTAAGCAGCCTGAAACTGAGCCCGAAACTAAATCTGAAGAGCCGAGTGCGAAGGAAATTGAGACGACGACAGAGATCAAAGAGAGTGTTGATGTTGTAGAAGAAAATATCGAATCCGAAGACAATTCCCCTGCAGAAAAAACAGTTGAGGAAGTCCCGGTAGAGACTGCTGCAGTTCTTGAAACAATCCAAGAACCCATAGCAACTGATGAAGATTCGTTGGCTATTTCGTCGACAGAAGACACAAATACCAGTGTAGAACTGAAACCTGATTCTACCGTCGATTCTGAAGTGAAAATTGAGGATGAGAATGTGGAGAAACCCTCAAAGGAAGATAGTGAAGAAGTTTTAGAAAATGAGGAGGTAAAAGTTAGCCCAAAGTCAGATGAGAATGAGGATAATTCAATCGTAACTGAAGACAATGGGGTTGAAAGTAGAGAAATTGATGAGGAAAATGTTGTCAAAGAAGAAACACTTGAGAATAGTAGCAGCGTTGGCGTTAAGACTGACGAAGAAGAGAAGAAAGAGAATTCCGAAAATGTAAAAAGTCTTATTTGCTCAACTAGTGTAATAGAGAAGTCCGAAGGGTGTAAAGATACAGTAGATGTAGAGGGTAACGATTTGGAATCGGTAGGAAATAGTGAGTTAAGTAACGGGGATAGCACTGTGGACTCTGTGGTAGAAGATAAAAGTGCTGTTATTAATGGTAATAATAATGGCAATGAAGAAGAAGAGGAAGGAGAAGAAGAGGAGGAAGAAGAAGAAGAAGAAGAGGAAGGAGAGGAAGAGGTAAATGATAAACATTCAGGAGAACCGTCCAATGTTTCTATTAGCATAAGTGATAATACAGACATTCCAGTGAGGACTGAAACGATAGAAATAGAAGATAGTCTTTCTAATAATAGTGATGTTCAAAGTTCTGTAGGTAATGTGACTCAAGTGCCAAATCCTAAACAGCAAATTCCAACAATATCTACGGTCTGTGATGCAACTAAAAATTTACCAAAAGGTGTGCCTCAAATTGTTAGCTCTAAAACTATCGCGACGGACGATCAGTTGTCCAATAACTTAACTTCAGATCACATAGACGCTCATCGCAGATCAAGCCTGCCAATTGTTACCTCTGAGACTATCGGGGACGGGGGTCTCGACGATGCTCCCTCATTGCCTATTCCCTTGCGCAAGATGTCCTCACCTCAAAAGCGACCAAGGAGTGCCTCCACATCGACACAAGTTGACCCAAATCATTTTGGTGTGTAATATGAGATGAATCTAGTCTCTATAATTCATTATCAACAAAATTCTAAGCCATTCTTTCATCCATAGAGTCCAAGCGAGCTAAGCAAGGAAATCCTTCAACAAGGCCGATGTTTAGTCCAGGTCCTACCCGGCCACCATTCAGGATACCAGAGTTCAAATGGTCCTATATACACCAGAGATTGCTCTCAGACGTTCTGTTTTCTCTCGAAACTGATATCCAAGTGTGGAGGAGGTAGGTGCAAGCAGAGAGGAAGCTTTTTTAATGTATGAATAGCGACTAATTCTTTCCATTCTTTGACTTTCATAGCCACTCTACAAAGTCTGTGTTAGACTTCGTTAACAGCAGTGAGAATGCTATATTCGTTGTGAATACTGTACACTTAATATCCCAACTTGCTGACAATCTTATAATAGCTTGCGGAGGTCTTCTTCCTTTATTGGCATCTGCTACTTCACCAAACGTGAGTATGAACATGTTCGTCTTTTAATCCAAACATTACAAAGTCCACAATCTTTTTATGGACAATTTTTACCTCCCGTATCTTGCATTTTTTAATAATTGAATAACATTAAGTAGCCGCATAGTTATTACTTATGTCTTGGATTGAAGTATGTAATATAATTTGTACAAGATATAGATATTTGAAAAAAAAATTTAGAAGATATAATTTGTTTCGTTTGTTAAATGATTAATAAATATCATTCTCTCAGAGCGAACTGGATGTAATAGAGCCGACTCAGGGTATGCCAATTGAGGTAGCTGTTTCCTTTCTGCAAAGACTAGTCAATATGGCTGACGTACTCATTTTCGCTAGTTCATTAAATTTTGGAGAACTAGAAGCAGAAAAAAATATGTCCAGCGGTGGAATTCTACGACAATGCTTACGATTGGTTTGTATTTATTTATTTATTTATTATTTTCAATTATCTTTTCACATTTGAAACAAAATTTCAATACACACATTCGCTATCTGACAATTAATATTCTCGTCATGAAAAATAACACGTTCATTATCAAACACATGTAGCTCCATTTTCAAACAGGTCCTAGCGCATATACTCAGCTGAATTTTAAAGGCAGCTAACTCTATGTTCTTTTTTTTTCTATCGATATACTCATTAAACGAAGAGTATATTATTAAAAAATAAACCCAATTAGCATATTACTGTGAATTTTTGAGTATCCAAATAGCTTAGAAATGTATTGAAGAATTGAACAAGGTAACGTAATAGATTTATAGGGCTTCAAACTCGATCAGTATCATAGAATAGCCTGATGATCACACGTCATAGTAGCTGTAAATTTATCATTAATTTTCTATGTATAATTATCTAACATATATCGCTTGTTTAGGTCTGTACATGTGCCGTTAGAAACTGCTTAGAGTGTAAAGAACGTGGCAGACCTTACAGCATGTTAGGTCGACAGATTGGTTCTAGTAATAAATCACAGCACATACAATCTCTCATAAGAGGAGCTCAGACATCCCCCAAGGTATGTTGTGAGAATTCTAAGTATCTAAGAAATTGACGTAACATCATTTGACCTCATAACTTTATACTTTTTTCAGAATATCGTTGACAATTTAGCAAGTCAGCTGAGTCCGGTCAAAGATCCTGAAAAGTTGTTGCAGGATATGGATGTGAATCGGCTGAGAGCTGTTATATACAGAGATGTTGTAAGCAAAATTTACATTTATTATTTCAACGTTTGATCATTAATATGCCATTAATTTCAATCGATAATTGTTAAAAATCGCATGTTGTTCTTTCTTATTTCAGGAAGAAACCAAGCAGGCTCAGTTTCTGTCCCTGGCTATAGTTTACTTCATCTCTGTACTAATGGTCTCTAAATATAGAGATATTTTGGAACCGCCTATCCCGCAACGACCACCAAGTCCGGTTCAAACGATTCAGACAAATGGGACAAATCTTAGGACAGGAAGTCCGTCAGGTGAGTCTCTTCCGTTAGAATTTATTAGCATTAATGGTTTGTCCCAATAATTGAGAAAAAAAAAAAAAGAAAATCTAACTCAACTTTCACAAATATGTTTATAATGGATAGTTTTTAACATAATAAAACTCGGGTAACTAAAACAAATAAAAATTGTTAATACATAATATGCTAATGTCACACTGTGTCTGCAATACATTACATTCACCAGTGGCCAAACCAGTGGCTTTTAATAATCAAATGCTACATTATTAATACATAATATAGATTTATCGTTTGATAGACATACCGCATATATCCTCTCCTTGTTTTATTATTTAAAACCAATAATAATTTATATATTTATTTCGGAATTCATTAATATGACATAACATAACATAATAATGATAAAAACATCGTGATATGAATCATTTTAAGCGAGGTGAACAAGTAATACTGAATAAATATTTAGTTAATTATTTTTAATCAAAACTCTTACGTGTCAGATAAAAACCAATATCCTATTTAGATGAAATATATCCTGTTAAGAGAACTTGTTATAGTTATCAGGTTTGTTTACTTCTATTCCGGTCACTTTAAAAATACAGCATGATTACAATTATTGTAAACGCATGTATTATCATAAACTTTCCACCAATGCAAGCACAGCAGAGCAACAATCGGTAGTTCAGATATTATGATATGTGTAGACTAAATAATTATAGTTTTATCTTATTTATTATTCCTCGATCAGAATCGACACAAATATTGACACATAAGTCTTCCAACATTTTTTATATAAGCACATTATAGTAATACACATGCCTTAACTAATACATTGCACATACACAATTTATGTGATAAATGTTTAATATCCAACAACATCCACTAAATGAATAAATAATCAACATCTTAATGCGTTTGAAATCAATTTCCCCATCAAGTTATTATATAGTTAAGAATTTTGTTATCTGTAAGAACAGCATGTTAGTACAGACAACAAAATTATAAGAATCTGGAACAAGTTTCCTCAGTCGACTGAAGAGAAAAAAAAATCTATTTTACCCATTATTGAGTAGAAAGCATTCTATATGCTTATAGAAAGACGATAGTTCTTAGCATAAGACATGTTCACAGTCGCACTAGTGATAAATAAACATCACACATTAGCACTCTACTCCCAAACTGGTAGAAAAGCATGCGTGGTTGCACTGGTGTAGATAATTATCTTCTTATCTGTATCTGACAGTGAGAGTTTTGATGTTTGTCGAATGTGTCTGCACTTATATTTATATTTTAGAATCTTACTATTCATTACTTCATAACATCATCAGCTGTCATCAATTCCAGCGAGAAATAATTATTTAATTTTATCATGTTACAGTTGCAAATCATAGTCATAATAAAACAATATATATTACAATCACCGAATCCTAAGGAAAGAATTAATTTTGATCAATAAAAAGTAAAATTTTCAATTGATGTTATCATAACAGTTTTTTATTTGTTCCCTTTTTTGCCTTTCATTCAACACTGGTTTCATTTTAATTTTCATCATTCATATATTGCAGTGTATCAATTTTCGGTAAAGAGTCCAATTTTCATTCCTATTCGAAGATATAACTGAAAAAATTGACCTTTCATTCTTCAATTTGAATTTGGATGAAAAAAATTGATATTTCGTCACGCTATCATCATGCGAAATTGAGTTGAACATGATTTAAGCGCTGTCTCTCATATGGTAGAATGAAACATTAGCATATAGCTTGAAAAGGATGAATGATTAAGTAAAGGTGGAAAATGTGGTTCCGCAGCAGATGGGAGTGGTGGTGGAGGAGGGCGACCACTGTTTCCACAGTGGTCTCACCATGTGTACCCTCAGTTCCTCCCGGGGTCTCACCCCAACGCCAATGCCAACCACCACACCAGCCAGCACCACCACCAGCACCCACTACCACCGGCTGCCAGGCACACTAGTCGCCAGCCCCCATCCAGCTATTATCTCCCAAATAATCACAATAATCATTCCAATCATCATTCGAATAACTATAACTTCCATCATCATCATCATTACCATCATCACAATAACAACAATCACCATCATACGCTTCAAAAGCATATCGATCAGCCCCGAAATCTCTATCATAGAAATTCTGGTGTCGGTCTGCAAGGTAATTGCTCGAACATATTCCTTGAACTGCTAGTTCGCTCCCTCAAAGTACGGAATGAATTTTTATTTTGTGTTATTATTGTTGTTATTATTATTATTACTATTATTATTATTATTATTATTATTATTATTATTATTATTATTATTATTATACTTATTGTTCACGATTTTGTTGATATTGTTTTTTATCTTCGCTTATTAAGTATACCAGCTATTGTAGTCGTGCTAATTATACCCTTTGATAGAAAACTGTAACGATATTATTACGGCTTGATCCTAATGTTCATTTTCACCAGGAATTATCCACCATTTAGCATTTGAGAAAAAACAAAAATTACAATAAGTTTACCGAAGTTTAAATTACAAATATGCGAATCACGACTAATGAGAATTACGGAAATCTAAAGACTTCAAAATCTATCCAGAAATGCGTTAGAAAATTCCGGAATTGAACAATAATCCCCCTGGTTAATTGATGCTTTGATTACTTTTTAATTCCTTTTCTTTATTTGTCTAAAATTGATAATTAGAGCGATTGCCACTTTGTACAGGATTGAATCCCGCTGAAAGTTGCACGTTTTTTTTAATAAATCTCTGTGTTGTTAATTGTGTAGTGTAGTGAAATGTATAAAATAAATTCGTGATCGATTTCGCCGTTTCCAGTCTCTTTGAAACTAAAATAATAATTGATGAAATAAAAATACCCAACAGCAGTCTCTGAACCAATTTTTTTGACTCAATGTAATTCATATTTATTCAAAAACAGCTTATCGTTAATGAAACATGGTACGCTCCACCCTTATACCAAATTTTCACTTGCAATGTGAAGTATACATCCGTTAAACGAGTAGTTTTAACACTTTACCATACATTCTACTGATCCCGTAGAATATTTCAATTTTCTTTCAATCAATGTAAGTTGAATTTTATTCATTTATGTAACAGCATGAGCATGATTATTTTTAAATCTATCCACTGTAGTTAAGCTCATCAATTATAATTTGGTGATACGCCGCATGTGATATTTTCATCCTGAACCCAGGTATGCCAGAACTATTGTATTGGTGGTGTTTCAGTCTGTTAATAAATATAATTATGTACTTTGATTGAGCTATGAAAATGAACACCAACTCATCTCGAAATAAATGAACAAATTTCAAGTACCTATCCAGACTTAGTTATCCATATTACCGAGATTCATATTGCTTTGGCACTTCCATACTTTGAATTTAATTGACATGACCAATATGTACGGCTTACGTTGAGAGCAAAGATAGGAATCTCCTTGATCTTGTATGTATTTATATTTGTTTATGTGATTGAGTGATGAACGTCAAACAGTTATAGCATGGAAAAATGATCCCCATATTATATCCCCGAGATTGATGTGAATATTCAAAGATTATCTAATAGTGATCTAATTCGATAAATATATTGTAGGAAGTGGTGGTGTCATGAGCCAGTCTGGTTCCCAAGATGATGGGGAATACGAAGTTATAATTGTTGGTGAAAATAATTCTTCCATATTGGCAGACCACGAAGTCTCCTCTAGTGGTCCTCCGTCTATCAAGGTAATTCCGATTTATAAATTAACAGATACATTAACACCTGCTGACACAAGAATATTGCATTATTTGCATCAAATATGTTCTTCATTTTCTTGACTATAAAAATGTTGTTACTCACATATATTTATTACATATATACATAGTATATATATATATATGTATATATAACGCACAGATTAATTTTCGCAGTTGCATGGACAATAATTTGATAGAAGACATATTTACATATCGGATTGTGAGCAATTTGTATATAAACATTCAATTTTATAATATCCTTCCCTCTTCTTAACTTCATTCGTCACTCTTGCGATGAAGATATATTGCAAGAGTCTTTACACTCTCCTACAGTTTCATGTTATAATGTGTGTTAAAATTTTGTAAAATCATTATATTTACACCAATTATACTAATATATAATTAGAAGCAGATTTGAAGAAGTAATAGTAGCTGTAGAAAGATTCTATTCTTCTAACGTACAATTTTCCATATAATATGCCTCGCATTGCCTGGTACATAATATTGATCGTTTATTGAAAGAAATAATAAATTATTGTAGCAATGTATGTATTTAACAATAAGATTCGGAATTTCAAAGAGAGAAGTAGCCATATAGGTAATATTCTAGGATGTACAATAGTTCATCGAGGATACTAGATTACAAAGTACATAATTATTATTACAATCTTTCATTAGTTAGAATATATATAGAGCGATTCTGTGGAAAATCACGCGCCTGAAAGGTAGGCAAGGTAGGAAAACGTCTGAATTGAGCAGGTCAAACATCGACGATTGGGTTTCATTTCCCACCTAATAAATAAAACCCAATCGTCGATGTTTGATCTGCTCAATTCACGCATTTTCCGTATGCCTATCTTTCTGGTGCGTGATTTTCCACAGAATCGCTCTGTATATTATTGTTCCAATTAATTTATACAGCATTTTATGTGTAGAATGGTATGATATGGATGTGTAATGAATTGTTAGTTACACTGGGCAGAGGGTAACAGATTCGGGCGTGAGAAAAAAAAAATAAAACGATGTATAAAGTCATTTTGCGTATTGGAGAACTGCAGTCTATCTACTAAAGCATGTACTGCAGCCTTTTTCTTTAACTTATCTGATAACTTCCTTTGCTTGCATTGCTATGCGTACTAACTACCGGTTCTGAAGGGAGGTCATAGTGGCGTACCTCGGTCACGGACTATCCTGGAGGATAATTACACCTCACCTGATTCTACGCTTGGCTATGCTCCAAGACCTGAACCAGTCCCACGCAATATGAAGGTATAAAATTTGGTTCGATTACCTATCTATGAAAGATGGACGTTTTTGATTAATCTTCATACCGCGGCGATGATATTTACATTAACAATTGAATTTGAACTGAATTCAGGTGCAATTATCAGATATTCATAATTCTTGTATTAAATAAAAAATAAATTTCGCACGGAGGCATTGTACGGATATGAAATTGCAGCATCATATGTATTACATGATTATATTACACATACATGTACACAAATTTATGAAAAAGTAAGTTCTTCCTACTGCAGGCTTATAGTTTTGAAGTGCTTTACTTATTTTATGTTTAACTAACGATTATGTGTGAAATGTGTATTACTAATCGCATGTTATTTGTTTATATTATACTATAGTACTATAGTATTTGAGTGAAATTTTCTTATTGACTATTATATATCATAGACTTTGATAATACATAAAACAGTTCTAGCCGAATGATCGTAAGAAATAAAATTAGATTATCTACTAGCGATATAATAATATGACCATATTTATGCTTTATCTGGATTTTATAATAATTCAATATCAGCTAACTTTCACTTTTAAGATTTCAATTCCCTCCTGCGTCTTCAGTTCAGTTTCAAAAGCAATTTTCAGGCCCGATTCCCGAGAAGATCGATACAGTCAAGATATAATTCTTCTCTTTTCTACTAGTTTAAACTCAAATTGAATAAAATTATACTCATTTTTTTATCAGAGCAATGACTCAAGCGAAGAAACGATACACCAAAGCAATCTCACGGCTGATCCTAGTCCGTCAGAAGCTACTACCGATAACGAAAACAAGCTTAATTCATCCGAGGATGCTTGGACAGACGTAAATCTCAATGAAGATGGGGATTCAATTTCTACTTCTAATCCAAGAGAAGATCCCCGCAATATTCACAATATTGCTCACTCGCGAGGTAGGTGGATCATCTTTAACAAATTCTCAAAGATTATTTATTTTTCACAGCCTTCTGACATTTATATTCCCTTCTTTTACCCAGGAGACATTCCAGACAACGAAGGCAACGTCCTAGACCAGGAAATGCTGGCCAATACAGAACGCGGTGAAAAACCAACAGCAGAAATATCCGTAGTACGAGTACCGGACAGACTAGTAATGACGGCGACATCGGCAAGACCTGACGATCTCCCAATCAAGGGACTTGTAGATCATCTTCCAGTACCCACACCTTCACGGGAAGCATCGCTTACCCAAAAACTTGAAATGGCTTTAGGCTCTGTCTGCCCGCTCCTCAGAGAAATTATGGTCGATTTTGCTCCTTTCTTGTCTAAAACCCTTGTTGGCTCTCACGGACAAGAACTACTAATGGAAGGAAAAGGTTCGTGGGCCTTAATTACCAGTTAATTGAGTTGCTTTACCACTAGATTAGTATTTTTTTTTTGTCAAACTCGCATATATTTGAATAAAAATTAGTAATTCTTATTGAGAGTAAAGAATACGAATGTAGAAATGGGTGATTTATGGCTGTAGAATCATTCCTAATTCATGTTATTCAAGTGAGAAGTTATGCTCAGTTTAATGTCACGAGGTATTCTTGTATAACGTCAGCATATCCCATTAGTATGCAACTAATGTAAGTTGAATGTCTGGCCATAGTATATTGAGATTCAAAACATGCAACGAATGACAGTAAAAGTACATTAAGATGCACCCTTCTTCCAACACTGAACAGAGCTATAAACCAGTGTCTGTTCGACAAGTTCTATAAATTTAAATCCTCAATATAAATTTACTTTTCATTAGGATTGACAACTTTCAAGAACAGCAACTCAGTCGTTGAACTTGTGATGCTGCTGTGCTCCCAAGAGTGGCAAAATTCTTTGCAGAAACATGCTGGACTGGCTTTTATCGAGCTTATCAATGAAGGACGGTAAGCAAATATTCATGTTAACGGTGAAAGATAATTTCACTGAATTTATCTGTGATACAAAAGACGCTAAACATCGTCGTTATATTTATATTTATATTTACAGATTGCTCTCCCATGCCATGAAGGATCACATAGTACGTGTTGCGAATGAGGCAGAATTCATCCTCAATAGGATGCGAGCTGATGATGTATTGAAGCATGCCGATTTTGAAGTAAGTAAATTAAGTATTTTGCGTCGATATAATCACGAGAAATTCGATATCTTTAATTTTTTATTTTATTTTTTTCTCTCTTAACATTATTGAATTAGTCAATGATTTTTATCACTTCCTGAAGCAATTAAAATTGTCAAATTATTAGATACTCGACTGGTTTACTCATATATCAAGTAATAAAATTTATTTGCTAAATTATCTCTTTCTCACGACATTTGTCAGGAAGTAGTTCTAGTTTAATGTCTGCAATTCACCGCCTAACACGAATCCATCTAACATAAACTAACTTATGAAAAAAACTGACAAATTTTATTTTATTGATCTTTCAGTCACAGTGTGCTCAAACTTTGCTCGATCGTCGAGAAGAAGAACGAATGTGTGATCATCTGATCACAGCTGCAAGAAGACGGGATAATGTCATCGCCAGTAGAGTTCTTGAAAAAGTTCGTAATATACTTTCAAATAAACACGGCGCATGGGGCTACATGGATCCGATGGCAGCGAGGTTGGTGTAATAATGAATATATAGAAATCTCTTTCTCAAGTTTCTTAATATATGAGCGATTTTGTAAAATCGAAATCATCCCCTAACTCATTAATGCATTCCTTAGAATGGCAGAATTCTGGAAACTGGATGCATGGGAGGATGATGCACGGAGGCGTAAACGCTTTGTGCATAATCCTCTGGGCTCTAGTCATCCAGAAGCAACTCTCAAGGCAGCTCTAGAGCACGGAGCACCAGAAGATGCGATTCTTCAAGCTAGAGAAGAGTTTCATGCTCATCTTGCTGCATCTCGGGCTCATCAGCAACAAATTCCATCCGCAGATCTCATGGATGATAATGAATTACTCTCCGATGATAGAGATCTTGACAATGATCTAACTGGTGAGTTGATAAAACCAATTCTACAAACCAATGAATTGATATTATTGATATTAAAAGAAAAACGAATCTTCAGAGTTGAAACTCCAATGAATTGGGATAGAAGTGATAAATATTTGTTTACTCTGTGTAAATTAACAATTTGAACAATATTCAATGTGTCTTATTTATTCTTAGGTCCCGTGAACATCAGTACAAAAGGCAGACTGATCGCTCCAGGAATCGTCGCTCCTGGTATCATCTCTGTTACTTCTACAGAATTGTACTTCGAGGTGGACGAGGACGACGCGGAAATAAAGAAAATCGATACTGAGGTGAGTTTTTGCTGTTTATTATATCATAAATGTTCTATTTTTCGTTCTTTTATCCAGAATAAAAAGTCAATATGTAATTTATGACTTGATATGTGGATTGAAGAAGTAACTGAACCATATATTCAATTTTCGAAATCTACATAGGGGAAAGGTGGGTAGCCCCGGACAGCGGGTACCCCCGGTCATCTCAAGTTTTGGACACTCACGAACAAATAAATTTGAAAAATAAAATGCGAAAATGTGACCAAGATCGTTGCCCTAATTTTCACGTTTTATTTTTCAAATTTATTTGTGCGTAAGTGTCCAAAACTTGAGATGACCGGGGGTACCCGCTGTCCGGGGCTACCCACCTTTCCCCTACCTAATCTAGTAAAATTCTTCGAATATGAGTTCCGAAATTCAAATCAGCGATAGAAATCATCCGATTTGAAAAAAAAAAAAAAAAAAAAAATGACTAGTTTTAATCAATTTGTCTCAAATTATGAAGACATACGTTGCAAATCCAAAATTTTTGAATAACGGTTCAAAGAAGAGATTCGATCGCACTATATTCGATCGTTTGAAATCTATATAATCTGCTACAATACTGCGAATATTAGTTCCGAAATTCAAATTGGCAATAAAAATCGTATAATTTAAACAAAAAAAAGCTGCAAATCCAAAAATGTTGAATAATTGATTGAAAAAGTGACAAGACAATATTGAATTTTCCGTAATCCATATACAGTAATCTATATAGTTACGAATACTTCGGATATATTAAATTCAAAAATTTCAATTGGTGATAAAAATTGTCTAATTTAAACAAAAAAGACAAATTCTCATTAATTATTTATTTCAAATTAGATGAATACATGCGCTGCTTGCACAACACTTTGAAAAATTCACCCTGTATATATGTGAAATTGCGGCTTATTTCCGAGGCTGAATATACATATATTTAGTTAGTATATCTATGCATAAGACAGTGTAGTCCTTACGACAGGCTCGATATACGTATATGTAATCTAGAAAATTAATTACTCGCTTCGTTTTCTAGTTCATTTAGATAATGTCTATTAGATGCATTCGCAGCGACCTGTTGCCTCTAGTTAAGTTATCTAGTTGAAATACGGTCGCGGTATAATACCTATACTGATAACGCGCTATTTCCTTTCGGGTCTGAACTAGCGACTTTATTTAGAGTCGAAATTTCTAATGTTACTCCGAAAAAGCCGCCTGAATTACTATACCTACATCGTATCGTATCACAAAAATGAAGGAGATATTTATTTATCCGTTGAATTACGACAAGATGGTAAAATTAAACGATCACGCTCTCCATCGGTTTTTTTTTTTTTTTTTTTTTTTTTTTTTTTTTTTTTAAACCTTCTTCGATAAATTACCTAAGTTTATACTCTTATATAGTAGAATGAGGTAAAAAAAAACTGTACGATTAGTATATAATGAGCGTAAAAAATTGTGGCCTAATTAACTCCGAAGAAGACCGTTGACCCTGGTCAGTATTAGATCTACAGAAAAAAATAAAATAAAAAAAAATAAAAATGAAAAAAAAAAAATAATAATAAAAAAATGAAAAAATCTTCTTTCAAGTTTGAGCATCGTATATCTTACGTCTTCATTCAACTCTTCGTGTCTCTCCTATACCCATACCATGCGCTGTAACGAACACCTCGTTAAAAGAAACGTCAAAAGTCAAGACCCGAAGAATGACTTTGCAATTGTGTTAAAACTTGACTATATCTTACGATCTGCAGGTAGCTCGATTTCTTCATTACTCAATTCGTTATTTTCGTATTCGTATATTCATAAATAAAAAGGTGTAAAAATTTTGTTAAAAAATATACAAATATTTTACCAATGAGAAAATACACGTATATAGCGATATTATTACGGCTGCGTATATATGCTATGAGACTATATTTATATATAGGCTGCTGCCGGTCTCTGGTAGCTAAGTTCTATAACGAGGAATATTAATCACAGGACGAGAACGGAATTTGAATAAATGCGATCCATAAGTGATGAGACGTGGCAAAAGCTTCCACCGCGTTTTAACTCAGGCGCCGTGTTCTTGTCTATCAATATCTGTAATGAGAAAAGAAAGGAAATGCAAGGAAAGGAAAGGAAAGGAAAGAAAAGGGTTTGAGGTATAGATGAGATGCGAGGAAGGAAGCAAGTAAGTAAGGAAGCATAACTGGCCGAGGAGTGTATATAGGAACGTCGTAGGATGTAACATATCACGCTGGATACTTCTCAGGATCAAATATTATCATATATTGGCCGTAGATCTCGGGTTTGTTTAACTAGGGAATAAAACAAACAGAGGTGGGCCCCATGGGGCTGCAGCTCTTCAGGGTCAGCAATTATGAGCCCCCCGTAGGGGCCCGATATCTACCTACTCGTTCTGTCCCTCTTTTTTTCCTTGTTTTTTTTTTTCTTTTTCTTTTTTTCGGTCTCTCTCTCTCTTTGATTCTCTGGTATATTTATAATTCTTCAGATTCCTTGGAATGCGTTGATTTAGTGAATCAAAAATCGTCTAAATTCTTTTTGTTTTATCGCGTAAATCGCGGTCTTTGCGATCGAATATATGCGCGGACGCGGCATCAATTGGAATATTGATGAGTATTAAAAAGGCGGCAATAAGATAATAGAAAGAGTATATTTATATAGTATAGGAGGTATATATATATATATATATATATATATATATATATATACATAGGCAGTACGTATTACCTACTAAAATCGTGTTTAAACAGACACCGCCTGTTAAATAATTCTATCGGCATAATAATTCCTCATTAGAAATCAACCGCAATATATAGAAATAATCGTGGGTTGTTTAAAACTTTCTATTAAGTATGTATGTATAGTAGTACTATACTCGGAGGACCGAGTTTACAGGGAGGTGATCTATTGGAACCAGTATATCTATGTATATATACACCCAGGAATATATCGGCGCCCAATTAATGAACTATGACGTAATGCTCGGGCTATAATAAACTCATAAAACAAAAAGAAGAAAAAATTTAATGAACAAAATTTAGTGGATACAGGCGAAAATAAAGAAAAAAAAAAAAAAAAGAAGACCTCGCAGGATTTTTATATGATTTTACGAGTATTTAAATATCCGCGGATTATCCTTGAAGTTCAATATTTCTGTGTATATAGTTATGACTTTTTTTTTTTTTTTTCGCGTTGTTAAAAAAATAAAATATGTAGATAACGCGATGTATAAATCAATTTAAACAACCCGCACGAGGGCCGCGGGAAGGTAGTAGTTAAAGGTTCGCTTAAGTGATTGTAAGTCGACTAGAAGAACCGCGTCCTGTAGCATCTCGCGGTGGTCACCCCGCTGAGGTTTGACCGGTGGTTCTTGGGTCTTCCCTCTTCTCTCTACCGGCTTTTATAATGGCTTGGGTAAACGTATTTATCGTGATTTATCGTTTACACGATACTCTCCTCTTTACTCTTTCGTTTCTCCTATACTATATATATATATATATACTCGTATATAACTATATATAGTATATATAAAACGATATACACGCGTGTGCGTACGCGTATTATATACTGCGTATAAACTCACCGCCAGCGGATAGACGGACGCGGGGCCTTACGGTACGGTCCGGGTCCGGTCCGATCCGGTACGGTCGATCGGTACCGTGCTTGAATTATTAATCGTTCTGCTATACAGTCCGAAAGATAAAGGCGGCATTCGATATGGTAAAATAAAAGTTTCACGCTCAAAGATCAAAAGATTGTTACATAGTTTCGAACTATTGTCTAGGACTTATGGTATAGGTAGGTATAGGTAGTCACTACGATCGCACGTATGAATGATTTTCATCGTATTGAAATAGCCATACATACACCTAGTCTGCGGTGGTCACCGATTTTCTATACAAGTTAGGTAGTATAAATTAAAATGAATATAAATTCTGCGTGTCTGCATCTCGAGTTACGAAATTTTTCTTTCATTAATTAAATACAATGACCAGGGAATTACTCAGATTCCCTGGGGATCGGGTAAGAGAGAGGCAGATCGGCATACCAGCCCACCCGCATTTACCTCCGAAACCTGTTGGCGCCCAAACCATATACCGAACAAAACTAAACCCAACTGTGCAGCGCGTATCTCTATGGACAGGCCATGAACCCCCGCTGAATATTGAAATAAACATTATTTCATACTCGGACGGTTTTATTAGATTACAAAATTTCGAAGGAATACAAAATCCAGACGATTTGAAAATGAAAAAAAAAAAAAAAAAAAAAAAAAAAATCGAAAAATCGGCAATATTTGTTTTCTTCTTTATACAAAATCGATTTAGAAAAATGTATAAAAATAAAAGAACAGTATTTGAGGGACACTGTATACACAGTAAATAATATAACTGACATACAAGGTATATATTCGCATAATTTAAACCGCCTTTCGCCGCTTATCACGGTCATACGTAGATATACATATAATGTATAAATATATATATATATATGCATATGTATGCATGATAACGGGGTGATGTATCGCCAGTGACGTTATAATAATGCGGCTATAATTACTCTGTCTGAAAGTCATATAGTTGGTTGGTTGGTGTACCGTAGAGGTAGTTATGTACTTACATCGATATATAAGGTATAAGAAGATACCGGTTAAAATGCCGATATTTTAAATGCCGTTGCACCTTGAGTATATAAGATATAACAAGGTAATAGTATAATTGATGGTTTTATTGCACCATAATATACAATCGGTGAATAATATAATATTTCTTATATATAAGGGACATTTTCTATGCTGATTTATTTTCCCGATAAAATTAAGCGATGATGATTGAATATCAGATATGATCAATTATAATAACCGCGCAAGAGCGTGAAACCGCCTTAAACAAACCAGGGGCTAAATAATAATATGGTGTGGTTTTAACCCGAGGCGAAATATCGTCGAGCGAGTCGTGCTCAGCAAGTTGGAAGGCAACTATGGCCAGTTAGTTTGGTAAACATCCATCAATCTATAAGCTCGAAAAAGAAAAGGAAAAAATGAAACAGAAGAAGAGAAAAAAAAAAAAAAAAGAACAGAAATGGTCGGGGTAAATTCCCTGCAAGTTATAACAGGGGGCTTAAACCAGGCTCAACAACCGGGCTGGACCAGTAACGCTGATCACTGCTATTAGTTCAGGCATTGCTCCGGTGGTCTGCCAATCTTCGTGGCACTTTATCATATCGGTACCTCAACCTGCGCCCCTCAAATGCGGGGCAAAAGGTGCTACCATCGGATCGAGCTGCGATATAATTGCAAATTTCATATTCGAAGTAAGTTTGGAAAAGCGCCGATTTACTTAGAGACTTTAAATCGTCGATTGGGCCCTTTAATCGTCAGTAAATTACACAAGGAGCTTGAAAAAAAAAAAAAAAAACCGGCTGAATATTTTGGGCACGTAAAAAACGATGAAAAATAAATTGACCATAACGATTAACGAATCTCTCGGTTATAATACCGGACCGTATAATTGGTATATTTTTCCCTTTTCGCGCGAGGTGCCCGTCTGGAGTGAACCACCCATTATTAACTGTATCCAACAATTAGCCTGGTGAAAGAGGCGATGATAGATATGCTAGTAGTAGGCAACTGTCCAGCGCGGAGTCAACGCTGTCAGCAGCTGCGGCTTTGAGAGTTTGGAGTTTCTTGGGTACGTGTATATAGATTTTTTTTTCCTCCCTTTTTTTTTTTTTTTGTCTTTTATCTTTTTTCTTCGCTTCTCTTCGTCTTTCGATCTTAGTTTCGAAGGGGCGAGTGTCGCACGGGATTTTATGAGACACATTGGTCCTTATAGCTTTAGGAACGACCTTAAATAGCTCGTATCTATAGTTCGGGGCGCGCGCGACCAACGAATTCGTCTTTGAGTGCGTGGAACCACGTTAATGCTGAAGAGAACCAGCGGACCAACGAAGGCGGGGTCGACCGGTCGACCGGGCGACCGGCCAAGCAGGCGATCTACCGCGTGACGGATGGCGCCCACCTGTGGATTCATTCACTAATCTGTTCCCTAAGCAAACAACCCAAACACACCCCGTCATTACCGCTGACGGCATAAGTAGCGCCCCTCCGTCTCCACCTTTACCGCATATTACTATATATTCTCGCATCTTTGCCATGGATACAATATTTATTACCGATATTCAAAAAGAAACACCGTTTTTTTTTTTTTTTTTTGCACATTTTTTATATTTCACTTTCATTATGAACGAACTGAACGTCGGACGATATTTTTTAAATTATACACCTAGAATTTTTGGCAGCCCGTTTCCCAGCTAAAACACATACGATCGATGTGAAATTGATATCAGTGACGCAGAAAAAGTGCACGGAGGGCATGATGCTCTTGGATTTCCAAAAAGCAAAAATAAAATGTACAATTTTATATCAAGAGTGCTCTGTAACGAATAATCGTTGTTGCTGACGTTGTACTTGATAGATATGAAAACACTCGAAACATTTTCGCTTTTTTGGAAATCCAAGAGCATCATGCCCTTCGTTCACTTTTTCTGCGTCACTGATATCAATTTCACATCGATCGGATGTATTTTAGCTGAGAAACGGGCTGCCAAAAATTCGAGGTGTATACTCTATAAAACATTAGACGATCTTCAATTGGACTGTTCACCAACTAAACTTCAATGGAATTTAATTTCCCGTACACCATTCTCTTCCTTGTGGAAAAAAAACTAAGCGATTCATATACTAGAGAGTCTCTCTACTGCTGATAGGAACGATTGTACAATCGAGAACCGTGTGGGGTAGATATCTACCCCAGTCTGGCGTTAGAGGGCAGAATAGTACCATTTCGATACTAGTGCGAAAGTGAATTGATTCTCGGACGAGTGTGAAGTTTTTCACTCGAGCGAAGCAAGGTTGACAATCACACGAGTCGAGAATCATCTTTCGCACGTCTATCGAAATTTATTTTTTAACACAACGCGCGTTAAGTTGAATTTTATGCACGCGTAAAATCGAACTTTGCGCACGCAGTAAGGAAAACGATCACACCAGCGTTCTAGGGTTGAGAATTATCGGCTTATACCGATCTGACTTTACGCTTTCAAACTCAACGAGATAAGAGGACGACAAATTGATCAGTAAGGTGAAGATAGACGGCCTTATATGCACCTACTTTTATTGGGTCGTGTGTATTTTGGGTAATAATTTCCATGCTGAATTGAATACTATCTTAATTTCTGTCGTTTTGTATAATTTCATTCCTCGATCGTCTATCTCACGACGATCTTTATTCTCTTGAACCTACGCAATCTCGATGTTGGCTATAACAATCTTTAGAGGATTTTTATACACGGTTTTAAAACCGCCTGCAGGAAAGTTCAAATACGTGTCAAAAGATCGTAAATTAAAGGTTCACTCTCAGAATGTGAAATAATTCTTGAACGATAATACACTCGCTCACGAACACGTTAAATTTCACCTAACTATAAAGGTCTTGAAGAACTTGGGATCGATATAATAGAACCGAAGTTCAACGCACAATATTCTGCATCGTATATAGAAATATGTGATGATGATGAATTAAAACTAGTTTTGAAATTAATTTTACACTCTATGCACGCATATTTCGATGTCAGGTAGTCAGATATAAGTAGCTTCTATCCCTCCACCCCACCAGCTACAGAATGGAGGAGAAACTTATACACCGACTCTTCACTTCGTAAACGCATAGCTCTAGTCTATAATTAAAGTATCCAGTCTCGGTAAGTTATTAGTCCGAAAGGCTCGCGGGCTTCGAAAGAATCAGGAGTCAAAAAAGTCAGAACTGAGGACTGCAGCAGCGAGGACTGGCTAAGGGCTAACGAATAATCCTAAACTGCTCTGGTTCCCGTTTCAGTTTATGCGATTTGGTAGAAAATTATAAGAGTGAAATATAAACTTTGTGAAAGAGGACGAGAATGTAATTCTGTTTTGTCTCTTCATCTTAAGAAAAAAGAAGCAAAAAAAAAAAAAAACTGCTCCGGTAATTTATGCGATGTGTCCTTCGTGTATGTATGAAGCGAAGGAAACAGAAAAAAAAGGAAATACTGGGTCCTGATGCAGGGCAGTGCAGGTCGCGCGATTTCAGCAGATACGAAAACTCGAAAAACAGGTATATAGGGTACCTTACAGCTGAAAAACGAGAAAACTGCAGATCAGAGGATGAGATAGGCACAGAAAACGGGACTGACAACGACTGGACTAAAATATATACAACCAAGTTGTAGGTAGTAGGGACTGCTAGTTAAAACTATGCGCATCCCATAATTTAGCGATTATTTTGACAAGGGTATGATTTCCCGACAGGTTATTGGCCTTACGGGTTCCCCGTATAAAATATCGCTATTTAAATACCCACTTAGACCATCTATAATAAATACATACTTCAGGACTGGTCAGTTTAACGCGCGTGAAAAATGCTTATCCACATAGTTCTTACTCTTTTATATACATTTATACCCGTCAAAAGACCTGATAAACACATTACTTACCAAACTATATTAGGTACTCTTCTTATCCGTTTACTTTAGCTTCTCGAAAACCCCAGTGAATAAGCGATAAAAATCGAGCCTCTCGTCTCATTTAAGAAAGTGCTGTGATAACCGATTTAATAGATATACACGTAAAGGCGGATTTGGGGGACCATTTTTTTCCTCTTAATTTTACTTTTTTATTTTTTGGAATTCATCGTATCGGTGTGGGACTAAATACGAAAGCAGTAAAGATTCTGGTCAATATAGTATATCGTATAGTCCGGGTTCATTTTCTGAGTGAGAGGAGCAACTGACGCACTTCTTAGGTTTGACCGAAGTCTCGTGGGAATGATTAACCGCTTGTTAAAGCCCTCGAATTAGAGGGTGGACCAGGGAGGATATCCTAAGACCCGTTTTTCCAAACAGCAATAAGTTTACAGCGTCGTTTAGGGCCGAGGTTCATCTTACGCTTAACTTAGGATTCCCATAGCTATACAGCAAATTAGAAAGTGTCGAAATTATTTCTTTCAAATTCGTTTAACTACTTCACGGGACGTTCATGCTACCAGAGATTTACGATTGATCAGAGCTCCATATTCCTTCATTTGCGTTTTTAATTATATTCAACAAATTTAGTTTCCCATTCCTGATCACAGAATTTCATTTAATTAACATTCAATTAATCGCTTTATACCCCCAGCTATATAAACAAGTTAGTCATGATCGATATAGACATCCTGATATAAATAGCTACACTTAGAAAAAGGTCTTGTTACCACAACCAAAATTTGGGTCATTATATGCAGAATCACATTTTTTGTTCAGTCAACCAAAAATTTTGTTGGAATAGCCAAACGTTTTGGTTGTCCCAACAAAATTTGGTTTTCCCAACAAAATTTTGGTTATCTGAACGAAATTTTTGGTTGATTGAACAAAAAATTTGATTGATTGAACAAAAAATGTGATTGTGCATATAATAACCAAATTTTGGTTGTTTCAACAAGACCTTTTTCTGAGTGTATAGGGAAATTCTTTTTATTTCTATTCGCACCATAGTGAGTCCTATGATATCATGCCATAAAGAGATAACTGTCTATATGTCTATTTTTAAGTGAAAAAAATAAACTTCCCTTCTATATTACATATAGTAGGTATATTGGCTCGAATTGTTTCCTATTTTATTTCAAATCCCTGAGCGATTGACCCGCATTTTAGTTAATGACTTAGCTTAGGTTTTATACGTATGGTTTATATACACACTGTATATGTACGTGTGTACGCGGTAATAGACCACATAAATACATAGATGATACGTATATGAATGTATGTACCTACATGGATATATTTTGTTATAAAATCCACGTATAAAGGTATATGTGTTATTCACGTATATAGTACCTACGTGGTACGCGAGGGAGGCAAAATTAAGGAGAAGGAAAGGCTTGGCCCCCGGCTAGAGGCGCAACGGCCGTTGAGTTATGGCGCAGGTTAATTATACAAAACATTCAATTATGCCTCCCAACACACGCCACGAATACCTCAATGTGTGTGTCACGTAGAAATACGTGCTATAAACTATTGCGGGTACTCGGGTAGAGAATTCAAATGAAAAACGTCGTAAGAAGACCTCGATGGTCATTTTCCGCCAGCTGAAGGATACATTTGTACTAAAATTTGATTTTGTTTCATTTTTATTTTACAATTTTATGAATTTACCTAATCGAAGATCGTGTCACCAAAATTTTAACAATCCTCTTTCCGGCCCCCCTGCCTTACCAATTCCCGTTTTTTTTTTTTTCTTTTTTTCAACACGGGGCTCCATTTATCATTGGACAGATCCTTGGCGTGCCTAAAAGTTAAAACAAAGACCATGGGAGTTTTGAGGAGGGTTTGTTCGATGAAGGGAGTTGCGAGTGGGGGGGCCGAAGCCCAACGGACCCAACGGACCCTGAGGAAGGCCCATAACGCAGAGATTTTACGTGGCGGCGCCGGCGCCCCCTGCGGCCTCAGACACCGGAGTCTGATGTATATATGTATATACATATCTACTCCGGGCTTGGTCAAGCTATCTCTTCGGCTATCACTGGCGCCTCTAGAAGAGGTCGCGGACCGAGGACCCAGAATTCAGGATCCAGGGTCCAGGTTCCGTTCCGTCGCACATTTTCGTCACGAGCTGTAGAGCAGCTGAGGCTGTTCCTCTTTCTTCCTCATTCTTTTACTTTCTGATTCTAGGCGAGAGTATAATTGGAGGAGATGTTTAAAAAGGGAAAGGATATCACTTGGAAGTATTCAAGCGAAAAGATGTAGACACTGGTGCATGAGGAGGTAGTAAACATGATATACAACCTCTGGGATCAGTTTTATCTGCGTATCTCTCCATGGCTCTAAAACCACGCGGTTATATTCATTGCTTTATAGGAGTTGTAAACGTGTCAAGTAATTAAAAAGCTTCCTTAGATCATTCGTGTACCAGAAATGGGCGCGGTCGGACCAGGTATTCATGGACACACTTATACCGTCTGGTTACCCAAATTCTTTATAAGTAATTAACACGCGTTGACGGTTTGGTATATATACTGCACTGATACCCAAAATACCCAAAACCATGGAAAACGCCATCTTGCTATAACACCAATCCCCTCGGATCAGGGAAGCGTGCGGTTATCGCAGCTGTTCCCTTACACCCTTAACATTTACACCTATACCTATATACACACGTATCCGCATATGCACCTGCGGACCAATAATGTTTCTAATTACCAATATCTCATGTGAAATAAGAATCATGTGTGTCTATGTATATATGTGTCGTTAGCTGCTGTATAGTTTCGCCTTGGAAATGTTAGTCATTTGAAAAATCGTTCGAAATTTTAACTATGTCATAGCACTTAATATACGTGATTTGCTAACTGGTCGTAAAATCTGAGACTGCGGTATTATCAATCTAATATCCAGACGTGTATCTAGGTATAGGTACCTCTCTTAATTTAATCTCTTTGATGACCCTGGAAGCTAGCCGATTTTATCTATCGCGGGAGAAAGATACCCTGCACCACCAGTCGTCTCCAGTCTCGCGATGTCAACCGAAGAAGGGTATCGGCGTTGGTTAAGAAACAACGGGCTTGGGTAGATTAAAACAATGGTGAGAGTGAGATAACGACGGTCAGGACGCGTGACAGGTCATCCCTAACCATTCCTGGCTAGCTGGCCGAACCGAACCTGACGCGATCGTCGTGAGTCTTTATGTATTGGTGGAAGACATAGATATACAGAAAGGCATACCTAACAGGTAACAAAAAAAAAAAAAATAAATAAAAAATAAAAAAAAAAACTACAACCGTATATGTGAACGAACCTGTGACTACTCGAAGGACTAAGGCTTAACGAAGAGTACTAATAAATAACGTAGCAACCAGTTGGGGTTTCCTTTTCCTCCGGTGGGCTGCAGCAGCACCATCACCAGCACCAGCAGCAACAGCAACAGCAACAGCTTCGGTACCACGGAATTATATATACTTCTGTATCCAAGTTTGAGACGCTCTACGTCCTGGGCACGAAGATGGATGTGAACCCAGGCGCCGCCGTCACCTGGCATTCTCGTCCTCGTACTCATCCTACTATCCTGCAGGTTTTCATGGCTTCTTCCTCTATTTGGATATGGCATGGACTCTCGACGTTGTAGAGGAACGGCGATCGTACCTGGAGCTAGTCGGTATCCAAGACCATTTTATACTTATCTTCTTCCCCTATCTTCTTCACGCTTATTATACCTCGAGGAAAACAATATAGCTATACCTGCCTACCTACGTTATACCTTATACCTTATACCTTGGGCTACGTGGGCTATGGAGGAACGGGGAAAGGCTAAGAAGTTCTGTCGCGCGAATAACGCGATCAGGTTACTCGCTCGGGAAGAGACAACTGCAGCACCACTAACTCCTCAAGGAGAAGAAGAACTTATTTGAAGTGGGATTTTATCCGCCAGATAATACCTTTACAGCATGGTTACTTATATTGTTAGGCGGTATTCTTGAAAGACCACAATAAGGTACCGCGACGCCCCCTGATACTCTCGAGTTAGTTATTTTCCGCTGAATTTAACGGAGTTCTACTTAACCCTTGCATGACGGGTTCTTCACCGCAGAGAGTCATGTGCCCAGAAAGTGATTTTTTTTTTCTTCTCTTTCGTTTGGAAGAATTTATGATGTGGTCTTGGAATCGAAACTGATGTGGTTTTGGAAGTGAAACTGATGTGCAGTTCAGGGCTTCTTGTCTTTTTAGTTTAGGTCTATTGAACTTGAACCGTTTAATATAGAAACGAAAAAGTATACTGACGAATGCCGTGAACCGATCTTCGACTCCTGCTCAGGAGTCTGGGGGCTGGGCGCCGCGACGGGCGTCCCGGCGGGTGGGCATTGTGTACCTTGGACCCCCGCGCTCTTCAGCCTTTCTTCCATTCTCCTCGATGGCAGTTCTCTCGTAACTCGTAAAGTCAAACGTTGACACTAACCGCGGGATGCCGCCTTCTTCTTCTTCTTCTTCTTCTTCTTCATCTTTACCAGAAAACTTTCAAACAACCTTTTCATCCGTTATTATGTCGTTATTATATCGTAGCCAAATACCAGCCTCGAATAAACCCACAACGACCTTCCGATACACCAGCTCATAGAAACGATGCATACGTTTGATCATTCCTCGCACATATCCATCGGAGAAGGATCTTCGTTCTCTAATTCTGTTGATTTCTGCGATGAATATCTTTCGTTTTTTATTATTGCAAGAAACTGTTGCAGTTCTTGAAAAAAGCATTGTCAGATTTTATTTCTCTTGTCCCTCAAAGCCGTAAAACGTGTGTCCATTTTACGACACAGTGTATACTTTTTCACCGTTGACATTAAGCGTTAATCATAGCCTACAGTCTACCTTCTGCACTAAAGCCAGGTGATACTCAGCTCGCATAAATGCCGCGAGAAAGATTCAGACAAAAACTATTCGGCCATCGCCGAAGCCACCTCGTGATCGATGATTGTGATCAGCCCGGTTTTTTCTCATCAAACAGCGCCGGCGTCCATTCCATAAGAAGAAGAAGAAAAAACTGCCTCACACTGGCCTCTAAACATCATGAAACGTCGATTACATCATAAATTTCTAAAAAAAAAAGTAAAAAATACCTCGGTTTGTCGTCCAGAGAAGTTGATTATCGGTTCGACATGTAGCTTCCTCACAGGTGGTAATCAAGTAATTCAATATGCAGCACGTGCCCTGATCCCGTGTGCGGTAGCCATAAGTATAGACGACAGTTTGTGGTGGATTTTTATCCGAAAAAATTGGTATATGGAATAGGAAGATGTGGAATCGGATATATTGATATATATATACAAGACGGAGATTTTCGGTGGATAACGGGCTGCAGCGGGCAGCTAGCTAGCTAGCTAGCTATATGTAATATCGTCTCCCTTCGTTAAATTAGTGGCTTTATGCGGGTACATTAGCCAATTTAACGACCTAATCAAAGAGTCTAAACTTCAGAGGAACCGCGTCGTCGACACCAACCTACTACCGCCTCAGGGCGAAATTGAATTCACGGCTGAGCAAACGATCCCTCTTTTATCTTTACCGAATCACTGCTGAACTATCCTTATATATTCGATATTGTATTATCTGATCTCAAATAATCTTCCTTCTTCATGATCTCGGTTGCAATGATTAAATATGTGCTGATAACTGATCTAAGAAGAAGAAGATGGCCCCCTTCTTTCATAAGACCTAGTGAATTCCAGAAGGGTGCTGAAAGCTCGTTCAACTATCGTCCTGGGTTTAGGTTCGGCGGTATGATCAAGGGTTCCGCCACGCCCCGGTCCCGCCTTCTCTAATCATCGACTCATTACTCATTAGCACTAATGAGCCGCGCGCGCGCCATCCATATAGGTATAAAGTGGATATAGCCGGGTATAGGTACGGTGTATTGTACACCAAACGTTGCTATACGTATACCGTGAGAAATTTGTAAGTCAGTAATTTTTGAAAAATCTAATTGATATTTGGTCAGGAATTTACTACGATCCAGGATATAATATATACTAATATATATATGACGGTTGTACATTCCCTAGATAAATTTCTGCTCGTTTATATAGATCTTCCCATAAAACATGCCGTGACATTGTGCTCGTTGAAGCGATCACGTGTGACGACGAGTGCTGCTGTTACTAGCGCGGAATAGTCCGTCGCGACTAACGCTAGTCGCTACTGCATCCGTCACAGCCGTCGGTCCGTTAAATTGGCGCCACCTGCCACCCCAGTGATCCCAGAAACCCCTGACTCATCTTCTAGCACCCGGACGAGAACAGAGACAGGGTATTTAATGCATTTATAATATGAATCCCAATGACCTATGACCCCCCCCCACTCTTTCACTGGTTATTACAAATTGAGAGGATGGTGCTTCGCTCTGGCAGTGTTTGACGATCGATTTCGGTCTCGAAGATGAAAATGTTAGTCTAGTTATCATCATCAGATTCTCTAACTGGTATAATTCTGAAAATTTACTCAATTAACTTTTAGCTAATTACTTCATAATCGTATCCGTTAGGCATTCATTAGAGAAACTCGCTGGTAAATAAATAAGGAATCATTACATTACATTAGTCTGGCCTGACGGCAGGGGGAGAAGAGTCTGGTTTGGTTGGATGAATACAAGGGCGGGGGTGGGTTGATGTACAAAATATAATGTGATTGTTTCCGTGCGAGCAGCTGGGCGGCAGGGGTTTTCCCTGGTCTTACTCTACTGGTGATGACTTCATCCCCTCAATCCAATACAGATTCAAGCTCAGTGTACTGTGCAGATATCACCACGCTCCTCTTACGTATGTATGTATGTATGTATGTATACCCGAGGCAATGGACCACGGCGAAAAGCAAATGTGACATTTTTAGCCTCTGGGTCTATAGGAAAGGAAAGTAAAGAAAAGAAAAGAAAAGAGGCTGTGCAGTGATCTCGACAGGAAATGAGAAGTTTTGGTCTTTTCAATTTTGGTGAAAAATTCAATGACCGAATAGAAGGGTGATCAGCAAGAACAAAAGCTTGCAGATAGGAACGTATAGACGTATACATATAGGTATATAATGCTTTGTCAAGAGTTGTTTGTACCCGCCGTTTTCTGCGTTATAATACCCAGAAGTTATTGTGCTACGGGTATACCCGGGGAAAGGATTACCAGAGAAATCCTTTAATGGCATTGTTGGCATTTGAATAACACGAAATATGATATGAGATCGGCTTGGAGAGGTCGCAAGGGAGAGACGGAGACCATTCGACTAGCTGGGGCTTCGGTTCAGGTATAGAGTTACCCTGTTCTGTTCTGTTCTGTTCTGTTCCTGCGGATTAATTGTTGGCAGCTTGTTGATGCGGTGAGATATGTACAAAACCGACAATCCGTTTCCAGGAATACCTGATGCGCCTATATGTAGGTACATACCGAAAAAAAATTAAAAAAATAAAATAAAAAAAAACTAAAAATATCTGGCGAGTTGAAACCAGCGGAAAATCGCGGTACATGTAAAAAGTTTTCCCAAACTCGCATATAAAGAAATGTATTTATAAACCTAGTCTAAAATTATCTGCTGTTGATTCTGTCCTCTATATATAATTATATATATGTGAAACTCGACGGTCTCTTCAGGCGATATAATAATTTTGAAATTTTTCTTTTTTCTTGTTTCAGGTGAGTAAAATAGAGAAAAAAAAAAAAAACTACTTTTTTTTTTCATTTTTGAGAGGAAGTATAGTGGATCGTTTGCTGAACATCACTGGTGAGTAAATGAACTATTATTATACTATAATCATGGCGAATGGTTGGGAGGCTTGGAATATTTTCTGTGAGAGTATAGCTGCAGTGGTATCATTTTTTGAATAGTGAGAAAAAAGGGCGACGAAATCTTACTTGCGGCTGTTGTCTTTGAAGTTACGAGTGTAAACAGCCGATATACTTAGCGGGTTTTAAAGTTAAGAGGGCGAGTGATACACTCTAGATAAAAATGGACGAGTTTTTAGTAGCAAAAAACACGTGGGTAGGTACCGCGCACTGTGCCAGAAAGAAAGAAAGAAGGGAGAAGAAAAAAAAAAAAAAAAAGGTAAAATGGAAAAATGGAAAAAAGGAAAAAGGAAAAGAAAAAAATGGGGAGAAATTTACACAAGTATCGCAGAGAGCTAGCTAGCTATATACTCGACCGAACGAGGGGTACGGAATCTCGTGTAGGATGCGGTGATAATTCAACCGAAAGGATGCATCCATCCTCTCTCCCTTCACTGTCTAACTCTCTCGCCCCTCTTCCCTATGTACTCTCGAATTCAAACCCAGAAATAGACCGATGTTTGGTGTGGACCGCGGCTATCCTCTCCTCTTGTGTCTCTACTTCTTCTTCTTCTTCTTCGTCTTCTTCGTCTTCTTCGTCTTCATCCTACTCCTCTTCTTCCACCTCCACCTCCACCCCCTTTTCCTCTAGTATATGTATAAGAGTTCCCACAGGTTTAGCTCAGCCCATGTCCCTCGGGAGCTGCCGTTTCCTCTCTCATTCCTGGAGCAGCTTCGTGCAGGCGAAAGACCGCACCATAAATCTCCGCGTAACGTTAGGGGTTGCTGCTGGTGCGACGTTAGAGAGCAGAGAGCCTAGGGTAGAGGATTGAGGGTAGAGAGTAGAGGGAGGAGATTACCCCGGAACTAATCAAATTTGGATTCGGATTAAAACAGAATCGCGAAGCACTCCGTGATGATCGGTGATCCACGAGTCACGCTCCCTGCAGCTATGCAGTATCTCATGTGTGGGCGTCTGGACCCAGTACGTGTTACTATATATGGATGTTGATCAGAGGGGATCCCCGTGAAGTTCTTCGACCGAAAGTAACGCGTTGCGATGTGGGAAAAACACGCAGCTCAGAATTATTGTTCATTCATGAAATTCTCAAATGGTATTAAAAAAACCGAGACAAAAAAAAAAAAAAGAAATGGATGACAGAATGTGATACACGCGAATTTATACTCTCGCTAAAATTTGCACTCGATCTTAAAAGAGCCGGGTGGTAAGATCGTTCTGTACAGTTTCTTCCTATATGAATCTTCCGCTGAACTTTCGGGGCATAAAGTTAGCGATGTAAATGTTTTACTCTTGGCGAAGTTATCTTTGGCAAGTAGAAATCTATCATTCAGGATTTCGCTCGCAAGTTTAGTATACGCGCATTAGTCGCATATTGCTGTTACTGTACGAGTGCCAACAATCAACAAATCGTTTACCCGAAGATATAATTTCGCTTTGCAGAAAACAGAAGATATATATTATACCTACAATAATAAACCGTGATTCAAATGAACACACGTGGCTATAATATTATAATCTCACCTTTTCTTTTTTTTTTTTTTGTTCTTATTTTTTTCGAACACGACAACGGACATTAATAAATTGAAGTCACTTGAAATTTGAGACAGACATTTAACCCGTACTTTAAAACGGCGTAGTAAACCCCCCCGAGGGTGTCGCGATGCTCCCTAGTTCAATTTTCTTCTCCTCTAATATACAGGAAGGGTTGATGCTCTTCAAAAATTTATTATTAATAACTTAATCGCCCTTTTAATTACTCCATAAATTCTAATCTCAACCCTGAGCACTTGACTTGACTGCTCGCTCCAGAGGTCTTGCGCAAAGTACTTATAGGTAAAGCGAGGTAATTTCTTCTCTACATAGGTATATATGCATTGATGCATTCTATTTTTTTTTTCTTCTTCTTCTTCTTTTTTTTCTGCAAATTTTTGAAACATCTGAGTTAGTGAGATACTACGCTCTACTCCCTTATTCAATTGAAATATTTCCTACTTCCTCTACACGCCATCCAATTTTTCTTACCAGACATTTTATCGAATAGGCTGGCAGGGTCTCCGAGGAACTTTGAACCATTTATATCAATTTCAAAGAACTTACTGCCTGCGTTCCAACCCTCACGATTCTACTCTCTCTCTCTTTCTTTTTTTTTTCTCTCTCTTTCTAAACCCATGAAATATTTCATGTCTAAAAAAGCAACGCAATTTACGTAATTAGACATTCTTGTATAAAGTTTCGCAGCAGGCTATCGCATGAGGCTTGTCATCGCCTATTCAGGTAAGTGCCTATCATAATATACTAACTCATTAATTCTCAAATTTCTTTCAACTGTAAAGTATTTACTTGAATAAATTCCATATACCGAATAGGAAAAAAAAAAAAAATAAAAAAAAAAAAATTCTTGAATAATATAAGTATAGATAGGTACTTATTCCGTGGTGCATTTATGTAGGTATCGCATTTATGTCACTGCAGCAGATTTATTCATCTGCAGCCAACCGGTAGAAACACGATACTCAATGCGCAAGGTGCAGGTTTACAGAACCGATATTTATCGTTAAAGTTAAACCCTGGTCAAACATCATAGTGTCAGTTTTTGATCTGAAATTGATATTAGCATGAATAAATAAATTCGATATACGTTGAAAGATTATAAATAAAAAATTTTGTTTACCACGTATCGATACGTCTGATTCGAGTCTTTATTATCCGCGAAAACTAAGTAGTATACTTTATCCAGATTTATTATTGGAAATCGATAAACTTGACGATTAGACGAAAATCAATCGATCTATACGCGATATTCCAATCCACTTGTACTATTATCGCTGATAAATGGCACTGTATACTGACTGCAGCTGGGTTATATAGCCCGTGATAAAACTAGAACTGAACATGTTACAGTATCGATCTAACCAGAGGTTTTAACACAACGTAAAAAACTATTCCTGAAATAGATCGAGCGGAACCGCGAATATTATTCAGACGATTAATACACACATATATGTATTCGTTCTAAAATTGTATCGAGCATTCGAAAATGCCAGGAGAATAGTTGAAAAACAATCTAGTAACTAGTTACAGTTATATATACCTATACGAATGAAGAAATATCGACTCTTCAATATAATCTCTATCGCAGACAATTTACGAGACATTATATTTGGGCTCAGAATATCATGAGACGTGTGATGTTCGCAATCAGTTCCACGGTGTTAAAGCAGAGTAGTTTTCTGAACAGGGTAGAAAGCTGTGAAAGAACGTTTTTAACCGATGAGAGAAAAACCAGATCACCGGATGCCCTTCGAATATACACGAAGCCCATATCCTGACACCCGATTCTCGTCCCGGGTCCTATATTGCCGAACCTATAGCAGCTCTGTCGTCGCCGTTCTTTATCTATCTTCCCTTATCCTTAAATACTTGCACTCATTTTAATGCGACCGACAAACATATACCGCTCGCTATTAATTGCTGCCTAAAGATAAGACGCTATCGGTATCGTAGGTATAATTGCTGTGGGATTATAAAGACGCGATGAAATTAGGAACCAGACATGAAAGACGTGACATTATGTGGGCTAGGATATGTCTCCACGTTTTATATATACGCCCTAAAATATGCATATTCATGAACCGTACTAGTGCAATGACCTAAACATCAGTCGCATCGCGATCCTCTTAAGTGGTTTTGCTCATAAAATTTTACCTCTACCTAAAATGCTTGGTGATCATACAACCCGCACAGCAACACCCTTGACTACAATGTTTAAGTGGTGGTAAGTGGGGCTTGCGGAGTGCCGGTTAAAGGGAGGAAATCGCACATGGGGTTCCTTCATGGGAGATAAATAACGAATAAGGAGCGAATTTATATAAAAATGGCCAATGCAGTCGCCTTTGAGACAAGAATAATTCTTTAACACTCAGAAAAAGGTCTTGTTGACACAACCAAAATTTGGTTATTATACGGTCAAAGAAATTTTTTTTGTTCAGTCAACCAAAATTTTGTTGGGCCAACCAAAATTTTGTTGGGCTAACCAAAATTTTTGCTGATACTACTAAATTTCTTGTTAGCACAACAAAATTTTGGTTGACTGAACAAAAAAATTTCTTTGACCGTATAATGATCAAATTTTGGTTGTTTCAACAAGACATTTTTCTCAGTGAATGTATAAGGCGATTTCTGAAATTTCTTATATATGTAGAATCGTATCTCGCGTGTTAGCGAAACTCTCAATTCGAGTTATATACTACGTGGCCCTAAGACCCTCTGGCGAAGGGAGATGGACCAACTACCAATTACGCGAACCCGTTTGATCCGGGAATCTTATATCTAACCATGAAGTCCTCCGGCCGTGGGCTGCACAGTCGTTGCGGGGAAGAAGACTTGATAATAAGAGCTCACCAGGTCAATTAGAATAACGACCATACCGGTCTTCGTACATACATATACCTAACTACCTACCTACCTACCTACCTACCTACTCAAGCAAAGAGATTAAAACTGCCTTCATAGATTTAAAACGAAGCGTGGAATTGCGATCGCGAATTAAAATGGCACTGCGCGCTTGCATATATACTAGCCTGTGCCATTTATTTACATATGCGGGGTAACTATAATCCTCATACCAGTTTATTTAATTACCCTTATAGGTATATATACAACGGTGAGAAAAATATATATTGTATATTTCGCTGCAGAAGTGAAAATAAACGGGAAAGTGGAGAAACGGCGGTGGTCGTTGGTTTGAGTCGCTGCAGATACTATATACCTTTGCAGACTACCTACCTACCTACCTACCTATCTACCTACCTACCTACCTACCTTCGTTTCTACAGTGGTATATGTAAATTATGGGACCAGTTCTTTCTACGGCAATCTTATGGGCTATAAGGTTCCTTTATCCTTAGATCAGGGCGGACCATTCGGGATATCAGGGTCCTTTCCAGTTTAGCGGCGCCATAGATTATCTTGGTCACGAAACAAAGAAGGAATCCGCGAAAACAAACATTGTAATTGGTGAGCTGAATATGTGGGCGCGTAGGGTCCTTCGGGGTCCGATTCTCGGCCTTACTTTACCACACCACACCACACACTACACACTACACACCACACACCACACACCATACCACACCACACCTTAACTCACCTCATCCTCTCTGGCAACGGGACGCTATAAACCGGGCAGATAAAGCCGCAAAGTTTATGCGAAGTCGGGGCCTGGTGGGCCCCGCGTGTCTACGTCGAGGAGGCAATAAGACAAAAGAAAATCGCGACACGAGCCCCGGAATTTTTGCCAACTCTCTTATCGCTTACCAAGGTCCTCATTAAGGACCGGCACCTATTACTAAGAACCGAGCTGGATCCACAACATTTTACCTTTGTTTTGTCATCGTGATTAAAAACCGTGACTCGCCATTCTTTTATTTTAGCAAAATTTCGCGTGATATCATTTATTTTTTTTCTAATTCAAAGAGATGAAGAAAGAGAGAAAAAGAAAGATATAGAAAGAACGAAAAATTTCGTTTCTGTTTGAATAATAACGTCGTTTTTGTCTCATGCCTCGGTTTATTCAAATTCGATACATATTGCTTAATGCTAACGTTAGGATCTTTGAATAAGCGATACAAGTTTGACCATTTTTTTATTTTACGCTTCTTAATGTTTCTCATGTTTTTTTTTTTTTTTTTTTTTTGTTGCTTTTTTTCTTTCTCTTCTCCCGCACTTTTTGCGATCCAGCTCGCATAAAGTCACACCACAAGACCAATTAGTATCCCGCTGCACTGACTCCGCCCTGTACTTAAAATATCCGTGGCAGCTATAGACAGATTTTTTTTTTTTTCTTGTTCTTTTTTTGTTTTCTTCTTTTTTTATTTCTAAACAGTTTTACACGAATAGGTATAAAGGGCTGGCTTGTAACTCGAAATTATGGTATATCATCCTAAAACAAACACCCTTTTATTCCAGCCAATTTTCAGCCTGATTACTACCCACGTTTCCTCCTCAACCTGTCATGTCTACAATGCACTTTATATACGCCTAATTTTCTCATTTACAACACGTATACTCTTATAGACACGTGTTTATCCTACGTAATATTACTAAAACAATCCTTTATGTATTCTTTACCCCGTAGTAGTACAGGTATACATATATCCAAAGAAATAACATTATAGATATGTGCATATAATACCTGTATTACCGTTTATTGCACGCAGCTGCATATATATGCATCCCGTATATATACCTACATATATATATATATATATAGATTCGTTGAAAATTATTATCGCGAAACAGCTTTCACCTTTCGTCATAATTTATACCATATAGAAATAAACGTGACATACTATATACCTATGATATACATTTTATATCGTATATATTAGGGTCAGTCACACTTTATGCTATTTAAAGTGCATAGTATTAGTTTTTTAGTTTTTTCGTATAGTCTTGCTGTTGGTACTTTTGGAGGAATTATTTTTGAATAGATGTTACAAACGTTCTGAGATAAAGGCATATACCAGTAAAAGTTATACTAGTCAAGTAAAACCAATAACTATCCTTCAGTTTGCTGACGGTTTCGTTGTAGGTACAGATAGATCAATATTGTCTCGCGTGTTTCGTGAAAGTACATACAGAACCCCTGCAAAGCAAACGTTATACCGTCAAGTATATAACTTCACAAGTGAAACGGTTGTCTTTCTAATCGTGGAGCTAGATGGAAATTGATTTCAGCCACTAGGTTCACTAAATGTGTTTATATAATGAGTAATTTAAGAATCACGAAAAGACAAAAAATGAAATTAAAAAAAAAAAAAAAAAGCAAGAGAGAGAGAGAGAGAAAATATATATACATATATAAATTATGTTAAAAGCATTGCAGATAAGAGATTGACCCGAAGTTTAAAATATTGAGTAAAGTGCGAGGTAAAGTGACTATAAATCACTTGAACCTCAATTAAACATGAGCAATTATCGGCAACGTCGAATGAAGTGGACTAGAAAAAATAAAAAATAAAAACAACGAGAAGATGGCAAAAGAGTAACATCGTTTTGCACTTTAACATGCACGTAGATTACTGATTAGGTATAGATATAAA
Organism: Tenthredo mesomela; assembly: GCA_943736025.1. Lineage (NCBI taxonomy): Eukaryota > Metazoa > Arthropoda > Insecta > Hymenoptera > Tenthredinidae > Tenthredo > Tenthredo mesomela. Next base: position 2,578,389 of record OX031015.1, read on the forward strand.
ATTTGACTCGTTAAATTAACAGAAAAATTTTGTCGACATTTAGAGAGTCGATATTTCACATAGTAGTACCTACAGGTATATAAAACGAAACGAAAATAAAACTAAGAGCAAGTTAGCGGTTCATCTATTTTAGATAACGCGAGCAGTTTCCGTATATAATACGTATCGGTCTTCCCCGGAAAAAAAGAAGAAAAAGAGTACAAATTCATTCAAAAAATAAGTGGACATAAAAATTGAAATTTTATATGATGGCACATAAGGGAGATTTGAGTCGGATGAAACACAGAGTCAATATTGAAACACGCATCCTCTTAGTTTACTATTTAATAATAGTTATCGAAATTTTATGGCTAATCAGTCACTTCGTCACACGACAAACGTGTGATCAAAATTTCATATCAAAGTTAAACGAAATATGTGCCGCATGGCAATTCTAATTTGAAAATAATTAAATCCTTGAATTTTCGCGAAGTAAATTTGTTCACCTCAGAATATTTCTCAAATTGTATCATCAATAAGTCCGTTAGACTCCGATGTTCAACATATTATATACACGGAAAAAAAATTGTTGCTGAATTTACTATGTTGAGCTGTTACATATTAGGACAATACTTTTTTGTAGTAGAAATTACCACAATTCTAGTATTTGGTACATAGGAGCAAGTAAATTTCAATGTCCTAATGAGCAAATGTTACCACAATAATTGTTGTCATTTCTACTGCAAAAAAGTGTTGTCCTATATCCAGCTGCTCATTTTGTCCATACATTCAAGCCATTTCGAAAAATAATTGAGTTTTTTTTTTTTTGTGATTTGCCTCTCCAGAACTATTTGTTCAAAAAAATTGAACAACCGGCGTTATGTTGTAAACAGTATGAAGAATATGTGCTGAAAATTTCAGCACAGTACTGTTAATGAATTGTGAGTTATCTATACAATATTAATTTTTTTCTGTGTTCATCCGACTCGAGTCTCCCTTGTTGAGGAGTCGCCTGTATTGAAATCACCGACGGTAACTTTCGTAAAATGCGCCTCGGCTCACTTCCGTTCCGATTTATATATTACCTCCCACGTAGGTGTATATCTATATCTATACCTATGTAACGTGGCTGTAGTAATGATAAAGTAGCAATTACTTATATCATATCATATAGGATGTACACTTTTTTTTTTTGCATATTATCTACTTACCTATACCTACCTAATATACCTGCCTATCTACCGCTGCACTGTTGCAGTTGCGATATGTATAATCATGTGTCTCTAAAGACTGAACGGAATACGATAAAGTTTGGTACTATACTTAGTTCCGAATCGGGTATACGACTTAAAATAATATCGTATAATAGTTCGCAAATAAAATTTTTCAATTAATATTACTTCGCCGCTACATATTCCGTGGAATGACTTTAATTTTTTCAAATATTCGATTTACATAGATTTGGTAATTTATTATGGGAATACTATGTTGCATATTGCTGTATAATATAATATATCCGGCAATTTACGCGTTATCTATAAATATAAATTTATCAATTCAGGTTTTTAGCATGTAAAAATTTGTCTTCTTTTTCTGGGGTTTTTTTTTTTCTCTTCTTCTTCTTCTTCTTCTTCTTCTTCTATTTTCAAATCTTTATTGCTACCTGCAGCAGAAATTTAACATACAGGAGATAAAACTCGCTGATTTATAAGGATGAATTAGTTATAAGGTAAATTATTATCATGTTTGGATGTATTCAGGACAATATATAATCATCTGTCGATATATTATATATAAATATATATATTATATATAAATATATAACGCGGTTATAATTTTCATATAAATATTACTATATATTTTGCATATTGTTTTACAGATCAATAAATATCTTTATGTGTAATAATAATATATACAAAGCGATACGCGATTGCAGATTTGTTATTTCTTAGGTATCTAATATATATAAATATATATATATATATATATATATTTATTTATTTATATATATATTTACATATATATAATAAATACATATATAAATATATATATACACACACACATTTATGTACGTATGGGTACATATGTAATTATAAACAGTTTCGTCTGACACTATCACTGTCTAACTTATTCGTTATCCCACAATTCTGCGCGGATTAATAAGAATTGGAAATATATTTGAAACCTATAAGTGCAGAAATTTATTATACACGACTTATTATATGGCACGAAATGTCATACACGGACACACAATAATCACATAATATCGTCGGAAATTTTTCGTAATTTGCAGACGAAATGACGACACTATAAATATCATTAATATATAATTAATTGATTTAATAATAATTTACTACAATTTTTCGAGGGCACGGCTATTCGTTAGAAGTTCTCTCGTAAGTCTCCATACTTGTTTAGCAGCATTTTCCAAACCGCTTGGTGATTTTCCTTTGAAAAGATCCAAATTAGGTAAAAAATAGTGAGGACAACGTCGGCACTGAAGACACGATATTAGCTGAAGAAATATCCCGTTTATTCTGTCTCCGAGACAAGCCTCGTCCCACTCGGCCTCGTGAGGGTGTTTCTCGCACTCGTAAAGTAGAAGGGTTTTCATGTGATAACTTGTAACAGGATTACCGGGAAGATCGAGATGCCGGTCACGCAAAGTCTTCAAAATGCTAAGACACCGTCTTCGGCTAGCACCTTGAAGCAGTCGATTTTCAGCATCGATGAAAGACAAGGCCCAGGCGTCTCCTTCCATCGCCGACTGTTTTCCTTGCAACCCTATGCACTCTTTAGACAACATGTCGAAACCCTCGGCCTTAACTTCTGCTACGATGTTCGGATGAGGCCAAGGGATGTGAGGAATTGGCCAATGCGATGCAGACCTTGGCCAAAGACCGGCGCATTTAAATGCCGGTGTTATTTGCACCACGTATCGTTCGCGTATCCGGAGTTTAACTTCCGTTGTGTCGGCAATCATTTTCACCGAATCTCTGTAGGCGCATTTGTCGCAGGCCTGAGCTACGAGCGTTTGAAAACGGGAGCGTATCTTCCTGGCAGACAGGTAGCCGGAAGCTGTGATAAATTCTACCCACAATGACATGGAACGTTTTCGACCGTCGCTTAGCTTAAGGACTGCACATCCGGGCAGCGTTCCGTCGTCGACAAAGTTCAATACTCCCATCTGGTTCAGGTATATTACAATTTCAAATTCCGTCGGTGATATCACGTCGAGACCGTCGAAACGACCGTTATAATCCGTCAGGGATGATATGAACCGCGGTTCCTGTACCTCGACTTCTTTTAAAACGTCCTGCACCACCCTACACACTTCTTGTATTGTCTTTGTCACCTGACTCTTACGCGTCATCACTCTCTCACCGAAGTACTTGTTTATTTGGTACACCATCTTCGATTGGGCCGCCAGCATATCCGGCGGAACCAACATCCTCACTATATTATGTATTTATCTTCTTCGAAGCTTCAGATTTATAGCTTTCCTATAATTATTAGTCCTATTTCGATGATCAGGACTATCTGGACCGCATCCTTTTTTCCGTTTTTCTTCCTCCTCTTCTTCTTCTTTCTTGAATTTTTTTTTTTTGTTTATTTTTATTCTCGTTTCTTTGTTATACGAATACCCGGATTATATTCTGGAGTACGTAACTCCTCGCCGCGTCGGCTTCGGCGATAGCCACGACGACGACGACGACGACGACGACGACGACGGACCCGCGCGGTCTTTTGGTACCGGAAAAATAGACGTCTTCTACGCTGGAGCAGAATGAGGACTGCGCTGGCCACCTCTACGTTCGTTACCTCGACCTCCTCCGGAGGGACGAGAGGCAGGTGAGCCAAAGAACCGGCGTCCCTACTCGACGCCAACAAACCGCCAATCCTCGACGTCGAGCCTTGCCTCCGACGCCCATCGGCGACGCCTACTATAATCGATCCAAACTCCTGGACTAGTGGATAAAATTGCGGCTGCGTTACCAGATTTTATACATTTCAAGGGATACCCGTGTCACGCGTCTTGTTTCACGGAAAAAAACAAAAAAACAAAAAAACAAGAAAACAAAAAAACAAAATAATAATAACAATAATCAAAATTATTCCGAGCAATATTTCACTCGAATTCGTTCGATCTATACACTCAGAAAAAGGTCTTGTTGACACAACCAAAATTTGCTTATTATACGGCCAAAGAAATTTTTTTGTTCAGTCAACCGAAATTTTGTTGGGGCAACCAAAATTTTTGTTGATACTACTAAATTTCTTGTTGGCACAGCAAAATTTTGGTTGGCCCAACAAAAAAATTTCTTTGACCGTATAATAACCAAATTTTGGTTGTTTCAACAAGACAATTTTCTCAGTGTATATATTAGGTATATCGATCCTGTTCGTTTACCGGGAATGATAGGAAAGATAATTATCTTCACCGTTTACTTAAATCTGTTGAAATTCTATTTATTTCGGCTTGTGAAAGCATTCTCTAATCGTAATGAAACAGAAATCTCGACGAATATCTAATTTTTTTTTTTTTTCAAAAAGAAAAAGAAATAGAAAAAAGGTATCACCGTCTCATATCTACGATGTACCTAATTTGTAAATCCCTGACTAACATATTCAGGCCCTTTTTACCGACTTTATGTTTATTATGGAGTAATAAACCTCATGCCCTCGGAGTCCGATGTACCGCAGAAGATGGGTCAGTCGATGTGTCTGTTAACGCGGCGGAGATAAAAGAACAAAGGAATGCAAGAAGAAAAAAGCTTGGTGCTCCTCGCAGAATTACCAACGGTTATCAAATTTCCGAAAACGTTGATCGTTTTGTGAAAAAAAAAAAAAAAAAAAATCGTTATTTGACGCGATTTTTCGAAATCTGCGAGCTTGAAAGAAGCGCAGAATGAGGATGAAGGAGAAAAAAAAATTCTAAAGAAGAAATCTATACTAGGTGGGGGATTGAAGATAGCTGATAAATGAACAAATAAAATATGTGAGCTATAGGTTGAAATATTGGAATACGAAAGGTGGAACCTGTCTACATATTAGAGCTAGATAACTACGCTGGATAGGAATCTTTAATTCAGATGTAGCCGACACTCGGGCGGATAATTATCAGTGCCCATTAGGCCTCTTTGAGACTAGGAGAAACTAGGTAATAACTAACAGCTACCGTACGTAGTAATACGGAAGGAGACCAGACAGACGTCCCTGTTTACTTACAAGAATTTTTACTACCTTATTCCGTGGAAGCTCACATTCAAATGTCACTCCTGGGTATTAGATTGAAATTTAATTGTGCCTAACCGGCAGCACAGTGAAGGGTTTAGAAAGGAAAATGAGATTTCCCCTGCTCAAGATGAGATAAAAATAATGATGCGTGTACCATTTTTAAAATTGGTATGAGAATTGGAAAGGACATGGTACCAACAATTATTGTCGTGTATAGAAATTCTTTTTTCAAAACTGCAAGACATAGGTATAGAAGTACACGGAAAAAAAATTATTGCTGAATTTACTGCGTTGAGCAGGTACATATAGGACAACACTTTTTTGTAGTAGAAATTACCACAATTCTAGTATTTGGTACATAGGAGCAAGTAAATTTCAAAAATTTAAATGTGCCTAACCGGAAAATTTAATTGTGCCTAACCGGCAGCACAGTGAAGGGTTTAGAAAGGAAAATGAGATTTCCCCTGCTCAAAATGAGATAAAAATAATGATGCGTGTACCATTTTTAAAATTGGTATGAGCATTGGAAAGGACATGGTACCAACAATTATTGTCGTGTGTAGAAATTCTTTTTTCAAAACTGCAAGACATAGGTACTATAGAAGTGCACGGAAGAAAAAATTGTTGCTGAATTTACTGTGTTGAGCAGCTACATATAGGACAACACTTTTTTGTAGTAGAAATTACCACAATTCTAGTATTTGGTACATAGGAGCAAGTAAATTTCAAAAATTTAAATGTGCCTAACCGGAAAATTTAATTGTGCCTAACCGGCAGCACAGTGAAGGGTTCAGAAAGGAAAATGAGATTTCCCCTGCTCAAAATGAGATAAAAATAATGATGCGTGTACCATTTTTAAAATTGGTATGAGAATTGGAAAGGACATGGTACCAACAATTATTGTCGTGTATAGAAATTCTTTTTTCAAAACTGCAAGACATAGGTATAGAAGTGCACGGAAGAAAGAATTGTTGCTGAATTTACTGTGTTGAGCAGCTACATATAGGACAACACTTTTTTGTAGTAGAAATTACCACAATTCTAGTATTTGGTACATTAGGAGCAAGTAAATTTCAATGTCCTGATGAGTAAATGTTACCACAATATTGTTGTCATTTCTACGGCAAAAAAGTGTTGTCCTATATCCAGCTGCTCATTTTTTTCCGTGTGTAACGTGATAACGCGATTTTCTTTCAAATAGTATTAAATCACCGTTTAGATATGATGATAAAAAAATTAATTAATTTATATCAATAAAATGGTGAAATGTTGGTAAAAACGTTGACGTTTAGATGTCAACATGCGTAGAAGCAGCTGTTTTATTAGCATTACATAGTATATCATCGGGTGTCTGCTACTATTAATGTGTGAGAAATGTTAATTTTTTAAAATTAAATTAATCGATTGAAAAACCCTAATTTCTGTATCGAATCGCATATTATACATGTGTACGATAAATGTATTAAGCTTGTTTATCCGCAGCGAAATATGTTGCTCGATTTTTAAATTAATATATATTCATTAGTGAAATCTGAATATCAAAAAGGCTCTTCTTAGGAGATTTAATATAATGTAATATAATAACGATGACCCGTTTCGGATACGATAAATTTTTTTTCTTCTTTTTTTTTTTTCCTGTCTTTTTTTTTTTTTTTTTTTTTTTTTTTTTTCTATTTTCATCTCGTACAAGGAAGTAATCACCTGCTAATTAATAGCTGAATAAAATAACTCGCTTATCAGATTATATCCGCGCTTTATAGATATATCTGTAAAATCCTTATCTAAAAACTATTATGTATTCAAGTTTATTGGACGGCGTTTAATTAAGCTCAATAAATTTCAACGGGATTTATACAAAATTCAATATAATGTATATAGTATTATAGCTATACTACATACTTATATACTATATTATTATATTTTGAGGGAAAATTATTTTCGGGTGATTCAATTTTTTGGGAGAATTAAAAAATAAAATTTAATATGTACCATAAGATATAAGATAACTTAAGTATTTATTTACAGTTTATTTATTTCCGCAATATAAATTTCTAATTAACAAATAAATATTCTTATAAATAATACAATATTATTATACATAATATAGGAAAAAATCTATTTACAGTCAACAATCTACAACCGTGAATAAAAAAGGATCTATAACTATATTAATATACACGATATCCATAAGGAGGAGCGGTTTCTTCTCGATTTCCACTATCATCTCGATCTCTTATAAAATCGCGTCATTAAATACAAATACAAATATTAATAATAATAATAATAATAATAATTGATAACAAATCACATTGCGCTTTATCTATATAATATATACGCTGTAAAAATTGACGGAATAATTTTCATCGTATAGGTACTATAATAATTATATATATATATATATGTATGGCTATTGATATATAAAATAGTACGGTATTGGAATAAAGAATTATCGGCAGTTATGGGATGGGCAAGATCTATGGTATTGTAGTACGTGTGCATGAATAAATCGAACTTTATGATCACGACGAACTTCTGCAGTATCTGCATTCGCAAGCAAAACGCAAATACGTTTTATGATATAAGCGTATTATAAGCAATATTATATATTATATGGGTGTGGGTATTATTATATGGCGATTTATGTAACTATTTGTTTAATATCTGAATATTCCATGAAACAAACTAAAGTTTTTCGAGAGCACGACTGTTGGTCAAAAGCTCTCTCGTAAGTCTCCATACTTGTTTAGCAGCGTTTTCCAAACCGCTTGGTGATTTGCCTTTGAACAGATCAAGATTTGGAAGAAAGTAATGAGGGCATCTTCGGCATTGAAGGCATGAAATAAGCTGCAAAAATATTCCGTTTATACGATCTCCGAGACAGCTTTCGTCCCACTCGGCTTCGAGAGGATGTTTCTCACACTCGTATAGAAGAAGAGTCTTAGTGTGATAACTGGTGACAGGATTACCAGGAAGATCCAAATGACGGTCCCGAAGAGTCTTCAAAATGCTAAGACATCGCCGACGGCATCCACCCTGAAGCAGTCTGGTTTCTGCTTCGGTAAAAGACAGAACCCAGGCGTCGCCTTCCATCGCTGACTGTTTTCCCTGCATCGCGACGCTCTCCTTAGAAAGCAGGTCGAAACCCTCGGTCTTAACTTCTGCTACGTGGTTCGGATGAGGCCAAGGGATGTGAGGAATTGGCCAATGCGCTGCAGACCTTGGCCAAACACCGGAGCATTTAAATGCCGGTGTTATTTGCACCACGTATCGTTCGCGTATCCGGAGTTTAACTTCCGTTGTGTCGGCAATCATTTTCACCGAATCTCTGTAGGCGCATTTGTCGCATGCCTGAGCTACGAGCGTTTGAAAACGGGAGCGTATCTTCCTAGCCGACAGGTAGCCGGAAGCTGTGATAAATTCTACCCACAATGACATGGAACGTTTTCGACCGTCGCTTAGCTTAAGGACTGCACATCCGGGCAGTGTTCCGTCGTCGACAAAGTTGAATACTCCCATCTGGTTCAGGTATAATACAACCTCGAATTCACCCGGTGATATCACCTCGAGTCCTTCGTATCGACCGTTACACTCTGTAAGGGATGAAATGAACCGCGGCTCCTGTACCTCGACCTCTTTCAACACGTCCTGCACCACCTTGCAGACCTCGCGTATCGTCTTTTGTATCTGTCCCATTCTCGCCTGCACCCGTTCTCCGTAGTACTTGTTTATCTGATAGAGCATTTTCGATTGCGCCGCCATCATATCCTGCGGGACCAACATCGTCCCTTTTGCTAGTATTTATATACCCTCGTTAATTAGACTCCTGGATTTGAGGTTTTTCTCATTTCATGTTGCATCGAAATCATCGCCGCGGTTACTTTATCTCTACCGCCTTTCGAGTTGCGCAGGATGATATTATATCGCGGTTTTATCATAAGTTTATCATGAGTTTAAGATACGGCATATACTATATATATAGTACATGTCAACGCTAGGAGAGTTAATATATCGACAATTAGTATATAAAACTCGCGTTTACGACCCTGGATACCGATACCCACGAACGGACGATCACTGAGTCAGTCTGGCAGGTGCGCTGTCGCGAGATACTCGCCTTGGTTCGCTGCTGTATGGGGAGAGGATTCAAGTCCAACGCGCCGACGTGGGGAGGAAAAACTTATACCGCGACGGAAACGCCTCTCGACGCTTTAGCGTCGCGAGTGTGCGCGGAACTTTGCCACGCCCACGGACGCACATATATATATATATATAATATACACATATTTCTTACGATATATTATATACTACAGCTATTAAGTTAAGGTACTGCATCTGTCAACCTACGATACAAAGACAACTGTCAACCGAATCCCGAAACATTGTTCGAAACATCATGTGCAACGGTTTTCAAATTTTTCATCATTTTAGACAAAAATTTTCATCATTTTTATTTTTCAAATCAATCTCCACGATCAGTTGTACACGGAAAAAAAAAATGAGCAGCTGGATATAGGACAACACTTTTTTGCAGTAGAAATGACAACAATTGTGGTAACATTTACTCATTAGGACATTGAAATTTTAGTTGCTCCTATGTTACCAAATACTAGAATTGTGGTAATTTCTACTACAAAAAATTGTTGTCCTATATGTAGCTGCTCAACATAGTAAATTCAGCAACAATTTTTTTCCGTGTAGCACCGTTTTCTTTTTTTTGCTGATTTCAACCGATCGGTGTAAAATAGTATCGGTCTTCGCGGTATTATAGCCTGCTGCCCCCTGGATAATCCCGAACCAACACAAATCGAACAAATAATATTTCCGAAACTGATTTCAAAGGCTCCGCTGTGAAGCGTACCGTGAAATTATCCTTTCAAATTTTTCTACACGGTACCAGTTTGGTACATTAGAGATTTAGTGTATCAGCGCATCATGGGAATAGTCGATTGAATCTTTTTTATTTATTTTTATTTTTATATATATAATAAATTAGAACGAAGCTACTTCTCAGATTTCATTCCTAATATTACATCACCTTAATATAATAATATATAAGTACGATGACGATTACATCTTTTGGAATGCAGTATATTCTACGGAGGCGGTCATTACATTCTGAGAAATCTAGCGCTGGCCCCTAGCTGCCCTCTCGTGGTATTAGAAGAATTTTTATATCCACGGTTTTTATTCAACGAATAATTTCTACAGTTTTTATATTATCCCACGAAATATTCCAACGCGTGCAGCATCTATCTAATTCCTGTATCTTCACTGATGTATAATATGGGGTGCCGTTTAAATATTAATATTTCACATCTTATTAGATTTTTGAAAAATTTTAAGCTCGTAATATTAGACACTTATATAGTAATAGTTGAGGCATATATATAAACACCCGCGTATAAAACGGACAGACAGACAGACAGTTTGTAAACTGTCATTATATTACATATTATTGTATAATAATTATATAATTATATATTAACGTATATACATAATCGTATATATAATTGGTGAATATCGTAAACCCCGTGAAACAAGTCGATTATTTGATCCCGCAAGATTAGGAAGCCGTATCCGCATAAATAAATTAACAGCTCGTCGTTATTCGGTACATATGACGCGATCACTATTTAAAGATATGCAGATTAAGCTAGGCGTCGTGATAATGTGCGAGTAGCTTTACACACCTACGCATTTTGTATAGGAGCTGGTGTTGCGCGCAGATCCACGCAAAATGTCATGATCGTGTATGCGGTGCACGAAAAACGTCCGATAACTCTGCGCTGAAAGGGTCATTTGAATATTCGACATCGGCATGAAAAGCAGAATACAATTTATTTGCACCAACGAGTTGATGGCTTTGGTATAACGTTTGTGTTCATAAAAATTTTTTGCGCTTAATGCACGTTTGCAGTTATACTCATCAACGAAGTAAACTTTACTTTGCGAAGAGACTCGCCAAATATCGGCACGGTCAATAACTTGTATATAAATAATTATTTGACACGATTTTCTGTCCAGCGAAACGGCCTCTTAATTGAGTTCAGATTTTCGTCACGATTCTGTGAGGCGAGGTATTTTACGAGCGATACAAAATTAAAATTGTTATTCATTAAGAGGCTCTCGTCGCGACTGATGCAGTGGTCACAGCTCTTCCCTTGGCCAAATTCGTCGAGTAGGTACCTGCTTGGTATATATTTGAATATGTTATGACCGCCGATCAACGTTCTGCAAATAAAAACCCGTTCCTTATGTTACGTCAGTAATATAAAGAGAAAATAAACAAAAAATAATTCATGTGGAGGCACTATAGAATCTGTAGTATTAAGGGAGAATAGCTCCGCTGCATCATGGGTAATCGAATTTTCGCACCGAAATCCAATCCACTATCAACCAGAGGGTGTACAGCCGTTCCAACGAACCCCCGGTTCACTAATGTGACTTGATTCACGAGCCAGGCACACTCCACCATGGAACATGGGGGTCAAATGCTCTGTGCTGCTCCGAGCAGCATCGCCGCAGCCTACCAGTCTGCTACCGAATTGCTCCCGTCTTCCTAAATGTGCCTTTCATCATCTCATCTAGACGCGTAATTCGTTTATCCCTTGAATTATTTATACACCATGCTTTAAAGCAGGCTCGGCTTTCTCTATCTGGTTAAACTTAAGACAATGGGTTAACCCTTCAAAACCCATCCATGAACCGTGAATAAATCTTCATAAAATATGCCTTTATTTTATCACGTTCTTTCAACGTCAGACATTTTTCAATTTCATGTGTCAGCGCAGATGGACAAGTTCCAAAAATCGGACCATACTTTACCTTGAAACGTGTATCGGAATATGGACCGAGTCCATCTGATTGAAATTGTTTTTTTTTTTTTTTATCCCCGGACAAAATTTTGGAATTTCGAAGGACCTGATAGAAATTTTTTGAAATTTGGTGCGTTTCGTTTCAGCATCTTTGAATCTTCATATTTTAACATTGATCGTAGATTTAGTCGTCACGGTTCCAAACGAGTCCGAAGAATGAGATCTGGTCGGTAATTTGACGCGTAGAGTTCTAGGCACAACTGTCGAAATTGATATCTATGTATACCTTGTTCCTTTTGTACCTGTGGAGTATAAAGACTCCTCTTTGAGCTAAACGATCCAGTGCCTATACTTTGCGGGATAAAAGCTTCGGCTAGGTTGCACAACTCCTCTTCTTGACTGAAAAAGAGCATATTCCGATGTTTCGCAAACACGTCCTTTGTCGTTGTGAGAGTACCCATGTACCCACTCCAGAATGTTAGCTCTTTTTCCTCAATTTTTCTTCTTCTTCTTCTTCTTCTTCTTCTTCTTCTCTCATTTTTATTCTCCTCGTGGCGGAGAGCACGCGCATTGTAACCTTGCGTCGTTGCAGACTCCTGCATAGCAAAGATGCAGAGCCGGCCTTGTAAATCACCTCGACCTACCGTCGTCGTTTGGATAATCCCAAGTAATCCAGGGATCAGAGATTGAGCTTTACCACCCGGCGGTTTTTGGAGACTGCGCATCTAAACCGGGTGATATATATATATATATATATATACATGCAACGTTTATTTCACCACGTGCTGTACAGGGAAGAGTTGTCACACGTCCTTGTGGAAGTGACTATAGATATCCGCCTATACGATGAATTGAATAAAAATAAAACTGCAAATTCTTTAGTTTCGAAATAAATTCGGAATCGTTTTATTATTATTATTTTTTATTTATTTTTTTGTCAACAGGTAATTGTTATCAAGAAAGAACTTTGCATAACGTTCATGACGTGATGCGAATCTCATATCGAATATACCGCAACAACATGTGAATTTTTATCATGCAGTCTACATATTCGAGATTCTTTTGTCAAACTGAGATCTGTGACTGTATTATATTATACTCACTCCTAATCAAAATTGGCTAACGGTGCATGCAATCGATGTTCAGATTTGTCGTTCAAATTCATATAAATGATTTTAATACTCAAGATCTGCAGAGAGATTTCATAGAATCGTAAGAATTATTCTTAGATGATAAAATTGCGTGAGATATTGATGTTTCCGGGAAAGGAAGGAAAGAACATGTCCAATCGTCGAGTTTGTACGACTGTCTTTCCTAGGTATTTACCCATAGTCAAATTCTATGTCTATGATAGTTAACGTCGCAGTGACACCCGGCTGCAGTAGCATCTGGTGCCGGAAGCTACTGCCTTATTTTATTTTATGTTTTATGGTAAATGGGAAACAGTAGGTAGTTAGGTACGGGTTAATTAAACGGCGGGAGTTATTCCCGTCAATATTTACGGCGCAATTATTATACCCGAACACCTTCGCAGATGGCGACGTTTACACGATTTCCACATCAAAAAAAAAAAAAAAAAAACGTGGATATGGATTTCCAAAAAGACGAACCTCCGAAGAACCTATACCTGCATCAAGCACAAACTCACCTTAACATCCGCGGCGGTGGTCCCTTTGTCAGTCGCTCATACACCGCAGTGCGTTATCTCGTGTGAGATGCGGCAATAAAGGTATGAGAACACGCACGTGGCATACATAACTCATTGCCCAGGTCTTCAGAGCAGGGAATAAGAACGGGAAGTAAAAATCGTGCCATGGTGCAGGGGTACGTAATGGCATATAGCACAGAAAACTTCTATCCGTTATTTAGTATCGATTAACCATTTCCGCTATATATTCAACGATTCCTCAGCTTAACAATTTACGCCCAAATATTTCCTGCACGCGCTAAAAAATTTGCGAAATTTCTTCAACGCAGACAAGTCTCTTTTTTTTTTTCTATCGCTGCACGAACAAGGAATACCAGCTACCGGCAACCGCGCAGGAATGAGGGATGTCATCAAAGGTGTCGAATAAGTGCACCGCATTCACTCACACAGTAGAAATTCGGTGTCGTCCTTTATGGCGGACCTAATGCGAGTTTTGGAATGGGGCTGGGAGGCGTGGGGTGGTATTGTGGGGCACTTAATCTGTTTGTTGTACACAATTCAGCGGGACCTCTCCAGGCTGCTAAGTGGTTCTCCGCACCATTCTGTCGAGAGTGTCGGCTAGAGCAGCGGGACGCTGTTCATAGCGAGTTGTACCCCTGGTAGTACACTATTAGGGCGCTGTGAACGAGACACGTGTTTGTTACATCACCAGCAAGCTCGTTGTTGTTCTCTTCCCTTCTTTTCCTACGGGCATAGGCATATAGGTACCCAACGCTGCAGTGCTGTGTTGGGTGCACTAATCATCTGCCACTTGACACTTTGTGACAAGGATGTGTCTCCTGCGCGGGCTCCGTATGCTCGTTGAGTAGATGCGCTTTTATCGTGTTCATTTCATGTTCCACAGATAGTTACTCCTCTGTCATCAGTCCTGTTCAGATTTTCATAACGATCTGATCTTTCTCACGCTTTTACCATTTAGGTATAATTTAAACATTATGTTCTTTTTTTTTTCGTTTTTTTTCTTGTTTTTTTTTTCTCTCCGCGATGGTAAAGATTACAATCTACAACCAGCCACGCGAGAAGGAGCTAATCTCAGATGCGAAACTTTCACGAATCCAATGAATTATTTAGCAAGGCAAAGCTCAGACCAGGCGTGAGTCGTATATTTTCATCCCATTCCTATTTGTCACATGAATCGAGAAGGACGTTCCGAATACTTAAAATATAAGAAACGACGAAATTAGACAGCACGGTGGATCTTTTAACATCACGAGACTTTGAGGCTTGAACACTAATCTACTCAATAATTTTATATGCATAATAATTCGGATTAGATGATAAATCTGCTTACCCTATTTGCAGGGAAAACACAATATCCTTCTTGATATGTACAGTAGAGATTAATTGAAACGGCTATAGTGTATCAAGAATTACGTGACCTATCTTATGACCAGGTTACAGTGAATCAAATAATAGATTCTGCGGCATGATTCTAAGGGTCTTATCAAACCGCTGCAGTATATTTGTAAAGGAGAAAGGGAGATGAGAGAACAGAGAGAACAGAGGGGCTGCGGTACCCCCTTGGTACATTATATCCTTTGTTTTTCAATCTCGTTTTCCCAGGATCTATTCAACAGCTGCATCTCGTATTAATCTTCTTTTGTTTCCTTATTTATGTGTATAGAAACCCTCTGCAAGGTAATAGGTTCACAAATTTTCACGTGGTTTTGAATAATCATTCTTCTATATCAAAAAAATAAAAAAAAAATAAAAAAATGAAAATAACGAAACAAGAACGATAGAGAAAATCTGTTCTGCAAAGTACTGAATTATCCATCGAACTTATCCGTTTACTCCATCAAATTGACAAACTAGGATCGTGTGTACGGTTTATTGTGTTGTTCATTCTAGTGTTTTCTCTTCGGGGAATAGCTCTGACGTTTCATCGCGGAGGGCTTTGTCCCATGGCATCGAAAGTCTGCATATATACACACATGTATATATATATATATTTACAGACTACATCCCGTTTCGAAATCCCCACGAGATTCAAAGCAGCTTATACAGGGCTAATTGGGTTTCTGCACGTGTCTGTCGACGGATTACCTTATGCCTTCTATATATAGCTAATAGCGAGAAATAAAACATCATCGACGTTTTTATGTATATAATTTTTTTTTTTTTTTTTTTTTTTTTTTTCACATTATACAACTCATCGATTTTTCATCAACTCGTCGATTATCGTCGACTCGTTTGTGTCGTACTACTCCATCCTGTAACAAGATTCTGTCACTGATCGAGTGATCGCGGTGGCTGTCAATCGTAAAACGCGGGATCCTGATAAGGCAAAGTTTGTCTTTTTGCACGGTATACGATCGAGCCTGTTGTATAGCCGCAGATCCTTAAAAAGGATCGAGGAATGTATTCATTCCGAAAGAGAAGAAGTTGATCGTATAGGACTGGAACGAAGTCGGACGTCGTGTTTAAAAAAAAAAAAAAAAAAAAAGAAAAAAAAAAAAAAAGAAAAACCAAGGAACGTTTGCTTTTTATCTTAGAGGCAATAAAAGGCGGAAAGCTATTGCACTGCGCGCGTTGCTTTCTGTATCAGATTTTCTTCGATCTCTTACTTTTGAACCGTTGCAAAAGGTCCTGATTCCATTATTTACCAATAATTAAAGCACTTTTTTTTTTTTTTTTTTACGAACCCCCTCAATTCTATACTCTCATTATATACCTACTATACGAAATTGAAAGCCTCGGCTTTTCCTACGGGTATTTACGACCTCGAGGGCGGCGGAGGGTCGCCGATGACTTCCCCCCCTGATCGAGGAAGACGGCGACGTCGCGAGGCGCAGGTCCAGGTCCCGAGTCCTGGGATCGATTCCCGTGACTCGGAAGGGAAGCTCCTCCCACTGAGCGGCCATCTTTAAATTTCAGAGGGCTCACTATATCACATCACACCTCGCTGCATCCTCCGCTTTTACCTCTGAACGTGTATATATACGTGTACGACCCTTACGTGTGCCCTCAATCACCTCGATTTAAA
The DNA here is from genome assembly GCA_943736025.1 of Tenthredo mesomela. Classification (NCBI taxonomy): domain Eukaryota; kingdom Metazoa; phylum Arthropoda; class Insecta; order Hymenoptera; family Tenthredinidae; genus Tenthredo; species Tenthredo mesomela. The sequence continues at coordinate 2,595,115 of OX031015.1, forward strand.
CAACCTATATAATACAGTACTCTTATAGTCAAGAGGAACAAAATTTTTGCCAATTTTTATTCGTAGAAGAAAAAAAATGAAAAAAATGAAAAATATGTCATCAAATTTCATCCCCTTTCCCATTTCTGATTTCAGGTTTTAAAGTACTGCGATCATCTTCACGGTAAATGGTACTTTTCCGAAGTACGTGCAATATTTTCACGACGTTATCTACTGCAGAATGTTGCGATAGAAATTTTCCTCGCCAGCAGAAGTGAGTATTTTTAAATATATACCCTAAGAAAAAGGTCTTGTTGGCACAACCAAAATTTCGGTTATTATATGCACAATCACATTTTTTGTTCAGTCAGTTCAGTCCCAACAAAATTTTGGTTACCCGAACGAAATTTTTGATTGACTGAACAAAAAATGTGATTTTGCATATAATGATCAAATTTTGGTTGTGTCAACAAGACCTTTTTCTTAGTGTAGGTATATACCTTACCTACTTACTACACAGAAAAAAAAAAAGGTTAACTTGAGCCAAGAAAATTATTCTTGATGCAAGATAATTTTGTGGTCCAAAAATTTTGATTTGATCCGAGAAAATTTCGGTCTTCATTTTTGTACCGCAAAATTATCTTGAATCAAGTCAACCTTTCTTTCTGTGTATTATAGTTTTATGATATTTGAGATGCGGGGATTTATATATATATATATATATATATATATATATGTTGAGGGATTTTAAAATTCCCTCTTTAAATTAAGCTTCCAACATTCTGAGACCGATTTCTTGTATCCTTTCGCGTCTCATCTCAACGCGGCTACTCGCGAGACGACCGAGATCAGATCTGCCCGTTTGGAATGTAGAGATCGCTGAGAGGTGTGCCATTGCAGACGACGTTTTTACCTAATAAATATCAGCCACGGATTACGGAGTTTCTTTCTCTACCCTCAATTCATTATTTCATCTCATAGCCAAACACCTGTTAAACGGTCGAGCTTTTTGTATCAGGGTTTCTCTAAGCCAATGATTAACGTGTATAATATCGTCTGTCTCCTTCGTAACGATCATTTTACAACCCTTAACCGATATTCGTAATTTGAAAATGATCAAAGCTTCGGAGTAAATTTTACGTTTTCCTTTTTTTTTTTTACTTTTTTTTTTATTTTTCTTCATCGTTCGGGGTAAAGTTTTGACATATTTTTTGAAATGTATGCGAGGCTGACGCCTTTTTGATGACTTTTTTTCTTTTTTTTGTCTTCTTCAACAGCTTCCATCCTTTTCGCATTCCCGGATCAAGCCACAGTGAAAAAGGTGATCAAGGCGCTGCCGCGGGTCGGCGTTGGAATCAAATACGGGATTCCGCAGACTAGGTAAGTCCTGACGTCCTGTAATTTAAGACCAAAAGTACGCGGTGGGGCCTTACGAGTCGGCCGGACCCGCGGTTCCATGGTCCACTTAGTCTTCACCGTTCGTTGAAGCGAAACACGGGCGATGCATTCTTGCGTCTCTTTGTCCTTTCGGCCACCCCTCTACACCTCCCACACCCTTGGTTGTATCACCGAGCCAGGCAACGAGGTATACCTCAGTTGTATCCCTCGTCTTTTTTTTTTTTTTCTTTTCGTTTTCTCTATTTTTTTTTTTTTATTTTTTTTGTTGTTGATTTTTTTTTTTTTCTTCTTATTTTACTTTTTTCCTTTTATTTCCCGTTCCCGTTCCCCTTTACCTTTCCCTTCGTCTCCTCGCTCCTCTATATAACAGCGGCGAAGAACACAGGTCCGCGTCGAGACCGCCGAGCCGGTCATCCATTAAATGTTCCAGCTCCGAGGCCGGGGAAGATACGACGTCCATAAATAAACCAACTTGGTGGACCCGATCTAAGAAAGATTCGAGAATGAAAATTATTTTCAGCACAAATGTTTAATGGTATAATATAAATATCATTCCTTCGTATAGTAGGTACTTCATACTCTGCACGTAGGTAATAATATTCAACCCTGCAGATCCACCCAATATAATGTATCGCAATTTGAAACTCATAGTCAATATATTATGAGTCATAAAATTCTAAATTCGAACATTCATTTTATTATCAAAAAAAAAAAAAAAAAAAAAGAAGAAAAAAAAAAACATCCCAGGTAGAAAAATGACTAGAGTTTCCTAGTTTTCGACTAGCGCCTAGCTGGGAAAGTCCGGGCGTTCCAAGTTAGGGGAATCTGTCGTGGCTCCAGCTTGGCGCAGGCTAGCCAATCTAGAGTTTAACTTGGCATGCGCGGACAGAGCCTAGTCAGAGAATCTGTCCAGTACCAAGCTAGGGCCTTTCTTCGGCTAATTCCGGCCGCGTATTAATACAATTCGACAGTGTCTTTCAACACTCGAAACGCTCGTGATTGAGATTGGAGTGAAAAACTACAGATATTGTTTCGGATCGAAAATACGAAATTACATTTTTTCAGATAGCATCGGTTTGAAGTATAAACTAATTACGAATAAGATATTTTTGTCTGTGATAAGTAAGAATTGTTATTCTTTCAACAATTGTCACGAATTATCTGCGCGAAATATCTAATTTGTAATTTACCCATACTCCAGACTGATACTACATCGTATCTAAAAAATAATTCAACTTCGAATTTTTGATATTCGAAATTACGCAAACGCGGATTTTATTGATAGAATATTACGATGATCGGCCGGCAGTGAAATTTTTTCAGCCCTTGAGTCAAATGAAAAAAAAAAAAAAAAGAATTCCGAATCCAAGCCTAGTACTGAGTTTCGGGGAAAAATCGGTTATTAAAAATCTCGACATGAGTAAAATTTTGGAATGTTCAATTCTTTCAAATAATGGTAACTACATTTTCAGTTGACGAAACTTCATTTTCTATTGCAGATTAACTAACTATTTAACTTCACTCATCTGTTTAAATGGACTTGATTATTATACGTCCTTATATCAACTATTATTTAAAAGTCAATTTACTAACCAACTGAAAATAGTAACAGAGACTAGATTTTTATCTATAATATGACACAGTTACTGTAAGCGTTACTCTAGGAAAGTAATTGGATTAAAAAGATATTTGAAACTCAGTTGTTCAAGTAAAGAATGTTTCTATGCAATCGAATAAAAGTATAATATACTATTTAATCATCAGAAATCTTCGAAGTGACCGTGAAATTTTGCTATCATATTTGATTTTTTTCAAGTACATACTGATGTAAATCCTCACAGATCAAAGTTTACCTATTGACTCGAAAAGTGTTGAGTATCGTGACAGGCGACGATTAGATCTAGCTGAAAACCGGACGTCAGCCGATCAACGAAGTTAAGCAATTTCAACTGCGGCCAGAATTTGGATGGGTGACCCACATAAATGAAAAATGAAAAAAAAAAAAAAATCAGTCATTGAAGAGATAATTTCTAACATCCAGGAAATATTAACTGCGTTCTCTACCGCTCGAAAAAGAATCAACTATCGGTGAAAAAATATTTTTTGTCCGGATAATATCGAAAATAAACAAAAATAGAATGATCGGGTCATCGGCTGATAAATTATTGGGCTCTTGATGGGCCATTGACTATATATATATTTATATTCATAACTTTATACTGGCCCAATGTCGATAGCCATACGTTGGACCGAAATTATCATCCCAACTAATTACCAGTATTGGATCGGTATTAACCGCCGACGCTGGGCCTGCACTCAAACCGTTAGCGCCAACCAGATTTCCGATCTAGGCGCTAGCTGTTCCGACCGTTTCAAATCGGGCGGGGCCCTGTACGGTTTTCCCAGCCAGTGCCTAGAAATAAACTAGGCAAACTGGACAGTGCCTTGCCTGGGCCAATTCATAATTTCTACCTGGGATTCAGAATTTCAATTTAATTAGTCAATTTGTAGAAAACTATCGTCTGCATGTGTGATTTTTTATTTTTTAATTACAGATTAAAATCAGCGGTTCGTAGATTAATTGGAAACCATTCGCCAAAAATTTATGATGCTACTATTTAGTTGATTTTTTTGATTTCGAATTCCCACGCTATTAACGCGTAGCGCCATATTGACGACATTCTTGATTTCGAATTCGTTTTTTTTTTTTTTTTTTTTTTTGCCCCTCTTTTATCTCCTCTTTAATGCAGCAGTGATCTCGTTGGGATCTCAGCTTCCGCGACCTGCTGCCTTCATACGCTCGTTAAACCTCATATTCTGTTATATATAATACCTATACTTGAATCAAAGATTTTAAAGTCAGAGTATAATTTACGATCTTTCATACGCCCAAGCACCCATGCATCTTAATATAAAAGAATTTTATAAACCGAGAACAAGTGCGAACGTAATTATACGCGCATATAGATAGTACCTACACGTTCCAAAGTACCCGCTACGATGCTGATGCTGATGGTGATGCTGATGCTGATGCTGATGCTATGCACTTGCGGATATATATCAACTCGTTTCGGATCTAAATAAATTCTCACAGCATGTTCTAACGATCCAGACTATAATCACATCACACTGGCTGCTCTCTAATAGGTCCGGCTGTTACCTCATTACCATTTTTATCTTGTGTGCAGGAGGGCCTCAATGATGTCGCCTCGTCAGCTAATGAGGAGTTCAAACATGACCCAGAAATGGCAGCGTAGAGAAATCTCAAATTTTGAGTATCTCATGTTCCTCAACACCATCGCTGGTAAGTGGCTTCACTGTTTTTCTAAAAAAAAAAAAATGCATATTTCCAAATGATAGAAAGAATCTGAATTAGATTTAATTCCGATGGGGTATTTTTTTATTTTTCTCGACATTTATTATTCTAATTCGCGAATAGCAAAACATACCCTATTATAATTCATATAATATATGCGTATATACATACGTCAAGGTATTTCCGCACGCTGATCATCTACTTCGGAGCTAAGAGCAACCGCGACGTACTGTAAACTAGACAGGGCAAGCCGGTCTTTTTAGGGCTGCACGGGCGGATGGAGTCTGTCGTTCCAAGTTAGGGGCGTTCTCAATCAGTCTCTTGTTCCGCACTCACCCCATCCCGGTGTAATCCCCGTACCATCACTGCACCGCCAGTAATCCTCTCCCCCAGGAACCCGCGGGGCCTATGTGTATATACCCTGAGGGAATTTCGCCGCTGTCTTTCTAGTTTCCGCGTGGTTTGATACGAATTTAGATTTTTTTCGTTCATCCCCCTTTCGTCCCCCCTGCCCCCCTTCAAACAATGGAAAAAAGCAATAATTTCCATATCTAACAAAAAAAAAAAAAAAAAAAAAAACGATGAAAATTAAACTTTCGGATAGCCAAACCGCTTCGAGGATCTCAAGTATCACTGACCACTGAAGGGGACTGTCCAATTGAGCTAAGCAGACGCGATCTTTTCTTTATTTCAAGAAATTTTTTTGCGGGTAAACTGACTCGCGCTCGAGTCCTATATTCGAGGTACAAAATAAAGCTGTAACTATTTGATCGCGTCGCTTAGAGGGGGCCGGAATATAGGGCAAGAAATTTTGCAGCGGCAAAAATATTCCGTCGCCTTTGTGGCCTCGGATTCGTTATTACGTGTCTTGCCTTGAATTTTTAACACTATTTTATCAAAGGTGCAGTGGGTGCTCGTTTTTCGCGAAATGAAATTCTCTCCGATCGACGAATATAGGTATAGATAGGTATATATACAGAATATACTCAGTTCGTAAATAATTTCAACCCTTATATTTACGCGGCTGAAAATCTTCGCAAGCGTGTAATTAGCGTCATTTTAGCTATTTATGAGGCTGATATATTAATTGTAAAAATAAATAAATAACCCGGGGCTAAAAAGCGCGTATGCGGTTAAGCCGCGCGTGCACACGCGAACTCTATGAGGAAACCGGTCCTCGGATATATGAAAACTGCTTTAAGCACAAGCTACGGACGCTTATGGACTCTCAGACGCCGCGCCTGCTGAGCCAGCTCGTGCATCTTTCAAGGCTTTTATTTTGACCCTATTGGTTTATTAAAAATTAATGATAGTAAATCCGATGTAAATATGATAGCCTCCATGTCGGCTCCGGCTCGCTTTTGCTCCTTGGTAGGTATGGGGGCTAACATGTAAGACGCTTTTGCCTCTTGCCTCTTGCCTTTTGTCTTTTGCCTTTGCCGCGGATCTTTCCTGTTCCTTTTTTTTCTTTTTTTTCTTCTTTTTTTTCCCCATTTTTCTTATTCCGTTTATCTTTCTCTTTCCCATCACTCCGAAGGTACCCATCCCTCACGGCACTGTCTGACACCAAACTATACCAAAGCAGCTGCCAACAGGTCTTTGCGTTCTCTTCTCTGATTGTATCTCCGTCTCTACAGCATACGCGCGAGGGCAGGAGTGAATTATTGTTCAGACCTGAATGATTTATCGGTAAACTATCTGCCGGCAAACTATACGTACAACATAAGTATATGTATGTTGGTATATCGGGGATACGATTGCAAACGAATTTCTGCATCCGTAATACACGTAGGTACCTATCTACCCGTATACTATCGCGGGTACTTCAAAGTTTAACATCAAACTGCGGCTAAAGCAGTTCTGTAATATAGTCATAGTTATATATATTATCTACATTCTGATAAAGTTTATACATTATTTCTAAACATTATCATTCAGGTTGAAGAAAATCTTGGAAACTCTACTGCCAGTTGGAATTTTAAATTTGTACCTATCTTAAAGTCACAGGATAAAAATTCTAGTTTTATTGCACAAGTTATCGCCGAAGACTCTTAGATGCAAATTAGAATTTCGTAAGAAGGATATTTGTGTATGTAATTATTTGAAATTCCAATTCTCAGGTGGAAATTAGACTTTTGAAATTCTCGCTCGGACCTCGTGATCCTAGAGTTCAGAAGGTTCGTGATTCTGGTATCGATATTTAACCGGTTCACTGGTGAACCCGAAATCAACGTTTTGTGCCAAAATTTAACTGGTGAAAGGAAATAATTTCGTATTCAACATTAAGCCCAAAAAACTTGGGAACATCAAGTTTGATGCAAATCCGTTTAAAACTGACACAGATATCCACGTTGCACATAATATGTGCCATCACCAGTTGTGGCACTTTTTTTTTTTTTTGCACATATATGTGCCCTTACCAGTGTACCGGTTAAATAGCTCCTATCTGTCTTTAATAAAACGTTCTGTGATCTGTTCGACGAATGAATTCTAAGTCGAAAATAAAATTGATCATTCGAACGATTTTTCTGCAATACTTTCGCCAGGTTCTAAATAAAATTTGAAAATTTATTATTACGTGTAGACATACGCTGATCAGAATTAGGTACAAGCACCGGCACTAATTATGAATAACATCTCTGAATCCTTACACTGAGAAAAAGGTCTTGTTGACACAACAAAAATTTGGTTATTATATGCACAATCACATTTTTTGTTCAGTCAATCAAATTTTTTGTTCAGTAAACCAAAAATTTCGTTCGGATAACCAAAATTTTGTTGGGAAAACCAAAATTTTGGCTATTCCAACAAAATTTTTGGTTGATTGAACAAAAAAAATGTGATTGTGCATATAATAACCCAAATTTTGGTTGTGTCAACAAGACCTTTTTCTGAGTGTACCCAGAATATTTCTGTCAGTAAAATTGAATAGCGAAGAAATTGAGAGCTCAGAGAAAGAATCGAACTAGAATTTTTATCCCTATTCGGGTATAATGCGATACGAAATCTTAAATTAGTCGTAATGTAGTACAAACGAAGATTCTACTTTCTCGGAACTTCGAGTCGTCCCAATAATCTTATTGATGATAGTTCAGATCTGAATGTGATCAGTATAAAAATGCTTCTGTCAAGACTTCAAGGAGTCAATTCATCCCTATGGCCTATCTCACAATGGTTATCGGAATTATCGCTGATTCAGTGGCCGCAAGAACGTCGGCGTCGGTTTACTCGCTGCACCGCAGTGATTAAAAACGGATTCCATCTGTCTGGCTTTCCAGTGGTCGTTGTCGTTGTCGTTGTCGTTGTCGCGTTTGTTTGTGGTTATTATTATAAGGTTGGACGTAGCCGTTCCAGCCTCGGGGAGGAAGGTGGCTTATGAGCCCAGAACAAGGATGAATGATAAGGAGGTAAGGGTCCACCGAGTAGAAGGAGGATCAGTTTTAGTCTCGGTATACATACGCGGCGAGAATTCCGCTGTCTCTCCGAAGTCCCGAGCCTCTCACTCACGTGGACGCCCTCATTTATAATCACTTTGATGCAGAGCCGTTCTTCGCGACATTATTTACCATTATATACGCATCTTCGCCGCAACGCCGTTTGTTCTTATAGATTTTTTTTTTTTTTTTTTTCTTGTAGGATTATAAAACGAAAATATCAACCAAAAAAAAAAATAATAATTTCGTCGAAAATACTATAGATAGACGAGTTTTCACCTCCCCGGTTTATAATTCTGATGACAAGTTTTAATTAGCAGACTTCAGGGATGAACTGCAGCGCGGCTCTTACCGTTACTAATGTTTTTCTTAACTCGAGGGCGGTATAGATATATACGGTATGGAAAATAAGAAATATATTAAACTAGAGGAAGTTGGAACTCTGAGTGACAATTTCAGAAGCGATTAGGCGAGAAGAAGCCCTGAGTTATGCTCATCCTAAACGGGCTACCGCGCCTCATTGAACTTCACTTCGACTCTAGACTTTTGCTTCGAAATAGAACTTCGCCCTCTTAAATCTTATGGTTACAATTTAAGCATGCGGGTATGGATATGAAAAAGTGAAGAAATTCAAGATTCCGGGAAGTAAAAAAAAAAAAAAGGTCAAACTTCGTTGATTCAATTTTCTCCTCATCCTAAATTCTCCCAAACAAGAAATTTCACACCTGATATCCGTATATGCAGCGTATATATGATCGGGTTCATAACTTTTATCTTCTTCATAATTTGAGAAAAATGATAAACACTCAGTTTCATGTATACAGCTATGGCTAAAAGGATCGGATTTCATTCGCATCAATCACTTAGTTTTTTTTTTTTTTTTTTTTTTTTTATCATTTTTTTTTTTTTTTTTTAACAGGGTAAAAACCCCGCGCGTGTTGATGTGTGCACTAACTTATGCGTACAGGTATATATATAGAATGGGTTAAAACAGTCGGAATGAATAGCCTTATACATGGCTAGATGACAAGTAGGTATATAAAATGAATTACTAATTGTTATATACAGCCGTGATATCGGGGACCTTAAGGAATTCACACTCGCTTCCATTCCTTGACGAAAAACAAAAACTCTATAATTTCCAGGGTGGTCCCCTCGTATAGGTGTCTAATGACATTAAAACCCTCGGGCAATCGTTGTCGGTCGTCGTATTTCGACGCGAGAAATTAAATTAATTGACGTTCGATAATAATTTTTTGTATTTTTTGTATTTTTTTTTTTTTTCTTTTCATTTTCTCTCTTCTCATTTCATACATAGATATTAGACACGAGTTTCTAATTACTTCATAGCTGATTTAAACTGTGAATGTAAAAAAGAAGAATCGTCTAATTTTACAAATTTTCTATATACTATAAAAAAAAAAAAAAAATAATAATAATAATAATAATAATAATAATCGCGCGATAATTACGATGATGAAAAAAAATACTCCTCGTTCTCACGTGACCAAAACGTGATGGATTACGAACTCGTATTTTAAGTTTCCTTAATTGAAAACCATCCCTGGTTAGTTTTATTAACGAGCTAACCAACGTCGTCCTCTATACGGTGTATATAGGAAATTGCGGTATACGATTCGAACCGCTTCTGCAGCAGGTTTATTCTTCGTATACCTAGTCGTAAGGACTTCTACACTTCCGGTACACGTGCGGTGTGTATAATTACTTCATCACGCTTCTTATGTTAATATTAATAAGTATATATATATATATATGTATATTTATTTATATAAGTATATGTGGCACAGTTAATTATTTATACATACATCACTCGAAATATTTACACTCTGCAGAATTCGTGTACCTATCAAATTTTAAACGTACTATATAGTAGGTACACTAAACGTAATGGATTCTGATCCGGACGAGTTGGACAATTCTAGAAACAGCCAATCGGCGCTCTGGATTTTTTTAATCCAGAGCGCCGATTGGCTGTTTCTAGAATTGTCCCACTCGTCCGGATCAGAATCCATTACGTTTAGTGTACATACTACCGCAGCTACCTGTAGTACGTCTTGCGCGACTTCCACGACTTATACGTTAGAACTTAGATATATATATATATAAGGCAGTTAAACAGCCCGACGAACCGCAGATAAGCGACGAGCTCTTGACCAACGTCCAAGAAATTTGACGGATCGTTTGATTTTATCTATTCTTAGTATATGTACCTACTACCGATACAGCGAAACTATATACAACGTGAAAAAATGAAGAAGAAAAAAAGAAGTGAGAGAATTCAGCGATTCGTTGAAATAATTTTTTTTTTTTTTTTTTCTAATAATTAGGGTATAACATGATGTTGCTCTATTCCTTTGTCTAGGTTTTTTTTTTTTTTACTATTTTTTTCTGGACTCATTATTTAAAACTTTTACATTTCCGCTTTCAGGGCGTACCTACAACGACCTTAATCAGTATCCGGTCTTTCCATGGGTTTTGACTAATTACGAAACTAAGGATCTGGACCTTAGTCTACCGAGCAATTATCGTGATCTTTCCAAGGTACGTATCTACCCAGACTTATCTTCGTAAATAATATTTTTGTCATCATTTTTAGCTCCTGCGATTATTATTATTATTTTTTTTTTACATTATTACAGCCCATCGGCGCCCTGAACCCAAGTCGTCGAGCTTATTTCGAGGAACGATACCAGAGCTGGGAACATGATAGTATTCCACCGTTTCACTATGGGACTCACTATTCGACGGCTGCCTTCGTCCTGAATTGGCTAATCCGTGTGGTTCGTAAAGATATACATAATATAATTATTATCATTAATTTTTTTCTTCTTTTCACGCCTTAATAAATAAAACGTTGATAAAAAAAAAAAAAAAACAATTTATCAATGAATAAGATAAACGACGTTTCGAAAAATTTAAAGAACTATTAACACTTCCCTGATTGAGTGTAGCTTCTATCTAGAAGCTAAGTTATCTCGTTCTGTTTGAGACATCATGGATATAAAGGACGGCATCGGAGCTTATTACACTCTTTTGTTAAGTAGTCGACTAATTTACAGCTCGTAAATTAGAAGCTATATGCAAGGGTTTAGTGTCGAGTTTACAGAAAGCTGTGATTTGAAAAGTATTAGATGTGTAGGTATACTATATATGTATCTATAGCACACAGACGTTGATTTTTCGGCAAGGCTATAATATACTTTCGACCCGGTTCTAGCTATACCACACTACACGTGTTAATTATAGCTTCACAAAACATCATGTGGCTTGGTTCTTTCTCTCCCGCGCTTTCCCAGTACCAAAAAATGAGTAAAAAATGTAAAAAAAAAAAAAAAAAAAAAAAAAAAATAGGTGGCAGACGAAAAAATAAAAAAACTTACGAGAATGATTGTCTTATCGTTATTATTATAACGCCATAAGCGAGTGTCGCGATATAATTGCAATACTCTCATCTTTGAGTTGAAATTTAATTTTCATTTTTATTTTTATTTTCTTTTTTTTTTTTATCTCTAAATACGAGAAGAAGGACGGATATAAGTCTAGTCCCGGGTTCGCACTTGGTTAACATTTGTCAACTCGGTAGTATATAGCTACGCGGGGCTAAAACTTGGGCGGAAAAAAGAGGTTTGAGGACCCCGTTGAGAATTGAGTGTCGCTAAGTGGCGGCTTTTAGGTTTTAATATACATATATATAGTACCGCTCTATTCGTCTAGCCATGCTTAGTTCTATTCTAACTTCTTTTTTTTTTTTTCTATTTTATAAATAATTTTCATAGGTTTTTTTTTTTTTTTCCTTAAAATTCGATTCATTACGATTTTCGGAAGCTAATTTATTCGATCATGAATAAAAATTCGATCCCGGTATTGTTATGGTGAAATTAATTGAGTCGTTTTATTACTTATATACACCCGGCCCTTGCGCTCGTGACTTTAGGCTTTCTAAGTAATCACTTAGAAACGGTGTGCGCGGCTCTAAATGATACCACTTTTTATCGACGTCGCCATGCATCGTTTGCACTCAGCTATAAAAGCGCGTGCCCCGATTTAACCAGATTTCAAACATCACCGCAGGATCTGGGGGCTCTGATGTCTTAATCCGGGAATTTAGAGATGAAAAAAAAAATTATGAGAAAACGAATACATAAAATAATTCCGTGGGATGGATACAAAAATTTATTGCTGGGAAATATCAGCGGGAAATATTTCTTCACTATAGACACTATACTAGCGCAATTAACAAGAAAAATGATAAACTTGAATCTGATATTAGGAACCGATGACAACGATGTTCCTCGCGCTACAGGGCGGCAAGTTTGATCATCCAAACAGGTTATTCTCATCGATAGCACTTTCCTGGAAGAATTGCCAGCGTGATACTTCGGACGTTAAGGTTCGTCGATTATTACTATATATACCTACCTACGTGTGTATAAAATTTCTTTTTATAATACCGTGTGTAGTATACGTGGTTTAAATATTAAATGAAATTTATTTTACTACATCCAATCCGTGGCGGTGCTGCAGGAATTAATTCCAGAATTCTTCTTCCTCCCTGAGATGTTGGTTAACAGTAATCGCTACCGATTGGGTAGACAAGAAGACGGCAGCGCTGTTGGTGACGTCGATTTACCACCGTGGGCGTCTTCTCCTGAAGAATTTATACGCATTAATCGTATGGTGGGTTGATTAACAGCTAAATCTATGTATTAGCTGTCGAACTCTTGTCTCACAACTTAACTAACTTAATTTTTTATATTTTTTTATTTATTTTTTATTTTTTATTTCCACCTTCAGGCGTTAGAGTCAGAATTTGTGTCCTGCCAGCTACACCAGTGGATAGATTTGATATTTGGCTACAAACAGAAAGGTAAGAAAATAACTTAATTTATTAAAAAATTGAACCGTTATTCGCAGCTTAAAACAGGGTTTTGACATTGGGATGAAAGTTTGTACAACCAGATCGGTTCTAATTTAAATCTTATGTGACGGTAATTGTCTGAGGCGCCTCTATATCCGGCGCTTCCTCGAATATCCTATATTCTACTGCGCTCTTCTCCCTTTTCTTTACTACCACTAGCCAAGCACCAGCCGGTATAAAACCGGTGGCAAACGTATGGAAGGAATTAGTTTTTCGTTCCTCGACTTTTACTCTCTAAGTTCTCGTCGTGGCTTTAGTTTTAGTTCGTCTCCTTCTCTCCCTTATTCTAAATCCTATCTTCCTTATTTTTCGAATGCTACAACTAACTGACTGACTGACTGACTGACTGGATGAATGACTGACTGACTCTTCACCAATTAGGCACGTGTTTCAGTCTCACCCTCTAATATGCAACACGTTTCCTCCTATCCTCATCCGGAGGATGATGCCTGCCTTGAACAAACTCCCAACTCCCAACGGGGAAAACAAAAGGAACAACCCTCCCCGTATCAAGTTCATTATTTAAAACCAGATTAACGCACTCTTCGATATATTTATATACAGATAATTCGTTACGTTATATCGTACAGATCGCTGTGACAAGTATAACGAGCTCTAGGCTTTCGTTTTTGATTATATTAAAAATTTTGTATTTAGAAAAAAATCGCAGGATTCAAATTTCGACGTCTTTTTTTTTTTTTTGATCAGGTCCCGAGGCTGTCAGAGCTACAAATGTATTCTACTACTTGACCTACGAAGGCAGTGTAGAATTAGACTCGATCGGTGATCCGGTAATGAAAGAAGCGATAGAAAATCAGATTCGTAATTTCGGACAAACACCTTCGCAGCTTTTGATGGAACCTCACCCTCCACGAAGCTCAGCCATGCATTTGGTGAGACAATCAAATTTCAGTGACTACTAAAAAATTTGATCATTTCGATCCGAATATACCGGGATTATCGATTTCATAACGATTTTTTTCCCGATTTTGCTTTATCAGTCTCCAATGATGTTCTCGAGCATACCGGACGACGTATGCATGACGATAAAGTTCCCATCGAATTCTCCGATCTGCCACATATCTGCAAACACTTATCCCCAGCTTCCGCTACCTTCGGTAGTCACTGTCACAACAGGACAACAATTTGCTGTTAACAGATGGAACAGCACTTACGCAGGTATTAATAAATCGAAGTTGTATTTTTTTTTTTTTTTTTTTTTCTCTCTCCATCGTTTTCTACATACGTTATAAATTTTATTATCATTTTTACGTTACAGCATCTGTCCAATCTCCAAGTTACGCAGACACGCCGCAGACCCAGGCAGTTAATCAGCCTTTGTCTATGGATCCGGTACTATGTGAGTAGATTTGAAGCAGTATTTATATTTTCAGAAAATTTGTAGTTCAATTGATTTTTTTTTATATTGAAAATCACTTTTCTCTTCTTCAACCCGTAGCCCAAACTTCGAATAGTTCGAATCCAGCTCTCCGTCGACATTTGGGTGATAATTTTAGTCAGAAGCTCAAAATTCGGAGCAACTGTTTCGTCACGACTGTTGATAGCCGATTTCTTGTTGCTTGTGGATTTTGGGATAACAGTTTCCGTGTCTTCTCCACTGAGACAGGTAAAAATACTTTTTTTTACCTATGTACTTGAAAATTTGATAATAGTGTGTGAAGAGTTCCAAATAATTATGACAATCAATAAATCGTTTCTTTTTCCGCCCTTTCGTTTTATAGCTAAAATTGTGCAGATAGTATTCGGCCACTACGGTGTAGTTACGTGTCTATCTCGTAGCGAATGTAACATTACATCTGACTGCTATATCGCGTCAGGTAGCGCCGATTGCACTGTTCTTTTATGGCACTGGAACGCTCGTACACAAACTATCGTTGGAGAAGGTGAAGCTCCTGCACCTAGGGCCACGCTTACTGGACATGAACAGCCCGTTACGGCTGTCGTTATCTCCGCGGAACTCGGCTTGGTCGTTTCTGGATCTCATTGTAAGTAGAAAAAAAAAAAAAAAAAAAAACTAAATGCTAAACATCGATTGTCAGTCGGTTTTCGAAAATTTACATTAATTTTTTACATATTTTGATCAGTTTATATGATCATATACTATATTGAGATCGGCTTCTTCTCGACTTAGCGATATTTCTTCAAATTCTGAAATAGATTTCATCGAATTATAATGATCATTTTCCAGTGTTAGAATCGAATTTTTTTTATCAATGATCATTTTTGCAAAACTATGATCGTTTTATAACTTGACTTGGCGATATTTCTTCAAATTCTGAAATAGATTTCATCCAATTATAATGATCATTTTCCAAAGTTAAAATCGAATTTTTTTTATCAATGATCATTTTTGCAAAACTATGATCGCTTTATGACTTGACTAAGCGATATTTCATCAAATTCTGAAATAGATTTCATCCAATTATAATGATCATTTCCCAATGTTAGAATCGATTTTTTTTTATCAATGATAATTTTTGCAAAACTATGATCGCTTTATGACTTGACTTGGCGATATTTCTTCAAATTCTGAAATAGATTTCATCCAATTATAATGATCATATCCCAATGTTAGAATCGATTTTTTTTTATCAATGATCATTTTTGCAAAACTATGATCGCTTTGCTTCAATCAGCAACCATTATCGCTATGCTAGAATCGGTTTCCTTTCATCAATATAATACTTAACGATCATTCCCTCGAAGCTAGGATTAATTTTCTTCAATTAACGATCATTTTCGCGACACTAGGATTGATTTTCTCTACTTTATCATCATTTTTGCGCTCCTAGAATAAATTTTCTTGACTTAACGATCATTACTTCGAAGCTAAGCTCAATTTTCTTCAATTAACGATTATTTTCGCGATGCAAGAATCGATTTCCTCTACTTTAAGATCATATCTGTGATCTTAGCATCAATTCTTATTGACTTGATGATCAACTTTTCTCTACTATCTAATGATTTAATTTTTTCAAATCTATGCTGGATTCTCCTGCCTCAACAATATCTCTAGCTACAATGTGTACATTGTCTTTTAAAGATGGTCCGGTTCTCGTTCACACAACGTTCGGCGATCTATTACGATCTCTCGACGCCCCATCGGGCTATTCCTCGCCCGAGAATATCGCGATGTCTCGGGAGGGTGTGATCGTAGTTAATTACGAACGAGGACACGTAGCTGCGTTTACAATAAACGGAAAACGACTTCGTCACGAGTCTCACAATGATAATCTTCAGGTAAATAAATAAATAAATAAATAAATAAAATAGTCAATCTATGAATTTCTGAATAAATATCCAATTTTGAAACCAATGATTGAAAAAAAAAATAATAATAATAAAAATAAAAAAAAGTTGGAATCTAACGGTTCTTGGAGCCGTATAACTCTTCTGCTCTTTAATTGAACTACTGACTGTATAAAGTAACAAGTTGATTTTTCGATTTTAAATCGTATGAAGAGGTGAAAGAACGGCTTCATTCGATACTCGAAAAACTTTCTCTCTAAATGACCAAACTTCTTATATTCCATGAATACAAGTGACGTTATTTAATTCTAAACATGATCCCTTGTTAAGTGCCTGCTGTTGAGCCGCGACGGGGAGTACCTGATGACCGGTGGAGACAAGGGAATCGTTGAAGTATGGAGGACCTTTAATCTGGCCTTACTTTACGCGTTTCCAGCATGCGAGAGCAGTGTTAGATCCCTGGCGCTCTCTCACGATCAAAAGTAGGTCCCTAATTAAAAAAAGAAAAAAGAAAAAAAAAAAAAAAAAAAAAAACAATTATAAAAATAATCAAAAATGCGGACATAAGTTTACCGATTTTAAACGGTAACTAAAATATCTTTGAAATTATTTTTTATTTTACAGGTTTCTTCTCGCTGGTTTGGCTAACGGTTCGATGGTCATCTTCCATATCGACTTTAACAGATGGCATCACGAGTTCCAGCAACGTTACTAAAGCGGTAAATTACCGATGGTTCATCCTACGATCGGTATAAATATAATACGTGATTCGATTTATTCCATTCCACTAATCACTGTGATCAACGGCATTTTCTAATCACCTTAATTGGTCATGAATCGGGACTTCGACTTCTGCGCTTTTTTCTATCTTCTATTTTCTGATTGTTTTTTTTTTTTTTTTGTTTTTTTTTTTCTTCAAAGAAACCGAAGAAGAGCAATCGAAATAAAAATCTGTATATGTCTCTTATCATGTTGTAGATACTAATTAATTATTAGATACAAGGACACGTTTATTGTTCACCGATCGATGTTTAATAGGCGAACAAAAAATTACAGTAGATTTAATAATCAAGTGGATTTTCAACGATCGATTAATATTTGGATGATAAAAAAAAAAAAAAAAAAAGAAAAAAAAAAAACTGAATTCATTTTCGAAATTCAGTTTTTTTTTTTTTATTTTTATTATAGTTCTTAGAATTTGCATTTTAAACATTAACTTCAAACGGTTGTTATTATATTCAGCTTATAATTTTGTTATATTTTATTGATTAATTAATTAATTAATATTAATAATAATAATTTTATAACAAAAATATTTTTCTAAGTTTATATCATTTGTTTTCTTTAACTTTATTTTTATTTTCGTTTTTTTTTTTTTTTGTATTATTTTTGTTGAAAAAAAAATCTTTAATATTATACAAATATATAATTCGAAACTATGAAGAAATTCATAGAATCAGTGGTTTTATTTATTAAACGGATCAATTGACGCGCAAAGTTTTGCCGCAGTTACTTATACTTATCTAATTAGTACTTACTTATTTACTTACTTATTTACTTATTTACTTAATTAATTAATTAATTAATTAATTGATTAATTAAAATTAAGGTGTTAGCGACGTGTTAAGAAAGTACTTCTGAATGTGTGTTAAAATAATAGTATAATATCCTCGGTATTGATATTAGTATTGGTATTATTACACCTGGGAGTGAAATTTATTATTATCCGAAATGTGGGTCATAGATGAAAAAAAGAAAAGAAAAGAAAAGAAAAGAAAAGAAAAGAAAAGAAAAAACAAAAACAAATAAATGAATAAATAAATAAAAATGAATAATACGAAATTATAATATATATGTAATATATATAATATAATATATAAAATATAAATTTAATACATACTGTAAGATTATTCGCGCAGCTGTGTGTTAATCATTCCGCTAATATTATCAGACGATGTTTAATTTAATAACGTATCTACGACTTAAACAAAGAAGAAGACGAAGAAGAAGAAGACGAAAAAAGAAAAAAAAAAAAAAAAAACAGGCAGAAAATAAATAGATGAATAAGTAAATAAAACCTGAAGACTTGTTAATAAAATGATGATAGAGTATCAATATCGTTTTGCGAATCAATAATTGCATTAAAAACTGCACGTTATTACATATTATAGCGGAATATAAATATTTATATATTAGGGTGGCCCTTGATTTTATCATTTTTCAATTTCAATAGCTCCCATAGTTTTCGAATTTGAAGAGATTCTCTCGGAACTTAGAATGTCTTACCATAAACTTTGGTATCTCTTAACATTTGTAGAAGAATACGAAAGATTCCTTGGTGAAAAAATACCGAACTTCAAAGTGGTATAGAAATTTTTAATTTAACTGGAAAGCATATTAATGCGACTTGGGTTTTGGTGTGATAAAATAATCTCTCTGTTACTCAATCAAAGTTTTATTTCAATTTGAACAATCAGATATATTGAGCAAAATCCATTGTACTTCGATAGACCTTCGTTAGCACAACGCTGCAAGACGAATTTCAGACATTTCAGACATTTACACCTACGCACAATCTTCGGGCGTTCTCATTAATGCGAATATAACAGCAACGACAAAAATGGCCATCAGGATGTTCTCCATAATTTTCTTCATTGTAATTATACTGTATTCTCTAAAACGTAATGAGGATTGGATATTATACATATAATTAGTGCTGCTGCGAGAGACGAGGGGAATCAAATGAGACGAAGACGAAGACACATACGAGCACGCAGATCGGATGTATTGAAATAAACAGAACAACGTTAATAAATCAGATATCTCAGTTTTCTATGTGAATTATGCCGATTTCAAATGAGAAGGATTTTTTAACATGATGCGATTATTTTAAGACCTACGTGCGTAATTATTTTGAAGTAGGTACATCAATAGTTTAGTTCAATAAATAATGCCTTACCCCTATTCGAAAGCCAATTAAATCAGCAAGCTTCACTGCTTCGGGTTTCAAATTCACGACAGTAGTGAGGAAGACCGAATTTCTACAAAATTATACGAACTTTTGCCACGAAAATTGCGTTTTTGGCGCTTACGACCTTATATCATTAGACACGTCATACAATTTAGCGAAAGGTTTCTGCATCGGAGGTGCTTTTTATGAGAATCTAAGTGCCACCCCTAAGCCTCCGAATTTTCGGAGCAGTTAATCTTTTTTCTTCTCGTAGCAGTATGGTTCTGCAAAATCTCAAATTTGGTACACTTCTTATCTGTGGTAGTAGGTATATCATGAAAATTCGACAGATTTTCAACGATATAATTTTCGAAGCTAAAACTCACTGAAGAAATAAAAAATTTCTTATCTCTATAAATTGTGATAAATAAAATTTTGTCTTTAAAAATCTATACATTTTTCGGGGATATCTACTACTATAGGTAAGAAGTGTGCAGGGTTTAGGATTATTCGAAGCGATAATACGATGGGAAGTGAAAAATAACTCCGAATTACTAAAAATCGTGTGTTATTTAAGAGGATATGAAAGGTGAATTATCCACCTCGAATTTTTGGCAGCCCGTTTCCCAGCTAAAACACATCCGATCGATGTGAAATTGATATCAGTGACGCAGAAAAAGTGCACGGAGGACATGATGCTCTTGGATTTCCAAAAAGCGAAAATAAAATGTACAGTTTTATATCAAGAGTGCTCTGTAACGAATAATCGTTGTTGCTGACATTGTACTTTATAAATATGAAAACACCCGAAACATTTTCGCTTTTTGGAAATCCAAGAGCATCATGCCCTCCGTGCACTTTTTCTGCGTCGCTGTTATCAATTTCACATCGATCGGATGTATTTTAGCTGAGAAACGGGCTGCCAAAAATTCGAGGTGTACAATGCACCTTTCATATCTCCTTAAATGGGAAATTTTAACGGCAATCGAGGCAGTACTCAGAATTGAGATAGGAACCTGAGCTTTTGACTAAATTTTTTTGTTTATATTGGAAGACGTTCCCATGGCCCGTGGGAGAAAAAATATTCTAACATGATAGAATTAAAGCCACCTTAATATACATTATATGCATATTAGGGTGACAATATTTTTTCACCTTTTTTTTTTCAAGCGCACATGAAAATTTGTTAGTTTGATCAATTTCCAGAGCCCTCTACAAATTTTACATAAATTGACCCTAGAAATAGAATAGAATTACAAACCCATTTTTTCTACCTTTAAACTACAAACCGGGGTAAATATTTACCCCACGCGTTTCTCGTTTGTATAAAACCATTCTGTAAGCAGTAATGAGATTCGTAAGTACATGAATCTCTTAGCTTTTTCATGCAGAAGAGAATGGTAAAAAGCAAATTCAATTTCATTGAAGTTTAGTCGGTGAAAAATCGATTTAAATACCTGAAAGTGCTAAGAATACGGCCAATACATCATTTTTCAGAGTTTGCCTGGGGTAGATATATACCCCGGTTTGTCGTTCTAGGGTTAAAAGTTTCGTAGAGATAGCTCAAGAATTTTGAAAATGTCAAAATCCAATGAAATCGATTTTTTTTTCTCTGTATTCTTCACTTGCTCATTAATCCAATCATTTCTAGGTGGATTGTAGAGGAAGATACTGAAATTTCAAGTAAAAATATGAATATTTACAGGTTGTTCAAGAATTGAACAAAAAATTCAAAAATGGTCTTCAGTGATCTTTAAATATTGATATTTTGACTAGAAATTTCAGTATGTTCTTCTACAATCCACCTAGGAAAGATTGGATTAGTGAGCAAGTAAAGAATATAAAAAAATAATCGATTTCATTGAATTTTGACATTTTCAAAATTCTTGAGCGAACTCTACGAAATTTTTTAATCTAGGTAAAATGTGGAGATGGTTTTCAAAATGGATTAAACTAACTAAGTTTCATGTGAGCTTGAAAAAATCAAAGGCGGAAAAATATTGTCACCCTAATGTACTATACCGGGATGATTTCTTGATAGTATACAGGTGACAGCGCATGCGCCAAATAATTCATTTTCATTGGTCGGTAAAGTCGTCACGCAATGGTATTTGAGGCCAGCCTGCCTCAGCATACGACGAAACTCGCGCATGCGCAGTCACCTGTATACTATCAAGAAATCATCCCTGTATGAAAGCTTAAGCAATTTATAAGAAAAGTTGAAAGAGGTAAAGAAAAAAAGTAGAAACTAATAAAAAAAAAAAAAAACTAAAAAAACTAAAAAAAAAAAAAAAAAAAAACATAAAAAATCATAACGCCTAGTCAATTACGGAGATTTGAATCTATCTCTACGTGTTGCAATCTTACGTCAAAATGCTTATACTTGCTTACTTATACTTTTTACCAGAAGATTGAAAGAAAAGAGAGAGAGAGAGAGAGAAAAGGAAAAGAAAAAAAAAAGAAGAATTTCAAAGAGATGCCAAACTATGCGTAAATTATTTTTATGCATTTCATTGACGTTAGTTTGGCTAATATTTCTGTTAGTGCGTATACCGTGTACATGTACATACATACATACATACATACATACATACATACATACATACATATTATATTCTATAATTATTACATTAAATAATTACATTATCGAATCACTATGTCCCTATATTATAAATAAAAAAAAAAAAGGAAAAATAAATATCAGATAAATTTAAAGAAGAACATAAATTGGAGAAAATATTGTACATGTGTCATCATGATACGCTCGTGGTAGAGAAAAAAAAAAAACTGAAAAAAAAAAAAAACCCAATTAACGATTTAATGTCGAAGATTAAAACGGTCTTAATATGTAATCCAATCCAACAGCCAAAAGTAATTCGTGTGCTTTAATTAAAATATCCTAATTTCATATATAATATAACAGCCGTCCAGCTTAACTTTGTGAATTATGGAGGATGTTTATTATTCTATATATTTTAGCGCGTGAAGAACGACCTAGGATAATCGGATTGTACCGAATTTTTTTTTTTTTATTCTTATCATTTTATTCCCTACTTGACTTGCGGATATACCTCCATTATTATACTATAGTATATATAATTGAAAAAAATCAAAGAAAGCGAGCTTGATCGCAGGTGCCATTTCTTCACACAGCTAAGATGGATATATTAATAAAACATAAAGAAAATTCTATATTGCATATACCTATACCTACCTATACCTAACTATGATAATATATATATCACGACTACGACGACGAATGATCAATTTTTATTAATTGTTTCGAAAAATTTCAATTTTCTTATATATAGTACATAGATGATACAAAAATAACTGTAATAACTCTAGAAAGAAGGAAACAAAAACAGAGAGATAGAAAGAGAAAGAGAGAAGAAACAAAAAGTTATATTGTTGACTTGAAGAAAGTTTTTCGTCACTATAGGCTAGCTGCGTAACATACAAGCACGCTACTAGTGTGTGTGTTTCTTGTGCACATATACGCCCGTCAGCGCCACCTATTTGGGGCTGAGGCGTAACTGGGAAACAATTTATGTGTATGTCGACGGCTGCGTGGAATAACCGGCTATCTCAGAGTCCGGTTGAAAAAGCGGCTATCTCAGATTTCGGTTGAAAAAGCGGCTATCTCAGAATCCATTTGAAAAAGCGACCTGTGCCTATATGAATAATATAGGCAACAGGCGTTTTTTCGAATGGATTCTGAGATAGCCGCTTTTTCAACCGGATTCTGAGATAGCCGCTTTTTCAACCGGATTTTGAGATAGCCGGTTATTCCACGCAGCCGTCGATGTATTGGGATCCTTGGAATGGGCGTGGCTTCGAAATTTTAGCCTTGATAGAGTAGTTCTATTTTCGTCACTAGTTGGCGTATCGAGGTTCTAAGCCCTCTCATTGGTTACTGTAGCCTTGATAGAACAGTTCTATTTTCTGCCACTAGTTGGCGTATCGAGGTTCTAAGGTTCCCAATACAACGATACAAGCTTGATTCTATGCATGTGGAGGTACGCAGCTAGCCTATACATATTACTTATACTCGTACTTGGACTTAATGAATTATTATAATAAATTTTCGCAAATGTATGTAGAATGTAAATTTGTTTTTCTTTTATTATATAATTTAAACAATATATATATATTCGACAAACGCGACATGACACGTTAAATTATACATATAATATTAAATATAGCTAATATAAATAAACGAAAAACTGTAATTTCATGAATCAAAATTATCGTGCTCGTACGTATTTTGTAATTATACCTTAAAATCTTATACGCACTGCTAATGATATATGTATATATATTATATATACATATAAATTCTATATTAATATTCTTCACAAGTATATATATATATATATAGGTATATATTATATATATAGGGTTACGTATAATTGATTGATGGAAGTCTATATATACTGTATGCACACAAGATAAATTAATTATATGCTATATTCATATTAAGAAATGCTTTTAAAAATTTAAACCAACGGGTTTGCTCATACACGATACGATGCATGATCAGCCGTTTTACTGCGAGTAACGGCAGGTGCTTTTGGCACATTTTTATCGCGAAATAAAGAAACGAGAAAACAAAAAAAAAAAAAAAAAAAATGAAAAGACGAAAATATAAATAAATAAATAAATAAATAAATAAATATAAATAAATAAATCTCGTATTTATCACTTGTAGTAAAATTATTATAATTATCAAAGATTCAATAATTAAATATAGCGTCTATATTATATGCATATTTGTATAACATAATTCGTTATCGCAAACTGTAGAGAAGAGAGAAAAAAAAAAAAAAAAAAATTAAAAATAAAATAAAAACAGGTTTGTAACATTATTTGTTTGTAAAATCACATCTTTTCTTGCTCTTGTTATCTCATCTAGGTATATACACACATATTAGTATATAATATAATTAATTAATGTCAATTGATTTATTAATAATGAAAAATTGCTATCGAATGAATAAATAATTATTATTATTTTTTTTTTTTTTTGTTTTTTTGTCACATCTTACTAGCAGCTAATAACGAATAAACATGCATCTTATCGAACAGAATGAAAAATGAAATAAAATAAAGCAAAGAATAATAACATAAATTAATGAATAAAATGAATAATAAAGAAAAAAAGAAAAAAAAAAAAAAAAAGAAAATCAACAGATTAGAAACCCGTGCAGGAGGGCAGCGAATTTGAGATGAATGTGTCGCAGAGTTTTTATATTTGTTTATAGGTGTGAATGCAGCATTTTTCAAGCAAAGTTGTTAGTGAATTCCCTCCATTTTTGCTAAAAAAAAAAAAAAAAAAAAAAGAAAAAAGAAAAACAAAAAAAAAAAAAAAAAAAGTAATGAAAAGTTAACTCAAATCAACTTCTGTCCGAAACTGAGAGAAAGAGAAGAAGAAAAAAAAAAAAATACTTCAGTATATGAGTAACATACATAATGCTATTATACATATATTAATTAATTAATTATTTAATTAATTAATAACGCTAAGTACAATGCTACGAGAGTTTGCCTATATTATGATTATTAATTATTAATATAAAATGAATAAAGCATAGATTTGTATATTCTATAAGTATAAGCACACATTAATGTTTTACGTGTGGAGTATAATTAATATAGATTAATATCTATTATGTTATACTCGCCCAAATTATTAATAACTAAACTAAACTAAACTAAACTAAACTAAACTAAACTAATCTAAATCTAAATTAAAGTAAAATGAAGTAAAGTAAATCGTGTAAAGTTTTATCCGGTCTGTTATGATTAAATAAGCCTGCCGTTAAAAAAAAAATAACAAAAAAAAAAAAAAAAAAAATAACGAAAAAAGAAAAGAAAAGAAAAAAAAAAATGGAATAATGAATAATTAAATAAATAAATAAATAAATAGATCGTATGATAAATAGGTTATTACAATACTGTTCATAAACCTGAATGTGAAAAGCTGATAAGTGCTGGAAAAAATTAATATGTAATGTATACTTGATAAGCGCTTAATTGTTAGACGGTCTTTTATAGATAATATTATATTATATTATATTATATTTCATTTAATTTCATTTAATTTTGGCAAATTTGAAATATGGTACAGAGCTCGCATCATTATCCATTATAATCGTGATAATAATCCATTTTTATTATCATACAAAATTTGAATGTACAGTTCATTTTATTAAAACATTGGAAATCGGAATAGCAAGAATATAACTAACTGCAGAATATATCTCGATAATAAATTAACCCGTTTCTTTAATCGAATCGAATTTTTTGAAAAATTCGGAGCATCATTTGGTGTTGAGAAAATAATTATGTATGTATTCTATTTATGATATTGTCTAGCATGTTTGAAATTTCAGTTTTTTCGAATACCCAATAACCAATGGGACGAAACCTGTTCGCAAATATCGTAATCAGACGTAAATTCCACCCTGCTACTTTCACCAGGCACTAGTATAATTATATATATATATATTTATATATATATATATATATATATATATATATATATATATATATATATATATATATATATATATATATAAAAAATACACAAAATAAAATAAAAAAAATTAAAAAATCTTGTAATGTAGAAATAATCGAATCGTTGCTACTTACTTAATTAATTATCATAAGCTTTCCGGCTTATTTTATACTTAGGATTATATTATTATGTAACAAATAGAAATAACATAATGGGAAAGTTGTATTCTAGATTAAGGTAGATTAAAATGTATAAATAAGTAGTGAAATAAATTAATGGTACATTTAATATGTATTTGCTGAATTGATTATCATGTTTAATTTACCCCATTTTAACACTTCGAATATAAGATCGTCATCTGTTTGTTATACCTCGCGTTACAATTTTCTGATTCATCATATTTTTATTCCCATACTACGAGAGATTCCCATACTATACGTATAGTAATTTTGGAACATACTTGGAATATGACGATCGTTCCTATACTTTTACCAAATGTCACCATGAATATAGCAATGTCTTTCTTATTTTCATGGAAGAGTATATATACAAAGTATCAGAACGATCGTCATATTCCAAGTATGTTCTTTGTACTGAATGCAACAGTATCAGCGAGAATCGTCATCATCAGGATGATCATTATAATTTTCTGCGTTGCAATATATTTCCTAAAACGTAATGAGGATTAGATAATATTATTATTAATGTAATCAGTGCTGCCGCGAGAGACGAGAAGAACTATATACGAGACTCGAGAGAAAGACACGTACGAGCATGCAGATCGGATGCATTGAAGTAAACAGATGAAAGTTAACAAATCAGATATTTCAGTCTCCTCTGTGCCCTGGTTAAAATTCCATCACAAACCCATAGAATATGTAACCGGAATGTATAAGAACTTAACGGAATTCTGTCCACTGTATCTGCACAAGTGATCCAACATTGAATTTCTGTCTGCATCTATCAGTTTCGTGTACGCATGCCTATGAATTTCAGACGGTATTTATTGGACTTCTAACTGCTTAACGGCGTCTATCCGCAATTGCATATACAAAATTCTATCGGCCCCTATCAGCATCCGCTCTTCACAAGAAGCCATCCGCTTCTGTCCGCAATTGCAGACAGCCCGTCTGTCCGAATGTGTACGCAGCACTGAGCAGCGTGCGAATCCATCTGGATCTATCCGCTATTGCGTGTACGAATTCTATCGGCTTCTATCCGCCTCCGATAGCTGCTACCAGACATCCGATCCTATCTGAAATCGCGCACGCCAAATCTATATCGGATTCTATCCGCATCCGCTCTTCACAAGAAGCCATCCGCTTCTGTCGGCAATGACAGACAGCCCGTGTGTCTGAATGTGTACGCAGCGCTGAGCAGCGTGCAAATCCATCTGGATCTATCCGCAATTGCGTGTACAAATTCTATCGGCCTCTATCTGCATCCGATAGATAGCCTGTCTGTCCGGTTTTCATGAATTATTGACACGATGCGTTTCTAATTGCAGCTTTAAAATTTCGTAATTTTGACTCTGAAATTTAATACCGGTCAACAGGAAATTTGAGTCTGGGTTCTAGATGTCGGATTTCGGTTTTTTTTTTTTTTTTTTTCACGACAAGGTCACACGTTTGATTTCACATCGATTTGCAGTTCGTTTGTGGTATATAATATAGTGCATATTAGTATAAATGCTGGGCAGTAATGTTCAGATATGCCTGTACCCACATTGGATTAACTTATTCCTGCCCAAAGACCAAAAACGACCCGGTTTTTTGTCTCTGCACAGGAACAAGTTAGCCGGACATGGGCAGTAGACATAATTGTGAACATATTACTGTACAAAAACGATAAATCACATGTTCTCCATGATATGAATACTGACGGAATCAAAACTTTGATCTTCAACCAAAAAAGTTATTCAGGATTGATTTGTCGTTCCAAAGGTACTGCTATTTCCTCAACACGTACGTGATCATGGGCAACACCCGGGTCGATACATTGATAGAAATTGACGGGATCAAATACAGTCGGGACTCCCAATAAGAGGGCTCTCAATAAGAGCGCTTCCCCTAATCCGTGGCCGAGCAGTATCCCCACCACCATGCTTGTTTATTGAGAGACCGGTTCACGTTCCGAGCGAGCGAGCTTTTCAATAGAGAGTGGGGGTACCACATTTCTCGGAAATTCCTTCTCCTACAGCCCCGTAGCGCTCTTATTGGGAGTCTCGACTGTAGTTCATCAGCAGCGCATAGATGCGGACAGAATGCATCTGTGGACCGTATTTAAATCTGTGCAGATAGAGGTACATTAGAAACGGACAGAATCCATCGATTCAACTGCGCATAGATGCGGACAGAATTCATCTGTAGATCGTATTCATATCGGTGCAGATAGAGGTACATTAGAATCCGATAGAATCCATCTGCGCGTTATTCCAGGTAGACAACGTCTGCGTATAGAAAACCGGTAGATGCGGATAAAAATTCTGCCCATTTAATAGCAAAATGCGTATAGAATCGGACACGCGCGGATAGGATTTCTGTTAGCTGTTGCACATAGATGCGTATAAGAATGGGCATATCCAACTGCTTCTGTCTGGAATTGCCGTGACAAAAACACACTCGATTCAGACAGGATTCGTCTTCTGTCTGTTTTTGATGGAATTTTAACCAGGGTGAACTATGCCGATTTCAAATGAGAAGGATTCGTGTCATGATGCGGTTATTTCAAGACCTAGGGGAGACCGGGGCAAAATGATCCCGCGGGGCAAAACGATCCCGCGGGGCAAAACGATCATGTTAGGTTCTGGGCTGATTGGCGGTCCTGAACAACTCGGCATTGGACAAATAATATGCGCGGTAGTTGTAGAAAACAGTGCGTGTTAGCAGAAGAACGCCAACTTAAATATTACGTGTTGTGCTTCTAAAAAACTACTTCAGAGACTTCACGATCTAAGGCAAGTGCCGTACGCCGCCCACCCTATGGGGCAAAACGATCTTTTGTCACTGGTGCAATTTTTCAAAATTTGTCGCAATCACAGCAGCTCATAAAATCTGAAAAAATTCAGCAATGTGGCCGAAGGATGGTACAATCCATGGCTCCTATTTTTCGATTCTTGACGCAAACAGTTTAGACTTTATAATCATGTTCCCCTTAGGGGGATCATTTTGCCCCGGTCTCCCCTATGTGCGAAATAATTTTTCGTCCGACCCCCCCTGAAAACGCGTCTTTTCGTGCACGTACAGAAGCTGCGCAAAGTGGCCCGTTGCAGGCCATGTGCCGATTGCGCATGCACACTTCACAAGCGGGCGGACATGGAACTTTGCGCCCGCTCGCAGTGCCCACGTGCAACGCTACCGACTTGCACCGGCCACCCTACACCTACTTCACGTGCTTCAAAAAGCCGCTTTTTCAAAGAAGGAAGTCGGACGAAAAAAATCGTGTGCATCACGGGCGGAAGGCGATTTTGACTCGCTTCGCTCGGGCAGCTAACTTCACACTCGTCGAAATTGCCTTCTTTCCGCCCTTGATACACAATGTACTATTTTCTTTCATTTTTTTTATATTACATTTTATAAGATTTAAGCTTAAAAATTGGTATATTTTTTGTGAAAAATTCTTCCTGTCATATCGCAATAACTAGAGCTGCTGTTGGAAAACGGACTTCAGATTTGAAATCAGTGAGACAAATATGTTCAGAATTAGGTATAAAACTTCATGCAACAAAACCACTGTTTACCAGTGTAATTTATGTAGATATACTATAAAGGTACTATGTATACCTACACGGAGAGAATTTTATGATAGCGGGTACGATATTAGAATGGTATATTATGGTATGATATCGTATGGTTCATATTAACATAAAAGATGATAACCATTACCATCAGAATGGTAAATTGTATTATACAGATGATAAAGATTATCATCAGAGTGGTGAATTCAATCATCGCTTTCATTGAATCGGTTGTAGTGTGCTTTTACAATACTGCGATAGTAGTATTTACCATAAAATTCTCTCCGTGTACCTGTAACCCGATTATGGCAATGAAATTTCGTTACGATAATATAATTCATACTTACGCAATCCAAAGAGGAAATAAGGAATGAAGACTACAACTAACAAGTAGGTATGTGACGATGTGCAATTTCGTGGCGCCGACAACGAGGTAGAGAGGTCTGTGGAGGTTGAACTGCCAGTGAAGATGACAGCGATATGCAAATAGACGAGGTGAACGATGACAAAGAGAATGCTTGATTACGTTGGCACGACGCGAATGCTGTTGCAAAGACGTCAACCAGATTGAAAAAGATTTCCTCGAAGTTGAGGATTATCGAGGAACCTGAGTAGCAAATGGATGTTGAAAGTTATCGATTCGCAATTCTGACGGCAAAACATCTGGACGATCGTAATGCTGTCAAAAAGAGGCGTAAAATAGGCATTTTACGCCTATACTGCATCAAAAACCATATTATGCGACTTGGGTTTTGGTGTGACAAAATAATCCGTCTGTTGCTCAATCAAAGTTTTATTTCAATTTGAATTACATCAATGTGGTCGACAAATGCCAACAATAATTTGAACAATGAAATATATTGAGCAAAATCCATTGTGCTTCGATGAACCTCGTCCGCACAATGCCGTCAGATGATTTTCAATAATCTAGCGGTCTACATAACCAATCGCACATAAAATAATCATATTGACACTTCAGGCCGTCACAGCACGACTCATCTCGGCACTGAAAGAAAATGTTCAACGCTCCGATATAATTAGGCAATTGATATTTTCTCGGTTGAAGTAAACGAATTTGACCAACAACCAATTGCGACTATGGTTTTAAGAAATGAGTGCTCGATTGAATCGATCAATAGCATTCTGTAATTTGCGAGCAAGCCTTATATGAATTACGGACAGTTTACTCATTATAATTGTTCATATACTTACGGAAGCGCGTTTTCCGGGACAGCCGCCTTCGGCCGTTCCCATTAATGCGAATATAATAGTAACGGTGAGAATCAGGATGTTTTTCATCATTTTCTTCATCGTAAGGTATTTCCTAAAACGTAATGAGAATTAGATATTATTAATATAATTAGTGCTGTGAGAGCGAGAGACGAGAGGAACTATACGATACGAAGACACATACGAGCATGCAGATCGGATGTATTAAAATAAACGGAACAACGTTAACAAGTCAGATATCTCAGTTTTCGTTGTGAATTATGCCGATTTCAAATGTAAAGGATTTCGCGTGATGATGCGATTATTTTAAGAACTGTGTGAGTAACAATTTTGAAGTAGGTATCGATAGTTTACTTTAATAAATAATGCCTTACCTTTGTTTGAAAGTCAATCAAATCAGCAAGCTTCACTGCTTCGGGTTTGAAATTCACGAAAGTATATAGTGAGGAAGACCTTCTGCGGACTATAAATACAGTGGAACTCCCTCATGGTTTTGGCCCCCAACCATCAAAATTTCCCTCAAAAAGCGTGGATAGACCCCCCCTCTATATTTTATTATTCCATTTGCTTGGGTACCCCTAACTCGTTTCATAATACTCAAGATAAGATCGTATCGAATTCAAGCGTAATTATCGACGCGGCCTTGTGTCGATTGTTGGTTGAAAATGTTTATAAATTTTGCCACAATGTACGCAGTTGGTTTTCGAATTTAACTAGACGTCATGTATACGGGGCATTCCACGAAGTATCGATCAAGATCGGAAATCGATGTTTGCGATCTACTCCAAATTTTTTTCTGCGAAAGTACTTGTCAAAAAACAGAGCTCTGATTTTTTTGAATTTTTTTCAATCATTTGTATCAGAGATATTGATTAAAAATTTTTTCCTTAGGTGGGGCATCTTTCCCGAATTTATCCTATGAATAAAAGGTACACGCAAAAAAATGTGCTGTTGAATTCACTATGTGAGTAGTAAGTACATAGGATTAGAAAGCACTTTTTTTCAGTAGAAATTACCACAATTCTTGTATTTTCTACATCGGAGCAAGTGGCCTTCAATGTCTATATATGGGTAAAATGTTACCATAATCATTGTTGTCATTTCTGATGTCCATATATATTACTGTACTCAGATAGTAAATTCACAGCACATTTTTTTGCGTTGTAGACAACCTAAAGTCTCCGATATTGTTCATTGTACTGTAAAAACAAAAAACAAAAAAATGGCGGTTACGACCTTCTGCTTTTATCTAGGAATATTTCTTATCGAATTTTTCGAAATGTTCGTTTCTTAGGCACGATCGCCTAGCGGAGTGCCTATTAGATTTGTCATCGCGAAAAACGTGGGACCGAGAAAAACAATTCTCTTCAACTCAGAAACCCGTTTCATCACTCACACAATCATTTTCTAGCATTTTCCAACATGTATGTACATTGTACACGGAGAGAAATTTATAGTAACCGCAACCATACCTGGTATAGGAGTTTCGATATATCGCGCACTTTTGAGGACTCGTACCATAAGTATAGTAACCATTGCCATAATTGTGAGAACAGTTACCATACTCATAGTACGAGACCTCAGAAGTGCGGGATGTATCGAAATTCTTATACCAGTATATGGTTGCTGTTACCATAAATTTCTCTCTGTGTATGAGCGTGTGTACGCCGAAGGTTTGTTTATATCTTAAATTGCGGGAGAACGACTCGACCGATTCGAACGAAATTTGAGGGGAAAATCAAGTGTTTGGTGAAGATGATCCAAGAAACTTTGACGAAAGTTTGCGATATCGAAAATGTAAATGTTTGCGAGACACGAAAATTAAAAAAAAAAAAAAATAGTCGAATTTTTTGAACCGGTCTATACTGTATGCAAAGAAGACTCGGTACAGAATCAAAGCACAATAACACTGAGAGCAAAGAGGACTCAATTTCTCGTTGCGGGCAAAAGTAAGTTAAGTTTTCGCTACGGGAAAAAACGAGTTGGATAGTTGACTCGTTTTTGATCGCAGCTTTTCTTTATACCACTTTTGCTCTGAACTATAGTTGTTTCGTATTTGAGCTTAACTATTTCTACGCCGCTTTTGCTCGTAATATTTTTTTGACTCACTTTTGCTTTCAGCGTGTCATATATGGGGCATTCCATGCCAAATCGACCTGGCACTATAACCCTCGACCTCTCAGATCCGGTTCGCGATTTTTTATATCATTCTTCTGACTCTAAATAGCGATCATAATTTTTTTGGATTTTTCGAAATAAATTTGAGTGCGTTTTGAATTTTCAAAGTTTTTTTTTCAACACCTCGATGGCCGTGATCGAAAAATCTGAGAAAATTCTCAAAAATTCTGTGTCAGAAATGAGAATTTCTTAACCAAAATTCATAATGTCTAGACTTTCGCTCCAATCTGTGTTTTTTTTTTTTAAGATTATATTATAGACACGGTTAAATTTCTGTTTCCTCGTACTCATCTACGACAGGCCCGCAAGAACCACTACCTCCAAATTTTTTAAAAAACTTCTTATTTTCATTTCTTTTATGTTTTCTGGCCTGATTATCAATTTGAGAAACCGTAGATCTGATGTAGGGGCTTGGCACTAGCATCTGATTTCGGATCTCTTTTTCTACAATTATCTATATTAGGGTGATCCTTATTGAGAAGGTCATTTTCGAATTTGAACCTATACTCACCCCCCAGATCGGGTCCACAATAATCAAAAATAATTTGAGCAGAATTTCGGTCTTCTGGCTTGACTGAAAAGGGTGCCTGTAAGCATAAGTTCATTCTTGGTTCCAAATTCGGGCTGAAATTAGTATTTAAGAATAGTAGGAGGTCTTACCTAAAGATAAGGGTCCTGCATGTATAGGATAGTTATTCAAGAAATTTCGGATCATATGTATAGTTACTGTACATTTATTCATTCTTTGTTTATGAACGACTTCAATAATTTTTTGATATTAATTTTGAAGTTTTCAATCGTTTTTTATACAAGTTTCAATTCTGCTTCAGATATAATAATAAGGTGTACAAATAGCAGTAACAGATACGCATGGCCCGGGTCATACTGAATTTAGATTCAGTGAGCTCACATATTATTACAAAAAGAGCTGTTATACAGATTTATTACACATAGTTCTCTTTTTTTTTTTTTTTTTTTTTTTTTTTTTTTTTTTTTTTTTTATATTCTTCTGGATACATAATATTTTCATAGAAATTTATCATAGCAGCCAACGATCAATATGTATAATACGACAACAACTCTGAAATGGACTTCTGCGCGAATAATTAGTTATACGCTTTTTTTTCTTTCTTTTTTTTTCTTCAAATAGTACAACTGCAATTTATAGACACAACGGTATATACTTGGCCAAAGTAATTATACTCAAGCTTGATAATTGCATGCGAGATAAATGGCAGAGTCGTATATTAGGGTGGTTCCAAATTCGGTCATATTCGAATTTCAATGCTCCCATGGCCAGAACGTCTCCGAATATAAACCAAAAAATATCATCAGAACCCAGGTTCCTATCTCAATTCTAAGTACTGCCCCAAAGCCTTTGAACTTTCACATTTAAATAACACACGATTTTTACTATACTTCGGGGTTATTTTTTACTTCCTATTGCATTATCGCTTCGAATAATTTGAAACTCCACTCACTTCTTACCTATAGTAGTAGGTATCCGTGGAAAATGCAGAAATTCTTAACGACAAAATTTTATTCATCACAATTTTGAGGTAAGAAATTTTTCTTGGTGAGCTTTAACTTCGGGAATTATATCGTTAAAAATCTGTCGAATTTTCATGATATATATCTACGACTACAGGTAAGGAATGTACCAAGTTTTAGATTTTTCGGAGCAAAACTGCAATGAGAAGAAAAAAAATCAACTGCGAAATGTCAGAAATCGTGTTTTATTCAAATTGACAATTTCGAAGGCTTTGTCGCAGTACTTAGAATTGAGATAGAAACCCATTTTTTTTTTCTATATATATTTGGAGACGTCCCAGCTCATGGTGTCATTGAAATTTAATAATGTTCAAATTAAAGACCACCCTAATATATATTATATATGTATATATATCAGAATATATAAATTTATACGAAGCTTTTATTAAAGTTAATAGTATACTTTAACAGGAAATCAAAGATATCGAACTTTTCCTTAAATCTCAATAAATGTATAATTAGTTTTACTCAAATATTATATATAACTTCCACTCATCAGCAGTTTAAAATTTTTCTTAACAATGCAACATTATTCATCAACAATATACACGTAATCGTAAAATATGGCATAATAAGCACATCTCATCAATTTTCCCTGCGTTAATTATTACACCCCTTTCACTATAAACCCTCAATTTATTTTCGTACATAATATGTATATGATATAAAGGATCATCGAATCGCACCAAATATACATGCATAATTTAAAAACCCTCAGAAATATCATCAGATTATTTCACCTACCAATAATTTATTATGATATGCATTCGTTAGTTGAACAGCGTCGAATAAAAATTTTATCATCCCTCAATTTTAGGGTGAAATAACTAGCGGAGTTTTGGCTATCAGTTGATATTCTGCACCCCTCCAGTAGATATTAACTAGCAACTAATTTCTCATCCACCAACACGTTGGTACATACCAGCTACTTCCCAGAGAATTCGATTACAAAAATCATCCAGCTTTTAAATTTAATTAATCATTCGAGCCACAAAAATTATGCATTAACAATGCTGACAGACAGACAGACAGATTCAAATTATCAATGCACTCAGTACACGATCTATAATATTTGGATATTCTGCTTCATCGAATATAACACTGACGACACAGGATTTGATTTTTTTTTTTCTTTTTTGTTTTTTTTTTCTTTCGGTTTTCTCATCATTTTGAATTTATTATTTAGTGTCTGTATAGGTGCATATATAGGGGAGAGCGGGGCAAAACGGGCAGCGGGGCAAAACGGGCAGCTCCCCCGAAAAATAAAAAAAAATGTTGGAAAATTTTAGATTTTTTTTTTTTTTTCAATAAAAATTGTTTCCCAATGAATTTTGATTTTTTTCTGAATTTAATTTCGAAAATTTGGCCGAGGTGCCCGTTTTGCCCCGCTGCCCGTTTTGCCCCGCTCTCCCCTATGTATTGCCAGATCGACGTTTACCCACTTATATATGTATACTGCACTCAAAGATGATAATATATTTCAACTACAAGGTGGATATGACTATAAATATGCAGATATAAGTATATTTATCACTTTTTCAGGGCAATTTTATTCTCATTTATGTATGTATAGGTATATTATGTATATTATTTATATATGTATATATATGTATATTTATATATCAGTATATCACATTGACAGATTTTCAGGAAGTATTGAGACTATCCTAGCCAGCTATCTTCAATAACCGGATGAAAAATTATCCGATATAATTTATAACCGGAATCAGCCGAAGAGGTCTTAATGTAACATTTACATAGTTATTATTCCATAGGTTTTTTTTTTTTTTTTTTTTTTTTTTTTTTTTTGTTTTCTCATTTTTACTTTCGATAGAACGAAACATTTTTTTTTTTGTTTTTTGTTTTTATCGCTTATCGCTTCTTCATTTCGAATATACGGAGCAAGGGAAATTCTTCATAATGCAATACGTTTACAATCTTAATACTTCAATCAGCCCAATTTGTTACTGCTTCATATCCTCCCTGACATGCGGAATGTCGCTCACGTCCAAGACAGTACTTGTACAGTTTTCATAAGCCAATCAAGCGACGTCCATAAAGTGACAGAAAGGGACGATCTCAAACCAGTCGAAACCCCAGTATAATTCAAATGCCACGCAACGGCTCCATTAGACGTTTTTTCTTCATCTGCAATAGATACAAAAAAAAAAAAAAAGTGATTTCATTTGCTGTTTCCTCATATTTGTATATG
Organism: Tenthredo mesomela; assembly: GCA_943736025.1. Taxonomy (NCBI): domain Eukaryota; kingdom Metazoa; phylum Arthropoda; class Insecta; order Hymenoptera; family Tenthredinidae; genus Tenthredo; species Tenthredo mesomela. The sequence goes on from OX031015.1 coordinate 2,631,828, forward strand.
AAAAATAAAAATAAAAAGATCGATTCTCATTACCTGCTATTTAAGCAACTCAGACTGACAGGAAGTGGCTCTGATGTTACGGCTGGGATATGTCCAGCCACTGTCTCATGAAGTGAATACCATTGAGCCACAGGTTTCCTGGGATTATCCAACATCTCAAGCCAGTGATCACGACCAATTCCGATAAAGCTAGCGCCTATTGCTGTACAACCCATTAGCTCATTCGGTCCAATTCTGCACAACAATAAAAGTGATAAAGACAAGCATATCAGTAATGGTAATGTCTTATTTTATATCCGCACCGAGTCCTTTGACTCGCACAACATATTCAACCAGCAATTAAGATGTAGCAAATTTCCAACGCAATGATCTTCGCCAATTTGTATTATTACAGTCTGACGATCAATTAAATAGATAATGGTCTAATCAATTTTTGAATTACGATCTACGACAGCATATAAAGATCACGTCGCCCGCTGTTCTGGAGGAGTAAAGTCATTACTCATTAAGTACGATTCATGTACCAAATAGATTTTCCAAATTACTACCTCTAATGTCTTTGAGCCCTGCATAGAATGCCGGGTGTGTCATTTTGATTAATATATTGAATCGTACCTGTCGTAATCAAGAACTTTCACTACGAGGCTGACCTCCTCAACGTTGTCTGCCGGTACATCGAATACAAGGGCCTCGTTGTAAACTGGACACAGAGTCTTTTTCTTGACCGTTGTTTTTTTCTTTTTAATCCTCTTCCCTTGGCACAATAGGTATACCTTTACGTACGGATCTGTATAACATCGTTAGAGTTAATCGACCGAATAAAGGTGAAATAATAAAACCCAAGGATTTAAAAGGTAGTCCATTCGGTAAATTAAGTTTTATAGTATACCAGAGGAACCCGTGATGTCCATAGCCTTAAGATTACGACCCTTTATTATTGTCAGTGTCAGTCGTCCTGCAGTTGGAAGGTAGCACAACGACAGCATAAGTTCACCACGGTCGACCTTTTCCTATTAACATAAATAGTAATGTTTATATGAGCCATATTATATATGATTTCTTTTATTCATCTTTTCACTGATACATTACCCATTTAGTAGGTAGTATAGAAAGTTTGTATAAAATTGCGATTCGTCTTAAATACATAGATCGATGATATTTATATACAGTTGAAAGAAATAAAAACACCGCGATATGTTCATATAAAAATGCAATTAGGCGTACATATACCTAATAATATATGAATAGACATTAGAAAGTACAGAAGTAAGGCGAGAGAAAAGAACTTTGGAGAAAATAATTGCAAGCGATTACGGATAATTGAATGTAAAAAAAGAAACGATTTCAAAAATCTTTGCCGATTTTTGTCATCATTTAAGACCATACGAACCTGGAGAGCGCAGAGAATGTGCATCGTGTATTCGATTTCTTGTTCAAGATCGGTACACTCGAGAAGTTCCCGCAGTACTACTTGGCCGATTAAATCGTGTTTCGAAAATCTATCAAAATCGTAGACCGAGAATTGGAGGTAACGTTCTCGGAGATCGTCGTAAGGTACGCTGAAAAATAAAAATAGGAAAAAGAGAAGATAATATACGTGAAAGTGCAGAGTTCAAGTTAAACCACCTTCGAGCATTGAGCGATCGGTAATAAGCGGCTTGATATACAAGCGAATATTTTTGACCAACCTGAAAATAAAGGTTTCATTGAAGATGGGATTTAAATTTTTCCGATGCACCTTTGTCTGGAATTTTTTCTTCCTGTCTGGTAAGAGATATACCTTTACGTAAGGATCGCTGCTACCGGTGACATCTTTTATCGGCAATTCCCTCGCCTCTAGAACCTGGAAAGTATGACAATTAATGTAATTGGCGATAAAATTTTTACGATTAGAGAATAAGGCGTATTGATCATCCGGCAAATTTTGACTACCGCTGTATATACGAGGCGATTTCGGTTATTGGAATAGCTTATAGACCAGAGAATGACGCATTCTATTGGAATCTTACAGGATAAAGAACTCCGGTCTCATCTCGACTTATCGAAACAAGTTTCTTTCTTTATTTCATTTTATTTTATTTTTATCCTAAAAATAACTGCGTATATAAATTGGTGGATAATCATATCGGAGGTTTGACCTGCGATCGAACCAAAATATGCATAGGTATGCGTTTCACATTCATACAGCGTTAAAGTGACGTAATAAATCTCAAGGTTCTGAAACTGGGACAGGAATGTCGTACCGCGCCGTTGTGGACTGTCCTCAGTTATCTCCGTACTCGAATGTCGACCTTAATAATGCGATTGTTGAATTATTAAAAATAGAGAAGATTTCTGCCTACGTACGTGTTCCCACTTAATTAAATTCCATGAATTCTGGGAAAGTGGTAAATGACGTGCGTGCGTGACTCGAACAAATCTCTCCATATTACATATGCGGCTAATATCTATTCGCAATTGTAATTCCTATCATCGATATGCTAAACAGCTATACTAGACAGTACAAACCGAGGTACCAAGAGATCCGATATCTGGACCGTGCTAGGCCTTAAGCCTAGCGGATTTGGCCGCGAGCTTTGTTTGAACTTACCTTAACAACAAGGCCTTCGAACTCCTTGTCGTATCGTAAAGCAAAGTGGAGTTTCCCAGAATATTCCATTTCGACGGTACTTGAACTTTCCGTGCTAGCCTGCCGCGTAAGGTCTTTTTTGTATAGCTCAGGCTAAAAAAGAAATTTGTTTTCTTTTCTTTATCATCTGTTAGATAATGGACGTTAAATTTTCTTCATCAGACTGAAGGAATTTTAAAAGCCTCACATCACCGGAACTTATCTAATTTTCTGAGCCTAGTGAGCTCATATTCCGTTCAGAATATCTTCTATAAGCACAAGGGTATAAATAATTAATGCATAAGATGATTTAACTAGCCTTTAAAAGTCCAAGACTAGAATCACTGCGGTTCTCTAGACTGCAGATGCTGAATTTGATGTTGGGTAAATCTAGACGATGAGATAGCTGACGTTGAAATGTTTGATGCCGCATTGGAACAATCGGGAGAGTAGTTTGCCGCAGGACCTGCTATTGCACACAAAGTTCCCAATTATTATCGATGGAAAAACAAATATTGTCGTGGGTGTATCGGAGGGAGGAATTGCAGTGCATAAAACTTATAATTACTCGAAACATCTGTATGTACTATTATGGGATTTATGTAACCTTTTTAGTCTCTTTCTGCTCCTGAACGTATTCGTGAGTGATTGGTTCGGATTGAAGGTCTGGGAGAGAATGACTGATGCGGATGGCATTCTGATGTCCGATATCTCCGTCGGCATCTTCGTCGTTGTTCTGCCTTGAGACACCCATCAGCCAACGCCAGGTTGCTGAACACTGGAAACTTGCTGCTGCTAGGAGGACCAGTGCCATCAGTCCAACCCCAACTCCTATCAATAACTGGTAAGGGAAGCTGCCAGTCCACTCCTCTGTAACATCAAAGTTTGGCGTAGCCTTCCTTAGCAAGCATGTCAGCTGAATTATTGATACCCGTCGCCCACATCGACTCGAAGGCATGGGAGCTGTATTTCTTGCGAAATAAACCGCGAGGAAGAAATTGGCGGTTGAACAGGAGACGGAGTTAAAAAATCGCCTGATAGGGTTTCGATATGTTGATGTATTCCGCTGCTGCAACAGGGAAGACGAAGTATAACTCGTTTCGAAGCTCTTGATACTAAGACGAGATTTTAAGTGTTCAAAGCTCGTCGAATATGGGCTGATAGATTTTAATTTGGAAATTAAATTTGCGGGGAAGAATATACTTCGCTCGTCTCTTCGACGAGGCCTTTAATACACAAAACCTGGGACGAGCATCGATTCTGGGAAACCTTGCGGCTTGCTTTAAAGGTGAAGGTCGAAGCTTGCTTTGATGATCGCAAATTGCTATCCGTTACGGAAGTTTCTGTAATTTATATCGCAAATTTTTTTACTCGAGTAAACTCAGACCATGCGGATTATTTCGACCTTCCGCCGATGACGAGCTGTGATAGATGCATTGAAATTTGAAATTTGCATCATCTGATACACAGAGGCCATGGGGACCGAGGATATGGATCCGGGCATGAGATTAAGTTGGTAATCGAGAAATTCTGCCAACCCTTATCGACTATAGCATCGCACGAGACGGCAATCTTAATCCAAAACAGATATCAACTTGAAATGCCTGCAGCGTCTCGGGCTCCAACCCTCGATATAGATATATCGAAGACTTACTTGTGGGAACCAGAATCAGATCCGCAGCTTTACCTCCTACGTATAAAAGGGAAATGTCTATATTTACAATCCGATGTATAACACGATCGCGAACAATCGGTAGAGAATCCTTGCCAATTCATAGTCACTCTGATAGTTCGAAGTGCAGAAAGAAACCGTAGAACGAATTCTACAATCCTACAGAGAGTTAGGTCAATATCGTCGCCCACGAGAGGTTTTATACCTTAGATAGTAAGAAATCGGATGAAGAAAATTTGAAATGTCGACATCGATCTTTTTTCGCACGAAAAGCTTATACCCTGCAATTATCAGATTAAATAATTAAAGCAGCATTAAGTTCTGCAGATTTCCCCCACGAAGGAGAAAAATGCTAGAAGATTTCTATAACGTACAAAAAATCAGAATCATTCTTACGTTACGATTCGAGGTCAATTAAAATTCCCACTGCGTCTCGATCCACGAGTACGAGGGAGTAATTTGCATTCACGGTACCTAAAGGTTATCCTCCTTTTTTTTTTTTTCATTATTATTTTCTTTTATTATGGAAATTCAAAAAGAAAAAAAGTTCAATTGGCTTCAACGAGTTTTCAGAATTCGACGCGTTTTGCATCGCCGAGTTAACGCCCGTTTTATTTCTTTAAAACTCCAAGTTACTATATACTTTATTTCACATACCATAAAGATCGTTAAACTCTTTTGCAATATCAACTTCTTGAAGTAATACAAAAATGGAAATATCAAAGTCCTTCGATTCTATACGAAAGCATTTTTTATTCGAAAGACAGACACAAGATAATCATCAACCCAACACGCTTCTTCCCAAAATAAAAATCTCGAATGTCAGCAAGCGCATCGCTTTTCTGTGGCGCCTGATGCGTCCTTTCTTCTTCTGATACCAACATAACCGATAACTTCGATGATCGTATCCCCAGGAATCTCTTCTTGGATTATGCTCAGGTTTTGAGTTTGATATTCGTGGGCCACTGCGAGAGCAGCCTCTTCAGCAAGTTCTGGTGGAGCAGCAGCGACGGCTGCTTCAGCGGCGACAACCAGTTCGGTAAATCTAGTCGTCTCTTCAGCTTTGATGAGCTTCTCAACGGCCTCTGCCAAATCGTTGTCATGCTGGACGCCGATACTCTCCGAAATATCGAAGGCTGTCATACTGCCGGCGAGATTTCTAGAGACGCTTTTAGTAGGTCTGAGATTGACCATCTGAGGGGGAGAAACCGCCCTGTTGTCTTCATCAGTCGAAGAAGAACCGGGATCGCGTTCGTCGAGGTGAGCTCTCGCCATTATGTCAAAACGCTCCACAATCGATTGAGGCTTTCTGGTATATCGCTTTTTCGGCGTTCGTGAGGGGCCGACGACATCATCTTCTTTCTTCGAAGGAAAAAGGATCATCGACGGCGGTTTGCGCGACATCTTGTCAAGAGTTCTTCGTTAGAAACTAACGGGAATAAATTTAGCGATCGTGATTCAAAATTGACAGCATAGCTGACAGGAGTTTGAAGGGTTACTGATGTGCAACGTACAGTTTTCTTCTTTCTTTTGTCTTCTAATTCTTCTTTCGTTATTAGGATCTTATCGCCTAGGGGAATCCTACAGATATACTCGGAGGAAAACCGCCCTAAGATATTGTAACTTGCCATGTTTTGCACTACACAAACTCCTGACTCTTGACCCTCCGTTATTTCATGGTTCAAAACATTTCACTTCAAAGCCAGCCAGCCCAGTCACGAATTAACAAACAATTAGGTAATGTTCAAAGCCGAAAGAGATAGATTATGTTCATTTGTTTTCTCAAGGATTACTGCATATTTCGTGACTAAACAGCAGTCAATAGAAAATGTCGAAAGCTAAGGAGTCGATTTCGGAAATCGCGATGCCCCCGGTCGGAGATGATCTTGATCAGCAGGTCTTCGATAAGTCTGACGATGTTGAGCCATCTTTCAAGCCATGGCGAGTCTTCGTAAATCAGATAGACAGTTACCATGGTAAAAAATTGGCCGAAGTAAGTAGGAGGACATCGCATATAGGTATACATCATGTAATTATGGAGATGAAGTAAATCTAGTAAAGCCTGGCTCGCGTTACGTGGGACAAAACATAATTCAGGGATGAAAGGTTGCCCAAATTGTTTTCTTCATGATCCCAAAGTTCTACGGTTCATTGTTCATGCGTTAATGCAAGTGGGTGTAAAAGCTCATCAGAGCTACTTCTCCTCATATTACAAGCTTGATCTTGACCCTCAAAACGGTGCGAATCTCTGGCTTCAAAGCGGTCTTGAAATAAATTTAATTATGCATGATATCAACCGGCGCAGGTGGTATTCTGGTGCAGATTAACTATTCCACAAATGATCTTCTCTCCTCATAGAAATACTATATACGGTAGAGACTCTGTCCCGTTAACGCATACCATAATGCTGCTTTGTATGATAGCCGATAGGTATATATATATGGTTGAATTATATAATCCAGCAGCTCGTGACGTTAATAATGGAAGCTGAGTGACGCAAAGGGTGGCATTGAGATTGGCCTTGAAAGCTTTGACCGAAATATATGTTACGGAACGTTTATCCGTGTTGCATGTTGTACACTCGTTAATTTCGTCTTTAGTTTATTCCAGAGCAATTTTACAACTCAAGTGAATTTGACGAGACTGATGGAGCAGATGAGGAAGAAGAGGAAGAAGGTGCTGAGGCAGATCCGGATGTCTCAGCGGACCAGGAAGTATACAGTGAAAATAAAAGAACTAAGGAAATGGTCAGAAAGTACGAAGTGGTTGGCACCGTGATGGACAATCAGGTTGAGTCGGCATTAAGTTCTCCTTTATACATTTCCGCTTCCTTTATTCTCCTGTCTTCTGTCCTTTTGGTCACGCAACAGTGGAGCGAGATCGATGAAGGGGATTCGGAATCTCAGGGAGAATTCCTGAGGGCTAGGGCTGTATAAACCACTATATCTTAATTTATCGTCTAACGTTCGTAGTACCCTCTCCCGGAAGACGTGTCGATGATAATAGAGCCCCGGAGTGGGAGAGATTCGGTCTTAACGGAGTTGATGAAGTGTGGCGTCATCGTCTATGATATTACTCAAGATTTTTCTCAAATATCGGAAGCGCAGTGGGCTTTGGAAGGTAAAGATGACCTCCGATGTCGGACCTTGACAATAAGTATCTAAAATTCATCGTGTTTGTATACAGCGATAGCTGAAGAGCTCAGAAAAATGGCATCGGAAAAGCCCAAGGCTTTCAAACGGAGCGAAGAGGTTCGTCATTTCATATTAATTTCCACTGTGATGACCTGGGCGCTATCGAAACCCCTTTACGCCGAAGATCCTGAGCTAGCATTCACCGAGATAGATTACAGAAAGCGAAGACCACACGCGAATTTCAAGGAGCACACCCAGTGCGAAAAAGATGTTGTTATCATGAAGAAGTTCCCTGAGCTAAAGGACAAGTTAAAAACGATCGTTTTGTGCTGTGGCGTCACTTACGGCGACGAAGAAGGCCCCTTTCATCATCTATTCAAAATGGCATGGCTTAATGCACCGGAGCTGCCGATTCTTGGGAAGGGAAATAACAAGATTCCTCTATTACACGTTCGCAATATTCCCTCGTGAGTTTGTAACATGATTACATAAACACAACGGGTCGACTACACGTGTTTATTCTGGCGCAGAATCATCATGATGTTTCTACGAGATTGGCCAAAGCTGAGGTACATCGTGGCCGTTGAACAGGCGCGCATGTCACAGAAGAGAATCGTTAAGGTGGATATGATATGATTGATTCACGGTAAATAATGTTGTGCGAAAAAAAGTAAAGGACCCCGCACATTTCTTATGGGAACTGGTTTTCCGATGGATTTGGCTGAAATTTTCAGGTCTCGTAGTTCATGCGATGCTGATCAAAAGTTACCATTGCCACAACTTCCAAAAGTGAACCGTTCGACCTTGATGGTAAGCGGTTGAAGTTTAAATTCCATTTCGTGTAGCATCAGTTCCAACCCAAAAGTGCAGGTATTTTGCAGGCAGGAATTTCCGTTCGGTGTACTTTCCAACTTTTAACCCGGATCTGACTATCAAATAGCTCAAGTACGAAGTGATGAGTCGAAAAACCTATACATAAAAAATCACCTAACGGTAAAAGCGAGGGGCTATTCATTGACAGATCAGGGGAAACGCGAGTACAAATGTACCGATTTTAAACCTCAACCGCTTACCAAGGTCGAATGGTTCACTTTTGGAAGTTGTGGCAATGGTAACTTTTGATCAGCATTGCATGAACTACGAAACCTGAAAAATTCAGTCAAATCCATCGGAAAGCCAGTTCCCATAAGAAATGTGCGGGGTCCTTTAGGGGATGATGTTAGACGACGATTATTCGGGGCGAAAAGCGAGTTGGATAGACTTTTTTCACTATGGGTTTGATGATTATTGAAAGATTAGCGCAATTCCAATTCAGAAATGGTCCGAACTTCAATAATAGCCATTGTATCGAACGAATGGAAACTCCTGATGCGAGATAACAGAGAAGGCTTTCCATTGTTTTATCCGAATAACAGAATTGTTGTTTTACGAATAGTGCACGTAATACTATAGAGGTGAGTATTATCTTTGAGCCGAATGTATTATATTTTATAAAACCTAAAAGAAGAAAAATTTAGGAAACGAAGATACAAGGGGTGTAGGTAGAATAAGACCAAAAGACTTCCCCGATCAGTTTATGGTTTTTTCACAAATATTTCCGTTTCGCAAGGATTTTTCTCTGCGTTATACAAACCGGTGATCAAATTAAACCTTGAATATTTTACCCCCTGGTATTGTCGCTCTGATCTAAATGAATCAAACGAATGGTAATTGAACTTGATTACGATGAAGTGATTAGCGAACAACACGAACATCACGCTAGTAGGTGAGAGCTGACGTTTTAAAAACGACAATATATCCATGTGAAAAAAAAAAAAAAAAAAAAGAAAAAAAATCTCCTCTGTTCCGGCCAGCTAAAAGCTGTTAATTTTTGACCTCGAGAATTTTTCCAATAAGCCTAAAAACCGCGAAGATATTCGGGGTGTTAATTCACCCTTCGACTTTCTGTATACACTAAAATCCATTATTAGGATTAGACGATACCCTCGGAGTCTTCCGACACCTTGCTCGATCACGCGGTCACCAGAACTTTGTCTTCTCAAATTACGATAATCTATGGAAGGTGGAGAGCTAAATTCGCGTGTAATATTACTCGGCCAGTGTAAATCGATCCCTGGAGCGATTAAACTGATCTTTGTTCCTTTTTATCCATACAGAAAATTAGCGAAACTTTGACCACTGGAAAGGTAAAGAACATTCCCACTGAGGAAGCATTTCTGCTGAATGGTGTTACCCAAAACTGTTACGACATGATGACTCTAAACCTGAACATCGAACCTGCCTATCTTGTGGATAAAAATATGGATTGGTACTCCGACCTGCCGTTCAGCGATAAAATCGTGGATATTGTCAAGGAGTACAAGTCAGCCAGGAATCTGCACCCTGTGAAGATCGTCGTCCTGGGACCTCCTGCCTCGGGAAAGTCTCGTTTAGCTAAAATACTGGCTGAACATTACAGAGTCCATTATGTTCACGTGGAGTCGTTGATCACCGAGACTGTCAAGAAGCTTGTGAGCAGAAAAGACTATCTCGTTATTATCATTTTCACCATCATTGTTTTCGATTGTAGACTAACGACATCGAGGCTGCAAAAAATGCCGAAAATATTGCAGATCGAACTGTAACTATCGACGACGATGAAGAGGACGTTGACGTGAACGAAGAAGAAGAAGAAGAAGAAGAAACTGACGGTATTGAAACTTTGCAAGAAGAGTTGGAAGAAATAAAAAGGAATTTGTCAGAGAATAAAAACCGACTGGACGATACAATTTTGAATAAGTTAGTGCTGCTTACTGAGTGACAGATTTTTAGCTCGATTAACCATTTTATGTTGACTTGCCCTATGATATAAGGCTGACAAATTTTTGGCAAACAAATTTATCCGCGTAAAAAAAGACGCGCCTTTTATTTGTCGTATCAAATTGCCTCGTCATTAGGCAATGCTTTTATCGTATTTAGAATGAACACGACCCTTTGTACGATAATTACGGAAGATACAGAAAGAAAGAGAGAGAGAGAGAGAGAGAGAGAGAGAAAGGGAGAGGGAAAATAGAAAGGTTGTCGCTCCTGATAAATGAGCTAATTATTTTGATCGATTGTATATATTCAGCGAAGCATTTTCTTAGGGTGAACACATTATGGTGTCGTAAACATGGGTAGTAGGTACCAGCGATCGTTGTAGTAGTAGTTCAGGTTGACTTTGAAAATCGTTATTTTTATAACACCTATTTAGATTTTTTTTATTGAATCAATCTACATCGTTGAGTATCCTCGTAAAAAAGCAAACCAGAAAGGCAAGGATTCATTGGGCGGCGGTATTACAGCAGCTTGATAAAATCTCGTTAAATACGTTTAAACGGTACTTTCGACTTCCTAACTGAAACAGGATGGATTTAAATACGTGATCATCTAACTGTTGAATGCCATTTCACAGGATGTTATCGAAGAAACTTATGTCGAAAGAGTGTCAAAACCAGGGCTACGTGCTGGATGGATTTCCGAAAACGCTTAATCAGGCGAAGGAACTGTTCGGAAATTATGAGAACGAGGACGAAGCTGACCCTGATGAGGAGGAAGAAGATGAAGAAAAGGACGGTATGGCGAGTCGGTTCAAAGCCAAGATCATCCCAGAACTCGTAGCTGTTCTAGTAGCGACTGATGAATTTTTAACAGAAAGATTGCTCAATCTTTCCGAGGCAGAAATTCAAGGGACTCATTACACGGAGGAGCATATTATCCGACGTTTTCGTGAATATAGGTTTACCTTTGACAGGGGTAGAAATTAATCTCGAAAAAGCTCCGCTCATGCATTGTATATACGAAAATAATTCTTTCTCCTTATAATCAGGGAAAGAAACACCGACGAAAATACACCGTTGCAATTTTTTGACGAACTCGAAATCCATCCGATTTTTATTAACGTCGAAGATGATCTCTGTCCGGATATGTTTTCCAGCTTTAATATTTGCCTTAAGAAAATCGGAACGCCGAGGAATTACGGTAACGGAATTTCCTCGATTCTTTACCCAGTTGGAATCTTCGCACTTGTTGAATCTTTATTTAATCGCAATTTACGGATATATATATATTGTATTATATATGTGTGGGTGTATCAGTACATATTTCTTTGAGTGATTAGGACTCACAGCCGAGGAACTGGCCGATATTCAGAGACGGACCGAGGCTGAATCAAAGGCCGCGGAAGTTGCCGAAAAGGAGAAAAAGGTAGTCGAAGAATTGAACCGAAAGACCCACCGAGAGCAAAAGATGATGGAATGGGTAAGCGAATTGAAGTGAAATTAAATGAGCTAACAATACGATTTTATATACTTTATTTGATCTAGATATTTGATTTATATTTTCGGAAAGTTTTCATTCTCTAGTTTTTATAAAATTTATCGAATAAAAATTTGTTTTTGTCCGCATTAGAATTTGAAGAGTAAAAAAAAAAAAAAAAAAAAAAAAAAATAGAATTCGTTTCGGTAAATTCTATTGCACTGAAAATATCGACTCGAGAATTAAATGAAATTATCGTTTCTTGTTCGAGTATATAGTGGTTCAAGAACTGCTACTTCCACGGGGTTATTTAATCACATGAAATTAGCAAACCCCCGACCACCTTGGTTTCTTGGTGTCGCTGTAACTCCGAAGAGATGGTTATATCACAGCCACCAAGAAACCCGCGTCAGCCGATGAACTTTCAGTTTAATTACATTTCCCGGTATAATGGTATGGGTAGTCCTACCTTTACCTATTCCTATACCTATGTAGTATGTATATACACAATGTACATATATACCTACTACATACACGTACCGCAACAGAACCGCGATTACACGACATAGCCGCACGTTTACACGTATAAGTATATATTTACCCATGTGGGTAGGCGTGCATGTCTCTACAATACCGCCACGATATCTCTATGCATAAAGTTATACGCGATGGCTTTATAAACAATATCAAATTGCTCTCGGTATAGAAATACCTTAGTGCATGCATGCATACATGTGTATAATAATTATCTCTAAAATGTGAAACTTCGAACCTTTTTTTTTTTTTATTTTAATTTTGGAATTTTCATCACTCTTTTGAACAGGAAATTAATTGCTGATATTGACTAACGATCGATTTTATAGTAGTTAAGGAACAAACAGTCTTCAGCTTTTAATTATACTCTTGAATAAATTTTAAGTAGATGAAATTAATTTTGCAAAGTCAAATTCCGCATGCTCAGAGGCTTATTGAGTACGATAACTTTAAGCTTGTTCAAAGATATTGAAGCTTCCCTCGTTTCAGAAGATATATATACCAGGTATGGGTATGCCTAGTGATGTCGTGTGACCGTGTTACGAATACGTTTCATGGAGTGATAGAAATTTTGAATTTCTGTCAAATTTCAGGACAATTTTTGAAACTATCGGGCTGAACCATGGCGTCGCGTTCTGTTATGGTCCTGAAATTTATCTCGTGTACATATAAGTTCGTCCATATATATATGTACGATCGTCGAAATCAGTAGAATAATAGTTTAAGGTCATATTCAGAGTTGACCGAGGGTCGCGAACCCTACCAAAATCGGGGGTGTCAAACTCACAAACCCTTAGACGTCTCGGACGTGCGTTTCAGCCCGTGACCTTTCACGCCTTTCGGGATGTAAGGCGTCTGTATGACCAGGGAATAAAAATCTGCTCAAGAGCCTTTACTCACGTCTCAGACTCGTATCAAGCACTTTTTCTGAGATTGATGAAAAATTTGTTGCCAAATTCCGAAAGACTTTTTTTTTTTTTTATCAAGAATCCGATATCATTCTTGTAGATAGTATAGATGCAAAGTCAATGCCGAGAAGACTCTTTTGTTCCCTTCGTCTCTATTTATTTCTACACGTTACTTTTTTCGGCGTTGAAAAAAAACAGGGAAAAAAAGAAGGGTAAATATTTTCTCTTTGAAGAATAAATTCGGTACAGTGTACCCAGGTACCTACTCGTTTGTATGAACGAAGTGTTTCGAGTGTCCGGAGAAACGGTCTGTTAATAAGCAGAAGAGATTAAGGGTTGTTCTCTATTTTTCTTCCTTCTTTTTTTGTTCGGTATTTAGATATTTTTCGGAAAAGCAATCGAACGGTTAAATTCATTTTTATTTGAACCTTTGAACTTTGATCAAAGTTCTCTCTGCGAATATTGTGAAAAATAAAAAGAAGAGAAAAATTCTACCTCGATTACCTCTTTGTCAGTAAATTCTGATTCCATATATAAAACACGCTTGAAATACTCTCGATGAAAGAAATTATTAGCGAACGGAAACGGAAAGGGATAAAACGCGTCATATGTAACAGCCAAAGGTTAGAGAAGAACGATATTCACCCTACGAAAAGATGACTGGGTAATAAATTCTGTACAAAGAAGAAAAAAAAAAAAAAAAAAAAAAAAAAACAAATGTTCAACGAGTCAAAAATTAAAAAGCAATAAAACAGAACTTCCGAGGTAGTTATTACTTAAAATATTTTTCCACCAACGATCGTGGTATATAGGTATACGACGAAAAGTTTTGTACTTCTTACGAGACGGGTATTGCTATTAGTCTGAAGTTTTCACGAGAATTTTATCTCGTAAATTGCTTTTTTTTTTCTGATCTATTTTATATTTTCAACGGTGAACTTGCGGCTCTATTTGTCAGTACGAAAAATATCCTATTTTAGTTAACGCCATTTTTCACTCTTTAGAAATGATCACTAACCCACGCATATAGCGAATTCTGCTACCTTCCACATTATTAATATTCCATTTTAAACAACGAAGATAAAAAGCTCGCGACTAAGGCATCATCATCGCTCCTCATTAGAATATCAAAATACTGTCTCATTATACTGACGGTCTTTCTTCAATTTGCAATTAGCGTAAATCACAATCGGTGTATTCTTAACCAGATTTAACCGCGAGTTAAATTTATATTTGTCATTCAGCCCTGCCGTATATCTCCGACTGTTTTTCGTTTCTCATTTTTTTATTCAAACTTTTATTGTTCTAATATACAAATATCTAATAGCAGCACTGATGTATTAGTCAACTTAGACAGTATACCATATAATGTGCCAGACAATTTTCGGTATTGAATAGAAGCGACGTAATATTCTGATCAACGTATGCATGAGGAAAAAAAAAAAAAAAAAAAAAAGACCGAAAGACGTCTGTGAAAAAACCATCCTCCAGGTATTACGTAAGAAAGTTGAAGAAATACATTATTTTTTTTATTTATTTATTTTTTTTTTTTTTTTTGTCATTTCGTTATTACTATAACGAAAGTATAATAATTGTCTGTGTCAAACTTTAGGACTGAAGTCGAGTTATATAACGGGGTTGAAATTTCGAGATTCCTTCCGGCATTTTGTGGTAATTTTTTAATTACCGTCGAACGTACAAACAATACCGTAAATTATGGGGCAGTAAAAATACCGACAATTTTAACAAGGCGAATACTGATCCGGAGAACTACGTGAAAATAGGCTCTTTGAGTGAGGGAAACCGATCTCACGAATTCCAATAACGAATTTCAACCTCGTCTAATCTCACCACCCCTTTACTCGTCTTCTCTAATCTAACCCTAGCCTGTCTACGGTAATCTGACTTCCATCTTTTACTCAATCTCAGACTAATCTCCTTGAGAAGTTGAAAGAGGAAGAGGAAAATCAATTGTGCATCGCGGGTGAACCCTTGAGGCACTATCTGGTTAAGTACGTATTTCCAACGCTGACTCAGGGTCTCGTCAATGTTGCCGAATTACGCCCTGAAGATCCTGTCGACTACTTGGTGAGCCTATTCGAAATCTCTAATCCACTGCAGTGGGTGTTTAGATAAGCCAACCGCGATAATTCACGATAATCTTTGGCCATTATTCAAATGGGAAGTCGTGTGGATTTTTTTTTTTTTTTTTTTTTTTTTTATTATTTTCATGGATTCGAAAAAGCTTGAATTATATCGTCGATTAACGCGTAGCTGCGCAGGTAAAAAGCTCTTCGACACGGCCGCGGATGGCGTTTATATTTATGTGCAACTTTCGATGGGGTTGCGTTTAGCCTGTTGAAAATTTTTCGGAATTCCGTCTCTCGCGACCAACACACATACATACATCCCTGACTAATATTCTGATTCTCATACCCCAGGCTGAATATCTGTTCAGGGAAAATCCCGAGGGAAAAATGTTCGAGCCGGATTACACGGAGACAATGAGTATGCTGTTGTCAGCTATAGAAGAATTGCAGAAGGATATTTTACCGATCCAGGAGCTGGAGAAAGGGGAAGAAAAGTATCTTAAGTTAGAGGAGAGAAAAGCTTCGGTTAAGAGGGAAGAAAGCGAAGAACTTTCAGTAGATTGTCCTTATTATTATAAAGAGACCGGAACGAAATCTGAAAGTACCAAGGTCTTTGGTATAGAGAGCTTCGAGGATGAATTGCGATATGAGTAAACAACTGCAATCCCATGTGGCTGAATATATTTTCAACTTTGTAAAGTTTTCGCAATTCCCGCGACAGTGTTTCTCCTAAGGCTGTGCAGAAGGGAAGAAAAAGAAAGAAAAAAAAAAAAAAAAAAAATCGATGTTTTAAAAATAAGTTCTTCGAAACCGAAACGGATGAAAAGTTAGGTTTGCCATTTTTTGTTTCTTCCTCTACTTCTTCTATTTGTTTTCACTCTCATAATTCTTTGCCTCTTTTGGATGAAGAAACTGTTTGAAAAGTAATACTCATGCCTGCAGGAAATATCAATCATTCAATTTCTGATAAAAAAAAAAAGAAGAAGAAGAAAAGAAAGTTAGGAAAAAAAGTCAACCTTCCAATTTTATATTCGATCAATGATTTCCGAATTATTTTATCTAATGATGAATAAATTGTGGCAATTAAATGTGGTAACAGATTTTTCTTCGTCGAGATAATTAAAAGCGATTTTGTTTTTTTAATTAAAAATAGATATCGCGTCAGCTAACGCAAATGAATAAATAAACGTAGCTAATAAATGTCGCAAATCCTGTAGGATCAACGTTAGCTTTTAAGATTGACTGTTTAGCGCAGGGAAAATGCTTATTAAATGAGAACTTTGGTGGATACCTAACTGCTTCCCCAGTAAAGCAGAGTTTAGGATTAC
Source organism: Tenthredo mesomela (assembly GCA_943736025.1). Classification (NCBI taxonomy): domain Eukaryota; kingdom Metazoa; phylum Arthropoda; class Insecta; order Hymenoptera; family Tenthredinidae; genus Tenthredo; species Tenthredo mesomela. Next base: position 2,648,377 of record OX031015.1, read on the forward strand.
TTAAAGATTATTTAATTAAAGCCGATGGTACTTTTCCACAACGAAGGACTCTGATTTTCAACTACGCTGGGATGTCAAAAGGATGAATAAAAATTTGACTTCGTATTACCGGAGAATATTTATATCCAGGTTTAAAAACATCATTCGTAGTCTTATAAGTCGTGGTTCAAAATATTCACCACGAAACCGAACCATGTTGATGTTTCATTCGGTCTTAATAATATCATCATTAAAAATGAACGATTATATCGAATATCGATTCCGTGATTAAAATAATCGGATCAGCTCATTATTTTTTTACGATCATAGCTGAGCAGCACCGTATCGCTATATCGAGTCTCCGGAACAAAATTGCATCGATAATGACGATCATCGATGCCATTGCGAAAGTAGACGGTGATAAAAAGCAGTAAAGCAATGACCGGAATTCTGTTTGATCCGCAACGGCAATTTCACCTATACAATGCATGCACTAGTCCAGATATGGCTGATAGTCGACAGGAATTTAATATCTGCGTATGTACATACGTCTATAGTTCACTTGCTTAGCGAAACCAGAGTTCAGTTGTCAGTATGATCCGAGGCAGGTACTGCATTGGGTTAGTATGGGAGATTCTAATCACGGTTGACTAATTTGCAATTAGGCGATATTTTGTTCTTTTTTTTTTTTTTTTTTTTTTTTATCACAAAATTGTTTATCGCGACTAATTTATCTGCAGATTTAGCGAAATGGCAAATAAATGGCAGATGTTTAACACAGCTATATATAGGAGGTGAAATTTTACAACAGAATTACGAAAGACTAGCACATATCCTTTGAAGTAGGTACAGATCTCTGAACAGAGCAGGTCGACCGTTCTCAAGTTCAATAGCAAACTCCGTATGTATACCGTTAAGGCAGTATATACCTTATTCCTCGCTTGAGAAACATCCTATGTAATTGAAAACCGCTACGATTTCCCCTTTACGAGAACTGCTCAGTCCATTTCCTGGCTGTGGGGGTCTTACGTGTAATATACAAGATGTATAAGCATATATATGTATATACATATACATATACACATACATAGATATAGTATATATGCGTATATCGTACACAGAGAGATTGTGTCTGAGTATATAGGTCTACGAGAGCAGCACAGTACGGAGGGTCTATATCTGTATCTCCAAACACCTGTTAGTCACTCTGAAGGTCGACCGTGTTGCATCCCCTCCGCGTGAACGGGGGATCCTTGGCAATCAATCGGTTAAATTTTTGCAAATTAATCGAAGGATGTGAATAGGGAGAGAAAAATCGTCGATAGATCGTCTGGGAATTAAATTTTCGAAATTGTTTGTGGAAAGAAAGACATCGCAAAACTGCAGCAGGGAAAAGAAAATATAATAAATGTATACGAAGAGGGGGTTGAAATGTGGAGACTAGGCAAAGTTCTATGGAAACACTGCACTGTCGAGTGCCTTTACTCACCGGCATGCCCTTGCAGAGAATGATTAGCCTCTTCACTTGGTATCACGGTTTCCTCGAGGATACTCTCGGACGCCGTCTTCACCACTCCCATGACGAGAACTCAGTGAGTCGAGCCAGGTTGGCGAGCGAGGGTCGCCTACCTGTCGTTTTGAGGCGTCCCGACGCGCCTCGGATGCGTGTCGGTGTTAGCCGCCCCATTCGGCGCCGGCGCCGTTCGCTGACGTCACAGAAAACCTCCCTAGGCCATGTATGAGCTAGGGCAACGAAGCAGGCAAGCAAGCAAAGCGATGGGGGTTGATGGTGGTGGTTTTTATGCGATGCTGGATATTATTCCCCATTCCCCCTATAACCCCCATGGAACATTTCCACAGAATTGCCTACGCCCAGGTGTCCGGCTGACGGTTAACTCTAAGCTAGTATCAGGTTGCGTTAAAGTTGGAGTTCGGATTCGGATTGGGCTGGGTTATCCTCAGTGATGGGGATGGGGATGGGTCAGCTGGAGCCAGGGCGCAGCCCGGTATCACGGCACTGGGAACGGCACCAGGGCCAATGTCGAGGCGGGCAACTAGGTCTCGGTGAAGGTCCCGCGGGCTGGTGATGGCGCGTGTCCCTGTGCCCGCCGTCCCACCATACACCAGCTACTAGGTATCGGAAAACCTAGCCGTGGGCTAGGCTATGAAGGGGATGAGGGTTGCCACGCGCGTGAACTCTTGCAGACCCTGATGCAGACCCAGCTAGTACTGTTACCGTTCTTTCTCTCTTTAATTTTGTCTATTTTTTCGCTTCCGCAACCTGCAGGCAGCGTCTTATTTTTAAGATCAAGGGTAGAATACTTCGAGATACTTGTTGCTTTACGCCCACGCAAAAATCTTCGCTTCGTTTTATACCGTGCCTATAATACCTTGTGAATTGACAACCTTTGGTATTCGTTCACTTCTTTTTTTACCACTGAAGAGTATCTTCTGGATTTATCCACTCCTTATTTTGTGTTTTTTCTTGTATTTGTTTCTACAAACTTTGAGGCTTCGACTTATTATTTTTCCCAATGTGCCCTCGAACTTTTTACACAAAATGATAAAAAAAAAAAAACAAAAAAAAACGAATAAACACAACGGGGATGGTTATTAATTGCCTACCCTGCCAGCTGTATCATTATCATAGCACGAGCCCACTGTATACTCATAACTACCTCCTTCGAGTTTGAGAAACGGTGAACAACGGGTCAATCATTACTCGCGCAGCACCTCCTCTTTTTTTTATTTTTGGAAAAATAAGGAAGGCTCTTAATTATCTCCTGTCATGTTTCTACCCTAAGTGTATTGATGATTGACCATCACTTCCCTATCGAGTAAAAAATTACTTTTAAAAATGATACATATATCTGCTATATAGAAGTAGGTAAGCTTGAAGGTGGGCGCGAGGGGTTGGTATCGCACTCCATTCCACTATTGATACTCTACGGGTTTTTTTTTTCTTTTCCTCTTTTTTCTTTCTTTCTTTCTTTTTTTAACAATTACTGGCATAGCCGTAAAAGTAAAAACTAAATCCCTCGGGGGTGCAGGTACATTTGTAGACGGTCGAATGGCGGCCTGCACCGAATATCTCTGTCTCTCTCATTCCAACCCTCTCATACTATCATTTCTGCGCCGTCAAGGTTGCCAAGGGGAGAATATCGATTCAACTTGTTGCATACGTAAACAAAGCTAGGCAGCCGAGTAACGTAATACTAGCGGCTTTTACCTGTAGACTGAACTTGCACCAGGTACCCATATGATCGCCCTTGATGAAAATCTCTATCATCTCACATGGTTATTAAATTCATAATCAATTTCGTTGAAGTTGCATCAAACTAAGTTATAAACTACACGCGAATCGTAGTACAGAGGCACAAAGCACTCCTAAGTCTCTCCTATAAATTTGAGAATATGGAAGAGAATTGGTCTTTTGAGAATTGTGAGAATCATCAGACGTTACCGAAGAGGAATGGGGCTCATGTTTGTCTCAGTTTCTCCAAGTGCAGAAATAGTACATATTTCGATTATTATTTAATGAACTTTGGGAATATCATTCCACGATCTTATATGACGTTCCACGAGTTTGAACCCCGAGTTCATTCTAAGTTAAATGATGCTTTTGAACAGCGGTAGCAAAGTATTAAATGCTTTGAGGTTGAAAGCACCGTCTTATCATATCGCAATGGGTTTTAGAGAAATGTTATATCGTTCGTGCGGTTATAAAGAGAAGTTTAATGTTACCTATTCCATAGTGGAAACTCGATAAAGATTTGATACAGTCACTTGAGAGTCTGAGAGACGGTGAAACACATCAATTACGTGTCTATACTGCTCTGCGTATACCCTATCTATATATATATATATATATATACACCTTCGTCAGAGAGGAACAAGAATCAAACTTATTCAAATATCATTCAAAATAGGCATATGTATGTATAGGTATGACGAAAAAGTTTCTTTTTCTTTCTCTCTCCCATTCTACTCATATGCAAAAATGGTGAATATCGCAGGAATAAATCAACATGTTTGTCCCATTTTGATGCCTGTAACTATGTCTCAGAGGTACCTCGCTACCCACTACACTTATATAGACATCAGAATCACAAAATATATTATACACTACTCCGCAGCGTTAATGGAAAAAAATTCTTCAAACTATGTACATATAGTATATAGGTATCAACATTGATTTCATTGATAGACAGTGACGGATTGTAGGGCAAATAAAAACGTTACGATCTATAATGGACTGTACGTCTGATGTGTATTATCACGTCTGATAAATGTTATTCAATGACATTGGATGGTGCCACCGATGCGTCTGCGGTGTAAAAATATACTTGACGAAAACCATTTCATCTTTCCTCTCTCTTTTTTTTTTTCAATTTTTTTTCGTATAAAAGTCGGTACCTACACGTTGCTAAAACATTCTATCTATCAATTTAATGTTCATTTTTTCAATTTTTATTTTTTTATTTTTTTTTTATCACATAATTGTGTTTAGAATAATTTGTAATAAAAAAGGAACCAAGTGCGGTTCTCTTACTTTATCGCAAAATCTACTTGTCCTGGTGTTGTACAGTTATGCAAATATTCAAAATTGGCTTCTTCGGGTTTCAACGCATGTGTACGCTAATGGCATTGGGATCATTGGCTGTATACAGTAAAACGAACGATACTTGTATCAACTAAGAGCTAAATAATTTTTTGACGGAGTATATTTTGTTGACGATTATCAGACGCGTTCTACCTACAGTATAAAAGTTAACGGTGATATTTTCTACTCGGGTATCTACGGGTACTTATTCTGCAGTGTCAAAGCGAGAGGAGTACCTACACATACTCCAAACTCTACATGCCTTCATGCATGCCTTGCAATTTGCAGTTATATTACTGCGGTCAAACTTTACCAGCGTCACATACCTATGCAGTCTGAAAGATGAACTGATTTAGCAAAATTCTGAAAGGATATAGAAATGAAAAGACCCTGCCTATGCCAATAATATGTAATTCTGACCCCTAACACACTCAATGAAATTTACGAGCTTTTATAGTAGGTACTCGCTACTACAGCTCTACTCCTCCCACAGAGAAATATTTCCAGATTTCAAGAGGCAGCCTTTATGCAGACATAAATATGTATCAATCGATTGTAACGCATCGTAATCGATCATTCAAAGAATAATTTCGACGCTCCGCGGAGGCGGGGAAAAAAATCTTCTGAATAAAGGAATACAGCGCTGTTTACGGAAGAAAAAGCTTCTGTTAAATTCAGCTGATGATATTTATTAATATATAGAATGAAATTGAAAAAAAAAGAATTTTAAAAGAATATTTTTTAGAAATGTGTTTATCAATAATTTTGCTGCTTAACTCGAAATCGCCATCTATATATTGGCGATAACTCACGAGTGACATGCATATAAGGTATGATACTTTATCATAGGTATAAACCTTTGGATTTCCGTCTCGCCTTATAAGTGGCTTAAGTTACGAAAATAAATTCGATTCTTTGCGAATGATTGGTCAAAAAATTATGGGAAAAGATTCATTTATCAATTGTCCAACGGTCTTTGAAAGCTCGTAAAACTTTAGCTGTATACTAGGTATCTTTTCTCCGCTGACTGACACATCGCGAACCTTCAAAGAAAGACATACCAATTTCTAGGTGATCGATCATGATATAGAAACATGATGGATATATATATGAATGCGGTATGTATATCTATATAGCTTTATACTCGCGGAAGCTTTTGATTGAGAACTTTCAATGATTTGTGAAAATTGTTAGAAATAGAGAAATACCTATATCCATTCCCTTAGAGGGTTGATGCAGTAAACCCCAATGTGGTGAAAACCGTCTATACCCATACCTACAAGTTAAATTTATGCGATTTATTGTGATTTATTTCAGATTTTCTAGTCTGACATCGGGGGCCAGCTAAAATCCTTAGGGATAACATATTAAAGTGCGTATATCGTCCTCCAAAGCCGCAGTCGGTCTTCAATTAGTTTCGAATTATTAACTTCACAGCTTTACAGCTCAGCAGCTGTTAACATATCGTGTTACTTTTTACTATCCAACTATAAAAGAAAAAAAAAAATAAAGTAACATGGTACATAATATACCATGTATATGTTACGCTGTATGACCATATGGCACGTGGTTCCATAAAGTACTTTACAACTGGACTTTGCAACTTAAACTTTGTTTACGACTTTTGAGCCCATGTGTGTGCGGTGTACATACGTCTGCGTATGATACGTATATATGTCATATACGATACGTAGTAGCTTTTAAAGCTCGTTTTAGTCTGGCGGAACTATACCACGTCGCTTCTTCGATCCACATCTCGCGCATCTTTTCAATTGCGCGCCCTATACCAACGTTCACTATTTTCAGGATTCGAAAAACAGAAAGAAATAAAGAAAAAAGAAATAAACATTTATATATTGGTATAAATGATTAGGTATAGGTATATATATAGATTTTCGTTAATTAATTATAAAAAATGTTTTAATTATTTTATTAATCAATATTTTACAGTGTAATTTGAAAAAAAAAAAAAAAAAACAAATTTACTATTTCGCATATATATATAGTTATAACGGATTATCTTTACATATAATATATATATATATATATATATATATATACTATACCAATATATATATATATCTAATTAACGACTGGCGCGGACCTTATCCCGTCAATTATTTACTTCCCGAGTGATGATCATATGTATATATATGCGTTAGTTAATGTTTTCATCTTTTTATATACTACTATATGTATATATATATACTATTGCGTAATAATTATATATATATATATATAATCTTAATACGTATAGCACTCTTTACCTTAAATAATAATTATGTTATATAAATATATAATACACACACATACGTGGAGACGTGCATCTACTACATATATACCTATATATATATATATATATATATAATGGTATACGTATATACGTATCCTAATAATCTATACATACATATATATATGTATATATGTATATATACATATAGATTAGTGTTATAACATCGTAAGTTAAGATGTAAGGTTCATTCGCATCGAATTGAGCATATATGTATGTATATTCTATAGTCAGCAATGTGGGCAACGTACGAGTCCAACTTCGTCGCAGTTCATGCACTTTAGCGCTACAAATTCCGTGGTAAAATCGTTGCGGTGTACTGACTTTTTGCTACCATTGCAGACTGAGCATGGCAAGAGACGATAACCACCACAAATCTGGCAGGTTGTGCATGCGTCTGGGCTCTGAAATATTAGAAATATTAATTAAATTAATATTTATCATTTTATACAACAAGAATAATAAACATGCGATGAAATTATACCTTCGAGTATAACAAACTCGAAATTCAAAATTGACAAATAGCTCTTAAACGTCGCAGGTGACAAAAAGCCTAATTACATTTACTCGTTGTATACCCAAAACGGCTTGACAGATAAATATACATACTAAACGTATATAAAGGTGCTTTTTATGGACCAATGTCGTTTTATTTTTTATTTTTCATTTTTTTTTTTTTTTCGTAGGAATGAAGAGCACGCATCCTTATTCCAAATATTTAGATGTACCTATCAATTTTTGAGATTAAAATCCGAAATACCAAAAAACGGTATGATAATATATCGCGGCAATTATTACATTCGCGATACCACGTTGTTATTTTTTTTTTTATTTTATTTTATTTTTTTTTTCAGATTAAGCTAGCGATTAAATAGAAACTGTAAACTCTATAATCGTCTAACGGTCTGCAATAATATGGGACTCGGATATCTGGTCTAACGTATATTATATTATGTGACCGAAAAAATGTTTTTTTTTTTTTTTTGCCTTTTTCTTTTCAATTGAACGAAAGGTTTAAAATGATCAAAATTAAATCAACGCTATACCCCCAATGGATACCAAAACGTTACTAGAGCGTTAACGCACAATGAAACTAGACCAACTATATATTAGAATTTTGAGGAAGGCCTGTGGCCCCAGTGTAACAACCTTTTGTTACAAATAAGTGGGTATACGTGTACCTAAGGTAACTATATATATATATATATATATATATATATATAGTTATCAAGATATATACTCCGATCGTAGTATAGTAGCTTGACACGAAAATTTTTTTTTTTTTTAACAGTGTAAGTAAAGAGCCTGGTCAATAAGAAGGGGTAAGTAAGATAGCGGCAGATAAAAGTGAAAGGATTGTACAACCTTGTGTTTGCCACAACCTAGCCTAACCCAAGTTATAGGTATAAAGCTAAGCTAAGCTGCGTATTATTGTGAGAGAAGCAAAGTTCGCTTTTAGCGCTAACAGATTCCAAACGCGAGATCCGCCTATCACGTTCCCAAAAAATTGGCAAAAATATTTTATAATATTATAATATCATCGAAAACCTGTTTGCTGTTTAGTTTATTCATTCTTGTATATATATTTTTCTACTTATCGACGAATATTACGTAGTATAGCAATCGAATGATTATTAGACGTAATTGCAGAATCTTTTAGGTTTTAGTATGAAAATCAACGTAATAGAGGAACCAGCTACACGAGGTGTGAGAATTTCTGTATATTTGTTTGTCATTTTTATGCAGAATATTTATTTATTAGCTAAAGTTTATACAGCGTGTATATAACTTTCGTATTATTATTTAGCTGTCTTACAGCGTGCACACTGGGACAGTCGGAGGCTGTTTCTTTAGCTTCGGGCGAAAATAATGGCCTCTCTTAAAAGATTGAGTAGTGATTTATTGCGTAAGGCCGTGGCCGTGCCTGGCTACAAAAGCGTGACGTAAATTTCTATGCAAATTGAAATAACAACAGGGGAAAAAAAAAAAAAAAAAAAAATCTCTTTTTAAATATTTCTCTTTAACAAAGATCGTTGACTCAATGTAAACTAGAACGACTCATATCTTAAATAAATTTTTCGTTTCATACATAATCTTCGAACTGTTAATACACTCGCGTGTAACAGACGGACGAATAACGATTCGTAATCGGATTTCGTAAGCTATCAGTCAAAAGAAAATCCTATTTTTCACATCAGACTTGAACTAATGATTCGTAAAGCTCTTTTTGCCACCAAGACAAGAAAAAAGAAAAAAGGAAACTTCTAGTTTCTTACGCTCCCTTAACGGCTCTCTCTCTCTCTCTCTCTCTCTCTCTCTTTCTCTCTATTACTATTATTTCTCTATACCTTGAGGTGGTGAGAGCCTAACGATACCAAGTTTTAGGTAATTAATTTCTTCGATATTAACAAAAAGCTTGATTGGTTTGGTTGTAAAAATAATTAGATTAGAAAGTTAAATTGCGGTAGTATAATATGAGATTTCAAATTTTATGTACTATATACGATCGCTGATTTGTCAGTTTCTCTGAAAGTCACATCACGCGAAAAATTGTTTTCTTTTTTTTTTTTTTTTTTTTTTCTTGTTTTTTTTTAATGGTTTTATACGCCTTGCGAATATCTATACCTATATACGTTATAGAGAAAAGTGAAAAAACGAAAGCAAAAAAAGAAAAAGTGAGAAGAAGATAAAAATTTAACGACTAAAAAATCTGATTAGTTTTTCACACGAACTTGACTATCTCTATTATTCACAATTAGTCTGGTGTTAAAAGACTCACCTTGTAAGGCTTGAGCATGCGTCTTAATTCTCCGGACTCGTTCAGCCTTTCCACAACTTCAGCATCCTGAAAATTAGAGAAAAAAAAATTAAAAGATTTGTCTAGGACTGGTTAAAAAAATACACTAAAATAACATTAGCTTGACGCAGGAATTATTGTAGCTGATTAGAAGAAGAAAAAACGTAAAAAAAACTAAAAAAAAAAAAAAAAAAAATTATTAGTAAAACGATAAAAATTTGATAAAGCTTTCATTGCCTATCAAGTGCCACTCTAATCGGCCAGGCATAATCGAGATTTTAGATAAGAACTTGAAATTTCTAACGGATATTGCGTGATTATACCGGTAATGGCTATATTAAAACGACTCGAATTCGATAAGTTTAAATAATCGATTTTTTGGTTCGACGAACTTTACCATCTCTAAAATTTTTCGTCTCAATATAGTATATATATTTCCCATTCGAGAAAGCGGCTCTTTACCTATCCTAGCCGGAATGTGTTCTGTTGGTAATAAAATAAAAAAAAGTAAAAAAATAAATAAAAAAAAAAAAAAAAAACTCGTACCTGTGCCGAATGTTTATTAAACGAGTCGTTATAGCTATATTTACGTTATACTGATGCTTCGAGATGATCTAATCAGTTTGCGGTGTCGATTATACGAGAGGCTCTTCGACGTTTTTTTTTTTTTTTTTTTTCTATACAATTTCATTTTATTCCGTCTTATTTTATACGATTTTTATTTCTTATTTCTTATTTCTTATTTCTTATTTCTCATCTTCTTATAACGTAGTATAGTACCTATAGATGTATAGTATAGCTATAGGTACTCTGATAAAAATCTACACCCGGTAATACCAATCAGCACGATAACCGGTGTAAAACTACTACGTCTTATACCTTATAATGCTTTATAAAGGCGATGAAATTTGAAACGTTATGATTCACAAAAGAATTTGACGAAATAATATTTAATATCACATTTTCATGATGAAAATTAAGATCCGCGGGATTTTCGAGCTGACGTACGTACAGGGTACCTTGAAGTTATAATATATGCACACAGCGACACGATAATAGAGCCGCTAACCGCGTCCTTGATAAAAATTTATTATGAAAAAAACGGAATAACCTTTCGCACCTCGTGTTGTTGAATCGTAAAATTTAAATACCGATATAATCTTGCGAAATACGAATAAAAATAAATCGCCTTTTTAAATCCGGATTCAATTTTTTTTTTTTTTTTTTCTTCTTTTTTTGAAAATACAGCAATACCGAATTTAAACAAAGCCTCTTTCTTTCTTTCTTTCTTTCTCTTCGTTTTTCTTCTCGGTCTATTCATCGGTTTTCAAATTCGCTGAGTGATGTAAAATAATTATAATCTGACGCAGTAGAATTGGAATGCAGCCTTTTATAGGTGCGTTTATACGTGTTAGTTACATACAGCATACAGCATACAGTATATACCCGCTTTCATATGTATCTCTCTATACATCTGTGAGACATATTTGTATACGTAGGTAGATATGAACGAAGAAGTGGTTCTAGGTGGCAGGCTCGGCCTCACCTCTCGCAAACGGCCTTGGATCAAATGGCTTGACATTTCACTTATATATATTTATTCGAATATTTATTTGCCTATATATACTCAACTTGCAGACTCGGTACATATACTCTTGAAAATTATTCTGTCTGACGGCTAACATAAGAACGTGTCTCACATCCTCGAATAGGTACTATATCGAATAATGAAACCGGATTTTTTGAATGCTCGATAAAATTCCAGTAAAATTTTCGGCCCCTTGTTCAAAAATAATTAGCTAAATTGACTTTCGCTTTTTTTTTTTTGTTTTTTGTTTCCCCATTAAAATAGTTTTTACCCCTAAAAACGACACTTGTAGATTTATAATCAGTCTGATAGGTTGAGTATATATACGTGCTAATTCAATTCAGTTAGAATTTAACCAATTCGAGATCAGCGGTTTAACCCATGGGAAAGATACGACGATAAATCAATCGAGATTATCACAGACGGTTCAGGGAGGCGTTAAGAATTGAACAATCTCTTCTTTTGGGGTAAAAATAAGAGAAAAATAAAATAAAAAAAATTGATAAGACGTAGAATATGAGAGGAATATTTTATTCGTTGAAAAATGTCGTATCAAATTTTAACACCGGTTTTTCCCATTATATATTATATTATATTATATTATATTATAATACTTGTCTCTGTGTTACGCAACGGCTGATTTGCAAGACACACATAACTCGTTTACGATATATCAATATACGTTAAGTATATACATACGCGCATATTGTTCGTACATATGTGTATATAAACGAATACCTATGTACATGTGTTACATGTCTATCTGGAGGTAAAACCACGTCATGTGGAAGTTTTAACCGCCTGAAGAAGTTCTATACTTAAATATGAACGATCAGACGAGACGAGACGAGACATAAGACGGATTTTCAACGTGACAACGTTCCAGAAGTTTGTCCAGTCTGAAATTTGTTGCAGCTTGATACGTTCTTTGATTACTAATAATTCAATCATCCCTTTATATACGTATCCACACATACGCATGCATATATAAATATATATATATACGTATGGTGTCACGGTGCTAAGTCTCACATATCCATCACACGTTCCTAGTTCTCACGATCCTTCTATGAGAAAATAACGCAATCGTGTGACCGTGCTGTTTCATTTTAGTTTTTAGTTTTTTTTTTTCTTTTTTTTTTTTTTTTTAATTTATTTGTTTTATAATCAATAATTAATAAACACTTTGTATCGGGTAATTATTAAACCATTAATATCAGCTTAACTATTATACAATAATCAATAGTCATACCCGCGTATAATACATGAGCGTATAAATTATATATATATCGGTGTAGACACTAGGGCCGTGACAATGAGCCATGTTCCATACAGTTCCTATATACCAAGTATATATGCTCATAAATTCCCACAGTTTGATTTTGACCAGTCATCAAAATCTAGTTTGACATTTCATTTCAGCTGGTTATAACTTTCTCTACACGCTGATCTGACGCATGTTGGGTAATCTTAATTCTTAACTCGGTTACTACATAAGTGGTAGTATATGAAATGATCTGAAAGTCAATTTCTGGTTTAGCTCTAATCCGCAAGTAGGTATACCTATACAGGCAAATAGCGAGGATGGAACCTTCGTAGATGTTACGAAGGTCGAGTTTGTCAATTCGTTTTTATTCTTATTTATTTATTAATTTTTTTTTTTTTTTTTTTTTTTTACTTGTATTCTTTTACTTATTTCACACAATAGTCGAGGAGGATGCTGCCATCAGGTACAGCTGGCCACGTGATAAAACAAGGAAGGTGCCACGTGAGGATTGACTGTATATTTTACCACCCACGCAAAAGCTGTTACATATACCTACTTACTCGTATTGAGAGAGTTAAATAAATTAATGAAAAATATTTCTTCTCTCTCTCTCTCTCTCTCTCTTTATACCCTACAATAATATTTTCTTTACCAGGTTGAAATTTTCGGTAAGAAATTGGATCGAGATAATCACGTATTTTGATTATATATGACTAATTATTATTATTCGTAGTTCTATATGATTTTGATATTTTCTGATAAATAATAGAGCTATTATAACGAGCGTTAGATAAACCAGTGCCCATGCCGTGGAGATAAAAATAATTAAAACAGTTTTGTTCTGTTTTATTTAGTTTTTTTTTTTTTTTTTTTTTTTTACACCCACGCAGTGACATTGATCGTATTCCGGGATCGCGTAGGTGTGCGATAATTGAGTTTGGTAAATCGAGGATTGTCGAGTGGCGTTTTTTTTTTTTTTTTTTTTTTCACGTAAGACATCTAAGCCTGCGAGGCTCGATTCAGGAAGCTGAAACCTATCTCCGTGGCAAAAGAATAAGAAAAAGAGGAAAAAAATCCATTAGGTATTCAGTTCCGTCTGTACCTACCCCGATGTATTGGCCATCGATAAATAGCTGGGGAACCTGAATGGTTGTGGTCTGAATACGGTCGCGAAGTTCTTTCTGATATTCCGTGCTCATGAACATGTCACGATCTTCGTACTTCACCATGTGTGTCCTAAGTATTTGTTTCACTTTGGTACAGGCGTAGTAAGTCTCGCGTACGATCCCCATAGTCGTTGTGTAGATGACCACCTTTCCAGCGTCCTTCAGTTTATAATTCTGAAAATAAAAAAATATTAGAATAAATATATAATATGTTATATCCGAGGTCAGTCGATTGAGGACACTAAAATTTCATCCTCGATTCATTTCGGAAATAATGTGCTAATAATTAACTGATGTATAAATATTGAAGATTTCTTACGAGACACTAAACTCGTAAAGATATTTTCGTAATAATTGTAACAGATTTTAAATATTTAATCTAAATTCGTTGGGGTTTGATATTATCGTCATGATTATCAGTCAAGACCGGACAGTGCTATTGTTATCAAAAAAAAAAAAAAAAAAAAAAATGAGCGATTAGTGGTGAAACGTGAAGCAGCACTGATGGGCTGAAAAACCTTTTCTACGGATGACCAGTTTTGTTGTTCTTATAGATTATGCGATAACGGCTATTCTCGAGTGTCAAATGACGATGATATGGCATACTGCACTTGTTATAATCGAAATTTCTGCCACAATGTTACGTCAAAGAGAGATAGAGATAGAGAAAGAGAGAGAGACACGAGTCAAACGGTTCATTTTTCCAACTCTTTCAATTAAACCGAATAATCCGAACGACCTTGAGCTTTCCGAAAGGATTACGACGACAGAAGAGTGAAATATGATCGTCTAGATTCTGCAGGGTTATCGGGTTCATGTACCAAACCAAAGTCGACGCTGCAGCTTCGGCTGGCACAGGATTAGCAAGTTTTGTTTACCAATAAGGGGAAATTATACGTTGGCGAAATGGAAAGCTCTTGTTTCGCGAAAAAGGTAAATTCACGCTTATACAGTGTCTGTGCGCCGTATTAGATACCCGATGAGCATGCCTAGCCTATGGTAAACATTATAATGCATAATGGATGTCAGTGAATGTTCTTTTTTTGGAAATCGTTAAACTCTCACTATTTGACATCAGCTATAACTTCTATACAGTCGCCAAATGGATAGTCAAACTTTAGTCAAAATACTGCAGTACCTATCTAAAGTTTAAATGATAATCTCCTGATGTATATACACGTATAGGTATATAGGTACCAAATGTTAAACCCCCCTTCAAACTTCACTTCAGGGCTCATTTACTCCATGTACATCAACTCTGGCTGTTCAACATATTTATACAAGTATATATGTATATGTACACTGTCACGTCAGCGTCCTCGACCCGAACCTAAGCCCAGTACATAAATGGATTTCATATGGCCATAGTAATCATTGAACAATATGTTTATAGCAAAAAAATGGTTTTTTTTTTTCCCCCTCTTCATACCATGATGACTATAAAAATTTGTCATACGTATACTCAAGACTGAAATTCTAATATGGGATGAGATATCTTCTCACCCATATGTATATGTGTATAAAATGTGTAGACGATGTTAACGCGCAGTGTTACATAAACGGATTTAGCTACGGGCATATGATATAAAAGCTTTAATATTTTCTTGTCGTTTTACGTAACTTTGGGTCCCACAAAGAGATCATGATTTTGTTAAATTAACTTTCACTAAGTAAGTATACAAGAGCGTAAACCATATTGCAAATGTAAGATATAGGTACAGCTATAGATCGTGGGTAAACCTATTTGTACCTGTGTTATATACGCAAAGATATATGTATATTATTCACCTGCTGCAGGCAGGTAGGCAGGTAAGACTTATACCTCCTTACCGCAAACCGATTTTCATAACTGTCTTTCGCTGAACGTTAAGCGATCGTTTGATACAGAAGTAAATGCCTGTATATGTGTTACACACACACACATATATATATTTATATATTTACAAATTTTTTCTTATTTTTTTTTACTTTTTCTTCATACATACATATATATATATGAAATATATATATACAGTATATTTATGTGCACGGTATATAACGGTTCTCAAGAACGCGATCGATATACACCGCAAGACAATTGTCAGTCGCGTGGCGAGCTGTTTCTCTTGTCCTAGGCTTTGCGGTCTAATTCCAATGTGTAAAAAACAATTTATGTACATGTGTATTGGAACGCAGTCAAGTTGCGAATCGTTCTCTTATATTGTAGGTGCGGCATGGATATACATACATAGTGAAAAATCTAATGAAAAGTAATGTTATTTTAATTACATGTATATCTATATATGAAGAAAAAGACCACCTCTGAGCGGTAATTAAATCGCTTGCCAAACCCATTGAAATAATTATCATTTTTGCATCTCTGCAGCAAGGATTTGCACTGTATTATATATAGTGTCTCGTCGTATATAGTATAGTAAAAATAAAAACTAAGAAATGAAATCGCGAATTATTACTTTCGCTAATATAATCTAAGCGACCCTAATTAATCTTGACCATCAAAAGCTATTAGGGACTGTTTTGTTATTTCGTTTAGAAAATGGAAATACGAAACGATAATAATTTGGGAATTAAGGATTCGGGATTTGGGATTCGGTGAATTCAGAACACATAGAGTTTAGGTTTATAAATAATGGTTTGTCATCTGCAAGGAAGAACCTTTGATGGTTTTGGATTACTTTAGATTTGTGTCCTTTACGTTATAACGAGATGAAATATGCTCGGGGAGGAATAGCTGCCGCGATATAATAAATCGGCTGGCATTTGTACAGCTGGTGATAATTTGATAATACCTACTCCTTGAATAATAATTATATTCGATATAATGTCGAAGCGGTATATAATGGTAGGTAATGGTAAAGGTAAAAATTTGAAAGCTACAGACTGTAACTAGCGGAAAACTTGAAGAGCCATTGATTCACTCGAGCGTCTAACTCCTGCACTTATAAATCGTTGGCTCGTTGAGTTAACGGCGTTCCATTTTAGTTCAAGATTTAAATTGGGCTGAAACAAACCTCTTCGCCACGTTCTGAGATGAGAAAAGCGGGAAATAGACGGAAGAAAGAGAGAAAGAGTGGGAAGAAAAAAATCCTTCGAAATTGATCTGCAGCATTTTGGCTAATCGCCGGAAGTACTTGACTTCGTTCGGATGAAAGTAACGCAAATTATGCTTTTGATATGCAACGGTCGTATATCTTATAGTTAGTCTGAAAAGACATTCTGGTATTAACAAATCTTTCCATCATCACTCCCTGGCAAATTTTGATCTTTAAATTTTCACAAAAAAAAAAAAAAAATCTCGTAAGTTTAGACAGGTATTTCAGATTTCCAACGGTGTTGTACTCATCGTTGTAGACTGTTCCGTTTATGGTCCTTTCGGAGATACGACTATATGCCGGTTTAGGGTACTGAGAAAGGCGCAGTTCCTCTAAATAGTTTAACAGCTCTAGAATCGTCGCGAAACTTTCTACACTACTATACACCTCGGAACTGAATCAATCATTCGAGAAAACTTTTACACAGGATTGCGACTTGAAGAGCCTATCAACGTTTAAGATATTTAACAGCAAAAAACAAAAGGAATAGCTATGATTCCTATCATGGAAAAATAAAAAATAAAAAAAAAATAAAAAAAGAGAAAGAGACATAAAAAACAAAACACTTGTCTCATCGACGTCAAGGTGTTACTAATCTGTGGAACACATCAGTTCCTTTGATATCATTAATCTAAGATCTATACATACGTAAATGTATATGTAGAGCATTATTAAAACGACGATAAAACTTGCTGTGCAATTGAGATATGACTGAATAGGAAGCTTAGTTTATGATGTTTCTGACTCATCGCGATATGTGAAACAAATTTATCAGAAACTGCTTATCGCTGATCGTATACCTATATAGTACATATGTATGACTGGTGTATATATTTTCTTAAAGACAGAAACAAATAAGCCCAGGTAGGTTCGTAAAGTCGATTTCTCCACAACTGGGGTAACGCTACGGCAGATCAGGTTGCCCACTGACCGGAATTTACCGCTACTACTCAAGGCTGTGCACTGTGCAATGTTTGCTACGTGCCATTAGCACTTCTCGACGCGTTTAATCTAACTAACGCCATAAAATATATATTTAATTCCATGAAAAAAACCTCTTGCTGTTGTTTTATCATAATCGTATATATTATAAGCTGGTATCTCCTTATGCTTTGTGTTTGAACGGAATAAAACCGCACGCAGATTATTCCGCGGGCTAATGATCTTCAAAGTTTCTCACTGCACAGAAAGAAAGATTGACTTGATTCGAGATAATTTTGCGGTCCAAAAATGAAGATCGAAATTTTCTCGGATGAAATAAAAATTTTTCTCGAACCAAAAAAATTTGAAAAATTTTAGGATCTTAAGTATCTCATGATTCTATGACCTATATTTCGATATGTTTGGCAACGAAAACGAGGTCGTAGTTCTAACGACTATATGTACGCAATCTGGAATTGTCTTTGTCATATTATAATTGTAGGTAAAAGTATAATCAAGTTAAATGAGTATCATAACCACGTGATGTAATCCTATCCACTAATTATAAGCCTGGTTATACAGCCATCATCTCCTCTTCTCGAAAGTTGCCGAAATTTTTGACAATTTTCTTCAACACCAAAACCGTGGCATTTACTATCATAAATTTCTCTAAATAACTCGAAAAGCTATTATATATAGGTGAGAGGGTTGCAGCCGCCATTCATCAACGTGTTTTTCCTCTAAACGTGATGTAATTTCGTTAGTTTTCTTTTTTTCTTTTTTTTTTTTTCTCGTAGATTAATCAATTCGTCGAGACGCTTGAACATAACTTTTGACCTACGATCGATGTTAACGTTTGGGCTTTGATTCTAAATCTTTTTTAGAACCAGCTTGAAATCGCAGCTGTTATAGACTAGCTAGAAGATAAAACTCGTGTTAAAAGTTATGGCTATAGTTTACGAATTCACAAAAAAGGGATGAAATAAAGCGCCTTCCAATTATCAACGTTGCACACAAATTATTTCTGCTTTCCACGCCCGTTTCGTTCGCTAATTATTTGACAACTTAGAATGAAAATTTCTACATTTAATTACAGATATAAAACCAGGTGTAATTATACCGCGTATACAATTATTATATGCAGTCATAAATGAATACTGAACAGTTTCTTTAATCAAACAAACACGTATCGATTAGGAGGTTTACTCGTAATCAAGTAGATAGCTGTCGAGTCATTTCACGCATCATATCATTTTCCTTTATAGGATTCCTATAGACCGTCTCACTATACATATAGCAGAATAAGTCTAATACTCGTGTTGAGCAATGCAATTTGCAGAATTGCATCGGACCTCATATATGCGAGCTTGGTATCCGAAGAGATCATTACCTACCTCGAGATTTCGTAACGAGAATAATCAGCCCTGTTTTCTCAATTCGACAAATACTATACTCGACTGGATGGCGTTACGGAAGTAGAAACCGTAACCGTAATCGTAATGGCAATGATTCGAACTATCAGAAACATGAATTAACCAAATTTTACAATCGGCTTAAAAAAAAATAAAAAAATAAAAAAAAAAAAAAAAAAATAAAAAAACGCGTGTCCAAAGTAATAATAATTCGTGAAAAAAATCTTATAGAATTATTACAGACAGATGTGATATAAATTGATTCTCATTTTATAAATATATATTATTATACGAGGGAATAAATTATCAACCCTTTTTTTTTTTTTTTGAAAGAAAGAAAGAAAGAAAGAAAAAAAAACCTTTTTTTTTTTCGTTTTCATAACACCTCCGCTATGTTATATGCGAGAGAAACTAACGACGCGATCAAATATCTACCAATTAGACTCAATTTCGTAGTGAGCCAGAAACTCTGTCAAAATTGGAGAGGGGCCCGCTCTCACCTGTGAATATTTTTTCTGTATGTAGATATATGCATGTGTGTGTATGTGCAGATTACTACGTTATAACTAACTGTTAGCCCGAGGGGGTCTTGTGTTAAGAAAACTATTGAAATAAAATGGAACAAGTACGGTTAGACGATAATATATATTCTAGTCATGTATGGTATTATATGAGAGGTTGAAAAACTTCGAGATTGAATTTTTCGCGAAACTAATAAACTCTCGAAGTTTCCATTGGGGCTTTTAGTTTCTAGTTGCTATTGTTTATATACGTTTCCACGATTATAAGAATCACGTGGAATTAGGTATATATACCTACGTATATCATTGATAAAAATCTTGATCTCTATAATTTTTATTTCAATCGTAGCTATATAAATCCACCCTTGAAAAATTTGAACTAATGAATAAATTAATAAATTAATGAATAAATAACTAATAATTTTAAACGAAATTCCAACTTGATCTCTGCTGCCCGTTGTACGACCTACTTGGCCTGACGCAATCGAAAATTAAGCAACGTTTTTATAATTACAAACTACATATATATACATATATATATATATAATATACTATATAGTGTATATCCATATACCTGTAAGAGGTAAGGCACGAGTCAGACTCTTTCATTATAAAACACGTGCAAAAAAAAAAAAAAAAAGAAAAAAAAAAAAAAAATTATTGTAAAAAAGTATCGTGCGTATAGTCGTTAAAATATAACCGCGAGATCTTGTTCTTCTCATGATACAAATGTATAGGCATGTGTATTTTGTAGATGGTAGTACAATACGTACTATACGTACGTATATATGTAATGTACGATTTCATCGCCATTACTAACTCCACGTGGGCTGCTACAACATATTATATATATATATATATATATATATCTAGTTCGACACAGCTGTTGTAACAAGTATATAGAGATATAATTTTTTTCGCTTATTTGAAGTTATTGTTATTTAGGTCCAGTGCGCGAATCTCAACGGAGCTTACGATCTTGATGATCCTTAATTTTTTTTTAAATTTTTTTCCTTTTTTTTTTTTTTTACAGCTAATCAAACAAGAGATAATCTTTTTTATTACCCTATCGTGTCACGTGTTGCGTACAGATTCGTCTAGACGATATCAACGATAAATCTATGGCTAGAATAATGTTTATAAATGAAAGAAGAAGAAGAAAAAAAAAGAAAAAAAAAAAAAAAATAGTAAAACGAAAAAATTAATACGAACGCGATACATAAGACGTGTTTTATCTCAATTGATTAATTGATTTATTGATTGATTGAATAAAGTAAAGAATCTAATCCGTATTTTATATACCTATGAGATAAATGAAAAATTATAAACGCTAAAAACCGGTAGGTGAGAAACAGAGAGAGGAGCCAACTGAATCTGCTGTCGCCGCGTCGGCTCTTTGACCTGCTTTCTCTTTCCCCCTCGATCTGTCCTGTGCAAGCTGATTCGGACATTCATTCTTGCTAAGTTTTCTTAGAATTGTAAAGAAGAAAAAATAATTCCAGAGTATATACAGTGATCTGGTTGTAATTATAACAATTTCATAATCGGAAGATAGCTGATGCGATTGGTATTAAGATTATACAATTAAAATCCGAGGGGTTTAAAGAGCCAGCGGAAAATACGGATACATCCACTCTTCGGGGTCAAGGAACTTTAATATCAAACGAACTTGTTAACCTGTAGAAAGTCGCGCTACGGGTGGTTTCCGTTTTCAGAACGCAAGTGTCAAGGTTCTTCTCTCGCTGCACGTTTTTATAATATACAGAGAAATTCATTTTTCATCATTCATAGTATGATATTTCTATGATGGGCGGGGAAAAATCTTCACGCAAATAATACTATAGCGACAATGATTACGTAATTATTGCCAATCGTCGATTATCTCATAGCGTGATTGAAAATATTTCATAACATTTCCTGCTAGTAGGAGCGGCCGATGTTTGTCTCATGAATTCTTATTCAAATATTACGTTGCTTTGCGGATATTGAACATCGTGCAAAGATTTACGATGATTTAGTGAAACTTTTGTCAGTCGGATAACTTATAACCGCGTCCTGAGGACGTTCCGCCCCAACTTTCTTTCCATCTTTATATCGAAACTCTGCAGCCTCTGATCAAGACGAGAAGACGTAGTCTAAGAACTCGCGTTGCAACGATTCGATAAATAAATGATAAAACAAACAATTTTTTGTCAACTTTATTTCTGGTTCTTATAATTTGTTCGAATAATTAAACACACGTATAAAAATAATACGAATAAAAAAGAAAAGAAAAAAAAGAAAAAAAGAAAAAAAGGAAAAATAAAAATGAAATATTGGTAGCGCTATTATTACTCGTTTTTCGTCAAAGAGAATGAAATATATCTGGTAGTACTTTGAAGTGAAATTTATTCGACAAGTAACACGACATATGGTATCTGCGGTACAAAGCCATGAAAGGCAACCTTCAACTTATAATTTGTATTCATTATTTTCTTCTTTTTTTTTTATTTTTTTCAGACATTACCCGGGCAGGGTTTAGGCTCAATTTTAATTGTTAGGACACATTTTACTCGCGTTATCATTTCGATCTTTTAGAACCAAATGTAAAAATGATCGACAAGAATTAAAACGATTAATCATAATATATTATATTACGAGCGTCGCGTAGATATACAATATAGTTGTAAATGAATAAATAAATAGATTTTTCATCCTGTTCTCGGCTAATATGATACCTTATTAAGAAATGTCAAACGCGAGATTGTTTATTGAGATTAAACGTACCGTAGGCAACCTTGCAGAGTATGAGATATAGCAGAGAACCCGGAAGACCGTATAGTTCGCTACCTGTTTTCATATACGTTCAGGACAGACTTTTTGAATTGTGATCGGAATAGGATTGACTTAATTTGAATAAGTTACGCAATAGCTATGAGGTCTCGAAAAAGAAAAAAAGAGAGAAAAAAAAAAAAAGAAAAAATTCAACCATATAGGTGTACATGGACCGGGTCTGAATCTATACGTGTGTCTATATATATATATGAGTTTACGAACCACTAATCTAGCTTGTAGTTTGATAATTTAAAAATGATGGCAGAAGAGGCCTTATGCCTTGCCTTGCCAGTCGTTATGTTACGTTACGTTATATATTCGCTTGGATAATGATCTGCAGTGATAAAATAGTCGGAAGATGTGTTATAGGTGATCATAATTTGATCGTTTGAATTCGACGATATATGAATAATTAAAAGTTTTCTATATAACGGTGAGTTTTAAATATTATAAAATGAATATTAGTGCGTTACATCAGACGTGAAATTTGAACGGAATTCATTATTAGAAACTAATATTAAGCGAGAGCCAATAAACTCGCTATTATTATAGATTGCAAACTACAATATAAGAGGAAAAGTTACGAGACTGATCAGGCGAATTTTGGTAACGCGATATTTGGCTCGAGGCCGCAGCACGGGGTCCATAGAAGAAATAACATCCTTAGAGCAAACCGAATTATTATTTCTTCCAAGTGAACGATAATTAGGATTCGCGTGAAACAGCCGTGGCAATGAGAGAAAAGAAAACAAAAAAAAAAAAAAAAAAATTTACAGTGTGTATATGAAATCGGTTATTTTTTATGTAGTTTTTTTTATTTTTTTTTCGAGAGTTCGGTTGAATTCCCATGGGAATTAACCACTCAATATACATACCTTTCTTTATTATGAAGATTTATTGTGTAGGTATACCCTGCATCGGCGTCTGGAAAGACTTTTACCGAGAAACATAGCCGTCATATTCTTTAAATAAAAAGTTTTATATGCGTAACTCGGGCGAAAGTTTCTCCCAACCAAAGTACTATACGAGTATAACATCAAATGTCGTAGTATACTTTTAATACAGACTTTCGGAACTTTAATCTCCACAAGAGTCTAGACTGATGACTAGTATAGGTATAGGATACTCAAATCACAATGTATGGAATTTAGGTCCTATAACTGTCGTCGTAGTTCAATCGTGTCGAAGGAAAGTCACATTAGCCCTAAATCAAGCTACTAAACGGGATTGCTGGAAATGTTTGATATCAAGCCAGAGCGAGGTGAGGTGAGGCATAAGGCTGGGCTTTGCGATAGAAGAAAAAAAAAAAAAAAAAAACAGCAAACTGCGAATAGCAGGTGAACGTGTCGCACTTACTAAACGATTTCTCTATACATTAGCTGTTATACTAATGGAAGCATTTCTTTTCTGCTTTTACAGACAAAGAGTTCGTACCGTACCGTACATATATATATATACAATCAATTTATCGTTACGTTACAGTTCGTTTGATTAAAATCTCTATACGATATATATATATAAGTAGATAGTTATATCTTATCGTTATTGCAACGTTATAAGGCTAACGATAAGCACACCTTGTTGTGCGTTAGTATACGTGTTATACCATCCACTTTCTATCAATTAATTACCGTTATGACTACTATATATATATACTTTGACAAGTTACGTGTTTAATTTTTTTTTTTTTTTTTTTTCTGTGAAATTCTTTGACTCACGTTCAGTGACCCTGCAGGCCACGAAGGAAATCATCATCCCATTTCCATATATATGTATGTGAATACCGTGCAGCAGTGACTTGATTATTATTTATGAAATTCCGTTATTTTATTTTATTTTATTTTATTTTTTATTTTTCCCCTTATTTCTATTCTTATATATCTTTCATCTTCAGAGACGATAGACTGTTAAGAAAGTATCTTAATACGTATATAGGCATATATGAAGGTATTTCAGTAAAGAGAAAGAAGATTTCAGCGCATCGCCAAAGGCCATAGCGAACTTTTTTAAGAGCCAGTGAATTGTGCTGCAATAATCCGTGGATGGATATATGAAAAATAAGTTTCCAAATAAATTTAACAAACTATAACGAGATCGATGCCTTATTTACGGGGGTGGATGGACATCGTAGTTGCGACGAAAAAAATAAATCAACATCCCACAGATAACAAGAGTCTGGTAAAAAGCACAAGGCCTTTGAAATTGAGAAAAAGTTAAAAGACCAGATCCGAAAGAGGACTTTCAGAGTGGCTCTCAACCGTCTATGGAGAAAGGCTCAATTCTCATCGAATGTTATTCTGATATAAAATAACATTCGCGCAATGACCTTTAGAGCCCGAAGCATTCGTGTCGGGATTTTGCGACAGGGAGATTCTCCTCTTAGTCGCAGGACCATCGTTGCCTGCACAGGACAAAGATACTTGGAACGGAATATTCGATTACCGTTATCCACCTTGCTCGGCACACTGGCACGTACACATACGTGTTCAACCAGAACGTGGTACATAGAACGATGATACACACCTTGGTAGCCGGTTGCTGGAGGAAGGTCGCGATGCCGGCACGAACTCTGTTCTTTACACCGCGTACGGTGCCACGAGCGCTTCGGATCGCTTCACGGTCCAGCATCTTGTAACCAGCGAAAAACTCGTCACCCTCAGCTTCAGCAAGTGCTGCAGCAGCATTAGCCGCGTCCCTGGCCGCCTCGTCGCCGATATTTTCGTTAAGGTGAAACTTGTAAAACCTGTCGTCGTCGTAGAGATACTTGTTCCCATTGCCGCGGTTGAAATTCGCGTAGAACTCAGCCGCAGCCTCCTCATCCTGCAGCCTCATTCTTTCCATCTTCTTGTCCTCGTATGCGCACTCCTTAACCATTGGCGGCGATCTTCTACCTTCTTGATTATTATCAGGACTTTGAACACGCGGAGTGCTCGACGTCTTTGACGAAACAGAATTTGTGCCCACCGACGAAGAGGTAGGCGACGTCGCTCTATCGATGTTTGAATTCGAACTGATACTAAACCCGCACTCACTATCATCATCCGTGCGGTTATCAGCTCCTACAACATCGTCAGCAATTTTAACCGATATCTCCCCAAGATTATCTCCAGGGTTTACCCGCTCTGTTTCTGTCTTGCCGATATTTTTAGAATCTGACTTAGTCTTCGACAGCTCATCGGCACGTTGGAGATTTTCATTAGCGGCGTTAAGCTCGCTGCTATTAAGTGAGTCACAACTAACGTTGCTCTCGTTATCGTCGCTATCAATTTCCGCACCACTGCTAGTAAGACTACCGGTACGATTGTGCTGTCCAGATCCCAAGATGACGGTACTTGCATTCTTTTTCTTAGGCAAAGGTGGCGGCGTACCGTCAAGATCGCTGCACGTACCACTGTCGAGAGTATCGCTAGGCGAACACTGTCCACTCGACATAACCATAGTGCCAATTGAGTTCTGAAATGTACTGTAATAAAAACAGGAACTCGATCTGTTCCCGGACGATGTAAGTGCGCTGGGTACGACCTCACGTTGTACTATCATCTCCTCGCGTTGAATATCAGCCTCGTTACTGCCGACACTTATTCTGACACAACCGTCACTCCCGATACCGTTCACCAGGTTCCCCGCACTGATCTGCACACCGTTTGTCAGAGTCTCTGATCCACCGAGTTTGTTTATTGTATTGTTGTTGTTTTTATGACTATTGTTGTTGTTGTTGTTGACGTTGTTGTTGTGGTGATTCTTTATGTTGATGTTGTTACCGATACTGGTAACGTTATCGTCTAAAGTCAAACGCACAGTTGATACAACCTTGCCTGCCGAATCGTCAGGGTTTATACGAATCTTAACTACATGGGCTGCCTGGGGCTGCTGTTGATTTTCTTGATGCTGGTGTTGCTGCAGGTGCTGATGCTGATGCGACTGATAACCGTTCGTCTTCTGCACTACCGGAACTCGCCAGGCTGATGATGAGGTTGGTGGCACTGTCCCACCAACAAATACCGTTGCTCCGGCCTCTGAGATAGCCGGACCACCAACTGGTACCACTGGGAGGGAGAGACTCTGGATCGTCTGGATCGAGATTGTCGTCTGGCGCGCATCTTGACCGGTTACCATACAGGTCTGTGCCTTTGGTGGCAGTGGCGGAGAGACGGTCATTCCGTTCACCTCGTCCATTTAATCGCCGATCGGCGAATGGCTCCACGTTGCACAAGGCACCGACGCAAGATTTCTATCGCACAATCAGTTACTCGAAAAAGATCTTCGTTTTAGATACACGAAACAGAACTCTTCACATTGTTAATCCCTCGTTAACGACGCGTTACGAATAACCAGACCCCAGTCAGACCCATAAATACGGTTTCGCACGATGATCGGTACGGTTGAAAGGAATAGAAAACGGAACACTTTGATGAGAAATGGAAACCGATCTAACCGATTTTCGCATTAACACTTATATCTTGCTTCGTTTATGGTAAACGGTTACTTTCAAATCAAATACGATTCTATATCGTTAAATACGCGCTTAACGTTATACAGAGAGAACGATCGGCTCTAGCGGTTGTCGGTAAACTGTTACTGGGAGAGTGCCGCGGATCGGGCCGCGATTCACTCCTTCCAAACGAAAATTCTTAGGTGGGGAACCTGACGTGAGTTCGTTCTCGTGACTGGGACTGTGGTTCTCTTGCACCTTTCCCCGAGGTCCAATCTCCGTCCTCATAAGAAGGCCGTGGCGTCCTCTATCGACAACCATACTACCATGCTATCCGGTTTCTCATGTAAATACCATCAGGTTACCGAGTATCGACACACACACACACACATGAAATAAATTCGTTTACGTATACACCTGCCAAATATAATATACATAACGCAATCGAGTGAATACCTAACTCCCCACGAATCATTATTACGGCACATAGATACTTTACTCGGTTATAAAATCCAAAGTGATCGTTTCAGATATATGAAGATACAATACCACGTTCTTATATCAATCATTTTATTTGAACACGTACCTACATCTATAGATATATATATATATTCATACCATAGTATGGAATCGAACACGTTTCAAACGCACAGAAAATTGTTCCGCAGGTAATTCTTTCATTTGACCTTGCCCACGGACAGAGACACGGAAGAAGAACGAACGATACGACTAGAACAGGTTCCGTTACACTCCCCCGGCACGTCGCATTCCAACGTATATACACCTCAGTTTTTTTTTTTTTTTTTCATTTTTTATTCGTTTTTTTTTTTTTTTTTTTTTGTTTTTTTTTATTCACCTCTTTTTTACATATCATTCTTATTATTTTTCTCGCAGGTATAGAACTAGCGAGTTCGTTCCTTCTCATTTAACATTGCTTTTCATTAAATTGTGTATACCTACCTGTTTCTTTTCTGTACCTTTCATGTTTTCTCTATACGCTATTATATGTATTATAGTATATATGTAACGTACGGAGACACCACTCTATTTTTTTTTTTTTTTTTTTCGTTTTTTTTTTTTTTCATCCACCGAACAAAAGGGACTAATTGTATCTTGGCTAACAAACCTACCTATATACTTACTCTTATATACTTCTCGTTTTTATTTTATAACTATGTGTGTGTGTGCGTGTGCAAGAGACTTTCCTAATGAGGTAACAAGACCTCCCTCGGAGTAATAAGTAGTAGTATAAGGCCTCGAGATTCGAGCGGAAATTATTTTTGCAATTCGTATGATAAGTATACCCTGCACTTTTGGGGCGAAGAATAAAACAGAGAAATATACCCACGTATAGTATTATATGATTTGATATAAAAGGTATATGAGGTTTACTTTCAGTTGAAAAATATTTCATTAAAAAAATGATCAAAGGTTTGAAGACGTAAATCGCGTTTCTCTTACTAGACTCATCTCTACTACATACAGGTATACATTCGCGGAAAGAAAGCTGCGTGTTTCTATCCTCATCGTTTTCCCCTGCACTTCTTTGTTCTCAACGTTCTTATAACTTTGCCAACTTATTAAATAGGACATCGTATAATATCAGGAAAGACTCGTTCTTATTTTTTAATTAAAAATACCAAAATTTGGATAAATCGATCTTTGTTCAATAATTAACCGATTGATTGGAAAAAGAAAAAAAAATCCGATTGCTGTATGTCGAAAATTTCATTTCTAACGTATATATAAGTCAGCATATAGTGATATTTATTATTACTGTTATTATTATTGTACTTATTATTATTACAGTGTGCTATTATAGGCCTACGTAGATCATTATTTGTATATCAATAATTTATAATATTAAATAGTAATAACAATAATGTTATATATATTATATATATATAGATCTATAGGTCGTTAATACTTGTGTTATTGCTATTGTGAAAATTTGTGGACATATGAGTGAGTAATGAGTGAGTTGTTCTTTCTTCTTCGAATGTTGAGTTACGAGGTGAGCTCCCTTTCTCTAGACAGGAACCATACGTTCATTGGCTCCGACTTCCCCTTCATTGTAACTGGTCCACGATATTCCAAAAGAAATTGTGGGTCCTGGTTCTCAGGTAGGCAGAGATATCTGAAACGATGATTTACGTATCAGGAAATAGCCGAACGTATCGATTAATTGCAAAAAAAAAAAAAAATAAAAAAATTGATTTTCTATCGATTTTTTTTGAAATTTTTGATTATCAAAATCGTGAACAAGCTTGTAGCTGTACCAATTCATCTAGAATCTATACATATGGCCGAATTATGAATAAAAAGCTTTATACAAGTTATGGAAGAAGAAACATCATCGATGTCCAAGTATAATAACCAGAATTTTCAAAGTCTCCGGCATTAGTTTCCGGTCTGTTCGGTTTTCTTAAACTTAACGAACCATATTCATCGAATCTCTTGTGATTCCTTCTCAGGTAATAATTATAAGTCACTAAAAACGTGCTATTTTTACCAACTAGTAGTCAGCGAACCCTGAAGTATATTAATTTCTACCGATCAATATCAACGGATCAGTCGGTGATAATAATTTCCTCCGTATAAGCTTATTCGCTGTTCATCAATATTTACAGAGTAATTATATTTTCTTTGCGCTTGAATAATTGGCTGCGGTATAATATTAATGAAATTCATGCTGAATAATCACCCTGCAATTAGCCGTTCTTAAAAATAATAAATTCTATACATTTTTTATTTCGAGTTGATCGGATTGAACGAAAATTAATCACAGATACGTGAGCGCGAATTAATTGTTACAAAACTATATCATATACCTAAAAAAAAAAGGTGATTCTATATGAAATGAATAAATTCTCTGTTATCTATATCAAACGACGTGAACAAATCGTCTCAATTACGTATCTTAAAACATACACAACATATTCGACCTGCGTAATTTGTTATTCATTATTACGTCAAATGTACACTTTTATTTGTTCTATCTCAAAGACAAGACAAACATCTCGTATTTAATTAACACACCAGTTTCTGAGCTGGCCAATTATGATAATATAGAGTCCCAGTCGTTATTATTATTATTATTATTTTTTTTTTTTTTTTACTCCTTTTTTCTTTTTTTATCTGTTTTTTCTTCAAACTGTATTTCACCTTAGTACCAACGTTATTAATAAAACATTTTAGCAGCCTTTTTGACGAGCGAATTGTATTCCTTTGGTAAGTATAAACGTTCTTTTCACTTTGGACGAAATTTATTCCTGAGTTAAATCTGTTCTGCAATTCTTTAGGCATAATTTTCGCATAATTTCATTTTCTCTTTTCTCCCGTATATACGTCTATGTACTAGACCGAATGGTGAATATGAAACGGAGCCTAGGAATTGTGGATCGTTGAGAAAAGGGAATAAACAACTCGAACTATTATGTATTTTTTGAGCTAAAAAATGAATACGAGATATTTTCTCACCCTCTTGAAAAAAAAAAAAAAAAGTCACGTGATATATCGTATACCTACATATATATTACTTTGCGTAATACGATGAGCGGGAATTGCAAGCCTGTGGAAGCCTTATAAATTCATCGTTAAGCCCTAATCGAATTTACGTCGCTTTGCCTCTTCCGTCAACTTACCTCTGTACGTTCACGCGCTTGTCCGAGGTGACAACCGTATCGTATCTACGCTATTCCACTCGAGTTTATGAGCACATTGAAATTACCGAGGCTTGAAGTACCTGAATTATTATTGTCCGCTTCTAATTACCGCGTTTAATTACCGTCTGAAAATCATGGAAGTGATGATTGACTGTTACTTTGATCAAATTTTCGCAGAAATGGAACGCAGCAGTTTATTGTCACGCTACAAACGCCGAGCTTTAGTCGATTACATCACCGCAATTATACAAGGGTGTGCGAAAGGTAAGAAACTATATATAAAAAGAAAAGAAAAAAAAAAACTTGATATATTCCTCCAAGGAAACCATAAATCAATCATTAAACCCATAAAACTGCCAAGTACCTACTAGTTCAGCTATACGCTCCTGGCTACATCCGGTGTCCTTACCTTTGTCCCCCCTCGCGTTAGAAATGGACGTTTTATTTAAAAAAAATAATTCCGAAAAATGTATCGAACTTTTATTTCAGGAAAAGAACTAGCGAATATCGAGATTTGCGAAAAGGCGGTACTCGCAGCATTGCGATATCACAATATAACGCTGATGGAAAACGGGTCGATTTGTCTGCTGGGTAAGTTCCACAACGTGCTGTACATCGCGATGAAGTTATGCTTCGATTGGAAACTTAAGAACAACGAAGTAGTATCTCGTATTTTGAACGATATATATTACTGCGAAAAAACATTCGAGAGAATATTTGTCGGTGCGATATTTGGCACGAGAGTTACGCACTTTCTGTCAGGTTGGAAAAGCGACTTTGAAGACCGAGAAGAGAACATCAGAGCTTTGATATACTTCATGGATCACGCCAATGCCGGACATCTCCAATACTCTACAACCTCTTCGAATGAAAAATGCAGGTTTTTTGACGTACCCATGGAATCCTATGGACACGCTTTACCGATCCGAGTAGTCATTCAACTAGGAAGTCCAGACATATTGCTCCTACTTTTGAGATACGGAGCCTCTACTATATCTGATAATCTATCCCCATCACCGATGGAAATGGTGCTGAACAAATTCGCGGACTTTGATGGTGGAAACGTGAATGAGTCCGCTCAATACCCGCCCCAACTGTTAGCCTGCCTAAGAGTAATTCTCCGAACTGTTCCCCTGGTCACAGTAAATACTCCAGGTCACATTGCCGATCAAAGTGGAGTCCTGACCGTCCCTCTTTACGATCAATACCCCCAATTGGTCGAGAACAATCTAGTGCCTCCCGAACGCAGTGGTATTTCTCCACCGGAGCTCAAACATCTTTGTCGATGCCAGATACGAGAGTCTTTGTTCAGAAACTGGGCATTACCTCATGG
Organism: Tenthredo mesomela; assembly: GCA_943736025.1. Lineage (NCBI taxonomy): Eukaryota > Metazoa > Arthropoda > Insecta > Hymenoptera > Tenthredinidae > Tenthredo > Tenthredo mesomela. The sequence continues at coordinate 2,680,257 of OX031015.1, forward strand.
GATAAAGGAGCTGAGGATACCAGAGTCTCTGAGGGACTACCTTGACTTGTTGAGTGACTGAAAATGGCTGTTTGACTTTTCCAAATATTTAACAAGAATCATACAATACTCGAGTTTTGTACAATTGTATTAAAAGTGGTTGGGCTGAAGGTTTGACTCAATAAAGCATCATTCATTATTTGATATTCATAATAAATAATGATCAATGATTAATATTGTTATTAATGATCAATGTACCTGTATGCATCCTCCGATACGTTGATCTTTCCAGGTTCGCCTGTAGTCTCAGTACGACTAGTGAGGTTTACGGTGTTTCCGAATAGACAGTACCTTGGCATACGATGCCCAATTACACCGGTGACGACTTCCCCGCTGTGAATACCGATAGTGATTTTCTGCAATTTGAACAATCGTTTTTTTACTCGGTTATCCTGATTTTTATTTAGCCGATAACTATGAGGGATGTTAAGCTGGCTGGATGGTTGCCTTATCGAGCGTTATGTGTTCAGAATTTTCATTTTAATTGCATGATCAAAGCAGCGTGCCCGTGACAAGAGGAGAGAAAGAAAGAAAGACAGAGAGCGAGAAGGTTGAAAATAAAAACAAGAAAATAATTACCACAAAACGTCATTTGCAAGATTTTCGCTTGAGCGAATCGCCTCAAGCCTCTCCTCCAGCTGCGCGGACCTTTCCGGTTAATTATTTACCTCTCGCTTTTTCACGTTGTGATAATTTTATTAGCGTGCCAAATTTCCCGCTACTATACGTCACGCTCTGGGATTAAATTCTCAACTGTTATTTAGGCCGCGACCTTAACGAATAACATATCATACAATATATATAGAACACATGCTTCCGACCTTTCAGAAACACTTGGCAAGGCCTTTATCATGCAAATATATCGTTTTTGAATCACGCGATCCCGAGGTGCTACCTGACCGAACCATAAAAAAATGAGGGGGGAAAAAGGTAACAGGAAAGAAAAGTCTCGCATAGGTAGGTACATATATCGCAATGAAATTCTTTCCTCGGAGTTAAAATATCCGCAATAAACTTACCACTGGTTCACCGTCGATCTGCACTTCATCCGCGGCCAAATCCATCATATCCAATGCTAACCTGGCGATACAACGTGCATGGGATCTACACGGCTCAGGTAATCCACTGACTGCCATGTACTTGTCACCGACAGTTTCTACCTAAACGTGTAAAATACAGAAGGTAAAATATGATAAGGGAGCTTTCACTCAAATTACAATTTAACCGTAAAAAGTTCGGAGGGGTTAAAAATAAAATTCAACCTAGCCTGCAGGATGGGAATATGAATTAGGTACCAAAACCTGGAGGCAATGGATCATAAAAGTTTCAACGGTTCAAGTGTCAAGAAGGATCATTTGAACGAGTTGGAAATTTACCTGAATTAAAAATAGGATGAGAAAATTATTGCTATGTTAACATTACAAATTGCAGGGTAGTAAAATTCAATCATTAAATGCAGACGAAATTGACTGGAATATACCTACTCCAGTCGAATATACGTATGCATTGAAAATTGATCGTTCCCACGAGTCGCGTAAATATGTAACGAGCAATTATCGATACGGTTAGTTCAATACCGTACTTCAACCGTTGTATCACTAGCAGTATGTAAGTGGATCATTTATCGCACTTATACATCCTCGGTTATACGACTGGTTGGCATAATTCAGTATAAACACGTTTTAATAAATAATTAGTAGCCTTATACATATGGTATGGATTCAACGGTAGCACGGAGTTTACTTTCTAGCTTGAAATATGACCGATAATTCCACGCGTTACATTCACCGGTAGGTATATTAAATGAAAGAATATGGAGACCGATACAGCGAATGAACGAACTAGGTTTGCCAAGGTGATAATTACCTTGTAGACGTTAGGATTTTTCTTTGGGTCAGTCAGCACGTCAAAAGCTATGTACAGTTGATTGAGCATGTTTACTATCTTCATTGCTCCACTCGAATCTGTGTGGGCTGCACAATAGGCACCGAAGCCAACTATTCCGGAGAATAGCAGGGTCACGCAATCGTATTTCTTGGCAGGGACTGGTCTCGAGTGTCTCAATTCACTGGCCACAGATATTGGCAGGACAGAATAGAGGAGCCTGTCATCAGAACATGATAAGCATGATGAAAATGAAGAAGAAAGAGAAATCTTGGAGGGGATTCTTATCGTCGATCCTCACCTGTCAGTCTTCTGTTTTTCGCCATCCAGTTCTCTGTAAGTTTGCTGCAACTTGTCAGTAAGCAATTCGAGATTTCTTGTGAGCTTGTAGTCGGCCTCAAATTGTTCGGACATCAGGACCAGGTCGCGAGTCGCATCATGAAGGGGTATGTCGCTTAGGTACAAACCGCGTCTGAAGTTATAAGCTTTTTTTGGAAACTGACTTTACTGCGAGACGGTGAATAAGATAATATAGATAACCGTATCAAATAAGTGGGTAACAGTAGTATATATGGGAAATTGGGATTTCCTCCGTCCAATAAAACCGACTATTCGATATCGAGATGAGCTGGGAAAACTTTGAACGGTATTGTTTTCGGGTCCTCAACTTGTTTCCCACAAATTCTATCATAACTCGGGAAATTAGGTCTATGTCTAGCCGACGTATCCAGGACTGGTAAACAAACTAAGAAATAGAGTTATCGGTTTGTGGGAAAGAGAGAAGCGATTACGAAGTTCTGGAATACATTTAATAAAAAATACATCAAATTTTACTGTAAATTCAAATCGCGAAGTGCCATAGAATATCTGAGACGCAGAAACAGCGAGTTTCTGGCTCTTCGTAAGCACAATTGATCATTATACTGAATCCCCCATGATAACGTACAACGATTTTTGAGTAGTTGAATGAAGTAAACTCGTGGTGACTAGAGAACAATCGTGTCTGTTTGAGCAGGCTTTAGATCTAATATCATATTAATTACGTACCGAGTCTTCACTAATTAGAATCCCTCGCGGGAAAGCTGTGCTCGAGGGGAAATTACTTGGTAAGGACAAAGGCCGAGGTACTCTATACATTGGGAGAAGTTATATATCTATGGGAGAGTCATTCTCTTCATTATATTATACACACGCTATATCAAAGCATATACCTAGGAGACGAGACAGACTTGTCAGCCGTTGATATTGAGATAAAGAAAATATATACGTATAGGTATATTTAGGTAATAATATATTATAGAAGAAGTTGGAAAGTTAAGGCGTAAAGAAAACAATCGTACAAAGAGAAAAGCTACAGGAGTTTAGGAACATGAAAAAAAAAAAAAAAAAAAAAGAGAGAATAACGAAAAAAAAAAAGAACAAGGATGATGTGAACAATAGAGGACAGGAAAAACACGCGGATTTGAAGTAAGCATTCCACTTATCGTCGACAAATCCGAGCTCTGCCAAAAGCTGAAGGTGCTTGGGGTTATCCTTGCGAGAAACCCGAGTATATAGGATATACCTACCCTAGGTTCTATGACGGTTTTCTTTTTTTTTTTTTTTTTTCAGCTCGGGATTATAGGGATCGTAATTCTGGAGATGCGCAATTTATCCCGAAAGTTCGATAAAAGTATAAGACTACTAAAAATTCGTTGCCTTATTCGCCTTCCCTCCCTGCTTTACTTACTTACTTACTTACTCGATATCGTTCTCGAAGGAACTGAGTGAAACAATGGAGTTTCTTAGATCGGTGAGGAGAATCAAGAGTGAAAAGAAAGACTGTGTGGGAAAAAAAAAGAAAGAGAAAAAGAAAAGAGAAAAAAAAAAAAAAAAAAAATGAAGAAAGAGATGGAAACCTAAAGGTGGAAAGAGTGGCAAAAGCTCGAGTTGCCCAGAGAGGGTACTTCTGCTGGTGGAAACAAAGGAATTAAATGACATATCTCAGTGTGAGTTACGTTACTTCACGTTTGTAGAACTCGGGGTAAATATCACTTTACGTTTTCGACTATATCTAAGCCAGTGTGCCACCGAATTTTTCACCCTTTATACGGTTTTTACATATACCTACCTAAAAACGCTTTACGTAATGCTTATAGGTACCTGGTAAGGGATGAGAAAATTGTTAGACAGGTTCAAAGAAGTGAGGATTTGGTAAAGTCGGAAGTAGGAAAAGACCCTCGAAAATACCTCTCAGACGTGCTCGTTGGTCACAAAGCGTACGCGGGGGAGATCCGTGAATGGAAAATTGAATAAACGCAAATTTCTGGTCTAGGGTTCTGACGGTTTGAGTTTCAGACGAATTTTTGACAAATTTTCGACTCAGTTACGGTGTATCGCGAACAAAGGATGCCGAACATCTCAGGCGTGAGGATTTAATTTGTTTCTAATGAGGAAATTTGATAATTAAACAAAATTTAGTCTTTCAATTCGGAGATATCTTCCCCTCGCTTTCTCCGCACACCAATTTCATAGCTATTTCGAAACTGTGAACACCGACGAGGTGGATAGCGGGAAATTGTCGAGTCAAGCGTGAAAGAAAAGGAGAAAAAAAAAAAAAAAAAACAGATGAGATAAAAAAAAAAAACAGAAAACAGAAGACACGAAGAAAAACGACAGCTTTTATCGTCGAGATAAATCATAGTGACGTAATTCTATCCATATATTCATGACGTGTCGAATGGCGATGAAAAACATAAATAAATATTACCTGGTCAAATCGTCCAGATTCATCACGCTCGGATAGCACAAGAAAGTAACCAAGTCTGCTTCCGGGATGTAAAGCATCTGGCCCTGCGGTCGCAAATGAAATCACTATGTAATTATACGACGATATGGTTAACGAAAATTATTGTTATAATTGTGTATTTATAATTATCTCACTTTAAGACGCATGTTTGAGAATTCTTCGGTTGCCTCAACCTTCATGACCCCGGATTTTGTTCTTAAAACGTACACCGTGTTGATGTGGGATAGAATATTTTCAAAAGTTAACTCCAAGTGGGGCCTGACCTAAAAAATTGAATTAAAAAACAAGACAAGATTGTCTCACGGGGGGACAAATTTTAAAGTTTATTTTTCTGGGTTAAGGGATGAACAAGCTTTCAGCCAGAATTGAAAGAAAAAGAAAGAAAAAATACTTTAAATTGGATCTAATCTTCTAAAATTATCTCCCGATTTCAGTTTATCCATCAGCGTCGAACCCCTTGGGTGAATAAACGCTAATATAATAGGTCGGATATCAACTCCACCCTTATTTAACTAATTTTCTTCTGATTTCTGGCTCCCCATATTATAGAACAATATCAACCTGACGAAATGTCAGTCTTATTAACGAGGTTTATCCAATCTAAGGAAACTTGAAGCAGTAAGTAATTGAGTGTCGTAACTTAATAGCTATCGAATATACAGCTATACTCTTATGTTAGAGAATCTCTTGTATAAGTATATGGTGTGAATTTAATATGTTGATATAAGAATAAAATAAAATGAAGTTAATAAAAAAGGGGATATCAATTTTTTGTTTTCTTATTTCTTCTACACGAAATGATTCGAGGTTTGGTAAACTTACGGTCAGCAGAATGTCGTTCAATTTGCAATTACCACTGCAGACCTGTGGTATTACCCGGGTAATAGTGCTCCCAGTCTGCACGATCGTCAGCTGCCTATTGAACATTAGATGGAACGGAAATACCCGGCAGAACGTAGCGGGACTAACCCTTGGCTCTGTAACATTTAACGCACATCAACGGTCGATGAAACAGACCTGCCTCTTCGATCCAGGTTCGACTATGCAGCCCAGGCAGGAAGGCGCAGGAACAAAAGGAATCTTTACGTTCATGGTATAAACATTTTTACAACCTTCTACAATCTGACCTCCTATATCAATATTTCAATGAAGAAAATTTGCCGTGTGTCATAAAGAAAAGACGAGAGAGAGAGAGAGAGAGAGAGAGAGAGAGAGAGAGAGAGAGAGAGAGAGAAGAAAAAAATAAAAGAACGGAAATGCCATATTAATATAGTGGTAAAAATAATGTCAATGATAAACTGGGGAAAGAAAAGCGTATACCTACCCTATATTTAAGCTCAAGAGAGAAACGCGAGGGCAGCGGATTGTTAATATTATCTTACCCAATTTGGCGGCTAAGGGTAGGTAAAGCTTCGAAATATTATTTCCTCTTTTTTTGGCTTTTGGCAAATGGCATGGTACCGCCGGGAGCATGAAGAGCCTGTAGGTATTATTATAATTCTGACGATTGACCTGGGACCATTTTTTTTTTTATTTTTTTTTTTTATTTTTTTTTTTTCTTTCCTAAGCTACGGGGATGTTCAATAATTCAAAGAATACACCGACGATTACTATACTAGCGGTGAGATTGAGGGAGTGATGTTTCGCACGGTAAATAGAATAAAATTCATGGAACTAAATCGTTGAGATATTATCGTCGAGGTGTAGAACCTGGAGGTAATTACGCAGACATAGTTCAACGCTGTTAATCATTGCTCTGCACGAAAGCGTCGCCTCGGTTGCTTATCTTGGCTTATCATACCTTTCTCTCCCTTTTCTCTTGCGAAAAGCAAACAGGAACAAAAGGGAGTATTCCTCGTGTATAATAGAGCTGTGAAAATCGGGGTGTGAAAATAGTTCGAATTTTTCTAAATACTTTAGAGTTTCGAAACTTTGAACAAAAGTTGCCTTGTCCAAACTTTCTTCGAAACAACCCTTCATAGTAGGTATATAAACGTTTTGAACAACCGAGAGACGCGATAGAGACAATAAGACATTTTTTAAGAACTGGGGGATAAAAGTTTTGCGGAAATAAAAGAGAAGAAAAATAAAAAATAAATTCTTCGATAAAACTTTGCAGTTATCACTTATGTATATATATATATATATATATATACATGTATATATATAAGATCTGGGCTACTCGTAATACGAAATAGAATATAAATCCCCACACTTACCGAGAGACAAAGTTTGAAACTCCGCAATCATCGGCTTCGAGACAACCCCTGGCGCCGATGAATCGGTGATGAGAAATTGAACGTGATCGCACTCATTTTTCGTCTTCAATATCTGCATGTCCACGTCTGTTCCGTGCAATTTCTTCGCTACAGTCTGATCAACGTTTCCATTATTAGCACAATTTACTATCTTCAAACCCTCGAGCGGGAACACCCGCGTTGTATGTAAATTCGATCGTGAGTTGGTATTATACGATTTATAAAGAGACTTCTTTCCCCCCTTTTTTTTTTTAGAAGTCAGGGAATAAAATAAGGGGGTGATTTTTCTCGTTGAAAAATAAGTTTGAAATGGAAAAAAACCGAGTTTTCTTTTAGTTTTCAAAGAAAAGTGGAGGAAGAAGAAAAAATAAAGAAACATGGACACAACATGAGGTTTATATATCGGTTTTTGTACTCCGTACGTAGGTATATAAGGTGATAAGAATTTATAGCTGGAGAAAATCTCGGAACAAAATTGTCGACAGGATTTAACCGAAAACAAAATTACTCGTACCGTCTCATCTCGTTTCATCTTTTATCCCATTTTTCTTTTTTTTTTTTTTTTATCGTAGATTCGAACTTAAAGTGGCCACTTAAACCGAGCTGCGAGCTTTCATGACATGAAGTATGAATCCTGAAAAGAAGACCTGGAATTTTTTTTCCCGCACAAATTGCACTCCGAAAACCGCAATGTTACTTGACTCTTGAGCCTCACTCGTCTAAAAAATTAAATCACATCTTACTGCAGGGTGCGAATTTTGAACAAACAGTCGATAAAATTTTTCCCCTATTTTTAAAACCGATTTAAAATAACGAATTCTAATTATTATCACTTAGGTAGTTATTTAAACTCACCTTTACTATACCGATCACAATGTGCTCGAGACCTGGTCTGTCCGAGTAGTAGTGCAAGATGAGAGCTCCGTCCTCCGGTCTTTCCGTGCAGCGAAAGGAAGGCGCCCTCATTCCCGGGTACAACGTGCCCAAGTGGTCGTGGAGGGCATCCAAATTCTTGGATTGTATTTTTCTTCTTATTAATGAACCAATTTTGTCTTCGTTTTTTTTTTTTTTTTTGTCTTTTTTTTTTTTATCTTCACTCAAAAGGCACGCCTCGCTCCTTTATATACGAAGTTTACTATAAAGCAGCAAAGACGTGCCTGGCCCTTTGTAAGTGAAATTCTCGACCCGGTTATACATCGAGGGTATCATTGATCAATGCGTATAACTGACCTCGAGTTTATTGGTTGAACTTCCTCCCAATCGTTGAACGCGATAATTGAATTATCTATATTTTTGTCAAAATTTAGCGCACTCAGAAAAAGGTCTTGTTGACACAACCAAAATTTGGTTATCATATGCACAATCACATTTTTTGTTCAGTCAACCAAAAATTTCGTTCGGGTAACCAAAATGTTGTTGGGACAACCAAAATTCTGGCTATTCCAACAAAATTTTTGGTTGACTGAACAAAAAATGTGATTGTGCATATAATAACACAAATTTTGGTTGTGTCAACAAGACCTTTTTCTGAGTGCGGTAAAAAATTGTGATAACCGCAACAGATTGAGCGATTGACTAGTAGCGGTTGAAGAAAATGAAAAAACTAATAGAAAGAGGTGAAATAAGGGAGGAAAAAAATAATTGGAATATTTTAGAAGAACCCTGGGGCGTAGGTGGCGAAACTCGCCCTCGCAATCCGTCGACGGTAATGGCGGACCTCCTATATGGGAAGGGCGTTCTGTATGGAAATTGGATTAAAAACGTATTTCCATTATAGATTTATAGGGACGTAGGGTACCCGATTTCCATGAAACGTGGATCAAAAACGAAGTGTTTAAATAACTTCGAGGATATATGATCAGCGGTGAATCGGCCCGATCCGGGTCGAGAAATTTCTAACGATGTTTATAAGCTCCTAGTTTTATTTTTCTTCATCAAAATGTATAAAAATTTGATGATAATTAATACACGAAGGTACATTATATATATTCCCATGCGTGATGATATTACCTGAAGAAAATCTCTAGGTGTAGCGCCTAGTACTTGAAGAATTTTGTCGTATCCAGAATCTTGGCAAAATTCAAAGAACGTTTTTCCAAAAAGTTCGAGTATTTTGTTAGCCGGGATGTCTAGAATAATTCATAGTATTAATTAAGTTAACCACCCACTATCTATATATTTAGTTATTCGGATGGATGCGCGGAGTTCAAGAAGAGGGATTACCTCTTGATTTATCGCACCAGAGAAAGCGGAAAAAAAAAAAAAATAAAAAATAAGAAAAAAAATAAAATAAAAATAGAAAAGGAGGTAAAATGAATAAATGGAAACGTCAGAATAAATTCCAGCAAAAACCTTTTCGCCTCGCTCCCTTTCCTAGCGTTTTACCTATATTCATCTGAAACTCTACAACTCTCCTCATCTTTATACAAGAAGAAAGAACAAAAAAAAAAAAAAAAAAAAATGACGAAAAAAATGACGAAAAAAATGATAAATAAGTCCGCTAAAAATAATCGGGGAATTATAAAACCGGAATTATATTTGTTCGCGTGATGTTAAACCGTTATATCGACTAACAACTCGCGTTTAAGCATGTCTTAATTAATTCGTTATAACCTTGTAAAAGGTCTTTTCATTGGCTATCAAATAAAACGACTAAATTAAGGGTATGTATATTTATATTAGCCCCTAGAAAATCAACCTGCTATAAATCTTGAGATATTATAACGAGAAAACGACGGTTTAATGCATATATATATATATATAGTATGTGCAGTGCTTCATTCGCTTCGGTAAATTATACGTATCAAGGTTCTCGAGAGACACTAGACTATTGCACACTACAAATTACCCATCAATGATACCTACTCAGGCGGTTTACTGCAGCCGATATCAGATTGTAGGTAATCTCGTCGTCGTAAATTTGTCGAACCAAAAATTGCCCCTCCATATTGACGGCCGCATCTTTCCTAAAATAAAGAAGGAAACAAAAAAAAAAAGAAAAAAAAAAAAAAAAGAAAATAAAATAAAAGGAAAAATTCAAGAAATATAATTTCGATAAAATTTAACTCTTAGTAGGTAAAAACCGCGAGATTCTTTAGCGCAACTCTGTTATTGCAGTATGATAAAAATTGAAAAATCATTTCAAGACGTAGGTATAATATATAAAGTTGCGAAAATTCTATGACAGATTAACGCGAAAACAAACGAGCTCACGTTCTAATACGATATTATTATTCAGATTTGTATTTAGCGTTTAATTTTATGCGAGGGGCGGTTATACAACACCCTTGAATCTCCTTAAACTAACAAATGTAGATGTGAATTTACAGAGCGAATAACTTTTTAGCACGCATAATATTAAACAATTCGAATATGATTTTACCATATATATATATAATACTTGTGGTTATTGAGCCGAAATTCGTCCATCAAATAGATTGACATTTATTAGAAATTCACGGTCAAATAACTTCACGATATTTAGGGTAATATTTGCGACCAATTGACCAAAACTTAAGTATTAGTTAATTCGACATAGATCAGTTTTGTGTAAATTTCTGTATGTACAATATATGTGTTATAAATTAGGGTTGATATATAGTTACTACAGGCTGGTTAATATATAATGTATAGGGGATGAAAGTGAGGAAGAGGGCAGCGAACTTGCGTGCGTGGTTGTATCAAGGAATAAAAAAAAAAAAAAAAAAAAAAAAAAAAACGTCAGGTGAAAATCAATTTTTTTTTTTTAATATATAAAAGTTTGAATTTATTTTTTATTCTGCGTATGTTTTTTTTTCTCTCATTTTCTTGTATTCATCAATTGGATGGAACTACCCCCAATACGTTTGCCTTTTAATTGACACTAATCCGACTCCGACTGTTCGGGGAATTTCAATTAAAAAATGACATGTAGATCTTCCTTTTTTTTTTCTTTTTTTTTTTTTTTTTTTTTTTTTTACGCGATACGAAACATTCAATTTCGGATATTCATCATTTGTGACAGTGCCAATCGACGGCAGTCACGAACGTCGTTTGACTTTTTAACTCCTATTAATCGGCGTTCGCGTAACGTGAAAATCCGAATGTTGTAATGAATTGCTGCACCCCCAGTTTCTCTTTTTTTTTTTCTTTTCTTTTTTTTTTTTTTTTTTCAACTTTATCATTTCGGAGTAATGAAATAGAAATTATCTGTTAAAATGAATAAAACTGAAAATCCAGGATTCAAAACGACATTATTAATTATTATCCAAATTTGACATATGGGCAGGAGAATGACATTCGGTTTACAATTACGTACTTTATAATCTCCCATGTTTCGGTGTCGAATGTCTTCACTACCAGCAATTCCAGGGCGTAGTTCACAAAACCATACTGCACAAAGGAGATATCGAAAAATTTGATGAGTGTATGAGTTTGCTTTTTGCTTTTTTTTTTAATATTTAATATCTTTTTTTTTTTTTCTTCTTTTTCTTTTCCTATTGCACCTGACAGTCCCGAATCGAATTTAAAGAATCTAAGGGACGTGTGCGACCCCCACCATCCGAAGAAGCGATTATATATATATTTTTGTTCGAATATTTGATTATTTATTTCAATTTCTTTTCGATAAATTTTCAATTTTTTCTCTTCTTTTTGCTTTCTATTTCAGTTATTTCCGGACGTACCATATTGTTTATTTATAAAAGATGAATTTTGGCGCCCTGGTTTCCCGCTGTCAATATCATTCCATTTCGCGTCTACAGCCAACCATGGAATGGTGCTTGCCTCGTGCACACGAGGCAGTGACTGCAAACCAGCCGCCGGAGAAGATAGGTATCGATTTTCGACTCCAGCTGCGCCACCTAGATAGTCGGTCGACTCTCCCAGCACGAAAACTTCAATCCGCTTAACTTACTCAACTGAGAAGCTACGGGGTATACGGGGATGTGACAATATGGAAAGATATACGAGTAGAGAGAGTATATGCTAGAGTAGATGTAGGGTTTAAACCACTACCTTCCTCCCTTAGTTTCCTCCCTTCGCAGATTCTCGTGTATAATAAATGCCCAGATATTACCCGCCTCCAAAGATCACAGTATTTATAAACATCCCCCGCGTTAATTATGGTCATATATGAATCCATTCAGCTATTAAATCAAATAATTAGATAATCGAAAAATGTTCATCCCCCTCCTCCTGAGGTAAAAGAATATTTTCACCGTAAAACAGTGTACATGTATAGTACGAGTCGTTTGGTTGGTAGGTGGTATTCTTCGGTGGTAAATAATCGATCGATGGACTTGTTTCGAGTAATAGGATTAAACGCGTTAAAGAGAAATAGCATCAGGGGATGGCGGTTAAATTATTTAAGGATTTGTCATTTGTTTGTTATTAGATCGCGCTGCAGGGTGACGACGACTCCCAATTCCCCCTCGTTGAATTAAACTCGGTATTCGAACAGGTTTCAAATACTCTGGTAAATGATTAGATCGGATTTTTATCGGAATTACTTACAGCCTGTTAAAGTTATACCTATTACCCAGTCCTTACGCGTTAGCTCGGTTTGCTGGGAAAATTAGAATACGGTTCAGATGATGTCTGCAGGGGAAACGATCGGAGAAATACGAGACGGAGATACTATATATGTATATAAGAGGACTACGAATTGTTATATATATATATATATAAACGATTTCATCTGATACAGGAATTAGGCTATACAGTACCCACGCACCGATGATCGACAAGATTATCTCCACGCGTCGTTCAATCCAGACCACCAATCTACACACTCTCTTATGTAATTCAAGCTCTCAGCTCCTTATTGAAGCCATTCAAACGACATACAAACACCAAGCCAGAGTATATTACAGACGTGTAGTATTTTACTCTACTGTGTATTGAGACGTTGTTGTATAAAAAGCTTTTAATAAAAAAAAAAAAAAAAAAGAAGAAAAAATAAAAGCTTTCCCCATGTGCAGGTGAGGTTGAATTCTATTTATTTGCTGCCGGGGAAACCTGACAGTCTTTTGTAAAGACAAATATACATAGGATCTAGATGTTGAACTTAATGTAGCTTGGAGCAATGCATAAAGATTAATTAATGCATAAGGTTTGGTAGATTCCGCAGGGTGAAAAACGGGTGGCATTTTGTTGAGTGGCCAAAGTTCGGCTTCCTAAGGCATAAGAAGTTCGGCGTTTGTTATATAGCGGGGTAAAAAAGCTTTAACCATAGTACGAATTTGTCCGGCTTGGTGGTATTGATATACTTACTCTTAGAACTGGGAGAGATTTACGCGGAGAATCCAACGGCAGTATACTTTGTTGAATTTCAGATCGAAGTCTCGTTTATTGTTTTACGACTCATGGGGAGTGTCACGTCGCATCCGCTTCTCTCTGAGCACAGTTTGAATTATTAAACTAGCTTCATCCCCGCGAGAAATGAAATTTTAGATATATAGAACCGCATATGGGGCGACCATCGGCCACCTCAACTCGTCTATATCGATTTACAATCACCGGCTTTGGACTCTGGATGATCGTAAAAATAATAAGATCTTCTTTTTAACGATTCAGACGAAAACTATACAACGCACACGACACAAACGACACGTTACGATCGTATCTTCATATTGCCCATGGAGTTATACCATAAAACAATTTATTCATTCATTTATTTAGTAGGAAAAAATTGATCGAACACGTTATCCCTATATAAATTATTTAGTTTTATTAACAATTTATTTGGTTTGAATTTCATCTCGTTTATAATTCAAACCTCTTTTTTTTTTTTTTTTTTTTTATTCTTCGTCGTTTCATTCATTTATTCATCCATTCATTCATTCATTCATTCATTCATTTATTCATTAATTCGTTTGTTTTTTCGTTCTAATAAATAATATGAATAAACTGCTTTTGAATGAATTGAAATGGTTTTTATTCGACAAAATTAGTGTGTACAATGGTACGAAACGAGCTGAAAATAATTCAGTACACGCTCACAGCGTAAATATAAGTATATAGTGTATTTGCGAGTTTTGAACCCTGGGGGTGTTTGTTTAACGATAAATGTTGCCCAGTGTAAATTTAAGGGATCGAATTTCAGAAGGGAAAGTGAATTTGATGGGCGACGATTTTTGAACGTTTCTGTTCATTCATTCGTCGGTGAAAATGATTGGATGAAAAAATTTTGCAACCCTCATGTTCTTTCGCATATACATATAAAAAAAAAAAAAGAAAAATTTGAATACAGTAAAAAAAAAAAAAAAAAAAAAATGTTTAATATAAGAGCTTCTGGTTCTATATTATACTATACCTACTGCTGCTCTTATTATTGATTTTGATTCAATCCACCGTATGGAATGGATTTTCGGAGGGTGGTTAGCCCCCGAGTGCGTTCCGCGTTGAATTAAGATACGGATAAGATCTGCAATGAAATTCTTCGAAGCTTTTCGCATCCAGAAATTGCAATTATTGGATAAAGGTAATAATAAAAATTCTGAGTTTCAATCCCCTGATCCCAATCCGCGACCTTCACGTTTTTCCAATTTCAATATCCTATTTATTTACGGTATGCAGATTCGAGAAATTCGCTCACGAAAGACCACCGCCTGCGTTGTCGGAGGGCCGAATGGCTGGTTTCATGTCACACGTGGGATTAACCCCAGGTTCAATTTAGCTCCAACGGAACTAGAATTCGAGAATAATAACCTAATCTCTATTCCTACCGTTAAAATCTTCATGTTACAAGATGCGTTGCAATTATACACTCAGAAAAAAGTCTCATTGACACAACTAAAATTTGGGTCATTACATGCACAATCACATTTTTTGTTCAGTCGACCAAAAATTTTGTTGGAATAGCCAAAATTTTGGTTATCCCAACAAAATTTGGTTGTCCCAACAAAATTTTGGCTGTCCCAACGAAATATTTGGTTGACTGAACAAAAAATTTGATTGTGCATATAATGACCAAATTTTGGTTGTTATTTTTCTGAGTGTACGGCTAAAAATTTTGAAATATACAAGCTTAGTACCACTTTCCAGGATCATTTTTCTCCACAATATCGACAGCCTGCCAAACCTGATTAGTCTATTAGTCACCCTGCCGAATTAGACGATCGCTTATAGTCCCTATCGCAGGGGGTCGAGAAATTAATCGTCAATGTATGAAATGACTTTCGCTAGTTAATTAGGGGGCCTAGTTTCGGCTTTCCAAAACCCGTATAGGGTTGGAACTGGGAGGGGGGTCGGGGTGGTGGTGGAAAACTGAGAGCTATCGCCTTTCTGGCTAAAATTGAAGCCGACAATAATTTTGGTGGAAAATTTTGGGGCCAAACGAAGCGTCGGTAGAGAAGTGGCGAGCGCTAAGTGCTTCTAAATGTGGGTAACAACATCGGTAACACGAGAGTAACGCGGGTGGAAATTGGGACAGATGAAGATCAAGGCACGTCGCGGGCAGGGCGTGTTACGCACGCGCACCCCTCTTCTTAGGGGTTGTTCGCGCAGCGCTACTGCTGAACCCGTGGTGGTGGCCGCGGAGCTGGCAGAACCTACCTCGGTCAATTTTCATCCAGTATGGCGCGTAGCGCCCAGTCACTACCGGCGTTGCGGTATGTTTATCTATTTTATCACGGTTTCGATAGCTGCACATCGCGATATTTCCGTCCTCGTTAAGAATATGAAAAAATCGTGATTTAGTCAAAATCTAATCGTTGAAATTTTTTTTTACCATACAAAAAGATTTTTCTCCCTTTGATAAAAACAAAAAAAAAAAAATTTTTTTTGTATTCGTGTCCGTCGGTATTGAATTCGATCGAATTTCAGTGGACAGCGAGGCACTGTGACTGTAACGTTTGTTACAATCTACCCTCTATACATGTACACACATCGAATGCAATCGAATGAATTCCACGTCTGGAGTCATGCGCGTATTGCACCGGTAGTTTATTATACACCGAATATTCGTTTATATACCAAAATTGTAAAAACCTTATATATCGTTAAACCGGATTATAATAAATAATTAACTAACCAAATTGGCAGCTTGTTAACGGTGAGCAATTAGTATCGTCACCCATCGACTACAGTACCTAATTTTAAAGGGTGGCCCACCCCCACCGAGCGACCCTGCGACACTCGCAGGTGATTATATTTGATAAACATGATCCCTGCTCCTTGTCGACACAGCTGATGACGGTATAAACAAACCCCTTCGCCGACTCGCGGTACCGGAGATATATATACCTACACACGCATATACAAACTGCTGAGCGAGGTGACAGTCACGCGTGCATCAGATTTTCCCGAAGGGGTAGATACTTCGCGTTTTACTTTCGTTTTTTTTTTTTTTTTGTTTTTTTTTTTTTTTTTTTTGTCGTTGTAGGAAAACAAAATTTGACTAATTGTCGATAGTATATCATAAGCGATAATTTTAGTGGAAGATAGACAAAATGGCATGTCCATTCTCGCGACGATACGTACCAGTGACCTGTGATCAGGATGACATTCGTCAGACTGGCGAATCCCAGCGGGATCATCATCATCATCATAGAACAAAACCACTGAGACAATCATCTGTACAAATCACATCGTTCCTTGGTGACGATGTAGAGGATCAAGAAAATACCCAAACTTTGAACCTGAAACATCTGAGGGCTGCCGTTCTCGTACTTACAAATCCTTCGGTATAAGTATACTTATGCTCTTTTTTTACCTAGAACGCATAATTTTAATCATTATACGAATCTACGGCGAAAAATGACCGTTTATTAATTTCATTTTTGATTGATATCCTCGCTCGGACATCAACGAACAGTTTGTTAAGTTATAATCGCGACTTTGACGGTCAACTTGATCCTTTGACCGGCCTTAACAGGACCCTCTCTCACATAACAGGAAAGGACACAACGGTCCGTTATCCTTTCTTCGTCTTCCTTAATAGCAGTAGCCGACTGACCCCTGTACTGACAAAAGGCCAACACGCTGATCAAGCACTTTGTTTTATTCGGCGGTTATTCATTTGATAAAATCGATTTTCGGTATTATATTAGGTTCGATCGGTTTATATGGGATGCTATTAACGATGTAATTGCTTTTTCTTTATTACACATTTTATCATTGTAATAATTAATGTCCTCATATTTCTATATATAGTATATATGTATATAATATATTGTTCGTTAAACCGCATGCCAATCACGTTAGCAATATTCCATGAAGATTTGTGGTGGATACTATGCCATTCGTAGTGCAGTCACGACCCAATAACGGTCCGTTATCCGTTCGGGCGAAATCACCTCCCACGCGTAATGAGCAGCGTCAAATAAAGCGGACGCCTAGGGCGGCATTCCGTACACCTATATGTATACATATACCTATACCTATAACATTCACATCTAAGTATATGTATGCACGAATGTAAATAGATTTCAATAGGTACAGCTATGTCATTTCGCGAGTATGTATATATAATATACGAGCAAAGAAGAAGCAAAGAGAGAGAGAGAGAGAGAGAGAGAGAGAGAGAGAGAGAGAGATGAATAGAGATAAAAAGAGAGAGAGAGAGAGAGAAGAAAGATAGGGAGAAAATGGATCGGTAAACAGACCACTAAACAACCCTTCAAGCAAAGTGACAAAAATCTTCAACTAGGTATTATAGATCAAAGAGCATTTTTTGTGAAAAAAAAAAACCTAAATATGCCACCAAAATAACACCGGTGTAAAAATAGTTGCATACATATAGGAGTTTGGCTAAATTGTATGAAATTTTTTTCAATCAATCAATGGTTCATTTGCCTATATAGGGGAGTTGAAAGAAAAATAATATAGAAAAGGAAAGAGAATAATGGTAATAATTCTGAAAATTTGTACCGATCTCTTTATTATTATTATTATTATTATTATTATTGATATTATTTTCAAGGAAGGAGATAAAAATGCGAAAACGCTGAACGGAGGTAAAAACTTTACTCGTCGTGGTTATAAAAGTTTAATTTATCGAGATATGATGTAGTTTTTTTTTTTTTTTTTGTAAAAAAGGTAAATAAAAAACAAAAAAAAATTACGAGAAAAGAAATAGGTTTCTTACTCTAACGGCAATATTTCATACGTTAGTTTTTTTTTTTTTTTTTTTTTTCTCTCTCTTAACTCGCGGTTATAAACTATGTCTACAGTTCGGCTTAGATCGGCGATTGGTTGAAAAGTTTTATAGAGATTTTTCTTCTTCTCTTCTCGTTTTTTTTTCTTTCTCTTTCCTTTTCTTTTCTTTTCTATTCTACTCGAATTGTAATCAATGGGGTTTAGACGTGACGTGATTTCTCTCTTATTGTTCCTTACCATTTTTTTCTTCCTTTCTTTTTATTGTCTCTTTTTTTCTTTCTGTTTTAGAACGAAGCTATTGCGACAGCCCTTGGCGCAGTTATAAGCAAAGACAAGTTGCCACTGTCGACGGCAGCAGCTTTGTAAGTATTATTAGAATGGCGCAAGATTTCCTAATAGCAAAGGTCAAATGAGGAACGATTCATTTAACTAGATGAAATATATTACCTATCCATTTATTTGTGAAGCCAGTTTTTTTTTTTTTTTTTTTTTTATAGTTCACCCTATTATATTAAGTCATGGATTGTAGCGCCAATGACTTAATAGAACTCTTTTCGGTGTCCTGCCTCGTTTGATATAGCAGAGGCCAAGTACTACTTTAAATTCGAGAACAAGTTTCCGGGCAATAAATTTTTCCGAGAATATTGCATTATCGTATTTTCGATTAACGGAAATAAAAATTGTCACAAGAATAAACGTGACGGTCTCGCAGAGCTCCTATACCTTTACCGCGCGCCATATTTCGCGGATATCGTAGCGGAAATGATATTTCAAAGATTCCAAGTATTGCGGGACGCGTCTTTTTCTCACCCTAAATACGACGACGACGACGACGAGGCGACGCTACCACCGCGTTTTTCATCCCCTCTTATATAGGGAGAGAAAAGAAAAGAAAAAGGAACAAGGGAAAAGGAAAGGGAAAGGAAAAGGGAAAGGGAGAGGGATGACGTCTCGCAAACGCGGGTCGCGAAAACGTGATACTAATAGACGATAAGCCGTAAGTTCTCTCTTCATGGCGCCTGGCAGGAGAAGCTGGCTCACTTTATAAACGAATTAGCAGAACTCTCTGTAAAAGTGTATATATATAGTACTTTGAACTAAACTTTGTTCCAGAAACAAGTTGCTGGACAATCCAGATACTGACGTTAACTACAACCTTCTCGAAGACATTTACGAGACACTAAATTCCAGTTGTGGTAAGAGAGTCTTTTATTTTTAATAACTTTTAGCTTTGATATCACTTTCACCGTCACAATCGGTGAATACAATACAATCTACCCATACAATATCCTCCCCTAACTTCAACCAACATGTATAGCCAATCGAACGTTACCATCAAAATTTATTTTACTCTTCTCCCCATTAAACCGACCCGCAATTAAAGGCAGAAAAAGGCGCCGAGGTTGAGGGTAGAAAACGAATAAAAATAAAAAAAAAAAAATAAAACAAAAATAAAATAAAAATAAAACGAATAAAGGAAGGAAAGAAAATGAGCCACTCTTAAATTTTCAACCGTTTTAAATAGTCCAATTCCTATCCATTTAACCAGAGAGCAATTTGGCAGCTCTACCGCACACTTGATCTCGTTGAATTATTTCCGTCACTCCGTTGATAATTCGATTATGCAAAATTTCTGTGGTCGGGTGTGTGTGTGTGTGTGTGTATAGGCATTTTATAGGTATTTTAGATGCATTTTTTTTTCTCGTCAAATCAAATGGAAAAAGAAATTTCTTGATCAATTTTTGGCGATAATTAAATAGTACAAACCACCCGTGACGAGAAACCGATTTATCGTTTAGGGCGAGCAAACAATAACGTTTACTGCGTTTAGTGAGCTTACTGCGTTTACTGCCAGGCCTAAACCATATAATAATAATAATCTTGGGGAGTGACTATCAAAGGGTAACGCAATATGTAACGAATTTACTGTTATATCAATAATGGCATTACTATTACCGTACGTTGGCTGACACAGCGTGTACCAGGCAGCTTGTCGCGTTCTATATAATCTGATAATTTTGTCGGTAACCGTCAGTGATAATTTAGTGATAAACTAACATCGCCGTACCTATTTTCCACCTTTTTCAACCGGAAGATTACAGGTCGTTGTAGCAATAAGGCGAGAGTTCCACTTCCAGTGGTTTAACTCTACAATGAGCGTGCTTCAATCCGATTTAGCTCAGAGCAGTGAGTAACTTTTTTCACCGAGTATAGTTGGATTATAATATAATATTCTGAAAGTTAATAATTCCACTGGCACGGTTATACATATAGCGAACTATGAGTAAATTTCGAAGTAGATTCCAGCCCTTATTTATTATCCCTTATTTTATTTATATAAATTTAATACGAGCCGTGAAAAGTTCGTACGAAACTTTTGCACCCGCGTAAGTAGGTACATTTAATGCCGGATCAAAGAGCTTTTATAGACGACAGTCGGTGGTGCGGCTATATCGTATTTTTGTTTGAATCTATATGAAAGGGATGTGGATACAAACTTCGGCTATAGTTCATACCGCGACGGTATGCCGCGGGATCTAAATCCGAGGATGAAAGAGGGTGGTTATAGCCAAGCGCGTATGTTGCCTCGAGTGGTGTTGAGATTTGTTAGCCCCAGTTAGTTAGCGGTCGAAAATTTACCCATTAGGTACCTAATTTGAAATTTATTCAGGATTCGGTACATAGAACTCTCTCTCGAAGTGGTCAAAATAATAAAGTTCAAAGTTCAGTATTTAGGATAAGCCTGCGATTATAACCGTAGTAATTCGTTACCCCTATAAGAATTTCTAATACCCGTTTCAACAATTTCTAAGATCGTATAAATTTACCGTAAAGGAAGACTATACAACAATCTTCTTTGCCAAAATACTTTAGAGTGTTGAATAAATGGGGAAACAGTTTCGGTTGATGGTTCAAGAAAACGAGACCAAGTATCTTAAGGGTGTCGGGAGAATGCAACGTTTGAAGAAAGTTAGATTGTAAAAGTTAAATCGTCGCAGGTTAGAAACGACAGGGTGATATGAATTCGAGTCTTCGAGCATATAAGAATAATTTGTGTAACGTCGAACTTTTCCTTAACTCGCGTTATATCCAGGAAGAAGACGTATTATTATCGTTTATATTACCGATCCTTCATACCCAATCCCCACCCCCCCCCAAGACGTAAAATATAACATTAATTGGAATAATACATCCGCGGATTACGTCCCATATATTTATATATACAGAAAAAAAATATATATACCCTATAATCTAAACGATAAATATTTAACGTACCAATTCCCAATTTATTTACGCCTATTTTAGTACCGGTAGTTACACAGGCTGTGATTCTTCCCCATGGTTTCCCTCGGCCACATATTCGCTCTTTACACTTTTACCAATCGTGTGAAATAACCCTCGGGGTTAATCGTTACTCACTATCATTACACCCCCACCGCCGAACGTTTGCGTAGGTTACGTAGGTATAGGTGTTAAGCAAACGAATATAAAGTATAGTGGAATGTAAATTAATCTTGACTCCTCTTCGCCTGCAGTATACGAGCTGTGAGAGAGGTTCTCTAGTAGATCGGCTTCACCTTCTCGTCAATAAAATCATTATCGAATATATTATTTATACGCTGGAAAAAAAATCTCACATTTTTTATTTTTATTTTTTTTTCCTTTTTCTTTTTCCCTTTTACGGTCTGAACTACCCGCGATCGTTCGACGGATCCCTTTATCGACAGGAATACGTGCAGTTTCGACAGATAGTAGGAAATACGGGGATAGTAAAGCCCTATACTTTCGGTTCTGAGCTCTTCGCGCATCCGATACAAATCGCAATTAGTAATCGTTTGATATCCAATTCGCTGATTTATTACTTTCATATTTGGTATCCACGTGCGAGTACCTACAATATTCCGCGTAGTTATATTGTCACAAAAAGCAATTTAATTTTCATTTCAACGTACAGTAGTACATGGTAGTATATATCAATCAACACGCGTATATGTATATACATATGTTACATACACATACTTACTGATTTACGACTTGCCCATCGCATGGCTCATATTTCATATGTTACATATACCTATTATACCTATATATGCTCAAAACTAAAACCCCAAGTACCGAATTGCTTCTAGTTTAGTACCATGAAACGAGACGAACGTTTAGGGCGTAACTGTCAGTGATATCAGACATTGTGGGTCAGGCAAACACGAGCGTTAGTCACACTTTACGGAGTAGATATTGTGCAGTAACTTGAGTAGGTAGATATATTATATGAAGTAGTATAGGTAGGTATACGTCAAGTGTCGAATTCGTGATGAATATATGAAGGTAGTATACCTATACCTTAAGTTTTTACGTTCTGTAAAGGTAAAGAAATAAAGGTAAAATTTAAAAGAAATCTAATCCCGCATTTTTCTCATTTCTTTTACTTTATTATGGGAAACGGGGCGAGAAATGGAAACGTGCAAATTGTGTCTGCATGCACTTTTGATGGAGCTGCCTTTTGATGAAAATGAATATAAATGAGGTACGTTTTACAAAGAAACGTTTTGAGCTTATACCTTCAAAAGGATTGCTCGTACGTACCAACTTAGATACAATATTCACATCGCCCCGTCTTGACTTTCGCACGAAGGATTCTTGAACAAAGGCGCAAGGTGGATAAGTCCTCCTCGAAAAGATGAGGCTCCCGGCTCGAAGGAAAGTGGTTTCTCGTCGTGCGGACGCAATATTAAACCACGAAACGCGGGTCGGAGAAGCTATCCAGTAATTTCATTAGCGAAGCAAAGAGAAATCAGACTTGTACATCGACGAAGGGAAAGAAGGAAAAAAAAAAAGAAAAAGATTAAATCACTATTGCCCTTTAGAGGCACGGACCTCACCTCTTCGGCAATGTACGCTGACGCAGTTGTTCTCACAAAACGTTAACAAGAAAAGTAAAAAAAAAAAAAAAAGAACCATAAATAAAAATAGAATAACTTGAATATCTCGCCTTTGTATAAAATTGTGAAAAATTTTACATAATCATTTTTCCAATTTTTTTGGCTGGATTTTCTTCTTTTTTTTTCTGCTTTTTATTCCTTTCTTCGTACCTTACCTACAAATTATAATATTATACCCATATTGCATATTGCTTTACTAAAGTGGCTGACAGCAGTTGGCGGAAACTATACCTACCTAGCTACCTAACCGTTCCTTCGAAATACTGAAATTCTAAACTTCCGAGGGCATAAACTTTAGGAGATGTAAAATACGAGCTCTTGTCAAATTTTTAAGCTGCAACCTCGTACCTCTACTTCTCGACCATCCCTTCAGCCATGCAAAAGTATGTAGCTAAAGCTGGGTATAATAATAATATATTATCTTCATCATCGCGGCTCTACCTTTGAGGCGAGGCTCAGCTTGAGCTATTTTGTATATTCTAAATGTAAATGATATTTTTTCAGAGCTTTGTTTCGAATAAAATATACTCGGCTCACTTATATAATCTACTCAGAGTTGGAGCTTTTTCTGTGCTTCGCAAATCAACGATAAGCACATACCTATACAACCCTTTTTTTTCTCCCTAGTCGAACAGAATCAATCAGTTATCAAATATTTTCTGTAAATTATCATTTTCGACATATATATTTCTGAGAAGAAAAATTTGAACTGTAAAATAACTGTACTTAGTGAATCTGTAAAATTTAACGAACAATTTGGCCGACAAAAATTCGACTCTTCGAATACTATACATATATACATACCTACCTACCTATATATATATACCGAGATGTAAATTTAGGAGAAAAAAAAAAAAATATCCTAAGGCTGACTGATTCTTTTCACGTATGTAACCCCGTTCGCACACACATGTGAACAGGTATACGTGTACGCGAAAGCGAGGCGAGGAAAGAATTTGGAGCGACGGAAGTGACATGAAAGGTTGATCGAGGGAAACAGTATAGAGATATAGAGATCTACTATATGTATATGTATTATATAGTGTATAAATATATATATATATATATATATACAGAAAAAGCACATGGACGAAAGTCGGTATATGAAGAAGGGTGAAAAGGAAGGGTGGAAGGGAGTTTTCGTCCTTGCTTGAGGGTATAACGGAAAAGCGGTAAAGTAGGAAAATAAAAGACAGGTGGATCGGACTTTTATACGAACAAACAACAGCTCGATCCCAGAGTAGTAGTAGCTTCGTACCTACGTCGCTTTGTTTGGCCATAGTTTATAGCACGTCATTGCCAAAGTAAATGCCTTAGGATTGGCTATATATGTCCTTACTTTTTTTTTTTTTTTTTTTTTTTACAACATCTCTTTCAATGCTTACAGTAAACTCACTCGTTGATTCACCATCTACGGTATAACCAGAGTATTTTATATCTAAATTAAAGCAAGGGAAGACGAAAAAGCGACGGTGTGAAATTGGCGACAAAAAGATAAGGAAGAAGAAGGAGCAGAAAGAAAAAAAATAAAAATAAAAATAAAAATAAAAATAAAAAAACTAAAAAAAAAATAACAGAAATAAAAGGGAAGGAGATGAAACCTTTTTCAGGGAGCATTTCTCCTGATGAGAACTGAACCCACCGGGACAAAAGTATGTTTTTGCTTGGTACGCCTCGGCGACCACGTGCTATCGAATTTCATCAATCTTACCGCCCAAGAAAGGAAAGAAGGAACAGTCCTATTTCAAGATTTATCTGTACACATATACGCGTAATTCGACAGCCTAATTTACCATTCTACTTTATACTATATCATACCTAACTCGCTCTAGGTCTCTAAGATATAACAAACACGGAAAATCACTTGATAGAAACTTGGACCTAATATAGCAGCTGTCACTCCCTTGAATAACACATTTCACTCGCATCTGGGGCAAGGTAATGGCATTAGATATAAATCAATCTGAGGAAATTCGCCTCAGCAAGATATTTTGACCCGTCTCCAAAGTGTGCAACTCGGCTATTCGGCAATCGCATATAGTTTTTGCGTATCGTTACATGGGGTATACGAATTTTCGTCAATGATACACACGAGGCAATTTTAAAAAGTGTCATAAAAATTTGCGACGAATTTCTTGTCAGCTTTTAATCGTTTACTTGGCTGGTTCGAAATCGTCGAGGATTAAACCGAGCGTAAATTAATTGCAGAGCAGACGTTAGCGGTTGTTCGCGTGTCGAATGATTAATGGAGGTTGTAGAGGTGGAAGTATCTATATAGCTGCAGGTATACTACGGATCGGATGGGTATATAGGCAAGGGTTCCTTTTTATTTCGAAAAAAACTTTTTCAGGTGCACTCAATTTCATCAAGAATGAAATTTTCCACCAGACTTAATCCCAGCGACATAAGCTATGAGATGAAACTCTAACCTTTCCAGCTTCCTCGGCCTCTAGGCACCTAAGGGTCTGCCTTTTAACATCCCACCCCAAGTTTAAGAGGTGTGTGTAAACTCAGGCTCGAATTCTCTTCACCTACGTGGACCCACGTGTACCTGCAAACACTCTTTATACCTACCTGTTTTAGCCAAGAGACACGTATCTAGTTAGTTACTAAGACGTCCATACGCCTCATAGCTGGTTCTTCTCTCGTACAATTCACTTTCGAGCAAACACTTTACTCCAAATTGCATTGTACCAGATTCCCAAGTTTTTACCCTCTTCATACTGGTCTGTCTATATATATATAGAGAGAGAGAGTTTCGTACACAGAAGGGGAGCAGAGTTTGAGCTCTATGGATCGTTTAGTTCGCTCACGCGTAGCCGTTTAATCTTTGTGTACACATCCTCGAGTTCGGAGGACTATGATGGTAGGATCATAGCCATAGGAATTAACGTACGCGTTATAGAGCATTCCTGCGAGACGATGTGCGAAGAAAATTCATTATCAGATATAAACTACTCAACAAAATTAAAGCCCCCCCCCCCCCCCCCCCCCCCCCCCCCCTTAGCATATCCTGCAATTTTCAGACGCCTTGACCGATTCACTTGAAATTTGTACCAAGGCTAGTCCAAAGTGTTTTCAACTTGCGCCCAAAGCCGATTTTCTGTATCTTCAAAAGTTGCGATGTGGCACTCCGAAAACCAACCCTCTGCGTAAAATCAAAGTCACAGATCTGTAGCACCGGGTTCCAACACCGATTTTGTGCCCAAAAAATGTTTGAACAACTTTTGGTCGAGACAGACGATTCGGTCCACTGCTGAATCATACACCCTTGCCTATTCAACCTCTCCGCTTCCATCCCTCTGTCATCCGGGGTTGGACAAAACATTTTGACACATTTTCGAGCATCGGAGACACAAAAGTGTTTCCGAATCGTTTTCGCGATTCAGCCGAGCACTTGCAGCCCACCTGTCCCTGAGTAACTGCAACCAACCCCTGAACAACCCTTAGCCTAGCAGTAACTTTTCACTCCAAGCTACGGAATCCTAGGCTAGGCGCAAAATCGATGTTGGAACCCGGTGCCACAGACCTGTGACTTTGATTTTACGCATAGGGTTGGTTTTTGGAGTGCCACATCGCAACCCTTGAAGATACAGAAAATCGGCTTCGGGCCCAAGTTGGAAACACTTTGGACTAGCCCTGGTCCAAATTTCAAGTGAATCGGTCAAGGCATCTGGAAATGGCGGATTATGCTGGGGGGGGGGGCTTTAATTTTGTTGAGTAGTTTATAAAATTAAATTAATACGTTTCTAGAGATTTTCATTCTTTATTTCTGATAAATATTACAGACGCCGATGTCAATAGTTTCATGGACGAACTTGGCCAGGAATTAATAGCAACTGCTTGTGTCGGGCTACTTGAAAGAGCTTTTCGGTGCCTGGGAGACGATCTTTCAGCATTTTTGACGACCCTTGACGGGGTAAATGACGTAGTTCAACATCAGTCCGGTTCTGAAAACGAGGCCGAGTTTGTCTGCACCGCTAACCAGGAAGCTCTCGAGCTGCACTTCACTACTGAACACCCGTCCGTAGCTTACCTTTTGGTTGGTAGTTTGAAGGGTATAGCGAGGCAGTTTTACAACGACAAAGCCGACGTCTACGTGCTTCCGGATGCCTACAACTCTAAATTTTACAGGTAACATATATACAGAACAAAAGTTTCCTTTCATCTTATAAACATTCGAGACTCTTTGTTTTATCAAAATATATTATCATCCAACGAGGTCGATTCGGGAATAACTCGCAATTTTGAAAAAGAAAAAAACAGCCCCCAAATAATTCGGAAAGGGTTCTGTTTTTGAATAGTAGGTATAATAATAAACAACGAAGAGTTTAATGAGCCATATATCTGAAATTCGAGAGAGCTTTTTCTTCCTCTCTTCATCTTTTCATGTCTCTCTCTCTCTCTCGTTTGCTATTGACAAACGATAAGAAGAGCCCGTTGATCGGGGGTGCCTGCCCACAGATATCGAATAACACCGGAAAGATACGAGAAAATGGATGAAAACGAGGACGAGGACGAGGACGAGGACGAGGAGGACGAAGACGATTGTGACGTCATTCCTGGTGCCTTCCACCCTTTGTCCAAGTCCGCATTCGATCTACGGGTAGGGGTTGCGAGCTTCTGCAAAGCTTTTCCCTGGCATTTCGTCGTCGACCGGCGCCTTGAGCTCGTACAGCTGGGTGCCGGGTTTATGCGAATATTCGGTCACCTTTTCAACAGGCTAGGAATGGACATATCGACGTATTTTATCTTCAGTCGACCCAGAGGTGTTACAATCAGTTTTCACGAGATCCTGAAACGCGCCAACACGCCGTTTGTCCTTACATTACGGAAGCCGCCTGGGGTTGAAAAATTTTCTGCAGAGGTTTGAAATTTTAATTAGCTGGACAGCGAGGAGATGAAGGAACCAGGAGACGGGTGAGGCAAGCTTTTAGATGTATTTAATTTCCGCGAGGGTATGGAACAGTAAATGGTCTCTTTAGCTCCGCGGTTGGATCGCTAAACTTTCAGCCTTACAGTTCGGAGAAGAGCGGCGAGGAGCTTGCCGCTTTCGGCAAAACCTTCGCTTTAAACAATTCAAACTTTTGTTGCTTTTGACGGATAAAATTGTTTTCATACAATAATTGCGAGGTAATTAATGACCGAATACACCAGGCTTAATTATCACGTTAAACTCGTCTCCCAAGTCTCCTATACGGGAAATATACTAACCTTCGATGAAACATCTAGAATCATAAGACTACATATACAACACTTTAGTAACTTACCTATATATATATATATATATATATCTGCACAATTTATCTTTCAGTGAGCATAAGTAGCTTTCCTTTACTTCCTGAATTCGTAACTAAGTATAAGTTTTCTTCTCGTATTTTTAAATGAAATTCAAAGAAATCCGCGGATGAAAAATAAGCTTACGAATATTTCTTTTTTGTGGAAAAATGAAAATAATGGTTTGAAAGAGGTTTTATATTACGAAAAAATATCATCCCCTAATACATTCACCTACAATATCTAAATATATCGAGATTAGGACCAAGTTCGATGCTCAGACACATCTCTAAGGCCATCAAAGCCTTTGTACTATCAACGTACACATATCGATAGATTAGCTACGTAGGTGGCTGTAACCACTTTACTTAGGTTTCGTCGAAGGTTGGCTGGGTTTTCCCGGGTTTCTATATCTGTTTCGGTTTCCATAGGGGTATATCCCTCGTACATACATAGGGGTCGCCGGGCACGAAACTAATCGGCTGTTTTCTCAGGGACTAGAGTTGAAAGGTCAAATGGTGCACTGCCCGGAATCAGATTCTATCCTATTCGTCAGTTCACCCTTCCTTAACGGCCTGGAGGGCCTAACCGGACGCGGTCTCTTCATCTCGGATATACCACTCCACGATGCTACCAGAGACGTAATATTGGTTGGTGAGCAGGCCAGAGCCCAGGTGAGAAACAACATCATCCGAAAAGTCAATACTTTTCATTAATTTTCTTTTGTTTACGTTTTTACTTTTGAAGAACCGAAAACAAAAAAAAAAAAAAAAACATGAAAAACGAAAAAATGAGTGGAAATCATCTCATCGTGATTTTCTCTCCCCTTTTTTTTCCTTCTTATCCGTCTTGCGTATTCTGTGTGTAGAAAAAAAAAAAAAAAAAAAAAAAAAAAAATGCGTCAACGGTTCAAAGGACTTCACAGAACAAAGGCTTGTACGAGGACCTCGCTTTCTATTTTATATGGCAGGACATTAATTCACGTAAAACTGGACACGTATACGTTTTGTGTTAAAAATCCTCATTCAGAATCAAGATACTTTTGACCCGTAAACTCCTGCAGACAATCGAGCTAATACCTCTCACTCTCTCTCTCTCTCTCTAACCACCTCTTTCAGAATCTGCACCACTGTACTCTCGAGAGCCTTTGCCATAGTACAAAGCTTGATGGATATAGGAGTGCAAACAACGGGCCTACCTTCGACATTCAATTTGCCAGTCTTTTGTCGCGTATATATAAGTTTATACCATATATATACTCTCATATATACCTATACCTATACCTATACCTATACCTATACTTATACCTTATACCTGCACGACAGAAAAGGGATGATAAAGATAATACGATAAGCACGTTTCTTACCAAGCTTTTGTTCTGATTGATAATCTTGTCAAAATTCGTTTGATATTTATGCATATTATACACATCAGCATTTATGCATTACACTGCACAGTACACACGTATGTAGATACCTTTAGTCAAGATTATTTTATATTAAAGAATAAAAGAAAGAAGATAAAACAAAATAGAAAAAGAAAAAATGAAAATTTCAACTATATGTTATACACACATAGACACATACACACACATATGTAATGTTATGCAATCTACTTGACGCCAGGCGACGCGACAGGTTTGTCAGAGTAGAACAAGTGGTAGTTGCTCTATTTTTTGCTGACTGTACTATTATTACCTCGTTTTCTTTTCCTATACAAATAAATTTGTGAGAGGTTTTTTTTAAATGAAAAAATTAAAACAAAATTAGATATATATATATATATATAATTATATAACGTTTGAATCGGTGTGTCTAACAGGTACGGACCAGTGTTGGGCAGCATCTAATTACATTTGTAATTAATTACATTTTAATGACAAATTACAATTGTAATTTGTAATTGATTCGACTTTCAATTACAAATTACAATTGTAATTTGTAATTGATTCGACTTTCAATTGAAAATTACAATTGTAATTTGTAATTTGTAATTAATTAATTACAAATCTGCCCAACACTGGTACGGACTATATATTAACTTAGCAGCTGATTTACTTTAACGAAAAATTTTTTTTTTTTTTTTTTTTAGAAGTCAATTTTCTTTAGATTTCTTTCTTTATTTATTTCTCACGTGTATATATACAGGACGGGCTAAGGCGACGCATGGATAAATTGAAAAGTTCCATCGAGGAAGCGAACCGTGCAGTTGACGCGGAGAGAGAGAAAAATGTCAGTCTTCTCCATCTTATCTTCCCACCAGACATAGCCAAACGTCTTTGGCTGGGTAAGTTTCTCCGTACCTTTATGGGGTTGGCTTATTGACCGAGAAGGCGAGAAATCATACATACCCATTTATCTTAACGTCTTGTATTTTTTTATTTATTTTTTTTTTTTTCACGATTCTTTTCTCGCGAAGAGAAACGAGAACCAAAAGCTCGGAGCTTTAGTTCCGGGTTGAGTTGGGGATGGACGTTATAGGGCTGCACCCTAATATATCTGCACGCAATGTTATATTAATCACGAAAAAAAACCCCACCCTTATTAATTTTTTTCTACAGGAGAAACGATCGAAGCTAAAACCTACGCTGACGTCACAATGCTATTTAGCGATATAGTCGGATTCACTGCGATTTGCTCTACTGCCACACCGATGATGGTCATCAACATGCTTCAAAATATATATGAAAAGTTTGATCTATACTGCGGGCAGCTCGACGTATACAAGGTACATGATTATTCCCTTTTCCATATGGTATATCAATTCTTTTTTTTTTTTTTCTAATTATACGATTACGAATTTATGTGAAATTTTTTGGGCTCAAATTTGACGAATATCTGGGGTTTTTCAACGGGTTAAATAATGTAAAGTTTCATCAGGTGCAGAGAGCAATTGAAAAATCCATTATCTCCATTAGCTGTTTGACGACAAATGAGAATTAGGGTATCATCCCGCTCTAGGGATGAATACATGCGAGAGTGAGATATATACGACGAAGGCGCGTTGTTCTTTCTCGTTACCCAGAGGAAATGGAATTTTTTAATTAATAAGCTCGCTGATGCGAATGCTGGGCATATAAACATACATATATATATATATATATAGGTATATTATATCTGTGCACATGGTGTGAAGATTCGTAAATATATACGTGATACGTGCAAATTCATATACCTATATACGTATACATATATAGATATGTGCGGGAGATGAAGCACTGTGGACCCTGGATAGGTAGGTGTGTTAAAATTAGTATTCCTAGCACCTGCGTTTCACCGGGTAAATCCCACCCTAGGTTGTATTTCGGAGAATACCGTACTAGGAAATATACGACGGGATTTTCGCGATTTGCTGCGTCAAAAAGGGGCAGATAGGTACCTTCCTACCTTTCTACCTTCCTTATAACAGAGGATGAATGTCGAGAGGTTATTTCGAGGACTGACATATAACGAACGGGTCCGTACCTACTACGCGTTTAAGGTAGGGTTTAAAGCCTAATAACTTAAAGGATGAGTGCATTTTTTTCCCCCGGGCGAAATTCCGACGGCGAAATATCGCGCGTCCAATGAAGAAAAAAAAAGAAAGAAAGAAAAAAAAAAATGATAAGAAAAATAGGAAAAATAAGTAAAAATAAGAGAGATACGCTCTCCTCGCTGGAGTTGACAAAGTGGAAAAATATTTCTGTACTAACAGGGAACAGATTATTTAACGCTTTATCGCTACTCCCACCATTCGTTCTTTCTTTCTTTCTTTCTTTCATTCTTTCTTTACTCTCTATCTCGAAGCCTCTGTTTTTTCTCATAATACGAATAGCTTTTTGCCGTCTGAGAAATTTAGAGTGGCTGCATATAAGGGGTAGTGAAAGAAATAAAGAAAGAACGAAAAAAAAATAAAAAGAGAGAAAAAAATTGCAGACGTGTTTATTAAATAAGGGATGAAAATTTTTTTTCGTTTTATAGAATTTCAAACTTCTGTATATAATATTATATAGAAACGAGGAAAAATTTTCGAAGCAACAAAAATATATAAACTGAAATTGAAATATTTATATACGAAAAATTATACCCTTCGGGTCTTTAAACTCTCCGTTATGATTCATTTCACGGGTTGGCTCCGTCATTCTATACAGAAATCAATAATTGGCACGTCTTCTCTCTGTCGTTATACTATAGGCGATCGATCGACGTTGAAAAGCAACTTTTCCAACCCGCTCCCCTTGCGCGTTCGTTAGATAATACAACGAGAAAATTTTTTTTCTTTTTTTTTTTTTTTTTTGAAGAACCAACCCCATATTGTAACAATGTTTTGTTCGGATCAGGTCGAGACGATCGGTGACGCCTACTGCGTAGCCTGCGGACTTCACAAGAACACGAAAACGCACGCTCAGCAAATCGCTTGGATGGCATTAAAGATGATCGAGACGTGCTCCCGACACCTGACACACGACGGTAGACCGATAAAGGTGAGAGGTCACGGACTAATTACTGTCGCCCATTGATCGTCGCTCCTCTGTATATAACCGGCGATGCTATGCTATGGCCCGTTAGAACTGGGGCGGTAATAAATATCAGGGAAAATAAATTTACGAGCTCATATATATATATAGAGTTAAACCGACGGTGAAATTTATTAAAAAAATAAAATAAAAATAAATAACAAGCCTTTTCATTTCATAATTTTATTTTTTCAATCAACAAATTCGAAAATGGTTTTATAAAATTTATTCTTCGATCTGATATTATACACCGAGCCATATACGCAAGCCTTTCAATCATAGCAATAGTGACGAGTGCAGTATAACGACTCTTGAGAGCATTATGTAGGTCATTTTGCTGAATTCTACGAGTCAATTTCCCCAATGAATTTTCACCTAACTTATTCCGGAAATACAATAACGCATCATGTTCATTGGAGAATTGCGGTCTAATGGAGGCCGATTCTATTTCCGGAATTAGGAAAACTATAAACGAGCCCCTACGCAGTCTTTGATGGTCAGTTGTAAAACGGGGTAAATCAATCAAGTTTTGTATGTTTTTTTTTACCATTTTATCGATTTTAAGAAAATATTGCCCACTAGTAGAAGGATAATCGTAGACTACGTGAGGGACGGAAAGTATCCATTACTCTTGATTATATAATCGAATATTCACTGTGTTTCGGACATTGGCGAGCTATTTCCTGCAAAGTGATTTAATCTTATCTTTATATCTCTCTCTCTTTCTTATCTTTTTTTTTTCTCTGTCTATTTTATAGGTAATATATATATATTGTGTAGATGTAGAGATTACCGAGACACCGCGTGTATATTATGTATCCATTTTCCCTCCTTTTCACCCTTAGACAATCTAACCGGGGTGTTTTTCCTTGAATAAATTCCGAGTAAATCCATTTGTATATATATATATATATATATATATCGTATTTTCCTAAATTGATATTGTTATCGTTATTACAGATGCGAATTGGTATTCACACTGGTACAGTTTTGGCCGGTGTTGTTGGTAAAAAAATGCCAAGATATTGTCTATTCGGACACAACGTTACACTGGCTAATAAATTTGAATCTACTAGCGAACCTCTTAGAATCAACATCAGTCCAACGACATATTCGTGAGTATAGGATAAAAAAGAAAAAAAAAATAAGAAATGTATACGTATGTGAGGTAAATAAAATGTGAAGAAATTAACCTACCCCCTAATTAATTGTTTTTTTTTTTTTTTTTTTTTTTTTTTTCGTATTTTCAGATGTCTTACCGAGAGACCTGGTTTTATATTGGAACCGCGGACCAAAGACAATCTACCTAAAGAAATGCCGGTTAGTTCACCGGGTACTTGCCATTTTTTAAACGGTTACAAACATTCGGAAGTTGACGAAGAGGCACCCTTAGACACTCACGTATTTGCAGCCCTTGACGAGTTGGGTATATGCAACAGCACGTAGAAATAATAAAAAAAAAAAAATTATATATATATATATATATATATATTATATAAATATTATGTATGTTTGTATAGATAATATATATAATAATTATTATGCCGAGTGGTTTTATAAATGTATAAATTATTATGTTTAACCAAATCACCGCACGGTGTAATTTGTTATAATTATAACGATATTACAACTATAAATATAGTAGTAATAATAATAATGAATAATTATTGATGAATAATAACACTACCAATAATGTTAACGATCAATGAAAAATAATAATGATAATGAGGGAAAAATAAAAAAGAAAAAAAAAATTATATTTAAGTATATATATAGGCAGTAATCGTGTATATGTAACGTATATGTATATCCCCTTAAGGGTGCAGAGGCGCTAATCGAGAGAATAATTATATACGCTGATACTATTTATACGCAAAGGTTTTAGGTGAATATAAATAATAAACGCGAAACACACGACATAAGGCTAATAAAATAAAATAATATAATAATAAATAAATATACGCAAACACTGCATCAGATATACTTTCGTTATGTATATATATTATATATTCGTTACCTCTGACCCTTACATACCGCGATGTATCAATAGATCTAATGCTATTTAATATCTTGTACGTTTTCATTTAATCGGATATAAGCTTGGACTCGAATGGGATTTATAAGGGATGGGAAAATCTGTTTTCAAAGAATTGTTTATTTATTTTTTTTTCAATTTTTTTTTTTTTTTTTATTAGTTCAATTATTTATTCTACAAAACTTAGCAAATTTCTAACAGACTATAAACACGTTGCTAAAAATTTCAATTTTTAATCTTTTCACGAAAAATCAAACACATAAGTGTATATATAAATTTTTATAAGATATATAATAGAAAATATATTATACTTTTTGAACAAGTAGCAACATTTTCTATGATTTTTTTATCATATTTGAAAAAATAGTCGAACCTAATATTTATTGATTATTAATAATATAAAAACGGGGGAATTATCTTTCGTATCGACGTTCGATAAATAAACTTTTCCGTCATCCGACCGTAGGTTACACTACGTATATACATCCGCTATACCTTCTACGGGTTAAATCTAGTGTTAACCACGGCTGGTAAGTTCCGATTTAATCACAGACGATATTAACACTCTCTTGGTTGAATAAAATGCTTCATTACCTCGCGTAATAAATTTTTTTAATTTTTTTCTTTTCTCTTCTTCCTTACGTTCGTTAATTTTATCGCATAATTTTTGAAAATACAAAGTTTTAAATCTACTCAAAATCGATAATTATTACAGCGACCATATCGATACCAGGCGGGTAGATAACGATCCTATAGGTATATAAATTACCGATTCATATTCTACGAAGGTATATATGATATATATATATATATATATATACACACATAGTATATGTAATATGTCGATATGTGCCAAAGCTATTTCGCAAGCGTCTCTATCTCGTTGAACCAGATATACGAGCAATATAAAATATTACTTGCATAGGTACATGCAACATATACATAATACATATACATATACGTGTCTATATATTCGTATATGACGCGATGACATGAATTTTTCGTGATGCTGTAGCAGGTATCGCGGCAGTTCCTGTTGCAACCGTGACGTCGAGTATGAATGAATTTTATTATATTTATACTAGCTAGATTCCTATATAATATATATTTACATATATACCTATATCCTACCTACCTATATGCATTTATATATAATATAATGTGTGCGTACCCTGTGAGCTTTGTTGTTTATAGTTGCATATGAATTACTTATATGCAGTTTGCTACAGAAATTGCGTATATATAATACGTCCTACGCTCTCCTAAAACCAACATAGTACTACACAATTCTGCACCCATTCGTTTCGTACAATTCGCGTATTCCCTGCACTCTCTAAAAAATAATAATTTACGTGAATGATAAAAAACGCTGAAAATCCATCTTTCTCTCTCTCTCTCTATCTCTCTCTCTCTCTCGCCCTGCATTTCTATCCATATGGCTATAAAAACGTTTCACAAAATTCCATGCGGTATAAATAATTTTTAATTCATTCGAAGTTTCACATTTTCTATTGTAGCACCAGGCACCAACCTAGATGGTTTATCTTCATCTCTTCAAGCGGTTCCCTATCAGAAGGTTTAAAGAACCTTTCTATATGCTCGGTTCCCTATAGCTGCTTTTAATACGATATGGTCTATTTTAAGTATCGATCTATTTTTTATTTTTTATTTTTTATTTTTTTTTATTATTATTTTATTCAAGAACTTCTGATGCGCTGCTGCTATCATTATCGCGTGATGATATAATTATTAAGTTAAGACTTCGATCAACATTTTATAAAATTACACAGTCATATCATTCATTTTCTTCTTTATATTATTATTATTATTATTATTATTATTATTATTAAGAATTTATAGAAACCTCGTTATTCAAGTGGCGACATATTGTGTTGTAATTATTAGCACTCGACCGTTCTTTTTATGAATACCTACCGATTCTTGACACATGGATTTCACTCTTGTTTGTTATAAATAATGAGAATTCCACGGATCGTTTTCGCAAAGGTTTCTTCCGTGTAATGAACCGTTTTTATTTCTAAAAAAATCATCGCATTTCTTCTTCTTTTCTTTTCTTTTCTTTACATTATTTTACTTTACTTTATTTATACTTTACTTTTATTCTCTTCTCTTTTCTTTCTTATAATTCCACCTTCATGATATTCCCATGCAGAGTTGTATAATAATATCATTCTAGTATAATAAAATATAGTTTAAAGACGCGAAATATATATATATATATTACAACACTTTTGTCACGTATAATATTACATGTCGAGTTTCTTTATTCTTCTAAAGAATATTCAATTCAAACTTTCAACATATCCTATAATAATATAATATAATTTATATCAAACTCCGATATAACGAATAATAAAAATTAATTCTTCGAACACACGCATCAGTGCAGCGTTAAAATAATTCATACATAATATTATATACACAGAAAGAAAGGGTAACTTGATTCAAGAAAATTTTGCGGTCCAAAAATGGAGACCGAAATTTTCTCGGATCAAATCAAAAATTTTCTCGAACCAAGAAAATTGGCACAATTTTCTTGGCTCGAGAAAATTTTTGATTTGATCCGAGAAAATTTCGGTCTCCATTTTTGGACCGCAAAATTTTCTTGAATCAAGTTACCCTTTCTTTCTGTGTAGGAATATTTTAATTTTTTTTTTTTTACATCCCCCCCCCCCCCCCCCCCTTTTTTTTCTCTCAAACATCAAATTTACCATATAAAACATGTATTATTTATTTGTCTTATATACAAGGAAATCTTGAAATAAATATTTAGGTCTATAGATGCTATTTCGTAGTAGGGTCACGTATCAACCAAATTAGCGATATATATATATATTTTTTTTTTTTTCTCTCTCTCTTCTTTTTTCCCTGTCTATACGCGTGTATAGGTATACATATTCCCGGGGTGAACGAGTCACCTGTGAATGTTTTATGATAGGTTTAGTACGATCGACTTGGTTGAGTCTATTGAACCGCGTCTTACTTCATGCTTCGTATACATTTACGATTAAGGTATATACTTTATTAGGTATATACTTATACCTACTATGATGGAGTAATTCTGCAATAAAAAAGAAAAGCATTTTACCTCGCGCTAGACGGTATAATACTATATACATATGTAATTACGTAATAATACATATATGTATGTATATAGAAGAGCTTGATGATGTCTAGACTGCCATAAAAAGAAGAAAACTATCATTTCTACTCAATCTCTTTCGGCTTATTTATCTTCTAATTTTTATTCTTTTTTTTTTTTTTTTTTGATAGTAATAGATGTGTACCTTATCACAAAGCTAATACCTAAAAATTGAATCGCTACCAATTATATACTATATAGTAGATGAATAGAATAAAATATAATATGCGATAATCGAATTTGCGACGAGAAGAATATAATTATAGAGAAAGAAAATTAGATCCATAATCTGAAATATAATATAGGGAATATTTAATATAAGTAATGAAAAACCGATAATTAAAATTGGAAATTAAGTCTCAGTGTCATGTGATTGTAATAATAAAATATATAAGTGCGTATATAGATAAAATTTGTATATAAAATGATGATTTATTAGGTATATTATATATTTATATAGTGATTAATTATCATTAAATAATTTTCAAAGCATAAGTTCAATTCTCAAGGGTGTTAATATATCACACTTCTCTGATCTTCGACTAGGTGTGGGCCATGTACCGAATAACTTTGCATCTTAAGTACCTTGATAAATGTACAGTCTACCTACTCCAACACCTAAGAGTAAATTGACACTATCTAGAATTGTGTCTATTCACATCTATATATATATATATATATATGTATACGTATATATATATATATATATAGTATATGTAGGTATAGTTGGAGTATAAACTATGTGAATATGTTGAAACTGTACTGTTCCCAGAGACTGGCGCGGGTGGTTCAATTGTGGTCAGCAATATTCTAGCTCACAACTGCAACCATATACCATGAAATTACTCGGCGTGCTAGCCATGCTCCACTTGTAGATTGTACGCGTCCTGAACGCACTTAAGAGTGCACTAAACTCTCACTATGTGTATATAAATGTATGTATACTACACATTTATATGAATTTACGTATATATATATATATTAGGTATTCTTAGCCCTGCACCGTATATAAGATATAGTATATGTATACGTATGCATATAAACGTACATACACGTATATATATAGAAACCAGATGTAAGGCAGATAGACATATATATATATATCTCGTTGTAGGATTTATTTGGGTCGTAATTCCCCGATATCTATATACGTTGATATATATATATATATATATATATATATATATATATATTCACATTTAGTGCAGTGCCTTATAGAGTAGTTTCCTTGATACGTATGTATATGTTACATATAGGTACATATGCATATATAATACATAGCAGCTTTATTTTTAGCCACATTACGTAGTGTGTAGTACGTACTACTACACAGAAAGAAAGGTTGACTTAATTCAAGACAATTTTGCAGTCCAAAAATGAAGACCGAAATTTTCTCGGATCAAATCAAAAATTTTTCTCGAACCAAGAAAATTTTCCAAATTTTCTTGGTTCGAGAAAATTTTTGATTTGATCCGAGAAAATTTCGGTCTTCATTTTTGGACCGCAAAATTATCTTGAATCAAGAATAATTTTCTTGGCTCAAGTGAACCTTTTTTTCTGTGTATATATAACGTATGAATATACATAAGGTAAATTTTTACTCATAAAAACGTCAATCCACTCTCATTGTCCATGTAAAAAAAAAAAAAAAAAAAAAAAAAAAAAAAAGAAGAAAAGAAAGAAAGAAGAAAAAAAAAAGAAACAGGAAAACGAAATTATATTGCAGTGAGTGCGAACGAATTTCCATTTAAAATCCTAGAGTCGTATAAATAATATATATGTATATATATTCTAGGCATGTGTATGTCTGTATAGTATGTATAAAAGTGTAAATAATGTATGCACATATAATACTGATGTATGTATGTGACTCTATGTATATATATATATTCTACCGAGCAAACATAGACCGCAGTCAACATTTTTTACGCTCGAATTGCTTGAATATCTAAACTGCAGTTGGTTCAGATATGTATATATAGGTACCATATACATATATTTATAATGTATAAATTCCAGTAAACTGCACAAATACAAAAGTATAACGTTTTTTTTGTTGTTGTTGTTGTTGTTGGTAAAATCGTATATTTTAAACGTTTTTCGCACATTTTTGGTAAAGTGACGGGGAGGGGGGGGGTCGAAGGAGGCTAAAAGTGGTTACAATTTTGAGACGATTTTTCACGCCTCGAAGAGCTTCCACGTCTTTACACTAAGTTTAAGGAAATTATTCAAAGTACGTGTGTGCGACCGAGTCCGAAATGTGAAAAATACATAAATCTTCACGGTATACCATATAAGTAGAAAGGCAAAACAAGTCGCGTTTGTTTTCTCTTCTTTTCAGTTTTTCTGTTTTTTTTTTTTTTTTCTTTTTTTTACTCTTTACTTTTTTCTTCTTTTTTTGGAGCCACCCTGTCGGATATGTTCATATGTATATAGGTACATAGGTATATATAGATATACCGCGGATATTTCCTGCGGATGAAATATCTGGAAACTAACAAACTAGTAGCTTTGGTTGTGCGGAGCCTTGACAAAGAGGAACAACTCAGGCGTGTGCAACTATATACATACATACATACATACAACATATCCTATGCAGTATATATATATATAAGTACACATATACCTACATATCTATACAGATATTCAGACATGAACAAGTTCCGGTGTCTCAGGGTGGCTCCGATGTGGCTATATACAACAAACCACCCACCTATATCATATATAACTACTCTTCGCTGAGCAGGAGGACAAAGAAATTAAACATCGAGCCCTAGGGCTATACGCCGTAATCAAACGACTCGATGTATTAGTATACCGAGTATTTGTGTAGATATTCTATACGTTGTATAAGGTATGTGTGTGTGTATACGTATAATCTATATAGCTGCGGTATACTGACTTGAGATATATATCAAGAAATAGCGAAAGAAACAACGTTGTGTTACAGAAATTGGAAGTTTTATACATTATACCTATATACACCTACGTGATATACATATATAGCTGTATAGTTAAGGTACTTGTGTAACGACCGGTAATAAAAATCGAACCCTTCAATCGAGACTGTGAATCGTGAAAAGAAGGCTATACCTATATAGCGCTATACGCTGAGTAAGAGTAAGAGAGGGCAAAATGGACACACCTAAAAATTGTTCGTACTTTTTCGAAATTGAAAAATGTTTGAAATTTCATTATTCGCTTTGCTCTAGCAGTGTTGTTCATGTTCTATTTTAGAAAGAAAAATTTATTCATCGCGGAAGCTATGCGTATGCCGATGTGATAATTTTTTATACTGCTTCATCGATAATGAAATTTTGGCTGTTTTTGTGTTTGAGGATTCGATTGCTTACCCGAATACTTTTTCCTTCGTACCCTGGGAGAATAAATTTCGCGAAAGCTAATACACGTATAAGATCGGGGCAGTATTAATATTCAGTTTAGTGCCTATTAATATAGATGTGGAAATTTTCAAAAGCGCGAAATTTTTATTTTTAAAAAGACTCAAGAATTGCTGACTCGACCGAAATTTTTGGAAACTCGAAAAAAAATAAACGAAACTGTCATTCCGCCGTTTGGAAATTTGGAAATTTCTTATATTTTTTTTTTTTTTTTCCTTATACCAAATTGTTCTAGCCGCACCTACATATTTTTACCATTTTGAAAAAAATCTCCAACTCCATCGTGACTCCCGAAAATCCAAAAAAAAAAAAAAAAAAAAAATTTTTTGTGGGTTAGCCATGCAGAATATTAACCGGGATATGGATAGGCAAATTATAGTTATCTAAAACTCGTGTTTTGCTTTTTAACCACCCCAATTTATACATATATATAGTATGTAGACGTTTCGATATATATATATATGTAGGTAAGTATATAGTCGAATAAAATTGTTGAAGTTTTTCCCTTTATTTGATTTTATATATTCTTCGTTTTCTTTCACTTTCATTTTATCCCCATGCTAAGTCATTGGCAAAAGTTAGGGGTGGCCTCAAGGCGTTCGTTTCGGCTTTCGCAGTCGACGCCCCTAATACAGTTGAGAGAAGAGGCAATTGTGTAAGTATAGATGAAGGAGAGAAGGCGAAATTCCTGAGTCTAGGGGTCGTCGAATTGCGAGAAAAGCTTGAAAGAATTTCAGTTTGAAGTGTCAAGCTCTCGTCTTATAAGTACAAAACAAAAAGAAAAGTTAAAAGAAAAGGAAATGGTATAATATAGATCACTTTTCGCATTCTCATTGTATACTACAAATGTACTTCCAGCCGTTTCCCTCTATCTATCGCTTTTAGATCTCAAAAGGAAGAAAAATCTGAAAAACAAAAAATAGGAGAAAAAGACAACACAAAAACAATCATGATAAGGTCAAAGGGAACTGCGTACGTATACAGTGAAACCAAAAAAAAAAAAACGAAAAAACACAAAATAAAAAAAGCCTCGTAAATGAAAAGACAATACAACGTGGAAACTGGCTCATCATCAGGGGATATTCTCCGAACATCAGACGTATCATTAACTGATTAAAAGCTACGCTACTCTAAAAATTGTCGTAAATTCAAGCTATATCCTTGTATAATATGTGTATAGCTTACAGTATACAATAATTGTTGACTCGAATAAAAGTTTAAAACATATCATCAAAGCACGGTTGGAAAATATTTTTTATCGTGAAGCTGAAAATGAAATCAAATCGTATTACTCAACTCGGTTTGAGGAGGAAAAAACAAAAAACAAAAAAAAAAAAAAAAAAAAAAAAAAATCGCAAAAAATAATCAAGCTAGGTAGTTCAAAATTTAATTAGATCCATTGTGATGATATTCGTATACAATTTTATACAGCCAACGAACCATATTATACGTATAATATAGGTATAGACAATGAGATAGAAATTGGAGTATAATCATAATAATATAATATACTATATGTAAAGGCAACACACGTACATACAGCTTCGAGTCGCACGGTTGAGGATAGATTTTTTTTTTCTCCAGCTTTCAGGGTGATACGTTAAAGTTTACAATGGGTCTATAAAATGCGGGGACTCCCTCTTCGTGTAACCTGTAAGGGTTTTTTTTTCCTATTTCTTTCTGTTTTTTTTTTTTTTGTTTTTTTTTTTTTGCTATTTTTTGGACGCAGGCTGAGTTCAACAATGCCCTATACAATGGCTGAGAAATAGAATCGCAGGTCGATCGTCTCCGAGTGCCATGCCATGCCGTAAAGGAAGAACACGATGCGAAACTGAGATCGCGCGCATTTGAACGCATTTCAAACGTGCGTGTGTGTGTATATATGTATGTATTGTATATGTGAATACAATATATATATATGTATAGGTTTATACATATATATATGTGGGTATATATGTTGTTTAGCTGACGCAACGTTTTCGTAACCACTTCGGAGGAAACTGTTTCCTTCAAGTTTGCTTCGGTCCGGTGAATCGAGGAGAAGGTTCGAGGGTTCAAAGGATATTATACCTACGTCGGAGATCATTTGCCGTTTATTATCCCCTCTCTCTGCATCACCTTCTCTAGTTAATAACGAACGAGCGTTCAAATTAGAATTCTAACGTCAAAAGCTCCGTTATACGTTATACATACAACCTATATAGACGCCGCCTTTCAGAGCATATAAATATAGCATATATTATATAATATATAGCCAGGTAATCTGAAGACTGAAGATATTGGAAGAGGAATAATTTACCTAATTTACGACAGAGATAAGCTAATTTAAAAGAAATAATTAACACTGCGGAAAGAATCAGAGCAAAAAATAAAAGAAGAATGAAAAATTGACGCGAAAAAAAATGGTAAACTCGTTTCCCATACTCCTGTATCAGATCGCATATTATTCCCATATTATAGTTACCGTATTGGTAATATACAGCGAAATATGACGGCGACGTATACAATTTTCGATTAAATTGGAGTGGGTGCAGAGTAGCGCTCCGGGGACGAGTAATTAAAAATAGTAGTTGGAACTGGTAATATGAATTATCATTCGCTCTCGTTGATTTGATTTTCAAAATAACGTGCGATTATATAACGTACGGTAACTATGCAGCATCCTGTCACATTTCGGAAGGAAAATTTTCAACGTATATAATAACGTATATAGGTTTTAGATTTTCGAACACGGAAACGAAACAACAACATATTTCTTCCCGTTATATAGCTGCTGCTAGTATAGGTATAACTTACGGTTGAATTTTCTTTAATTACAACAACGTCGGCCCGCAAATCCGTACTTTACGAGGTAAATGATACGGCTAATAATTTACGCTAAATTCCCGTGATATAAGAGCTGTTCCTGCTGGAGCTTGTACTTTCGTGTAATTAAAAATCCTTTGGAAATTACAAGAGCCTAATTGAACTTCGACTTGGGTATTCATTTTCGTAACAAAAAAAAAAAAAAGTAGACCTAATCGTGTTAGTAACTAAAAACGAGTATATAACATTAGGGTGCGGTCTTTAATTTGATAATTTTCAAATTTCAATGCTCCCATGAGCCAGGATCAAGTCTTCAAATATATACAAAAAAATGTAGCCAAAATCTCAGATTCCTATTTCAATTCTAAGTACCGCCTCAAACCCTTCCAATTTTTTCATTTTAATAAAACACGATTTTTTTTTCTCCCTGTTGCAGTGTAGCTCCAAAAAATCTCAAACTTGGTGAACTCCTTACTTGTAGTAGTAGGTATTTTATGAAAATTTGACAGATTTCTCAACGATATAATTTTCGAAGCTACAGCGCATA
Organism: Tenthredo mesomela; assembly: GCA_943736025.1. Taxonomy (NCBI): domain Eukaryota; kingdom Metazoa; phylum Arthropoda; class Insecta; order Hymenoptera; family Tenthredinidae; genus Tenthredo; species Tenthredo mesomela. The sequence goes on from OX031015.1 coordinate 2,724,968, forward strand.
AAAAAAAAAAAAAAAAACAAGTTCTTATCTCCAAATTGTGATGAATAAAATGTTTTCGATAAAAATCTGTACATTTTTCACTGATACCTAGTACTACTATACTATAGGTATATAAGAAGTGTGCGGAGTTTCATATTATTCGAAACGATAATGCGATAAGATGTAAAAAGTAATACCGAGGTACTAAAAATCGCGTGTTATTTAAATGGAAAAGTTTAAAAGCTTTGGGTCAATACGTTTTTTTTTTACATATTTGGAGACGTTCTGATCCATGGAAGCATTGAAATTCAAATATGACCGAATTTATATGTAAACGAATAACGCAGGTTCGTACGTATACGCAGATTATTACACGCATTTCATTTACGTGTCAAATCTATAACGCCGGCCATGACAAAGTCCGAGCATCAAATTACCACGGGGCCAATGTCACGCGTATATAGTTAGACACGTGTTACGATATTCTTCGGACTAATAAGAGGCGGAAGTAATCAATGGAAAAATTATCTACGCGTAATTTAATATCTATACGTACACGTGGACGCGTATACATTTAAACCGCAGATTAAAGAGAACAGAATCTTATTGTATACAAAAGTGGATAAAAAATGGGACGAGAATTAGTTTGCTTATAGAAGGAGAAAATTAGAAATTCTTAAAATTCCAAAATTTCATTACTATAAAGTGCGAAACAGAACGACGTATATATAGTACTTTGAGCCCTTACTTTTTTGTACTTTATTTTATCATGGCACGTTGCGACTTTCACCACACTTTATACTACAAATTATACCTGTAGTTATAATATATAACTACAGGTATAGCTGTATAGGTGTATAAAATCCGCAAACAAAAATAATTTTCCCTAAAGTTGACCGCGCGTAACTTCCGGGTAAGTTTTACCCCTCGAATCTTTTCATCCCTGAGTTTTCTTGCCCCAAGGTGAATTCGACGATATGATTAAACTCTTATAGCAGAAGAATCTCCCTCATCTCTTGATAATTATTTAACGAAATATTTTAATTAGTGTTATACATGTACATTATACCGGTTCAAAAAAATCGACTATTCTTTTTTTTTTCAATTTTCGCATTGAAATACTTTCGGGGGAGTAAAAAAAGATGTCTGTTAAAAGCTGAGCTCTTAATATTAAGATTTAGAGGTCACTCATAGCGGATTTCTATTTTCCATTTGAATAGCATAGGAAATTTTTTATTTTTTTTTTTAATTATAATTTTGTAGCTCACAAACCAATGAACAAATCCAAATGACTCATACATATTTTCATATGAAATTGAACACTCTACAAAAAGCTTCTCTTATCATTTTTCGATAAATTGACTCCTTCCAAAGTTATTCAAGCTCAAGGTTCAATTTATAGTTGAGTCAACTATTTTTTTTTTTTTTTGTGATTTTTTTTCCACAATGATAGATACATTTTTTAGAGTGTTCAATCCCCTATCAAAATATCTAAGAGTCATTTGGATTTGTTCATTAGTTTGTGAGCTACGAAATTCTGAAGAAAAAAAAAAAAAAAAATTCCTATGCTATTTAAATGGAAAATAGAAATCCGCGATGAGTGACCTCTAAATCTTAATATTAAGAGCTCCGCTTTCAACAGACATCTTTTTTCACCCCGCCGAAAGTATTTCAATGCGAAAATTGGAAAAAAAAAAAATAATAGTCGATTGTTTTGAACCGGTCTAATACTTATACTATTTTATTCTATATTATCACCTTAATTATAAGACATCCTCGTTACGATTTGACCGACAAAAACTAATCGATAAACTAATAATCGGTTGGATTCTATAGGGGTGCAAATACCACGTATACCTATATCTATGTATATAGCTGAGATACAAATCGCGAGGAAATATATTTGACTCGGGTCAGGATTTCGAGAGGAATTCACATTCCGGATATACACGGACCCTAATTGAAGGGTTAGATGCCACTGACCGACGAACTGTGCTAAATGAGTTAAGTGGCGATTCCATTCGATTTCTGGGGACAAAACCACAGGGAAATACCTAGCAAGGACGACCAGAGCTTCGTCGACGACGACGACGACAACGACGACGACGAACTACTGACTGATTTATTCCAGTCCTACACCAGCCGGTGGTTGATGGGAGGTATAAGGGTAGCTATAGCTGATATAGGGAAGGTAAGGTACGGTATATACAGAAATATATATATATATATATATATATATGTATAACGTAAACCTCTCTAGAGACCCTGGAGGTTTCTCTCTTGAGAAAGGCGTTGCCTTTCTATCGCTTTGTTTTGACGTCAAGAACAGTCGAGTGGCGAGCTCCCCCGCGTATAAGCTACAAGATGAAAAACACTGATCGATCACTGATTGCAAACTTTTGCCACGTGTAACTCTTAAAAAAGAAGAATAAAAAAATTAAAAAAAAAAAAAAAAAAAAAATGTTTTGCGATTTCCAGATTCTTCTAAAACGGACATTTTAACTTCCGAAAATATATACCAAAGAAAACTATATCTATATATCGTAAAGTAATATCAAAAAAATTTCTTTCGTCTGATTTTTCTTTTTGCGAACGTAAGAATTTATTTTATAAACACTTGGTCGTCAAATTTGCAAGAATAATAATTTCCTTTTTTCACCCTTTATCTCTCACCAATCACAAAGGGTGATTCAGGATGGGGTAGACGCTAGCTACCCTCAGAGAATTCTTAAACCGCAATATCAATGTCTCAACGACATTGCACAAGAGGGTGTTTTACACCGAACGACGAGACGTGCGGCTCTAGGTATAGGTATATACGATTGAAAAATAGCCCCCTCGTTCCGAAGGGTTTCATTAAGAAACTGTTCGCAATTTATTTATCTGACGTGTCGGACACACTTTATCGAGACCGCAGGAACACTGGGTCGCGAAGGATACTTCCTCAAGTGGTATTTTCCTCTTGCATCAAGCCACGCGGCAGCTATTATACCATAATACACGGAGTAAAAAAATTATCTTATCAAAAAAAGATAAGGAGAAAAAAGAAAGAAAAAAAAAAAAAAAAAAAAACAGCAGAAATATTTTCTCATAATAAATTATGTATATACTTATCGGATAATATATATGTATATATATATATAGGTATATAACCACAAGCAGGGAATAACAAACCGATATCGTAATTCAATTCTCATTAATTAATCTATATAGCAATTAATTATTATAAATACTTGCGACTGAGGCGATAGTCGCGATGACTGACTCTGAACTGTATAAAATTTATATATGTGATTAAATTGAGGGTATAATATAAATAAGTATATAAAGTTAATAGATGGGTATATAAAAGATCGATGAAAAGTACCAACGCGATGTCACGATCAGTGGCAGTGTCCGACAACCGAGAGTGATAAAAGATTAGTTAATGGAACGGCGTGAGTATATAGTATATATATATATATATATATATATATGGGAAACCCATTGTGGTATCCAATTGGTAAAGAAATCGATAAACGTTTATGAAAAGGTCTCGTCAATTAACGGGGGAATGTTCGTTGAATTAATGAACAGGAAAGAAGATTCGAAGTTTGAAAGACCTTTTGTCTTTATTGTTGGCAAAGGATATATATAGTCGTTGAAAGATTATGGGGTCAGGTCATTAACAAAGATATTAATGGTTCCATTCCCGCGAGTTCTGCAGAGATCACTGGGAATCATATTATAGTATATACCTACCTACACTGTAAAAAATTTGAAGGGTAAATTTACCTGTGTGGGTGGTGCAACGCTCTGTTACTTGGTCGGGGTAGCGAAATATGCATACCCATGGGTATGCAATTTTATAATTTTTTGGGTAGATAAATTTATGTAGTGTGTGGGGGGATGAAGCAAGATTATCCTCGTTGAAGGGTAAAAATACCTCCGAAGTGAATAAAATCGATTTCTAGTCAGAATAGGCGAATATGCCTACCTATGGGTGAAAATTTAATCTGCGTGATAGGTGATTTGAACTACCTACATTAACAGATTTGCTCTTAGAACAATAAAAAGGGTGTACTATTGATATTGCGTTTTCAACAGTTTTATTAGAAATATATATATACATATTGTATACAATATACAGTTTTATTAGAAATATATATATATATATATTAGGGTGTGTCGGATTGACTTTTTTTTTAATTTTCATGGTGCTACCTTTTAAGTCACAATATTAAACAATATTAACAATATTAACAATATCAATATTAATATTAATTTTAACAATAATTTTTTTTTTTTTTTTTTTTTGTATAGTATTTTGATATTTTTTTTTTTTTTTTTTGTTTTTAAAGATTTTTTTCTTTAGTATATTATTTTGATAAATTTTTTTTTTTTTTTTTTGTACAGATACGCACACTGAACCTAAGACGTTAACTATAAAATAAATGCTACCTTTATTCGGTAGTCGTTGAGTATATACCGAGAGTATTCATGAGGTATGCCAATGTTCGTAACCTTAACGCAACAGAATGATCGGAAAAAATGTAATATTTCGTGATTAATTAATGTTGTTAGAATTGTAGAATACGCGAAATGCACATGTTTCACTCAATTCGAGAAATCATGCGCCTTCCTGTTGAAACGTTCAAGCCTTGAATTTAAGAATTTGTTTGCAAATATTTTATTGCGTTAACGTTACGAACTTTAACCTCATGAATATTCGCTCGAAATACCCTCATGTAGATACTCCACAAGCTACGATAATCATCGAAATCCGAAGTGTTTTGAATTGTGGGGAAATGGTTGGTGGATTTTTTGACGTGGTCCCTTTCGCCGATTTTCTTCTCTCCACCCTGCTACTGCTCTTTGTAGTTTCAGCTGCCTTGATGTCATAGGTAGCCCTATTCAAGAAGGGTATACGATTTAAATACGACAATCTTTTAGATGGGCATTATCATGTAGAATGACCGAATAAAAATAAAATCTTTTAACACATTGCTACTCGTATAACCCCAAGCGTTATGTCAATTAATATTACATACCTTAATTGTATATTATATACATATAAATGCTTCAATTATCCGGCGAGGCCGATGTTAGATGAACTCTCCCAAGTCCTAGTTCCGGATAAATTCTAGCCTATTTATATCACTTATTGAACTTCTGTTCGGAAAATTCTCGGCACGTCAGAAAAATTAACAAAATTACACTTGTTTTTTCATGGAAAAACAATGGCTAATTGAAGCGCGTTCAACGCCGCCCGGCCGCGAGCGTGTCACACAGATAATTTGATCGGTACTGCGAATAGATAATTTTACCACTCTGGGTAAGGCCAAAACGTATACGCGGGTGTTTCCACGATATTGCGTTCCAGCTATCAACATTTTTTTTTTTTTTTTTTTTTTTTTTTTTTAGGAGACTGTGAACCTGCGGGACCAAACGGAGTACGAAATAATTTGGAAAACGTAATAGTACTCCTAAAAACTTCTATTCATGAGACGACCCCCAAAAAATTAGATTCGATGATTTTTTTTGTGAAGGAAAATATCACTATTAATCCTTTATCGCTTTTGAAAATCATAAAATCTCATCTTTATGGGTTGTCTGATGAATATAAGTTTTCAGGAGTACTATTACGTTCATTTCAATTTTTCAGAATTTTTTTAGAATTTTTTGGACTTTTTGCATTGAAAAAATAATTTTCTGATTTTATTTCCTCCGCCGTTTCACCCCCATATGACCAGGAGGTGAAATTCCGATTTTTTTTTTTTTTTTTACATGACAGTTAATTTTATATCACCGGCCGCAATATTAGTCCGTGAGCGCCTCACAAAGATAATTTGATCGGTAATGCGGATAGATAATTTTACCACTCTGGGTAAGTTAAGCCTAAACGTATACCCAAATGGTGAATTTACTGTTCAGCACCAAAATTCATCTGTCAGTATGCGAAAATTACGTATCCTTGGGTAGTGAAAAACGAGTATTTGGGTAGACGATCGGTTGTAAAAGACCAGTGGGTAGATAAAACTGATTTCCAGTTTACATGATGTAAAATTACCTACTCATGTGACAGTTAAATTTACCCTTATTTTTTACAGTGTATATACCTAATATAATAGAATGTAGGAAAAGTGAAAACCAAAGAATGAAAATAAATTAGCTGAAAATTGAAATTGTATTTTATTTTTTATTTTTTCCCACATTCTGCGATGTATTCGCGTATATATGCATATATATATATATATATATATATTTTATACTCCTTATTCAGTCGAGTATATGGGCTCCGAAAATTGGGTATTGAATATTCAACGATACTTCGAAGCCGCTGAACCCATTGAGCCAAGATATTTCGTCAGTTTCCGTTGCCCTTTATATTACTTGAGAGTTTAGAGTTCGCGGGTTGTAGAAATATCGCCACGTTTTAGGCAATAGAAAATCAGTCTGCAGAAATCTGCAGGATTCAGATTTTTCGACGCATTCGTCGTACGTTTTGCGTTATAAAAACGTTGCGGAGTGGTTAGAATACAGAAATTAGTTACAATGCGGAAGAATTCGTATAAAAGCGCAACTATGGTAATTAGCGATAACTGAATCGCGACTGAACCTTCATTAGGAGAAAATGAAATCAGACCGGACGTAGAGTAACTTGTAATCACGGAATCCACATTTCATTCTGGCGATACGTTGAGTACGGAAATATGTAGTTCATTATAATTGACCGCAAATTGTTACATACTCGGTATGTTGTGTCGATTTGAAATATTTCCAGCTTTCATAATTATTTTTTTTTCTTTTTTCCTCTTTCTTCGTTCCAGTTTTTTTTTTTTTTTTTTTTTTTTTTTCTTTCATTTCTTAACCCCGAATGTAGTATAGGTATGAGATTTGGAATTTTCAAACAGTCAGCTAGCTACGAGGAGCGCTCGTCTGCACTCGACCCTTGTGGGATATCCGGCGTAAAGCATAAAGTGAACGTTTTACGAGGAACGCCTGGGAAGCTTTTATACGCGACAGTTTATTGTCCTTGTAATATTGCTTCAGCTATAGCTATCCTATACATATACGTATATATATGTAAGACAGAAATGCGGGAAAACGCGCAGAACTTGAAGTAAAAAGGGGGGAAAAAATAAAAAATTAAGATCAGAAAGACTGAAAAGTAACAAGCGGTTTTGGGCTGACCATGAACCAGCCTTTGAACCTCCCGTTCTCAGACTCGTTCAGCAATAATTCCTAAGTCTACGATTACCACGAGATCAATTTATTCGAAATCGATGAAAAATGTTGAAATTCACATTCAAATTAAGAAAAAAAAAATTCAGTTCAAGTTTTGAAATCTCAAAACTTTAAAATTCGTTCATGCTTTGCACTGCACATTCCGAATATTTCCTGTTATGTAGGATCCCTCACAATGTTCGACTTTAGCGACAGGATCGAGGAATGTTCATGATTAGGTACAAGGAAATCATAGCTGTAGCTGTAGCTGTATTTTTTGAAAAAACAAGCGATTTTGGGCTGACCATGGAACTTTGGAAGCACAATGTCAAATTCGTGATCTGTGACCCAAAAAGCCTCAAGGTACAAATTTGTATTCGAATCCGTTCATGTATTCTCAAGATATCATCATTTTTATTCTATTTTCTAGAATTTTGTTATTCAAATAATTCGAAAAGTACTAAACCGATTCAAGCCAGAATCTAATAAGTTCTAAGTTTGGAAAAGCCGCGTCGATTGAGACCAGAATTATTCAAATCCGGTAACTCTTTCTCGAGTTATCGTCGGACAAAAAAAATTGATCACATGCATAGACACACACAGAGATATGGGAAGCTAAAAATTACCCAATTATTTCATCAATTTCCATCAAATTTATCAAACAATTTTTCGTTCAGTCGTGTTTTAATTTATTTATTCATTTATTTATTCCTTTCCATCCAAATGAACGAACATCATTAGAATTGTCTGGTTAGTTAATCAAACAGCCATAGTATCAATACAATGGTATAGATATATCGCAGATTAAAAATTTGAATTATTTTTTGACCGTGATAGCGGCGTGTGCAGTTTTTTTTTTATTTTTTTATTATTATTTATTTTTTTTTTTGAATTTTTTTCCAATTGAAATTGTTTTTCTCATCCGTCTATATTCCACAGAGCTCGGCCTCTCTGCAGGGCCAGACCCACGTAGTTCTATTGTACGATGCCACAATACGAAAATATACGATATCACAGTGAAATAATTCAGTTTGTTGAAAAACGCGACAAAAACGAAAGAAAGAAAGACGAAGAAAGAAAAAAAGAAAAAAAGAAAAAAGAAAGAACTTTGAACTTTTTGGAAAGGTATATACTATGGCACTTCAAATTTATTATCCGTCAAATAAAAGTATAATATGATAAAAACGAAAACGGAATAAAAATTGAAAGCACTGACCCACTGTATACCTATATCAATATACGTATACCTATAGTGAAGAGACAAAAAAAAATAAAAAAAATGATAAAAAAAAGAAAAATGAAACAGCTCGCTCGCAGTATGGTGGAGAAAAGAAAAAATTTCAACCGTTCGTTCTTCGCATTCTTTCTATAGTATATAGTATATATACTTAATTCTGCAACCTTTTAAGGGATGGAAGTTTCTTTTTTGTTTTTTGTTTTTGTTTTTATTTTATTCAACAACAGCGCTAACAGCGCAGGAAAAGAGTTTCTGCACGATTTGCCGAATGGCTGTAGAAAAGAAAGGAGTGAAAAAAAAAAAAAAAAAAAATAAAAATAAAATCAAAAAACACGTCGCGGAACTAAACGTATAACGCATACGTGGATTTTGTACCTATCTGGTTTGATTCGTTAGTCACGTAAATGGAATAGGTAGTACCTAGGACTACTACGTCTATAGTCGTTGGGCCTCTCGTATACTACTACATATACAATACGCTGCACAATGCACTGGGGCGGAATGAATAAAACGTAATTTAACTCAATTGACGTTAATAAATACTATTTATTGGTACCTACTAGTTAGGTCAAATAAAAGGGAACATGATTGGATCAACCGAGTTCCCAGGCAACAAATTATTATTAATACATACACATGCGTATAGAGGTTTGAATTCAAAGCAGCACTCTGCAAATGAAAAAATTTTTGCTGCAGTCACATGTGGTTTAATATAAATCAGGAATTAAATGAATCCAGAAATTTAATTTACGTAACAAAACAAGATAAAAAAAAAGTAAAAAAAAAAAAAAAAATTAATTTAAGCCAAACATTTATCGTTTTCTTCTTTCTTTTTTTATTCCATAGAAAAATGTGATAAATTTTATAATAGGTAGGTACATATAATTTGATTGATCTGACAAAAGATTTTTGTTCATTCAACCAAATCGATGTGCATGTATAATTATTAATCCAATATTGTGAAACAAAGAATTATTTTTTTTTTTTTGTTTATAATCGATTGAGCCGATTCATTTAACAAACCATTGTGACTTAGTTCGAACAAAATATGCATTTGATTGAAATGAAAAACAAATAAATAAATAAAAAATAGTAGGTACAAAGAATTACATCGAATGTAATGAAAATTCGTTTGATTGAAAGAAAGAAAAAAGAAATTTTTTTCACTTTTTTTCGAATCGAACAAACTTTTCTTTGAGTGAGTATTAAAAGTACCCTATTCATATAATATGATGAACCGTAAAGTGACACAAGTTTAGAGTTACAAAAACGAAAAGTAAAAAAGAGAAATGGAAAATGCAAGAAGAAAGAAATAAAAATAAAAAAATGAAAAAAATAAAAGAGGGATGGATATAAAATGAAAGAAGAGGAAAACCGAGTCGGAGGCAGTTATATGTATGTATATATATATATATAGATATATAGAGATCTCGATACGGTGAGATACGACCTTGCCGTAAAGTCTGGTATAAAAAATTTCCTGTGCAATCACGTGCCAACTTCTTTTCCCAGTTTTTTACGCTCTCTACCCCCGTACCCCCGTCTTGGTACATAAATACCTACATACATTCATACTGCGACGTTGAAGTACGTCTGCAACACGTTTTTACACGTTTAGAGCCATTCTCACGCGAAATTTTTTCATACCTAAATATATATACCTATACATGTATATGTATATATATTAGACCGGTTCAAAAAAATCGACTATTCTTTTTTTTTCAATTTTCGCATTGAAATACTTTCGGTGGGGTGAAAAAAGATGCCAGTTAAAAGCGGAGCTCTCAATATCAAGACTTAGAGGTCATTCATCGCGGATTTTTATTTTCCATTTGAATAGCACAGGAAATTTTTTTTTTTTTTTTTTACTTATAATTTTGTAGCTCACAAACCAATGAACAAATCTAAATGACTCATACATATTTTCATAGGAAATTGAACACTCTACAAAAAGCTTCTCTTATCATTTTTTGATAAATTGACTCCTTCCAAAGTTATTCAAGCTCAAAGTTCAATTTATAGTTGAGTCAACTTTTTTTTTTTTTTTTTTGTGATTTTTTTTCCACAATGATAGATACATTTTTTAGAGTGTTCAATCCCCTATCAAAATATGTAAGAGTCATTTGAATTTGTTCATTGGTTTGTGAGCTACGAAATTCTGAAGAAAAAAAAATAAAAATTCCTATGCTATTTAAATGGAAAATAGAAATCCGCGATGAGCGACCTCTAAATCTTAATATTAAGAGCTCCGCTTTTAACAGGCATCTTTTTTCACCCCCCTGAAAGTATTTCAATGCGAAAATTGAAAAAAAAAAAAAAAAGAATAGTCGATTTTGTTGAACCGGTCTAATATATATGGGGAAATCCACGGAACCTTTAAATTTGTTGATACTCGGTTGTCTACCTATGAAAAGAGAATTTAAAGTGGGTATCAAGTACGTGGGCCTTCATTTCTGTTATATTACTAGCCAACTCAATGATATTCAACGGTTGAAAAGTGATCCACATATGTCTGGGAGACTTTGAAAAATAAAAATGCTGAAAAATTGCACATTTTCAAGCGATACTCTGAATTCTTTTTTTCATTTTTTGCCTCTAACTTTATGAGGGGTTTATGAATCGATTTGAAAATTTGGGGAAATCTTCGTCTATCTATGACTTTTGAAGTTATTGATGTCATATGGGTGTGCCATTTGACCATTCCCCATGATTCGCACTCAAAGTAGCGATACTCCATTTTTGGTCGTCGACATTTTTTTTACCTTTTCGTTTATAACTTTTTGAGGAATCTGAAAGTTGAAATTTTTATTTCACGTCCAGATAGCTTCACAAGAAACAAAAAAAAGTGTGGTTCCAAAATTAATGTGCCATCAAAACTGATGAAGCTAGAGGTCGAAGTATCTGAACGTGTACCCGCGTAACTATTTTTTAAAATCATGTTTTTTCGTTGGCACAGCTCTAATTTTATTTCTTACTCGTTCAAACGTCCTGTAATTCGTAAACCTTTATTGTAGGAATCTACTACGAAAATCCTCACACTGAACTTTCGGTACTTCTAATATTATGAAGTTTTATTTGATCAATAAATATTCGGATATTCGTGTGAAATGTTAAAAATAGCGTTGAAATGTGCAATTTTTCGGATTTCATCAATACAAATGCGTATTCGTATCGTAAGTGAAAAAAAAAAAAAAAAAAAAAAAAAATTAAAAACAAATCAAAATTTTTTTTCTTCCAAATTCAAAATTTTTTTTTTTCAATCAAAAAATCAATAAATAATCGAAAAACAATGTTATAAGTTATAACGATGAAATTGAGATGAATGAAAAACCATGTTATAACGATGAAATTAAGATAAATGAATCTTTTTCGTAAAAAAAAAAAACGATTTTTCGATTTTTTCACCGTGACTTCTTGAGGGATCGATAAAAATGAGTAACGCGAGTATATTTTTCACTTATAGTCTACAAGAGACATGCCAAAAAAGGTTTGAGAAGTGTGCTTCAAAATAAAAAATGAAGTTACACTTTTTAAAAAAATCAAAGGTTCCGTGGATTTCCCCATATGTATGTGTTATATTCGTATAATTCCAAAAATTATATAGTATACTATATAATAGGTATAAATATATTTAATTTACACGAAATTTTGTGAATTTCAAAAAAACTGACGTATACTAATCATTCATTATACTTATATAAATCAGATCCAAATTCTTTGAAAGATGAACATATTTTTTCAGATTTTTCGCGTACCTAAATATATAATGTAATAGGGGAAAAAAAAATTGTACGACTTTTTTTAATTTTCAAAAATGCTAGACGGTCGAATAATTGCGCTTACAATTTTATACCATTTAATTATAGACGCACACGAAATATACTATATGAGCGTATATGTATACCTATATAGAGAAGTGATAACGAATTTCCCAGCCAAGTTGAGTAATTGCTCGAGAGTCCAATTTCTATAGGTACCTGTATATAGTACCTATGTACACCTACCTATACTACTAACTACATGGTACTTCGATCTCATCCTGCAGAAGTCGAAGCCCGAAGGGTCGCGAGGTTCGAAGCGCGTGGATCAAGTGGTTTGGAAAATCTAGCTGACGACATACTTTTGTGTCTAATGGACGCCGAGTCGTTGACGAGCCGGCGAGGACGAGGACGAGGACGAGGACGAGGACGACGAGGACGACGAGGACGACGAGGGGCAGTAAAGTACCTACTGTGATAAAAAGTTACGAGTCCTTACGCCCCGCGGTAAAGGGAACATGGAAGGAAGGAAGGAAGGAAGGAAGAAAGGAAGGAAGAAAAGAAGAAAAAAAGGGAGGAACGATTCTTCCGATCTGTTCCAACGGTAGAAACATCGACGAAGAAGTGGAAAAAAAAAAAAAAAAAAAAAATCAAAAAAGAAAAAGACAAATCAAAAAAAGTACAAGTGGTAGTACTTTCTGTCATCATTTTCTATGACGATCTAAAATAGTAAACTAAATATAACGACACAAGTTATGTTGTAGTATCGTATTATATATTATTATATCGTTAAACGTAAACGTAATACACTTATATTCTCCCCCATTTCTAAGTAATAAAATTTCTACCTTTGTCACGGAGTAGGTATTAGCTGTATAAAGTCTTGAAGCCCGAGCTCCGGAAATTCCATAGTATATTTCTTGTGCTTTGGGACCTGGGGGATTTCCGACTTTTCATCACATTTGGAATTTATAAAAAATTTACAATTATATCTCCTCTACCTGACGCTTAATATACCTACCTTTTTTTTTTTTTTTTTTTTTTTTTTTCTTTTCTTCTTCTTCACCTAAATGAAATCGAAATCTCGAGACGAATATTTCAGACTAATTATTATCATAATACGCGTTGATAAAATACTTACGTAAATATAATGAGTACATTTTTATTAAATATGATGAAGAATCGAGTTTTGAAGTGATGAAGTGGTGTTTTTGAAAAAAAAAAAAAAAAAAAAAAAAAACCCTTTTTCGAAAAAAAAAGCAGAAGTTTGATGTTTAGAACTTTTCGTCATCTATACGATTTGTCGAATTTTTTTTTTTTTTTATATTTTTGGTTTTCTTTCTCTTTTTTTTTTTGTATACGAAAAAAATGTTCATCCCATTTTCAATATTAACGTAAGTAAAAGCGATCCACCTACCTTATACCCGAACCAAAGTTCGCGGGGGTTGTTGTAATGTAAGGCTTCGCGCAGTGAGCTGAAAGGAAACCCTTGCCTTCATACATACATAACAATGCGGTAGGTAAGTATTTAAATAATTTTCAGAGTACAATTGCCTGGGGCGTGTATAACGCGGGTTTATATATATATATTTTCACGTATACCTCCCTACCTGCACTATATATTTTATAAACATATATATATATATATATATATATATACCTACCTATAACCCGACTTGAGATTACCATTTTAATTGGTGGTTCGTCGAGTGGTTCTAAAATATTTCTATCTGATGTAGTAACTAATGTAAAACTAAACGGGTTAGGTATAAGATTATGTTTATAATATCCATCAGGAATCTCGAAACTTCTAGTTTTGTTTTGGATTTCTCAATTTTAGCAATACTATGAAGATATTCCATGATATAATATATATATATATATATATATATACTAGGGGCTCCGCCCCTGCGCGCTTCGCGCGCCAACCCCGCCTCGTCGCTCGCTTCGCTCGCTTCCGAGGCCTCGGCGCTACGCGCCTCGGGCACTCGGCGCTGCGCGCCTCGCTGTTCGGCGCTTCGCGCCTCACTTTGTCACATACCGGGAGACTTCCCAAGACTTTCAGTTGATCCACGTCTCGTAACTCCTTGTCAGTAACTTGTATTTCTTCTACTTTTCCAGTATCTGTATCTCGATCTGTACCCATCTTTTTTACTTTACGAAGGTCACGTTGTCTTTGATTCCTTCGAATTCTCTTTTCTTCTTCATTCATTTTCTTCGGTCGCCCTTTTTTAACCACCGATGACTCGTCTGTTTCAGATGTGCCACACTCGTTTTTTCTTCCTGAATTTTTCGAATCCAACCGTACCTCTTTGATATCGCGGGTGTGTGCCTCCCGGTTGTTCTTTATAATTTTTCTCTCTTCTTCTTCTATTTTCTTTATTATGTTGCCTTTTGATATGAAAGGAAGACACACTTTTTCAACGCTTATTATGGTTGGCAATTTTCTCTTCCTTTTTTCTATCCTTTCTTCGTTAAACTTTTCAAAAACATCATAATGCCCACTATCCCCATTACCGGTATACAACAGTGCAAAGTTATGTGAACTATCTAGCTGACTATCATAATTTATGCAATGATAAGTATTATTATTTATGTAAACTTTGAAATTTACCTTGAATATTGATGCAGCTGCAGTCAACTCTACTTCACCGGCGTAAACGCCATTCTTACCCATATGTAATCCATAGTCTTCTGCTGACCTTATGGAAACGCCGTGTGACTCGTCACCAATGATGTAATCTCCATAGCTATCCCAATGTTGCAGTATGAATGAAACGATGGTCAATCTTAGCTCCTGATGCCTATCCTGATTTTTTGATAAGCAATACGACAGCGCGCGAAAAAGACAATTCCCATCTGGTTTCATCTGCGCTACCTTTTTATCCATTTTTTTTTGTAGACAAATAATATTTTTGTTTCGATTTGTCAATTGCTCACAGTGAATAACCGATAAAATAATATTTTTATTTGATCTGTCAATCGCTCACAGTGAACAACTGTCATTCACCGTAAAAACAACAGACATACAAAAAACAGCGTGAAACGCCTGATGGCATGCAACCCGACAGCATTATGCGACTCATCGCGCTCGTCTGTTTTTCGTCTAGATTTTTTTATTATATAGAGGGATATATATATATATATCATATCATATATTATATACCTATACCCTTATTATACCCTAAAAGGAATTCAAACTATGTCACTACTAACATAAGACTCCAATAGTTCGATAGCCAACATCTTTAGCCATATAATACCCCGAAGCTAACGTCGTCGATCTTGCGCTGCATCGCATGCATTTAATATCTAAGCGAAGTATATTACATACCCTGCAGCCTCGCGCCTCGAGTCTCGCGTCTCGCGAAAGAATCGAGTTAAGGTATATATAGGTAATATAATTATACGTTCCTATAAAGTCGATAAAATGTTAGAAAATATATAATACCGCATATATATATATATTAGGGTGTGCAAAAAAAAAAAAAATTCAAACGCACATCAACATTCCGGTAGAGCGTCTCAAATACAATATCTCAGCCAAATATGAGCTCTTAATATTGATATTTAGAACTGCCTAATTCAGTTTTCCCATTTTTCATTTGAATAACACGTGAAAAAAAAAAAAAAAAAAATCGGAAAATTTTCGAATTGTTTTTTCTCGTAACCGGCTTGATTAAGAAACTATCTGAATATAGATTCTTATAGGAAATTTCACGCTCTACAAAAAAGTACTGATATAGAATTTTCCTAACTCTCACCGATTAAGAGATATTCGCCTATAAACATTGAGTCATAGCGTTATAGAGTCATACGACTCTGGGAAAAACAATTTATTTTTCAACCGCGCATCAAAATTTTGGTAGAGCATCTCAAATAGAACATCTCAGCCAAATATGAGCTCTTAATACTGATATTTAGAACTGCCTATTTTAGTAAATATAAAATTAGTAACGAAATTAGGCAGTTCTAAATATCAATATTAAAAGCTCATATTTGGCAGAGATATTCTATTTGAGATGCTCTATCGGAATGTTAATGTGCGTTTGAATTTTTTTTTTTTTTTTTTTGGCACACCCTAATATATATATAAATTATAAATTTTACTTTTATTCAACAATATAAATACGAAAAGAATAAATAAATTAATTAAAGTATAAAAATTTTTTGTTTAAAAAATTCGATGTTTGATCAAGGAATCGTAATACTATATATATATATATATATAAGTTCGAACGATGTTCGTAACGGTAGGTAAGCGTAGCTGGCAGCACTATCGACGACGCTTGGTTGATTCTTGTTCAGCGTTTCAGTCTGCCGGAGTCTGCGCTACGTGCGAGAGCGGACAGTGTGTATAAGCTCCGCGTTATAACCGCGTGTTACAAAAAAGGTTCTTTAATATATATATATATAATATGTGAGTCATGTGACAGCGTATTCAATTATTGAATAATAATAATTAGTAATAAATGTTAATGAAGGATAAATAGAATAATTTAAAAAAAAAAAAAAAAGGTGTAGTTTAATCGTATCCTACGTCTCGTTCGTTACTTACATAGTGGTGATAATAAATGATGGGCTTTAATTTTTAGTGATTATTATTATTATTATTATTATTATTATTTTGAATAAACGTGTTTTCATTGTTTGAGGTTTTTTTTTTAAAAAAAAAATAAATAATCAGTGGATGGATCTAAACATCGTATGATTATTATTATTATTATTATTATTAAACCAATTTGTTCAAACAATGATTATTAAATCATGATTGCGAGTGTGTTAAGTTTTGTTATTATATATAAATGTGGAAAGTTATTAAAAAAAAAACAAACAAATTGATAAATAAAGGTAATAAATAATATTCATATAATAAAGAGAATTATACCCTCGTTATTATTATTATTATTATTATTATTATTATTATTATTATTATTATTAATATATTATATATGTTTCCTGTGATTGATTAAACTCAATAAAGTTGTTCCGAGCTATAGTGAAGTTTTAACACACAAGAATCATCGTCAGAGTATCGTACTTAGTTCTTCTTCTTCTTCTTCTTCTTCTACTACTACTTCTTCTTCTTCTTCTGCTTCGAGTTGTGATCGACAAGTACGGAGAAACGGGCCACCTTATATGGCAGTAAGTTCTTGATCCTGTTTTCATTTTTATCGAATCTGTGTTCGTGTGTTTCTATCTATATGTATGTATTTATTTATACAGGTATAAATACGAATTTCTTCTCTTATCCTTTTATACCCAGTTTCTTCTTATTCTTATTCTTATTCTTATTCTTATTCTTGCCGGCTAAAAGGTAACGCTACTCAACGTCGATCGAGACCAGTCTCTTTCTCTCTCCTCTCTTAATATCCTCTTCATACCTACAAGTATACTTACCGTGTAGCATGGAACTGACTGGAATCTCACTCACTGCTCCAGAGAGCAGAGAACAGCTAGCTATACTATACACCGAACGAATGAACGAACGAATGAAATGAAATGGATGGATGGATGGACGACGACATGGTCGTTCTGTTATTATTTTCAAATACTTTCGGTCAGTAGGTATACCTGCCTTCGTGATTTATGATCATAAATTTTGGGAATACTTTTACCCTCCGATTCTCGGACCTATAATATTCGTTTGTTTATTTCCTATAGTTTGATTTTAATGTTTATTATGTAGGTTAGTACGGTAGGTATACCTACTAAATATTATTTCAAAGTCTGATTGAAAATCGTGAATCGTTATAATAATAACCGAGAAACGCATAAATGATGATGATTAATGAAAAAATTTTAATCTATGATGATGATAAAAAAAAAAAAAAAAATGTCGTATCTTTATCATATATCGAAGAATTAATAAAAGTTATTATTATTATTATTATTATTAATATTATTATCAGTTATAGAGAGATAAGATAAAACAAAAGTGAGATTTTTTATAAATTTTTTTTTTTATTAATATTATTGTTATTAAAGTCATCTGACTCTACTATAATACGTCGAGATAGATAATAGCGTAACGTAAGTTAAATATATAAGTAAGAGTATAGAGGTTTGTATAATATGTTATTGAAATTATTAGTCACACCTGCAGGAATAACGAGTCGTATTTGTGCGTGTGATGAAAATAAAACCTTTTTAAGTTAGATATAGATACTAGAGAGGTATTCCAAGTGTATATGGTCATATATGTATGGGTATAGGTATGTATAGCTCGGATAACTCAGCGGGAATAAGAGTCATGCTTATATGCATATAGTGTGCCATGTATGCGTCATGGATTGTGAGGAGTCAGCCTCTGATGTGGAGTTACGGGGAAGGATAAGGATGAGTGAGAATCGCGATTGCCGATTGTGCAATTGTTCGTTTACACGTATGTGTGTTATAAATTGTTGGAAATCGTCATGTCTCGTTATTATTTCCGGTTAGCTGCAATATATATGCTATTTCGATAAGAACTTTTTTTTTTATTTTTTTTTTTATTGCGATTGTTATAAGTAAAATGTATGTCGTATTGTTGGAATAGAATATGAAATAATAATAATAATAATAAAACAGTTTGAAACTGACAACCTTTACGTTCAATTATTTATTTATTTATTTATTTATTTATTTATTTATTTATTTATTTATTTATTTATTTATTTATTTATTCCTTTGCTGTATTCTTTGTTTTTTTATTTCATCTTTCATCTTTATTCTTTCTTTTTATTATTTCCCATATATCGTAAGGATATCTTGTAACGTTTTATTATTAGGTATATATACAAGCAAAACGTTCATATATATATATATATATATATTTGAAAGAAAATTAAATATAAATATTTTTCCGGAAGGTACAAGTAACTAAGAGAGAAAAAAAAGAGAGAGAGAGAGAAATGATGAAAGCAAGCAAGAAAGAAAGAAAAATAATAAATAAAACAGGAATGTCTTTGCTTGATATTATTACACAAGTGGGGTACATCATCAGATTTTATTTTTGTTTTCTTTCTTCTTTATCCACAAAATGCTAAGTTCCATTTATGCCCATTGTTATTCATTCTTTTTCGTCAATTTTTTCACATTATATATATATTTGAACAAGATATGATTTTAAAAAATTATTCCACAAAGTCGAGAACAAAGCGGTTTTTCATTTTTTTTTTTTTATTTATTTATTTTTTTTTTAATTTATTTTATTTTACTTATGCAGTTAATATACGTACATATTCCTATATATTTATATATAATATATACTCTGTGGAGGAAGGTATTAGATTATAGGTATATAGTACAGAATTGTTGCGCAAGGTTGACCTCCAAGCTCCTCTCTGCAGTGGTTCTCGTCAGAAAAGAGATGGCGTAAATATATATATATATATATGCTTGCGATCGTTCGTTTCGTTCCCATATATTGACTCTTCATCTCAAATATCTACGTTGAGTAGATATATAAAATATATAGAATATATAGAAAGGTATAAAAGGTAGACAGAGATAATACACCTTAGCAATCTGCTTCGTTTCGCAAGTTGTTTATCCAAGGGGAGTTCGAAAGAATCACTTTTATTTCATTTTTTTTTCTTTTTTTTTTCAACTTTTAAAACTCGTCGTTTTCGTCTTATCTCACCTGACTTATTGATACCATTCGTCTTTGTCGTTTAAAAATTCAAAAATCCAAATAAAAATAAGCTATAACAAATCTTTCGACATAATACATCTAGATATTATTATTATACTATATACGTCGCGCGTTCGCGTTGTCATATTTCACTTTATTCTATACATATATACAATTTTATATATATGTATACATTTAATTTCAACCCGGTAAACCAACAATCGTATGAGATTCGAGACCGCTGCACTCTCGGATCGGGAGGCTGCGCTGCTGCTGTTGTTGCTGCTGCTGCTGCTGCTGCTGCTGATGCAGTTGCAGGTCACAAATAGCAGCCCTGCGTCCTCTCTTAGGTCCCCTTGAAACAGGGGAACTCAACTTATTAATATATCGAAAATTCCCGATACGTAATATCGCGTCACTAATGCCATAAGGTCGTAAACGCCAAGAAATTATTTTTTTTGCGGATATGCCCAAATGATGTTATATTGCATGAAAAAGATTTTGCCACCAAAAACACGATTTTTTTTTTTTGGCGCTTACGACCTTATGGCATTAGTGACGCGATATACTATAGTGACATATCAGAGTAAATAATAATAAAAAAAAAAAAAAAAAAAAAAAAAAAAATACCAAAAATTGATAGAAAGTAGATTAATTTTGTTATTTTATAAACTTTGACTTTGATTATACGATGACGAATTTGATAATATGTTGCCGCTTATACCAATCTTGGTACTAATATTGTCACATATACTTATGCACTCGTATCTTATCTCAAGAAAATTATTGGTCAAATATATAATTTATCGATATCGTTATTTCAATATTGAAGAAAAGTGCGTATATGTGTGTGTCTGTGTGTGTGTGTGTGCAGGTATGAACTGTATATGATACATTATACATTCTGTAAATGTGATTAATAATAATATGAGTAATAATAATAATAATAATAATGATTACGATTGAAGAATGATATCTTGTCTATATAGGATTCAACGTATCAAAATCGTGGCAATTTGTGGAAATACAAAAAAAAAAAAAAATTTTAAATTGATTTTTTCGATCGGCTATATCTCGGCAAATATTAACAACACAGAAAAAAGTTTCAAATAAAAAAGATCGGAAATTTTATCTTCTACAAAAAAGGTTCTTACAATTTTTAACGTAAAACTCACCGTTTAAGAGATATTTGCAAAAATACGTTTTTCAAGATAGCGGCTAACGCTCGCGGTTTCGGACGACACAAACTTGGTTTCATGCTTAGGGGACACTCTCTGACATAATCCAATCGAAAAATAAATTATTAGGATTTTTTTGCGGAGCGAATGTCTAAAAAATCCTGGACTATATATATCATCGTATTATAGTACATATGGGGCATTCCATGCCAACTCATCCTACCAATTGACTTTGCATCTCCGATTTGGCTGAAACTTGGGCATCTTTTTGTACCATTCGAAAAAGGTTTCTGTGATTTTTTTCGAATTTTTTCATCCAGCCACTTCGGAGATGTTTTTTTTTTTTTTAAATAGCCGTAACTTTATGACAAATTGTCCAAAATGGGTCTGTTTTTTTTTTTCAAAATTCGTGTTTTTTAATGAATTTTCTGAAAATTTCATGCAAAAAATTATTCATGATCATTCTGATCGGTTTTCATTTATTTCAAAGTTAAACCATGAATTTTAAAACTGTTTGTATCCTTCGATTTCTTTTTAAAAATTCTCATGAATACTACTCCTAAAAACACAAATTTTAAGCCTAGTCCGGTAATGGGATTATGATGGGATATAATTTTTTTTGAATTTTGAAAATAATGAATTCCTTTTTTTTGTGTTTTTTTTTTAACTGTTAATGTATTATCGACGTATTTTCATGTATGAGCTTTTTTCACATTTCATCTGAAAATGCGTCGATAATACATTAACAGTAAAAAAAAACACAAAAAAAAGGAATTTATTATTTTCAAAATTCAAAAAAAATTATATCCCATCATTACCCCATTACCGGACTAGGCTTAAAATTTGTGTTTTTAGGAGTAGTATTCATGAGAATTTTTAAAAAGAAATCGAAGGATACAAACAGTTTTAAAATTCATGGTTTAACTTTGAAATAAATGAAAACCGATCCGAATGATCATGAATAATTTTTTGCATGAAATTTTCAGAAAATTCATTAAAAAACACGAATTTTGAAAAAAAAACAGACCCATTTTGGACAATTTGTCATAAAGTTACGGCTATTTAAAAAAAAAAAAAAACATCTCCGAAGTGGCTGGATAAAAAAATTCGAAAAAAATCACAGAAACCTTTTTCGAAGGGTACAAAAAGATGCCCAAGTTTCAGCCAAATCGGAGATGCAAAGTCAATTTGTAGGATGAGTTGGCATGGAATGCCCCATATACTTATGGTGTTTTATAACTATATGATCATATATATATAGATTTTGGATATAAGAGAAGATGATGTGGGATGAAAATTGCATTTAGGAATCTAGGTCGTAGGTAGTACCTTGTCGTTGCTGTTATTGCTACTGCAGCACAGTTGTATAGGTACTAGTATTGCTATACGCCTCGTAGAAGTATGGTACTATATGTAGTTATGTACGTTTTGCGCTATAGTCTGGCTGTTGTGCAGCAGTGTATTATTACATCTGTGTCAATTGAATTGAGACGAATTCATCTCTAGCCTCGCGCTTTACTGTATACTGTAACTGTACCGGAAATGCGCGCAAACGAACCTAGAGAGTTTCGCAACTAGTGGAACGTCGTACCTATAAGCTACGTCTCTATACACAATTTTCATTATTTTCACTTTATATTTAACCCACACCACGACATGTATATACAAAGATATATAAATTATTTTTAACGAGTTTACTCAGGAAAGATGAAGAACAGAAAAGAAAAATATATTAAATAATTCATTACACCAATGAGTGGGTTAAATTTTTTGATAAATTTTTCAAAACGCGAACTATGTTGAAATTTTTTATTTTTTTTTCTTCTTTCTTTCAATCAAACTTTAAATATCGTATCTAACGTTTAAAATTTTTTCAGTCTGATCTACGATTTATGCTGCACGTATTAAATGGGTATAATCTATATCTATATGCAATCGAAAAGTTTGAGTATCACTGCTTTGGGTCACGTTATTCTCTGTCCGTCTGCCTTTGCCTTTGCCTGCTGGTCTGTCGGTCGGTCGAGTTGGTTGGTTGGTTGGTTGGTTGGTTAGCCTGCTGGCTGCCCTTTTCCTCACCTTTCCTCCTTTCCCCTCATCCGAAAATCCCGGTGCTACGTTGTGCGCGCACTATAGCTACTACACCTTCCTTTCTACTTGCCTGGAATTAACAAAAGCAAAACTACGTTAGTAAGGAAAAAAAAAAAAAAAAAAAAAAAAAGACCGAAAGAAAGAAGAAGAGGGAAAAAAAAAAAAACGATATACGAGGTCGGTCGGTCGGTCGGGCGGTCGGTATGCGAGGCATCCTGCGTGTGAATAACATGTATGTATATGTAGGTATACAATACCTGTATACAGATACACTTATGCATACATATACGCGTAGAGATTGCAAACGTAGCTTTATTAATATCGTAATTATGTTTAATTCACTTTCTTTCTTTTCTTTTCTTTACATATTTATCTATATCGATATTTATTTAAATTATTATATCATACATATTTCTTCGATTTTTAGAAAAAAAGAAAATCACACAAATACGTTTTATGAACAAAAATTGGGAATCGTTACTCTCTATTCAAAATATCGTGCAAATTAATCCACGAAACTTATCTTTTTTTTTTTTTTTTTTTTTTTTTTTTGTTTTTCAACGTAAAGACATAAAAATCGTTTTTTTTTTTTTTTTCTCAAATAATCGCGTCGATATATATAAACTTATACAATTGTGTTATATTATATAATTTATCGTCGTAGATTTATTAATATAATTATTAAAAATATCCTTTTTAAGAGCGATAATTTCTATTTGTTTCATCAAATGCTATATATACACGTATTGCAATAATAAACGCGAATCTTAGTAATACGACGACGTGCGGTTGGACTCGACAAGATTCCGCGGTCGGTTTAGTAATCTGTTACACCTTCCGGTCTTGCCTTCTATTCTCTCAGAACCCCCAAAGGCTATAATATCTCGACTCCTGAATACGCGAGAGAGTATCTCTGATTGCGGTTGCAGAACTTGGTTCAAGTATTCTATTATATGAATTCAACGAAATATATATATATATACCCATATATAGCATATATAACATATAACACATATATATATGACATTATGTATAATTTCACAAAATTATTGCCTTGAAATTGACAATTTTATCAAAGAAGAACAGATTATTCATTCACCTGAAAAAAAGAAAAAAAAAAAAAAAAAAAAAAATTGGGTCGAAATTGTAAAAACGGAATAAAATGAATGACATTTTTTTTTAAGATGTCGAAATCGGTCGATGTATTACATTTATATGTTCTTTTTTGTCCTTTTTTTTTTTTTTTTTTTCTTCTAAGAATGTTTAACTCCTCTTTCTTGATTCAAAGTTAAAATCAAAGTTGAAATCAAAGTTTTCACCGCCGTCGTCTTCGATGCTGGGTGAATTTGAAAATACTTTGTCTTTAGGACCATTGAGCATCAAAGATTCACCGCAACCGAATTCGGGATTGTGGGCTTCGAATCGGATCTTAAAATGTTACGTGGTTCTCTGTGGCCAGCGAACTGTTTAATCCGGAGTCTCTGCTATATATATAATATATATATGCATGTATATAGTATATAGAGAACGAAGTTTGCCCCGTGTTTTAATGTAATCAAAAATTGAACAAAAAGTGTACCTATACGCATTTCCTGCTTTTTTTTTTCTTCTTCAATCTTACACGTGGTGAAAAAACGAAGAAAGAAGAAGAAAAAAAGTCGAAAGATGAGGAAGAAGATGGGCCACGTCGCGTGGCGTACCTAGGCTACCTACATCCATCGTATAAAGGGGAAGAGATTTACCGTATACATACCTAAATGTACACAAATGTGTGTAAAAAGTAGAAAAAAAGCGGTAATATACGGTTCAAAAATAGAGTTAGTAACCATAAAAGCCGAAAATTCTACGACTCCGGAAAGGAGCAGATGTGGTGCAGGTTGCGTTCAGGGTTTATATAGATACACGTACGCATGCTGTATAAGGTTAAATATTCATTTCTGATAAGTGGTAGTAGTCAGATATAAGAATATAATGACGATTATGTCGTTGTGGATCTCGAAAAAAATTCGAACGTGCATCAGCCCAAAGCCAGACACCCAGAGTTTATTTCTTCTTCTTCATTTAAGGTGATGTCATGCACTGGTGCTTTTCCCACGGGAAATCGTTTTTATTTATATAAGCGAAGAGCTGACGATGAAAAAATGTAAGAAAAACTCGAAATTAGAAGAAAAAAATTCTGCTTCTTTTTCTGGCTTATCAATTCCATCGAAAAGCACCCGAGTCTTGATACACAATGCGTATGCAGGGCGATTCTAATTGGGCAGGCCATAATATTTATATGATGGATTTTCCGTGAAAATCGAAGACTAAATTTCCTTTACCGAAAATTCGAAGGACGAATGGCTTCTGAGCTACGGAAGATCTTAGTTTACCAATCGCAGAGCGTCGTATAGATCGCATAGACTAGGCACCGCTCAACTTCCACTCATGTGCAGCCCAGTCTGAGTCACCCATAAGTTCTGTGATCGGTAAACTAAGATCTTTCGTAACTCGGAAACTATTGGTCCTTCGAATTTTTGGTAAAGTAAATTTAGTCTGAGAATACTGGAAGGAATCTACCCTCAAAATATGACTCGCTGAACCTGAATTGCCCTGTATATATATATATATGTAAGTTGAAATGTACCTAGGTAGAAGAAAATATTCTCTTCCGCACACGCACGCACAGTTGTATATATATGTAATATGTATGTATGTATATGGTGGTCGTAACAGCGTTATCGTCTCGCCAAATAACCGCTTAAAGAGGCCAACAACCGAGGTACCTATACTCTACGTACGTAGGTATTCCGAGCGAGCGGACGTCAGTCGAATGGAGATAACGAAAACGATCCTCGTTGCACTTAGCCACACATATGTTTTTTTTTCTGTTTGTATGTGTACTACATACGTCTGTGTGAATATATCCGTTGAGAATCTCGTTTTTACCACGAGAATACCCATTCTATGCGAAAGAAAAAACGAAGAGTTAACGTTTTAGGGTTCTGGGGTAAAAAACATTCCCTTGAATTATACCCACTCATGGCTTATTTTTCACATTTCTAGAATATGTACATGTATGTATGTATGTATGTATGTACATATGTATGCATACTCGTTATATACCTACCTCGCTGCTTGCTGTTCCTCTCGCTGTAGGTTATAATTACATAATTATCAAGTTAAGTATATTGTTTCATGTTCACCTGTAAAGTACCTAGGTAGTACTTATACCGAAAGTGTTTTATATTATATCTTTAAATGGCGTATAAAGTGAGCGAATATGAACCAGTGCGGATTGATGAATGGCAGAGTTTTTTCTATGGTAGTTCGATTAAAAGAAATCCTAAACTTCGTAAGTGATCATACAGCGTGATTCAGGCTGAACGAGTCATGTGTTTAGGGTAGATTCCTCACGGCATTCTGAGACTAAATTTCCTTTACCAAAAGTTCGAGGGACCAATAGCTTCCGAGCTATGGAAGATCTTCGTTGACCGATCACAGAACTTATAGGTGACTCCACTCAGAAAAATAACAACCAAAATTTGGTTATTATATGCACAATCACATTTTTTTGTTCAGTCAATCAAATTTTTTGTTCAGTCAACCAAAAATTTCGTTGGGATAATCAGAATTTTGTTGGGACAACCAAAATTTTGGCTATTCCAACAAAATTTTTGGTTGACTGAACAAAAAATGTGATTGTGCATATAATAACCCAAATTTTGGTTGTGTCAACAAGACTTTTTTCTGAGTGTCAGACTGGGCTGCCCATGAGTGGAAGTTGAGCGGTCCCCAGTCTCTGCGTACCTATAGGTACGCTTTGCGATTGGTGAACTAAGATCTTTCGTAGCTCGGAAATAATTGGTACCTCGAATTTTTAGAAAAGAAAATTTAGTCTTAGATTTTCGCTGGGAATCTACCATCAAGATATTGCTATCTCAACCTGAATCACCCTGTAGATCACATCGTACTAGAGACTAAATATTCTTTTGATTCATTTTGGAGTAGTAAAATGTTGGAAACTTTGGGGTCCATATTCACTCTAATTTCACTCAGCTCTACATGACTAACTGACTAATTTTTTCATTCGTTTAACAGAAATTGAAATTTTAAATACTTCCGTTTACGTATTCCTCTTCGCTTATTTTTCTTTTTCTTCTTATTTCTCTTCTCGATACTTACCCTGAATTTTTAACACCCGTACCAATTATTAAGCTGAGTTTAGCAGCGAGTTTCTACCGTTTCCGATTAACTATTTACCTTTTGAAGGCTGCAGTGGGTCGGCAGGTTGTACCACCCACGTGGGTGTAGGTCGGACGTTCGGTCGTGTCGCTCCAGGGTCTACTTGGCATGGTTGGTCGGTATAATTTCCAAAACCTTTTGGTCGGGTGAACGGGCGCCGCGACGCGTTTGATTAAGTTTCCCAACTCCCAACTCCCGACTCCTCCTGCTCCCGCACACCAGACCAAGAAGGATTAATGTACCGTTTTGCAAAGGGATAATGCGATGCGGGAATTTAATAATCTACCTCTGTAGAAATTATTTCACAACGAATGATATACCTATGCGATATCATCATCAAACTATAATTATATAATATTTTACAAAATCCGCACCACGAGATAGAGAATTCTTAATTTCGATACCAAAACTCTGTCTAGCTAAATAGTTCATAGAAACGGGAAATGAGAACCGGAGCAAAAAAAAAAAAAGTATAGAAATGAGAATTTTTGCAAAAAAAAAAAAGAAAATTTAAATAATTAAATGAGTGCCGGTGGCCTGGCGAGATTATATTGGGTATTAGCAGTTCTCTTAGATAATTGGAAGAGAAACCTTCTTCTTTGGAGTTCGCACATCTACAGTATATCGAAGAGTTTTAAGAAGCGAAACGAGAGTCGTAAGCGAGCGCCTGATTACTCTTGAAACTTCTAATTTCTTACCAGCTTTTATACTAAATCGAAAATCCATGTTGTGATTTTAACACCGAAGGTTTATCGTTTTTCGTTTTTCGTATATTGTATAGTAGGTATACAATACGCGCACAGTCTAAAATATCCCGCGGAATTTCCTCATATATGAGGGAATTTCTCTAGCGATGAAGAAGTAAAAATCGGTTATGGTACTTAAAATTTGCCGAATCAATTTCCCTTCGAATTATAAAGTTTCGATATTGATGATCAAAAATTTGATCAAAAAATTCGCTCCTATTGTTCATTGAAATCCAAACGATTTCCACATTTTTTTTCTTACATTAGAATGCATTCAACTTGCATGGAGTCAACTTTTTGTACCAAAAGTAGAAATTGAGAAAAAATAGGAATAAGAAAACAAAAAAGGAACAACGAAGTCTTCGGGGTAGTTAGCGCCCCTGATGTGTGTCTGTATATAGCTATATATATATATATGATACATACATACCACTGATAATTCTTACTGCGTATCTTCCGAACGGGCAGAAGCCATTAAGCTTTGGCATTAGTTTGTCGTATCTGAGGGTCGCTGCTTTATAGAATACCAATCTGAAGAATTTCCCCAGGGGGTGGCAGACATTGGCTCGTGATCGGGTCCGCGGCATCGGACGCGAGACGAAATCTTAAGGCGACGTGCACATCGCTGTGGTAGGTACCGATTTCCTTCTTTTTTTTTTGTTTTTTCTTCTCTCGATCTTTTGATCTTTCCCTCTCATTTTCTTTCTCTTTCTCTTCGTCTCTTTTTCCCATGTGACGTTCTTCTTGTTCATCTTCATCTTGTTTTCTTATTGTGTTATTCTTTGATACACGCAAGTTTGCGTGATAAAGGTGTCTTAATTTTCGTATATAAGACCCTTATCAACCTTATGGTGGTAGCCCAGTGTCCGGTACAACGTGTATTATATACCTACCATCCTTTCAATTGTCTCCATTCAAGGGACACAGCTGACTCGGAATCAGTGTAAATGCGATCTAAACCCATTGTGGTATTACGCGATAGTAGTAGTACTAGTAATAATAGTACCTAGTGGTAGTAAACCGTCGAGCAAAAGAACGAACGAGCTAAAAGTGCTTGTCTAGGGAAACCCGTAAGTGTCTACTATAGCGCGCCTTTACAAGATCACTTTCTTCAATCTCACAATATAAGTAAACCATCTTATATACAATATACATTTTTTATCTACGTATTTATACATCAAATTTCATTTTTATCAACGAGATATACGATTAAAGATTTGCGGCTACATCGGATTTCGCGATTTCCACGTATTTTGCTGTATTAAAGCGTAAAATTACGCGTAACTTTGAGGGATTTCCGTTCGTCGTATAGGTAGGTATATTGTCTCATAAGGTATCGCAGAATTTTATATGAGGAAACTTTCTGGGATATAAAGAAGAAAAAAAAAAAAAAAAAAAGAGACTGATCGGTTGATACTCTGGTTTTTCCATCACATCGACATTTTTTTTTTTTTAAGAACGAATTATTATTAATACCTTTGATTTTTGATGATCGAAAAGCGAATGATCAAAAATTAAACCGATTTTAATATTTGTAACTTTTTCTTATATATATATATTCTTATAATTTTTAATAAAATTTTTATTTTTGATAGCGAATGTTTTTAAATACTTTTTACTGATTTTTCGTACTAATTTTTGATGATACTGCTCATGGTGCAGCACTTATAATATACCTACTATCACACTCGTTGTTTACGATATTCCACATGCTTTAATTGCACGTTCTAGTCTGATTACCGTAATAAACGTTAATCGACTAAATTAGTGCTGGAAGCTTGGACCATTAATACCGTACGCCACCGACTCACTATACTCCTCTCTTCTCCCTCTATTAGGCATATACATGTATGTATAGTGCATGCATGTTTAAGTCAGAATTTCACAAAGGGAAATCTAACGGGTAGACATACAATTTTATATTAATTTATGCCTGATGCTGACGCATGGAGCTTATATGAGGCATGACGCGTCACTAATATTAAAAAATCCCGTAAGAAAAATTCGAATCCCATGAAAAGCTAAGAAAAAATGGAATTGACACGGTTCGTTTTTTTTTTTTTTTAATTTTATCGAAGAAGATTTTCTTCTTTTTTCGGTTTTTATCAATTCATTGATTGATCGTTTGATTGATTGATTGATTGATTGATTGATTGATAGATACTTGGATACAAAAGCGAGCCACTGTGAAATCGTGTAGTGAAAATCTGGGTCAATTATAATATTTGCGAGAAGTATTACGGATTACTTCACCTCAGAACAACCACTGTTCCAGAACTTCTATATTTCACCTATAACGTATATACCGTATACATGCATACATCAGAGGGACAAATTGCGGTTTTCCTATGCAACCGTTGCAAAATATGATTTCATATACATATATGTAACAAAAGTCTCGCAAACTTCGTTCTCGTATTATTATACACGATTTTCTATAGGTAGGTACCTACTTAAGTATAACCAGATAAGTAGTACATAGATTATGGTCGACTTACATATACATAATATATCAATGCAATTTTTAAGATCCTCGTTTTCAAATATGGAAATACAATAAAATTCGATAGAAAACCTGAAGAAGACCATTTCGCTAATTACGAAAATTGGAGAAAAACTATTTCCTCTCACATTTTATACTATAACGTTTTTTCTTATTTTTTTTTTTTAGTCTTTCACTTGTAGGGAATTGAAAAGAACATTCGTTGCTGCTTCATACGATTTCTCTTGCTCTTCCTCTTTCACTTCCACATCCTCATTCTCATCCTATACTCCATGAACCTAAGTTACGCGGACACAAGGACAATGGGCCGTTATTAACCACCACGGTAGATAAGCACAGAAGTCCTGTCCCTCTGCTGGTCCTGATGCTGGGAAGTTGGGCGAAGTAGTAATTCGCGTAGTTAGATATCAGCTGGCCTCTTCTCTTCTCTTCTCTTCAGTTCTCTTCAGTTCTCTTCTCTTCTCTTCAGTTCAGTTCTCTTCATTTCTCGTATATGATACGCGGTAGAGGAGTAATATTTCTCCTTACCTACTTGCTGCAGTCTTTAGTTTCATCCATCCATCCATCCATCTATCCATTCACCACAGTCTCTACTACGGCTCTCCGTCTTTGAGTCTGGCATTAGCCAAGCTCTGTCATTAATTATTTAAATGATTATTAAAACTGTAGCACATACGATGTAGGTACCGTATACGCGTATACGCGCCACATTTTAGACGGGCTTTCTGTCCGTACGCGAGAGAGTTGAGTAAGTACATATTACCTTGATGGTTAACAGAGTGTCTGCATTACCCCGGGGGAAAAAAAAAAAAAAAAAAAAAAACTTTGAAAATCTGGAAAATATCAAGAAATTTTCTATATTCTTCGTGAAAAAATAAAAAATAAAATAAAGAAAATGGAAAACCTGGACATTTTAAATTAATAGTGAACAAATTCTTTTTTCGACACTTTTAAACTAACCGATTTTCGGGTGAAAGAATTCATTTGATTCGATTTTTTTTTTCTATTTTTTTTTTCTGCGGTAATAAATGATCGGTGCTTCTATTTGAAAGAAAGAACGTCATTTCGTTGAGAGATATTATTCACTTCATAGTATGATTAGCATTTTTCGTGTAAGTCTATGAATGAGCTGAATCATAAATTTGATATAATATCTGGAAAATCATAAGAATTTGGTTGGAAAAATCTGAAATTTTCAAGGAATTTTGGTTGGGAACGCTGCTTTTTTTTTCTATACGATTTGTAGAAATTTTGATAAAAAAAAAAAAAAAAAAAATTTCTCCCTTTTTTTTTTTGAGAAGTGAGATATCACAGAAATTTGACGACAAACGTCGGGAAGTAATAATTTCTGTAATTAGGTCCTCGATTTAACTTGCTTTACTTTATACTTTATTTTATTTTACTTTATTTTATTTTATTTTACTTTACTTCACTTTGATTTAGTTTGCATTACTTAGTGGGCAATTTCCCTTCGTGGGTACATACCCTCGGCTTTATTTGATACGTATTTAGTTTCGAATCAACCGGTAGGTTGATCAATCCATCTATACCAAATTTCATGTAAGTATATAGGTATGTACCTACGTATAGTACATATATACTTTTTGAATCGAATGCAGAGTCAATATTATTCTAAAGTAAATTTGCGCTTTGGTCGGCCTTGAAATTTTTCACTCGACATTGATTGATATATTGAAATATGTTCAGAGGTAGAAAAATCTGGCAAAATGAGGAAAAGGGAACAAAAACCTGTAAAAAGAAAGGAAACACGAAAATAAAAATGAAATTAAAAAAGAGTTCATATAGAGTTCGTATAGATTTCGGCAGTCTCTGCTACATATTATACTCAACCGCAAATTTTGATGTATACTGCGGTGAAAATTTTGACGAATGCTATTGTATATATTTTTCATTTTTTCTTTTTATCGCAGATTATTCGAATATAATTTTCATATTTTATTTACTTAATCATTTATATTTTTTTATTTAGTTTTTCATACCATATAATGATCTTCCCAAGCTGAAAAACCACCTTCATCAATCACGATATCCTTCGAAATGTCGTAAAAAGTCGGCTAGAGCGCCAAAGTCATAATCGTAAAAAATATATACCTAGTATATGTATATAGAGGCCACGCGTTTCAGATGGTGAAAATATATACACCAACCCAGTCTATCAGAAAGACATTCTTATTTTTCGATACCCAATATGATGTAGTAAAAGCCTACAAAATACCCACACCTGCGCAAGGATTTTTTTTTCTTTTTTTTTTTTTTTTTCCTCTTTTTTTTTTTTTCACGGAAATATTTTTTATGGTTGAACCAAAGCCTCAAATTTCATGAAAATATTCATTTTATTTTTTTTTAACTCGAAGCTAATTCAAACTGTAATGGTCAAAGGAAGAGAAAAAAAGAAGAAGTTGTCAATCATAATTTTGCCGTCTATTTTTTAAATCTGAAATTGAAAATTCCATCTCTTTTTCAGTATTTTGAGTTTAATTTTTCGTTATAAAACAAAACAGAACAAAAAAAAAAAAAAAAAAAAAACAAAAAAAAAAAAAACAAAATGTAATATAATCAAGAATGAAACTTTTCGAAAGCCATCAAGATTTGTCATTTCAATGTAAAAAGTGGTTTTTCAAAAGTTCAACAAACGTGATATATGTAAAGATAAAAATATTTCAATTCAAAAGAACTGGGGGAAGAGTTTCGCGTAAAAAAAAAAAAAAAAAAAAAATGTATCCTAATCTTTTATTTTTCATTTCCTCATATAAGACGTTTCTATAGAAATTACATTTGTAAGAGTCGGTTTTCAGAAAAATTACCAAAAATTAGAAATTCTAGTAAACGTAACATCACGAGGGTTGAAGAAAATCGAGAGAGAGAGAAAAAAAAAACAAGAAAATAAAATAACATACTTTTGGGTTTTTCGCGACTTGAATAAGGGGTGGCTAAAGTTAGAAGCGAATTGCGAAAGGTGGTGAGGCACCCATATATATATAGGTATATAAAGAAACGAATATCTTATACAGCTCTAGATTAATTTTTGCCTCTCGGGTATCTAACTGTATTAATTAAAGATTCTTACAGACGATGTTGAAGTTTCGTAACGTTAACGCGAAAAAAATTAAAAGTCGAAATGAAAATTCTTTACATCTGAGTCAAACGGTTCGAAAAATGGGAAAATCGGCGTTTCGATATTTTCCGAATCAAGTAGAAAAAAAAAAAAGATTTGAAAATTCTAATCAAATTTTAGTCCTAAAAATGGGAATTTTTTTTATCCAAAAAATTCAGTTCTCCGTTGACGTTACGAACTTCAACCTCATTTTAATAAGTATATCTATAGTACCTACATATCCATGAACGTATACCTGAATAATTGACGATGAAGAAGAGAACTAGAATAGAAAAAAAAAAGGAAAAAAAAACAAAGAATCGAAAAAAGGCAGAAGAAATTTTTTCATAGCTTTGAAATCTGGTAGTAATTAACTTTAATTATCCCTGCAGAACGTAAAGTAGATTACACCAACCTATATGTACATATCAGATCACGGTGACATAATTAAACATATATATAGGTACGTATACGTAGATAGCTATACCATCATACCGCCGGCATATTTATTCGCAATCAACTATTATCGCGCGGATTCTCTGCACATTTCGTTTGCCTATATAGTGTGAAGAACAAAGTAAAAAAACGAAAAAAAAAAAAAAAAAATTTCACCCTATTTCATGGTAGTAGTAGTAGAAGTAGTTGTCTCGTATTTTTTCGATTTATAGATGTAAAGTTGAGTTTGGTACCTAGGTTCACCCGATTGTAAGAAAAAAAAAACAAAAAAAAAAAAAAAAAAACGGGTCGTTCGACACTCGGCTAAAATAAAAGTCAAGTGTGCGTTGAGCCGTATTAAAAATTATCGGGCTTCGTTTGTTGGTATTTAGAGCAAAAAATTCTTTCGACATACCTACATATTATGTCGTAGGTAGGTATACATGTCGTATTCGTATTCGTCTGCATCGTCATCGTAATCGCGTATATACTTCGACGATTCGTGTAACTATAATACCTAATACACTAGCATGACCGAAACCGTACCTGATGTTGGTAGGATATCATCATAATGACATTTGATACGATTGTGGGGTTTATCGGTGGGAATTCAATCGATAGGATTAGCTGCCCAATAGCCCAAAACCGGACGGAATCTAACGCACGCGTCAATTTCGCTTTATCTCTCTCTGTGCGGTTGTTTTCCTATACAAATATACCTACACACACACCTACACTACCTTCATATCTATATAACAAAAGCCCAAGCTTTTACCTATAATACACGTAAAACTTGTGCGTTTACGTGATCCGCGTACCCATTTCGTCTCTCTAAACCGCGGACCTATATATCGCGCGATGATTTGCATTATAAGATATATATATGTATTCACTAATGTCTGTATATTCATACATATATATTGTGTCATAGTACGTGGATACATGTAGTGTGTCCGAATTTCCACACCACGCAGCGTTAAGTACATACAATTCGATTTGTAAATTAGCTGATTTCGAAATGTGATTTAGGATTTATACTAGATATAGAAACATCGGGTATCCGTAATACCAGCTCGTCATTTTGATGGATTAATAAAATGGAATAGACATTTTCATCAGGTTTCAAATTTTGGTAATTAGGATCAACTGGTATTTCAGAGAAAAATAAAATTTACGGAAAACCCATTTGATTTATTTCAATCGATGTATTCGATCTCATAAATAATTTATACGATTTTGAAACTTTTTATCCGAAAAGTTAATCTCAAGACGATTAATTTAACCACTCATTGGTTTCGATACGATCAATACAACCGGAGTTATTAAATCCTGAGAATGAATCCACATGCGCGAATTTCAATTTCCGGAGATTTGACTTGTCGGATCTTTAACTTTCGGAATTCCGATCCTCCGACGTGTTCGTCTTTTAAAACTTTTTCAAATCGGCTATCTAGTATAGATAGACTTTCAGGGAAATATACTTTCTGAAAACTGTCAGTCGGTTCAGATTTTTTTCTACAATCGCGTTATTCATTTCCGAATCTTCTTTACTAAAACAAAAACTCTGAGTTTTATTTTTTCTCCAGTTTGTGAAAAAAAAAAAAAAAAAAACAAAAAAAAAAAAAAATGAAAAAAGCGTAGGTAATATCTGTCTCTCAAAGTTTGAAGAATGACATATATGAAACGGCATACTACATACATAGCTATATATGGATATGAATCAAATTCGAGATCGTTAGAGTCTGCAGATGCCAGCCGAGTTGGCGTGATATACCTCATATATACTTCAATTCATATTCGAATTCGAAAATATATAGGTATATATATTTCCCTTTGACCAATCAGACGACGAGTAGTTGACAAGTGGGTATTTTCAATCGGTGTTATCTCGTCGCCCCTCGGTGTCTAACCGGCACTTTGAATCAGTCAAGTTCCATTTTTTTTTCTTTTTTTTTTTTTTTTATCACGTAATTACGAACGGAAGTATTTATTGATCGGATCTCGTCGTCGACGAAAGGGTTATACTTATATGATCCTTGAATATAATATAAAATCGACGTCAATTCTTCGTTCATAATATATACTAGGTACTTACCTAAATTAATTTTTTAGTTTTTTTTTTTTTTAATTGCAATTATAACCGTAATATATGTTTGACTTAGCCAAGGCTGAATGAATAGTTTAATACCTCGAGTCTAGACAGTCCTATGGGAGGATATGATGATTATAGTTGACTATAAAATATCGTCCTTTGATGATTGATTTTTCGGAATAATTAATACGTAGGAATCATTTTTAATGTAACTGCCAGACAAAATTGTTTCACGGTATTAATAACGTATTCTTTAAATTTATATAGACACACGTACGGTATGAGGTCGGGCGAGGGAGACTGGCTACATATATATATAGTTTAAAGGTAATTTTACCGTGGGTAGAGAGAAGATGAGGGAGAAGCCGTAAAATACGGTCCCCATTGTTATACGAGAACGTTGATCCTTAAAAACGTCCCACAACCTGTCCTATCTCGGAAAAAAAAAAAAAAAAAAAAAAAAAAAAATAATCGAGTAACTAATCACCGCGGATGATGAATTTCCATTTTCATACAATCTATAATATGGGCGTTCAGATTTACAGTGAAATCGTGATTATTGAATTCAATCATTATATTATAGTAATATGCTCACGTTTTGTTTTCGCGAAAATTATACTATTCAAATTGTGCCGTGAACTATAGCTGTAGGTAGGTATAGGTATAGGTACTATATAAACGATGTAAGATCGGTTCCTTTATTCCTCTTATTCGTAAAGCGAAGTTGTTCGCGAATTAAGTTATTCAAGAGCTCGACTACGCGTTAATTATTCCGAAACAGTTAAACTTCGTATAATTATTATTGTTGTATGAGAGAGTTACGCCATTGTTAACTAGACGATGTTATAACTATCGCTGCAGTTTCTATCCACGTTACTAAAACTTCGTTTACATATATGTACATATATATATATAGACTATGATCATACGTGATATGATCGTTTATCGCGTATTCGTTTCGGACTGATCGAGAATAAATGATAAAAAAAAAAAAAAAAAAAAAAAAATTTCAGACGTTTTATCGTCGATTATACGATATAAATAATTTATCAGTATAGATAGGTGTAGGTACGTCTATTCACATTTACGATAGCAAACATAAAATGGAAGAAAAAGAAAGAAGGAAAAAAAGGAAAAAAAAAAAAAAAAAAAAAAAAAAAAAACTGAACAATTTAACGTAAAAAGGGGGAAAAAAAAAGAAAGAAAGAAAAAAAAAAAAAAAAAAACGTAACCCAGTCTACTGGCCAATTTCAGAGTAAATTAGGGGACAATTTCATTTCATATAGGTATAAAATCGTTTTCATATACCATGTTTACCCTTTCAACGTGTATATACGTGCATACAACCGTTGTTATCGGTTATAAATTGTTTAACGGATTGATCAATTAATCTAGCCCCAATACCCCGCACACTTTCCGTACTCCGAACAAATTTACACGATTGAACGCTCGCCGTCGTGTTGCGAGAATTGTTTAAAAGTACATATATTATATATATAATATAACGAAATTGGATGTTTCAGAACGTTTATTTATTATACATGGGTACATATGGGGGTTTCCAGCTCATCTCGACCACCTTCCAGACCTGACCCCCTCGGATTCGAGTGAAACTTTTTTTTTGCTTCACTCAAGGCCCAAATTGAAACCTCAATTTTTTTCAGAATTTTTCGAGCCCCCGTCCCGGAGGCATAGATAGTGGAAATTTGCCATTTTATGAAATCCCAGAATTTTTGAACGATGATATCTTGGGATTGGCGAGTCATATCAATAAAAACAGGGTGGTCAATAGATTGGTCTTGAATTGAACTTTCTGAAAAAAAATATTCCGCAATTTTGCGATACCGTCCCGGCCGCTAAAAATTCATTTTAAAGCGAAAAATAGATTTTTCGATGATTTGGGCATTTTTGATTTTTTTTTGATTTTTTTTCTAAAATTCTATGAAGAAAGACAAATTTTTAAGGCCCATGCCGAAGATGGAGACTCTAATGGTTTGGAAGTTATGATTTTTTCAGTTTTTAAAAGTGTGCGAAACTGAGAATTTCAAGCGACAAATACCCGTCTCATCGGCTATTTGATTTTTTTTCAATTCATGCGGTACAGTTCTTTGAATGAGAAGTCAATTCTAGTCGAATGAAACGAAAAAAAAATAAAGCAGCCGATGAGACGGGTATTCGTCGCTTGAAATTCTCAGTTTCACACACTTTCAAAAACTGAAAAAATCATAACTTCTAAACCATTAGAGTCTCCATCTTCGTTGTGGGCCTAAAAAATTTGTCTTTCCTCATAGAATTTTAGAAAAAAAAATCAAAGAAATCAAAAATGCCCAAATCATCGAAAAATCTATTTTTCGCTTTAAAATGAATTTCTAGCGGCCGGGACGGTATCGCAAAATTGCGAAATATTTTTTTTCAGAAAGTTCAATTCAAGACCAATCTATTGACCACCCTGTTTTTATTGATATGACTCGCCAATCCCAAGATATCATCGTTAAAAAATTCTGGGATTTCATAAAATGGCAAATTTCCACTATCTATGCCTCCGGGACGGAGGCTCGAAAAATTCTGAAAAAAATTGAGGTTTCAATTTGGGCCTTGAGTGAAGCAAAAAAAAAGTTTCACCCGAATCCGAGGGGGTCAGGTCTGGAAGGTGGTCGAGATGAGCTGGAAACCCCCATATATATATGTATATATATATATATATATATATATGCATATAAATATTAGAATCATATTGTACAAGATACATGGTATAGATTGTTGTTCTTTCGTTGATTGTTTGTGCAAAGATGAGATTATTTTTCGAATTCAAAAGAACTTTTATAGAAATTAAAATCTCTTCTTCTATATATAACAGAAGGAAACACGGTGTATTTCAATCCTCTAGATGACAAATCGGGGAAGAACTTTCTTCGTATATAGCGTTGAAAATAGAAAAGAGTAAAATGAAAAAATAAAGAAAACATATCTATGTATATGGGGAATTCCACCCCAACCCAACCTACGTCTGACTCTCACCCCTTCCGATTCGAGTCATAATTTTTTATGTTGTTCCACCTTTTCGAAAAAACACTCTGCAATTTTTTCAGATTTTTTGGAAACTGCGGTCCGATTTACCAATGATTTTTGAAAATGAACACATCGATAACCCGAATTGAAAAATCTGACAAAATTCTCAAAAATCCTGCTTTAGTTAAAAAAATTTTCAGGCCCTTAGCCAAAGTGGGCAGACGTTTGCTTCTAATATTATTCAACGTTGTTTTCGGAAAAAACTCTGAGCATGATAGAAGCGAACGTCTGCTCACTCTAGGTCAAGGCTTGAAAATGTTGATAAACGAAGCAAGATTTTTCAGAATTTTTTCAGATTATTCGATTGGGGTCAAGATTTCCAAAATTTTCCAAAATTCGAATCTTGACCTGAATCGAAAAATCTGAAAAAATTCTGAAAAATCCTGCTTCGTTCATCAAAATTTTATCAGACGTTCGCTTATATGATGTTTAGGGTTTTTTCCGAGAACAACGTTGAATAATATGAGAAGCAAACGTCTGCCCACTTTGACTAAGGGCCTGAAAATTTTTATAACTAAAGCAGGATTTTTGAGAATTCTTTCAGATTTTTCAATTCGGGCTATCGATGTGTTCATTTAAAAAAAATCATAGGTCAATCGGACGGTTTCCAAAAAATCTGAAAAAAATTCAGAGTAATTTTTCGTAAAGGTGGAACAACATAAAAAATTACGACTCGAATCGGAAGGGGTGAGGGTCAGACGTAGGTCGGGTTGGGGTGGAATTCCCCGTATATTATAATTGATCGATTTTCACGGGATAAAATGAAAAAAAAAAAAGGAAGAAATATCGCCTTTTCTAGCGCCATATATAGCAGAATAAAAGATGAGGTTGAAGATCGTAACGTTAACGCAACAATTAACTAATGGGACAAAATTCTTAATTTCATGACTTGAATAGGTAAAAAAATAGCAAAATACGTGCATCATTTCCCCGGTTGAGGAAAAACACCACTTATAACCTCATCTATCTAGCAACTTTAATAACATTTGACTTTTGAGCAATGAAATACAGTGCGACCTCTCAATAAGCACGCCCGCAATAAGAACGCTTCCCCAACTTCTCGCTCGAGCACTACCCCCACTCCAAGCTCGAATCGCACTGACGTGCGAATGAGAGAGAGAGAGAGACAGAGAGAGTGAGTCAGTGAAGAGCAGACGCATGGTGGGGGTACTCGAATTCTTGGAAAAACTCTTCCCCTTGGGGGCTTTTCGTTCTTATTGAGAGGTCGGTATGTAGTGAATTTTTCTGAAAATTCTGTTACGTACTTCAACTTCATAATAAAAGAACATTCCCAATCCTAGAGTCAACTTTAAGCTTGGCCCTTATACTCGCTTGCCCTTCTTCTTCTCGCTTGCCCTTCTTCTTCTTCTTCTTCTTGGCCTGCACCGTACGTACGTCTTGTTTATTGTGAAACGTCTCACCCATTAACTTGGATTAACGCAAGCAACCAATTTGGGAAATGGCTTTGTCGACTCCGACTGCACTGAATTCTAGCTAATTTCATTCCTCCTCTTGTTTCTCTACTGGCTGTGGTAATTCCTGTCTTCTACACTAGTAACTATACACCCAATTATCACACCTTGCGGAGGTTAAAGGTTAATTATATTTTATTTTACTATTTTTTTTTTTTTTTTTCAATAAAGAAAGTAACAAAAATCAAACTTCTTTTTCCTATTCTTCTGCTTCTTCTTCTTCTTCTTCTGTTTATCTAAAATACCTTTTTCTTGTTTACCTTCTACCTACTACTCGACTTTGAATTAGGTAAAAGTACATATTTACGTTAGAGATTTCGAGTGCCATTTCACACTCTTGACCCTCTCGATAAATCCATGTTGTACCTTACTTCTCATTGAAGCCTTCCGGATTTTTATTTATTCAATTATCTCTTTTCTTCTACTTCTTCTCTTTACTCAAGCTTTATCGTATCTCTTCTCTCCTACCGCCGCTGATGTATGTATTATGTTTAACTTTTTAATCAGCAGCTGCACTGCACCAACGCTGATTACTGCGACTATGTCAATTTCCCTTAGTCTTCAAAAGACGAGACGACTTCTTCTTCTTCTTCTTCTTCTTCTTCTTCTCTATCTTATTCTTTGCTGTACAACTCGAAGCGCAACGACCTTTATACGCTTACGTACGCTTACGTAATCCCGTAATCGCTTTTGGACAAGGCTGAATGAACCCTGACCTCAGAGCTCGAAGAATCAAGATGCAAGTCCATCTGCTTGTTAGCCCGAGCCATTCTCATTGCGGTAATTCTCCACTTCACCCCGGGCTGTTTAACAACCTCTACAACATATTCTTATCTTACATTTACACGCTCGTATAGTTCAGGGATTTAAAATGTGTGAAATTTATCTACAGGGGTCTTCGTCAACGTACAAAAAGTAACCCATCTACTTTATTCCAGAGAAAAGATTTCAAAGTTTAAACTTTTGTCAGATTTTAAACAAACTTCTGACTGCATGTTGTATCCACTATCATTCTTATACAGTTTTACTTCTGGTTTCAAGACCCTTTTTACAACTTTTCGGTTTACTATCGATGCAGTGCTTATAATAGAACCTTATACCTCCAGCTATTTTATTGGCCAACAATATGTGCGCGATGTTCTATTCTGTTATTGGCATTTACGCTATGCCATATGCCCCGTAGCTTGCAGAGGTAAATAGTGGAAAGTGCATATCTGGATGCACTGCTGGTTGGACTAGACGACCACACTACCGGAATTTTGATGTCTGATATCTGAATATTATAATACCAAAACCATATTCTATAATACAAAACGATTTTATATTATCGAATCAATTTTATTCGATGATTTATATCGATAACATAAACATTTTAAACTATCTATGTACTTATCGTTGCAGATATACGGGATTATGATAGGCATAGATACTAAACCACGATGAAATAACAGATACCACTTGCAAACCCTGACACATACCATGGAATCAATAATTTGTGCATCAAAAGAACGGAAAAAAAGCAAATGTTTTTGTAATATCATTTTTTATCTTGCTAGTCTCGATACGGCTTATCAATCCATGAGATAAATCCATGGCATGAATGAACACTGATAGTATATTCGTGTGATTAAATAGAAATATCATCACCGAGATGCGGATATATCAGTGAATATTAGGTATAACTGTTCCGGTGGTCGGCTGCCATCATATCGAATGTAGGAATTGAATGCAGATTCGATAATAGCTGATAGATCTATTCCGCTTGGGTTTAGCTAGTGCGGTAACAAAGCTTGTGTGGCTAGTACAGAGCTGTTGAACTGTGCAGTGACGAATGGATTGGTGCTAATGCCTTCAAGCACTAGGGAATATAGTTTTCGAATAATACAGTAACTGCAGTACCAAACTATTGTATCTGTATAATGTCTTATCATTGTTATATTAAAATCGAATTTATTTTCAAAAACAGAGATAAGGAAAAAACGTTTTCGTTAATAATTGAACAGGGGTAGACTTCATATGATGATGAAGTTGAAGTTCGTAACGTTAACGCAACAAAATAATTGTGCAAATTTCTGGATTTCATGACTTGAACGGTTCAAAAACGCAGCAAAATACGATCCATCATCTCTCGAATTTAGTCAAACACACTTATCTCGCCTATTTGGCAACTTTAACAACGTTTGAGTCATGAATTAATGAATTTTTTCCAAAAATAGTGTTACGTTAACGTTACGAACTTCAACTTCATATATGATGAAGGTTCTTTTACCAGATACACACACACACACACACCTTTATCTGTGGTGG
The DNA here is from genome assembly GCA_943736025.1 of Tenthredo mesomela. Classification (NCBI taxonomy): domain Eukaryota; kingdom Metazoa; phylum Arthropoda; class Insecta; order Hymenoptera; family Tenthredinidae; genus Tenthredo; species Tenthredo mesomela. The sequence continues at coordinate 2,767,992 of OX031015.1, forward strand.
CTAATTTTCTTAATTTAACGGTACACACTGTGGACAACGCGATCTTGGGTACTTTACAGAAAGAACTACCTACCGCTTCTTTCTTTCGTTCTTTATTTCTCATTCTTTACCCGTCTCGGAGTAAAGAGAGACTCCCGACTTGACCTGGACCTCCAGTGTCCCGATACGATCCTGTCTTTACCTCTTCTTCTCGTCTTCTTCATCTTCCTCTTCCTCTAAGGGTCCCCAAAGTTTAACCTCGTTGACGCGGTAGTGGTGACCCGGACTCGTCGTTCGGTGAGTGAAGAGACAAAGGATAAGAGATAAAGGATGAATCTTGAACGTGTATTCAAGCGGTTATGGGCTCGTTGTCTTGGACAAAAGGCATAGAGCTACATATGTCTGCTATTGCATGTACCAGTTTTATTCTTCTCATTTTTTACAGGTTTGCCACTTTGCCACAGATCAAAAAAGCCATGACCCCAAAACTTGAAATTCACGCATGTATTCATTCAGTGTTTAATTAATAACTCGGGCTGTATTGATCGTATCATCATTTGTCTTCAAATCTTGAAAAGTAGTACCGAAATTTTTGGATTTCTTTAAAATTCGTAAAATCTTCTTTAATCGAATTTGGAATTTGGACTCTTGTCAGTTCCATATTTCTCTATTTTTACTACGGAGAAAAATAAGAAGAAGAAGAAGAAAAAGAAGAAGAAGCGGGATGGATGCTACGATAAAATAATTCTCCTACAGTATTCCTGCAACGCCACTCTCACGATTTAAATCAAGAGCTCATATTTCTTACTTTACGACTTTTCTAGCCAAAACTTTTTGAATTTAAGACAGCAAATTATGGCTTTTGCTGATCCATTCCTTCTCCTATACTACTTCATGCTATATATATAGAACATAAAATTCTTATATACTTATATTTCACAGTCGACTGACGCGCCTTTTTTTATTTTTCTTATCATCCCCTCATCCTGTTGCTACAGTCGATAGATAGAATTTTTCAAGAAATACCATCAATTATTTTTGCCTCGATTCGGTATGTACATAACCTTTATATAGATGTATACACGTATATACTACCTATGCTTATATATATATATACCATACTACTTTCAAAATAAGTTTCATATATCTGCACATAAGTTCGATGAAGAGTCTCAAGAGTTTTGCCAAACCCCTCCGTGCATCAACTTTGTCCATCTTTATACGTACTTTACTTTCCCCTGCAACATTTCACCGCTTTACGGTTAAACCCCTTCCCATACCTGTACGTTATATATATATGTACTACACATACTCTGGGAATAACATTTGAATATCCCTCAAACGTAAGTACGCAGTATATATCGAAGATGTACCGAGGAACCGAGCAACGTTATATTTACCCAGAGTCAGATCCGGAGCCTCTGTCCCTGTCCCTGTCCCTGTCCCTATTCCTGTCCCTTTGCACCACTCTGCATATTCAATGGTTATATGCACTGAACCGTCGATCATTTTATCATATCCTGTATAAAATTGAAGTCTGTGTAATGCACAGCCAGTCCCCAGACGTTCTTTGATATTAGGTACGTACCTACCTACATGAAAATTTTCCTATACCTACATAGTTTGAAATTTGAAGGTAGAAAATTGTTACAGAAAAGTATATATATACATGCGGAGTTTGAGAAACTTAACGCGGGTTCAGGTATAAAACGGAACTGGAGAAACTAGAACTAGAACAAGAACAACTGTAACGAAGTGTTGATCCTAAATTAACCAAACGACGATTACGGAGATATATTCGTTTCCCCTGAAATGAGCTCACCGTATGTTACCCTTCTGCCGTTTCCCTTTTCTTGGGCCTTTTTTTTTCTTTTTTTCTCTCTCTTCTACGCCGAAATACGTAGACCGTGGGTCTACCCCAACCACCACCGTACTTGGCATATATGACCTTACTTTTACGTCTGTAAGATCTCTGGATGTATACTACGCATATATAGGTACATATATATATACATAGATTGACGTTAGTTAGATATACAGGTACAATATATTTCTGGAAGCTCGGGAGTTCGACCTCTCTGCAAGTTTATATCCTTACACGCACGAGTCGTCGACGAGAAAAGAGTAGGGCGACGGCTATACATATACCATGGACGGTGACAACGAATCCGAAAACTTAGTCTTAGGGTGAGAAACCCCGGCTCTGTAGGATTTCAAGATTCTCTTGCTTCTTCTGCACAGGGCAGAAAGCTAAAGTCTAAGAAAGGGAAAATTTGTAAAGTTGTTCGAGAATCGTTACCGTAAATATATATATGGTAGGTAGATGTCGTCGACTACGAATACGACGACATACGTGAAATTGTACAACTTTTCTCACTGCAGACTTCGCTGCGCGGATATACTATATATGTCCTTCTTCTTCTTCGTCTTCGTCTTCGTCTTCGTCTTCTTCTTCTTTTTGATATCTAAGGATTTCGCTAGTCGAATAAGACGCTCATCTCATCTCATCTCATCTCATCTCATCTCATCTCATCTCGTCCCATTTCATTTCATTTCATTTCATCTACAGGCTGCAGGCTTTGTTCGGTGCGACGATCTGAGATAACCAATCGTTGGTATATATATAAAAAAAAAAAAAAAAAAGTAGATATCTTAACCCCATATAGGTATATATATACAAACTTATATACCCATACGCATATATACGTAGATATATACGCAGGTAGGTATAATAAAGTTTGTCGTACTTTCAAGCTCGAGATCGAAAGTTGATCACCGTCAATTCCTGCAAGAAAAAAAAAGAAAAAGAAGAAAAAGAAGAAGAAGAAGACTCCCAAGTTTCAGTTTATAACTTTCCCAGAAGTAACCCCGGCTTAAGTCATGATTTAATCATGGTTTAAATCGAGTGATTTCTCATCCAACGATATTGGCTCTTCAAAAATCACAGGGATAAAAGTCAAATGAAAATTTCATCGGAAGTTGGTAGTAGGGGGTTGTTGGCCAGGGTGCGTGAAAGAAGGTATAAGGTAGAATTATATAGGAAAGAGTAGAAGCTCATTATGGCATTGTGCATTGCGGGTGGATGTTTATTAAATTTAACAACGGATAATCAATCATCATTTTTGTTTACTTCTTTTGACGTCTACTCCCAAATTCATTCATCCATTCCATTCCATACCGTCCCATCTCACATCCATCCCACCGCGTACCGGTTAACCATGGTGTGATAAATTGACCGAAATTGTATTCGCTAATAGCGGATGTTTGAAATGATTCAAATATCTCCTAATATACCAAGAGAGAGAGAGAAAGAGTAAGAGTGAGAGACAGAGGCAGATAGATAGATAGATGGATAGATAGATACAGAGATGGTTTCTGGGTCAAGACTATATTCATTACCTCGCGGTTAATATGACTCGCCCGGGTTTCGACGAGCAATTTACCCAAGTTTCAAGTACGAGGTAATTTTCCATCTCGATCGAATTTCACCGAGGAATAGTTATTGCTCATTACAGACACGGTTTAAACGCTAAAAGCTATATAATATATATAGGTATGTAATAGATACATATATATATATATATATATATATATATATATACTATATATACCGCTGACTGTTATAAAAATACTTCATTCACCTCAATCAACCTCTTCATCTATTTTACTGCCACGATGCCACGTAATTATTATTCTTAAGGACACTTTTCTCTCTTAAACTTATGATAAAAATGGTTTAAGAAAAAAAAAAAAAAAAAAAAAAGGAAACCTGCAGTGTGATATAAGATGATATAATAAAAATGGCTTATTAGTAGATAACGGAGAATAGATTTTCTTTTATACATTCAGAAAAAGGTCTTGTTGACACAACCAAAATTTGGGTTATTATATGCACAATCACATTTTTTGTTCAGTCAACCAAAAATTTTGTTGGAATAGCTAAAATTTTGGTTGTCCCAACAAAATTTGGTTTTTCCAACAAAATTTTGGTTATTCGAACGAAATTTTTGGTTGACTGAACAAAAAATTTGATTGACTGAACAAAAAATGTGATTGTGCATATAATAACCAAATTTTGGTTGTGTCAACAAGACCTTTTTCTCAGTGTACCTACCACTATAGCGTGAAATTTTCGTATATATATGGAATAACGCGTTGTAAATCAAGGTGATTTAGTACTCTGTAACTTTGGCACGTTCATTGGAATATATATGTAGTATAGGCCGAATGCGTGTTCAAAATCGACGAAACACCGGAAGTAGTAGTACCCTGGTGTAGACGACGGACGAACGGACGGACGGATCCCAGTTCTATTCCCCATTCTATCTCTTTCTCCCTTTCCATATCCAGCTGTAATGTGGCTGTGCTTTCAATGCACATGTGTGTGTGTGTGTGTGTGTTATGCAGCTTACGAGTTACGATCACCGAAACCCTCCGATTGGACACTCAATATACTGCAACGTTTATATTACGTGACAACCACCGCCGCAGTATCGCTGAGCCAAGTGATAACGGTGATAAGAATGGTTCGAAAAAAATGTCATATCTCAAAGCAAACTTCCCCTAATAAATAAATATATACATATATGCGTCTGTTAATGCAGTTAGTCATCGTTACATATTGATCAGATATATACAGTGTACCTATACATACATAACAGGATAAATTTTTGGAATTTATTTTGTTGAAGTTACGAATTTCGTTGTTAACGAGCCACGGTTTTTAGAAATGGTATTTCCCAGTAAGTCTGCATAGCCGATTCAAAAATTTTTTCAATAGAAAAACGCTCTGTAGGTTCAAAATTTCGAAAGATATAAATGAACCGAAAGGCTAAACCTTTGAAATTTCAAATTCACGCATGTATTCATTCGAGGTTTAATAAATCGCGCTCCATTGATTGCATCGAAACCTACAGATGGTCTAATTGATCGTATTGAAATTGAATTTTTGGAACAAAAAAAAAAAAAAAAAAATGTTCAAAATTGTATCAATCATTTACTATGAGATCGAAGTTATCGAATGAAGTAGATAAAATGGGTTTCGGTGAAGAAGGTCTCGATTAGAATGAACCATTTTTTTGTCTTCAAATTCTCAGCAAATAGACTGGAATTTTCGGATTCTTGGGCATTTGGTTTTTTTTTTTTTTTTTTTTTTTTTTTTACCGTTCGGAACTTTCACACGGTTCCTGCATTTTTTAAAAGGCATCACCCCAGAAGAAAGAAAATAACCGAAATCGATTCTCTTCTTATCTATCACAAAATTTCGGAAAAACCATATTTTCATGAAATATGTATGATAATAATCTCCATGATATTTGCTGGTTTCCGGTATTATATAGCGAATAAAGCCGGCGAAGGGAATGAATTGAGATAAGACGAAGGTTCGTGTCATCGTTGCGGGTGTGAGATAAGGATTGCATGTCATTTGCTGGCGTGCCGAACTCTACTTGCTTCTCTCTCTCTCTCTCTCTCTCTATTTCTCTCCTCTCGTGTCTTCTATTCTACGTGATCTCAACTCTGGTTTGTATGCCTACCTCTCCTCTACTGACATCCGTAGGTCTGCCGGCGGTTGGTACTCATACGTGTTATCGGTGCCATTAAGATAACCGAGTTTCTGGGAAATCGATTTTTGTATTGATAACTTTTCGTTCTCAAGAACCAATATTCAAGCTGTCCTCATTTTTTATCTTTCACCTCATACTTCGCCGCCGACTTCTACTTCTGCTCCTACTTCTTCTTCTTCTTCTTCTTCTTCTTCTTCTTCGTTTTCCCATTTCCTCTTTAATCGATCCTCGATATACCTTCCCGGCTGACATATGTTATTTCCTTCTTTTCTTCTATTTTCTTTTCTTCCATCTAGCTGCACACTGCACTGCACTAGCAATCGCGATAACAGAGGTTTTACCACGATTCTTTGCCACCCGAGTGGAGTTCACTTAAATTCTAGTTGGATGTATTGTATAGTAGCCTTGGAATAAAAATCAAAAGAAAAATCAATAAGAAATGATGAAAAATGAAGAAAAAATAAATAAATAAATCAAATAAAAGAAACGGAGAAGAACCAAATCGTCTTCAATTATACAGCTAGGAAGATTGATCAACCAATTAATTAACATCAAGGGGAAATGAATAAATTTATGGTGGATTTGAAAACGACACTGCTGCTGCTGCCTGCTGCAGCAAGGGAACCGAAGCAAGATAAATCGCGAATTAATTGCTCCGAATTTAGAATTTCAAGAGACAATTTCTTCCCCTTTGTGATTTTAAAGGCACGATTTAACGACGCAATGTGATTGATTGTAAACTTTGGAGAAAATTGACAATTTCGAAGATTGCTGGAAGATATACATGCGACGATTCAGGGCAAGCGGACCGTATTCTTACTAAGGGTAGATTCCCCGCGAAAATCTAAGACTAATATTCCTTTACCAAAAATTTGATGTACCAATAGTTTCTGTGCTACGGAAGATCTTAGTTTGCCAATCGCAGAGCGTATAGGTCGCACAGACTGGGCACCGCTCAACTTCCACTCAAAGACACCCAGTCTGAGTCACCTATAAGTTCTGTGATCGTTCAACCAAAATCTTCCGTAGTCCGGAAACTATTGGTCCCTCGAATTTTTGGTAAAGGAAAGATAGTCTTAGAATTTCGCGAGGAATCTACCCTCAAAATATGACCGTTCAGCCTGAATCACCCTGTACATTAAATACACCTTCATGTGTAGTTTGACCGGTCAATTACCTACTTCCAGTCATGGCAGAAATACGCAGTGTTACTTGACTAAGAAACAGATGGCAAGAGTCCTAATAGAGGATGAAAACCAGGCGAAGAAAATCGCTAAACTTAATATGAAAGAGGAGAGCAAAGAGCAAAAACTATGCTACGCAAGTGCCAAGAAGTAGCCTCTTTGGCTAGTATAGTATAGTTACTTCCGTAAAAGTTTACGAAACTTTGGTTGAATTGAATTCGAATTACTTATCGTCCATCATTTTTATGTCTATCTCAGTTTAATTCAGACGTGAAATTTCTCGTACATACATATATACGAAAAGAACGTGTAGATATATATTGGGTGTTACTTTCGTTCCCTGAACTGTAACACAGACATAAAGATACAGGGAAAACACGAAACATGCGGGGGGGGGGGGGACGAGCCACAAGGCCAACCCTAATCCCTCGAGCCTTTCGAGTCAAATGTCAAACTGGCTTGTTGATTGCTCGTGGTCTTTGCCGGACAATGGTCAACAGGAAATCCCGCCTGAGGGGGTAGAGGATGGAAAGTGAAGGGTGGAGGGTGGAGGTTTCATCCCTCCGAAATATGGAGGCATAACCTGGCGTCGTCCAAATTGGCTTTTGGCTTTTGTTGATACGCCTGAGCCAGCTGGTCACAATTTTCGCACAAATGTATATATGTGACACGCTCTATATACAGTTGGGTATATAGAAGCGGAAAGAAATAAGGATAGCAAAAAAAAAAAGAAAAAAAAAAAAAAAAAAAAAAAAAACGAAACAGAAATAAATAAAAGAAAGATAGAGAAAGTGAGACAAATAAATAGGGCACTTGGGTAGATAAGAAGATAAACAGATAAACGGATGAACGGATAAACTGCGAAGTGTTTTCTCAGATAATCGCGTTATACCTGATACGGGTCTTCGAATCCGATTACTTATTTTCAGCACAATGTCACATATATATATATATAATGATATACGTTATACATACATAGTCAGGTCAAGTCTTATATAGGGATAAATCTGATCTGAATACATATACTGCGATAAATTTGTTAAATATTTTGCAATATCGACAGTGATATCGCATAGGTAGTAGGTATATATACATTTATCTCATATTTCATTCACCGAGATCTGAGACGGTTCGGCGTCGTTCGTTATTGTTAGATTTTCAGCTTCATTAAATAGAACGACGTCGTTAATATCACGCGCACCTATATTATAGTCGCAAATAGGAGGTCGGTTTATCGGATGGCTATCGATTATCAGAGTAAGGATTCGAGGCCGCTTCTTATTCGACGATCGGCTAAACCAAGAATTGGAAACTATAAGATATAGTAGTAGATAAAATGGGAAAAATAAGAAGAAGAAGAAGAAGAAGAAGAAGAAGAAGAAGAAGATGCTGAGCTAGAAGATGGCTATGATAAGATGAAAACCTCAGCTATATTATCATCCACACCGTTATTTAACACCAAAACCTGCAATTAACAAGAACAATTAAAATCAAAGTCATTAATAATAATTATATAACACCTATATTACATGCGGTATATTATAATATATGTATTATAGCCAGGTGTATATGTTACACAGGGTTTATATTCGTACGTATATATATAGAAACCATAACCCAACTCTACTACAACCCGCGGGTTATCCCGTACTACCCAGAGGAAGAGAAACTGGCGATTAAATTAACCGAAAACAATAGTTGCACGGGGGGGGGGGGGGGGGGGGGGAAGGGGTGTGGGAGTTGACTCGGTTTTGCATAACGCGGTCTAATTAGTATCAGCTATATAACCACGCGTATAGACACAAATGAGAGAAGAGGGGGCTAACTATTTGTCTTTTAGTTTGTATAGAGAACGGGTATGCGTGTCTTCTCATAAACGAAACGTGATAGTCATCTCAGTCGACGGTAAACTTATCCACATATAGGTAGTACATACCTTATTATTATACATATTAGGTACGTATATGCGTGAGACTTGGATTTTTACTGGTTGATCCCGATCAGCTTCTTTCAAAGAAGAAAGAGAGAAAGAAAGAAAGAAAAACGTAAGACTGAATCCTTGACGTGACAAGACACGAGATTAAAGAAAGGAAGAGAAAAGTAAATGAATAAAGTATATTGTAGAACAAGTTGGTGTCTTTGGGTTAGGATGAAACTGTTCCTGAGGGAGGTTCCCCAATCGATGTCTATCGATATCATTCTAAATGTAAATCCATTTATCAAGGAGCCACTCCAAGTACCTAGTTGGACCCGCCACTCGCGAGAAGACCCGACCAAACGAACTGCGTAAGGGTGGAGGAGATGAGAAGGACTAGGTTCAACTTTTTGGGTTCTTACCTACTGCCACGGTTATCTCGCACTTATACTTACTATATGGGATACAGACTGGGATCTATATGTGTGCGGCGACGCTACCTTTACCTTTACCTTCACCTTTACCTCTAGTCCCTTTAATTTTTTACTTTTATTTTCTCTTTACATCGAAATTGTGCAATTCATGTACCCTCCCTTGGTTTATAAGGTCCACAACGTCACATCGAGTATGTCTCGTCTTGTCTCGTCTCGTCTTGTCGTTGCGATATTAGAACGTCGAGAGTACCGCGTGTTCCCATTACCTTGAGCACCCTTCTTCTCTCGTCTCTCTCAGATTGTAGCTTTTCGTCCCAGTACAACCCCTCTTCTCTTCTCTTCTCTTCTCTTCTTTTCTTTTCTTTTCTTTTCTTTTCTCGTCTCTCTTTCGTCTACCCCGTGCCTTGAGATACGCTGATGCGTCGTATCGTTAGGGGTTTTATATCTGCGCCACGCGGAGAGACAGAGTCACGGCGTTGATGGAACGATCTCCCCGTTAAAAAGCATCCCTCCTTCTTTTACTCACGTTTAAATTTCCTCTTTTGGTATTATATAGTGGGGGTAGAGGTTAGCGTTAAGTCAATTTGCAGACGAAAAAATTCCTTTTTTTTTTTTTTTTTTTCACTTTTTCTTCCTTTTTCTTCATCATTCTGTGTTATTCTTCTTCTTCTTCTTTTTCAAGAGAAATAATATCATTGATTGATCGCTTTCCAGTTTGATTTAAACTTTTTCTTTTCTTTTTTTTTTTTTCCTTCAGGGCACCAGGTATATTTACACATCTATTCTTTTCGATCTATCTATCCCCAGGTATCTATATGGCAAAGGGAAAGAAATAGCACGTTGAAAAAAAAAAAAAAAAAAAAACCAAGGGATTTTTCTACTCCCGATCAAATCTAGCCATCACACACCATCGAACGAATTCCTCCCTCTACCAACCGGCCTTGGCTATACAACTTCATCCCTTTGTTCGGACAAATCTTTTCTGTTCCCGCACGTCTATACCATCGTCGCATCACGATGGCCGACGCCTATGACGCGGATGGATTTTCGAACCCCGCGACTAAACTGCCAAGTGGGACGCTAGCGAAATTTGATTTCACATATATACACACACATATATATATATATATATATATATATATATATATATGTATATAGGTATATGTATTGAGACTAAAATTGCACTATACCGACTCCGGGGTTTCTCGGTATCGCCGCGGGGGTCTCAAGGTCCAATACTCTAGTTTGTACCTATCCAGGTCTTGAAGTCGATCGAATCATTGTAAGTTAATGGACTGAATTTGAATCGTGGAAGCATACCTAGAAGAAATGGAAAAAAAAAAAAAAAAAAAAAAAAATGATGTATAATTCATTCTTCCATTTGTTGAGACAATTTCTACTTTGGCCTTAACGTTTTACTCGCTTCTTTTCATATAGGGGCTCTGTTTGTGACAACCGTAAATCGTACGTATTGTAATACTGTCTTGGACAGATTCAATTTTCTCGGGAAAAGTGGAGATATAGGTTTTTAAGAATTCAAAAGTATCGTGAAAATGGTTCTGATTTTGATCTACTATACCTGTATTTACATATACATACATACACACATGCATACATAAATAAATAAATACATAAATGCATACATACACGTGTGTATACTGTATAGGTAGGTATATAAGCCGTCAGGTCGAGAGAAATGAAAATATTTTTTGGATTTAATATTTCAAGATATGAATTTATAAAACGTATCTACCTACCCTACCTACCCCAGCGAGATCAGAGAAGAACGCGAGCGTTGGGATATCAGCAATTAGATTCAAGCCACTTTTACAGTTTAATATAATCAGCGATCCCGTTTCACTTTTCGGTACTTTTTTCTTTTTCTTTTTTTTCTTCTTTCTTCCTATCTGCACCATGGTTGTCTTGATGATTTCATAGAAAGGAAGAATAAGAAGAATAAGAAGAATGAGAAGAAGAAGAAGAAGTAGAAGTAGAAGTTACGCCCCGACAATGCGATTTCGCAATTGACAATCCCCAGGTGAAAATTCGCCGCGACTTTCAAACGCGAAAGTTGTTCGCTTTCTTGATTTTTTTTTTCTTTCTACTTCTCGTTCATATCTTCTTCTTCTTATTTTTTTATATTCTTTACTTTTCTTTACCTTTTTTTTTTTTATTCCTCCCTTCGCCTACGCCTTCCAGCTACATCTCTTTCTTTCTTTCTTTCTTTCTTTCTCTCTTGTTTCCTCGCCCAAGGAAAAAAGAATATTCATATTCGACGAAGAAGAAAAAAACTCGTAGCCTTTGCTCTTGGAAGTTTGTCAGGGTGGAAAAAAAAATTTCAAGCTCAAAGGGACACTTTCAAAGTGTTTGATGACCGACTGAATTCGAATCAAACTGCTCTACGAGGCCCGCCCTTTGACCTTTGTACATTCGTGTTACTGCTCTGCTACTGCTATTGCTACTACTATATACTATTACAATACCATTTCCATATAGAATTGAACTAAGAATTTCCAACAAAAGCTTATTTTTCATCTCTATACAAACTGCTACATAATATTACACCTACGGCGGATCAACTATACAGGTTTACATCAAATTATATAATAAAATAAATCTTTTTCTCTTACATAAGTATACCAGCTTACATATTAACTCTAACTCGAGAGATATTCTGACCCAAAGCTTTCTACTTCCCGGGTTATATAACTAAAATTTTGTGTTCATAATCGTAATGTAAAAAATGTCTGAAAATTTTTTATTTTATTTTTTCATATACTAGTACCAACCGCGTTAAATTCTACGAGTGCAAAGGCAAAGGAAAACCTCGGATAAACTTGAAAAAAAAAAAAAAAAATACATATATTTATATGCGTATATGTATTATAAGCCAACATACTATAAAAAGCAGGAAAAAAAAAGAAACGAAAAAATCGCAAAGGGGTGTTTTTTTTTTTTTTCTCTCTTTTTTTTTCAACTCTTGGCAAGGTATATATGCATCGAAGTGTACGAGAGGAGAACATTTTAATTAACACTTATCTATACGCGAACCTTTCCCGGATTTTGAACTCTGAATTTTTGGGGTCGCGGAATCTCTGGCACCCCTTGCCCAACTAGTTATGCTCATATTTTGTCGGTACAGAACCAGGTACAGGGTCGGGGGTCAGAGGGTTCGAAAAAGCTTGAGAAATATTCAGGAAGAGATTCGTAGAGGTGAAATTCTATTCAGATCTTCGTTGAGAGTCGTCGCTGGTGAGCCTCATCCCTTCACTTCCCGCTTTCCACCCTCTTCCCTCCTTCCTCTTAGAAAGAGACATGGAAGTCAAGAGAGAAAAATAGAGTCAAAGACCTCCAGGTGTCCTCAGCGACTGACAAGAGTCGCAATACAGAAGAGCACCAGTGCTGGACCACCTTCTTATTCTCTCCTTATAGACCCGTAGACGGGTATAAGGACTCCTCGTAACCATCTCACTAAGTGCATGTATCAACGTATATATACCCTACCGTGCAAAAGATATTTCATTTCGCCGGTAGTTAAAGCCGAAAAAAATTTATAGTGGTTTGTGAATTTTGGGTATTAATACCACAAAGCAGAACTTGTAAATGACTTTAATCTCGTTCCCGGATCAGCATCCATGAGAATTGATGTATTTATTGGTATTTGAACTGACGGAACGTACTGCTAGTAATAAAGGCTTTGTTGAGTGAAATTTTACCGGTCATTTCCTACTAATTTTTCCAATATCACACCAGCGCGCTTGATTCCAAATCCAACCCAACCCAACCTAACCCGAAACCCCATACCACTTTTTCTCTTTTTCCCTTTTTCCCCCTATTTGCTTTGAAACGAGGTACATAGCTGCATGATCATCGAGCTGCAGTTCCACCAGCACTGGACTGCAGGGTCTCGTTCGTCGAGTGACGCGCACACAATTACTACCCATCCTCGCGTTGAGAGGGTCTCGGAAAACTAATCACGCCAGTGGGATGAGAATGCTGTCTGGTTTCAGGTCCTGGGATGCCCACCCAGGGTAATTATCGAATAGACTCGATAGTTTCTCATTCTGCTATCGCTATGGCTACTACGGCTTGCACGGAGCGAAGGCCTGTAGGATAAACAAAGAAAAAAAAAAAAAAAAAGAAAGAAAGAAGAAGAAAGCAAAAAAAGTAATACAAAAAGCAACAAGAAAACAAAAAAGAAGTATAGATAGTCGATGGTCTTGTCTCTCTCTCTCTCTCTCTCTCTTTCTCGCTCTCTTGCTTTCTACTGCAGTTGATCTACAATTTTTCAATTTCCGTATTTCAAGGCACCGTGAAGAAGAGCGGGGTGATAGTAGAGGAAAAGAAATCACCCTCTGTCACAGAAACACACTGTCGTTTAATACTGCAACAGTCTGTATGTATTGGCTATGAAAACACACATATACCAAGGTCTGTGAGGTCATTGAACGATGCTATCTTCCAGTGCTAATACAGTTCGCACGATTGCGCTAAGTGTTCGGTTGTGTCTTAATTATGATTTGAAATCCGTTCGAAGTTGCACAGTGTGCGGTGTGTTGTCAAAAGTGCAGTAAATTCACGGTGTTACATAGTCGAATGCACGTTTATGAATCAGCAGAAATTTTTTCCGGCTGAAAAATTTGTCATTTGGTATAATTAGGGAGATTTATAATGAATGCAGGGAAAAAGAAAAAAGGGAGTCTGGGACTCACAGCGGAAAGAAACAGGAGAGCAAGAGCTGTGCGCGCGGTGGGAATAATACAAACAAAACAAAACAAAAAAAAAAAAAAAAAAAAAAAGGAGGAAGAAGTGAGTGAAATAGGAGTTTGTCTTTTTATCGTAGTGCTTTGAATGCGAGAGCAGCTGACGACACGATTTTAGACCGCAAGAGAAGAAAACTTGGACAAGAAATAACCACAAGCCGAGGGATGTCTCTCGGGGGTCCAAAGTTTTCACGACTAAGAACTGGGAGTTCCGTTTATTCGGCCACACTTCCGGTTTCAAAATGTCAAATGTCACGTTTCATGAACGGCGCAGGTTTGACCTGGTGTATCATGGGATGGACTATTCCACACTTATTTCTAAATCTTTTTCATCATGAAGAGGACGAGGAACAATATGGGTTTTCTCTCCTCTTCATGTTATGTTAGCATAATTTTGCAGTATTGAGTAATCGTATTATAGACATAATGTTAACTCTGCGAATGGTAAAGTGAGCGAGACTATTTAACCGCGGATTTACCTTAAACCATCATCCGACTAGGTTAACGTGAGTCGTGCACGGAGAACAGGGCCCGACACGAGCCTTTACCAATTTACACATGTTTCGGAATGAATGGAGACATGCATACCCACGTAGTATAGTAACCACATATAATTACTCCATCGAGTTACTGCGGTTTAGGAAACAACTTGCGTCACGTCGGGTTTAACTATGGCTAAACGCGCGGTTACGTTCAAACCTAATAACAATAACGGGGTTATGCAATCATAAATTTAGCTTCCAGGCACTAACGGAAGTTTGGATTTCGCGAGTATCTATACAAATCTGGAAACTGACTCTCTCCCTCTCTCTCTCTCTCTCTCTCTCTCTCTCTCTCTCTCTTATTCGAATACATATTCCGTATAGAATAGGACCGGGAATTATCGGGAATCGAACCCGACGATCACACGCAAAATTGCAAAATACTTATAGTCGCTGATCAACACTAATGCGAAAAGTTCTAGGTCTGGTCACATACATCTATTACACGCCCGGAACCTCGTAGACCTTTTGGTGTACCAATTTTGGAACATGAACGACGTCTGCACATATCTCCATTACCCAGGCAGGCCATGTAATATACGTTACAAGTATATAATGCAGATTTATGATCAAGTATCGAGTATTGTGCTAAATTTACTCGAGCCTAGTGCAATTAGTGGCTGTAAATTAATCCTCTTGTTTCAGGATATTAGAATTTCGATATCTTGTTTACGCTGTTCAAAATTTGAAACTTTCCATCCACGTATACCAGATTATGAAAATACTCCAAAAAAATATAACCAATCAATATATCGAGATGAATATTTCCCTCGTTCACTGCAGGACTCTGGTTGAAATTAAACTTCTTTGGATGACGTGAATGTGTTCGACGTCTTTATCCTTTGAACTTTTCACCCGAATATAGGTATATCTCCTCTAATTTTAGCAGATATATTTTTGTCGAGCCCCTTCGATCGGAAGGGATTTTCCGAACGTGCCGATTTCTGAGTCTAGCCTTCATGGCTCAGTGAGCGAGGTAATACATTAGTCGAAGGTCTGTTGAAACACGTTGAAATCACGGGAGGGTGGTGTCAGTCACTGGCCTTCATCCCATGCGTCGTAGAGCAAAACTGTAGAAGAAGAAGCAGAAGAAGAAGAAGAAGAGGCGAGACAGGATCTTGGAAGATCTTCGAGTCTACCAGATGTCCCGCGTCTCTCTGCATTTTTCAACGACACCGGATGAATTTCTTTTCCAGCTTCGGAGGGTCCAGAGGTACTGGTGCCTAGCCGGGTTTCTTTCGCCTTGGGTCCTCCTTCTTTCCTCTTTTTTTTTCTTTTCGTTTTTTCTCTCACGTTGGAAAAAAGCAGCTTCGCTTGCTCGCGCTATTATTAGCTCGAGAGTTCGAACTCTCCTTGGGACGTTTTTTATTTTATTTTTTTCTCTCTCTATTTTCCCCCAGTCGCATATATTTACTTAAAGCTTGGACGACCCGTGGCGGCCGTTTGAATTATTCTCAAAACGATACCCAGACTGAATCTTTTTAAAGATTTACATTTTTACGGACGATTTTCGTCCCGGTTCGTATAGGCAAGGTATAGGTTCAGCTTCAGCTTCAGCTTCAGCTACAGCTACAGCTACAGCTACAAGAAAATAAATAAATAAATAAATCGACTCCGATTTTAAACATTTAAATTCTCTCCTCGCGCGTACATATTTTATACTTTACCACCTAGAGGTATATACTAATTCTGTTCAATTTATTATCGCTCTTTATTTTATAGAATGATAATCTCGATTAGACAGACTTTTCATTATAGTAATATATAGTAATAAGAGATATTCGAATGAAATGAAAAAAAAGGAAAAAAAAAAAAGAAGAAAGAAAAGAGAAAACGCGATTATAACAGGATTATCATCTTTTCGTTATTCTATTCCCACCACCATCAGATATTTTTCGGGCTTTATGAAAGAGAGTTAAGTCGTCAAAGGTGGTTCAGATAGCGGATTTATTTCTCCGTTTACTTCGAGCTCTTAATACTGGGCGAAATATACGAAAAACTTGTTCTTCTTCGTATTCTTCGGTTTTTATTTTGCTTTTTTCCTTTTTATTCTCTATCTCGAGTGTATAAAATCCGTCTCACACCTCCACGTAGATAATGGCTCATACGAATCATCTAATACACGGCGAGTAATTATCATGCAAGAAAAAAAAAAATTATTACTGAAAATGAACTTTGGTATTGCGAACTGAGAAAAAAAAATAAATAAATAAATAAATAAAGAAAAGAAAAGAAAAAGAAGGACGAAGAAAGGGTCAAGTCAGAAAGTTTTTTTTTCTTGCTTTCTTTTTTTTCATTTGTTTTTTTTTTTTTTTTATTTCGTTTTATTTTATTTTTTTCAAGGATCAAACGAGCGAAAACGAGGCTCTCGTGGAAACACGTGCATGAAAATTTCTCACCTGCAAAGCTTCACAGTCGCTGATTGTAGGGGCGTTAATAATGAATGACTAATTAGCATGTACCCAGATGTCGCAAATGTTAAACAGTCAAATTTGACTCATACCAATGAACGAACGACGGGCTAAAACCACTTCTGTGATCAAAACACCGCAATCAACTGTACAACCCTGTATATATATATATATATATATATATATTTAGACGTATGCATACATGCGTATTACTTTATGCTGTTTACTATTTGCACAACCATTACACGATCGGCCAATACCATTTTATCAAAGTGCCAATCACGTGTCATCGATTGGTTTGGGTAATACATATATATAAGATATATATAGATATATAGAAATGGCGTGTTATTATGGATACAGAGTGCGATTTCGGTCAACGCCGATCATCGGTCCAATAACCCAATTTTTTTCCTATTAGTTACTTGCTACCCATATATTGATTCGATAATCTGTTGAAAAAAAGGGCCTTTTTTTGACCATCAACTGCAGCTGTATTATCGCAGCTTGTCATTTCCAGGGAATTAGGTTTGGCTTTGCGTTCTGCGATGATCCGGATTATTAATATTTGAATAACGAGCCGTAGTAGTCGATCGATCGATATAGTCTGGACTTGAAATTATCGGCTAGCTAGGGTCAAACGTTACGGCATAGCTTTAGTTTCTCTCTTGCGGTTAAACCTGGATAATCGAACCTAATACAACATAACTTTCCTAATAAATGAATAAATCAATAAATGAATAAATGAATATTTGAATAATTGACAGATTGTTTTCTCTATATTATTCTATTTAAACTTGTCAAATAAACTCTATATTACTATTATTATACGATCGAAAGCTTACAAAGTTCGAAATACTCGCAGGAAAAGCTACCCTGGATGTGTTTTTTTTTTTTTTTTTCCTGTTTTTTTTTTTTTTTTTTTTATTAATCAACAATTCGCTCTTGTATATAATATCCTTTACAGATATACGTAATATAATTGAATCCAAAGCGAGCTTTGAAGCCGCGACGAAAGTTGTAGGTATTCGTAATATAAATATCGCAGAATATCGTTTGTTACCAATTTTTCGTCAGAATAATTCATTCATATATTATATATTTTGAAATAGTAGAACGAGCTCTATAGATTTTGATTTTCCTTTATAAACAAAGCTTTCCCATTTAGGTATATATGGCTGATAACTTTGAAGTCTGATTTGGTATTATTGAGGCTGAAGGTATATTTGAACTCTGGGACTATCGCGCAGGCAGTAATACCTGGGAATTGACTTTACACATACAACCTTTGCTCTTCCTCTCTCGGTTGTGCTTTAAATTCAGAGTAGCTACGGAGTCTTCGAGATATCTCGATAAACAAGGCACTTGATTGCACAAGCTCGCCGTTTCATCGGGTCGAATTAGAGGAATACGCCTTGAAACTTTCTAAAGAACGTTAAACTCAGGGAACAACTCTCGCGAAATGCTATTCGGTTGTTACGAGAAAACTTTTCCTACCATTTACCAACCGCCGCGTCAAACACAGACTCAAATATGTTTCTCATTAATTGCGCTGTTCCAAGGTATAAAATTTATATATATATATATATACCGAAAAATATTTACCCAAATAATTACACAGAATATAGTAACATAAACAGTATTTAATTCAACTCCATTACTCCATAAGTATCTCATAATATAAATTCACGAATGAATATAAAACCGTTTTTTTCTTCGTTTTCTCGTTCATATAATTATATAGACGATTATATCGGATTTCAATGAATTTTCTACTATTTTATTTAATTCAATGTGCAACACGTGTTATTATAGAATTAGAGGATCGGTACATGATATACATATGTGCGGAAGGATGAGCATTTATGTAACATGGTGTTCAGATATCCGTGCAATTTCGAACGTTGTTGGTATACAAACACACGGATAATCATGATACCGTGCGAGCTGCATAACTTCTACCTTTGTTACAAATTCTCTTCCATATACCAGAACACGTGTATATATTATATATATTTATATATATATATATATATATATATATATATATATATATATACCAATACACGCACAACCCCCGTGTATAACTCGTATCTAGTAGAAGCAGAAGCAGTATAGGGTAGTAGTTTATAGTTTTTTTTTTTCACGCGCATGCCTAGACCGTAAAAATTCTAGCAAATTCTTTACGATATAAAGTGTAGAGGTGAAGGTAAAGTACGCGCATGTTATAGTACAGAGGTAGGGTAAGCTGAATGAATGGAGTAAACCTAGTGTGTTAAACTAGGGCAACACAACAAATCTCGGAGAATTCAGATTTCATTGTAGATTAGTGGGTTTTCATGAAATTTCGATTTTTCTGTAGAATCTAGTTCACGGTCTTATTAAAATAAATATAAAGAAATGAAAAAAAAAAAAATAATGCAATTAAATTTGGCATAAAAGAAGATGAGGAATTGAAGTATTCTCATCAACCCTTAGAGCAGCTTCTTCTCTTCTTCCCTTTTACCCGAAGAAAATAAATAAATAAATAAAAATAAAATGAAAATGAAAATAAAATAAAATATAGGGAATATTCTCGTAAGCACAACAATCGATTTCAATTTGCCAACTTTCCTTACCTCTAAAGGGGTTGAATTTATGCAAAGTAATTTCGTTGCCGGAGGTCGATAAAATAAAAGCAAAGTCTTGGATCCAGGACCTTACCTTACCTTACCTTACCTTACCTTACCTTACCTTACCATGCCTTGTTTTTTCCTTACTTTGCCTTGCTTTGCCACTCTTGGTTCCATCGTGGAAAAGAAGCGTCGCACGATTTTGCACAAAGCTCACCGCAGTATTTGCTCAAATCTTGGTACATAGGTAACATGTACCTTTACGACGGTAGATATTTTTTTTTCTCTCTTCGTTCTTTCTTCGGTTTATGGTGAGAATCGTTTTAATTTAGGGGAAAGGTTTAACCCATTGCGGAATTGCAGTGCAAAAGGTTAAATGCAGATGCCAAAGAGGGTACGTAAGGTCTGAGGCTAGTAGCCCTGTTGCACTTCAGGTTCTACCTAGCACCTAGGCTCAATTTTGTGGCTGTGAAACTTGACTTAATTTATATCACAGAACGAGCTCTATTGTTGGCTAAATGCCTTTGTATCGTGGCTCTCTTGGCCCGGCGACAATACGCGTTCTGGATTCTGTATGGAAGAGAAGTTTCGTGCCAAGATGGCTGCCTGCCTGCCTGACTGACTTTGACTTCCTTCTTGCGTTTTCTAAAACTACCAAAAAAATTGGCAACCAAATTTTGCTGCAGTACGTATATTTCGTGGATATAAAACGAATGAAAATTCAAATAGAAACGAAACTTTCCTACCGTTTTAGAACGCAAATTTCTAACAACGCGATATTGGGACAATTAATCTACTAACGTCATCTCGTTTATTAAATAACAACGTGAAACACGGTGCCACCTGTCTTACGTATATAACTCATTAAAGCTCTGTTCTGTTCTGTTATATATATCTACCCCTGTAAATATGGTTTGAATTAACTGAAGAAGAAGAAGAAGGAGGGGGATGAGGAGGAGGAACTCTCTTATTCCTTTTATCATAACTTCCTACGTATACCTACCCCCGTCTCTCAATCTCTCTTTCTCTTGGTACGAGAGTCACCCAAAGCTCTGCTTCTCCCAAGTTCGTGATAATCCTCTCGTGTAACTTTAAATTAAACAGTTTATACGAGTTTAATAAAGCTTAATGCGAAGTCCACGTTGACAGCGTCGAGTGCAAATTGCTGCACTACCCTCTCTCTTTATCTCTTCTGCTTTCTCAACCCAAGCTATTTTACCACGGGCTTGACAACCCTTTATAACTTTCCTTATGCTCTGGTATTAATATAACGCTATGGGATTTTCATGTACTACCTACCTACCTACCTACCTACCTACCTTAACACCGATGTTATAACGCCTTCAAGACCCTTAAACTACGTATATGACATATGCCACACATACGTTTAGGTATCGTGTTGTACAATGCTCAGACCATCACTAGGTTGCCTCTTCATGTTAGTGTTATAGGTTTATTATGGGTTTATAGATTTATATGCGTCTTTGTACTTCCGGTTATCTGAAGCTGTGTGGGTGGTTTTCTCTATACAATATGCATCGCTAGGGGATCCTCGCTTCTCTATATCAACCCGAATTCGGAAGCACCTACTGTAATAAATATGTAGTAGTTTGTAAGCGAGGTAGACTATTACTAATTTTTATCACCGTTTTAGGTGCTATTAAAGAAGATGAAGAAGTCGCCTAGCGTTTTTTCTAGATCAATAAATAAAGAGAATTAGTAGAAATAATTAATCTCTGTAAGAGGTGGTTGAAAAAGAACCCAAAAAAAAAAAAAAAAATAGGTGTATATTATAATATAAAAAGATGTTATACGAGGGAGTTAATCATGGTTAATCACTTTCCGAGTGTTTTCTACTATCAGACAGTCTTAGAAATATGAACGTTAATCGATCCCATTAAATAGACGACGGTTTGGCGGACGGGTAACGGATTTTAGTATTATACGAATGATTTATTACAAAGGGTGAAAAAAGTTTGAATTATTGGAATCTCGTCAGATCTTCTTATTCTTATTATTATTATTATTATTATTATTATTATTATTATTATTCTTATTCGCATCATCTTGAATATCTGTCTGTTATAAAAAGATGTACCTATCTACCTACTCTGGTTAGTTAGTTACTTATGTACGTACATACTACGTCTATACCTTCTCGCTTTTTATATTTACGCTTAATCGTAAATCTTTAATGAGTTTTCAGGATCTCGAGACCATACCATGCCATGCTATGCCATATTATACAAGACGAGACGAGACTTCTCTGTTAACCGTAAAAAAAGTGAAATTATTTTTATGAAAAATAAACTTTACTGCCACAGACCTTAGAAACGAGACCATCTTCTTGTTTTCGGATTACCTAAAGAATTTTTATTCACACTTTTTTTTTTTTTTTTCTCGCTATTTATTTTACCGCCTCACTTTTTCCTTAAATTAAATTTACTCAAATTATATATATGTATATATATATATATGTTATATATATTCATGTACCAAGTAAACGTATATTATAAGACTTATTCAAATAATTCGTCATTTTTCTTATAGGTTCAATCAAAGAATCACAACGTTTTTCAATTCTGTTTCTGTTGTACTATATAGACTGTGTGGCGGGGAGGGGGAGGGGTGAAGAAAATTTGGTGTAATAATAAAATAGACGCCTGTGTATGCAGGGTACAAACAAATTAGGAAAAAGCTCACTCTGAGGGGGGTTTAAAGTTGCGGGATAAAAATCTGAGCTAAAGGTAGAACGGTTTAATCAACCACTCTTTCCCCGTTCCTGCCTACCTACCTAACTTCCTTTCTTCCTTTCTACCTTCTACCTTCTACCTTCTACCCACTTCCTTCCCTCCTTTCTTCTTTTCTTGCTTGCAACTGGGAAACAATCCAAGCAGAGTGCTATTTGTTTCTTGCATTATTTAATCCACCTGAGGGAGCTGCCTTCAACCCCCCAACCCCCAACCCCAAACCCCCGTAACTCCCACTCTTTGGTACTAGCACCACCATAGCCGACGAATTCGTTCCCAGTACTGTATTATTTATGATATTTATATACCCATATTGCTTGCTAGGCTACACACGACGAGACTCGGCCTCACCTTACATTGGCTTACCTTGCCTTTCCTTGCTTTGCCTTGCCTTGCGCCTTTACCTTGACTGGTACAATTCTTCGCCTCAAAAGAGAACGAGTAGAGTAGAGAGAAGAGAATCCAGGGTGTAATCATACCTTCATATATATACCGTATCTACAAGTTGGGTATTATTTACAGAGTATGGAATCTCCTCCGCATGGTTGGTTCTGCTGTTTGAGTATGAAATAATACGATGATGAAATCTTTTCATATACATGTATATATATATATGATATATACGTATTATATATTATACAGATACAGATACAGAATGATACAGATACAAATACCCAGGTACTAACTATCTTCATACGCAGATAAGATATCAGAGTCAGATAAGTACGGTAGTAGAATGTAGTATCACGTTGTGCACTAAACGGAGAGTAATAAGGAGGATGAGTAATGAGGCGGCTGGAGTTGAACAATTAACGGTTATATACTTTGAAATTGTTTCGTAACTCTTCCGAGGTGGGTACATACACATAATCATCATCAACGATCAATGGTAATGGGCGTCGTTGCCGTAAAGAGATCAGATAAGGTTTAAACCTTTCTACCTCGGCCGCGGGTTCTAGAATCTAGAAAATATACTGGGACGAGGTTTGGTGCCTAGCGCCTCCTCGACGGTTCGTTCAAAGTAGATAAAGGTTCGGGTTAATCGGAGGCCATCTCTGAGCTATGGGGGTTTTTTTTTTTTTTTTTTTGTTTTTTGTTTTTTTTTGATCGATCGATCAAACGGAATTGATTGAAACTTGAATAGTAGCAGGAAAAATATTTTCAACTTTATTAATACTTTTCTTAACATTGTTAACGCTTTTCCACGCTTTTTAGTTTTTATTTTCTTTCATTTTTTTTTTTTTTTTTTTTTTTTTCTCTTACGATATTCTTTCGACCCTCTATACCCATATATAAGGAACGAGGAAACGGGGAAGAAATTTATTCCAAATTTCATACCATTACTCTTCTTCGTTCAATTAGTTCCTCGATTTTTATAACGTGTGAAAAATGATCGTCTCTTCGCGAAAACTCACTTTCGAATAAATTTGATTCATGTTAAACATCATTCCGAGTTTCTTAACTTCTTATTTCCTTATCCTAATCTCGCGAAAAAATAAAAATAAAAATAGAAAAAAATAAAAAATAAAAATAAAAATTGTTTTAAAATTATTTTACTGTCTGAGAAAATGCCAACTCCTGAGTCCAACCACACAACCGTGGTAAACCACTCGTTACGACGAACCCTGCAGGACTCTGACCAAGTTCGTGTAGATCGAGATATACACATATATAAATTCGAGGGTTGCGGCTGCTTTTCCCTTAACGAATTCAACCTCTGGCTGTTTATGCTTCTGCTTCTGGCTCGTGCTCGTAGTGCTTTTTGGCTAAAATTATATTTTACGTAGTGTTTCGAAAGAGTTTTCTCCCTTGTACGTAACTATATTAATTTACGTGTAGGTATATATATGTATAGACCTAGAGTGCGTTTGCTGGGGCCGGTTCGCAGTTCCGAATCTTCAAGGCTCCGAACGGTCAAATTTCCGAATTTTAATGCAACGAACTCACAGTTATCAGAAAGGGTATTTCACCGAAAGTCTATGTAACCAATTTAAAAAATTTCGAATCGCAGCACACCGAAGGTTCAAAATTCCGAAAGCTAAAGATCCGAAAGGCCAAAACTTCGAAACTTGAACATCAAGCCGTCGCGCGTCGTTTCATCGACATGTTAAAAACACGTTCGATCTTTCGGAACTTTGGATTTTCGGAATTTTGAACTTTTGGAATTTTGGACTGTCGGAGTCCTGAGCTATATGCATTTAGACCATTCGAAATTTAAATTTTCTGAACCCTAGTCTTTCTGGAAATTATGAAATCGTACAGAATAAATTCGGAAATTTGACCGTTCGGAGCTTTGAAGATTCGGAACTCTGAACCGGCCCCCGTTTGCTCGCACCGGACACACTGATTCAACTTCTATATCCAGTAGAAATTATAGCGAAATATGAAATGAAGCAAAGTGTATATATGAAGTTTTGACAGTGATTTGTACCCTTCAACCCCTCACGAATATAGAACAAATATACGTGAATATAATATGTACCTATACCCATATATATACTCCTAGGTATACCTGTATAATAAATTATGAAAAGGCTTAATTTCGCGGTTACGTGGAGCGGAAGTACCTCCGAACAGATCATGTTTGATTTTGGTAGGTATAAATCCGGAACTGATATAACAGCTGGACTTTTCGCGACCCCATCGTAATGTAGTACGTAAAAAGAAAAAAGAAGATGAAAAAAAAAGAACGTACTGATATTCGATTTTCAAATAATAACCCAATGTAATTGCCGATTTGTTTTTTTTTTTTTTTTTTTTCTCCCGCCCCCTTCCCCACCGAACATTATTATCGTATATTCGAAACGAATCATCTATATATAAACCCGCGGGGGTCGAACTAGAAAATAATGGATGTATAGGTAGGGATGGGTGGGTTGTATATTTTATTAATCGCTTTGCCGTATTTACGCTACCCGAGTAGCTAGCTTATATATTTCATGTATATAGCTATCACACATATGGCTGTATTTTATATAGAAGAAATAATTGAGAAATAGGTATATTGAGGAAGAAGAAAAATGACCAGAAAGTTCCATATATATATTTATATATATGGGCTCTGAAAATGGGCAGGTAGTATGAGTATAGATTTCTACGACACGTTTAATCCGCTCGTTTCTCTATACTTGTATCGATTTTTTTTTTTTTTTTTTTTCTTGTTACCTTTTGTAAATTTTCCTAAATAATAAACGATAAACCGGACATCCTAGTCCCTATTCTCTCTATTTCTATACTCTTTCCTATATCATATCATTCTATGAAATATTTATCAACTGCACATATCTGTATTAGCTCGTTATTATGCACTGCGGTATAGCGCGACTCGCCTAAGCTAGTTTCTAGTACCTACCTACCTACCTACCTACCTATACCCAGCCTTATACTGCACGCGATGTGTTTGAATATGGCAATAAATCTGTGCGCCGGTACTTTTTATAATACTACCAAGTAGTACGTAGGGTATATAGTATTTCAACGCCTAATTTAACGCAACGCGAGGATAAAAAGAATAATGACAAAAAAAAAAAAAAAAAAAATTAGAAAAAAAATTAGAAATTAAAGAATTGAAAATGTATGTAAAATTAATTGAATGAATAATTAATTACATACAGGTATTAATACACAGAAAAAAAGGTTAAATTGAGCCAAGAAAATTATTCTTGATTCAAGATAATTTTCTCGGATCAAATCAAAATTTTTCTCGAACCAAGAAAATTTGGAAAATTTTTGATTTGATCCGAGAAAATTTCGGTCTTCATTTTTAGACCGCAAAATTATCTTGAATCAAGTCAACCTTTCTTTCTGTGTAGTTATTACAGAAAAATTGATTAATTTTTAAACGATTCTCATCGGAACATTGATCCCTGATTAAAATTACTTTGCATGCCTAATACCTGTAAATATGTATAGGTATATATTATGGGCAACGTTGTTCCTCATAGTCGGTCATCCTGGGAACTATATCACATGTTTACGAGCAAACAATGAACAATGTGAAACGTTGTACTATGGTTGTAGAAGGTATATAATTAATTAGAGTTTCTACGTTATTTGTGCGGGCCGACGACCGCAATGGTCAACGCGTTTGTTTCCAGTTTGTTCAGTCGCGGTTTACGTCCTCTTTGCTGATTCGCAATTCTATTTAAGATTACGGATAGTATGTAGTAAATCTACTGTAAGGGATTACGTCTTTTCTAATTATTCAAAAATTATACGAAGAATCAAAGAAAAAAAAAAAAAAAAAAAAATGACAAATAAATAAATAAATGTATGAATAAATAAATTCGTACCTAGTCAGAGCAGATGGTGCCGACATAGTGTGTGTGTATAGGTGTATATAGGTATATTGTTTGAAAAAATTGTCACGTTTACTCGAATTGGTTTTATCTCGGCTAAATGTACGTGGTCGTATGTTTCGTTGGTATATAGAACGTAGCTACGTGCGCCTCTTTGCCAAAAGAAGGATTCGACTATCGATTATTACCATTGGGATTGGTTTATACATAGGTTATAACCGTATATAGGTATAATATATAGATGGTTCTATATATACCTATAGATATAGTACGTGTCGAGGATTATTTGATAGAAAATTTCAAACGTTTTAGCTGATCGTTCGATTTCTTCGTATAGGTACCTATAAGTCAGCGATTTTCACCCTTAACGAGCAGTTAGTTTAATTATAGTACCTGACAGCCAACGGTAATTAGCAATTAGCAATTAGTAATTAGTAATTAGTAATTAGTAATCGGTGATCGGGCTAAAAGCTCTGCAGTATATAATGCATATATAGGTAATTTCAGGTATAAGTGCTCTCTACTTAAAATTAGTTTGAGTTTGAGTTTTCGTTTTCGTTTTCGTTTCATTCTTATTTCAAACTTACGTTAGGTACTAATAGGTATATACTTAGTCAATTCTCTCCCTTTCTCTCTCTCGCTCTCTATCTCTCTTCTAAAGACGTATCTATATACTTCCCGGGTAGAAATTATTCCAGGCTGCCCTGGATAATTGCAAGGCCCTTAAGTGGCAAGTCCCGTCGGTCGGGAATCTGTCTAGCGGGAAATGCCCTTTCATGGCCCTTTTACGTCTGACGTGACAATTTTTAAATTCCAGGCCTTCACGGAAGGGCCCTGTAAAGCCCTGTCCAGACAGAAGTGAAGCTGCAATGAACCGAATTTACGCGATTGCGAATGAAAAAATGTCGAGCTATTCGAAATGCGATGAGAGAACCCGTGTATACTGATAGAAGAATTTTTTGACTTAATAAATACGTGAATAAATACATTTATTTGGAAACAATTTTTTAATTTTTCAAATATAATTGAATATTTTATAACATTCAACAAATCAATCTTGTGTACAATGAATATTCATTTGTGAGAAATCTACAATTTTAACAGTTAAGTATAATAAATAGTTATAATAAATATTTATTGCATCCAACAGTTTCGTGAAGACCACTCATAAATACACGCCATAACCTCAAACACCAGTAAGAGGTTAAAATAGACGTACACCTCCAAACTGGTGTTATTCCATAATGTAATCATAATACTATTGAGTAAATTGTTTTTTTTTTCCATGATCAGAGTAATATTGAGTCTACAGATAATAATTATTTGAGGTTCTGAAATCCTCATCAATTAAATTTACTTTAAACGTTGATTAAAACTAGCAAAAATTAGCAACACCGAAAATCTGAACACCAGACACCGCATAGACACACTACAGCTTTTTTTTTTCACAGTGCTTTATTATTGATTATTATGATTATTTGACTCTTTTTGTAATGAAAGTATAAATATAATATTCGAGGTTATGAAAACTGTCAATCGTAGAATTTCTGCATTCACTTTTTGTTTTCCAGACGTCTGAATAAATATTTGTTAACTATTAACAAACATTTATCAACAGTTATTTTTACGGTCAGTTCAACACTATTTTAGTTCATAGGACAAAAGAATTTGACAAGTAGGAGAGTGTTAGGTCATATGTCATATGTTAGTTTAGCGTAGTGGTTAGGGCGTGCGACTGGTAACCGAGCGGACGTGGGTTCAAGTCCCGGTGGGGACGATAAATGCGGCGGTTTTTTCAGTGAATGTATAATATAATTTTATCGATATGATAGGGTTAACTGACGAAAAAATATGTCAATTTCCTTGTCTTTTTTTTTCTCTACCATAATTACTTTTTAATTTCATGAAAATAAATTAGTAATAATAATATACCTTCCAAACCCGTGTGTGGGCATTGGCAGGTTTCTCTGGTCTTATCAGGAGGGCCACGCAAGAACCTCGAAAGGCCCCCAGAACAGGGCCATCAATGCATGAGCGTTACATGCCGGAACGGCTCTTGCTAGACTGCCCTGGAAGGCCCGGCAAAACAAGCGTGGCAATCTAGCGAGGGCCGTGAATGTCCCCTGGAATAATTTCTACCCGGGTTATGACTAAAACTACCTAACAGCCACCACCACCACCCAGTATTTGCTAGGGTCTCAATGCTTCGCCATTTGCATCCGTAAATGGGAGACTATTACAATGCAGACGGGTTTTAACAAAGTTTCCTCGACCCGCTTCCACCCTATACATCCTTCTCTTCCTTCTCCATCCCCTAGATTCGACGCGCCTTTCTAGTTTCCACAAATGCCTCCAGGCTCGACATACTTATATACCTATATGTATATAGGATATATCTATATACCTACAATTCGCAGTATTTATATTGTTAATTATTTTCGCCTTTTTTTTTTTCTTTTTTTTTTTTTTTCTTCTATCTTTTTTTGTAAATTAAGAAAAAGAAGAAGAAAAAATAATAAATAAAAACCAAAAGAGACTATGACGAATAAATTATTATTATTATTATTATTATTTTCCATTTTTATGCAAATTTCATCGCGTTTGTCAATTTTCTAGATTTTCTAGATCTTCTTTCTTTTTTTTTTTTTTTTTTTGTATTTTTGTAAATCGGATTCAATAAACTGAGAATTATTTTATCTCTGAAATATGAAAAATAAATATTTTCCCATTTCCGTTCACGTAAATTGGTCTATAGAATGCATATGCGGGTTCTCTCTCTCTCTCTCTATATATATATATATATACCTACGTTGAGAAATTTCGCGAGATAAAAAAATATCTACGTCGATTTATTCATTATTTTTTTTTTTTTTTTTTTTTTTTTTTTTTCAATGCTTTTATTTATTTATTTATTCATTCGTTTTTCGTATATGTATATGTATATATATATATTATATATACACATATATTTGCACCGTCTGTTTGCACTTTGCGTGCCAACGTTTTCAGTAGCTATGAGCTATAATACAATGGGATGTATAGAACGTTTTGATATTTGTCGCGAAACATCATATCGAGGGCTACCTATATATATGTAACGTATATATGCATACGTATTTACACGGTATAAATATAAATATAAATATAAAGTGAATTTTCATGCGAAAGAACGTACGAACGTACGAACGTACGAACGAACGAACAAACCTCGTTTATGTATCGTGGGAAACTGACTATTTTCCACGGCTGATCGAACTATGGTATACGATATAACGCATCGCATTCATTATTCATATATAAAAGCAAATACCCGCACGTTCATCGATCTGTTAAAAATTACTTTTTTTTTTTTTTTTTTTTTTTATTTCATTCATTTTTTTTTTTTTTTTTTCCTATCATTTTTTAATTCACAATCACTACACGCTACTACTGTTACAAATACAAACCCAGAGCCTCATTATTACTAAAACAATATCTACTCAATTTTTCATTATCACAAAGCAAAACCAAAACATTTATAAAATTGTATATATATATTCTGGTTAATAAAAAATCAGAGAATTATAAATAACTCGTGATATTGTATTTTTATTAATAATAATTTCATATTTTTCATTAAAATCGAATGGAGAAGATTTTTTAGGTCACTTTATTGACCAGGCACGCGTTACCCCGAGTGGACTTTTTTTTTCTTCTTTTAACGAATTAAATTATCAAGCTAATAAGATGAAATTTTCGTTCTTTTCCAGTAAAACGGATTTTTAATTAGGCATGCATTCTACCATATATATAATGAATTTTAATAATAGAATTTGTCAAGAATTTGAAGAATGGGCACATTCTGTTTTTTTGGTCTCGTGAAAAAAAAAAAAAAAAAAAAAAAAAAAGAAATTTTTTTTTTTCTTTTTTTTTTCTGTTTTCCACTCAGTCGTTTCTAGCGTAAGGCTCTTCAGTTATTTAAAAAAGTCTTTAGAAACTGAAAATATGTGTTCGTTAAAATTTTCATCTCGTTGCTCCGTATTATATATAACATTTAATTTAACGCAAACTCTTAGGAAATTGAGATATCTAGAAAAAGAAAAAATGAAAAAAAAAAAAAGCGAAATAAATAATAATAATAATAATAATAATAATAATAATAACAATAATTAACGTCAATTTAAATCGAAGGTCGTTACAAATATATAGAGCAGAACGCAATTTAGCAAAGAGCTGTTAATTATTCGTCAAGATGCCTGCGCTCAATGCCGATTGATTTAAACAGAGCTATAGTAATGAACTAAGTTGTGGCTTGCTATTGCATATAAGACTAGAGGAAGAAGGAAGAAGATCTTCTTACATAAATGAATCCGCGAATCGCATACTAAAACCAAACGTGATTCTCAATTAGCGTTTTTTTTTTTTTTTTTTTTTTTTTTTTTTTTTTTTTTTTATTACCGCCTTGTTATTATTCTACTCGTGTTCGGTTCTTCTTTACTTCCTTATACTTCGGTGCTTTTTCCAACGTTTTTCCATGCTTTTTCGTATATCTAAGAAATAAATGGGAGTGTATGGGTATTTCATGAGGGGATTTCTACCCCCGGCTAAATGTACACCATATCCCCCGCGCCCTCATATCGTTCTTCTTCTCGTTTCTTCTCGCCTTGCAGTTCTTCACTATAGGTATATTAAATTTATATATTATATACCTACTAGACCGGTTCAAAAAAAATCAACTATTCTTTTTTTTTTTTTTTCAATTTTCGCATTGAAATACTTTCTGGGGGCTGAAAAAAGATGCCTGTTAAAAGCGGAGCTCTTAATATTAAGATTTAGAGGTCGCTCACCGCGGATTTCTATTTTCCATTTGAATAGCATAGGAAATTTTTTTTTTTTTTTTTTTAATAATTTTGTAACTCACAAACCAATAAACAAATCCAAATGACTCGAACATATTTTCATAGGAAATTGAACACTCTACAAAAAGCTTCTCTTATCATTTTTTGATAAATTGACTCCTTCCAAAGTTATTCAAGCTCAAATTTCAATTTATAGTTGAGTTGACTATTTTTTTTTTTTTTGTGATTTTTTTTTCCGCAATGATAGATACATTTTTTAGTGTTCAATCCCGTATCAAAATATGTAAGAGTCATTTGGATTTGTTCATTGGTTTGTGAGCTACGAAATTTTGAAGAAAAAAAAAAAAAAAAAATTCCTATGCTATTTAAATGGAAAATAGAAATCCGCGATGAGCGACCTCTAAATCTTAATATTAAGAGCTCCGCTTTTAACGGGCATCTCCCCCCCCCCCCCCCCCCCCCCCCCAAAAGTATTTCAATGCGAAAATTGAAAAAAAAAAAAAGAATAGTCGATTTTTTTGAACCGGTCTAATACCTACCCTTCGGTGATTTTAGACATTTTCTTTTTTCTTTCTACTCTCTTTATTTCGGTCCCAGTGTTTCAGAGAGAAATTTTTGCCAGAGATTCTAAACTATAAACTTTTTTTTTACTCTATAGAAAATCCTACACACGGTGTTCGAGGCTTTTATCTAGCTGCGATAACACCTACCTGCTATAGTCGTTTGCGTTTTAGCTGATCGACTATATTTTTTTGTATTTTTTTGTATTTTTTTTTTTTAGTTTTTCTTATTTTCTTTATTTTTTTTTTTTTTTTCAACTGTGGTCACCGCTGTGCAACAGTATTCGCAAATTGTTCGATTCTACGTTCAAACACCGTTATAGCTAGCCGCCCGCGCCGCCACCACCACCACCACCACCATCACCAGACCGGTAACACCACCCGCGTCGCGAAAGCGGCGTGCGGAAGTTAATCCATTTGATCCTACCCGATTCAGGTGAATGGTTTTTTGCTTTACGTACCGTGTCCATTACGTGGTCGTCCGAAACTGTTGTCGCCGTTGGTTTTTCACTTGTATATATATATGATTGTATATAGGTAGTATACGTATACATATATATACGCGATGCCATATCCGCATTGAATCGAGGTAAAGGCGCAACGCGTTTTAAACCGAGAATTTCACCCTGTCAAAATAATTGCCGATTTTTTTTTTTTTTTTTTTACCTTTTTTTACCTTTTTTTCATCATTTTTTTTTCTCAACTCTGTTTCCTTTTCTTTATTTTTCTATTTTTCTTGCGCTTCTTCTTTTTTTTCAACACTTTTGCTATTTTTCCCCAAATTCGTTTTTTTTTTTTTTTTTTCCTACTTTATTTAAAACACTCCGATATAATTGGTTATAGGTATAACAGCTGTAGCTGCGTATTCCCACCTATTATACGTATGTAACATACGTATATGTATGTGTTTATAGGTACCTACCAGCTATAACGCGCTGCTGGGTAACGATGCGGATATAAAACTCGAGTTAAAGTGGTCAAAGAGAACTGCTGGCACCGCCATAACACTTTTCGGTGTACAACGGGATTATATAGGTATGATCTCGACCTTTATTTGTTAAATAAATTTTTTTTTTTTTTTCTTTACGTTGTCAATATTTTTTCGTATTTTTTATTGATCAATATTTAAAATTTTTTTTTTTTTCTCGAGATTTTCCACGAATCTGCGATCAGCTTTAGATACAATACAGGGTGATTCATAATTTGTGACGAATCTATTGAGGGGTTAATCCTTGTCAAAATTGGGATCGGGAGTTCCGCAGCCACTTTTTCGAAAAATGTTTTTTTTTTTTTTTCCTTGGAACCATAACACATTTTTTTCAACATCTTTCACCAAATAAGAAATTTTCACCGAGAAATCTCTCTGATATTGAAATAAAAAAGAAAAAAAATTGGCTGAAGAAATTTCGATCCCAATTTTGACAAGGATTAACCACTCAAGAGATTCGTCACAAATTCTGAATCACCACGTATATGTATTTTAAAAAATTAAAATACGCCTATTATTTAAATAATTCTTTTTAATCCTGCAGCTGTTTTGGTTCCCCGCAAGCTTAAAACTCGATTTCTTTATAACGCGTTCAGTAATTTCATTTTATGTTAATGTTTTAGTATTATACATATAATAGAGAGAAAGAGAGAGAGAGAGAGAGAGAGAGAGTACCTACCTGCACCTGTGGATTTCTGAATTTTTTTTAATGCAAATTATTATTTTGATTTACTTGTTTATTTATTCACTCGTCTGTTTATATTATTAAAACATGTTTTAATCAATTCAAATATTATGTAAATTACTATCGGGAATATTAACTAAGGAGATGCTATTCGAAAATATGCATATAAATACCTTATATAATATTCCTTTTCATTTTTATTTCTGATTATAAGACTCAAATTTTATAAAGTAAAAAATTCTTTTTATAACTTGAAGAATCAAATCAAAAAAAGAACACGAGAAAAAAGAAAAAAAAATTAACAACTCAATTATTCGCAGCTGTAGGTATAATAAGTTGAAACATTTTGTCTAGTTATTATATAGAATCTAGTCCTAGTCCCTAATATCAGAGTTTCAACGACCGACAGCTGCACGCATATATATGAAACGAGGTGAATAGCTTGGGCGTCGCGACGCCTGGCACCATCCAAATCATATTTCTACCCCTGAACATATATATATATATATATATATATATATAGATAGATATACTTTATATTTCTGTAGTGTGTGGTTAAAGCATCCTAAAAATACAATTATACCATTATTTTAACTGACTCAGAATAAGCATCGGGCGTTGATGAAATAATTATATTATTGAAACGTTCGTGAATTAACAACCGGTAATATCTACCTGTGCCCATATACCTTTATATATATATATATATATATATATATATATATATGTATATCGTGCGTTGATATTTTCTCATAAAACTCTGATGAAGTCATTAATATACATATACACATATACGCATTACATAAATATTTATAAATTATTGAATACAGATGGTATATATATTATATATATATATATAACGTTGATAATTATTATTCATGCAGTCGACATTTCTCTCTACTCGAAAGAGCTTATGCAGATTTTATTCCACAACGCATGGTCGGAGGATTTTTTATTTTTTTTTTGAAAAGGGTAAAATTGTACTTTTTTTTCTTATAATTTTATTTCCGTTCACCTTCTCTCTTTGACAATTAGAAAAAAAAAAAAAAAAAAAAAAAAACCGTTTCATCCCCCGTCTAGGGAAACACCGTATAACATAACGCGAATCACGACCGCTTTTTAACGCGGATTGAAAAAAAAAAAAAAAACGACATTCGCCGGCTTTTCCCGGAGTGTGAATTTCTTCTGTGAATTTTCAACTCTTTGAAGAAGTCTTGATGGGTCTTTTAGACGCTTCAAGAACCACGGTGTCGTCTTATTAATGCTTAATCGGATTGAAAACTAATTTAAGCATCAAGCAGCTTCTGTTCGTTTAAACTTGAAAACGAACGCCAAGAGTTAAAATCTACCGAGAATTGTTTTTTTTTTTTTTTTTTTTTTTTTTCGTTTTTTTTGTAACCATAAGTAAAGGGATTAGGAATCTCTTTCGAAGAAACGCATGAATTTCAATAAATTTCTTATGTCAGAAATGTGTGTATTCTTAACGGCTTGACTCGCTTTCGTCTTTTTCTTTTCTGGTTCTCGATCACTGTAACCGGATTCATCTTATCGGATTCTTACTTTTTTTTTTTTTTTTTTTTACTTTAGCTTTCACCTTTTCAGAAATCTTGAGAGCAAAATCTTTAAGCTATTCCAAAGAAACTCCGAAATCTCTGGTAGCTACAGCTTTTTTTACTTAGGGAAAACAGAAAGAAAAAAAAAAAAAAAAAATTTACGACGGTTTAACACCGAGTCCGATTTTATATCTCGAATGCAAATTCTTTATTAATTTGATTTTTTTTGTACGTTCGAAATGAAATTCGTGTGCAGAGTCTATTCCCCCGATAATCCGGGGCTTATTCGCATCAAGAAATCCATAATCTCAACTCGAGGGGTGCCAATCCCTTGTTGCTGATTTAGCAAGAATCTAAGCTCGTCAGTATTTGGTTCTTTCCGAAATGAGGTGTTCTTAATAATGAGGAATAAAACGGTGTGCAATTTTTTATTTTTATTTTTTTTCTTTCCTCTCCTCTCCTCTTCTTTCTTTCTACTCGCAATTTCGATACACGAATTAATTCATTATTCCATAATCCAACTTATTCATTTTCTTTCTCTCTTTATATATATATATATAAGGTCGATTCTATTTTTTTTTTTCTCTAACCCTCGCTATACCTTCTCGATTGACATTCGTAAGATTCACACGCCCACTGCCTCTAAGGCGACGAAATTCGTGGACGGAATTGGAATGGGTCAATTTCCCTGCCCTCGTTCTGTTTTTCCTTTTTTTTTCTCTCTTTTTTCTTTTTCCTTTTTTTTTCTCTCTCTTTTTTTTTTTTTTTTTTTATTCCTTTCGTATTTCGATTTTCAGAAGTGGTGGCGAAAGGTTCACCCCCCTCAACATTCTATACCTTATTTTCTTCATCTTCCACAACCCTTCGACAACTGCGGTATATATATACCTACGCTTTAACATACACGTATACATACGTAGGGTAGGGTACCTACATATTTTCATAAATTTATCAAACACGTTTTTTCCTCCTCGTATTTCGCTCACATCTAGCGTATAACAACAAAAAAAAAAAAAAAAACAACATAAAAACCGTATCGCACTTCGTTCATAAAACATGAGAAGAAAAGAATAAGAGAAAAATCCATATCACAGTTGAAATCACGGCGAAATTTAAAATCCAAAAAATGAAAAAAAAAAAAAAAAAAAAAAAAAAAAAAAAAATGAATAAAAACAAAAAGTTATATCCGACAACTTATTGTTAAATAACCACAATTCGTACGTATCGTGTATAAGGATTTGAGATATTCGAGTATATAGTCTCACCCCTCGTTTTTACAATCTGTAGATGATAAAATGAGTGAATTTTTTTTTTTTTTTCTTTTTTCTGTTTTCTTTCTTTTTTTTCTTCTCATTTCATTTCATTTTCAGTTTTATTTTTTCGTTCATATATAGGTACACCTACCTACCTTATAACTCGCGTTTCGAATTCGTTGCACGGTTTTATTCGAGTGGATTATTTCGTACGAGTTGACGCGGACCCATTCTACTTCGTTAGTTGATTTGCAAATTTGTGTACATACGTATACTGTAGGGTACAGACATCCGGAAAGTAGTCTTCACTGTATAGAGCGAAGACTTATACCGATTAAATCCTTTGGAATATACGGAACGTAGGCACCGAGTGAACTTATACACTGCACAGTATATGCCGTATTCTGTTTTATAGGTAAAAGAGGAAAAGCGGGAAAACGGGTGGTAAAATTTGATCAGTGTATTTTTGTCGCCCGGCCACGAAGAATATACGAATTTAGACGTTCTTATCCCGCCCGAGTCAACTAAGCCAATAACATCACCCCCGATAAAAACTGTGCGAAAGGAAAGGAAAAAAAAAGCGGAAAGAAAGACTAAGGTATAAGAGAGAGAAATTGGAGGGAATGGTAAAGTGAGAATAGGCAAAAAAGATGTAAAAAAAAAAAAAAAAAAAGACAAACTCGTGGAAAAAATGACTTGCTCTGCCTTCTTCATCCCCCTTCAGTCTCTCGGGAACACCCTTACACACCCTCCTCTTCGAGCATTACCCGCTTAATTTCAATACCAGACTACGATGTCAAGTCCGATTCTGACGACGGTGTCCCATGTAAAAGTCAAGCCAACCGGTGACAGGGGATATACTTTTTAGCATACAGGGTGTCATAACACCCTGTATATATATATATATATATATCTTAGGTATATATGTACCTTAGGGTGGTTCAAAGAAGACCTAATTTCTCAGATGTTGCTGCTCATTCATGAATATGTTGTTTGTGATTTTGAAAAATTATTCCATTTTTTTGAGCTCTATAGGACAATATTTACTACTGCCTCAGTGAAGTTGAAATTTCGAAATTTTGCCATTTTTGGCAATTTCAAAGTTCTCAGATCAAAGTCCTCATCTGGCTACCTCTAGGTTCTCATTCAATGAGGATATTGGTTCAAGATGAGACTCGTACGATAATATTTAGTACTGCTTCAGAGACATTGAAGTTTTTTCACTATTTAGGGGTTTTCTTAGAGATTAGATCGCCAGGTGTTGCTCATGAGACCGTCTTTTTTTAACATTTTAAGGAAGAAGTACACGAAGTTTGCAGTCTGTGGGACCATTTTTACTACTGCCTCATGTTGCTAATTTTACTTGAAGGAAAGTCGCCCTCAATGAGGCAGTAGTAAAAATGGTCCCGCAGACTGCAAACTGCTTGGATTTCTTCCTTATATTGGTAAGATGAAACTGTCTCATGAGCAGCACCTGGCGATCGAATCTCTGAAAAAGCGCAAAATATTGATAAAACTCCAATGTCTCCGAGGCAGTACTAAATATTATCGTACGAGTCTCATCTTAAACCAACATGCTCATTGAATGAGAATCTCGAGGCAGCCAGATGAGCGCTTTGATCTGAGAACTTTGAAATTGCCAAAAATGGCGAAATTTCGAAATTTCAACTTCACTGAGGCAGTAGTAAATATTGTCCAATAGACCTAAAAAAAATGGAATAATTTTTTAAAATTACAAACAACATAATCACGGATGAGCAGCAATATCTGAGAAATTAGGTCTTTTTTGAACCACCCTAATGTACCTACTTAGAATTGAGACAGGAACTTGGGGTTTTGGCTACATTTTTTTGTAAATATTTGGAGACGACCTGAGCATTGAAATTCGAAAATGATCAAATTAAGGACCACCCTAATATACATACCTATGTATATTATAACTCCTCCTTACAGTATTGGGGTATAAAATACGCGGTGTAAGATGGGTTCAAGGAATCGGAAGGAGTGATAACTCGATAAGTAAATTTTCCACCTATTCATAGCATATAATGCTATTAATATATAATATCATGACGGTGGCGAAGGAATGAAGGAATAAAGGAAGGATCATGGATGGACTGTCGACCCCGTTACACTTCGCAGCTTTCGAAAACGGCTAACCGGTCGTTACGGATCCGAGGACCCGGTGCATTTCCGGTCGACGTGATCCTAACAAGACGTTGCTCGGATCGTGCGATAGCAAGAAAGTTTACGTATGCTAGAACAGCCCGACTAACAACTTCATCGGCGCTTGATAAATGAGTCCGCGAACCTCTCGCCTCCTCTCGTCTCTCGCCCTTACGCCTCACGTTTCCTCGGGGTAACCCAACCTACTTACATCATCCCCTTGTACAACCCCACCCACCCCCATTTTCCTTTTCCCCTTACCATTCTCTCTCTCTCTCTTCAAGAGTCGAGTTTTGCCCGCGAGGAGGAAGCCTCGCGTATCACGGATGATGGATCGAGCTAGCAAACCCCACGGTTACGTTACACCACGTTATCGCTATCATTTCGATGCGATGTGATGCCTATAAGGCGACCGCGGCCAGACCCTGAACCGCGATGTTAGAAAGACGATATTGTAAAAACGCCTTTTAAAAACCAACATTTTTTATTTTTTTTTATCTATTTTTTCTTCTTACCTATAGCCTCCGAATCATTTATCTCGAAAAAAAAAAAAAAAAAAAAAAAATTCAACTTGAAAATAAAATTTATTTTAGTCTTTTACAGCAGAAATATTTTAAATCTGTATACAATATACATATGTATATATTATTCGCTAACTTTTATGTTTGACGGAGATTTTCATAAAGCTCCTTATGCTGGTGCCAGAAGAGTCGACAGCTCTTTAGAATGTAGATTAGTCACGTTTGTGAGAGTATCTGCAGTCTCGTAGAAATAAGATGTCTTTACCTTCACCGAACACGCTTCTTTTTTTCTTTTCTTTTCTATTCTTTTCTCTCTCTTTATTCTCTTCTCTTCTTCTTTTTCTTTTATTCCCGGCTACTTATATATTTATCTTCATCGTTATAGAGACTACCACGCGCGTGAGGCGAAGAATAAGACTGATATTAAGTTCGGTTTGAAAGAGTGTTGTCGCTCGAACGTAGGATTACACCTTTACCTAACCGAAGAAAGATTGTCGACGATTTTGACGCCCGTAAAAAAGAAGAAGAAGAAAAAAAAAAAAAAAAAAGAAAAAAAATATATTCCCCGCTTAGGACTACCGCGGAATTTTCATTCCGTGCAGATTTTCATAAAGTTTATCGTTTTCACAGAACTGGGTATATTATCTGTCTATTCAAAAGACGCATCCTTCCACCCTTAGGTATTCTTCTTCTTCAGTTTATCCCTCTTTCCATAAGATAAGCAAGCAAGTATTAGGTGGATATGATATTCCTGTCAATTCTCACAATTCTCTCGGTACATATCTCCTCCAAGGAGATAAATTTCATTTCTCTAAACGCGAGGGGACACCATAACTTCTATAGGTATATATAATAATCGTATATATATACGATTTTCAGACGGGTCCGTGTTTTCTAAATATTTCTCTTTAGTAGACGTCTTTGATAAGCGATGAGAGCCTCGCCCTGATACTCCGAAACCCTCTTAATTACGTTACATATACTCCGAAAACGCGTTAATTTCTCGCCTCTGTCTGGATTTCCATATTTTGTAGTTAACTTTGTAGTCGGTAGGTGAAAGGTAGGTGGTATCAGATAGGTACTTTCAGGTACTTTACTCATCCTCTCAGAATCACAAAAAAAAAAAAAAAACATTTTTCACCCTCGGTAATAATTCGGCTATACGAATAAAAATGTGTAGGGTAATTCCGGGTGAGATGGCCATAGGGGAGAGATGGCCTTCGATGATATTTCTCAGCCTACTCGATATATTACACTTTCTATTTCGGGTAGATCGGTAGTAGTACTTTGTACGACGCGATCTACTCTAAATAGGAAGTGTCATATATCGAATAGCATGAGAAATATCATCGAAGGCCATCTCTCCCCTATGGCCATCTCACCCGGAATTACCCTAATAACAAAAACTATGATATAGGTAAATTATAAACGAAATGGAAAATTGGGGGATTCTTGCCGCACGTGAAGAAGAATTTAGTTTCACTTAGTCTATGTGAATAAAATGAAGTTCAATGAGGCAGGGTAGGTACATAGTAGGTACTGGTACACAGTCAGGGTACACTATATATGTGTGTGTGTGTGTAGTAATATCTAACGTTCACAAGGCTTAATGGAATTATTAATAACGTGTACCCCGGCTTGAGCTTAGTCGAGCTATTTCACGCGACAAAATAGTTGAGCCAGGTGTATACCAAGGTATCTATTCCCTTGGTATATACTATTACTATATGTACATCGTTTACAAACGTATATATATGTATAAGGAATATGTGTGTGAATATATTCATGTGTGTATATGAATATATTCATGTGTGTATATATATATATATGTACGAGGGTAGGCGATATACAGGAGCCCCTCTATGTTGGAACTTTGGATAATATCTAACTATGTACATACACTTATAACCTGGAAAGAACGCTTACAGGACTTCTTGCCACATGTGTCGGGTTTCAATATTTATATACAATAATTACAAAGAAAGAGAGAGAGAGAGAGAGAGAGTGAGCGAGTGAGTGAGTGAGTGAACTAAAGGTACACAGAAAAAAAGGT
Source organism: Tenthredo mesomela (assembly GCA_943736025.1). Lineage (NCBI taxonomy): Eukaryota > Metazoa > Arthropoda > Insecta > Hymenoptera > Tenthredinidae > Tenthredo > Tenthredo mesomela. Next base: position 2,809,061 of record OX031015.1, read on the forward strand.
TAACTTGAGCCAAGAAAATTATTCTTGATTCAAGATAATTTTGCGGTCCAAAAATGAAGACCGAAATTTTCTCGGATCAAATCAAAAATTTTCTCGAATCAAGAAAATTTGGAAAATTTTCTCGAATCAAGAAAATTTGGAAAATTTTCTTGGTTCGAGAAAAATTTTGATTTGATCCGAGAAAATTTCGGTCTTCATTTTTGGACCGCAAAATTATCTTGAATCAAGTCAACCTTTCTTTCTGTTTATGGTAAATCATTTGTTTTTAATTTTTTGTAGGAAATTTTCAACCCCTTAATTATCAAAGCTGTGATTAAAGCTGCAGGGGTTAAGTGTGTAATCGTTTAAGTTAACTGAGGGGCGATATTGCTACGTTATGAAGATCGCTCTATATACCTACCAATTTTTTGTATAATATACATTGGTTTGAGTTTATAAAAAGCATAGAGTATAAGGGTAAGGGTAATAGTAAGGGTAACGTTTTCGGATAGGGGCAGAGGTAAAAAAGAGAGGGGGATCAAGAAGAAGAAGGAAAAAAAAAAAAACGAAACTTTTTCGCCGATCGTCGATAAGTGGACAACTTTTCCGTTATACATCCCCTACCCCCACCCCTACAAAAAGACCGTTAAGTAAAAAGCCACGAACTGGGGAAAGAAATAACTTCCACCCAAAAAAAAAAAAAAAAAAAAAGAAAGAAAATAAAAAAGAGAGAAAAAGTGGGAGGAAGATCGTGATATTTCACGCTCCTGCTGACTTTCGCACAAGTGAATTGACCATTTTTTTTTTTTTTTTTTTTTTTTTTTTTTTCTGTTCCCCTCTTCACTTCTCTTCTCTTCTTTTGTACATGAATATAATTTATATAAATTTTTTTATACGGTTTACTTAATTATTATATATAATAATAAAAGATTTAGTATATATATAATATAGTAGAAATTATTAGTGAAATGATGTGAAGCATCCAGTTCGCACCTTAGGATGAATCCCGTGTTGTTTCCGGGTTACTAAATTCTTGAATAAAATATATTGACAAGAATAAGGGCGTAGGGAGGTCTATATTCTGAAAACCTCAAAGTCTCAGAGATCGCGTATATCTTGAGATGAAAATCGCGTAAGGTGCGGCCGTAGCGTGAAGGCGCGGTGGTCAGGGCTTGAATTAATACTGAGAAATTGGACGAGAGGCTTCTTCCTCTGCGGCACGTCTTCCTATATTACTTCCCGTCAAGATGAAAAGCCAAACTATATATTACAGGGTCTTGTTTATATTGGGAGTAGGGAAAATTGTTTTCATTCATTCAATATTCACCCTGAATTAGGTTGCAGGCAGATACTACCCCTTGCACAACTACGTACAGTAATTCCCTTTACAGATTACAATCGAATTTATATATTTAACGAAATTTAGAAATTTCGAAGAATTTTTTTTTTTTTTTTTTTTTTTTTTAAGAATTTATGCACCAATATTTTAAACTTGTAAATTTCTTTTTTCAAATCACTCAGTCATCGTACAAGATTTCGAAAAGAGAGAATTTCAAGTATGAATTATCTTGTGGAATTTCGAAAAACAGATTTATACGTTCTTCTCTTCTCGCTACTATCTGAAAGAAAATTCAATGAACCGATCATTTATTGGGGTCAGAAATTATATATATGTATGTAAAAAAAAAAAAAAATGATAAGAATTCTTCCGACACTACCTGGAAACGTTTCAAAATCTTATGGAATTTTCGCGATCATTTAGAAAATTTTTTTAAAAGAAAATGGTTTTCTTTTTATTTTCCCATGATACAATATTATATAATTCGATAATTTTTTTTTTGTAGAAATTTGTTTTGTAGAAAATTTTGTAAAAAAATTTGGTAAAAAAAAAAAAAAAAAAAAAAAACAAAGAACGTAATTTTGTCAGGAAAAAATTGTTTGACAAAAATTGTGTGGAGAAAAAAAAATGTGAAATTCTTGGGATGTTTTAGTAAACACTATATAGAGTTGCGTTCTCGTTTTCCTTTTATCGTAGAAACATGATATGTAACAGTTTGTGTATAATATTGTAGAACGGAAACGCGAATTGAGGCGAGAACATATGTAGCCAGATGAGAGTTTCTCTTCCCACGTTAGTGAGCTCCATGCTCTGCAAGTCTCTATATATATATATATATATATACATATACACGAAAATTGTCGGAATAGCTGAACAAGCCACCAACGAGTTGCACGTTCTTATAATTAGACAGATAATGTGACCGAGTCCCGTATAGAAAGATATAGAACCGAATAAAGGGGGTTATAAAAAGAAGAGACGGTAGGTAAATTCCATAGAACTAAGCGTCAGAGAGAAAATTTGGGGGATAAGGAATAATAAAACGATTAAAATACCGGCGGTCTTTAGAGGCGTAATAACGTTCATCCTTATCTCAGATAAGGATAAGAGAGACGCAGCTTCCTGTAACAAAAATAGATAAAATTGTTATGTAACTAAATTCTCCGATCTGTAATATAATATACAGATTTCTCAACTCATCATATCTCATTCTGTCGTAACTCGTAGTAGTTATAACTGCTGCGGATGCAGCGAATAATAATAAGAAGAAGAGATTATAATGAGAAAAAGAAAACAACGAGTATATCTCTTTACAAATATTATTCTCGATCTCATATAGCTGCATGCAGTAATCGATCCGCTATAAATATCACATATATACATCAAATGTGGATAAATATACTATACTATCGATTTATTTATTGATTTTTATTTTCCACTCTCTAAATTTGAATCAGTGAATATTCACTGATTGTCAGTAGTTTTCACTGATTCAAATTTAGAGAGCATTCCTTTTTATATACATAGCAAAGTCTTCCGCACAGTATCCCACAGTTTTCTTTCAATCAAGTCACGTGACCTAGAAATAATGAAGACTTTGGTTGCTCAGAGGGGTAAATCAAGAAACATTTTTCGTCCTTTAATTTTCCGAATTTTCGTCGAAGGTCTACCTTGTAACTTGTATATACTCTAAGCAAGCAGGAGCAGTCACTCGTTTGAGATCTAGTCAAACGCGGGTTTAGCTGCTTCATTTGAATCGTGATCACGGCCTTCGTGCCTTTGCTACATCAAATCATCTGAACACGATCAATATAATTATTATTATTTATACTAGCTAACTAACTACGTGATTGCAAACACCTCGGTATTAACCCCTTCGGCACTAATTCAACTTCAGATGATCCGAAATCTCGACCCTTTTTTTTTTTTAATTTAATTTTTTTCTCTTCTCTTATCGTCGTATCCGAAATTCACTGCATATCTGTATCTCAAACCTCTGAACGCAATTCGTGGGGCTCCTGCTGCACTTCGAAGTGAAATATATTTCAGCAAAGTTTCTTTTCGTACGTGGGGGTTCTATATTACTCTCTTCTGCCTCCCTCCCTCCCTCCCGCTCTCTCTCTCTCTCTCTCTCTCTCTATATATATATTTCTCTCTATAATATATATAAATATATATATATATATACCCACACGTGCTCTGGGTCCATAGAAAAGTTTTAGGTCAGGATATAGGCACACAGTGTGCAGTACAACGATAAACCAATATACTTACGAGACGAGGTTGGTTCGAGTTCACGTTAAGATCTTGGGGTGGAAAATTTTAGTACATATTCCTTCGTTATGGTATTATTATTATACTACCTATTGAGTAACCAAGTAGGTACATACATATATTGGAAATATTGGAATTTATATTATTATATGCTCAAATAGGAAAATTTGTCAACTATTTTACGATGGCTAGGCATTATTTCTTGGCAAATATTTCTCTCTTACTTCCTTCCTTCCTTCTTTCCTGACTTCCTTTTTTTTTTTCTTTTTTTTTTTTCTATACGTACATACCTGTTTCACAGATAAAATTGATCTCCTTGGCACGTTTTCGTACGTGAGTTTTAACCGAATCGTCGAGTCGTCGTCACGAAGGCTAGCAGAACCTCCAAAAAAATCCGCCCTATCGAGGGAATCGAAGGAAAAAAGAACCGAGGAGGAAAAGAAAAGAATAAAAATAAAAAAAAAACACAAATAATAGAATAAAACTGTCTTCACTCTTGACGTAATCCCTACAAAGTGAAAAGTACCGATCGTTTGGTCCGTCACGTTATCTTCATCTATCTATCTATCGGTTTTATTTATTTATTTATTTATTTATTTATTCATAAACGCCTCCTTCTTTGGTATAATTATTATACCCGACATCTCAATTCGATTATTAACGATCATTATCGACATCTCTGATCATAGAATATATCTATATCTGGAAATAGGTGAAAGATGTAGTTCTGCAGTTCAGCATGGATTCTGAATTAGATACCTAAGCTCCTTTTAGCTCAATATAAAACACACTGTAATCATTCACAGAATCAAGCATTCGAGCGTATATGAAATATAGATAATAATACGACGAGCTGGTTTACCATAAAATGCGTGTATAACTTGACATCTTGCTTTTTTCTCATTTCGATTATTCACAATTTGAAGATTGAAATTGATATCATTCGCATCGGTGTTTACTCCGGATTTCTAACACATATATAATATATAATATAGTATATAGAAAATGAATTTTCAACCTAGAATAAGTTAGTTTTTAAATTCAGGACATTATAATCCGCGCTTTAGATCAGAGCAAAATACTTGTTTAATGAATTCAATAATTACGATTAATTTAATTTTCTTTTTTCAACGCCGTTAAAGATTGTCCATGAAAAGAAAATTCCTCTTCTTATTTTATTTATTTATTTTTCTTCATCTCAACTTTTTTTTTATTCATCCGAATCACGAGCTGGCTGAATGGGAGCAAGAAGTAATTAATTTAAAACGTAAGATAATTCTTTGGTAATGAAATTAGTTTCCCTCTTTTTCACTGACAAGCAAGTAACAAGCAAGGTAGCTGCAACGAAAGAAGTCTCTTTCTGTCGAGAAAAATAAAAAATAAAAAATAAAAAATAAAAAAAAAAATTCAAAAATAAAAACCAAATCAAACCTATAACTTTAATTATTTCTACAACCAATAAAACGGTTTGCAATTTTCTTCATCAATTTTTCATCATTTATTCAAGCGAAAATTAAATTGCTAATGTATTTCCTCGCTCTCATATCCGGCGGGAATAATTATTTCGGAATAATTGCTGGTTGAAATACGTTTTAATTAACGTTTCTTGCGCTATTGACCAACCGCAATGATATACGTACCTACGTGTCATTTGATACCGAAATTAACCGACGATCGACAAATTGATTTTACTAGGCTGTCAACGCGATTATTTGAAATTCTACCGATTAAATAAGAACTGTTTTCCTAACTAGGTTTAAAATCATTCAATTTCGATTCTTGGCCAGATTTCAACGGTCAAACTGCGAACAAAACAATCGTGGTAGTAATCAACTGCGCTAAGCAAACAGATATAGATTTATTCACTCAAATAGCGGCTCGAATTGTAATCAACAGATTTTTGTATCGGGTGAAGTACACTCAGAAAAAGGTCTTGTTGCCACAACCAAAATTTGGGTACCATATCACATTCACATTCACATTTTTTGTTCAGTCAACCAAAAATTTTGTTGGAATAGCCAAAATTTTGGTTGTCCCAATCAAAATTTGGTTTTCCCAACAAAATTTTGGCTATCCCAACGAAATTTTCGGTTGACTGAACGAAAAATTTGATTGACTGAACATAACTTAAATATTTCCATATAATTTCCATCGTTTATCTAGATTCTTGACCATTGTCATAATTTTCTTCTTATACCTACTAAAGACTAAAGGTGAGGACAAACAATATCCCCAGTTTTGTAAAGACGCGTAACCACCGAGGCAGTAAAGTAGATCTTTGAGAGCTGCGCAGCTTATCGAGAGGAAAAATAGACTCTTGCAACATAGATACCGTCGTCATCCCCTGTCGACCCGTCAATCTGTCTATACTGGCGCTACGACCAAGAGCCAACTGAGGATCTTGTAAATCCTTAAACGAAGAGAGAGAGCAGCAGCAACCCTCGAAAGTGGCGGAACTCGAATCGTCCAATTCGCGATTTTCGTATAATTTATTGGCGAGGTACATTCGGGTTGATTATATCCACCTGCGGGGGGGGATGTTGGAGTTTTATTTAACTGACAGTATACCAGAGGAATTGATTTATCGTAAAGTGCAGAGAAGAGGAGAACAACAACGTACATTTTATTTTAAGAAAATTGTAAATTTCCGGAAACGTGATGGAGATTATTGATTGTCGATTTGCCCGTAGAATCGGTTGTAGCTTATATACTCTTCGGCTTCTATAAATGGGGAAATTATAACCCATTTAACTAGATTCCGTTTTTAACTCACTTATAGGTATTCGGCCTCCCTCACCAATTTTTTTTTTTTTTTTTTACATTTTTTTGATTGTTTTTCTTCGTTTCTTTCTTTTTCATTTCTATATTCGTTTAGCCACGCACACCTTTATTTGTACTTATTTTTCCTGTTCCTCGACGGAATTACACTTCTATAAGTACACAATTTATTTTATCCTATCGTACCCACGCCCGCCCGCCCCCCATTAATCATTCTTGTTGTTTGCTTTGATAATTCGCAGCAGTTTAACCCCCTAGCATTATATATAACCTACCTACGTACGTACGTGTAATGTAATGTATGGATATACGACACACCGCGATCAACAACAACGAAATAACAGTTTTTATAATAATCAAGACCCGCGTAATATACTGTTTTCAATAAATTTAACATAAATCGATCGGTATAGTATAAAGTTACAATACAACTAGACCTTAATTAGAGATTGGATATATAGATGAAGAATTAACATCGTAAAGCTATAACAGGATCCGAGAGATAAAACCGTATTCGTTACCGGAAACTGTCACTCATGTCATGACCGTACCCAATTTTAGTTCGGCTAAATTTAACAACTTTATGATGGAAGAAATTAACCGCTATCCAACTTTCAAATTAATCGTCACTAATTACTTCGCTGAATATAAATTCTACAATCTGTTATTCATGGATTACCGATATTTAAAATTGCTATTCTCACACGCAGGGTGCTCAGCGATAGGATATAAACCTGAAATTCTCAAATTCTTAAATTCTCAGAGAATTTTCAAACGCCCTGTTACACTCCGCTTTTCGATGTGGGTTGATCTCTCTATCGTTTCTTCGAAAAAAGTTTAGCTGTATTTAAAATCTCGAAAGAAAAGAAATTTTGTTAACCGAAAATATGACATCCCTCATAAATTCATAAATTTCAAACTTTCTCACCCTTTATATATATATATATATATATGTGTATAGTATACCGTTGATCTTGACTTTAGATTGAAAATACACGATCGACGATGCCTCTTGTCGAAGGGTTAGTTTAAGCCTCGGATTTTGCGGGGGTCAACATTCGCCCCAGATCCTTTAGGCGTTGCGTGTATCCTCGCGTAAGGGTATAGGTGGCATTTATTGTACGCAACTTTAGGGGGTGGCTAGCTAGGCTAGGCTTGTGTGAGTAAGTAGAAAAATCAAGCACAGTGAGGAAGTGACGAGCCTCTTCTCTTCTTTTCTCTTCTTTTCTATCTTCTCTTCTTGGGTTCTAGAGCTTTTCAAGAACCGCTTATCTCTCTGACCGGTAAACAGGTGAAACAAGCGTGTCTCGTTTTCTCTCTTTCTCTGTCTATATGCTATATCCGTCTCCTTTCGCACACACACACACACACTTTTTTTTTTAATCATTCTTTTTCAGCTTTTTTTTTTTTTAACTTTAGATAGCCATTGATTTTTACAAACCCCACGCCCTCCCTCCGCCACCTTTAGCTTCGCGTATACCCAAGCCTCTTGAATCGCGAGCGTGTTCACTCGCTCGTATAATACGACCCCTGCTTAATCCCGTGCACAAAGAAGCCTATTTCAGCCTACGACAACCCATGTTATGAGTACATACGTATACGGCGCCGTTATAGACTGTAGAAGAGTATACCTATACACATATATGTATACATATATACGCGTTCAGAAAAATCGTTAAAAAACTCTTTTTCCCTAGACGCATACCTACCTGGACGGATGGGATGCAGCGTGGTATATGCAGCATCAAACGAGAAGAGGAATCATTTTTACGGATTTTCTTTTATACTTTTTTTTCTTCAGTCTACCTATATGCTCGAAATATGGTCGCTTCAAAGTGAAGAATTCATACACGTACATACCTAGTATATGTGGACGAATTCATTTTTCCAATTCGTTCTGTTGTGTCGTATTATCAATATCGATAAACTGACTTTTCGTCTTCTCTATATTGGGTCGATGTCATATTTCAAAGATTACTATGTATTCCACACATACTTCCTTAGAATCGTGACTTTTTTTATTAGTTTTAAATATTTGTAGATAATTTTTAGACAGCATTTCTTTATCGTTGTTTAATTATAATATATGCTATACGACGAACTGTGTATATCAAGGCAGAGAACAATTAATGGGGCATTAACGCATAGAGCACGAATGCACCGGTTTCAGTCATGCGATCTGCCATGTAGTAGCCGATGGATATTAGTTTGAACTGGAGTTCGAACAGGTTTGAATATTATCGACATTTGAGTTATGCATTGAGCGATTTATCAAAGCGTGGTCAAATATTGTCGAATGAATTGAGGTGAAATTATATTTTCATACCTTTGACGAATAATAAATGAAACGGCATATATAAAGGGTAAGAGATTAACAAGAGTTTAACAAAGTAATTGCAATTTTGAAGGATTAGCGCAGTAATTACTAATGAATTATGCAATGGATCAACACTTTAAAGAGAGATAAAAAATTTATAATTAAAGAGGGAAAGACATAAGGCAGGGTCGGGGTCGGGTCGAAGTTCCAAATTTCGAATGTTCCGAACGGTGAAAGTTCCAAATTTGAATATTACCGACTCATCGTTTTTAGAAAGGGTATTTTCCCGAAGGTCTACATAGGCGATTTGCAAAAACTTTGAAACGAGGAACACCGGAGGTTCAAAATCCCGCAGGGCCAAACCTATACAAAACTTAAAATTCACGCATGTATTTCAGTGTTTAATAACTCGGGCTGTATCGATCGTATCAAAACCGACAAGTGGTCAGATTAATTGTCTTGAGATGTACTTTTCGAAATTGTTTTTTTTTTTTTCAAATTCTGATCAATTATTTAAGACATCGGAGTTATCGATTGAATTAAATGAAATGGGTTTCTGTATAAAAAACAGACCGGTTCAAAAAAATAGACTATTCTTTTTTTTCAATTTTCGCATTGAAATACTTTCGGGGGGGGGGGAAGATGCCTGTTAAAAGCGGAGCTCTTAATATTAAGATTTAGAGGTCGCTCATCGCGGATTTCTATTTTTCATTTAAATAGCATAGGAATTTTATTTTTTTTTCTTTAGAATTTCGTAGCTCACTAACCAATATACAAATCCAAATGACTCTGACATATTTTGATAGGGGATTAAACACTCTAAAAAATGTATCTATCATTGTGGAAAAAAAATCACAAAAAAAAAAAATAGTTGACTCAACTATAAATTGAACTTTGAGCTTGAATAACTTTGGAAGGAGTCAATTTATCAAAAAATGATAAGAGAAGCTTTTTGTAGAGTGTTCAATTTCCTATGAAAATATGTATGAGTCATTTGGATTTGTTCATTGGTTTGTGAGCTACAAAATTATATTAAAAAAAAAAAAAAAAAAATTTCCTATGCTATTCAAATGTAAAATAGAAATCCGCGATGAGCGACCTCTAAATCTTAATATTAAGAGCTCCGCTTTTAACAGGCATCTTTTTTCACCCCCCCGAAAATATTTCAATGCGAAAATTGAAAAAAAAAAAAAAAAAGAATAGTCGATTTTTTTGAACCGGTCTAATCAAGAGGGTCTTGATCAGAATGAACTATCTATTGTCTTTACATCGTGAGAAAAGTACAGAAATTTTCGGATTTTTATGCTGCGGACTTTCGGAGCTTTAATATTCTGAACTTCGAAGTTTTCGCCGAATTTCCGAATTTTTAACGATTATTATACATAACAAAAAATGAAAAGTTTATTTTTCTAACCGACGAATATTGTAAAATTGAAAAAAAAAAAAAAAAAAAAAAAATCATTCTATAAATTAAAACCACGTTATTATTATAGCTGAATCTCATTAATAGACAAGGGTTATTGATTTATCAATCTATTTATGACGATATTAAATCAACGATCTTGGAAATAAGTTCTATTCATTTTTCGTTCGATATAATCAAATTGAATGTATAGTAGTACCTATTGAATAATTATATTAATATCATATTATATAATGAATATCTTTACCTAATTTTGTTTTAACGAATTTGAATTTAATTTTTTTTTTTTCTGTTTTTTATTTTTCCAGGTGATACACCATTGTCTCGCTCTGCACGCAGGTACGTAACTACCAACCTACCTACCTACCTACCTACCGGAATTATTTATTGTTAGTCAACTCTACTACACTACTGTTGTATTATTCGTTTAGGTAACTTTTTGCTGTTAATGCCATGCACCTACCTACCACTACTCTGCCTTGGCACTATAACTTTCGACGTAACTTAACCTGAATGTTTTGTTCGTAAAAGTTGACTACCGCAAAATATAGAGCTTCACGTTTCTACCCGAAACGTACTAATTATAAACGCGGTTTCTACCTGCGTACAACCTACCTGCCTACCCAACTACCTAACTAAAAGTCTAGACCTCTGACTCTGGACTCTCTGACTCCGATTCTACCTCTGCGTGTGTCATTATTCTATATACCACAACCTCGTCACGAAATCCTAACTAGAAAATTTTAGAGGTTCATAACCGCATGATAAGAGACGCGAGGAAGAAATTTATGAGGATATCTCTCCAGCTGACCCATTCAATTGTAGAAATAAACTTTAATAAAACCCGATACCCACTTTGTCCGCATTTCATTTATTCACTTATCAATTTTTTTTTTTTTTTTTTTTTATCGGGTCTCAAAAATCGCAGGACTATTCACAAGAGTGAAAAGAAAGACAGAAATCTAATCCTCAAATTTTTGTTGAGATTTTCGCTCTTCGAGAATTTGAGAATTTGAGAATTTTCGATCCTTCCCACAAATTTCGAGAGAAGACAGCTTTCCAGTCCGAAATTTCTCTTCCCTCTTTGACCCTTGACTAACCACATAGCATAGCTAAAGGCTAATCGCACAGGAAATGACTCGGCTTTGATTCGTGCCTCTTGATCAGCCTTGATGGTATTCGTAGAACGTAAAGTGCCAGTTAATTTGCGAATGACCTTTAACAGGCGTTATCAATGCAGGTTAAATGCATCCCACCTATGTTTGATGTGAATTAGCGAAAATAATGCGGCAACGAGGAAATTTTCAAGCATGAAATATCGTTTTATTCTCATTTCTACAAAGTTATGGGAAAAATTTGATTAAATTATTTATGATAACGCGCCTAAAACGCTTTGAGATTAATTAATTGGCGGTTTAATATATAACCGGTGTAATTAATTTCGGTATACGATCAGTATAACGTTATTATGTACACGAATTTTACCGTAATTTTCATATTCCACGGGGTGTGTCGCCTCTAAACATCTTGAGGTCAATCTGGGTGGTGGTCGGCAAGGATAATAATAATAATAATAATAAGAAGAATAAGAAGAATAAAAAGGAGAAAAAAAAGAAAAAAAAAAAGCTCATCCGAGAAAGTTAATTAACATTTAATTGGACATCGGATGGTTATTAACTTATACCGAAATGAATTTTATTAACAAGTATAGAACTTAAATGTAACTGTATTCACCAAACCCCTGTGGGTTTTAACGATGTGATAATAAACCTCAGGGTGTAGGGTGTACGAGGTCTGACGTGGGGTGTATGTATGTATGTATGTATGTATGTACGAGAACTCGTCATCGACAATAATTGTTACATCCATCATCCTAATGGTCCAATAATTATCAAGTCTCTTGTTTCACGTGTGAATATTAATGTTTAAAGTATGAGAAAAATTATAACTTAATTACAACATCACGCGGTATTTAAATTCTTGTAATTTACCGAGTATCAAATTTTACCCACAATATCTCGAAAAGTGGAATAATTCGAGTGTAACAATTTAACATTTTTTTTTTTTTCTCTCTCTCTCTCTCTCGACACGGTTATCAGTCCTGTAATGGGGATTCAAGGATAATGAAGGGGGTAAAAAATGTTAATAATAATACGAAACTACAAATATACACGAAACATCCCTTCTTCCTCATTCGTTTACAAAGACTATAACAACACCCTATGTCACAATTCACGCGCTTAGCCGGTGTTTATGTGTGTATACCTCGGCTGAGAAATCACAGGACGTAGTCGCGCCCAAACTTCACCCCAATATACATAAATAAATTCTCTTTGTATATAAACGTATATAGATATACATATATATATATATATGTACAACGAGATATTTACGTGTAGTAGCTTTTCCAAGATGGCCTCGTCATTTTGTCAGCCGAAGGGTGTAAGGCGAGGACAAGAAAATGGGGTTGGGTTTGGACGGGGGCGATTCGATGACAAGGGTGAATCCGTTGGCGAAGAAACCGTCTACGTCGTCGTCGTCGTCGTCGTCATAGCCTACGCCTTAGCGTCGCGACGACGGCTATAGTAAAACGTAATAGGAATGCCAGCAAGTATAAGCGTATAACGTTGGAACATTTCAAAAAATAATTAAAGTCACGTAGATCTTAGCTTTGTGCTATAACAGCCCCAAGAATTAATACCCACCTACCCCATTCTTCGAATTAGTGTCTTCTAAAGTCGGGAACGGGACTGAAGCTTAAAAGTCGTCGAATACTTGGACCCCGCTTTTCGACGGTGGGAAACACCCTTTACTTCTACTTTTTCTTTTTCCTTTTTCCTTTTTTTTTTTTTTTTTTTTGGGGTACATTTGTGCAATTTATTCATTTCATAATCGATATATATTACCTTGATAGATAATATTATTAATTTCCGGTTACGTGATCAACGAATAATCATCCTTCTCGCTCATCCTTTCTCTCTCTATTAAAAGTACTCCTCGATTTATGACGAAAGAGAATTACAATTTATTTCCCTCGTCATAATCCTCCCTTGAAAATAAAAGGGCGATGCGATGCGAAGTTAAAACTCGTCTCGCAACTCTCGAATTATAATAAAAAGTTTTCCTTTTCATTTTATTCCTTTTTTTTTTTTTTTTTTTTTCAAGTCGTTTCTTCTCTACTTTAAACATATTATACCCTGTCTGAAAAATCTTCAACCGCTTATTAGTACCCATAGCTGGAAGTATTTTCAATTATTCCCATAGATGTTTCGGTAATTAGATATATTATAGGCTTACCATGTAGGTAGGTACTCTAAAATCCTTAGAATATCATACTACAATAGATTCTCAAAAGATCAGTTTAATCTCAAACGACTCAGATCCAAGAGGCCATCATCTATATAATAGAAAACGATTTCGGATAAAAATAAAAACCATAGATGCCAATCGGCGCTAATCTCTGCAAGCAATCAACCGCAGTTCACGGTGGTTAAACGTAGCTCGAATTGCATCGCGGTCGAATGGTTTCATTCGAAACTGCAGTAGACTTTCGCACGTCTGTACCCATGGATTTATTCATATTTTTTATATATATGTTGCAATATTTATTAATATTAGTATAGCTACCTATATACTTCCATCTGCTTATCTCATTGTGTATTTGATGTATATAAATACGTTACCGTTGCGTGAGAGAAGCGGTGTGATCGAGCGGATATTCGCATGTTTATTCTAGTAATTTTGGACTTTTTTTTCTTTTTCGTTTTTTTTTTTTTTTTTAATCATACGTAACGTTGATTCAAAGACCGTGTTAATTGGAGCTAATTGTCACGCATTCGGTGATTTTGAAATCCCTCGGTGTACGGACTCAGGAAGGAAAAAATAATTGTGCGACCATATCTAAGCGAGTAGACAAAATCCACTGTCTCAAGTTCCTAAAGCATTTATCGCAGAAACCTTTCGCGGATTCAAAAACAAATATAAATGAGGGTAAAATGGAACTGCAATTTCATGATGATGTCAATTATACTGGTTCATTAATATTGAAATATTAATGGATCGACTGATTTAGGAGGTGATCAGAAAATTGACATGATCAAGGAATAAGGGGCTGTTCTGTTCACAGCTCTGTGCCCTGCGGTCGAGTTAGTCGATGATGTATTCTACGTGTTTTCTGAATCGTTAGAATTTTTGGGATGCCTCGGATCTGTGCAGGATCGCATTTTCCATGTAGATACCGGTGTTTGCGATATCGTCAAACATTGATCCCTGCCTTATTTGTCAACATCGAGTTTATACAATACCTATAACGTATATACCAATAACATCCCCAACGACGGGGGATGGCAATGTAAGGCTTTAGAATGGCCGGCGGGGTATCAGTGGTAAATATATTTCTAAACTTGGTGAATATCCTGCTCGCAGGATTCTCGTCGATGGTAAATATTGACGCTTGACAGCTTCCTCGAAGTTTGCAGACTGCTGCTCCTGCTTCTGCTTACTCCTTATGCTTCTGCTTTCGCTTCTGGTTTTGGTTTTGGTTATAATTTTTGATTTTTTATTTTTTCACCCATCGCTCGTTTCTAAATATTCTGGTATTCTTTACTTCGGAGGGATAATCCGCGTATACAGACAGTTAAAAATCTCTCAAGTTAGTTCTGCATAGTAGATGTTTATTTAAGAAACGAGTATTTTCCATGAAAAGATCTCTACTTCTTATACCTACCTGCAGCTTACTAATACCAACATCGACTACGAATCGCAGTTTTACCAGGGACTTACGAGTTTGAAATTAAAACGGTCGAGAAAACTCGTTAGCCCCGAAGCGGAGCGGAGCGGTGGCCGTCCTGTTTCCAATTGACTATGGAAATTATTCTACTATTATATTAGATTACCTACCCAGTAAAAGTGAAGAAAATAAGAAAACAGCGAAAAAATCAACACAGAATATACAAGATTAAGGGAATAAACTAGGGGTGGGTAAATTAAAACACGGAAAACGGTATACAACCGAGGAGTAAAAAAATAAAAAAATAAAAAAATAAAAAAAAATAAGAAAATGTATAACGTGCCAAGCTGACGATTGAATTTATTTATACACCTTGGAAATCAGTCTTTTTTTTTTTCTTTCGCTATGGTATTTTCAAAATTAATTCAAAACTATTTCAGATTTTATGGACTTCGTTTCAGATGGATTGAATCCACCAATAAAAAAGGGTAGAGGTCGTCGCATCGTTCATCGAAACTTCGTCAAATTTGGAGGAAATATTCTACATCGATGTGATTTCGGAGTAATCCAATGATATTTGACGAATTTCATTTTTAGATGGGAAAATTTTTGATTTTTAACCATTTTTTTTTTTTTTTTCTTTTTCTTTTTCTTCTAAACGTTGATAATAAAAGTTTGTTACGTACTCAGAACGATAGAAAACTGACCTTATCTGTACATATTATTGGTTTTCCACGAAATGACATTATTTTCACAATATTTTCTCCGAATTTAATATGCGGCCTGTACCCTACGATGACTCATTTACTCCGATAGATTTAATCTAGTGTAAGGCAAAGCCTATACAAACTCAAATAATTTCTTACTGAGTCTCTTGAAATCCTGGTAATTATTGATTTGGAAAAAATAATTTCCACGGAGTATACATAATGTATGTATATATGTGTGTACTCCCTGAGGCCACTTGTCGATTAATATTTCGTTCTACTTCTGGTATAGGAATGCAACTTCAAATAATATAATAGCAGAAAAATATTTATTATAGTATATTTCTATGAGACCGATAAGAAACTGTCAATTTTACATGGTAATCACTTGTCTCGTATTTGTATAACAGAATTAACGAGATTTTGACGACCTAATCGGCTTATCGAGTCGATACTATACAAGAGTGAGAAGTATATACTACGCTCCGTTAGGAAAATAAATCGAACATCTATGTGTATGTATATTTATATATATATACAGAAAGTTGAGAATGTTTACTTTCAGGCATTTGAACAAATTGGTTCTTCCTCTAGAGTTTAAGGGGCACACCTAGTGTGACAGCCTAAAAAAAGGCAATTTTTGGGAATTAAAAAAAAAAAAAAAAAAACTAGTGAATCTATCGTTTTAAAATTTTGAGGGTATATTTATACATGTTTTGAGAATCCACAGTAAAATTTTTGAAATAAAATATTAAATATTTTTGAAATGACACGCGATCTCCGGCGGCGCCAAAAAAAAAAAGGTCCTCCACTGCTAGAGTGATTGCAGCCTTCTCCGTTGATAAAACCTAAAAAAAAAAAAATTCTCGTTAAACTAAAACATATTGTCTGTACGATGACCCTCGGGCGAATAAAAAAATCAAAAATTGACAAAATGGCGGCATGTTGAAAAAAAAAGTTAAATTTCACCCAAAATTTTGGTCGTTTTTGGCCTGCCAAAATTCGATTTTTGATCAGATCAAAAAACTGGAGGGTCATCGTATGGAGAACTATATAGAGAAGATGCAAAAAAAATTTGATAGCGATCGGATCATTTGTCTCCGAGTAATCACTCCAGCAGTGGAGGACCTTTTTTTTTTTTGACGCCGCCGGAGATCGCGTGTCATTTCAAAAATATTTAATATTTTATTTCAAAAATTTTACTGTGTATTCTCAAAACATGTATAAATATACCCTCAAAATTTTAAAACGATTGATTCACTAGTTTTTTTTTTTTTTTTTTTAATTCCCAAAAAAATTGCCTTTTTTTAGGCTGTCACACTAGGTGTGCCCCTTAACAAATTGTATATGGAATATTCCTAATTTTTATCACGCTTTAAGTAGTAGATTGTGTCTAAAAAAATTCACATCGTCCGTATTTTTATAACGAACAATTTAATAGACGTGAAATTATAATTTGAACATCGGGATTTGAACGACGGTAACGCACTCTCTTTGAATTGCCAATAATAAAGCGAAAAAAAAAAAAAAAAAACGTGGGTTACATGCAGTATTACTATAATTTGTTTACTTTCTATACGTCTCACTTTACCCGCACCAATTATATTTCCGCGCAAAGTTCTCCGGGTCCGAGTCTCTTTTCTACCTTTGCTTTCCTTTACGAGATGATTTATTAATCAACAGTATAGCAGCTACAGAGGCAGCTACCCTTTTTCGCATAGCTAAATTAAATTAATCTTATAAATTTTCATCATTTTTGACAAGAAAATAAAGATTTCACGAAATATGTAATTACATAATTAAAGTTTGTCACTAATTACGAGTTTCCTCGTTATTTAAAATCCTAACAGCCTCTCATCTAATAATAAAATTTAGCTAAAATTTGACCAAATATATTTCACTTTCATCATAATTATTCTTCCATCGATATTTGGGCTCTTGATTTTTTTTGAGCGAATAGACAAACACATACAGACTTGGCGTAATATTTGATGGACAAATGATAGTCGGACACGATCGTGTGAATTTCGTTGAATTTTGGTTAGATAGGTCGAAAATCAACTCGAAATTGATTTTAGCGGACTAGACACCTTCGGCGACAGTTTGGTATTTGCTTAATTAACTCGGTATTTCGACCTAGTGGAATGAAGTGTGACGTTGATTTGGGGGGATTAATAAACTACCGCGTCGACGTAAAGCGACGTACTCGACTTTGAGTGACTATAATTATTATGAGGGGACTTTCCCCATTTACCTACCCATTTGATTTATCAGTTTCTATATTTCTCTTTATTTTCCTTAAGAGCGAAAAAACGTGGAACCCGTAAGGCATAACATAAAACCGCAGTAAGGAAACTGCGGAGGTTTCTGAAAGGCACATTATACGCTGCAGGATAGGTCTATATATATATATATATATATACACATATATATATGGGGTACATATATACCAGAGTGCGCAGCCATCGTTAATAATCCATCCATCGAAGATCACGATGCGAACATATTTCACGTTGTGCAATACGCCGCGGGATGGAAGAAAATACGACGTAATAAAAATCGATGAAAATGTATATAGATACAGTAGTCCATACGGTTATACGTACTCTTCGGTTATATATATATATATAGGAAGAACAGAAAATTGAAATACAGAAGTTTATATTTGTTCTGAAAAGCGCACATATTCCATAAAAATAAAAATAACAAATAAAATAACAAATACACAAAGTGCTGGTTTATAATTTTTTTTTATTTTATTCATTTTTTTTTTTTTTTTTTAATTTTTTTTTCGTATTATTTATTGTATAGCTTTTTCGACAAATGAAATAAAATGACGACCCTTTTACCTCTCTGCGGTTTTAGCGCGTTGGTTGGTTAAAACAGTAAAGCACCCCAACGCGATTCTTCCCGCCGCGAGAAAAATAACTTTTGACATTTTTCGGAAAACAATTTTACCTGCGTCACAGAAGGCCGACTCGGAACGCGACACGAAATTTTTATCAAACCCAGGGCGCAAAAGTGGCGAGAGGTAGTTTACCACCAAATTCAATGTGTATATTCTACACGAAGGATATATTCAATTGGTTCTTGGACATTTGAGGCGGATAACCCCGAGAACCCCTAGACCGAAGAATTTCTTTAGTTACATCGTCATTTATAAGAGTTCCTGCTCCATGGTCAAGGGGCATAAATAAAGTAGAAACAACAACCCCTCGGTTTTGATCATATTCCATTGGTAGTATACCTACAACGTGAGCTTTCACGACATTCATTTGTCCGACTTTACGAAGACATACGTATTTGTTGCCGCATATAAGGGTTGGGGGTTGGGGGTCGCTATATATATAGACCTTCCGGAGTGGACTCGACGAAGGAAGAATTCTCGGACGTAAAACTCCCGCGATTGTGATAGAAGCGAGTTTAACAAATAGCGTAGATAAAGAAAAATGGGAAAAAGTCCTTGTTGTATAATTTTCCATATTATACCTACTACATGGAAAATTAATATTGCGAGTTTATAAATTCGCTAGGATTTTTCCTATTCTGTATATTGGACTCCATAGTCTAATGACACAATTTCGTATCACCATTAACCCCGTAGAGGGACTAGTTGCCTCAAAATCACGTAGCAATTCGAAGAAAATGAGAAAAAAAGAAAATAAAAAATTACTACAAATAAGCGGCGATTTTCTCACTGCCTGGACAGAAATCAATCGGTCAGAATACATGGTCGTAGTCCGTTTCAGGGCCATTTTATGATCAATCAGGATAAAACTAGCTCATACAGTAGAAGCCCGTTTCATTGATAATAGAAGAGCTATATCATATGTAGGTGTTTCAATATGTAAATTGAAACGAAAAATACGAAGCGTTCATTTCTTCTTCCGGTTTCTCTTCCTTTTTATTTTTCTCTTTTCTATTTTTTTTTTTTTTTTTTTTTTTTTTTTTTTTCTCTTGAGGGTGAACCTTGGTTCAAAGTTTGGGACGTAATGGGTAGGACCCGACCTGTATAAGGGTAGTACCGAAACCGCGAGTACCTTGACCGTAAAAACAAAATAAAATTTAAAGTTAGAAAGGCCCTCGAAGAGTAAGTAAGTAGAGGCAAGTTAGGTATATATATATGTATCTAAACTCTGAACTGTAGGTATATACTTGACATAGTAAGTTCGATAAAACACGCGAGGTTAATAATAAATAAATAAAATATATATAGTATATGTATATATATTAAATGGAAACGGAGGTTCTCCAGCAAACTGATATCACCACGCTATAATAATAACGTTCAGAAT
The DNA here is from genome assembly GCA_943736025.1 of Tenthredo mesomela. Lineage (NCBI taxonomy): Eukaryota > Metazoa > Arthropoda > Insecta > Hymenoptera > Tenthredinidae > Tenthredo > Tenthredo mesomela. The sequence goes on from OX031015.1 coordinate 2,828,902, forward strand.
TTAAAATGAAATTATTCAATACTTTGGCCTTTCGCCAAATGAGGAGGACATACGTCTACCCTGAACCCTCGAACCCTGAACCCCAAACCCTCAACCCTCGTGTCGCGTCGTTCAGCTTTACGGATAAAAGATAAATATACATATAGAAGGTATAGGCATGAGGTATATAGCGTAACAAATTTCATGCACAACATTTTCCGCCTCACGGAACCCACTGCAAACCACTCGGTGCAAAAACAACAACTCTCTTTATTTACTGCAAATTAAGTTTAGACTCAAACTCGGTTTTGCGATACTAGCTGATTTTTTATCAGCTTATATAATTCCAAAACTCTTATCGTCAATTTTTGATTTCGATTTTTTCTTGAATTTTTCTTCAATTTCATTCATAGGCGACGTCGCATAATTCGAGATTGAAAAACCGTGGGGTTTATAAATAGGTAGAAGAAAAAAAAAATCTGGATTCCGTTCTCTTCAATTTTTTTTTTTTTTTTTTTTTATCCTCGAACGGTTTTTGTGTCCCTTTTTTTATTCCCACTTCACTATTCTGTTTTTTTTTTCTTTGTTTTTTTCACTTTTTTCACTTTTTTCTTTCGCCCGAGTTATTAATTTCGTTGGCGTGATGACCGAGGCTGAAATCTCTCTTCCAGCCGGTTTATCATAAATTGCTTAATGTAAACCCTCGAGAGCTTTATCCTAGACGTTTATATCTCGCAGGCGTTACTCTCTCGAGCTGTTGTTATTCAAACGAACGTCTAATAATCGTAAGGTAAAATCGCAGTTAATTCTAAAAATAAAAATCTTTTGCAAAAAAAAAAAAAAAAAACGAGACAATAGTACCTTATATACCTTCAAGTATAAGAAAGAAAGAAAAAAGAAAAGTTAAAGAAAACAATCTCGTTTTACTAAAATTTTTTCTAAATTTATTTTTATCACAAATCGTTTTTTGTTCGTAAAAAAAAAAGAGAAAAAAAAAAAAAAAAAGAAAAGAAAATGGGCTCGAACCAGCTATAATTTATTCCATCGCTTGAATGTAGGTAGTATACGTAGTACGTATATTATACCGTATCGTTCGCAAATTAATTTCGCACTTTGGTAGTTACCGAGCAAAAATAACTTAATAGCCACGTGGTATATAGCCGGATAGTATAACATCCTGCAGCTTGGTTAGTTTCATTCGAAAACAAGGCCGATTGGTTTCTCAGGGGTTTCGCGGGCTGGTGCATCTTCGCGGATATGCGGTTTCCACCCAGGTCATCGACCTCGCTGAATTCTTGGCTCGCATTACTCTTACTCGAGTTTTGGCTTCAGCCAAAGTTCTGCACGGTTTACTTAGCTGGCTGAATATCCGATTCATATCTTGTATAACGGCGTTACCTACTTCAGACAAGAAATAACTCAGATATTAAAGGGTTGAATTTCCGTACCTAAATAATTATGCGACAGAGGAGATAATTCGAGCCGATTGTTTAACCGGACAACAAATTCGCTTCAACACTTTGAAAACTCGTTTTTTTCGTTTTTTTTTTTTTGGTCTCTTTTCTTGTCGACTAACTCGTTCGTTTCAACTCCAGAAATATTTCTGTAAATTTTTTCCTTTATTGTTTTTTTTTTTTTTTTTTTTTTTTTTTATGTTCTTCTTTTCCTCGTGTTTAATTCTATGGAAAAAGTTGTTGTGTGCCTTTGGTACGTTAATAACATAATACAACGTACATACAAATTTTTTTTTCCCGAGTATACCGCAAAAATAAAAAAAAAAAAAAAAAAATAAAAAAAAATTAAAAAAGGAAAAAAAAAAAAAAAGAACCGCTAACCCCGAAGCTTTGTTCACGAAAAACTTTTCACCTGAGAGAATTTGCGGTTCTTCTTCATCTCTAGCTCTATATCTAATGGTGTAACCCGAATATATGTTAAAAAAAAAACTGAACTATGTCATATGCCTTGCAGCCTTTGGTGCTGCGGATAAATCCTGTCCATTTGCAACCACGACTCGTATACCTACTACAACAACCTTTGGCATCCGCTTTATTCGCTTTTTGGTAAGGGAAAGGATAAATTTTTATTGCTACCTGAGCCATTCTTATACTCGTCACCCTTATATTACGTTATACCTATATCTAGGTACGCGTCTATAACTCGCCCCGTTTTGCTATGGAAAAGAAGAAATTGATCGAGACAAGCCACGCTTCGCACTTCAAACTTTCTTTAGCCGCAGGTTTGACACCGATGAGTCAGCTTTTTCTTTTCAGGCTATATATATGTATACGCATCACACATACATTCATACCTATATATGTGCACATATATATATGTACATCGTTTATGTAATAGAATTTTTTAAAAAGAAATTGAAAATTACACCCCTTGTAGGGTGAAATTCGAGATAATAAAAAAAAAAAAAAACAGGATCCAGTAACGCGTGTATGAAATTATTATTAGACGCTTTAACTGGCGCATATATGGAGTTAAGGGGGTGAGTTAAATTACACACAGAGTGTAAACATGGGTTTAATTTATATACTCAATTTTCATAAAAACCCTGTTTATATATAGGTAGATGCGATAATATAACGTGGTAATTTTTTTCGGTCTAAGAATTGTGGTAGCGAAATTTTTAATTTTTAATTTTTTTTTTTTTTTTTTTCAATATCACCACTCGACCCTTCAGGTCTTTGTGGATTATATATACACTGTCGACAGTACTTGGCTAAAAGGTTTAAACTATTCATAAGGAAATCCTTTTAATCAGACACGAGCCAGGTGCCTGCGGCGTCGTTCTGTCGTCATAGCCCTGAAACCCACCCCTAGATACAACCACAAAGGTATAATCGTTATATAATCTCTCTGGCACGTGTTAATAATTATTTTAACCTCGCACCATTGCTGCGGGACTTGATTAAGTAGATTTACCATTCATTTAAGACGGACGTGTCACGCATTTAATACATCGAACTTTGAATCGATCAACTCGCACGATCCAGTCATTACGATCAAGTCACGTACCTACAACGATATAACACCTATACCTATAATATACAAGTATCGCCATAGTCAGAGATTTCTTCTAAAATATCATCCCTTATATTTCTAAACAGGTATATAGGTAGAAACAAAAAAGAAAAAGGACCCCGCACATTTCTTATGGGAACTGGCTTTCCGATGGATTTGGCTGAATTTTTCAGGTTTCGTAGTTCATGCAATTCTGATCAAAAGTTACCATTGCCACAACTTCCAAAAGTGAACCATTCGACCTTGGTAAGCGGTTGAGGTTTAAAATCGGTACATTTGTACTCGCGTTTCCCCTGATCTGTCAATGAATAGCCCCTCGCTTTTACCGTTAGATGATTGTTTAAGTATAGGTTTTTCGACTCATCACTTCGTACTTGACCTATTTGATAGTCAGATCCGGGTTAAAAGTTGGAAAGTACACCGAACGGAAATTCCTGCCTGCAAAATACCTGCACTTTTGGGTTGGAACTGATGTACTACACGAAATGGAATTTAAACTTCAACCGCTTACCAAGGTCGAACGGTTCACTTTTGGAAGTTGTGGCAATGGTAACTTTTGATCAGCATCGCATGAACTACGAAACCTGAAAATTTCAGCCAAATCCATCGGAAAGCCAGTTCCCATAAGAAATGTGCGGGGTCCTTTATGAAATTGCTTAGGAATGAATATCGGTGAACATTTGTTCATCCCCTTAGGCTTTGCGTTGCGTTTCGTTTCGTTTCAGATTCCTTGAACTCGTTTTATTTTAAATTTCATTAGGTCAGGGCGGTTTGGAATCGGGAAAAGTTTGACCGTAGTCAAACCTCTGATCCTCAAATATATATATAGGAAAATCTGTTTCGGCGTGAACTCATGCGGAGTTTGTTCGAAATTTTCAATTTACTGATCTTTCTAATGCATAACTTTCCTCTTTCTTTTATATCATCGATATTTTTATTATTTCTTTCATATCGGTTTGCTGTTCCTTTTACTTGAGAGGTAGCAAAAACTTCCGATATAAGGGTGTCGGATAAAGACAGATAGAACTGTGCTGGATGAATACGTCGTCGTCTTCCTATATACGTTAGTCTAGAATCTGAAACCTTTCATACTTTACGAAACTCAGAAGTTTCCTTAACGAGCCCTATATTCACGCACATGTCGGGTTATTGACTGACTCAATCGACTTTGGAAGAAACTTTCTTTATTTTTTTATTTTTAGGGGTTTGGCTTCTGGCAAACCAAGCAAACAGACTCTGAGCCCAGCCTAACTTTGTCCTCGGGCAACAGATGGGAGGATGTGACCAGCCAAATGGATAACCCTGTTGACTCAAAAACTCAAATTGCCCAACCGCGGCGGCTCCTTCCAACTTTCAAAGAAAACAACACCTCCGATCAGCTGCTGTCACGCTCAGCCACTTTCCACCCGACGACATAATCCGCCCAAATTCAATTCCCTACTTATCCTTTCTTTTTTATTTCCTTCACCCCGACACATATAGCTGGGTATATATATCGCGCAGCTGCTTGTTTTTCTAAACCAATCTTATCTTATTTTCGTGAAACAAAAAAGAAAAAAAAAAAAAAAAATGTTCAACCACGCAGCAAAGCACATATATAGCTTCGTTAATTTATTTCAGTTAGTTGATAAAAAAAAAATGAAAAAAATACAAAAAATGGAAAATGAAAAAAGAAACTGAAATGAAAACGACATTTGAGGTTTTTTTTATCAGCTAGTCGCAAGATGTATAGATAATAGAGTGTTTCACGATAACTGTCAGGATTAATTATCACGCACATGAATCCGAGATAGGAACTAAAAATTCTCTGTTCTGGTAATGAAATTAGATCGCAAAGCTGATCAAACTTTGTCAAACTAATATACAAAAGTGACACTGGTTTCAGTGCGAGATTAAAATCCTTTTGCCATTCGCGTTCTTTCTTTCTTTATTTATGCTTCTGTTTTTTTTTTTTTTTTTTCGTACGTTACAATACCTAATCGATACCTTCGATAGATTTTTTTGGGGATGGTAGACACAATTTATATATAGACGAGGTGACAAGTTTGTAATAATCTATTTATTGAAATTAATCGAAAAATGAAATGAAACTAGTGGAAAAACTTGTATCACATATATATAGCTGTATGTGAACGTATTTCTTTCTTTGTGGGATTTGGAACGACCCTCGGTATAATTGACCGGTTCGCAAGTATTGATTGTTCGGGTCAGACCATTTCGGTACAATATACAATAGCGGATATTGAAAACGACCCAGGTGCGTATTGGAATTTGTTCGAGAGTGAGGGAATTCGTCTTGGTTCGAGAAATTCGAAAAGGTCTCTGAACGACCTCGTCCGTTTCGCTCCTTGTTTCTTGTTTCTAATTCCTAGTTTCTCCTTTCTCCTCTCTCGCGTTTCTCGTTTCTCGTTTCCCGTTCCTCGGCAGACAGGCGGATCGACAAAGAGAGTTTAGCACGCAACCGCGTGACGTAACTTGGCGTCAGCAGGGTGGAAACGATGCGTGTTCTTCGTCGTCGTAGTCGTCGTCGTAGTCGTTCGTTTTGTTTCGTTTTGTTTCATTTTAGTCAACTGAGTTGTCACGACCTTGACTTTTCATCCCTTACGTAATTTTTACATTTTTTCTTTCCTCGCTCTCTTTTTTTTTTCTTTTTTTACTTCGACGTTTTTCATCCCCTCATATTGTCATCTGACACCCCTTTTAATAATCGTCATCATTATATATACCTGCATTCAAAAGGAAGAAAGACAAAAAGGAAAGAAAGAAAGAAAGAAAGAAAGAAAGAAAGAAAGAAAGAAGGAAAGAAAGAAAATATCGAGAACGAGAATACAGCTGAAAATTTAATTGTAGAGAAATTTCAATAATTTAATGACATCCTCTTTATTCCAAGTTATTTTAACGCCACTTTTGAATGCATAATGGAACACCCTCAGCCTTGCCAAGCCAAGCCAAGTCAAACCAAACGATATCTTAGAAACTACACGGAGCAACAGCTTCCTTTCCTTTCCTTTCCTTTCCTCTCCTTTCCTTTCCTTATTCCTTCCCTTCCTCGCAAAGCATCGTGGTCGTTCTGGAATTAATAAAAACCTCCCCGCTACTCGACCGCGAAAGGAAAACCACGAGAGGCAAGGACCTTGGTCGGCAAAGGGCACTCTCTTCAGTCCTCTCGCCTTTGCCCGTGGCTTTGCCACCCACCCTCACTGTTACACTCTAGAACTGGAATTGCAAATAAACCGCGTACGCCGTAAATTCTTTTACGAACGCCCTTCGCCGCCCTTGCAAACCGCCCAGGAAGTTAACGACTAAAGAGTAGAACTTTTTTCGAACCGAATGAAGAAAGAGGAGAGACGAGAGAGAAGAGAGGATAGTGAACCAATAAAAGGAGATAAATCGAAGTTCGGAAAAAAAAAAAAAAAAAAAAATCAAATGTAGGCATAGGTAGTAAAGTCATTTTTTCGTAAGGAAAATTAAAGTGACCTCAGCGCCTCGAGGAATTTGAAATTTTCTTTTTACCCCATGCTTAGGAACTCGGTCAGAACGTCGTCGCCAAGGAATGCATGCTACTCTACTCTTAGGACGAGGGAATTCCAAAACGTTGTGAAAACAAGAGAAGATTGAACAATTCTGATCACGAGGTCAATTTCGGGCCAGAGAACGACGACATTACTCTAGTCTTTCATTACATATATTAGACTTTGAAATTTCTCTGAGATTTATTATCACTATTTAACATATAACATTATTAATTTTTTTTATTTTTTTATTTTTTTTTGTTTTTTCCAATTCTATAAATCACGTCGATATAGTTTCCCCAAATCATGAGTAATTCATGACTCGATCATGCCGTACAATTTATTTATTTATTTATTTATATATGGATAGAGTTTGGCGGCGGGCTACATTTTTGTCGCATAATTATTCTACGGGGTATATATATTAAATATATCTATATACATACATCGACGTATATATATGTATTAATACCGAGTAAACCTACGCTCAACGTTTTGCTCCTATTCGTTTCTATCAATTTGAATAAATAACTGCTTCACGAAAAGCCCCTTGGGAGAGTGAAATGGCAAAGAGGAAAAGCGCGAGGTAGAGAAAGAGATAAAGATAGAGGAATATAGGTAGTAGGAGAATAAAATAATGGCAACCGATCTGCAGCGTTTTACCCCCCCAGCGAAATAAACGTCGTCTATATTTTTCAATATTCAAATATAATACCGTAGTTTCATCCCTTACACTTGTTACAGGGTAGAGTAAAACTTATCGCTATTAAATTTACGACGTATGTGCTAAAACACTTGAGAAATTTAACTCCGTCCGGATTTTTGATATTCGATAAAGAAAAAAAAAAAAAAGAAAGAAAAAAAAAAAAAAAATGACATGGAAAATTTTCGATTATGACATTTATTTTAATTTTAATTTTGAAAAACAACGCCACATATTTTTGTGTTTCAACAAAACCCGCAGATTATTTTAAAAGCCACTAAATACTGAATACAGAACCACGGGCACTTATCTTAAATCGCAACACCGCACGCGCTCGTGGGCCCAGCAAATCGAAACTTTTAAGTAGACAACTTTTAATTCGGGTCGAGAGAGAAAGAGAAGCTACTTGACCTATTCACGCGGTGCAGCCTTATCAGCTAATAAATAGCTACTCGGTTGAAAATTCCCTTGTGTATGAAAATAAAACTTGGTGTAGTGAGTTTATGAATTTTCATAGTTTAATATACATGCGAAATTTCTTGATTTTCAACCCGGTTCCTGACTCCCACGCTTTTGTATATTCATACAATTCTTATCGCCGAAAGCAATAACGATTTGAGGCTCTAGCGGATCTAGACTATCGGTGACATATAATTGTTCCGAGTAAAACGTGCCTTGAGTTTGTCACTAAAGGCCTCTGAAATTAAGACAAAGATGAATAGAGAGACAGAAAGGAGAAAATACAAGGAAGACAAGGCGCCGCCTTGCCTCTTAGATATGAGATATTAGCATCTCACGTTTATGCCGTCTTAAGGAACGGACGCGCTTGACGCCATCTCTAATAGATTCAAATAAAATTATCCTTCTAGAATACCAAATGAGTACTAGGGTACCTAGGTGTTACACCTACACATATACACATCTATATTCTCCGATCCTCGCGATACTCACGGCTATACATAAATAATACATCATTTGTACTCATTTTTACTTCTTCTTTTTTTTTTTTATTCATTATAGTATTACGCGACAATGCGGTGATGTGATCTAATCGTATACCTAAGTACGATAAAATTTCTGTGAAACGTTATAGCAAGATGCATAATATATAATGTTCGAATGCAGATTACAAAATGTTCATAACTGCATAGTTGAAACAGTGGAAATTTCAAACATGGTGATATCGGGCGTTTAGTTATCGCGGTTTACCCCAAAGTAACATTAAGTTTTCTTTAGTTTGGGCTAGTTTTGGTCGGAGCTAAATTTCCTACCTAGGTAGTATACCAGCTAGTATAGGTATGTCGGGGAGAAATTCTAAAGACCAGGAGGTTGGTTTGGTCCGGCTGCTGCAGCCTCGTGAGAATGAAACACTGCAGCAGTGCTGCACCAGCGTGTGTTATATTATGAAACCCGAACCAAACTACTGTACTGTACCTGCTAGGTGTAACTTCGACTAGGTAATTTCTGTAGGAAAATTATACTACAGTGTTTTATTTTCGAGTATAAAAGTTTATACTGAAAAAAAAAAAAAAAAAGAAAAGCCGATGAAATCATAACTGGAAAGTGAAAATGGAAATGAAAAAGTTTGAAAAAAAAAAAGAATTTGAAATAAACTAGTAGAGAAACATTTGTGATTCTTGTTTTAAAACTATATGGGAGAATGAAAGAGGAGAATACGATCAACCCTCTATGCTATATAGAAGCGCATTTGCGTCGTGCAGATTGTTGGAACGTTTTATTAAACGGAAACCGCGGTTTTTATACCCCTGATAAAAACACTTATTCAAATTTTTAGGACCCGTTTCGAAGCAGTTTAAACTTGTAAAAAGGGAACGAAGAGGAGACTACTACGACTGCGACGGCGACGTCGACGGCGACGTGACCGAGTGTGAAACACGTGTGTGTAGTATATGTACATAGTAACGGATAGATGGTTGAACCAACACGGAGAATACCCCCGGGGAAAACCAAACGAGTGATATACAGCCCTGCACGTTGTGTTATATGTACCTTTGTGCGTATAAACCAACGAACGAACAAACTAACTGCAGCAGGCAGGCAGGGTGGTCGTCGTCGTCGTACTGTTTCCACATTTTATTTATTTATTTATTTATTCTATTATTTATTTTAATTTTTTTTTTTTTTTTTTTTCAAAATCGTGGAAAGTGCCCATCGCCAGTTTTTGCCAAGGCGTTAATACGGATATAGTAGCTTTATCATGATAACGTTCATATATATATATATATATATTCATATGGATAAACGTATCTAGGTACGTCATGTAACGTCCCGCACACGATCCCCTGCAGGCTACCAGTTATTCGATATTCTAATTCCTGCCGCTCTATTTCATTTCCCTTGAGGGGTAAACCGTGTGACGTTTCTGCGTAGCTACTCCTCGCGTGCTGTAACAGATTACGTATACCTACCTACCTACCTACCTACCTAAGGATAGTTTTTACCATTTTTTTTTTTTTTTTTCATGACCACCGACCGACCCTTCAAAGATATATTTTCTTTTTATACCTGAAATAAAATCGGGATTACCTCATGTTACTAAAAAAAAAAAAGAAAGACAAATAATAACTGGAAATCCTTATCCAGGCGAAAAATAAAAGTTGAAATTAAAACGAGACGTGGAAAATTTTCGGACACGTAATTTAAATGCAAAAATATTTGTTCAATACCTTTAAATCAATGATGCGAGAATTTTGGTGGGTGAATATTATGGAATAAATTAACGGTATGCGTGTGTAAAAGACTCATATCGTGACTAGGGGCGAAAATTCCTAGGGTTCAGTCAGGGATTCAACGTTGCATAACTCGGTTGTTCATTTTGAAGCTAGATTGACGGTGGCAATTAACCAAGAAGGCTTTACAGGGCAGACCAACTGCCTACTAGTGGAATTGGAGAAGTGGGAAACGCCAAGAGCTACCAGCCAGGAAGACAGGCAACCAAGCAGACAGTCAGAGATGCAGGGAGGCAGGCAGAGTCCAGCAGCCTGATGATTCTGTTATTGCGCCTGACGTAGACCCATTAATTTCACCCATTCTACATCAACATTCCTGCCTCCTTATGAGCACGAATATCATCTCTGTAACCTGTACCACCATCAGGATACCAGACCAGGGTGTATAAGATTAGTTTTAGTTACATATTTTAGGGGAGAACTCCTAATGGGGCCATCGACAAACGAGTATATAATCTATATAGGGGAGGTTTTAAAGCAGCGATACCTCCCTTATATCGATATACCTTAAAGTTATTGTTTCGCCTTAATAACGAAAAGGTCCTCATTTCCGAGTTCCGATACCCTGGTTATCGAGATTCTCAAAATTATCAAGTGAAACGACGATATCCTATATAAACTAAGGGAGTCGAAAGTTCAGGCGTTCGTATTTTTGACTAGGGTTCAATGGCGTTAGGATTTTCGCACGATTCTAATAAATCGAAGGATTTTTCAGTTTCGGAAATTGGGATTGGGCAGTTTGTATAAAAGACCACGTTTGGAACTGTAAGATATGGTTATTTCGGTAGAGATTCACCAACAACAAGGTAAAACTCTGATTTTCTTTTTTTTTTTTTTTTTTTTTGATTTTTTTTTTTTTTTTTTTTTTTCAACCCTGACCGCGACACTGATTGTTATGGACCACCGGGATGGGAATTAAGGTCGAAAAGGTGAAACCCATTAAGAAGCGAAGAACCCTGCCACGTGGCCTCGGTACGTTTACGCTTAGTAGTTAGGTATATAACCACCCTCGTCGTGGACAGGGCTGCTAAAAGCATCCGGGAAAAAAAAAAAAAAAAAAAAAAAGAATAAAAATAATAATACGTGATTTATGTTTACATAGAGACATCCTATCCCTGCATGGTTCCATACGTGTTAAAAAATTTCTTTCAACTACTAGTATTCTTATAGTAGTTTGAAAAAATTAAAAATGAAAAATTTCCAAAATTTCAACCCTTTCATAAAACACAAACCCTTTTTTTTTTTTAGTTTTTTTTTTTTTTTTGTTTTTCAATTTCAAGTGTCTATCGTCTCCCCTTTTACACCCTTCCCACATCATTTGACTGGTTTCCGGGTCAAGCACAAATTTGTCTGGGTCGACATGTGCGTCCCGTTACATTTTGGTATACCTACCTAGCTACACCTATCTACCTACGTGACAATTGAAACGTGCGTGAATGTGGAGTCATCTATCTTGCAGACTGGAATACTCGACCACCCGAACTAGGGGCTCGCTGTCCTGGAGTGTGGCTCGGTTTAAATAATTAATTGGTCGACAAATGTGGCGGGATATAAATTTTAGGTCGTTCATTAATTTCACGGTTTGTTTCGGATTTAGTGTTTTTTGTTTTTTTTTTTGTTTTATTTTATTGTTTTTTTTTTTTTTTTTTACTTCTGTTTTCAGTTTTTTTTTTTTTTTTTTTTCTTCTAATTCCTGTTTCGTTTCATTTCTGTTATTTTTCAACTTTTTTTTTTTTGTTTTTTTCGACTTTTTCATTTGCCTTTTATTGCACTGAACCGTGTCAACCAACGGGCCGTATATAGGTATTGTATACCTATATCTACGTGTGAAATGAATTCAATTAAAATAGAAATTCAGAGTCGAACCTTGTGTCAATCTCGATACGCGTTTAATTAAAGTCTTTCACGCGCAGTATATCTCCGCACCGTTTTATTACTTATTATTATTTTTTATGTTTTAGCCTCTTTTTCTCCTCTCCTTTATCCTTCGCTCTCATCAATCCGCGTATATGATTTGATTTTTTTTCTTTTTTTTTTTTTTTTTTTTTTTTCGTTACTAATAAAAATATTTCCGACTCTTAAAATTTATCGGGGCGACTATATGTATATATACTAGACCGGTTCAAAAAAATCGACTATTCTTTTTTTTTCAATTTTCGCATTGAAATACTTTCGGGGGGGTGAAAAAAGATGCCTGTTAAAAGCGGAGCTCTTAATATTAAGATTTAGAGGTCGCTCATCGCGGATTTCTATTTTCCATTTAAATAGCATAGGAATTTTATTTTTTTTTCTTCAGAATTTCGTAGCTCACAAACCAATGAACGAATCCAAATGACTCTTACATATTTTGATAGGGGATTGAACACTCTAAAAAATGTATCTATCATTGTGGAAAAAAAATCACGAAAAAAAATAATTATCTCAACTATAAGTCGAAATTTGACCTTGAATAACTTTGGAAGGAGTCAATTTATCAAAAAATGATAAGAGAAGCTTTTTGTAGAGTGTTTAATTTCCTATGAAAATATGTTTGAGTCATTTGGATTTGTTCATTGGTTTGTGAGCTACAAAATTATTTAAAAAAAAAAAAAAATTTCCTATGCTATTCAAATGGAAAATAGAAATCCGCGATGAGCGACCTCTAAATCTTAATATTAAGAGCTCCGCTTTTAACAGGCATCTTTTCTCAGCCCCCCGAAAGTATTTCAATGCGAAAATTGAAAGAAAAAGAATAGTCGATTTTTTTGAACCGGTCTAATATATACAGTAACGCAGACATTGAAATACGTAATTAAGTTTATTTGATTTCCGAAAGTTTGGAGAACATTTTTTCCTCCTCGGTGAAAAACACTGGAGGAGGAGGAGGAGGAGGAGTCGATGTAATTCAGGAAATATCGAAATATCGAGTTTACTTTTTACTCTCTCTCTCTCTTTTTCTATCTCGCCTTTTCCCGTTACCTAAATAAGTATGTATATACTTACCCGCCCTCTCATCGTTTCATCTTTTAGTATACCAAGTTTCTTATTATGACACCGTTGGATATTCGATGCGGATCAAAGATAGTTTCTTCAAAATTTGTTTTTTTCTCTTTCCTTTTTTTTTTTTTTTTTTTTTTTGTCATTTTTTTTTCCTCCTTCTTCTCGTCTTCTTCCCTTCTTTAATACATATCTCGTTAATCGTAAACCGATATTGAAGTCTCGTGTCACGTGTCTGGCATGTCAAAGACCCCCAACGGTATAACAAATCGAACGAGAATTGAAATTAAAATATATAAAAAAAAAAAAAGAAAAAAAGAAAAACAAAAGGAAGTAAAAAATCAAATATAAAAAATCGAAATACATAAATGAAGGAGAGAAAGGAAGGAGAGATTTCGTTATTTTTTCTTTTTTTTTTTTCTTTTTTCGCATATATAATATAATATAATATAATGTATAATAATGCGTTTTACGTACGTTGAAAAAATATGTGATAATTCATAATAAATATATAATATAAAAAATGAGAACATAAATAAAATAATGGAGCAAACGCCTGCAGCAACCATAACCCACCCTTCGTGTAAGTATAATAATTTACATTAGCTTGATATTATTGTATATATATATATATATATATATATATACTATATATATATGTATATGTATCTTTTGCCCTAGAATTTGCCTCTCAAATCATTATTCTAATAGCGCGGTATGATTATTAGCATACGGTAGGTATAAGCGTGATATACAAAATTCTCGCGTGATACCGCCGGGGAGCAGCAGCAGTAGCAGCAGCAGTAGCAGCACCCAAGCGGAAACGCGAGGTCACGGCAAATCGATATTCTAATTAATTATACTATACCGAATTATAGTATTTTCTATTTACTAATAATTATTATACATGCATATATTCATGTATAATACGCGTCGTAATATACCAAATCAATTGACTAATCAATTTTTTTTTTTATTTTATTTTATTTTTTTCAATTTTCTTCTCTTCGCCCGGAGTTTTTTCTTTCCACTTTTTCTCGTCTCGATTTCAATGCCGTTATTTAACGGATACAGGGTATGCATAAACAGGGTCTCATTGAATGTCAAGGGATCGAAAATCTCGGATGAGAGAGAAAGAAGAAAGACAAAGAATAGCGGAGCCCGCGAAATCTGATAAAACGTGGCGCTGGATCTACGAGCGAGTTTAGTCTGCAGCGAGAAGAAGAGATAAAAACAGTAAAGAAAAAGAAATCTTATTCTCTGTTGGCTGCTGCTGTTCCATGCTACTACTACTACTACTACTATACTGTGACGAATGTATACCTACTCGTGTAAATCTACGGGAAAACTCCCAATACAACGCTATTCCTCAGTTTGACTTTTCCCTTTTGCTAAGCTACACACACACACACACACCCTTATATATACTTGAATATATATATACACCTTCCGATACATCGTGTCAAATTTTTTCTTTACTTTTTACCATTTCATTTTATTCATTTAATCATGACATTGAAGTCTGCATCGTTGGAACGCAACGAAATCCAAAAAAAATTAGTTTAAATGTATCAATTTACCAAAAATGATCCTGCTATCTTTGAATAGTGAAAACGACTAGAAATAACTTGAAAAAGTTAATAAACCTAGTAGGATTATTTTTATGCTGTGTATATTTTTTTTAAATTTACGTTGAATTTCGTTGCGTTCCAACGATGCAAACTTCAATGTCATATTTAATCGTTAAAATTTCTACTGAATTACATTTCCGTAACGATACTATATTATTAGGTGCGTGATTTAAATTCTCTTTTCCTTTTTTTGTATTAATTTGTGAATTTAATTTCTCACAGTAGTTATTCTGAACTGTAAAATCCAAAGTTCATTTGAATTAGAGTGTGAAAAAAGATAGAGTTGAAAAAAAAAAAAAAAAAAAAAAAACAGTTCGCAGACTCCACATCGTGGAACAATATTCGTGAATTAAATTTTTTTTTTTTTTTTTTATCTTTTGCATTTTTTTTTTTTTTTTTTCTTCTATTTTTTCGTTTTATTTTTCGTCTCTCTATTCAGATTGGAGGTAATCCAATTTTCTCATTACAATAGGGTACACCTTGTATGCGGTCGTGCCTGATCCTATAGCGAAGCCCTCTTGCTCAGTTTCCACCGGCAGCTTCTCGTGATTTAGTCTCTCTAGTGAACGGGACCCCCCGACCCCGAGGTCCACGAGGACCCGTTACCGTCCTCCTATATTAGCCACACGTATGTGCAGTAGGTTACATACGTGTCTTGTACACGGATTTCCAAACAGTAGCGTAGAGCTGTCTAATTTTATCCGTACCGAATTTTTCTCTCAGTTTCTCTAATTTTTTAAAGAAAAATAAAAATAAAATAAAAAAATAGAAAAATTGGGAAATTTTGCTCATTCGATGCCACGTCATTATTCGAAAACCTTTTTTTTTTTTTTTTTTTTTTTTTTTCCCCCGTTTTATGAGCAAAATCAAACCCAGATGTTATACGGACTACTAATAGTGTGAAACTACCAGATCGGTCTGTGCGATCACGATCCCGCGACTCTCGCGTTCTATCGTTCGCGGAATAGCGTGCGCTATGAAACGTGCGGCCAAAAGGCAACCTGCAAATTGCAAAGCGAATACCTGCTCGTGGTAATAACGGAGTGAAGGATTTATGCAGTTTTATATTACAAACGACGGTATGGTAGTAGGTGGTAGGTAGGATACGAGGGATATACATACATCTATATATATATATATATATATATATATATATATATGGTTGTCAACCGTATGTGGATTTATTCGTTCGAAACGCAGGGGGCGATAAATTGTTTTTTTTTTAAACGTTAACAATTATGAATTATCAATTTCTTGCCGATTGATATAAAACTATACCGAATTGAAATCCCACCAATATTTTTTTGCAATTTATTTTCTTCTAATTTTTTTTTTTTTTTTTTCTTCTTATATATTATATAAAATTGAAAAAAGGCAATAGACGAGTCATTTCGATAAATTTCACCATGTACAGCTTGCCCTCGAATTTCCTGTTACATTATGAAGCCTTTTGGCAATTATAAAAGAGGACCGCGGATTCGAAATTATTGAGGATTAAATTCTGACATTTGACCACGTGTATAGGTGAAATAGTTTGTTCAATTTGTTCAAGGGGTATTATAGACTACGTGATGGAATTTATCGGCCTGGTATATAGCTGGTAGGTATAAACAGAATATTTGAATCGGTGAATTTCATAGCGTGAAATTCAAAGGCAGCAATTATCCCCGTGGAAAATTGAACGTTTTTAGTTTTCCTTTATTATAACATATTCGGGATATTTCTATGGGATATTTTTCGTTTTATCTATGTGATGATTTAGCTTTGAAATATCCAATAATTGTGACGATTACCTCTAGTAGAGCGCCGGTGGATTGCAAATATATTGAAAAATATTTTCAAATCGCTAATAAATCGTGATTCGAAAATATTTTTTGACTAAAAAAAAAAATTCACATTTTCTTTAATTTTTATCATCGAATTAACCCTGTGACAGTATTATACTGCCGACGCATCAAGAGTCAAGACTGTTCAGGAATTTATCGGTGACAATTAATTGACAAAATCCCAACGGCGAAGGACGGTTCGCTAATTTTCAATTTAGCGCGCGACCACCGTAAAATTGGCAAATTCTCCATCTCCAACGTACGTACATAGGTATATACGTACATATAACATGTGTATATGCGGATGTACTCCAGGACATGGTCTGGCATCAAATTCGCGAACATATACTGCTTTCCGGCAATATAATACTCTCTAAATTTGAATCAGTGAAAACTACTGACAATCAGTGAATATTCACTGGTTTCCAGTTATAAGCCGGTCACTGATCCGATTTATAACTGGAAACCAGTGACTATTCACTGATTCAAATTTAGAGAGTACAGACTGAAAAATCGGTTTCAAAGAAAACTATAATATGAAAGAGTTTTCAATAGCGAATCGTTTGTAGTTTTATCGCGACAAAGCTGTGGCTAATTTTCTAATTTTTAACCAAATTTTTCAACCCATCGCTAAATCGAATTTGCTACACATACGTAGGTAGTACCTACAGCCGTCACTGATCTAACTCGATCGATTTAGGAAATAGAATTCGGCTAGTTTCCGCCTTGCTGAACTCGCGAGATCCCGGTATCCGATATCCAAATTCTTCGATTCTACATCGAAAAAATATTGGAGCTGATTTGTACAATTTTTTCGTATTTTTTCTATGCCATCGTTAGGTATATTAGATGTAATTTGAATTCGCTGAGAAAATGACCATCAATGATAATTTTTGCTAATTAAAAGATCATAGCAAACCTTTTCAATTAAGGTATATGTATAAAACCAACGACGAATTGTTGAAGCTCAAGGCATTATTCCTTATTTTCGTTATTGAATTATGTGATTAAAGGTACGTTGCGACGCGGCGCGAGACGGAGGAGATCTATCGTGTGCCTGTTGTAATATAATCGACGTTGGTGACGGTGAAATCAAATTACTTTCGCACGGTCGACTAAATTGCGTTTGTGATAATCATTTGAAGTAGCTATTTTTTACCTTTATTCTTTTTTTCCCTCTCTCTCTCTCTCTCTCTCTCTTTCTCTCTCTCTATTTCCTCTCTTTTTTTCTCACTCGTAATCGGCGGCTGGGTGCCAATCCGGCATAAAATATGGGAAACGTGACATGAATAATTCCGAAGTTGAAAATGCGATGTGGCATAGCCAAGTAGCTGAATATACATATATACATACACTCATTCATTCACCCCGCCCTTATCTTATATCCAAGCTAATCAATTTCATTTATAAAAGGGTCCAGGTCCCAGGATATTAAAAAAAGATTATTTCCGTTTTATCGTATACCACTGCTTAGCCGCCTATTATCTCCCTCTCAGTAGTAGGTATACCACGTATAAGTGGATATATCTGATCTTCACTATATATTTTTTTGATGTAGAAACGTGCGCGGTTACATTAAACCGTAATTAAACGCTTTCCGGAATTAATCAACGGATTTTTAATTGACACGTCGCGACGTCGAATACATAATCATTAAAAATTGACAGCCATTAACCGAGTGTGCGGTTTCACCCACTAACGATTAGCTAATATTGATCAGAACCTGCAGGCATAGGTACCTCCTACATGTGACTTGAGTGAATAAAAAAAAGGTATGCACCTAGTGAAGTGGATGGTGAGGCGCATAGAGCTACTTTCGTGGAAAAATGGTAAAGTGCTTTATCGATATCTGGATTAGTGGACTAAAACTATAAATATTCTCTTATCGTAAACATCCGGTTAAATTTAAATCGCAATATTTTCCGACAGCTTTTCATCCGTAAAATTGATAGTTCAAAGCAGTGGAAAATCGCCAAGCTTTCATCCCTCATATATTCTCGTCTATAATAGTATACATATATATAGTTCGACGGATTTTTACAATTCTTCAATATTTTCTTATCGATTTTAAAATTGTTGATTTTTTTTTTTTTTTTTTTTTTTTTTACGATTTATCACATATATTATCAGCCTGCATGTAACGCACCTCTAAATCGTTACAATAATTGGAAATCGCTTTTCCGAATTTTACAACAGGCAAATTTTTCCAATATTATGTTCAATGCCTGCAGGTGTGACGCGAACCGAAAACCGTCCGATGTCTCAATTTTCTCGCGATTTATTTCACGAGAAAAGAACCTTTCAGGGTAAGATATTCCTCTCGAATATGTTCCAACGGATTGTCACGATCTGTGGTATAATATGAAGTTATAGAGCTCCCGGTGAGGCTGCAGGCCCAAGGGCGTAGATCGTATTCCCATATGTTAGAATCGCTTGCGGTTTGACTAACGAAAAATCTTTTACAAAAAAAAAAAAAAAAAAAAGAAAATAAAATAATAAAAAAGAAAAAAAAGAATTTTTCATCTCTTCTACGAGAAAACACTTTACCTACTCGCCACCGAGTGGTGGTTGGTAGCTGGTACTATACAGTAAAGGCTCAAGGGCTGCTTAGCAGGCGTTGGTCCTTAACAAGCGGTTCTCCCACCCTCAGTTCTGCCATTCCTCTTTCACGAGAGGACAAGGGGAATTTTGATCCTCAACCCCCTTGGATTTTCCCCCTTCCTCTTCTTCTTCCCCTTTCATCCACTCTGAAACCCATACTGAAACACGGAACAGTGAAAACGGAGCGGGAAAATCACCCCTCCTGATCCTGCAGGACAAACTCACTCCCCTTGTTGACAGCGACAACTGCTGCTGCTGTTGCTGCTGTTGCTGCTGCTGCTGCTGCTGCGACGCTCGCGTTTTCGCTGTGATTTACCTGCTGATAATTCGCGGACTGTATAATACACCGTATAATACATATAGTGTGTATGTTATAAACCTGAGAGTTTCAATTTCGGATGGTTACATAACTAACTAGACGCTCTAACGTGGGTGAATATTTTACAGTGATAATCGACGCGGGGGCGTATAGTATAGCAATTCATCATCATCAAAGATTATCTGAAAATCACCGACTATGCGTGTATTAGGTACTATAGATAAAAATGCACGGATAAATTTTCTTGAATCAGATGAAAAAAAAACTCATTAATCTTGTAACGATTTTTTTTTTTCTGTTTTTTTTCTGTTTTTTTTTTTTTATACCGAATATATATATATGATATGTTTACTGTGGATTCAATTAATTACGATTTTCTAAAGCCCGTCTCTGCAATTGACGTTTGATTCGACGTTTTTTCTTTTTTTCTTTCTGTTGAGGTATTTTCACCGTGTTTTTTTTTTTTTTTTTTTCTCTCTTTTTCCCTTTTTTTTTCAACCCTGGTAACGTCGAGGTTCAGAACTCACCGTCAATCAACAGCTTTATGAAATCGATCGAAGCGAAACCACTATAGTCGATAAAATTTTCCCCATATTTTCGAAGCCTTATCATACTACTTGCGGATCCAGGTCGTAGGTAAAATCTTTAGGAAAGAAGCGCGGGTGCGAAGAGTCTGTCAGAAATTGTGACAAGAGCGGAAATATTCCGCGAGGTGAATCCGATTCCGTTCGTTTCCTCATTCTATATTCTCAATCCGTCATCTTTCACTATTTTTTTTTTTCTTTTCTTTTTTTTTTCCATTTTCTTCTTCTTTTTTTCCACCGATCCAAGTTTCTTTACTTCGATTCTTACCAGGATATATCTTCAAACGAAGATGGTGTCAAGTCTGCCGGAACGACGCCTTGCAATTCGTACGAGGCGTTGAAATGAATTCGAAAACGTCTCTTCCTCTAGTCCGTCCGCCGCCACTTTCTTTCACCAACGAAAATAAAAAGCTCTTTCACGTATCAACGTATAACATACATATCATACGTTACATCGATATATATGTATATATATATATCTGCGCCCGATTTCACGCTTGATTTAGGACCAAGTGATGGATATCGGAGAATTTCACATCCAGATATATATATATATATGTATATATATTTACGTATTATATGTATATGTATATAATATATATATACATGTGCTTTACTTTCTTGCCTATAAACTAACCAGCCAGCCATTCAGCTAGACGGTGAAATATTGCCATCTGTGAAATTGGCACGCGTGAGAATTAGTCCTTTAGTCACTTAGGCAACTGAGACTTGGCGCCTCTCTACTTCACTTCCCTCACAGTACCCAGCTTCTAGGACTTTAATCTATGCGGCAGCCACTGAGAGCACAACGGTTAACAAATCGGTTGGTGCTTTGCGAAATTAACAGCTTTAAGAGAGACAGACTTTGCTCCGATTTACCTCACTCTCTCTCTCTCTCTCTCTCTCTTTCTATTTACCTCATACTCCCAGTTTTCCCTATCGTGACGAACGTGACCTGTACGCATGATTTTCTACTCAGCCCGATAAAATTCTATAGAGATTCGCGGGAACGAGCTCGAAAGGTACGAAAGCTCGTGGGGAAATCCCGTAAAATTAACAACTCTTTAAACTCAAATCGTAGCGTGACGAATAATGGGAAAAGTCGAGAGAATAATGCGATCCTTATTACCCAGATTCTACAATCTGCATATTATTTCACTAGCGGAAAGATGTTTTTCTCATAACGAGAGCTTTGTCTTCATTCTTTTGTAACAGATCTTGCCGGTACAGTTGCAGCATCTATCTTATAATTAAACGCGTCAAAAAGCACAAGAAAATTATTATGCGAGTGAACGTGCCTCTGTGTCACCGATGAAAAAACTATAACATCTTCTTATTCTTCATCTCAATTTACGGTCTTGAATTTAAATAATAGATACATTTAGTAGAAACGTCTTTGTTCGACGGTTATCGTCAACGAGCTTTTGTTTTATACTATACTATCGTATTATTATTATATGGGTAGGTATATACTAGGGGTAGATTTATACGTAGCTACGTAAAACCCTCATTACTACAACTAACGCCTGATAAGTAAATCATAGGGATTATATAAAATTCACTTAATTTTTTATGGGAGTAAAACTGCCAAGTTATAGCTTTCCTCAAGATATACATTTACATTAGACCGGTTCAAAAAAATCGACTATTCTTTTTTTTTTTTCAATTTTCGCATTGAAATACTTTTTGGGGGGGTGGGAAGATGCCTGTTAAAAGCGGAGCTCTTAATATTAAGATTTAGAGGTCGCTCATCGCGGATTTCTATTTTCCATTTGAATAGCATAGGAAATTTTTTTTTTTTTTTTTAATAATTTTGTAGCTCACAAACCAATTAACAAATCCAAATGACTCATACATATTTTCATAGCAAATTGAACACTCTACAAAAAGCATCTCTTATCATTTTTTGATAAATTGACTCCTTCCAAAGTTATTCAAGCTCAAAGTTCAATTTATAGTTGAGTCAACTATTTTTTTTTTTGTGATTTTTTTCCCACAATGATAGATACATTTTTTAGATTGTTCAATCCCCTATCAAAATATGTAAGAGTCATTTGGATTTGTTCATTGGTTTGTGAGCTACGAAATTCTGAAGAAAAAAAATAAAATTCCTATGCTATTTAAATGGAAAATAGAAATCCGCGATGAGCGACCTCTAAATCTTAATATTAAGAGCTCCGCTTTTAACAGGCATCTTTTTTCACCCCGCCGAAAGTATTTCAATGTGAAAATTGAAAAAAAAAGAATAGTCGATTTTTTTGAACCGGTCTAATTTACATGTATAGTACTACCTACTTGTATTTCGGAATTTTGTCATCCCTTGCGGATGATTTTTTTCTGTTTTTTTTTTTTTTTTTTTATTTCTTTTTTTTTTCACCTATCAAAAGAACCGCGGCAGTGGAACCAGAGTCATCTATAAGCAACCTCGGAAGCATCTACACCCATAACGTGACCGCACCACTTGCCCATAATTTATTCTGGTTACAGCCTTCCTTGAACCACAAATTGCCCAGCTATTCGGCCGATACGAGGTGGTCCAGACTGGTTCTGAGCCTTGGAATTGGAGGCTGCTCTGAGAGATTTGCGGAGGGCATTCGACGCGCGTGTATTATAATATTTCATGATTTACGATCAGCGCAGCTTCGAGATAATATACGAAATACTTGAGAGAGATAAGCTGCTCGTTTTCGCTCTTATAAAACATATATAGAATTCGAAAATTTTGATCAAATATAAAATTGGTATGAGGTACATATGCTCTACTCTGGTTCTATTGCTGTCGAAAAAAAAAAATAAACAAAGAGATTTATACCAGTTCGTGGGATGAGAGTTCTCACCTGCAGTAATTAGCGAATATATTTCATTAACAATATATGCGAACGATATTATTGAGAGGCCAGTTTAATATAATAATTGATTAAATAGAGTATCTAGATTTCGTTTTATACATATACGATACGCAGATATATATCTTCACTCCTCCACTTACGTGATCGTAAATATATTTCATTTCCAGAGAAGGAGGAGGACCGCACATCTACTACGAAAGGAGACTTGTTTTTTACGTTGGAGATAGAATTTCCTATTTTTTGGTAAGTTTTACATAAAAAAAATATAAATAAATTTAAAGCTTCACATATTCACTTTCCTAAATCGTGGGTTAATAATTAGTTATAGGTTTTTTTATATTTTTTTATTATAAAAAAAAAATTGAAAATTAGGTAACGATATTTTGTGTAGTAGCAAGGTACCTATGTACCTATAAGTCAACGAGTACTACCATGTACCCGCACACATCTATATTTTCGCATGATGAATTTTTACTATAAAAACTGATAAAGTTAGGGGGAAAAAAAAAAAATTCATTTTTCCAGCTTATGTCGTTCCTCCGCAAGGTAAAAATGATCAATCTTCGTAACAAGGGGATTATGCACCCCGATCTCTTCCTCCTCGTTTATCCACTATACCTACTACTCCCGGAGACCCGTCTTTTCTTGTTATTATTATTTTTCTTTTTCCTTCTTACGCGGAGGTTTTCTTTGAATAAAAATTATAATAAATAAATTATAACTTACATTATTATTCAGTTTTATGTAGTATATACTATATTATATATATAAATATGTATAAATATGTTTATGTAATGTCAACTAACCCCGATGAGTAGAAAAATCTCATCCCATCTCTCTCGTTGACGAGGTAAAAGGATCGGTTTTTCAACTTCGTTTCTTCGCTCTTTTTTTTTTTTTTTCCCTCTCTTTTTCTCTTTCTCTGTCTTTCTCTCCCAGCGATATATCTATATGTAGAAAACTTGGTATAAATCAATAAAGACAACGCTAGCGGCTTGGTAACGGGTATAACCGCGCGAATACCGGCGATTTCATATTCTCTGTTTTTATTTTTTAACCATATATCCCTTTTATACCATCCAGGTTGATTATTATTTCTCGGTTCATCATCGGTAAGTCAATAGTCGAAGGGCATTACCTAACCCGTGAGAGAAAGAAAAAATTCTCTAATTACATAATGACAATATTGTTGCTCTGAAAATTTTACCTTATGAACTGTATTACTTGGCTTTTAGTGCGTAGTCAGGTAACGTCGACGTTTTAAAAGCTACGAAGAAAAACATGCGTCTTCTCTTTTTCCCTTTTTCCTTTCGTCTCTTTTTCTCTGGCTTTTTTTTATTTTTTTTTTATTTTTTTTATTTTTTTTATTTTTTTTTTTTTTTACTCCTCTCTCTACTAATTATGCATATTTATTATCACTTGTAAAGTAGAAGGCGGCTCGGCTCAGGCATCTAGGTACTATATACCAAACGACGAAAACGACCACGAAAAGCCCACAAATCGCCGACCACAGACGAGTCACTCTCTCCTAATGATAAGGCCTTATTCTCTCCCTCAACTTTCACACTTATTTTATACTCTACAAGATTTTTTTTTTTCTTTTATTTTTTTTCAGTTTTTTTTTTTTTCTTCTTCTTTCTCTCCCTTTTTACAACACGACCGTTAAATATTACAATATTAAACATATTATATATATTTATATATATATATATATTCAGTAATTATCACCTCCTTACTCCTTTATCTCGTCCTTTTATTATTTATATTTAACTAAAAGAAGAAACACGAATGATGAATCTTCATCACCGATTCAACCATGCGGCTTAATAATTTACATTCAATATAATACGAATTTGTTTCATCCTTTTTTCTCTCCATCTCTCTCCGAACAAAATAATTAATAATAATGATAATAATAATAATTATAATAATAATAATAATAATAATAATAATAATAATATAAAAATTACAACAGTGGCAATGGCGATAATTTACAACGTAAATAACAAAGCAGGTGCTCTTTGCACAAGATGACATTTTTCCATTCTACTTCCTTCCTTATTTCATGCTGCAACCTTGTTCGGGTGATTAATCTTCTTATTTGATCTTATTATTGTTATTGTTATTATTATTATGATTATTTATGGTATTTATTATTTCTTTTTCTTATATTTTTTATTTGATGTTTTTTTTTTCTCTTTTCTTACGAATAAATGCGAAGATCGATTAGATGTCGTATTAAATTTAACGAGGGCGACGACAGTCCCCACGATAAGCTGCTGTCAGAGAGCGTATAGTGAACCTCGTCGAAGACGTTGTTGAAAACGACAACGACGACAACGACGACGACGACGTCGGTTGAAGACACCAAGGCAAGACAAGACGACATGACGGCCACTCGGAAACTAGGGCTTCCAAAGTCTCGGGACAGATGATATGGACGAAGCCAGACAACCTTTCAACGTTTATTCAGTCTAATTGCCTCTGCGTTTAATTACACCAGACAAATGTTTTTCTCATACCTTTAGTGTAGAATTGAATAGTAATACCGGGTCAGAAATTTGCAATATTTTTTCAACCCCACATCAAAGGCCTTGTTCAACCTTAATACCAAAGTATCGTATCGTATCGTGAATGAAAGAACGAGTAAAGAAATGTCCAATCCTTTCACTGTGCAGCGATACAGTAAAGTATAGTTTAATTAATTCATCGATTATTTGATGGGCGTCTGAAATTCAATCAATTATAAATCCATCAGCCATTTCGATAGACCGAAACCCCCTTATAGTGACGTTCAGTCATAAATTGAAGAGCACTTATCCCAGACTATATGGCACAGAAGCGTGTGGCTCGCATAGATCCTTGACGAACCGAAGTGGTAAAGGGAGATCCACTTCAAGTTCTGTGTTCTCTGTTCTCTAGAGCAATCTATACTTCTACTTCTACTTTTACTTCTACTTCTACTTCTACTTCTACTTCTACTTCTACTTTTGTACTCTATATACCTCGACGTTGTGGAAAATCAAATGGCATTGACGTTGCCAATGGTGTTGGTTAGGAGTGACGTCAAGAGCACAGAGGCCTTCTTCCGTACTTTTCGATTGTCCTTTCAGCAAGCCTTGAATGAATGTTGCGAGTTTTACGAGGTGATGGATGAAGATGACTATATGTACTTCAGTCCCATCTCTACATGTCAGAAAATGAATAAAATAAAAAGGAACAAAAAAAATAAAAAATCTTATATACCTTCGCCTTAGCCTTTCGTGTATTATTTCACCTAGTTCACGGATTTCACGGATTTATACCTTACCTTAAAGAGAGAGATTGAAAAAAAAAAGAACCTGATTCAATGGGGGTTCCCCTTCAATATGAATTTTTTTTCTCGGCACTCATATACCTACACATCCTTTCAAATAGCGAACGAAAAAGGAGAGCCCAAATTTTCATTGAAAGAATTTTTTTTTTTTTTTTCTATCTACATTAATTAATCCCGCACAAACTCAAAAGAGACAATTCAACCCATTAGGCACGACCTCTTTTCTGACCCGTAAAGTTTTTTCTGATAATAACCGCGCGGGGACATATACCTATACTAACCACTTAAACCTTTCATCGCACTTGTGAAAATCTGCGCTTCTTTCGAAGCCAGGATCGTAATTAACCTTCATACTTATCTACACCCTGTATATAGAAACGTGTAGGTACCTATATACGACCGGTAGGAGTAAGCGAGTTGTTCTATCGGCAGGATAATATCTAATTGGTAAAGTTACTCAGCATCCTCGACGACTATATTGCAGGTATATATATGTGTGTGCACAACTATTGCATCAGAAATCGTTTATTATATCGACGCGCGATACGAATAACAGCACATTTCAAATTCCGGGTGGAAAAGAGCACATTTCAGATTCCGGGTGGAAAAGAGCACGTTTCAGATTCCGAGTGAAAAAGAACATGTTTCAGATTCCGGATGAAAAAGAACACGTTTCAGATTGAGAATGAAAAATAGCACGTTTCAGACTCACTCGAAAACTAGGACAATTCAGGCCGGAGCGAATATTACTCGTTAGTAAATGTCAGGTAGGTTTATTATGAAATTGGAAATGCACAATTATGCACAAAAACTCGATTCAATTTTATCATTGAATGATTAATTCAATCTTATAATAAACCTACCTGACACTTGCTAATAAGTAATATTCGGTTCAACCTGAATTGTGCTAATTTTCGAGTGAATCTGAAACGTGCTATTTTCCATTCTCAATCTGAAACGTGTTCTTTTCCATCCGGAATCTGAAATGTGCTCTTTTCCACCCGGAATCTGAAATGTGCTGTTATTGGTATCGGGCGTCGATATTATCTGCAATATAAGTTCAGTAAAATAAATTTTCGATTTGGAAAATAAATTTTCTCAATTTTTCTTCACTTATAAATATTATAAGACGAAATTAGAAAATTTGCCAAAAATTTGTTCAGATTGAATGAACGAATAAAATATTTGTATATGCACATTATTTTAGCGTTTTTATAGAAAATAATTATTTCCACAGTGTATATATATATGTATGAATATAAATCCGCTCAAGTTAACTTGCCGACGAGAATATATATGTAGAGGTGTACCCCCGTTTGCTCTACTTCAATCCTCGAAAACAATTGGACAAGGAATAGTCACGTAACACGCACTGCTGCAGTACATTTCACGGATTACCGTACGTGTACCTTGTAAATGCATATAAGTATACATATACATACACCAACACAAATGCAAGTATATGTACTATACGACTAAGGTACTGGCCATTGTCACTGCAATAGCTAGAGTACAACGCTGCAGCTCTACCGGATCTACGATTGCACCCTACCACACCTCGGTGAACCAAATGGCCTATGAACGTGACTTTATTAGGGAATAGAATCTCGCTTGTTACGCAGTATCGAATGGATCGATAATCCGTTTCCGAAAATCGTACAAAATGATGATAATAACTGTAATAATAATAATAGCAATAATCAGTAACAACTGTAATCACGATTATTAGGTATAATTAGCTTTGTGACGATCATAGAATAGCGATTTTACGTATTTTCTCATCGTTTGTTCGATCGTCGAATATATATTTCATCGCTATAATTGTTATTTGAAAATCTGTAAAAAAAAAAAAAAAAAAAAATATCCATTCCTCGTTCTATTCACCCCGTAACAAGTACGAAAACAGGACACAGTAGGTGTAACGGGTACTTTGTAGGAGGCAGCTCGGGGTATAGTTTATCTTTATTTCGTTTCGGTTCCGTGGTGTTTTTCCGCACTGTGTTCACCGCGTCAAATGCCAGACTATTTCAGCTTTATGAATTGCGATTTTAATGTGTGCTGAGAATGAAAAGTGTGCTTTGCGGAAAGCATTATAAACGATGGTAGCCTGTGGGTATATAGGTGGTAGCCATGGCTGTAGCTGCTGTACACAGTTACTACCAGGGTGCCGTAACGGTACCCTGTTACACGTAAACATGACGTTGTCAGGGAATAAATGATCGCTTTTTCATAAACGCTCGACTGCCCTATACACCTACGTACTATATACGTATATATATACATATACATATACATATATGTATATAATAAAACCGGATGCAGGCGTAAACCCAACATCTGTCCCGTTCCTCTAACACCGAACCGCACCTTTACATTTCACCGCTATGGGGTAGCCCGATGATTCTTCCTTTACCTACTCATCGGGGGACCCGAATTCAATCCCTCATCCATTGTACCAAAGCTACTATGGGTACATATGTCGGCCCCTCGGACGTATAGCTGTGTAAAAATAAAACTGGAAACTTCATATTCTGTAATAAACAATTGAACAATTATTAATCAACCCTTCGAGTGAACACGTGGTAATTTTGAATTTGAACACGTTTTTCGATAGTTAAAACTTTTATTTTCGAATATACCGCGAAGTTTTGTGGAAGCGGAACGCTAGGGGTACCAACCCGAAATTTTTGCTATTCCATAGGCGTATAGGTCATACAGTAAACTGCAGCAGCAGTTTGGTAACTTACTACATGTTTCTAGTAAAATCACTAGAGATCACTAGAAATCTAGTGATCATTGGTCACTAGATTTCTGGACTAGAAATCTAGTGACTATATTTCCAGTGATTTCTAGTGATTTTACGAGAAACATCTAGTAAGTTACCAAACTGCTGCTGCAGTTTACTGTATGACCTACGCCTATGGAATAGCAAAAATTTCAAAGTTTTAAAGTTTGATATAAACTTGCTAAAAAAAACGTATTCACGTTTATTTCCAAAATATTCTATAGTTTTCGAGATATTTCTAGTAGAATATATATAGCTTCGCGTTAATTTTCACCCCATGTGGTTTTAGGGTTCGAGGAGGGTTAATGAAAATAATGTTTTTTTATTGAACTTCTCGCTGTTTCGATCAAAGAGCTTCGGTTTTTCTTCTTTTCTTTTTTAATCGGATCGGAGAAAATGAAAAGAATAAAAAAAAAAAAACAGGAAACGGTATAAAAAAAGCATGGTTTTCTTGGACAGGGGTAAGCCCTTTTTCCTGTGTACCAAAAATTCTAGTTCGCCTCGGATGTCTTATATACAGAAAGTCACATCAACCGTTCGAATATTGCTATGATATTTTTTATTTATTCATTTTTTTTTTTTTTCATTTCTCTTTTTTCACCCACCCTGTAATAAAAAAGTGTGATAAATCAAACCGAAGGTAACCCAGAGTCAGAATTCGACAAACTCCGACAACAGGGGTAGCCTCAAAGCAACTTGTAGGTATGTGAATTTTTTCTTTCACTCTTTTTTTTTTCCTTCTTTATTTTTATTTTTTTTTATTTTTTCACCTTTTTGGCAAAAATATTTTTTCGATCGCTCAGAGGCAACCCCTATTACACTTTTCAAAGGGATCTTTGTACGCCTTGGTATAAAAATACCATCGAAACGCCCCGTCCGCAACCTAAACCATAGAACCTCGAAAACACCCTAGAAAGACAGCTTCAATATATATATACATGTAGATATATATGTATGTAGATGTACATATTATGTTACGTAACATCTATCTACATACATAGATACATATGTATGAAATTTTTAAAACATGGAAAACGCAGGTTCCGTAAATTCGAATACATATACTGTAACATATATATACATATATATACACCTACCTCGTTTCTAAGGGAGGTTTGCCAAACATCATCCCATACATTTATACTCTCCTAGAGTAGATTCTATCTTTCCATAAATACTGGACGAGTCTTTTTGAAATATATACTTCGTTTCGTGTGAATCATACATATGTTATATATATTTAACGATGTTATACTATATATTATACCCGTGACACAGGAATGAATGAAAAAAAAAATGTCTTTTTTTTTTTTTTCAGTGCTTTGGAAAGGGATTATTTGATGAAGGTGTTAATTAATACAGTACTTTTATAAATCGAAAATTCTCCTTCAAGCATATAATATACTATATATTCCAAGTGACTTTTATTTCCAAGGGCACGGTGTTTCTGTATTAAATATTCTTCACTTTGAAATGTACAAAAAAAAAAAAAAAAAAGAAAAAAGAAAGAAAGAATAAAATAAAAAATAAAAAAAGAGTGAAAAGTTAAAGAGATCGTGCCGATTTGATTGGTGCTTCAAGAAGCAAGCAATTTCAATAATGCGATCGTGACTTATCGCGAAATAACTCTTGACGATAGAATTTTATATTAGTCTATGAAAAAGAATGAAGAAAACGTTACTAGTATGCCCGAGTGCTCGTAGAATAATTGAGCCACGTAGTACCTACCATGTAATATGCATTAAATCAGAAGCCCCCTTTTTCTAATAAGAAAAAAAAAAAAACTAAAAAGCTATGACGTTGGTGCGCATTGATTTCTCGGTCGGAAGTAATAATCTTAAATCTGAAGACGTAAGAGATGGTGGTGGGCGTGATGTGATGGAAAAAGTGAAAGAATCAGGAGCATGTAAAAAATAAAAAAAAAAAATTAAAAAAACGAGAAAAAGAAAAAGAAAAGAAGCAACAAAATGATAAAATAAAAAAAAATAAAATAAAAAAAAAAAAAATAGAAAAAAAAAAAGTTAATTTAGAAGAAACAGGAGATAAAGTTGCCCTGGGAGTTTTAAATTAGGAAATTGAGTAGATAGAAGCCAAGATATCTTTTTGCTCCCATGCCTTTTCTTTTTATTTTTTCGTTTTTTTTTTTTCTTTTTGTCTCTTTTACCCTTTTTCGACTACTATACCTAATATACCGAGGGTTAATAATTGCCAAGCGTTCCTCGTGCCTCACGGCGTCCCAAACACCCCCCCAGTTTCCTAATTAAATTACAAGAACAAACTACCCTGTAAGAACGAAAAACGAAATATTATTCAGTTAGGTATACCTAGGTATGTATACCTACTTCACACTTGATATCCATACCCCCTGCAGCAACAACAGCAAATTGTCTTCAAGGATTAATGTATTCGTTAAAGAATTCTAACTTTTTTTCCTTTCTTTATTTTTTATTTATTTTTTTTTTTTTTCCCCTCTTCTTCTGGTTATATATCGTCAAAAAAGCTACTGCGCTACCAGTTAATCCGAAGAAAAAGAAAAAGAAAAACAACAAACACAACTCCACAACTCTTATTGAAAAATAATTTTCTTTTTTTTTTCGGTTACATACTATAGTAGGTACACTGAGAAAAAGGTCTTGTTGAAACAACCAAAATTTGGTTATTATACGGTCAAAGACATTTTTTTGTTGGGCCAATCAAAAATTTGTTGTGCCAACAAGAAATTTAGTAGTATCAACAAAAATTTTGGTTGGCCCAACAAAATTTTGGTTGACTGAACAAAAAAATGTCTTTGACCGTATAATAACCAAATTTTGGTTGTGTCAACAAGACCTTTTTCTGAGTGTACCTGAAAGATACCCGACCCTGTTTTTAACACGTATTTACCCTCTAAAAGTAAAATGTCTTTTTGAAAAGTATTTCACCGCTAAAAATCAGCTATAGCAAAGAACCCGAAACCACCCCATATCTCATACCACCACCACCACCACCATGATCACCTTCAGAAGCTTCATTTAACTGAAACTAGGCGCGTGCGCGTATTAATATATATGCTGCAGTGAATTTGAGTTGCAGTGGCGAATTCTAGGGAGCGATTGAGGAGAGTAAGGCCTATTGTGTTCCTTCCAGCCTCATTGTAGTCCTGACGGAAGCACACGTATATACCTAAAATATATATAGTTATACCTATGTACTATACGTTAAGGGTGGTTTTATGGCAGAGGAGATGAGGCGAAGGGAATCCTATGAATACTTGGGTGAGTGCAGTATAATGCTAGACGTGATGATGGCCGCTAACAATATATGCAGTTACTGCCCATCTGCATCCTCCTGGACTTCCGAACAAGAACAAGAACTAGAACAAGAACAAGAACGGGAAGAGGACTTTTGCTACTATCTATATGAACCGAGCAGAGAATGTTATTAGCGGGTATATAGAGTATAGAATATAGAGAACAGAGTACAGCATACCAGTACACCTAGAAGTTAGATACTGGTATAGAGCTGTATACAAGAAATGCATCGGTAGCCGCATGTATATCTACAGGAAACAGACAATACCCGATGATGAATAGGAGCTCCAGAGTTATAGGAGTGCAGGGGATGTATCTGGCTGTATTTTGGGAATCATATTAAAAATTTGTGCAAGACATTATGAAGGGTGGTTGAAAAATTTTTGAACCTTGACTCGAGATTCCAAACGAAACCACTGCTGTGGCCATATACCTACACTGTGATTCGATACTGACATAACTCGAAACTTCAGACACCCCCTCCGGTATTATACGGGTTCTTAATTAGGATTTTAATTAATAGGGGATGAGTTAAGACTGGTTGAAGTACTGCACACCGACTTGAAACATGCGGAATTTTGTTATCGTGACGAACTGACGTCGCGACGGCTCATTAAAGCTCTAATTTTCTTGCATTGCATAATATTTGACAGTAAAAGTTATTCCATTGAAATTTAAGTTTGCGTGTTGTTTCTCTCTTATCTCATTTATTAAATCCAGCTGTTATACAGAAATTTTTCTTATGTAAAAGAAAAAAAAAAAAAAAAAAACTTGTGCAAAATATTATTTTCAGGACTGTTATGCTTGTATAAGACAAGAGTTTAAGTTTAAGCCAAGGAAAGAGATATCTTTGAAAAAAGCAATAAAAAAGTTTCTACGAGAACTTTACAGCGGGGGATAGTAGTACCTACATATATATAAGTCGCTAATAAATTATTCTAGATTCTCAATTTCCACTGTTAAAAACTGTTTTAATCAGACCAAGTATAAGTACACAAAAGACAGTCGATAGATAATTTTTATTACCGTTGAATATTCAAAAGATTGAGTAAAACTCCCTTCCCCCCGATCTCTTCCCCTCCTACAGGCTTCAAATAATTACTTAAGATTCCCTTTATTTCCTCATCCCTCTATACCCAATTTCGCAAAATATATTAGACATTTATCTCCCGATCAGAATATGGGCTAATTTCGAAAATCATACATGCGGATTTCTCCTCCCTTGATCCTGAGTCATCTGCCTTTCGAATTACTCGACAAACTCGGGTCGTATCTCGTATCGTATCCGGATAAAGAGATTAAGACGGTATAGTGTCAGACTCGGGTGAATATATTTAACGTCAGCGATATTGTACCCGGTAGCCGTTAGCCGTTAGCCTGTATATATGCGTGGTTGTAAAAAATCCCTTTCCAAGTTGACATTTTTGCGTAGGATTTGACCGCCGGATTAACGACGGTATTAATCAACGTTCCACGCGGTTCTAACAGGCTTAAGGAAACGAGTAGGTAGGCATGGCTGCAGTGAAGAAAACGGAGCAGACATTCTGACAGAAACGAGGTAGAGAGGAGAAGAGGAGAAGAGAGGAAAACAGGCAGTTAATTATATTATTTTTACAACGTTAATCTACCGAAAGTTGCGCCCCTCGAATGTCTAATTAGAAAGGAACAGCGGGAAGCGAAGAAGTGTACAAGCGGGAGAACAAGGCTCGAATGAATCCGGCTCCTCTCTTAAACTCATGGAAACACATTGCAGCTAGGCCTTAATTAAAGATCAAACCTCGGTACGGTATATCCTATAATGTATATATCTATACCGTTTCTGTAACGGTATTCTATATACTATATATATATATGGACCAATATATATACATATACGTGTATGGAACGGACCAGAATCTCGATATTATATATGCAGCCCTTGCTGCCCGAGGGAGATAAACCCCGATGCGTAATTCAACATTGCAGCATCGTTGAATTCCTCGCTATATAGATCGTAATACCTGGTTAGTCTTTGGATTAATTTCATTGTCTATCCTAAGACGGAAATTGGCAATTCTTGCCAGCAAACTGATTGTGAGCTTTAAATGTCCCTATATATAGGGTACAGGTTCAGAATCATCGTTAAGTAAGTCCCGTGGTTCGAGAATTAAGCCTGGAGCACAGACTTTTCGTTTCGGCTCACCTACAGAGATCGTGACCAGTGTACAGTCACTCACACGCAGCGCCGACCAATCACAGCTATGTGTGAACGATCGTGGCGCCTGTAGGTGAGGCGAACACGGAACACGAAAAGTCTGTGCTCCAGGCTTTAGATAAAGGGAGCAAGCGAGAGAGTGACAGTCACACTTGACTACGTTTCCTAAGTTAGTTACCTCCGGAGCTTTCAGCTTAAATAATTATAGCCAAGTCGATCCGAACGTCGACAGCTCGTGGTATTATTCAACTAGGTACTTCCTTGAGAGAAACCTCATGGTTTCAAATGATATAGTATACATATACATATATATATACGCGCACAGAGAGATGATAAGGCGTTGCAGTTGTTGGTACCTCTACCTTGTAATTATTATTGATAAAAAAAACTGTTGCTATAACTCGTAGCTAGTAACGGTACCTACACAGTATATGAGAAGATAATATCAGGGTGGAATTAATTACGCTAGCAAAACTGCGAGGCAAAACTAGCCAGAGATAATCTGTTATGTAGTAGAAACGGTGCCCTCCAACAACATCCCACGGGACAACGAATAGACGTACGAAAGGGATTTGAGGATAGAAAGAAAGATAGAGAATAAAATGAGAACAACTCTTCAATTATTTGTCATGCTATTGAAATTTAATTGGAAGTTAGTCGCTTTTGAAAAGCTTATCAAAAACAAACATGGTAGTTCGGTTTTTGAGGGCTCTTATATGCTGTAACTAAAAAGACTGCTACTTCATTGATGCACTTCTCGTTTACCTCATTTATGTATGGCATTTTATTTATTTTCATTTTCATTTCAGATATTAATCAACCAAACATTTGTACACATGTCTATAAAAGCTTGTAAAGTTGTGGTAAAATTTAATCAAAAGCTCATCTGATCGTCCCATCATGGTATGAAAAGGTATTGCATGGGTTACCCTGCAGTATAAGCAGCGAAGTCCAACGTTAACACGTACAAAAGTCTGTCTCGTTCCCTGTACCACCCTTTCAGTCCTTATTTCCTTCTTTGCTGGCATAGTTTTCCTTTAGCTTGCATACGGCGGTAAGGGTGGTTACAACTCTACACGTCCTCACATGACCGCTTTAGCTGACAATGAGTCTTATTGTCAGTTTAACGTTTCAGAGTGCTTAGCACAGCTCCGGTGACAAACAAAGCTTCAGGTTTACGTTAATATATATCCAAAGCAAGGTGTGTATGTATTTGCACCCATCAAACACGCACGGGGGAGATGAGGTGAGAGAGAAGGAGAGAGAAGACATAATGTCGCGTGTGTGATTTACTTCGGATTTTACCCGCCTCTCTCTCTCTCTCTCTCTCTCTCATCGTACTATGAAAACCAACCCTTCAGAGGTAACATGCGGTAGTGTGCGGGTATGTGCCGCGTCACATATGCGCCTGGGCATAACGTATGCACGTCACATCGCGCTGCGCTAGCTGGTTTCATCCGCACACGTGTGTAACTCGCTTTGTTTTCCCATTACCCTGATTATGAGGCTTTGCTACATTGCTCCGAACCGTGGCCTATACGGTCAAAACCACTCGACGTTACGTTACGTCGCGTAGCATACGGTAGCAAAAATTTAAACCTATATCTGTAGGTATAATGTATACGTATATAGAACGGAGTTTACCTTATAATCATAGATAATCCAAGCTACATATACATATACATATATATCTTAAGCCAGTTTAACTCGAACAGAAAATAAACCGGATCTTATCCACTGTACGATAAAATTTCTACGAATGAAATTTATGATTTTTTTAACAACTCAGCGAAATAATGAATCTTCTTATCTCCTTTTTCTCCGGGCTTATATCAGATCGGAACTGAAACAAGTATATCGATTGGAAGAACGTGCGAGGAATATAATATGCTATGGGTGTAGGTTTATGTGAAAAAAAAAAAAAAAAAAAAGGGGAAAAATATATAAAAAAAATAAACTGATAATCTACTTTGTTGAATATCTTCGACGTGCGTCTTCTTCGCCGAGATGATTTCCTGTCCTATGTAGCAGGGTTTAACTTCCGGTTCCTCTATGGGTGCTCTTATATATTATATTGTTATGCTTTATTTTTTTAAACCTAACTCAACTTAGAGTGAAACGAATTCAACTGAATTCAAAATTAGGTTTAATATATAGGTGGGTTATATATGTACCTACTTCGGAGTACATAAGTAGGCTAGCTTTTTACGTCGCTTTATTCTTCAGCCTCTGCACAACTTGACCCGATCTGGGAAGGTAATGCAAAGAGAAGTGTGGGCGTCGTGTACATGTGTCTTACGGACTTCTTATTCTTATACTTCTTCTTATTTTTATTCTTCCTATTCTTCTTCGTTATTTTATGAGTTGTCTTATTTCTTAAACCGGATCGTATAGCTTCGTTTCTTCTTTATTCTTTTATTTTTTGTCATATCAATTTATTACGCGACACTCCGCGCGCGCCTTGGGATCAGCCAATCCTTGTATGAATTTTTCAACGTTGTCCCCTTAATACTGATATCCGTTATTCTTGGAATGAGTATAAATTTAATCTGGCTTATCCTGGGGGCAGGTTTCGCCTCCTCACTCCCACCTTATCAAGAAATAAGAAAACGAAAAATATATGTATTCATTATTTTCTTGGAACATGATGAGCTGCGGTTGGAGATTTTTCTTCCCCTTGTATACGATATGATTTCTTTTTTTTTTTTCTCCTTCTTCTTTATTTACCGACAGTCGTATACCTATATTTATTATTTATAGGTACGTGTAACGTAAGCTTCTGAATAAAGGGAGCTAAATCGAGATATGAAAACTGACCGTTAAACAGCGTGGTAACGGCTGTCAGAAAAGCCTTTATCACATCGGTTTGATCAGAGGTTGGTAAAAAAATAAAAAAATAAAAAAATAAATATATATATATATATATACATTCCCGGGTGTATTGGCCTGAAGATAAGAGAGAAGGTAGGTATATCGTTTATCTGAAGCAAATAGCAGCAGCAGTAGTATAGCCTCTGAATGTAAATAATAATTCTTTACGCCTATTTGCGGAAATTCGGAAAACGAAAATCGAGAGGTACGAATCGCGTGTTTTATTGCCATCTTCAAAGCTTTTCGTTTCTCCATTTATAACAGCTTATGGAAAGCGGAAACCGCAACCCACCGTTTAATGATCGTCAAATTTCAATTATAAATGAAATAGTCGTAGCTCCGTGTCGGTTACGACCTTATCTTGTTTTATCTGTACACCGTTATGTTATTTCTCACCCTACTTTTACCCCTAAAGCTAGTTTTCCTCTTTTCCTCTTTTCCTCTTTTCCATCTTCACCATAAGCTACATTGAATTATTTTTCTTCCCTTGATCTTAACTTCAACCCTCTCCTTTTTTTTTCTCTCTCTCTTTATTTCCTCAAACGATTCTGCACCTCGGCACATTGACATTAAAATGAAAAGAAAATAAGAGATAAAAAAGCTGAAGTAGAAAAAGACGAAAGACGACAAGAAAACGACGTATAAAATAAAAGGAGAAATTTCCGGCGTGGCTTTTGAGAGGTAGCAAGCTTGGAATTTCCTCATAGTCTCTCTAACGTCACCTTCGACTAAATTCCTTGGTGTGTTTGTGTACCAAGGTAAGAGACAACTACATATACAGCTTCGTTAGTAACAAGCTTGGTACAGCAGAGGTAGAGGTAGAGTTTGGTAACCGGAAATGGCCCGATTCCATCTTCAATCTAAGTTGTGTTCCGGAGGATGAAGGTGCACGGCTATCTAGTCAAATATCCAGGAATACCGAATATAAGGAGCTACGCGATGATCATTCGGTATTTCGAAATCCTTGAGGCTTTTCAACGGCACAAATACGTTAATTAACAACGATTTATAATCGTCGCTAAAAACGTGTCTGATATATTTATCACTCCGTTTTCCAATACCTCGAACTATCGATTCCTAGAGCTACTATACCTCTGGGCTCTGAGTGACGAGTTGAACTGTTCTTCTCTCATACCTAAGGCAATTCATTGAACGAAATCCTCGCAAGTCTCGTATACGTCGTATACCTAATATATTTTCGAATATCCCTTTTACTCTCGTTCATATATTTTATCAGCCCTAACTTCGAGTAGGTACGTGTGAATTGGCGAACTAACGACAGCCTGTCAAACACACGCGCTCATATACATACATATATGCAGGTTTAAATTTGATATTTCGTTGACTGGATTTGGAAATTCAGAATCGATTTATTTGACACATAGCTAGGTAATAATAATTATAAAAATTTATTCATTATTTTTCACCAAAAAAATTTCACAACTCAAATATCGTCGAGGATAAATCTTTCACCCGGTTTATTTTCATCGTATATATATTATATACTACTACTAGGTACAAATCTTCGGGTCTAAAAGCTGCTATAATGGATCGTAAGATTAGGATTTTGCCTCTTACGCATTAGTAGGTCGTCGTATGATTACTACGCTTGGCTGTTCGGTCCTATACAGAACATCAGCTTAGAAGCGATTAGGGTAGTTGAATGAAAGCGGGACACATTTTTTCGCACTTGTTAGAACCGATTACGAATATAGAAATAAATATTTCGGGTTTTCCCCATGGATTAATTTCGGCACAATTTTTACCCTTGGTTGTCGTATTTTCTCTCTCTCTCTCGCTCTCTATATTCGCGTCTACCTGCAAATCAAGCAATACGAAGCAAGCAATTTTGATCAATCTTTTTTCCTCGGGTTAGAAAAAATAAAAAATAAATAAAAAAAACGTCTATTATACCTTTTGATATATATTCGAGAGTTCGATACAATCCTAGACCTATCTACGAAGGTACAGATACGAGAGGTGATAATAATCCGGCTCAATGAATCACCCTGTACGTGATAGAGATAGAGATAGAGGTATAGAAAATTCCTGCTGGGATTATTTTTATTTCCCTTCTTTTTTTTTTTTTATTTATTTTTTTTTCACTACACATATATAATACCCATACATATCCTCTAGTATTGCAAGGTTTGATGACAGGAAGTCAATAACAATGATCAACGATTGTATATATGAACCACGTAGATGATTATATATAGTATATGAAGCTTTATAATTCAAGACATCAAAGTGAGGATCAATGTTGAAATTATTTATTTACAACTTATTGGTTTTATTTTCACCAATCAATAATCAATCAATCAATCAATCAATCTCTTTTGTGAACTCTGTGCAAAATCGGACAGCAAAAAAATTGAACGAAACAAGAAATGAAATGAATAATAAAAATGAAATAAAAAAATTATAGTTGAATTGTGAATATTATAATAACAACCCTTTCTGCGTTACGAGGAAATTTTTCTTTTTTTTATTTTTTTATTTTTTTTTCTTTTCACCGCGTCTCTAACCGGTCGGAATATATATCGCGGGGATTCCATTTCATTAGATAATTACGTATAGATACGGATCATACAGAATCACTCGCGGTTGGTTTTCTGCTATCAGGTTACAAACCGAGCCGATGCCTCAGGCGCGATATTGACACGTTGCCAGCTAAGATCTGCGGGCACTTAACGCCAGGGTCAACTAAGGCGCCAGGGCGCCTATAACTACGTATCTTAGATGCGGGCGAGTCATAATATACGTGTAATATGTTCGTTTGAAATAGCTTGTGAAAATAAGAGAAACGAGGGTAAATTATTATAAAAAAAAAAAAAAAAAAAAAAAAAAAAATAGAAAAATCGTAAAATTTCGCGGCACCATATTTGGCAGAAGAAGTAAGTACTTAGTTCTCGCTTTCAAATCTTTGACCCAACTGACTTTTTCGCAAACGACTCTAGTCCGCATTGGTTAAATTTAATGGTAGACGTTCGTCGCGGGTGCACAAAAATAAAATTAAACATTTTCTAGTTCCTTCTTTACTCTTTTTGGTTTCTGTCTTTCTTTGGTTTTTCTTTTTCTCTTTTTTGGTGAAATTTTTTTTGTTTTTTTTTTTTTTCACTGTGAGTGTAAAAGAGTGAGGCATGACCGTAATTTAAAAGCGTACGCTGGTTTTCAGAAAATACCACCTCTACACCCTGGAATCTCTCCGGGACGCTTTTTAGCTGCTAGCTCGACGTCAACGTCATATTAATAACCGTTAGGAATTTTTAACTCACAGACAAATAATTATTACACTTAGGTATACCTATGGCGGATATGAGTTATATATATTTAGCTATTAATAATTTTTTGACCGCAAAATCCGATGATATAAATTCCAGATTCACGACTCTATATATGCCAATGATTATACAAACCCGAAATTTCGTTCTAGATCAATGCGAGAGAAAGATATGTAATTTTTGCCTGTCAGTCAATTCGGCCGAGTAATCGACTGAATCAATTTTCTGTCTATCTGTTAATTTTCAAGTTGAATACCCACTACTATACCCTTTTCTATATACATACAATTTTTCCTATACGTATATATATAGTACTTTTACCCTCGCACGATGAGATTAAACGCTCAATTGATTTCCTATGCGCTTTTAAACTCCGATTGACCATCGAATGAGCATATGTACGCGGGTGTAGGTACGGGTTAATCTCAATGCTCGCCAGCACAGAATAGGGGTTGCATTTATCGATACCAGATACCTACAACGTCGATGAGATGAGAAGAGGTGAAAATTTCCGGTGATGGAATGGAGAGAAGGAGACTGCGATTAAACGTCAGACCTTACTCAGAGTATATATATTTTTTTTATCGACATTACGTTCCTGTAGCTTCTCAACCCTGTATCAGAACGTTTTTTTTTTTTTTGTTTTTTTTATCACAGATACACGGAGAGCTGTAATTTCATATTCTTGCTTTTTTTTTTATTTTTATTTTTATCTCAAGTATAGATCATAGTATTAAAATACAATTTTTAACAAACACATAGAGATATACATGACGTCTGTATAAAAGACACGTACCCACCCTTATATTAGTTGTATATTGCGAAGTCTGCTGTACAGTACGTGAATAACAGAGCTAGAGTATAAACTTGTGAGTAAATTGACATACATATATAAAAGCAACGTTGGTACATAAATTACCTTCCTTGATCTTTCCCGGGGACGTCGTTATCCGTAGGTATGTTTCACCTAGCAGAGAGTGCAGATGAAAGAGCTGCCCAACGTTGTGTCGTAGTATAGAGAGGGTAGGTGTACCCCACGTCCACGAATCTCATCTTCTCTCGTCATCCTTCTATAGGGGTATGTGTACCATATAGGATAAAGTAAGGCAAGGAAAGGCAAGGCAAGGCAAGCCAAAGCAAAGCTAGGTACGTCACGTTTTACCTTATGTCAGGGATTTCTCACACCGAATAACCAGAGTAATTAATATTATCGCGAAAAACTTGAACGTTATCCGTTGTTAACTATATATGTAACAGATAAGTGCATATATGTATATATATAATATATATATATTAGACCGGTTCAAAAAAATCGACTATTCTCTTTTTTTCAATTTTCGCATTGAAATACTTTGGGGGGGGGGGGGGGGGGGGGGGGGGGGGGGGGTGAAAAAAGATGCCTGTTAAAAGCGGAGCTCTTAATATTAAGATTTAGAGGTCGCTCATCGCGGATTTCTATTTTCCATTTAAATAGCATAGGAATTTTATTTTTTTTTCTACAGAATTTCGTATCTCACAAACCAATGAACAAATCCAAATGACTCTTACATATTTTGATAGGGGATTGAACACTCTAAAAAATGTATCTATCATTGTGGAAAAAAAAATCACAAAAAAAAATAGTTTACTCAACTATAAATTGAACTTTGAGCTTGAATAACTTTGGAAGGAGTCAATTTATCAAAAAATGATAAGAGAAGCTTTTTATAGAGTGTTCAATTTCCTATGAAAATATGTATGAGTCATTTGGATTTGTTCATTGGTTTGTGAGCTACAAAATTATTAAAAAAAAAAAAAAAAATTTCCTATGCTATTCAAATGGAAAATAGAGATTCGCGATGAGCGACCTCTAAATCTTAATATTAAGAGCTCCGCTTTTAACAGGCATCTTTTTTCACCCCCCCCCCTGAAAGTATTTCAATGCGAAAATTGCAAAAAAAAAGAATAATCGATTTTTTTGAACCGGTCTAATATATATATACGATATACGTATATATGCACTATGCATACATCCTGAATTATTCCAACTTTCCATACAATGAATGAATATATAACATCATCTATCCAAGTATATACGAAGCTAGTAGGTAGGTATGTATGCGTAGTACGTAGGTATATTTGCATCCCTCGTTATGACCGAAGTACATACGTCCTAGTTTCACCTCAGTTCTTGGTGTGAATGAACCTTCAATACTCTGTAGTATATAGAGAAGGAGAAGACTTGGCTTAAAGTTGGGTGTACTCTTGGTGCATACCCTCCGGACATTCAGAACATCCTGTCGCGTCTGCTCGCGTAGGAAATTGTTCAACATTATGTTAGGCCCACTGTGCCAGCAGCCAGTGAATACCCTCCTGCATCTAGGAAAGTTGGATAAATTAAACAGTCCAGAACTCTGCAGTTTGCAGTAGAAATCCATGGATGTATGGATGTATGGATGGATGGGGAAATAAGGAAGAAAGAAAGCCGGTCTTAGAGTATATTCAATGAATACGAATGGATGAATGGCGCATGTTATAGGAAAACTTTAGCAAAGGATTTGAAAATTTATTTAAAGCTTTAACCTGCAGAAAATGTAGGTTTTATTTAAGTAATGAGAAACGCCTAAAACACGACGTTCTCTAAGGTGTTGTCCAGCTTTATAGTTAGCGAATGGGAATTGTTTAAAATAAATGTATGAAAGGAATATATGTGAAAAATTCTGAAGAAAGTAACCATTGCGATTTTTGTTTTTTTAATTTTTTTAATTTTTTCAACTTAGAATATACTTTACAATTGAAATGTGAACGTTAAATGGTGGTAGGTAACCTACTTCCATTTTTTTCTTACGATCATTCATAACGACATAGTAGGTACCTATATAATTTTATAATTCTGTTGGAAATTTTTCATCTCTCTCACGGCGCGCGGAGTAATAAGATGCGAGTCGCGGAGATACATATATTGGGGTAGAAATATATTTTGTTAAAAATACGTCAAACGTGGATCGGCATTTAATAATAATTCGTATGAAAACGTGAGGCTTAATAAAGTCTTGAATATTCTTGAATACCTAATTTTTTCGCTGTTTTGGGCCGCGGGGTTCGTTGGTTCGTTCGCAAAAGAAAAAAAAAAGAAAAAAATTACAATTTCTGAAACAAACTTCAAGACGGCCCACCGCATATAAGCAGCACTCGAAGAATGAAGCCAAGCGCATAATAAAAATCAAGTATACGTAAATGCCTTTGCCAAATCCCTGAAGATTCCAATTCTCAAAACTCTTTTCGCATCAAAGAAAATCCAATAAAATAAAATCAGATCAAATCAATAGATTTACAATAATTTACACGCATACATATATTACGGTGGTCCTTAATTTAATCATTTTCGAATTTCAACGCTCCCATGGGACAGGACGTTTCCAAACATTTGCAAAAAAAGTATAGCCAAAAACCCCAGGTTCCTATATCAAAGCCTTCGAATTTTCCCATTTCAATAAAACACGATTCGTGCAGACATTTAGCGGTTAATTTTTTTCCCTTCCTATCGCAGTCTGGCTCCAAAAAATCTCAAACTTGGTAAACTCCTTACCTGTTATCGTAGGTATTTCATAAAAATTTCGACAGATTTTCGAAGCTGCAGCTCACAAAAAAAAAAAAAAAAAAAATTCTTATCTCCAAATTGTGATAAATAGAATTTTGTCGTTAAAAACCTGTAAATTTTACACGAATACCTACTCCTATATAGGCAAGAAGTGTACGGAGTTACAGATTATTCAAAGCGATAATCCGATACGAAGTAAGAAAATAACCCCGAAGTACTAAAAATCGTGTGTTATATTTAAATGGGAAAGTTCTAAGGCTTTGGAACAGTACTTACAATTTAGATAGGAACTTTGGGTTTTGATTAAACTTTTTTTTAAATATATTTGAAGACGTTCT
Organism: Tenthredo mesomela; assembly: GCA_943736025.1. Taxonomy (NCBI): domain Eukaryota; kingdom Metazoa; phylum Arthropoda; class Insecta; order Hymenoptera; family Tenthredinidae; genus Tenthredo; species Tenthredo mesomela. The sequence continues at coordinate 2,873,320 of OX031015.1, forward strand.
GGCTAATGGGAGCATGGAAATTCGAATATGACCGAATTAAGGACTACCCTTAATATATACATATTATACATATGCATACATATATACATATGTACATATATATATGCGTACACACGTCGTCACATAAATTTGACACAAGTGTCGCAAGGTAGGCCTGTTAATGAGGTGGAATCGCGTGGGATTTGCGTCATTGGGAATTGTGCCCAGCTACAAGGCTGATTGGCAGGGTCTGAAGGGGGTTCTGGGAAAACCATGTTTCGGCTAATTGCGACGATTTTCAAGCGCTCGTCGGTCGAACGTTTCTGTGCGATGATTTGATTCCAGAACGTCCTTGGCAGCTTTTACAGAACAGTATATAGCCCATGCAGCAGCCCCTCTTTCGTATCTAGGGGGTTTCGAAAATTTCACTCGTTGAAAATATACAGTCGATATGTATACGATATGTAGGTATAATAATTGAGACTGAAACTTTCAATATATATAAAAAAAAAAAAAAAAGTAAAAGATCAATCCTGCGGATTTTGCATGTCAAAAAATCAGAAGACTTGAAAAAAAGAGAAAAAAAAAAAAATTCCCTCATCACTCATCTTCCCTTATTTTTTGGCATACGAAATCGCCGGAATGACTAGTTAGTTTTAATATACTCTAAATTCGGGGCAGGTCTCTAAGGTTAAAGTTTAGTTTGTTATAGTTTACCCTCTCATATAACACCTGCGGGCAAAGCTAATTTACCTCGTTGCGTATAAAGTTAATAATTTATTAGTCAGATATACGGACTGACCAACGAATGTAAGGACGGACGGACAGATGGATGGAACACATACACATATAATATATATACACAACTCGACTCCGGAGGTTTCGTGGCCTAGTAAATTAAGTATCAGGTCTCTCCTTTGTTTTATGCTTAGTTTCGTGCTGGTCACGAGCAACTATCTGATCGTATCTAAAACGTGCGGCTATCTTAGACACGTCACTTATTTTAGAAAGCTTTAACGACCGCGGTCAGTCTTTGGCGGCGCTAATACCGTTATACAACTTTTGTCCCTTATACACCTGAACCTTTATAAATAATTATCAAGTTGAACATAATTATAGTGAAGGTTTATCAATTATCAATCGCCCCCCCATTATCTGCTGCAGCTGAATGATTTTCTCTATTCTGAATACGAATGGCTATCCATTACTCGCGATCTTACTCCGTATTTCGTAATGTATACCTACGTGTGTGGAGGTTTGTTAATTATTTCGTTGGACAAATGGGAGTTTGTATTAGCCGACTAGATTGGTAGACCGCCATTACGAGATTAGGTCCGAAATGTGTATGCCTAGAGAGTTATTATTATTTAACGGACTTCCGTTGAGTGTCTAATAAAAAATTCTTGCTTCAACCATTCCTTTTACTTTTTTTTTGCCTGCCTGCTTTCCACCAACGTACCATATAGCTACCCTGCGAACCCTTAATAGTTATTGTAAGTGTAATTGCAATGGTAATTGTAATCGTTACAACGCAGTTGCACTCTTCCCAGTGGATAGAGAGATGCAGTTTCAAGAAATGAATTTCTTCTTTCGTTCCCTCAAGGCTCGAGCTCTTTTCTTATTAGATATACACGTGTAAAAAAATTAATAAGAATAAACGATATTATAATGGATACGTTGATGGATGATAATTTCAATTTTAAACCATCGCCATCGATAGAGTAGAAAAATATGGAATGTACCTAACTTGGATAATTCGAAATATACCTATTTCAAATAAAAAAAATAAAAAAAGAACTAGTCTGGTTTGTTGCCATGTTCTGTCGTCCTGTTTAAGCGAGGTTTATTCCCTTTCTCGAGGTATAATATTCCGATTTTATTAGATAAATGAAAAACGCGATAAAATAAGGGCCGACCTTTATCGCAACGTGTCTCCCAGGCAGAGAATATAGTAACGATACTCAGACATGCGATTTAATACGTTATACGATACTCACACACAGTGTGGATACCGGGGCAAAGTGGGCACTCTCGTATATAAAAATTGATAAAATATATCTAATTTTTTTTTTTTTTTTCTTGTTATCGATAATATATTTTTTCGAAAAATATATCATTCCACTTATAATGTACTATAACGAAAATAAATATAATTTCTCTCTGAACATTCCCTTAATTCACGTATAGAGGGTAAGGTATTTAAGGGAGGGACTGAGGAGACAAGAGAAATAGAAAAAAAAAAAAAAAAAAACAGGAAAAAGGAAGAGGGAACACAAGTATAAGTTGAACGAAGTGGGTTAAAAAATACTTGCGGTGAATTGGATTGGGCCACGTCCACGCCCCTGTAACTTTCATTCAAGTTTAGTTGGGATCCTTTTTTTTTTTCGTTTTTTTTTTTTTTTTTTTTATCACAAAGAATAAATTACGTTTTAGGTACGCTCCGTGTAAGCCACCCACCTCCGCTTACTCTCCCTCACTCCCTCTCTCTCAATCTCTCTCTCTTCTCTTTCTCTCTATCTCTCTGCAGTTACGCGACCGTAGACGAAAAAGCACACCGACGTTGAACAGAGGCTGAAGAGTGTTTTTTGCTGATAGGTTATCCCGTTATCCTACCAGCCTCTGGTACTGCCTGGTGCCTCCGTTCTGCTACGACTGCCTATCCACCGTTGTGAGAAGCTTTTACCGAGTGAAAAAATCTGATTACACAAATAACAAGGCATTATTCTACCTCCACAGAAGGTTCTGGTATACGATAAAATTTAACGCTTAACAAAATTCGGCAAATTCATGTCGATTTATACAGGGTGATTCAGGTTTAGCGGGTCATCGTAGATTCCTTGTTAAATTCTGAGACTAAATTTCCTTTACCAAAAATTTGAGGGTCAAATAGTTTACGATCTACGTAAGATCTTAGTTCACCGATCAGAAAACTTACGGGTGACTCAGACTAGGCTGCCCATGAGTGGGAGTGGAGCGGTGCCTAGTCTATGCGACCTATACTCTATGCGATTGGTCAACTAAGATCTTACGTAGCTCAGAAACCATTGGTCCCACGAATTTTCTGTAAAGGAAATTTAGTCTTAGATTCACGTGGGGAATACATCCTCGATGTGTGGCGAACTAAACCTGAATCACCCTGTATATAGGTATACATCATGTGACGTTAATTAATTAACGACGAGTATAAGCCTCGTGAATAATTTTCTATAGGTAAAGTGTGAAATAATAATTGATAAAAATTCGAGACCCAAAGTAGAGAATTTTATTTTAATGAAATTTAGTCAATTTTATAACCCGATTTTGTATACATGCATACTGCATATTGCATATTTATATATACGTATAATTGTATTTGTATTATTATACGATGTATAAATGTAATAAACGGTAAGGTGATCATCCATCTCGTAAATTAAACAGCTGAATGTAAATTATTAAACCAGACTTGATATCCTATGGTATATTATTAATCAAGGCAGACACTCGACGACAATAAGAATCATTAAGCGAGTAACTGGGAGTTTGTAAAAGAAAGATTAAAATTCAGCCAGAAAATCTTCTTTCTACTTGCATATATACCTATGTATATATTCTATACATATATATATACTTTATACGTAGGTATATCAAGGTACACACAACAAAGGACCGTGAGTTGAATCAATAAAAAAATTAAAAAGTCTCCTCTTGTAGGCAGGTACGGCTTTATAAATTCGACTGAAATACATCCTTCCTTTCCTTTCCTTTCCATTCCTTTCCTTGCTCCATTTCTTTTCATCCCTACTCAAATATCGAGAATTCTAACAATCTATGACTATTTCATGCCTTCTTGTCTAGCACAGTATGCACGGTTTGGGTTCGTCGATCTATGCTCCGAATTCATAACCGCAATTTCTTCTGAACACAGAACGACGCGACGCTTTGCTCCAGTGATTCTTTCTTTCTTTCTTTCTTTCTTTCTTTATTTCTTTCTTTGTTCATCAAAAAATACCGGAGCTTCTACTACTACAAACATTATTCTCTGTTTGTCGTAGGGTACTTGTTACCCCCAACCAACCGAGAGTGGTGATTTCACGACAAAAGTTCAGCTATATACTGTATAGGGTGACCGAAGCTTTCAGCTTTTTGACAATAGCCTATCGTCATCCACGAACCGCTTTGAGACGATACCACAACTCATATGTGAAGGGTAGTTGTATGCATCTTTTTTATTATTTTCTTTTTTTTTTTTCTTGTCCTGTATTTTTCTGCTAATAAGCTTATGTACTAATCTTTAACGAGGTACCGTTCTTGAGATACTATTTCAAGGAATTCTAATTACGTAACAACTTTTCATACCAAATCCAAATGTAACAAATGGAATAGAATTCCCCGTTGTATTTGCATGATGGTATAACTTCCTTGCCGTACGTCTACACAACTATATACATACGAATAAGGTGGCTTCAGTGGAGGAGGTGGAATATGTCATGCAGTTATAGTATTATTATGGTTTGTGCAGAGAGGTGCAGATACGATGTGCCCCCTTTGTGCATTTCCATCGAAATCTGCATCGCAACTCTCTATCTCACAAAAGACTAGAAGGCGCCTCTCGGTTATCTCGACGTCCTTTCTATTCCACGCCATTCTACTCTCTTCTCTTCTCTTCTCGTCACTCCTCTCCTCTTCTCTTCTCTTCTCTTCTCTTCACTTCACTTCTCTTTTTTTTTCGCCTACGGCAGTCTGGCTAAGAAATATTATATCTTCACTTTAGCACCGGGTATATAGCTTTAACCGGAAACGCAACGAGTCGTTATTCTTCAGACGCGCCGACTAACAAGGAAATTTTAAAAGTAGATAAACACAAGGTAAGGTAAGGTAAGGTAAGGTAAGGTAAGGTAAGATGAGGTGGTTGTGTATGAGAGGAAAAGGAAGAAAGATGCACTTTCTTCATACCGCCTAAAATTCAAGACCACCCAAGGTGATGGAAATCAATGGGTATAATTTCATTTCCATAAAGTTTTGTAATACGAGTTTAGTAGCAGCTTCTCTATCAATAAGCAAACTGACTATATTATCCAATTATTATTGAAGAAGATTGTTTGTATCATCAAATAACATTTCGTGACAAAAAATAGAACTTCAAAGATAACTCCTAATATCCTCTCAAAATTGAACACAACTGATTTGTTTGACTTGTGTGGTTTACGGGCGCCTAGTCTGCCCAGGGCTCTAATCAATTTTAGGCTCTGTTTGCGTCCGTTCAACGTTGAAGGGTCCACGCTTTGTGTTTTCAGCTTGAGGGTAGGCGCTTCACTACTTTCTAATTCATCCCAGACAACCTTTCTCCTGCACATAACAGAGCCCTGGAAAACCATAGCAAAGAGAATTCGCTCGAACTTCTAACCGCGAAGGATAGGACCCGGGGAGGAATTGTTTTACTCTTCAATAGATTCGCGCGAACCCGAATAAATTTGCTAACCGTTTAATGGAAACTTTTTTTTTTATCCTACCATTTTCCCTTTCTTGTTATTTTTTTTTTTTTTTTTTTTTTTCACACAGGTTACATAACATTTTTCGAACACCGCTACAGCGTAACACTTATAGGTATAGCGCGTCTCATTTCTTATCAGTTATCAAACTGAATTGGCCAAGATAGGTGCGAGCGGTGATAATAATTTGCCAATAAATATTCTAACCGTTTTCTTAGTAACACAAATTTCGTAATCGCGTTGATAGAAACTTGTAGCAAAAAACAAAATTTCGACAACTGATTATCCTCAGATTGTGACCGTCTCTGAAAGCACTCAGGTTTTTGCACTCCACTATCGCAGAAGCCTCGCGATACGCGCGATATCCCTGACGGTAAGAACAGCTAACAAGTATAATTATAACGGCTTTGTATACCGGAGGCATTAGAATTTCATTGATTATTTATTTATTCAACAAATCAACGAAATTCATCGGAATTTTCTTTTTTTTCTTCATTAATCACGTCTCTCCCCTTAGTATGTCGTAAAATTCAGTTTTTGATACACAGAATAAGCTGACTGGTCTCTGATCGTGCAAAAAAAAAAAAAAAATAAAAAAAATAATAATGAAGAATAACAATCACGCGTCGGAAATATTTTAAAATTAATTAAGAAAATTTAGATCACGATCAAAAGTCGGTAATATCATAGCGGTGCCATATGAGGATATTTGCCGTTATTCTACGTGGCCGATAATACGAGCGTGCAATAGATATCTGATATCGAAGCTCGCGGACGTGTATGCCGTACGAAGCACACGTGTTTTCTTCGAGTTCTCAATTCCACTGGATTTTGCGGATTTAGTTAAAAGCCAGAGTAAAATATCATGAGCATTATGGGTCAGTTCCCGGGTATCTACCTCACTTGGGATTTTGAAATAGTTACCTAAATTCGAAAAAGGAATTTCTCTGTTATTTATCTCTCTGCCTTTATGGTCTATATATCTACGCTGCAGCTGTATAACGATCCAAAATTTCCAAATACGTGCCAACTAGGAAGTTATCCATAGGTATAGGGGGTTTTAGTTAGCGAAGAATAACGAGCTATCGTATCGCATCGCATCGGATCAGTGGTGAAATAGAGCGATTTTTGGTTGAAAAAATAACACTTATAATACCACACGATCGTGACTATATAACATCGAGAGGTAAACCGAGTCCTCGTGAAATTTGGTTGAAGTATATAATAATCGAAAATATCGAAATGACGTCAATCAACGATATTCGTCAACCCTGATATATGCAAATCATTAAATGACCTACGTAAGCATGGCAGAGCGTATATGATATTATATACCTATATATATATGTATATATATGCATATATTCGTCAAGGGAATAACGCGCAGCATTAACACTGTCTATGATTCACGTCAATGTGCAATGTGCAATGCGTTCTGTAGAGAAATTGCAACTAGCATTATATGCTCAGTGGTGCACTGCACTAGGGGTATCTCTCTGTACCTACTCTGGTGCAGCCCGAGAGTAGAGAGTGGTATACCCTATATGGATGGGGATATCGTTGGTGTAGGGTTAATGCCGCAGGAGGTGTTTCAGGCTGCAGTTATTGGGGGGAAAACCCCGATATGATTAATGCCTCGTGTTCGTTCCCGTACATATGCAGGACAGCTGTGAGTGACCTACGCTTCTCCTCCCACGTCCAATATACTAATATGTGCGTGACAGATGTCCGCTTGCAGCCGTCCTCTAACCACAACCCAGGTCATATCTTAATCTCCTATGCATTGGCCCAGGTCAGGATCCTCCGATTCTCTAGTCTCGTTGCAAAGGCGCACGGAGAGAAATTTCAAGTAAATATTTCTATGCAGCATGGTAACGGTTACCATGCTCTATAGTTTGTGTCGCGCCGCTCTTATGTGACCGCTTATACAAACTATAGAGCATGGGAACTGTTACTATGCTGCATAGGACTATTTACTTGACATTCCTCTCCGTGCGATATGCAATAGCTGCAGTATCGACAAAAAATGAATGGCGAGTCTTTAGCGATCCTCCGTATTCTCCGATAGCTCAGCTTTCGCGAAATCGGATTTCTTCTCGGTTGCTGCATTCGTCTTTTTTTTTTTTTTTTTTGTTTCTTTTTTTTTTTTTCTATCTCAGGTGTGCGATAGATCAGGATTTCAGCAACCTCTTTGCTAGGATTAAGTGGACTTTGCGGGAAAGCATCTTACGATCTTTTGTCTCGACTTTCCGACAGCTTTTACGATTTTTGTTCTTTCTTTCTTTTTTTTTTTTTTTTTTTTTTTTTCTTTATTCAGGCCGTTCTGTTCACGCCGCGGTTTTATATCACGGCTTAACAACACGACTTTATACGTTATATTAAGATTGAATTCCGGTCGAAGGTTCCGGCCACCTTCTCTTCACCTTAGGATTACCTCACCCTTACCTAGACTGGGACTCGAACCCGACGAGGTAAGGTCCCTGGTCCAATTACACTTAAATTTATTTACGACTACTCATTTCCGCCCATAGGCGGATAATTCCTTCCCCTCATTGGCCAACTCGGTCTCAAAGAATTCAAGCTTTTTAACCTTTTCTTATTAGGTACTTAACTTCGATGTTGTATTGCCACCGATCGATACAAGCCCAATTTTATTCCCTTATCAGATCAAAGAGATATTGCAGATTATCGAACCTTCAAGCTTCGATTCGATATTCCTATTCAGTATATTGCATATATGTCTTATTCTCATTCTCATTCTTATTCTTATATCTCGCATATTTCCGGGAGATACTCTAAGCGAAGAAAGTTTGAAGTGTAAAATTGTTCTCTCGATAGGCAGCTGGTCAATTTTACTGGCTACGTCGTCGCCTGTGACAAAAGTATATAAAGGAGAAAGCAGGGAGCCAAGCTGTTACAAGCTCTGTATTTTTGCCTTCCAATCTCTATTCTCGAAGTTTGCGTTATTATAACTTCAGGAATTTCTAGACTTGGCCTCGTTGCATTGATTAGGACTTTTGTTACGGTCTGTTTGAGCTGCTATATAGGTACTGAAGAGACGCGAGAAACTCGACTAAATTTTCCGATCTTTTACGTGTAGGTATGTGTTCAATATGTGTTACATATATACTTATATACGTATATTTAGCCTCTGTTTTCTTCACTATTTTTGCCGTTCTGTGGGTACACTTTTATTTATACGTCGCTCGTTTCCTGCGTATATTTCTTCACTAGCTAGCCCCTTGACCGCAAGACGGTAATAAATTTATAGTTCGAACCGAATTGCTTTTCCTGCACCCCTTTCGCATGAATAAATCGACCGCATCAGAATTTCGGGGTAAAAAAAATAACGCGGCGAATTTATCCCGTTAGCGTTTCTTTCCATCCTCATAATCTGTGTCATTTTTAATAACAAATTCTCAATATATCCGGTATTATTCTTCTCTCTCTCCCTCTCTTTCTCTTTCTCTTTCTTTCTTTTTCTCATTCTGGATTTTATTCACGCGGCTCGTCGTAAATCCCTGGAAATCTAGATAATTTCGGTAAATGTATTCGAAAGTTGCAGAGGAAGAAATTCAAGTTTGTTAACCTCGCGCCTGCACCCTGCTGACAAGGAGACTACTTTAAAACTTTTATCATTCGACGGATTTCACCTACTACTACTACTACTACTACTACTACTTACCTACTACTACTACTTTTCTCATGAATTTTTTACCCTGGAAAATTTAACCCGCTTTGTTTCAACCTGACGAACTGCTCCGTTTCGACTATATCTTCGTCTCGAAAATCCCCGCGATGTCGCGCATATGCCGTGGATCGATCGTAGAAATCAATGCACCAGAATAGGTACCTTCCATATACTAGATGACATACATACATATATAGCGTATAGTATAATATATACGAAAAGACAGAGAAAAAAAAAATATATATATATATACAAATGTACACGTATATACAGGTATATACTTATTCTCTTGCTCTATATATCTCTCATTTCCACAATGGTTAGCGCGTTTTCGCAATTCAAACTCGTCTGCGGATATGTGTATGAAAGGATTGAAAAGCGAACCCGACGCATGCATGGAACCGAGACGTTGAAGAAAAGTCGATCGTTTATTCGTAGTATACCGATACATCGATACTTCTCTGACATATGACATGGCATTTATAGATTGACATACTATTCAGTCGTTTAGTATAGTACCTACCCTACTACGAGATTAAAATCGACTCGAAAACATATCAAGGTTCTCGTCAGCTATTCTTTTGACTTTCGATCATGATGGAAATGGGAAACCCTCGAGACATGAAACTTTGACCGAAATATCTGATTTTTTGATATTTTCCTTTTACGTATACCTACCTACCCCTTTTCTTTATTATTTTTACTTTTTCTTCATTTTATGATAAAGTTTGGTAACTCAATAGTGGGCGTAAGAATTTGGCGAAATTCTTGCCCCCGGGATACGTTATACCTATGTTACGTAACAGTTTGGTGAAACGCTGGTATATACTATATAGAAAATACCTTCCGAAGCTGGGAGAGAGGGTTGGGTGTATTTTCGTCACGCGTCTGGCAACACTTTGTCTCTTCGTCGGCAATTAACTTCCCCTTGTTTGTCTAATTTGTCCTCTTCCAAGACTCCTGGGCGACAATGGACATCGGGAAGTTCGTGACTAGACGACGACGACGACGACGACGAGGACGAGGACGAGGACGAGGACCGTTCCTTACTTCTTATTGTAGACTGAATATCTCGTGAACTTTTCTACACAGTTTATTCTTATTCTTATTCTTATTTGTTATTTGTTATTTGTTATTATTATATTTTCTCCACTCGAAAGTTTATTCCACGATAACGTGAAATCCCAGCCGCGATGTCTCAAGTGCAGATTTCATTTGTCTAGAAACGAAGCAATTCATATTGCCAGAGAAGTGAAAATTAACGCATTTGTTAAACCATAAATTGGCTCCTACTACCACCATACCGGGACAAGATGGTGTGGGGAAATGCTTGCAGAGGAACGAAACCCCTCCCTTACCCTCTTTGCTAGCAATTTACCCCAGGGGCTTACGCTAAGCCCTCGCTAGCTCCGAAAATCCTGGAAAGCACGTCCCAAAAGCCGAATCGAAGGCGATGAAAATGTTTATTTGCTTTTCGCTTTTACCTCGCTTGATTAGTCCCACTATTATTTTTCATTCCAATCTATTAGACGCTTGAATTTATTTTCGAAATATAAAAAATCGTGAAAGACATTTTTTTGATAAAAATTTATGTAATTCACGAGTTTCGAATAATGGGTTAGCATATTATGTAAGTTATATATTATACTTATGAATGATTAAATCTAACATTGTTATATCTCACCTGGGGTACAGGTGAATAAAAATCGTTTCACGCCTCGGGTGAGACACGTGCTTCGCTATTTCCATTATGGCGTCTTGTTAAGGGGTCCCGAAATTGATCGCACCGCTTTTATTGAGATACGGGAATCTAATAAACTCAAATCGCCTGGCATTTCTCACTCGGAAACATGGTATACGTTTTAGTTAGAACCGCACTACCTTTTACACAATGCACCTCTTAAATCTGACCTATATAATTTACGCCTGTCGTTCAACGACGATACATTCACGTGTGAAGAAAGAAATCGCCTCCACATTATATATATTCAGCTCAAATTTTTATATAAATAAATTGTTTTTCTTCTTCTTCTTCTTATTCTTCTTCTTCTTCATCTTATTATTATTATTATTCGTAAAGTAAAATTTAATTCAGTTCAATACACCTGCAGCAGCAGCAGCATCTGCAGCATCTGCAGCAGCAGCAGCAGCAGCAAAGTAAAAGCTTTTGACTTTTTAAATGTAAGGTACGTCAAAGAAAAGAATAAGAGGCGATGATAGCTGGGTCTATCGAGAAAAGAAGAATAAGAAGAAGAAGAAGAAGAAGAAGAAGTATAAGTGGAAGTAGAAAAAGTAGAAGAAGAAAAGTCTTGATGGCAAGGCAAATGCAATTTTGCTGCGCGTTCGAAAGTTAAGTGGGTATGTATATATGTAAGGGGTTCGTTGGATGGGTGAATTTTCAATATCGAGTATCTTAGCTGAGAATGATAATGGAAAAAGTACCTGCGGTAAGCCGGAACTCTGAAGTAAATAGATCGGTATGAATGTGTATACCTAGCTTATATATATCTACGTAGGTGGTAGTAGGTATACTTCGAATCAAAGCCAGGTCCTCAAAGAGAGGCTACGAAAGTAGGTACGTACTTTGATTGAAAACAGTTCAGTTTCAATCTGAACCACCATCTCAAGACCGTCGGGTTCCTGAATAAACACCCATCCAGCTGTTTCCTTCTCTCTGAATGGAATCGATTCTACGGTGTTAACCAAGCCCGAGGCTTGGGCTGCTTTAGCCAAAATCGAGGCTAACTCGTAGCAGGGTCGAGCGCGTTTAAGCAAAGGAGAATTTCATCCTAATTTCAATCCGAACGTTACTGGATGTTAACAAGTCGAGGGTTTCCTATTTCCGATTGCCTGTAACGCCTTATCCACCTTATATAGCCCTATCCCTTATAGCTATCTATTATCGCTTATCGATTCCTGGTAGTGTAGGTACCAATATTTTCCATTTTTTTATATCGACGCGTCTTTTCCTGTTCTAAGAAATTCTATATTTTACTGCTGCAGGTCTGATTATTACAACGAAAAAGTAAAAAAAAATAAAATAAGAAGAAGAAGAAGAAGAAGAAGAACAGAGATAACGTATTTCAACATCCATCAATGTTCGATTTTTCTCTTCATTCGGAATACCTATATAAGTTAATTAAAGTTTACGATGTTAATAATGGTTTCTTTTTCAACGGAACAATCTGTTCTTTTGGAAATCAATTTAATATTATTATAGGTATTCATTTTTCTTTTTTTTTTTTTTTTTTTTTTTTTCTCTCTCTTATACCTATAATACTCATCCCGGGAAAATCAAACGCGAAAACTTTTTCCTCGCGTTGATTGATCGGCAGGAATTTATATAAAATGAAAAAGACGAAAAAGAAAAAAAAGAAACAAACGAGAAATGAAAAGAAAATAGAAAAAGAGAAGAGAAAAGAGAAAAGTTTTATTCGCTCATAATACCGTGGTGCGGTGCTAGTTTCGCAAACCGATGAATAAAATTTGTTATCTATATAATCTTTATAAAAGTATATGAGTACCAAAAAATCTCTGACACTCCGCGGAATGGGTCACCTACTAGACTTACGATTAAACCGCGCAAAAAGAGTTCAGTGCTTTTCAGGAAACGACCGTAAAGAGAAAAGAAAAACTAACTCTAGAATATTGCACGTTTCTCTATGTTTTCGCATACCTACTACATATAGGTATACAAATATACATATGCATACATATACAGGGTGTAAATCTTAACTCTGCACATACTTATAGGGTGTGTAGGGGCTGCCAATACAAGCATTTTGAGATATGACACCCATGGTCGGAAACTCATCCTCACCACTATGGAGGGCTTTGAAGGATATGGTACCGCACGCTTGATCGTCGTGTAGTGAATCAGATGTGATCACTTTCGACCCAACATTTTATTCAGCCGTAGAGAACAGTACATAAATGTTCTTGCGTCAAATCAACAAAACGATAAACTTTGCATTAAAAAAATAACAAAAAAATTTCCGGTGCTTATGAACAGAATTTGAAAAAGTTATGGAAAACGAATTGGGGTTTTGCACACTTGGGTTTTTCGTTTTCCATAACTTTTTCAAATTCTGTTTATAAGCACTGGAAATTGTTTTGTAATTTTTTTATTGCCAAGTTTATCGTTTTGTTGATTTCACGCAATAACATTTGTACTGTTGTCTACGGCTGAATAAAATGTTGGGTCGAAAATGATCAGAACCTTCAAAGCCCTACACAGCCGTTGGGATGAGTTTCCGACCTTGGGTGTCATACCTCAAAATGCTTATATTGGCAGCCCCTACACACCCTATAAGTATGTACAGAGTTAAGATTTACACCCTGTATATCCATGTACCTATATATATATATATATACTACCCGTTAAATTGTGTCGTGTAGGAAAATTAACGCCGCTTTGACAACCCACTGTTTATTCACACAGACGCAAACCCATTTGCTGCCATTTGGTGCTGCGCTTAAGGGTTTGAATCCCGTCGCTCTAACGGGTAATATAATTTCTCATGGTAAGATCAGTGCTTAAACCCTTCCGTTAACTATAATAGACATTGTCGCAAGACAAAGCAGGGGAGAATCCGTTGAGATTTTATGAAATATGAAGCTTTGTTATACGTAAGTACGTGGGAGCTGTAGTACTACTACCGCAAAGTAGTTATTCGTGTCTCGAAATCCCATCGGTATAAGATATGGCAATAATAGGTTTGGAACTGCTCCAGTTCAGCCACATAAAATTTTCTATTTCGTTATAAAATCGCGACCTGAAATATCGCGATATATATCTATATAATATTATAATTCAAGTATAATTTTACCTCGTAGGTATATATATACCTTTTCACTAGACCGCGGGTGCTAAATTCATCCGACTACTAGCTAGGGGGTACCTAAATATACCGAACCACCTAAATTCGAGGATTTCCCAAAGTTATAACGTCGCCAGAGTGGTGACGACACGTGGAAGATGGAGAAGAACGAACCGTCCTAGAGTTGCAATTAAATATACCTCGTAGCCACCATAATCAGAGAACTTATGGAGAATGCCAGTCAGCAGATTAATTAATTATGTAGGTAGATATTAATTTTCAGTCCTTACCGCACAGTTCTTCTCGTTCTATACATATCTATATACGTATAAATGTATAGACGTCCTATGGGTATGATTTTTTCGTTTTTTGAATTCGTCGATTCCCTTTTTTCGTTCCAGTCCTTTTTTTTTTATACTTGTTCTAAAGCTCATTGCCCCCCGGTGGTGAGAAAATATTAATGGGTTTTAGGAACGGGCGCAATTAGCTGGCTCTTCGTCTCTCTTTCCACACGAAGTTCACGCTTCGCCTCGAGGACAAGGGGTGGTCGGAATAACGACTTGTTATAAATATTACTAATAGTAAAAAGCGAAAGAAAAAAAAATCATTATGCATTTTACACCGGACCCTTATCGGGCCCGTCACATTAGCAAGTGCAACTTGGATATATCGCCACTTTAATGGGGCTTTCAGTCGGACTATTTCACTACGAACGTGAATTCGTACACCTTACCATATTCGCATACTTTAACGAAATAACGCGTTGACCCCTTACTCAGAAATCTATTAGGTTGAAGTTCGTAACGTTAACGCAACAAAATAATTGTGCAAATTCTTGATTTCACGACTTGAACGGTTCAAAAACAGCAAAATACGATCCATAATTTTTTCCAAAGATTGTGTTACGTTAACTTCAACTTCATAAAAATCTAATTTTCATCAAATCATATAATGAATATATTTCTGAAAACTGTAGAGTCCTGGTTGATACTATTTCACCATTTTTATATACTGAGATATAATTTATGGGTTATAGAATATATGTATTGTAGAGAGTATAAAACCGAGTCAAACTCACGGTGAAGACGTGTATTTATGTATTTATTTTATGCTAGAGAGAAGTTGTGGATATTTCCGTAAAGTAAGAAGGGTTTATGATCTCATATGTTATTATAACGTATGGGTTGGCGAGCGTTTAGCACGCGCGCGGCGGTTTTCCAGTTTCTACAGGAAAACGGCTTTCAAGAAGGATTCCTCTCGAAGTTATGTACCTATACGTTCGCATGCATACCTACATACACCTATACCTATATATAAACATATACGGGGGTTGGGAGGCTGTGGCGCCACCACCACCACCACCACCCAACGTAATCCTCAGTTTCGAGTGAAAAAAAAAAGAAAAAAAAATAGCCTTCAACATACAGAGCTTAGACGTATAAACCCGTATACCTATATATAGCGAAATAAAGTTGCAGTATACATCACGAAGGCGAAATCGAGGCTGCAGACTAACCCTCGCGATTTTTATTTTCATTAATTTTAGTGCAGCTATTTGGTGAATGAAAAGGCAATAAACGACGATATAAAGAAGATAATTCAAACTTTTGACATGTGGAAAGAAGAAGAAAAGAAAAAAAAAAAAAAAAAAAATTTCATCCCAAAGTGGTTTCGTCTCGTAACTTTTATCTTTTTCTTCGTCATCTCCTATAGACGCAGAATCAATCGAATAAATTCCATTGACATAAGAACCCAAGTCCACTTTGAAGGCTGGACCAAAAAAAAAAAAACAGTGCAGACTTTTCTTTTTTTTTTTTTTGTTAAAAATGAAAATTACCAAAATAAGCTCGTAGGTGGACCACTTGGTCTTCACACCGTCTTACTTTCGCGTCCATGCCTTAGGTTTTATGTACGCCTTTGATAGCTCTAATTATGCAAATTCATACTGGGTTATAGCCTGTGGCCGTGTATCTACGAGTAGATTCTACTCTCTTGGCTCACTCGAGGGCTCTATGAGCTCGGTGAACGTGACCGCGAGTTACACGCTTATGAACGACCCCTCAGCACCTATATACAACATCTAGGTATATACACCTATACATGGATAAGGTATATATGTAATGTATGTATTATATATATATCAAGGGATATATAGAAGTTCTGGTACAGCACTAGGTGCACCTCCCACAGGCTGTAAAGAACTTCTATTTAGATCTATACGTGTGTGGGAATACACACAGATTTGAAACATATATAAACCATGGCATGCATATATACTATATGTTGGTATTTACGGCACCACTGCGATATGCAATTGCTTCTTCGATTATATAGATAGAAAATAATACCTATATAGGCTATATGTATACCCCTGTTTACGATGGTGTGCAATTTTCGTTATAACTAGATATAATTTACTCGGGACTGTCCAGGGTACAAGGGTTGCCTTCCGGCTCGAATTAGCGCGCTCTGAATCCCAGGAGGAAAGGAAGGCATGGTCACTTACACGGTGTATAACCTTACGTTATACTAGTATATACACCTACCCTTATACGACCAAGAGATATTATGGTCTGTATGCCGAGCACGAATGCACCGTTTTCAAAATGTGATTCAATCACGACAGATTTATTCATGTCACTCGGCGACGCGTGCCCACAAGGGAGTTGAGACTCTGGTCAGCCTCTATAACAGATACCTATATATATTTACACACTGGATTGTAGAATATGCTGACCTCAGGGGCGGATTAAACAATTCTGCCGCCGTAGGCCGAACAAATTTTGCCGCCCTATTTTTGAGAGGAAATCATTACCAAGTAGTACATTTTGCAGTATTTTATTTTTTCCAATTACAACCTCTTTCGTCTACATTTTTTTTACATGAATCGTAAGCTTGAGGGAAAAAAGAAAAAAAAAAAAAAAAAAAAAATAATGGAAATTTGCCGCCCCAAAAAATCTGCCGCTCTAGGCCGCGGCCTACTCTGCCTACCCCTAAATCCGCCCCTGGCTGACCTCTAGACCATATCGCTCCGCGGGTCCTCTATACACGTCTTTATTCATTTCTGATATCGTACCATCTTCGAATCTCAAATTATTTTCACATTTCAGTGAATTCGTCTCACATAAATCGAGTCCACTGAAAGTACCTCGAAACTTTTTTTTTTTTTTTTTTTTTTTTTAATTTGGAAGAAATATTATAAAATCATCGTGTCATCTCGGAGCTAACTAATAATGTACAAAGAGAGATGAGTCGAGTTTTCTTATCGTTGTTGAAAAAGAATATTTTCACACAAGTTTAAAAAAGTTTCGATAAACGATGCGACCTTTATCCTATACGACAACCACTTTTTCTTCGGTGCGATCAATCAATCTAATATACGTATCCCATAAAATCTGAGATAATTCTGAATTAGTTACGTCCCAATTTCATTGAAGCTGGTATTTCAGGCTATTTCGGATTCTCCTTTGGCCGAGGATATGCTGAGTGTATAAGATGGGACGAGAAGTTTCTGACCATCGTATCCTCATCGTAGGGTATATAGGCTAACCATCATCCCCTCGAACTTTGTTTAATTAATTAAAGATTGTAACATCCACCGTATCCCAAGAGTTTGACTAGATTGGATCCTGCCAGAGAGAGTTTTAAAAGGAATCGCACTACCACTTGGTGTGGTGTATAGATATATTTAAGTGTAGGTATATAATACGAAAGCTTCAAGCTCAGAGTTCGAAGTTTAAATACCGTGACTGGAGATCTAAATCTGCTTTGTTGGTTGTGTTAAAGCAGGGTGTTTCAGGGTGAGTACATAGATATATTTTATCCGCACACGTATGTATATGTACGAATGTATATATACGTATAGTACACTGTGCTTAAATCAGTCCAGTAAGCGTTTCGGTACCTACAGAGAAAATCTCTGTTGGAAGTTTTAACTCGAAATCCATGAATTTCGGATAAATCAGAGGTAAGCTGCTCTCGGTTGGCTTACCACAGATCCTCCCTTCCTCGTCTCCTTGGATGGGACAGAAAAAAGCCTACATCTAAATAAATTTTCAGCTCAGAACGTGCATTATAAATGTTCACTTGTCTACTTCCTATCTGTCTTCTCCTTAGGGCGGATCAAGTGGCTCTAAACAGTCACCATCCGCTTGAAAACTCGATTTTATTCACGGATGAACTGTCTGCCTTATCGAGGGTGAAAGGTATAAAGACTTTGCTGACACGACGCACGTTGCCAGATTTTTACACTCCCTAATTATCTCTATATAGGTATATAATATAACTTTATATAAGAACGTTCAATTTATGCACTCAGAAAAAGGTCTTGTTGACACAACCAAAATTTGGTTATTATACGGTCAAAGACATTTTTTTGTTCAGTCAACCAAAATTTTGTTGGGCCAACCAAAATTTTTGTTGATGTTACTAAATTTCTTGTTGGCACAACAAAATTTTGGTTGGCCCAACAAAAAAATTTCTTTTACCGTATAACCAAATTTTGGTTGTTTCAACAAGACCTTTTTCTCAGTGTGGATAAATAATTAGAAATTAGAGTGAATGTAGCCTCATGCTAATTTCCCTTAGAAATACTCAACATCGTTATATTTTACGCGCGATCCCTTTGACCTGACTAATTGACAAATAAGACTTTGATAACTCAACGCTCGCCATATACTCTGTCATTAATCTATTAATTAGCATACTCGTTTATCCTGATCAACGTCTTTATGCACCTCATGCTCCTTCGTATTAATTTATTTATGTATAATGTAGGTATATACGGTACATGTATATTCTGTATGGGAAAGTCAAGGCGAGAACAGCCGCAAGCTCCGAGGCGTCAAAGAAGAAACATTAAGGGGTTCGTTGAAAGCGTGTTGTAAGCCGTCGCCACCATTTTCTCAGCCTCCGAACATCTCGTGTCGCTTCTCCCTTACCTGGGACTATAATCCGAAAACCCCAACCCTTTTTAGTCCACAAACCGAGACCCGGGAAGTCAGGGAGAAGTCAAACTGCGCGACTCGGCTTTAACCCTCGTCGTTTCTATTCCGGCCATTTAATTTGTCTTGTGCTTGGCTAGATGGATTCTATAGACCATAGATTCAGATCCAGGGTCTTGCAGTATTACTGAATGCAAGATAGCCGGATTTTTAATCACAAAAAGCTTATGTGGCTAAAAAAAAAAAAAAAAAAAAAAAATATGCTGGTATACGAAATTATAAAAAAAATTGTAAAAAAACAAATTGTTTCGTGACTGTGGAAGACCCTTCTCTCTTTTCTTATGGGAATTTCTTTAATACGGGTGTCTTTACCAAGACCACTCTACGACTTTGATCACAAACTCTTTGTCAAACGGACGACCATCGTTTACTTTTGGACAAATTAAGGGCGGTAAGCCCTTTAAATGTGAGCCCTTGGGGGCATGTTACCAGGTTTTATCAAATCGTCTACCAGTTCCAGTTAGGTGTCGTGATTACGTCGTTCAAACAATCCGATATCCAACCAACCCAAACGCTGATGGTCGCCCGCTTCAATTCTCGGACACTGAAAATGAACCTTCTAATCAAATGAGTACGATTTACTTTACCTCGAAGCCAGTTGTTATGGCCTTATATAGGTTTACCCACTTTCCCACAATTTCCAAACTCAATGATTTTACTTTTATTATTATTATTATTATTATTATTATTATTATTATTAGGAAATGGTTCAATATCATTCAAATATGTTCAAAACTATTATATAATATAATATATGCACAAACATAGCTAATATCACCATATTACCTCCGAAACTGTACTTTACACACTGCACCTACCTACCTACCTACCTACCTACCTACCCAGAATTATTTATGTTTCTACTAGGTACCTGCTGCCACCGGCTAACTCTGCTCTAATTAACGCCTCTTTATTAATTAACTATTCTCTAATTAATTATCGACATCGTATATCATGCACGGTCTGTTGGACAGAGGACTTTGGTTCACGCGTCAATTCTTCACTGTATGCGAATAGTTCAACGGTGTTACCAAAAACTTTATTATTACAGTATTGCACTCATTTTTTAATACCTTTTTTTTTTTTCCTCTTTTTATTTTTTTGATTTTTCATTTGCCAACGAAAATACATACCTACCTACCCGTTATTATATTTCTCACTTTATGCCTATATATACTGATGTGGGGATTTATTGTTACAGGATAAACGACGTCAGAGCAGGCCTGAGTTAGCAAGGTTGCTGTGTCAGGAAAAGGTGAGTGAAAACCGCGGCGTTTAAAGTTTGTCTTTTATTATCGTCAGTGTTTACAGTGGGCATTTACTTTACCGCCCAAGAATCGGGGATAACTGTTACTTCGCGATTCTTTGTTCTCCATTTATTTATTCGAACTCGGCAGTTTACTCGGTTTTGTTAACTTTCGACTTTGAATTAGTTTGAATTAATCAAAGTCGAATTAATTTGAGAACTCGTGCGGTCGTTTTTCATTTTTCGAAAAGTTTAACCAATCGCCAATGATATTAGGCAGTTAATTTTCGAGACCTAATATCCCGAGGGAATAGTATGGATGGAATTGCTACGTCGACGTGAAGATCACGTGAATTTGTGTAATTCCTCGAGGCATTTCATACGTGTTAGTTTGAAAAAATGTGTAGAATTTACCCGTGGCTTGACACCGTTTCGAATGGCTGTTCGAAGCTATTGAGAGCCTGTCGTAAATCTCACGGGGTTTTCCAGGGCACAAGATGGAAGTAAGGCGTCAGAGGTGTGGGGGTTGTGGATGGGAATGGCAGAGCTAGAAAATGCCTGACTGTAACCGAGCGTAACCATTTCAGAGAAAGAGGAAAACGGAAGGGAGAGAATGAGTAGAGAGTAGAGAGTAGAGAGTATAGAGTAGAGAGTTGGGGAAGAATACAGCTGAAAATAAAAGAGAGGTTTTAGTTTCGAATGTGGTTTTCGGTCTCAAAAGTGGAATAGACGTTTTAAAAACAGCCTTGAGGGTGGTGCGAGCCTCTTGCAATGTGACAAAGACAGGGTTTACACCACTTCTTCTTTTATCTCATGTCAGTAGGGGCGAGTCGTCCGACATTCGGCTAACTTCAGGTCGTTTCGAAGACATATGATCCGTCTCAAGGTTCGACCTCCACCGATCTTGGTCCAGCGATCTTTGCGGCGAAATTCTCGCGCTGGGGGACCCCGTGACAAAGTACTTTCATACCGGTGATCCATCGCTCGGTTTCACAACGAAATGAGAATATAACGTGCCCCCTTTTTCTATGATCATTCGCCCCCCTCCCACCCCCGAAATATTCGACCTCACATAAGAATTTCTGTATTTTAGAAAAATTCACTCATATGACATTCCCATATAATCTCTCAATTCATTCTATCAAATCTTTTTCTCTTATTGCACAGTTGACGTGAACAAAGAAAGAAGAAGAAAATAAAAAAGGAACCGTACATATGTACGTACACGTACTTTTATTCGTTTCACCTGAAAAATCACAAGGAATTTGAAAAACGAAGCAAAAGAGAGAGAAAAAAAAAATATATGTGATAATAATAAATGGCGCATATGTGCGACATTGAAATTTTCAGGTTGACACGTTTATATGTATGTATATAACAGAGGTAGAATTTAGTTCCTACTTTAACATGGGTATATACGGCTAGCGGTGAAATGTTGCGTTGCGTTTTACTTTTATTTTTATTTTTATTTTTATTTTTATTTTTATTTCCCCTCACTTATTGTCGGTTAGAAAATAGCGGGAACGGAGTAAACGACCAAGGAGACGGGACTGAATTGTGGTTGAACTGCTCGAGGCAATGGGCAGATTTAGAAGGCATTATACGTAATACGGTTAAACTCGGAGTACTGATTCATTTTAAATAGTTTTTTCACTCATATTTTTAATTCATGATTATACACATTTTATCAAGTCGCTGTATGATGTGGTCATAACGTCTCAAAAAAAAAAAAAAAAAATCGAGAATATTCAAACTTCGATATTCTTCAGTATACACGGACTATTAAAGAATCTGGAAACATATGCATAGATATTTTTCAATCATCTTAGCTTACGTCAGACTTACATTAGTATTCGATAGACTCACGACGCCGGATTCAATTTCAACTGAAATTGACATCGATATTAGGTCAACAGTTCACCTATATCATATTTGCAAAGCTTAATGCAATCCAGACTGGTGACCACCATCATGTAAGATCAGAGGGTTTTTTAAATCAGAATTTGTATGGGTGCACGGAAAAACAGTGCTGTCGAATTTACTCTGGAACAGTAAATATAGAGACAGCATTTTTTTGCAGTAGAAATTACCACAATTGTGGTAACATTCACTCATAGAGACATTGAAGGCCACTTGCTCTAAAATTGTGATAATTTCTACTGCATAACAGTGCTGTCCCTATATTTACTGCTCCAGAGTAAATTCGACAGCACTGTTTTTTCCGTGTGAAATTAGGCAAAATAAAACCCTAAAATAGGATATTGGAGTATTTATACTTATACCTACTTCAGTCGGCACAATTTTGGAAAATTTTTAATTTAGGTGTATGTGCTTTGTCCATTAAAAAATTCATATATAAGCGCAATTTTTTGCACATGATAATAAGTTCCGTATCTTTATACGAGTATATTTGGTAGTTTTGAAAAGTTCTGTACATATATATCTATATATGTACGGTATATTAGAGGAGCAGCTCGCGTGTAATATACTCTTCACAATATCAGATATGGCAAAAAGAACCGTCGGGGTTTTCCAGCCTGATTTATAGGAGGCGGTCTTATTTGGAAAGTTTATGCAATCCTTTCAACGTGGCACACGTATAACGAATACTTACCCGTATGAAGAATTCTTCGGTGAAGTTGAAAGCTCCGAAACAGTGCGGGTTTTATTGAACCGAATCCTCGCGGCTATATATATATACCATTAGATGCATTTCGATATTGAAATAGCATAAAACGCACGTGTTTTATATAGTAGGTACTTACCTGATTTTACTGTGACTCGAAAAGATAGATATCCCCTTGAGTATTGATCACACCCGCGCGTATATATATATTTGTCTTCGTATTTCTACTTACTTTACGAAAATTTCAAGTCAATCTGCGTTTTAACCCAAATAT
This sequence comes from Tenthredo mesomela, assembly GCA_943736025.1. Lineage (NCBI taxonomy): Eukaryota > Metazoa > Arthropoda > Insecta > Hymenoptera > Tenthredinidae > Tenthredo > Tenthredo mesomela. Next base: position 2,896,430 of record OX031015.1, read on the forward strand.
CAAAAGTTTCTTATTTGTAATAGAACAGCCCGAGGTGATATCCTTGAATATTACAACTTGGTAGGTAGTTGTTCCTCTTAGTCGTTTTGTCCGCAAACTGTGACGTTTACAATTTTCGGACGTTTTCACTAACCTGACGCGTTGCCCCAAGGATCAAAATATATACATGCCTATCTGCACAGGGCAGGGTAGAGGTACCCTGGTATCCCGAGGGACAGCCACCAGGTGTGTATCGACATGTTATCCATATTAATAACCAAACGTGAGCCCTCCTGAGGCACCTGTGCGGTATACAGAGGCCATTGCCAGCTACACGGACTCCTCTCCTTCTCGTTCTCCTTCTCTTTCTCTTTCTCTCGAAATATATTCCGGGTTTAGAACAGAGCTGATATTGTTATCGTCGGAATTGTTGGTATCCAGTAATTTATACCCTTAAGCTTTCCATTCCCCTTCTATTCAGGTGACGAGTAAATTACAGACTAGAATAATTGTTACGTGTATCAAGGAAGTGATTCGCACTTCAATAAACCCGGAAATCTACACGTTAGGTATATTATTATTCTATACATTTCTTTATTTTCTTTTTTTTTTTTTTTTTCTTTTTTTCGAACACTTAATTAGAGTCTGGTTCAATAATTATTCAAAAATCTATATACGTATTTCAGATTTTCTTACGAAACTGAAGTATGACTAATTAATAATTTAATCTTCGATGTAGTATAGTTAATGTTATAAGAAATAATTTAATTGGTCGTTGATAAAATATTGGGAGTAAATTAATCCGGGAGTTGCATTAGTCTGACGTATTATTGGCATATGAAAATCCCCGATTCGACAAATTGGGGGAATAAAAATCCTTGGAAAATCTTCGGTCTATTATAAAAATTCAGTAGCTTAGAAATCTGGGTTACGTACTATTCATATATATATGTAGTACTATATACGTAGATAGGTAGATATATAGGTATATCTTGTACGCATATGGCAACTTATCAAGTTGAGCAATTTGCGAAGAGGAGCAATCTCGTTAGTGGCGAGTAAACTGTATAATTTGTTTGCACTCCGAGTCACCCCCAGATTCCTCGTATACCCTCCCATCTTTATTTATGACGAAAGTTACCTCGAATAAGAAAACTTACTACGTCGTTTGAATAGAGTTTCTCGATTGGAAGGGCGAAGGGTTCTTAGGGGTTGCGCGATATTCAATTATTTGCTTGTAGAATTTCCTCGTAATAATCCGAGACGAGTCGACGTTGCTTTAACTTTTATTCCACGTTTATATATTCGCACATTTATTTTAACATATGTGTGCCTATATACTCGCGCTCGATGTTTTATATATATGAGAATTTCGGTCACGCGAATCAGGTAACGTACACAATTATTATGAAATTGTCTCTTCCTCTCTCTCTCTCTCTTTCTTTCTCTATTTCTCTCTTATTCGTATTGTATACGTTTATACTTGATACAACATTTCTATATATATATATATATATATATATGAATAGAGAGAAGGTATAGACATAGAGAAGGCCGCGAGTCACGTCGCGTCACGTCGCGCGCCGCCTTTTAGCCCCATAGTCCCGTCGACGATTGCTCACCTGTCCAAATCGTTCTGACGAGCTAACGACGCGTGACACGAACAGACGTCCAAGTATTACACCCGCGCTCGATTGTAAACTCTATGATTGATGAGCTTTTGCGCCTATAGTATTCGGAGAAAACTGAACGCGCAATCGAGCGCTCATGCGTTTAATTCTTAAACGCGAAAACGGGAATTTGGAAAGGGGGGAGAAGATAGTATATAACAGGAAATAGCCGAACAATGGAAAAACAAGAAAAAGAAAAAAAAAAAAAAAAAAGAAATTCAAGAGAAATGAGGAAAAATAAATTTCAGTTCCTCTAGGTAGTCTGTGCAGAGGTGAGAAAACCAAAGATAGATTGCGGGAAATGGCAAGAGAAAGCACACAGCCCCTGGTCTGTCTGGTTATAAGAACGCCAATAATGATGATGAATTATAAGAATTAACTGGTGAAGGTAGTCGGGCAACCCTAATGGGTTGACTAGGGATACATAAGCTCTAATCCTTTCTATATACAGTTCGGTGTACATAGGCCAAAAATCCAATACCAATCTTCATCGTCCGCTTAGCCCTTCCAATGTGCCCGCAGAGTTTACCTTGATGTGTCTTTGTACGTGCTGTCTGTGGTTCAACGTCCAGTAGCTATATAGACTCTGATTGATCTGAAAAGTCGTTTAGAAGAGGAAAAAAACAACCCCTATAAATTTTTAGGTGCGATAAGAAAGGATTTTGATATTTATATACGTATATATGTATATGTATCTATACTTGTATACCTCAAACGGCGAGGTAGACATGAATTTCTTTACCGTTGAGGTATAAATTCAGATTTGTTTCCTTTTTTTTAGTTTTTCTTTCTTTATTTCTTTCATTTCTTTCATTTCGCGAAAACCTTTGTTAGCAATTGCAATTCCCTCGGGGTAAATAACGTCGGTAAGAGAAAAATGCAAAGATTACACTCTATAGCCATGCCTTTGTAGTAGTAGGTATATGTATTACAGTACGCGGTTGCTTTTTGAATCCCCTAATCGAGAAATAGTTGTATTAAATCTGTACAATCTAAACTTTTTTCTACAAGTCTCTTTCCTTCGAACTAAAGATATACGTCTATTCGTATATTCCTCGGAAATATCTTATTATCGGTTTATATATGATAATGGAAAACTTCCCCCGTAAGTATATAGTGGCGCGTAACGTTTATAAATATAATTATCGGCCGTAGGGGCAGCAGCAGCAGCAGCAGCAGCATGTCCATCGACCGATCCCTGCCTCAACAACACGACAGCGGGGTACTTAAAATGGTAATTTCCCGTGGGTAAATAAAAAGTTCGAACCGACGAGTCTATATATGTATAATCTGCAAAGACATATATATGAATGTAACCTGCACGTGGGTGGCAGAGGTACGGATACACAAATGGATATGCATAACCATTTACCTACATAAATACTTTACATAAACTATATACGTTATAGTATATATAAAGTATAGACGATCATACTTAGAGTGAAGAGAGGAGAAACCACTTTCGATAAGTAGATACGTACACAGCTTTCGTACATAAGACACTCTCGAGTAGCTTACAAGTTCCGGAGATGACATTTCAGCTTGGATATAACGTAGGAGATGTATATATACGTGGATGTGGGAAGTGGGAAGTGGGAAGTGGCTATAGTTTCGCCAGGATGTGATTTAGGAAGTACTTTTTGACGCGATATTTAAACCTTTATCAATTTCCTCGTTAATGCCTTATACATACACCCTGCCTTTACCCCAACCCCTGTTGGCCGGGTATAACATTAAAAATTTTTCAATTCCAATATCCCGCGAGTTACCCATTGTATACTCGCCCCCATTATCATATTTAACCATTCATATAACTTCGCTACTAACTTCCCTTTAACTTTTCCAATAATTTCTGTATTATATCTAGGCTGGCCGGCCGCCTTCTTTAGTATCAATTAAAGCAAAAGTTTGCGGAAAATATTCACCGTTTTTATGCTGCAACAGCTAAAATTTAAACGCACCAGTTATCGTACCCTTATAATATACTCAATATGCTCGTCGTTCATTAATAAACTGGACTAATCTTTATTCTTACCTTTTTCGCACCCATGGGACATTGGGAAGAACCTATAATTAGCTTGGGACTACAGATAGAGAAGGGGGCCTGGGGTTTGTAACAACGCAGACCCTCGTCATCGTCCAAGGGTCTTGCAAAACCACAAGCAGGGCAAATCTCGAAACACGAATTTCGCGGTGGGTGGATGCCGAGGAAAGAGACTGCCTTCCGTTTTCGCTAGTACTAATATTTATATTCCCAAGCGTAGAATTCATTAGGTCGGTGGGGGGTAATCAACTCGGTAAATGCCCCGTGCGTGAAACATTAACGGAGTGTGCTTAGGCTCAGTCTACACACGTCCTGAAAGGAGAAGAGTAGAATGAGCAGAGAGCAAACTCAGCATCAATGGCCATAGCCAATGAGAAACTATAAAACTCATATTCGAGGATTCGGAAACTCTGCAAACCCTCGCGCCGCTAACAAAACCTCATATTTTATCAATCAAGTGCCAAAATATACCAGCTCCATGAATATTCCATGTGTACAATTCCCAGGTCTTTCAATTCGATTCTAATTACCTTAAAATATACACCGGTGATAAATCGAAAGCAAATATATTATCTCTCTCTCTCTCTCTCTCTCTTCGTCGAGTGGGTTTTGATGACGAGAAAAGTAAACAGCTGTATAAGCTGTCCTGACCTCTCTTCTATCTCACTGACCGGAACTTTGATGATATTTCTCTCACCAGTTGACTACCAGCTAGAAAACAGCTGTTCCATTTCCCGACCTCGTCGAGTATTTTGCTGAAATAACTATATGCATCACCGTCTGTCTCCTCTTCACAGAGGAAAAGTAGAGCTACTTCTCCCTCCGGGGATGATGACGTCGTCTATCTTACAGCCTGTCTTTCCCACAGAAAGAGATGCTACAGACTTTTCACTGAGGTGCAAATAAGTGGATATTCTCTCTTTCGGCTGTATCGTTCACATGTCAGGATGCGTATAGGAAATAAAATTTCTTTTCTTTTCTTTTTATTCCTTCGCTACTGCATATATATATACCTACTCCGAATGATAGATCCCGATTTGAAGTAGCTTCTTCAAAAAGGAGAAACGTGTAGCTCAAGTTCAACAATTCACTCAAACGGGACTTCTTTCAGCACCCTCATAATTAATGCAGGAAAATATAAAGCAAAACATTTTTATTAACGAGGATTCAGATACAGTAGACTCTAGATAAGTGGCCATCTCACGGGGCTATAGGAGAGGAAAATGGCTACTTACGAAACGCTCCCACCACGGCTGAGAAAGAGGCGCATGACGCGCGGTGGGAGAAGCTGTTGGTGCGCATAGTATTTGTGTGAGTGACCGTCCGTGTGAAGGGGAAGTCGCTCGCAGGGCCACTTAGCGGATGGCCACTTATCTAGAGTCTACTGTATTCATAAAATAAAATAGGTGAGCTTCAAGATCAAGCTTGACATGCTGAGAAATAGCCTGGATGAGGAAGGGTGCAGCACTGGGTCAAATGAAAAAAATATAATACCATAGTGAGACTCGATTTACTTATCTAAGAAATTATTGGAATCAAATTTCTAGATTCTATAACACAAGGTGAAGATATATATATCTATCTGATCGGAGTAAAGCTTTTCATTGACATACTGGATCAGTGGTCCATTTAAATTGAAGGGAAAAAAAATCTCCAAGGAATTTCCTGACGCTTTTTCTTCCTTGATGGGGTATATATATTGTTAAATATATATATATAATATATATTATATACGTTCCTCTCGCCAAGGAGTTGGCACCATTAACCTTTTTGTCGTGCCACCTCGTCTCGTCGCGATCGAAGTGATATTATTGGCCTTGTGGCCCTACCTTGGGAGTAGTACCTAGTCGCGGTAGGTCCTTCCATCGCGATTGTAAGGGTCTTTGAGTAAACGAATCAATACGACGAATCGGACTTGCCAAATAAGTTTCGACTTCGTTTCGTACAAGTCAGTCGGGGTAGCGGTGCGGCGGGTTTACTCGAAAGTTATAAAAAGATATAAATCACATTACCCGATGGAATTACGACTCTGATCACATGATCGAGATACCACAGAGCCTTTCGATTAATATATACGTATATATACCTATATACATATTTTACGTATGGAAATTTGAATTTTAACTTCTAGCCGCGTGACTTGAAATTTTTTCTTATTTCATTCGTTTTTTTTTTTCTTTTTTTTTCTTTTTTTTTCTCTTCACCGTCATCAACGTCGCGCTCTAACGACTCGTCGGGTCGTTCGCTAGATACTTTGCAATATTCGTGGGTACGTACCGTCTAACGTTCTTTGCGGAAACTTAAACATTTCTTTAACGACCACAAAAACCTGGCTGCCCTCGTTTCATTCATATATAGTATATAATATACATAAGGACATTTCGCGTGTAGATCTGGTAACGTTATTGTGCCATATAGCCACTGCATTATAATATACAATGCCGTGTACTACATCGCATCGTGGGAAGATAAATATCGTCATTATAAAGTATAAACTTGACTCATTGTCAGTGACTAATTTTTTATGAAAAGAGAACCGCGTAGGTACATACGTTCTTCGCATTAAGTACCTACTGCGGGTTGTAAGGTACATCGCTAAGTTTAGCTTCATGGAATGACCTCCTCAAGAACAACGGACTTAGAAACTAGAGTAAAACTGAGATTCAACGGAGCGCCCTGCACAGTGTAGTATACGCTCAACCACCAATTTCCCTTGACTTGTTTCGCGACGTATTCGCAACCCCAGCTCGTACGAGATTCTCTATGGCCTTTAATCGCGACCCGTCCACCAAACTCAACGAAAACTAGGACCAGCCTAATATCCTTTGAATCCCTTACACTGATTCGTCGATTTCTGAACGCTCTGGATAATCAGGCCTAAGGGTAAACACAGGCACAGAGGAGATACGGACAAACTTCGATTCCCCAAATTTCAAATGTCACGATAATTCTTATCTACTTCATACATTTGTCATCTTCTACCGCATGAACCGGTCATTTCTGACTCTTGACGTAGTATACGGTCCGTCGATGAGAGATGGATAACTTTTTTTGTTTTTTTTTTTTTCTTCTTCTTCTTCTTCTTCAACGTTGGATAAGTTTGTTTCTTTTATTGATCGATAACGTCACATTTATTGACGGCCCATCAATTCGAACCTCATTCTTTTCATGGGGTGTGGTTATAAAGCGAAGCGAATAAGTATATCATAAAATTTGAAACGAATAGCTTTGATGCAGCTTTATATTGTTATGGAAAAATTTGTGTGTTCAGATATCGGTGAATATATAAATATCACGAGACTTTATTTCTTCATATATATAGCTACGAGCGGTAGTACGTCTCTTCTAGCGGTCCATATCTCTTGGACCTTTACCCCAAGCTCATCTCACCCTTAGTTAGTAATACTCAAAGTCACGGTGCAATCCTTTCTCAACCCTTACGCACCGCACTAAGGTTTCCTCTAGCCTTGACGTCGGTACATCACTACGGCGGTAGAATCTTCGGTGATGAACGAAGTCGAGGCTCTAAGGTTAAGCCAGTGGTTTGGAGTTACGTATAGTATAGGACCAGCACCACGCGTGTACATCAAGTTTACAGCTGTGTATATCTGCACCAGGTATAAGGCGCGGATGGGTGTTTACCAACGAAGAGATAAAGCAAGACCCTTGGTTCTGGGTTTGGTTTGGTTTGGTTTGGTTGCGAGTTTGTCAAGGTTCCAGTTTCGCTCAGTTTTAGTAAAGTTCAGTTCGGCTGGGTTCTGGGTTTTGGTTGAGACTTCTCTTATACTTGATGCGGCAAGGCGGCATTGTCGAGTTCCTGCGGTCGATGCGACCAGTTTGTTATAGTAGGCAGCAGGTAGGTAGGTCTGCCACCCACCTGGAGAACGGAAGGTAGAGCCGCTCCCTCCTTCAGTCACGACAGCCGGGTTAACCCACCACCCATCACCCACCTCCCACAGGAGTCGTACTCGTAGTTAAAGTCGCGACCCTTATATTCCAGCCCCTCTTTATTCATTCCGTATAATATATTCCCCGGTAATTAGCATACGGCGTGATTATTTCCACAAGGATATTGTTTTAATTCTCGTATCGATCACCGAGGAAATTAAAACACAGGTAGAAAAAAAAAAAAAAGAAAAAGTGGAAACAGAAAAATTCAATTCCTCGAGTTGACTTCTACTATTTTTTGAATTAGCAGACGGATTGACTTTGACGGTTTTGGGATCGGAAGGGATTCGACGATCAACGCTAGTAGTCAGGTGGGACAGAATCTGTCTAAACTTTGAGGGCCGTGATCGTGTCCTGGATTTTTAACCTGGGTCACACAGCAAGTTGGTCTTGGGTTAAGCGTCTTTTAGAAACTTATGCAGAAGGGTTGACAGTAGCGCGTAGGAAGGTGAAGTGGCGAGGTAGCGATAAGCGACACGCGACGTACAATTTTTTTTTCTTCATCTTTTTCTTCCTCTTTCATATTATATATATATATATATATATATACCTATATGTATATTTTTTTTCTCTTTTTCTCAGTAGTACGAAGCTCCGTTATGGAACGCAAATAACAGCAGATGGGGGTTGACGATTATTCGTTTGCTTATGTGAAAATTTCGACATTAATTTTTTGTGTTAAATCTCAGGGGTTCGAGCGAGCGAGCAAGCGAGCGAAGCTATGGTGTAAAAATTCATACCTGAATAATGGATAGAGCTAAAATTAAGCAGCAATTTTTTTTATTTTTTATTCATTTTTTTTTTTTTTAAATCCTTTCTCTTATTTCCTTATTTTTTTAATACATAGCTGGGGTAGGTACATGTAATACGTATACATGTACTATTTTTCATTAATAGTCAATGAAGTGTTCATAAATATTAATCCTTGGATAAAAAAAAAAGCCTTTTGTTGACTTGACGTGCCGATCCTTTTTTTTTTTTTTTTTATCTTAGATGATTTTACCGCTTTTCCTCCTACTTTTAGAGATAAGACTCGGAAATTCTGTTACGCTGGTCCCGAACCCTCTCTATCTTATCGTTTCTTCTTCTTCTCATACTTTCCTAATTTGCATTCCATGCGGCTTTTTCCATCACCGAAAAACTTATTTCGTATAGGTACGCATACATTTACTTCTATAGGATTTATCCTATGTATAAAATACATAGCCGTATACAACCAGGTATAGTACCTATACCTTACCCATCTCGGCTGGGTTTTAATCTTTGGAAAATTTAATCGTATTCCGCATAAACAAAGTTATAATAAACCACAAGCAAACGTACCTACTACAAGACGTATAACTCCATCATATTCTTTGGTTATTGTTATTCAACCATAATCTCGTTTTCTTCATTCTCTCCATTCTCTCATCTGTATTATATATATATATATATATATAGTACTAAAACGACCGAGATTTTCAATTCGTCAAAGTTTTAGCTAAGAAACGAACTTTCTTAGTTAGTTATACCTAATTAGTTAGTCAGTCAGTTAGTTAGTTAGTTAGTTATTATTTCGCCGAACGCCGTTTGATGTTGATAAATTGTTCAATGAAGATCTATACCGTTCTATCATAATATTACTATATGTTCTACCCTTTCCTAGTATATATCCTCACCCTCGCTGACACTCTGCCATTTTATCATACGGAGCGGACAAGAGAGCTAAGTGCTCGTGTAAATACCGATTAAAATTAGTCCTCTCCCCATAACACCAGCCGGAGTAATTAATAAAACGCAATCTACCTCGTCTGCTTTGATACCTGGCTTGAGTCAACAAACCACCGTGGTGACAAAGGTCACGCACCCTCGAGGATACTCGCACTTCCATAAGCGATATACGTATCACATTTGTACACATATAGTATATATGTATATATATATGCTATCTGGGTATACCTACGTAAAGGGTAGAATATATTTCGCGATAAGTCGATGAATGAAATATGATATGAATCGTGATGGAGATAGGTTGAAAAAGGCAGGACGTTTTCCTCATTTTTTTTTTCTTTTCTTTTTTTTTTTTTTGCAAGACATATAAAACGAAATTGACTGTTTAGATATAAATATGCGAAACGGACGTGAATTTGAAACATTCATCTAGCTCTTCGGATTGATTGTATAACTGGTACTATTCGCTATAGTGACACACAGTACACACACACACACACACATATATATATATATATATGTATATGCATATCGATGCGACTTTATGTAAAGACTGATGAATTACCCTGCAACTTGTTTCACGGTCCGTGTACAGGGTATAGCCGTGCGAATCTAGGCCTCGATCCCGTTTGACACGGGCTTTTATAACAACAAACATCGCGTGTTAAAAGTCCGTTCACATTTGTCGTCGATATAACCCCCGACATTCGCGTCGTAGGTATATATAGTATCTATACTTCGCGGAGTATTTCATATCTCAAATTTGCCCCTGAAAAAGTACGTGTAACGCGATTCTCTCGGCTTCTGCCTCATCCTCAACCCTCTATAGGTAAAAGCTACGGAATTTTTTTTATTCATTTTATTTCATTTTTTTTTTTTTTGAAATGGAATATATATATAGAAAAATGGCGCAGGATCATTCCGAAAAATTTATACCCCTCGACCGTGTTCTGTATACGGAGTCCCTTTTCGTCCTCGTAGGTATATATACGAAATGCTGTTTACTCAAGCCCTCGATAAGCTCGGATGTCACTCACCCTTCGAACTTCCGGTTACCCTGCAGGACCTCCCACGTCGTATTCTATAGCCAACATCTACGCGTTTACGTATCGAAACTTATATATACAGCTGTCAGTAAGAAACACGCTCGTGTTACTTTGTTCTCTATATTATATACCTAGATGAAAAAAAGAAGAAGAATAAAAAAAATAATTTCACGCATTATTAAGATCGGATAATTGATCACGTAATTAAAAAAAAAAAAAAAAAAAAAAAAAAAAATCGGTGTCAAATGTACGGAAGGTTTTCTTCGCCGGTTGCCTGCCGCAAGCAAGGAATATATTCATTAATTTCATCAGAGAAGAGGCAAGAGCAGAGCAGCAGCGCGCCTTGGAGTATTTCATGCGATATACTGCAGCAATCTCGTGACGAGAGCAACGGGCTCCTTTCTGCATGGTATAGCCTAGCTTGTACCGGTGCTACTGCACCGTCAATTATTAATTTATTCGCTTGGTATAGAGAGAAGAGAGAGGAAGAGAGACGGATTAAGAGAGAGAGAGAGAGAGAGAGAGAATAGAGAGCGGGGAAAACCGCAGACTTTAATGCAATAATAAAAGGAGAAGGCGAGCCGTAGATACGAGCTGGTATTAATTTAACTTTAGCGACACGTTGGGTCAAACTCCCAGAAGGAGGTGTACTCTATTCACCACCTCCTCCTCCCTCATTCTATGCTGAAATTATACGAACCTAAATTGCCAATGTCGCTTGCCATATTTTGAGATTACCTAACGGAAAGGAGCACCACGCTGCGACTAGGCTTGCTGCAGAGTTTCATGCTACCAATATTTCCGAGCAAGTATACTTGGAATTTAATGTCATCGTTACACTCGCCGTAGTATAGACCGACCCGGAAAGTATGTGACCGGAGAATGGGGAACATCTCGTTCTCTTTCTATTCTACACGTAACGATATCGTCTTTGCTTTGAAATTACGTTTATTCATGGTTTTCGTTTTTATTTTCATTCATTCATTCGTTCATCGATTTCATATTTTCAACAAAAAAAAAAAAAAAAAATGTTCGTCCGTATATATACTAGGGTGGTTAAAAAAAAATCTAATTTCTCAGATGTTGCTGCTCATCCGTGAATATGTTGTTTGTAATTTTTAAAAATTATTCCGTTTTTTTTAGCTCTTTTGGACAATATTTACTACTGCCTCAGTGAAGTTGAAATTTCGAAATTTTGCCATTTTTGGCAATTTCAAAGTTCTCAGATCAAAGTGCTCATCTGGCTACCTCGAGATTCTCATTCAATGAGCATGTTGGTTCAAGATGAGACTCGTACGATAATATTTAGTACTGCCTCGGAGACATTGGAGTTTTTACAATATTTTGCATTTTTTTCGGAGATTCGATCGCCAGGTGCTGCTCATGAGACAGTTTCATCTTACCAATATAAGGAAGAAATCCAAGTAGTTTGCAGTCTGCGGGACCATTTTTACTACTGCCTCATTGAGGGCGACTTTCCTTCAAGTAAAATTAGTAACATGAGGCAGTAGTAAAAATGGTCCCACAGACTGCAAACTTCGTGTACTTCTTCCTTAAAATGGTAAGAAAAGACTGTCTCATGAGCAACACCTGGCGATCTAATCTCTAAGAAAACCCCTAAATAGTGAAAAAACTTCATTGTATCTGAAGCAGTACTAAATATTATCGTACGAGTCTCATCTTGAACCAACATCCTCATTGAATGAGAACCTAGAGGTAGCCAGATGAGGACTTTGATCTGAGAACTTTGAAATTGCCAAAAATGGCAAAATTTCGAAATTTCAACTTCACTGAGGCAGTAGTAAATATTGTCCTATAGAGCTAAAAAAAAAATGGAATAATTTTTCGAAATCACAAACAACATTATTCACGAATGAGCAGCAACATCTGAGAAATTAGGTATTTTTTGAACCACCCTAGTATATACATATGTACCTACTTCGTTTGATATTATATATTTTTCGCCAATTTTTTATTTCTCGTTTTTTTTTTTTTCACCCCAAATTTAAATTTTTTATTTTATTTTCTGTTATCGAATCGTGATGGGTTCTTCTTTTGGACAAACGTTCATCACCTTTGACACACGGAACTCGAGTGAATTTTTTTCCATTAAACCACGTTGATTGACCTGGATCCACCCCACCGTATAACTTAATCATTTTTATCGTCGAGGGTTAATGCTCTTTCCTGTTGAAGCGTCAAATTTTCGTCTGCCCATACGGTAGCGACATCCCCTATGCTATATTATATGCCACGTTTGTTTCCATTGCTTGAACGAATATACACGACAATTTAAAATATCTACGTATATACGTATACGTTACATATACACACATATACATAAATGTAGAATATACCTATGTAGGAATGTTTTAATTTACATATTGAATTTTTACTGCTCACGTGTAATTAGTTTCGCTTTACCTACTATATACCTAACATTAATTACATGTTAGGTCATTTCACGCGCGACATTATACCATCAACGAAAATTATACTACCTCAGTATACGAAATATCTTCACTATATAATAATTATAATATCTATACGTATTACAACCACTTCACACGAATTTCATACTTATTTTATAATTCATTAATTTACATAATAATATAGGTATTGAAACATATACCTACATATACTATACAAGGTACCTATATACCGAACGGAGGCTATAAGGGTAACGATTACCCTTCGTTTATTAAATACAATTTAACAACTAATCTCTTTTTCCACGTATACCTACATATAATATGATCACAGAGGGTATAACTTTTAACAGTTATACTATACCCGCGCAGTTACTTATTATTACTATTTATCACTCTGTACTTAGCGACACGCCAAATTAACTATCAAAGTCGTATCATTAACTGACCAATAATTAACAAGGGTGTAATTGATATATTTCCTCTTTCTTTTTTTTTTTTGTGTGGGTTGTTTCAACCTACCCTGTTAAAACAACTACGTTTCTTTGTACTCTTTTGTATACCACGAAATGTTTAAGCCCTCGTTTCGTCGGTCAACTTTAATTAAAACGTTATCGCGTGCGTTTGGGTCATTGCCTTAGGGGATCTTGTCTCAACCTTAGTCTAACAGGTACGAGAAACGCTCGGTCACCTGTCAGCCAAGAAACATGGAATAATCAGCCATAAAAGCACGACGGACTACACCCGCACCCAAGCTTAGTTCTTCGATTCCGGGCTAGCTTTTCGGCTTTTACCTTATACGATCGTCTCGTGACAACATCCAGCCCCTGATTCAGTGAACAAATCGAACTGATAGGTTTCTGCAAATTTTACGACACCCCGCGCTAGTAACAAGAGAATTTGGGGTTCGCCAAGCCATCAAGTTCTTCCCAGTTCCCTCGAAAGCCCCGAGTTTTATTCTTTATTCAAAATCTCTCTCTCTCTCTCTTCTCTCTCTCTCCATCTCTTGGGAATTAATTAGTAATCTGATGAGCACACGTATACTATAATACGGTGTAAAGTACGCCGTCCACTGATGTCTGCATGTAATTAACCTGAGGGATGTGTGCGAATAGACTAGCTTCATCTTTCGTGCTGAAGAATCTCGCCGCTATATATGCAAGACTTTATAGATGTACAATATGTAAATAATGTTAATCACACGATAACTATGACAGACATTCGCGGTACACTATATAGCTGTGAATGGAAATGAAATGCACTAATCGCATTGCTCATACCTTTTCAAGCCATAGAATTCTGGCACAAAGTATAGTTATGAAAGCTGTTATCCTGAGGATATTACGTAACTGTGTATAACAGGGGAAGAAGAGGAGCACGTTTGACGTAATTGGATAATATCTAGGTATCTCTGCGAAGGGATGGAGGAAAAAGGGGAAAAGGCTTTGTGACGGTTTTTTTTCCCCCCTTGTTTCTTTATATATTTTTCTTTTTACTTATTTCTTCTCTTTTTTTTTTTTTTTTTTTTATTTTTTAGAGAAGTATCGTTTTTTTTTTTTTTTTTTTTTTTTTTTGTTTTAGAGAAGTATCGTTTTTTTTTTTTTTTTTTTTGTTTTCTTTTTTATTTATTCCTTGAGCGCACGAGTTTGCCCTCCTACCCCCTTGTACACAAGTCCTGGAGAAATGCCATCTCTTTTTCGAGGCCATCTAAACTAATCTCCGTAGCTTAAGCCTGAGCTTGAGAAAATTTTCTGAAGCTTCTCTCGCTGCAGGGAGTCGGCCGCGGTGGAGGAAAGCTCGGAATTTCTGTCTCGCTCAGTTTTCCTCTTTGTACTTACGTCAACGACAGGAATTTGCGGCGTTTATATCATACCTCTAAGAGATATACATATTAGATTATATTATATTATATTATATTATATTATATATAGTCGAAGGTACATTACTGTTTTTGATAACCCGATCCACCCCCTTTCTTTTTTTTTCTGATTTCAGTTAAGAGAAAACTATGGATTCCACGCTCCTCAAACTGATCTTCTTACTCCTAGCTGCGGCTCTATGCGGTGGTCAGGAAAACTGGGAATGCGATTTACCCTGCAAATGCAAATGGGTCTCGGGGAAAAAGACTGCTGAATGTATCAAACTGAATTTCACACAAATCCCTGACTATTTGTCAGACCAAATACAAAACCTCGAACTAACCGGCAACAGACTTAGGGACATACCAAAGGACGCCTTTCATGATGTGGGATTGAACAACCTGCATAAATTGGTGCTACGAGAGTGTGGCATAGAGACTGTGCATCCCGAGGCATTCAACGGTCTAAAAATCGTGATAGAAATTGATCTTTCGGTTAATAAAATAAAGACTCTGCACCCAGGCACGTTTCACGAAACTCTGAGGTTGAGGGTTCTGCTTTTGAACGAGAATCGAATCGAAAGATTGGAGGATGGCCTATTCCACAATCTCACCTACCTACAGAAGGTCGAGATATCGGATAACAGACTTGACCATATCGGCCAACGGACATTTCTCAACCTTCCTGGTCTTCAGTCTCTCGCATTGGGAGGTAACAGGTTGACCAATCTGAAACGGGAGACCTTTGACGATCTGCCAAAACTCGGCAGTATTGCGCTTCGCGATAACCCATGGAACTGCGACTGTCATCTCAAGGATTTTCGCGATTGGTCAATACAAAAGAATATATATACGAAACCGACGGCCTGCGATCAACCCGCTAATCTAACCAGGAAAATGTGGGACGACGTAAAAAGCGACCATTTCGCATGCCGTCCCGAGATACTTTTCACAGGACCAGCATCAAGGATCGAAGTTGGTCCCGGCGACGTCACTCTTTCATGCAACGTATCGGGTAATCCACTTCCCCAAGTTACATGGATCTACCGAACGAGGATATTGCACAATGGCACCAGACGATACAACGGTGATTCCAGAGGCTACGTACTACTGAATGGCGGTAACTGGGTGAATCTAACGATTCCAAATGCTACTCCTGCTGATAAAGGGGATTACATTTGTCAGGCGATGAATCCTGGCGGATTGGAGGAAAGGAACGTGTCGTTAAACGTAATCGGAGATGTGGTTGGAAACAACGAATCTGCGATAAGCCTGCCACTGGCACTTGGCCTAGGACTGACCGCACTTTTGCTGTTAATATTGCTAACCCTAGTTCTTTGCGCGTGCTACTGTCGTCGTCGTCGTTCACGTCGTGACGAAAAAACCGCGGAGGTGAACGCCCTGGAACATCACGGTCTAGGGGAACAGGAAAAGTCGCTGATCACCGCTATTAACCCGGTGGTAAAACCGCCCAGACGTTACGAGGCCGCGCCCTCAGTGACCTCGCATGGGACCGAGACGACTGAACTAAACCGAACCCTCCTAGACAACGATTCAGTATTTGGTCAGTACGCATCTTTTATTACGCGACAATCCGTTATCGACTGAAATCTCGAAGAGACGCGTTTCATCATCATTATCAAAAATTGAAAATTGAAAATTGAAAAAAATAAGAAAACACCTCATTCACCATCATCCCCCTTGAATTCACATCATATCAACACGTATCGTTATACTATATCAACGAAACTACTACCCCTGATCTTATTTACGTTATTTATGTTATGTTATTTATTTATTTTTTCTTCATTTTTTACGCAGCTGGTGGTGTCGGGGATGACGACAGGGAGAGATCCACCCCTGAACTAGACGGTGGTACACTACCCCGCGGTACAACCTACCGACCATACCCTCCAGATCTTTTAGCATTCTCCGGTGGTCGTGGAGCTTCTCCTACAAGTCAGGCTTCAACGGCACCGGACAGTTCTCGACTTCCATCACAACCGGCTACATTTAGTCCGACTAATAATTCGGCGACACCTTATCCAACGAACTTTAAAACTTTACCTCATAATCGTAGCGCCGCACCTTACAGCGCAGGACCCCCCGTAATGCCGCGACATGGTTACGTTACTATTCCTAGGAGGCCACGAGCTCCTAGCTGGAGCAGCGCGCCTCCCGCATCTCCTGACGGTCTTGAACCTGTCTACGATAATTTGGGACTTAGAACCACGGCCGATGGTAGCTCAGTATTGTCCCTTAATAAGAGTCCCGAGCCTTCGGGGATGAGGGGTCGACCACTACCGGGTACACCCACGTCTCACTACCATCCTTCCATACAACGTAGTACGCCAAATATACTGACTACTAGCCCAACGGACAGAGCAGCTCCCGAGGGAGCGCCAGAGTGGCCATCGAAGCTATCTGACGAGATGGACGTTCCCTTTCTCGGTGGTACATTGGGAAGGAAGGTACCACCACGACCGCCACCAAAACCCAGGAAGAAATCAGCAAATGGACCGCTATACGAAGACGAGGGTGAGGACGGTACGGAAGTTTGAACGGTCGATATGGGTTCGAAATATGGTGCAGATATTGAGGATAGGAATTAAAGTCGCCAATCTTAATGACCGGTAGTGCCTTTTACCCTAACCGTATAACTATTTATGAATATATGAATATCAATATATATATATATATATATATATATATATAGGTAAATACATACCAATATGTATATAGTATATTCATTCGAGAAACAAAAAAAAAATAATAATAATAATAATAATAATAATGAAACTTTAAAGAAAAAATGAAAAAAAAAAAAAAAAAAAATGAGGGCTTCCGCACATCCCTAAAAAAAAACAGAACAAAAAAAATATCTTTTCAAAGTTAAATTTGCGGAAAGTTTTTACGAGTGAACAATAATAATAATAAACGGGTATACCAGTGTCACGTGAGAGAATTGAACGGTCTATTTTTTTTTTTTTTTTTTTTTTTTTTTTTATTAATTTACTTATTTTTATTATTATTAATTATTAATATTATTATAATTATAATTATTTTATTTCTTTCTTTACCAATCAACGAGTATATTTATTTTCTGTTCTTTCTCATTATCGTTTTTTTTTTTTGTTTTTTTTTTTTGTATTATGGCTATTTGTCAAGTCTATCAGTTAAGTCGTATATATAGGGTATATACGGAGTATATTATAGTATATAGGACTTTTGGTGAGAACAATGGACCTGAAATCTCTATTCTTGGTGAATATTGAGATACAGCTGTCGTATCGTGCCCTTATAAGCACAAGACAGCACACACCCAACAACTATACCACCATCGTCTATAACACGGTGGAGGATATACACCCCCGTTTGCTATACGTATGCGAGACGCGTAACTTTGAGATTTCTCTAGTTAACGAGATTTACCCGAGTTTGTAAGGGTCAGAAACGCGGGTGTTATAGCAGATATACGGTACTATCGAGGAGAGACAGGGCATGGTTATTAATCTTGGGTTTATACTTAAACATGTGACGTGCGAAATTTCAAAGTTTTCGCTACTCAACTCAAAAGTTCCAAATATGAAAAACAAAAAAAGACAAAAATCGTGTAAAACAAAACAGAAAAAAAAAAAAAAAAAAAAGACACAAAAATATTAATCCGCGAGAATTGTAAATTTGCGATTTTTTTCTATATCTATAGCACTATCACAGTAATTATCTATAAAAAAAAGACTCCGTATCACTAATTTATTAAATTATCACCTTTGTCTACCATATCCGGTGGAAATCTTCACAAAAACAAGGGAAAGATAGTTACGGGGATGATTTCCGCTCGCGACGGTACTAACCACGCCTTTTCCTCCTTGGTGCCGGTGTAACTACTTTCGAAATGCTTTCTTTTCTTTTTTTTTTTTTTTTTTTTTGATATCCTTCCAACCGAACAGTATCCATGACCCTTAGTCTGCAGCTCGACTAGACACGGGAATGGGGAAGGGTAAGAAAAAAAAAAGAAAAGAAAAGAAAAGAAAAGAAAAAAGTGTCACTCTTCAATTGGCAGAAAATCCAACCACCACGCACCGAAGAGAAAAAGTACTTTAACACCCAGACGTTCGCCTCATAGCAGAGCCAAAAAATGTCCCGCGGTAAAGTCGAGACACGAATTCTTCCGACAA
Source organism: Tenthredo mesomela (assembly GCA_943736025.1). NCBI lineage: Eukaryota > Metazoa > Arthropoda > Insecta > Hymenoptera > Tenthredinidae > Tenthredo > Tenthredo mesomela. Next base: position 2,915,292 of record OX031015.1, read on the forward strand.
AAGCTCCGGGATATTTTGGCTCGGCTAAGAGGTGGGAGACTCGGAGATTGGGAGATTTTCGGATTGGGAAATGGGGGACGATGACGTAGACCCCATAGATCATGCGGATACGTTATTCTCCTTTTGTCTGGTGCACGCCGGAATTTATCTCGAGTAAGTTAAATCACATCTATATATATACAGGGTGAATACTGCAAGGAGGAAATTCGTCGATAACTGTACATGTGTATATCAGGGTGATCCCTAATTTGATCATTTTCGAATTTCACTGTTTCCATGGGCCAGGACGTTTCCAAATATATACAGAAAAATTTCGCCAAAATCCCAGGTTCCTATCTCAATTCTAAGTACCGCCTCAAAGTCCTCGAATTTTTCCATTTGAATAAAACACGACTCGTAACATTTACCGGTTAATTTTTTTTCTTCCTATCGCAGCATAGCTCCGAAAAATTTCAAACTTGGTACACTTCGTACCTGTAGCAGTAGGTATTCCATGAAAATTCGACAGATTTTCAACGATATAATTTTCGGAGCTACAGCGCACCAAAAAAAAATGTCTTATCTTCAAATTGTGATGAATACAATTTTGGCGTTACAAAATCTGTAAATTTTTCACGGATACCTAACTAATGCGATTGGAAGTAAAAAAATAACCCCGAAGTACCAAAAATCGTGTCTTATTTAAATAGGAAGGTTCAAAGGCTTTGGGGTAGTTCTTAGGATTTAGATAGGAATTTGGTGTCTTGACTACATTTTTTTTTGTACATGTTTGAAGACGTTCTGGCCCATGGGAACATCGAAATTCGAATATGATCAAATTACGGACCATCCTAGTGTGTGTATATAGGTACAATATAGGTATACATAATGTGTGTGTGTGTGTGTGTGTGAATGTGAAAGGATAGCCTATGTAAGAGACTACTTTAGGTTCATTGTCCAATGTCCACTCTCGAGACTTCTCTTTCTCTGTATATGCGGCTGAGTGTAGTTATTGTCTAACACTGGTGTGTAATCGACGTCGTCCTGGAGGCCTAGTGCGGTGATAATGCCGATAATAAAGATTGACAATTGACAATTGACAATTGACAAATGACAATTGATTCAATCAACTGATGTTTTGTCCACTGATTATCCTGCTGCAGCAATGGCGGCGGTGTGATGATGCCTGATTCAGAGACGAGGGGCTCTCGTTCTGATGCTAAATGTACATTTAACTGTCTATTATTATACATTATACATATATATTATATATGCTAGGAATTAATTGTAATTAAACACTTAAAATTACGATAATAGATTATGTAATTAGGATTAATTGAATAGATGATCGAATAATATAGATAAATAATTCATTCATTAATTCATTTATTCATTTATTAAACGATGTGAAAATATTAATCGTTTAAGATGTTGTAACATAATTAATTAGGAATGCATTATGATAATAATAAATAATTATTATCTTCCTGATTTTTATTAAACAAAACTGTTATTGTAAAACGTTATATGGTTCTATATGTACGGACGTTTAACGAAATATTTAATTAATATTATATTACTTACGTCTATACTAAACTATACCCTTAATAATTAATTAACAAATTGCAAGATTGTCTGATCTTCGGGGTATCATTTATACAAATAAAATTGAACAAATAATAAAGAGAAAGAAAATAAAATGAACAAAAGGTATTACTAAACACTAATTAGAAATATTTTATACATCAAAGTCTTATAAACAGTCGAAGAACAAGAATTATTTCGTTACGTTAAACTCCAGTTATTTAAAGCTCTTTTTTATATACTTTTTTTCTTCATCATTTCTTGTTGAAATATTAATAAATCTCCAGATAAACAGAGATTGGGAAAAAGTTCATGCTCAGAATTATTTTCAAAGAACCATCGAGCTTCTACGACGAACTCAAAAGGTGAAAAAGGTACACAATTTTTTTTTTTTTTTTTTTTATTTATTAATTTTTTTTCACCGTCACAATTCATAACTTATAATTGAGGGGATGGGCGGAATAACGGTATAAGTCGGGTTATACCGTTTTTCCGGAGATTGCATAAAAATGATCAGTGACCATAGATCTACATTAGGTATTTATTTGATGAAAATGGGTTGAATATTGAAGGGTTAAATTAAACAGCTCTTACGGAAGAACGGTATAGCTCGAGTTATTCCGTTATTCCAAATATCTAGATGAAATGAGATAGAAACATCGGAGTGATGCCTTTGGATGATCACTCGGAGCGCGAAACATTTCGGGTATGGGAACGTATTTTTAATAGCGCCGAAATTATCCAAAAGATCTCGGACGTTGCCTCAACAGGCTTATCATCGGCAAAAATAGATGACCTCCGCACTCTGATAAAATTGGGCCAAACGAAGCGCACACTGAGAAAAAGGTCTTGGTACACTGAGAGAAATCTGAATAGTAAACACAACTAAAAGACCTCAACTATATGAAATGTAGTTCGCGCAACTATTTTTTTAGTTCCGTTTACTATTTTCTTGGTACCGATAACCATAAATTGGTTGACCTAACTGAAAAAAAATAGTTGCCCACACCATATTTGCTATCGTTGAGGTATTATAGTTACTGTCACCGAATATTTCTCTGAGTGTAAAACAACCAAAATTCGGTTATTATACGGTCAAAAAAAAATTTTTTGTTTAGTCAACCAAAATTTTGTTGTGTTAACAACAAATTTAGTAGTATCAACAAAAAATTTAGTAGTCAACAAAATTTTGGTTGACTGGACAAAAAAATTTCTTTGACCGTATAATAACCAAAATTTTGGTTGTGTCAACAAAACCTTGTTCTGAGTGCAGCTGTGATAATCAGAAAAATATATTCGGAGAATCATCTGCAAAATTCGGGACTGAACTGTTAATACGTGAAGTAGAATTGGAGAAAGCGATAAAGCTGGGGCATTCCATGCCAAATCGAGCTGGTCCTGACCCTCGACCTCTCATATCTGGTCGGCGATTTTTTGTATCATTCTTCTGACTCTGAATAATCAGAATTTTTTCCAGATTTTTCAAAGTAAATTCGAGCGCGTTATGAATTTTCAAAGATTTTTTCCAACACCTCTATGGACGTCGTCGAAAAATCTGGAAAAATGCTCGAAAATTTTGTCAGAGATGAAAATTTTTGAACCAAGATTCCTGATGTCGGGGTTTTTTCTCCAACCTGTTTTTTTAGTTTTTTAATCATAATTTCATGTTGATATTCCTGAGATACAAATATGTTTAAAAAAATCTGAAAAAATTTCTAAGAATCCTCGGCTATCGTTCGAAATATTCAAGCAGCAGTCCAAGGTGTATTGATCACCGTTTCTATTTTGTCAAATTTTTTTTTCTTCGAAAAAAGCCGAAAAAAATGCATTGAAGCGACAGTCCAAGCATTATGAATTTTGATTAAAAATTTTCATTTCTGACACAGAATTTTTTAAAAATTTTCCAGTTTTTCCGATTACGGCCATCAAGGTGTGGCCAAAAAAAACTTTGAAAATTCACGACGCGCTCAAATTTATTTTGAAAAATCAGAATAAAAATTCGATTGCTATCCAGAATCAGAAGAATGATACAAAAATCGCGGACCAGATATGGGAGGTCGAGGGTCAGGACCAGGTCGATTTGGCATGGAATGCCCCAGCTATAAACAGTTTCTAAACTGTTTGTACTCATTGTTAAATTTTTTTTGTGTAAATAAAATGTGAGATGAGTGAAAAACAGCCTTGTTATCTGGAAGAACGGTATAACTCGAAAATTTAATTATTCGTTCATTGTGAAGGGTTTGAACTTTTTGTGGTTCTATTTATATAATCAGAAGCATTATTATGTACTACCATGCTATGATGAATTATATCAGGATATGTTCCGTTTATCGTAGTTTCTTACGTTTTTCTCATTTATCTCAAAACTATGTTTACCGAGTTATACCGTTATTCCGCCCATCCCCTCAATTATTATACATTATATTCAAGATTTATCAGTTCGGAAATAATAAATCGTGATATCGAATAGTATTTTCTCTCTCTCTCTATCTTTCTCTCTACAATCGTTAAGTGACGAAAGATTGAAATTGTTATTTAGAAAATGTTTTTCATTCATTTTTCCACAGCTCGGAGGTGTTATTCTATCAGCTCTTTTACCGATTCATCATTTTTCATTTAGTTTACACCTCCTTGTATATTCGTTCCGTCGTGAAAATATGATTTTTCTTTTTCTTCTTCCTTTTTCAACCGCTGAAAAACGGAGGAATACACAAATTGATGGATTACTTATTATTAATTATGCTCTGACATATACGAGGCGGTTGCGGAGGAAACCAATTACCGCTAATCAGTTTTCAACATCATCACTCTTTAAACATTGTTTTTTTTTTTTTCTATTTCTTTCTTTTTGTTTTTCTAAATCCATCGATTTTCGGTTCTTTTTTTTTTCGATTGCTTATTCATTTTTTTGTTTCATTCATTTTCCAAAAGCCTGACCTTTAACGCTCATAATAGTAACACACTCGTAGCATTTTCGTGCGACTAGCAAAGAATACATATATATATATAAAAAAAAAAAAGAAAAAAAAAGAACCAACAACCGAGCAAAAGACAAATGGGGTTAAAGAAAGAAAAATAAAGTTTTTTTCACGTTGCTGTATAAACACGAGGGAAACTCTCACAAGGGAGCGAAACCACACGTATAATCATGATCGCGGTCGTGGAGAAGATATAAAATAAATAATAAATTGGCAGTCTTTCATTTTTTTTTTTTTTTTTTTGGTTTGATTTCTTTCTTTTTTTGTCTTTTTTTGTTTTTCTGCTACACACTTCTTCAGATTCGACAAATTCAATCATTTTTATTACCTTCACCTATAACCAATATAGCTGTTTATCTGGCTACTTGAATCTTATATAATTCAACCCCCTAAATCTTTTTTATAATAATAATAACAATAAGACAAAAGAAAAGGGAGTAATAGCGATCGTCGTTACGCACCTGTGAAAATAATTAAATTAAATAAGTAAATAAATTTTAAAAAAATTAAAATTAAAAAAAAATTGAAAAAAAAAAAAATTGAAAAAAAAAAATTGAAAAAAAAATAGTATTTAATACCGCAGCTGTGTGAACCCCAAAATTCAGATCGTCTGCAGTATATCGAGTTATAAACTGTTCAGTATTACGCATAATGTATGACAGTATGGGCGTGGGGAGGACGGCGAGGGTATAATAACGACAAACGTCGTATGTGTGTCGGCGTACGCCTTGGTATCGTGCAATTTGTGGGCTTTGCATATTCTTCCGAGGTGGTCTCTTTCCTTCAGGGATGAACAAAAAAACAAAAAAAAAAAAAAAAAAAAAAAAAATACAATTTTGAACCAGTTTTTTTTTTTTTTTCTTCTTTCTTTCTATATTTCTTTCCCCACCCCCTGTTCTCTTATGAAGAAAATAAATAAAGAAAAAAAGAAAGAAAGAAAATGAAAAAAAAAAAAAAAAAAAAAATGGACAAAAAATTTAATGTCTAGCGCACAATCTTGGCGTACTATTTGTACAGTAGACAGTTTTATACGTATAATACGGTGCTGATGAAGTTATTAGGAGAATGAAAAATTTCTGTACACATATACTTATATACCTATACGACCTGTATGCTTGATCGGTGTCGTGAATATTTTAAGCGGCCTATAAGAGTCGCGGTTTGACCATCCCAACTGCGGGTCGCTTAAATGTAAATACACTAATTTATGCATTATAATATATATATATATATATATATATATATATATTAGGGTGTTTCATTTTTAGGCAATATTTTTTTTTTTCGATGGCATACCAGAGAATCTTATACTTTATAAAAAATAAAAAATTTTGCCGCCTGGTAAAAGGTTTTAGGTCTAATAGTGGCTTAGCTCATTCAAAAATTCGATTTCCCACCTAAATAACACAGGAAAATTTTTTTTTTTTTTTGTTTAATTGAATTTTTCGTTGTTAAAAATTTTTTTTTCGAAAAAACCTTCGTATAGCTTTTGAAGGAAATTAAATTCTCTACAAAAATGTCTCTGTGGTCGAAAACCGTACAACCAGTAGTTTCGGAGTTATAGCGCGTCAAACATGAACAATTTTCGCTATAACTCCGAAACTACTGGTTGTACGGTTTTCGACCACAGGGACATTTTGGTAGAGAATTTAATTTCCTTCAAAAGCTATACGAAGGTTTTTTCGAAAAAAAAATTTCTAACAACGAAAAATTCAATTAAACAAAGAAAAAAAATTTTCCTGTGTTATTTAGGTGGGAAATCGAATTTTTGAATGAGCTAAGCCACTATTAGACCTAAAACCTTTTACCAGGCGGCAAAATTTTTTATTTTTTATAAAGTATAAGATTCTCTGGTATGCCATCGAAAAAAAAAAAAAATATTCCCTAAAAATGAAACACCCTAATATATATATATACAAATATATATAAATATATAAATTTGTTCAAATCGAACGAAATATGCGACACAATAAATGGCGCGACTTTTGTGGCTGGGATGGCACCACGAATATATTTTTGTAATTTTGTATTTTGAAGATCGCCATTGTCCACCCCACGGCCTACCGTATAGTAGCGAGCCGATATATTCCTTATAGAATATTACATATTATATTATACATATATTTTTTAAATTTAGAATTATTATTATAAAAGTGGGAAGATACGAATAGAGAAAAGCAAAAAAAAAAAAAAAAAAAAAAAAAAATTATAGGCAAGAAAAACGAAATAATTTCAATCGAACTTTATAATATGCTTAAATCCTGATTTAATTTTCTCAAATTTTGTTATAATCAACATATAAATATATATATATATATATACATGTATATGAATTATAATTATATGTACGTTTACTACGCAAATTTTCGACTGACTCAATAACTAATTCACGAGAGTACTACATATTTTAGTTATTGTTCCAGTTAATTCAAATTATAGGATTATAAATAATGATAAAATAAATGACTTCTAATATATTAATATACATACCTATATATAGATATATATATATATATAATTATTAATAATCCACGTATGAATAATATGTGCATTTTAAATAATTAAATTAAGTTACACAGGGAGGCTCAGCACAGTTATAATATATTACCTATCTTTTTACAGAGAGCTGTCGTTATATCGCATATTATTATATACATATATATATATATATATATATATATATATTATATAGCAATCATGATTCGTCCAGAGAATTGGTAAACAAATTTATTATACATTATATTATATATATCACACTGTACTACAACAGAACTTTGATTTCCGATTCATCTCATCAAACGATTGAATGTTTTTTTTAGTTGCTTTTTTTATATCTGTTTTTTTTTTTTTTTTTTTTCTTTTTTTTTCTTCTTTCTAGTTTACAATACGAAGAGCTTTGAAACGATTTTGACACGAAGCGGTTTCAATTTCAAACGTTTATTACACAACAACTTTGTTCTCTTTTTCTCTCTCTATCTGTTGATTTGAATGAATTCATTGTCGCATTTCGTTCCATTTTTAATTGACAATAAGTAATTAAACCGCCATATTACGGAAACTAAAGGTCTGTTAGTAATTTATTGTATAACGATATCGCATATACTATATTATATATTCTAACAGATGCTTAAATCGCGCACAATGCGAACACCATATTAATTAATATGTATTCTCATTCATTACGTACGTGTCAGTCACTTACGTAATTCGCCTACTACATATTTCGTTATTTATAATATAATTATATGTATTAAACTTATAGATATATGGGACCCATAATAAATTATAAGTTTCATTAAACACATATTTAAATTATAGAAAATTGTAATAAGACACTTTATGTAGAAAAAGTTTTACCTTATTTTTTTTTTCTTTTTTTTTTTTTTTTTTTTTCATTATTAATATATAATATTATTAAACCGAAACGGAGAGGGGGATATGCACCTTCCGAATTTTATTCCGACAGTAATGTCAATATGATATCTTCCGATTTGAAAATTTGAAAAATTAAAATAATGTTTTTCTTATATAAATATCTCGTTTTTTTTTTTTTTTTTTTTTTTCTAATTTTTTAAATTATTTTTTTAAAGAAATAAAAAAAAGAAAAAATGGACCTCTACTGACCAGGCGTCAAATTTTTATCAAATAGTTAGAGGTATAATCTTAAGTGTAGATTCTACGTTTAATAAAAGTTGAAACATACATGATTTATATTGTTTTACCCTTTTCTTTTCTTTTTTTTTTTTTTTTTTTTTTTTTTATATATTTCCGCTATATATTATAATTTATTCATTTCCTTAATCAAGATTGTACCGATTCAATCACAGCATTTCATATAGTATGTAGTATATATTATCGTAAAGTCAACGCCATTGAATCTCAGGACTAATAAAAAAAAAAAAAAAAAAAAAAAAAAAAGGTAGGTTTTATTTGAAAAATTGAAGAAAATGAAGAAATGAATGAAAAATCAGTTCCATTGGTTTGAATAAAATGATGAAATTTTTCTTCAGCTTTACTTTTGTTATAATATTGAATTTCATTTGACTGAAAATCTCCCCAGTTTTATTTGATACAGAGAACAATATTGAATGCAGTGTACATACAGAGCGATTCTCTGGAAAAATCACGCGCCTAAAAGGTAGGTAAGAGCGAGACGCCTGCATTGAGCGCAGCTCAAATATTGACGATTGGGTTTTATTTCCCACTTAATAAATAAAACTCAATCGTCGATGTTTGAGCTATACTCAATATACGCGTCTCGCGTTTGCCTACCTTTTAGGCGCATCACTTTCCAGAGAATCGCTCTGTATATATACACTGTCACGTATCGATTGTCGTTACAAATTCATTACTATACCCTCGGTTTTACATGTATATGAATTAAAAAATAAAAAAATAAATAAAAAAAAATAAACACACACACAGGGAGCGAGAGGATAAAAAGGTACAGGATTCACAATTGCGGGAGTAGAACAATGCGGAACGTTGAGTGTTGCCTCGAGATACGCGGAGCATTTCTTAATCGGAATTCCGTGCACGTACCTGTTCACAGTTTCATACATACGACTTGAAACTTTGTTATTTAGTGCAGTATACCTACCTAGTAGGTATATAACCCCCTGCTGCAGTACTAACCCGTTGCAATAAAAACTTTTCCCGTCCATATGACCGGCTGAATAACGAGCAATGTGGCAAAATTACAGTTCGATTTTCAACATCACAGTTTATACGAGAAAGTTTTCATACCTTTCCAAAACCGAAGGTAACAAATTTTCATTACTGCACAGTGTTCGAAATAACAATACTTTAAGGCCCATCCCTCCTTTTGGTCGAAATGTATCACATTTCGATTATTATCTGAGCCTAGGCGTCAAAAACGCAAAAAAGGCCAACTTAGCGAAAATTCTATTTCAATTCGGAACACATAGGTCCAAAAAAATGTTCGTTTCGTGCGAAAATAGAGTCTACAGATGGTTTTTACATTGTTAAAAAATTATTCGAATTCGATTTCCTCTGCGAACAATGTGAAAAACCATCTGTAGACTCTATTTTCGCACGAAACGAACATTTTTTTGGACCTATGTATTCGGAATTGAAATAGAATTTGCGCTAAGTTGGCCTTTTTTGCATTTTTTACGCATGGGCTCGGATAATAATCGAAATGTGACACATTTCGACCAAAAGGAGGTGGGCGACTATGGATGGGCCTTAAGAAAGAAAATAAGTTCTTTTGTACTTTGCCTATACTATAAATGTATAAAATATTAGGTATGTCTATGTATCCGCGAGCTATAGAGAAAAGTGAGGCACCATATACTTTTTTACGCTGAATGTGAAGGGCTTTATTTGTCTGATAGCGTGTTTTACCGAACCCCTCACCTTTATAGTGAGCAACGCTCGTTAAAGTCCATTAGCATTTCAGATAAGCACTTTTTGAATGCGTCGTCCGCGATAATTACGCAGGGAGTTATTTTATTTTTTTATTTTTTTATTTTTTTTCCGCGAAAAAGTGAACGACTAAACGTTATCTTCACATTCCTTGCCGCGAGAGAGAATTAAACAGAGAGAGAGAGAGAGAGAGAGAAAACTATTTTTTGTTACATTAAAAAAAAAAATTTCAAGTTAAATAAATAACTGTGAAAAATCTGTTGAAACTAAACAACCTTGTGCACGCAGTTTATCACCTAACACTATGTGCAATGCCGTATTATCAACGCTAGTAGGTACTACTACGGCATACGTGAGGCCAGAGTACCTACGGTATATGTTTGTATAGAAACGAGCTGACCACCGCGCTACACTGTACAGTGTACACCATGTATACGCATAGCAGCAACGCGAAATATGCTAAATTTGAAAATTCTATCGTATAGCTAGGTATAGTATTAGTCAACCGCGAGATATTCGGCCGGTCTTTTAATACGAACTCCCCTTGTTTTTCGGAGTCAGAACCTTATCTAAATCGGGACTCCACCGAGCAGTAATTTGGCCAAGTAACAAAGGCAAGTTAATAATTAATTCAAGAGATTCGAGCTGCTGGTGATGGTGCGCTCGTGGAGCTCTTTATACGAGTGCGGGGAAAGTAGACTACCTACTTTAGTAGTCAGATTTTCAGCCCATTGTGATAGGTATTCCTAAATAATTCTTATAGCGCTTGGAGGTAGAAAATAAAAAAAAAAAAAAAAACCCAAAAAAAAAAAAAAAAACAGAACTATTTAATTATTTACCAAGACAGCCTAATGTTATTCAGTACCTTCCCTCGTTTATTGGACGCAACCTTTCGAAATTCAGAGGTCTAACGGCCCGGAAACTAAATAACCTGATTAGATGAGAAAAGCGCTAGTCGTAAGCCTTCCGTTGACTGTTTCGAGGAGATAGAATAAGAGGGAAATTTTCAGAAGGTATATAACTCTGGAGCTATATTCTAGGGTTTCAACGTTTCTCTGTTTCTCGAGAAATTCAAATTACTCGACGCTGGAGAATGTAAAATAAAAAATAAAAAAATAGAAAAAAAAATAAAAAAAAAAACAAATACCTTTCAACTTTATAAACTAATTTGCGGACAAGTTTAAGGCACGACAAGACCAAAGGCCCGGGTACGTCTCACTTTCTCGCGATCTTTCCTCCTGCAGAGCGGAAGACGTCGGCTGACTCGGACGAAACTCGATTAATGCTTCAAACGCGCGTAGTCTCGAGGCAACTTAGACGCGATACTTTTACCTCAGTATTATAATTCTGTACAATTTTTATGTAATAAACAAATTTTTATACAGCTATGCAAAATGTAGCGTAAACCCTTGAAATCTACTTTGCTTAATAATAATTCAGAAATCGACTGTCTTAACTTTTCATTATTTATCAATTAACGTTCCTAGTATTCGGTGTATAGAAAATTTTTCTCGATTGAAACTGCAGGGAGTCGCACTCACGTCATCGGAGGAAATTAAAGTTTCGATTTAACAGATATAAATCTTGAGACAGTTGATTTCCAGTTATCGACTTACGTCATGGTTAATTAAATTCTTTGTACTTTCGACGCAAGAGTTCTTACGTTACATAGAAATAGATTTCAAAGGCCAAACGCGATACAGCGAATTCAATCATTTCCGATTACTACTTACTCTCGCAATCAGTCGTGTTACGTTTTCATTAGAGTCGCTTGAATGGGTCAAATTAAGCTTCTAGGTATCTGAAGAGTCACGTATAGTATACAAGTCGTATACGATGAGTGTCGTCAAAACGACATATAATTCTTTATTTATTTTTTTTTTTTTTTTCTTCTTATTTTTTTATTATTTCAAGAAAACTCTGGACGGCTGAAGATTATTGATTTATATACAATAAGAAATACGTACTATATCTGTAAAATATGATGAGCCCCTGCGAAATCGAAGTCAATCATCTGCAAATTTTGTTTTATGAAAAACCTTATGAAATATAATCTCATCGTTTAAGAATCGCTATATTTAAGTATATATATGTATATGTATATATATATATATATATATATATATATATCTAAAAATCGCCGATCATGTATAAATGATACATAAAGGAAAAGGAAAAAAAAAAAAAAAATTAATAAAACGAGTCAATTGATCTCCACAGTCCTATACATATGTAGGTATATGCTTATGACTAAAAATAATTGACTCTGGTCGGATTTGTTAAAATTTGTGACCGAGCGATTTATTGTAAATACGTAATAAAATAAAATAATTATTAATAATTATAAATTATAATTATACTCGGAGGGCACAAAATCGTTGTGAATGGAGTTATACGAGAGCCTCGATGAGAGATACAATCCCGTGTTTCCGAGTAGTATATTATATAATAATATATATATTATATATATGTAAAAGAACAAATTGGGGATAGATAAATCTTTTTTTACATTAGTTATGGGATTATAAAAATGGATAAGGATGTTAAAATAAATAAAAAAAATTGTGTTAATATATATGCCTCATTATTACTATTATTATCGTTATCATCATATTATAATATGCATAGGAGAATTTACAATATACACTCTTATACTTGTACATGTACATGTATATGTAGGTGTCGCGAAGCTTGCCTCAAACAAAAAAAAATAAAAATAAAAATAAATAAATAAAATAAATGTTTTTTATTGAGTGCTTCGTTACAATAATATTATAAAATTTGTATAGAAAATAAATTTCTCGCATATATATATATTATATATATATATATATATACACAGGCGTATATAATATGTAACATAACATATTATTATATACATAATATATTATGTCTAAATGTATAATGCTGCGGGGCTATAATGTAAATATTATAAATATTTTATAAAAGAATAATATTAGTGTGAATTGTAATATTAAAAGACAAAAAAAGAAAACAAAAAAAAAAAAAAAAAAAAAAAAAAATTTATCTAATTAAATAATCGCTCTGTACACTCCAAAGTGGTTTCAATTTTAATAAAATAATCCCAACAATCCTATATTTTCAAGTATATTATGAATGTTCATTATTTTCTCTATCTATCCACGTAGTAGTACCTACTACTGTTGTTGTTATTATTTTTTTATAACACATTGATCCCTAAATCTTGATTCACGAGCCACGGACAAACGAAGAAGAAAATAACGTTTCATCTCATCAATATCAATCCTCGTCTTGACGGGTACGTATATATTCTCATTTATCAAAAAATGGTGAAAAAATGAAAAAAAAAAAATAAGAAAATGCTTGTTCGTTATTCTCATTTCTATGTATTTCTTTTTTTCATAAAATTAATACGATGGTTAATCCTACATGTCCTCGTGTCACAGAGACCGGATGCATGATCAATGTGACATATAGAATAATGGGACATTAATCCGGCTAATTTATTAATTGCAATACCGTCCGATATAATTATAGTTATAGACGAGGATGCGAAATTCGGTGCTGCAGGTTTATTGGGATTTAATAAACCCACCGAAGTGACTATAATTAGTGCGCTAAAACGTGGATGGATTCATCGAGCATCTCTCCTATTATATATCAGCTATCAACGTAACCATTAGTAATTTAATTGTTTAACTTTGAAGTATCTAATCGATCTCTCGCAGTTACCTTTGCACCGTTAATTCATGGATGATTCAAGATTGGGATTATTCTGGCTAATCAGCCTGAAACCATATGCTTTAGAGTAATTACATTCTGGTATAGACATATAAACGAACCTCGTACAAATTCAACAATATTACATTCACCATATACTATGTATATAAATGTCGGTTACACTAATTTCAATTAACTTTTACAATATCATGTTCAAATAACAATTATTTATTAATATATAATAATCAGCTTCATAGGCACCTGCGGTTTTAATCTATACAAGTCATTATACGATATGAATATCAGTCTCTATAGTTTTTGGTTCAGTTAATAAATTGTTCTGTAACAATTATTGTCGCTATTTCAATGCTTCTTCAATATCTATTTATATTTCTATAATAATATCGTTATTTTTATTATTTTTATTATTATTATTATTATTATTATTATTATTATATAGATACGTGTATAATATTGTCATTACATTATTATCGTATATGGAGCATCCATAAAAATTCTACTTGGGCAGACATTGTGAATTTTGATTAAAAATTCTCATTTCTGACACGGAATTTCTGAGAATTTTTTCAAATTTTTCGATCACGGCCATCGAGGTGTTGAAAGAAACGTAAAAAAAAAAAAAAAAAAAACTTTGTAAATTGATGAAGAGTTGAAATTTATTTTGAAAAAATCTGTAAAAAAATTCTAATTGCTATACAGAGTCGGAAGTATATGATACAAAAAATCCGAGAGGTCAAGGGTCAGGCTCATGGTCGAATTGATATGAAATGTCCCATGTATATAATATACTATATATACGCATGGCGTCACGCAAAGGTATAATATTCCGGAAACAGGTACACAAGGGGATCAATCTCACGCATGATGTTTCGTGTTTTCGTGTTACAGATGGGTATTCAATAGTATAAACAGCAAATCTACGATCCGTTCATGTTTCACGATTTAGGGTGTGGGTCTATTTGTCATTTCTATTTTCATTTTATCACTTCCACCAAGCAGTTACTTCTCTCCATTGTGAGTTACGTCGGTTACCTATACATACTCCGATTCTCAGCTGTCTTCGAATCCTCGGAGTAATATTTTATCTACATTTTGAATGAGACGAAACTATGTATATGTATACCTTGTTCATTGTTTCACCGCGCTTCTCGATACTGGGCGAAAATTAAAATACTAATACTTCGCGAATTTACACGGCTTTGTTTATAACCGCGAGTTTCACTCTTTAAGGAAAGCAATATACATGTCGGGAGAGATTCCGTACATTTATCAATCGTTCGATCCTCGAGTCTCACTGTTTGATCAAACTATCATAAAATTTCTTTTTTTCTGTTTATTTTATCAAAAATTTTGCAATGGTAGGTAAACCTTATTTTGAAAACAAACGGAGTTAGAGTGTAGAGTATTAACGAATGTGGGAGGTATAGTAACGGGCGAACCCTGTGAAGTATAAAGGTTTGGAATTCTTTATGCAAGCGTTTAATCAATAGCAATCCGAATAGGGGCACCGAGGAACCCGCTCCTCTCTTTTTCTCTCTCTCTCTCTTTCTCTCTCTCGATCAATGCCAGAGGTACAAAAAATGTTTATTTCACAGTTTACCGGGTTTACATAGGATTCCCTGGATATTAAAAAAAACCTTTGAACTTTTGCCAAAAGTACACGTCGATACATCGATAAATTTTCGATATATTATTGATCGTAGATAGTTAATTGTATCTGCAGAAATTCGCGCGCGACAATAATTAAGAAGAGTCATTAATTCCCGAATTTTATATTACTTTGATTTAAAAAATTGTTTCAAATTTTCAAATTCCAAATTCCCATATCAATTATATAGTTTAGATCGTAAAATAGTAGAACTGTGAAAATTAAAGGGTAAAACAGCCGGGGGATATACGGTGCTAGAGATAAGTAATTAATCGGCTTATGCTTTGGGAGAGAGACTGGTTTTCGCTAACGTTGTGTAGGGAGTGAAACGAATGGTTTAAAATTTTCCAGAAGCACGCGACAATACGAGGTAGAGATCTGCGCCGATTGTGCCACTGATTATTTTGAATAAAAGTCTCGCCCTTTGTTTAAAACGGCGACAAAGCAATTCTATATAATGAATGTCCACCATTAATTCAATTTTGAATTCTCTATTTAGTCCCTTCGGATTAGGTACCTTTGACTATAACTTCTCGACTGAAACTAACTCGCTGAATTTAACATGCAATTTTCTGCCCGCGATATCCATATACGAGATAGAAAAATGGGGTGGCGAGAGATATACCTACTAATTGTCTCGTAATATTTAGTCACCCTCAATTTATCATCGTCGTTATAATATCTACAGGGATACATCTATGACAGCGAAACAATGTTAATGATTTACTCATATAACTGTATAAGAAAAATCATTATATATGTATATGTATAGGTATTACAAATCGCGTTGCTGCTAATAGATAGAGTGCGCCGAATGATTAATGTCCTGAAATAATTGTTTTAGCTAATGATGTATATGTTCATATTTATCATTTAAAATTACTTGCAATTTATTTGGTGTAATAATATTTGGTCAAGTTTTTAATTTCTTTTGATCGTGTAATTTTTTTGCGATCGACGAATGAGAGTATTTTTTTAAATTATAAACAGCGCTACCATCGTACCGCGTTAATAACTCATCGACAAATGTGTCTTTCAATATTTTTAAGCATCTGAAAGAATAATTTAATGGTAATTTAAAACAGAGTACATTTCATTATTTTTTTTTTTTTTTTATCACCCTTATAACAACACTCGAGTTTTACATCAAAAATTACCTTCTGTATAATGAGTCCTGGCGAAATTTTATAATATCTAGGCTCGGCGCGTGAGGACGGTGTATAACGAAACCATCAGGCAACACGACGTACCTGTAAAGTTTTTACAACCATATATCGAACCAAATTTTTTTTTGTTTTTTTCTATTTTTTTTTTTTTTTTTTTTTTACTGATTAAAGTTTTTTTTTCTAATCAGTGAAAAGAACTTTTTTCCTACCTGTAACCCATAGCTGCCAAATGAGCAATGTGCGAAACCTTGTTCCACCCAAAACCAACGAATCTCGTATCGTAGCCTGGTGCAGAACTCGGAACTACAACGTAAGGCTCAAAATCTGGTTCCCACGAAACCTAAGAACGATATTACCGTTCAAAAAAAATTATTCCAACAATAAAAAATCACGTTACATTATTTTCTTCCTAATAATTTCTTACCTCGTATGGCTCGTTGGCTTTGCACCAATATGTGTAATTTGTAGCGGCATGTCCTTGGGACCAAATATGATATCGAAATGTGTAAAATACACCACGATTTAGCGATTTAACGAGAGCCTCTTTACTCGTAGGAAAATTGAACCTATTGCAAAATTTCTTTTATTTTTATTTTTTTTTTTACCGTATTATTTTATTGAAGCGGTATTAGAAAATTATCCGTGAGGTATTATTATTATTACCTATATCTTTCGGTTTCAAATGCTGGAACGATCAGAGCTACTTTACTATTCTCATTTAATTCGAGTTTTATAATGTTGCTCATCAAAGTATCGTACAAGCCATTGGACGGAATAAAATCAACGTCTAATTGAAAGATGTAAGGTGTCGTTACGTGCGTAATTCCTACGTTGCGTAAATAATTTACGGGGTAAAATTCCTATAATGGTAATAAAGAAAAATTTTTTTTAATGTGTTGCATGAATTCTATAAGCTGTTGATGGAAAATTAGTTTGAAGTTCGTAACATCGACGAAACTGAATTTTCGTTTTTTCTATTTTTTCTTTTTTTTTTTCTTTTTTTTTTTTTGCGCAAACGTTACGAACCCTTCTAAAAATAATCGATTAAACACGATTCAGAACGATTCCGAACGGTCAGAAGTTGAATCGTTTTGAATTGTTGGCAATCGGGGAAGCTTTCGTCAATCGTGCTAAATCGTGCTGAATCGTGCTCGTCAAAATAATCGATCGAACACGATTCAAAACGGTTCAGAACGATCAGAAGTTGAATTGTTTTGAATTGTGTGCAATCGGGGCAAGCTTTCGTTAATCGTGCTGAATCGTAACAAGCGTGTTTTAGGTTAAAATCAGCATATTTTATTGTTCCCGATCGGATGTAGGTACTCCCTGCTATTTTCAATCGACTTTGTAATTGCGTTACTACAGTTGCATGTGCATCATATGTTATAATGCAAAGTGATCTTGACTCATTATTGCTACAGTAGATCCGAGTAGATCTTTGAAGTAATTTATTATATTGCGTTCGATCTTGTTCCTCGTTGTCTGTATTACGCTATATGTTTTGCTATGTGTTTATAAATTAGGTTAATATATTTGGAGGTTAAAAAAATATTCTTTCATACTTTGATCATTGAAAATTGTGGGCAAAAAAGCTGATGGGAGCACTTCCATCGAGCAAGAATTATTGGAAAACGTTTTTTCACTTTTTGGAAAATACATACTGTCAGAAATGTGTGTTGCTCGAAAGAAGTAACAATCCCGTTGCAAATCATTCCCGCGAAATCGAAGTGCTGCCAAACTTAACCTCTAAATCCAAGAACCCGATTGGGAACGATTGGGGGCGCAAGAAGACTCAATCGTACCCAATCGTGTAAACACGATTAAGAAACACGATTGAAAACGATTGAGTTTTTCATTCTATCGTTCTGAATCGTCCTCAATCGATTATTTTTAGAAGGGAATTTCAACATCGTTAGGGAAATGCGGGTTTCACAGAAAATAGGACACAGGTAAAGGTAGGTGTATTTGAATTTAGCTAAAATAACGCACCCCTTCTTTATACACAATGTGATAAGCGATGTTACGCCTTGTTTTCAGTTCTCTTGATCCACGTACAAAATTAAGAAAATTATTTGTATCAGCGTCAGTGAAGTAAAGAGCGACAGATATAGCGCCAGACCATCGTTTGCATAGATCTTCCAAAAGCGTAAGTCTGTCAGCGCTGCATTGAGTTATCAAAGTTACGTCGGGATAAGATGTAAAGTTATTTTCATATTCTAGAAGGAAATAATGCGTCCGATACTTTAGTCCCGCACTTTTATCAAATTTTTGACACAGGCTATGCTTAGATTCCTAAAAAAAAAAAAAAAAACGACGCGATTTAATAATTTGATTTAATATATTAACACACAATTCTGTATAATATCATCCTAATTAATCAGACTTACAATTTGCGATATAACTTTTTCCTCGTTACACACGAAGAGTTGTTTTCTCAATAAATTTCCATCAAGTTCTAAAAAAATTTGATAAGCCTTTCGAAAATCGTCTATATGCTTGTTACTCACGTCTTGTTTCCTCGGTGAATTCCAGTGAATAATCTAACAACGAATTATTCAAATATAGTCACTTTCGAAGAGTAAGCAAAGGTTCGAAAGAAATAATTTCAATATAAGTTGAAAGAGAAGAAAATAAATAAATAAATAAAAAATAGGAAAGAAAAATTATTGCCTACATTTATTTGGTTTGTATTCGTATAACAATTTTCGCTCAGTGTATTCACACTCAGCTGAACGTTCCAGTTACATTCAAGCCTGTATATAATACGAGGATATTTCGTGATTACAGCGTTTATTATGTCTTGATCAGCGAGTTGTGTTTCATGAATTATTTTTAAATTATCACGCGATATATCGCGCCATTTATCAAGGAATTTCATACTCCTAAGGCGTTTCAAATTCATTAGCATAACCCCGGTGTTAAATCCCCGGCCTAAAGCGGGCCAAGGGAACGGGTTGATTTCTGATGGTTTTAAATACCAGTCACTTTGGTTTTCTACTAATCCTATTACTTGTTCAGCACTAAACTTCTCGAACAATTTCCATAATCTTAGAATATCAGTTAATACCGTAACGTCAGTGTCAAGTACTATGACTTTATCTTCGTTCAGTATTTCCGGAAAAATTAATTTCAATAAACCGTAAACACCGGAATAATGTTTATTCGGAATCCATGCCACTTGTGGCACCAATTCAACAGACTTGTAATAAGTCAGTTGGACTGAAATAAAAAATTAGAATTTATTATCACGTTTTTCACAATTTTCATATCTGGCTGCTTCGTTTTGGACAAACATAGTATTCTTTTTTTGTATATACTCCAAAAGAAATTCCATCACAGTTTGAGCCCTTAATTTCAATTCTCACACCGATTTAAACAGTTTTTGAATTTTTCAATTCGGGATATCGTCTTATAATGAAGATTAACATGTAGGGAATTGATTATACTTTTTAAAAGTTGCCATATTGTGATCTTAATGTAACTCGAGTTGTTTCATCTGTGTTTATAAATATTCAAGTCCCTCTATCTTCTAAAACATGAGTTCTAAGCGATGAAACAATGGGCCCTTTTTTGTGGAGAATTAAATTTCCTACAAATTCGCCATGTACATATTTCTTCTAGCTTGAGCCGTTCATCAGATATCAACGAAAATATGGGAGTTATGCTAAGCAAATAACTCTTCAGGTTGATACAGAACACAGGTGGAACAACTCTACTTACATTGAGATCACAATGGGCACTTTTGAAGATAAGATAATCAATTTCCTAGATGTTTATCTTAATTATAAGACGATATCGCAATATGCAATTGAAAAAAAACGTAATCGTTAGATTTAGATGCTTTTTAAGTGTGAAAATTTAAAAACTGGTGTTAGAATTGTAATCAAGGGCTCAAACTTTGAGAGAATTTCTTTCTGAGTACATACAACAATATTCAAAACGAAGCACCCTGATATATCTATATAATTGTATAATATAAGAAAACTGACTAAATATCATATATTACAAACCATTTGGCAAGTCCCACGATTTGAATAACGCGAAAAGCGTTCTATTAGCTACTTCGTCTACCAAAAAATGAAAATGCAATGGATTTATTCTGTAAAATACAATAGATTTGACCACAGTTACAGTTGCAAAAGTTGAATTATATCCTGCGCAAACCATAGCGATATGAATAACGTTGCACTCGACCTTAAAATTAATAAATTATATTATTCATGGGTTTTCATTGCTCTCTCTTTCTCTTTCTCTTTCTCTTTCTCTGCTGTATATAAATTGGATCAATTGTTACCTCCGCATTGTTTTCGAGTGTATACTGATTGTTGAGGATTGTATACCCCGTTGAATTTTCATCATTTTTAATACTCGATTGAGTTTTTCTTGATTCATCACCAGTCTGTATGAACTTTTTCCAATTTCTTCTCTCTCCAACTGTAAATATACTAAAATATGATCAAAACTCATTCTTTCTTCTTTACATCGCTAACAGACTCATACTCACCGTTTGAAAATAAGTAAAAGTAGAACATTGTCGATGTGATAACTCCGACGATCAAACATCTTATCCATGGTCGAGACATTCCAATACACTTGGCATACTTAGTCGTTTCTATAATGATTATAATTTCAAACAATGATAGCTAGTCGACGTGGAATATAACAGCCTAACTGAAGATAAAACTTTTTCAACTTTTAGTTTAAGGTAGCAGTACTGTCGGTACATAGCTAGTCAATTACATTCTGGCTATCATTTAAGTCGTTTAGTATTTAGATGTGGCAACGTCACACATGATTTTTTCACTACACTCAAGCAGAGTATGCAAAATGATTTTCGTTCATATTTTGATCAATAATTATTTTATCACACGTTCTTAAATTATGTTTTCAAGCATCTGAAATGTTCAACATATATTGAAAACTATCATTATGTGCAATTGGAAATGCTCAAACTCTTTTCTCTACGAGCATATTAAATTTCATTGATATCTGTACGTTGAATAGTTTTGCTAAATTACTAATTTAAAGATTGAGCATTTTCAAAACAGTATAAATTTTATTATCATAAAAGAGGTTAGGTCTGTGTATGCCTAAATATAAAACCGTGATATTCTTACCTCAGGATTTATCCTCTTTATCCTCTTTGTTAACGTATCTCAATTTTTGAACAAATCTAGATTCGCTTGTATCTTTAATATTGTACATATTTCGTGAATAAAGGTTATACAATATGATATTATCACAGACGATCATGACTAATATAACTACTGTATTGTTGTAATTAATGAATTTTGTCAATTGTTTACACTATGTCACATAAATTTTGAATATCGTATTTGTATTGTGTTATTGTTTTAATTGTTGATAGGACTGTTTCATTATTAAGCTTTTATAATAACATTACGATTATTAATATCATTGTACATAGATATAAAATATTTGACGCATTTGAGACGCACAAATTCAAACTATACTAACAATATGAATATTTAAACTGAATGTGACCGTGAAACAATATGTATTCTTCTAAGACGTCTATCAATTAGAGTAATTTAAAAAAATTATCTCCACGAATCAGAGCCGTAAATTCACCCGCTTGTTTCATTATTGATATCAGACACACAAATTGACGTAACAGTATCTGCGAATCTAGTACGTTGTGTTCAAAACCGATGGAGCCACTAGTGAGCCCGTATGCTTGCTCCATCTTCAACGACTAGCAAAAAGCTCGAATCCAGTAACGCATATCTATGACTAGATTTCTCACTTTTCGAATAGATGGCGTTACGATATGGTGGCGAATCGATGAACTAGTTTTGCCGCAAATAGCGGCGGCGGGTGAGTTTGAATTATTTGAAAAATGATTAAACTGATTTGTATCTTATTTTTCTATTTCTTTAGAACGAGACGTTCGTCAATCAACTTTTGAAACTACGTCGTATAATAATAAATAAGGATGAAATATATATTATATAGATAAGATAGTTATAGATTAGAAAAGAATAGTATTTTTATAGGCAAGATTTATTTCTTCATTACAGTTAAAGTTGATGTTGTACAAATTATTATAGCCTTATAATTATAACAAGTCAAGTTCCTTATTCACTGAAAGAATTCATGATATCGATATGTATTCTATATCAGGGGCTCTCTAAACTCAACATCCATCATTATGGTAAAACAAAATACATTGATGCTCAGTTTGTCATTCCCTAAAGGTGTATAATAATATTAATAATAATAATAATCATAATAATAGTAATAATAATAATAATAATAATAATTATCATGACTGTGCATAACGTAACAATGTTGGTCGAAATGAATATTGATATTTGATAGACTAATAAATGTTGATGAATATTCACACTATGAATAGCTTTATGGCTGACAGTAGGTTTGCGTATTTATATCAGTAGGCCTGTAATTTAGAGCTTGTTACAAATATATATATGTATATAAATAAAGGGAAATAAAAAGGAAAAATAAAAAATAAAAACACACTAAGCACTTCAGTGTTTTTTTTTTCTTTTCTTTAACTCTTTTTTATATTTTTCTCATTGCAAGATTTCTTATTTACGATAGACAGATTTTCCGATTGCCTCAATTCATATATGATTATAGAGCATAAATTTGAACTGATTGTAAATCGCCTAATTTTTGAAGTATATTAAAACACGATATAAAAGTAAATCATATTCTAATATCAAATTTATACGTAATAGGTATTAATATTAATCAAATTTATACATGTTATTTTAAATATGAGTTTTAAATAAAAACAAATAAAAAAAAAAAAAAAAAAAAAAAAGTACACAGTGCTTTCATATATAGCTGGGCTGATTAATTCTCCTTGCTTAAAACACACAATAGTAATTGATATTTGATACAATATTTTTAAATTAACTATACAATCTTGCTATCCTCATTCTAATATAGAATATTCCTCCAACTTTCAATTGTATCTATTTATGTATAGGTATATGTATATTATACATGTGTATATATTATTATACACGTGGGTTGCTCGGAAGTTAAAGTCAGCTGGAGCTATATAGGCAATTAAGAAACTTAAACTTCTTATAAATAAATATAATCTAGGCGATTTACTCTGTTGGCCAACTTACCAATCACCCTGTATATTGATTAATTCGTCGTTAATAATGATATAACGCAATTTACCACCTCTCGCGTTTTTCTTCGCGCACTAACTGCGAAGCAATAATAGCTGCTTATATGTCTATTTGTGTAGACCAGGAACATAAAACTTAATTTTTTTTTTTTCTTTGTCATCAACGAAAATCGCATATTGTACACAAATATCGGTACCTCCCATCCAACAATCCCTTTTGCAGTTATATATTCTTGTAAAAAAAAAAAAAATAATAATAATAAAAAATGAAAGAAATATATATGTATTATATAATATAATAATTTTCTGACGGAATGAAAGTATTTGTATTTTATTCATAATATATACGTATGTAATTGTATGTATAGAAATTAATGCTTTATCGGTTCTTCGCTCGTTTCTATAAATTCCTATAATATAATAATTGGGTATTATATTATAATATGAAAAACACATGCATTGTTTCAATATGGCATTCAGAGTTGGCAATTAATAAATCCGTACAATAATAATATAGAAAAAGGATGAGAAATGAGTAATGATTTGAATAATTAATAAATATTATTCAATTAATTCATACAACAATGTATATGTAATGAACCCGTAATGATTTGCTAATTGCTTACATTACTGTGCAGTCTTATCAGAGCTTGGGGACATATGAGTTAAAAATTTGATGTATAGGTAGCACCAAAGAGTAAATTATAGATATATCTATAAGATATCGTCCCATCTGATTTTGAATGATGTTAAATATAAATAAACTGAAAGAATAATTGTTGAATTCAATTTAATAATAACTTTAGTCATATAATAGGTGAGGAACATTAATTCCCTCCGTAGTAGGTAGCTTTTAATTTTTTAATTTTTTTTTTTTCTTGTTTCTTTTCTGTTTTTTTTTTTTTTTTTAGTTATAAAACGTTGGATTATTAACATTGCGATTATTATACAAGTCGTTATTATATATAGTAGAGTGTTTTATATCATCGTACAAACATTATTATCATCACAGTAAAAATATTTTATATCTTTTTTGTATTTTTTCTTCTCTTCTTCTCCTTATTTATTCATTTATTTATTTTTTATTCTTGTTTTATAATAACTATAAACTTGTGCATTCAAACACAGTATATTCACGCATACACATACTGCCTGTGAAACAGCACACTTTCCACTAGCATTTTTATTTTTATTTTTATTCTTATTTTTATTTATTTATCGTTATTTTTTACACTATAATCGTATATAGTATAAAGTATAGTATCAAGTAGTTCATTATACAATAATTATTAAGTAGTTCATCAGTTCATTTACAATTTATCAAAATAATGTTATGGATATTATAGTTAGTAAAAATACGTGAATGAACTTATATTATAAATATATATATTTATATATTTATAGTATAGGTGTATCCCTTTTGCGTTGGAAATATATAATCGTAAATTTAAAGAACACTTAATTTTAAATAATATCTCATTAATTAAATTATAGTCATTGGTCTATCAACGTGATCATGAATAATAATTTCATTTTCTTTTTTTATTTATTAATATTAATAGTTTATGCAGAATTCATATATATAATATATATGGTTTTCTTTTCTACATCTGTTATTATACATATATGAATTATATGTGATTATTGAGTATGTTGTTTGAACAGCTCGGTGGTACTTAGCTGCATATTACAAATTTGAAAAAATCTCCGTATAGTGTATGATAAAAAGTAACGCAGCATTTATTATTCATATAATAATTCGTAAAAAATCAATTATTAAAAAGCTCCAAAGAAGTACACGCTGGGAATTACTCCTGTACCGCAGTGGGACAATTAGTTTGAATCTAAAAACGATACATTATTTTACATCGTAGATCAGGAAGCATTCAAACTCTAAGAACTTATCTTCGCATATTAATTAATGTATAAATTAAGTTTGGTGTGCTTTACTGTTGTATCATACACCATCATTGCGTTGTTACACATTCGTAATACTATAATTATACTACCTATCGTTATTATGTTGGTATTTTAATATATAGCTGCCTGCTTAGACTGCCTAGCTATCTATTATGATAATATATGTACAAAATTGTGTGTTTAAGAACAATCATTGTTTCTTTAAAGAACACAAACACGATCACGTCTAGTCCGTTAGCAGCATGAATCACTGTTTGTCACACTGAGGTTTGCGTGATGCCATTCCCGGCCAACCATGCACGACTATTGTTCTTTTGGTCTGTGATCTCATACTCAGAATCGTCAATCTCGCACAGATTGGTAGAGAGATCGCTGTTGCTGGTTCCACCGCCCAACAGTGAATTTCTCTCTTCGAGAGTAGTGATCACAGATCCAATTTCGTCTACGTCGTCTCCTTTCAGGCATCGGTTGCGCCGACTACTCGGAAACCCATAAGGCACTACGTCGTCTTCTTCTTCATCGGATTCCAGAGTACTAAGACGACCATTAAGTGGATTAGTCTCGTTCTCTGTATCCGTATGAATGTTATAGTGGGGTAGATATGAATTAGGATGGCGAAGGTAGCTTTCTGAATCTTTGTATTTGTATTCCCCTTCGCCACCACTATCCAGCGGATTTAAACGCTGACTTTCTGGGCAGTAATTATGTTCGGAAAACTCTGTTCCACATTCAGAGTCTCCTACATACTCAGATTCTTGGTCCTCGTCTAGGGTCTCAATATCTCTCGTTGGATCTACTGGACCGTGCACTGTGAACAATAATATTGCGTTACACACATCCCCTCGCATAATTTAACTCAGACATAACAACAGCAACCATTATAAGACACGAGATAGTAGTGATAATCAGGGTGTAGTACCGTCAATCGAAATCGAACAATAGATCATGCACTCGTGCGGCAAAAAGATGTGTTTGTAAAAAATGTTGATAATATGCAAAGTATTTGGTACAGAACAATCTAGTTTTCAGTATCATGCCTTTCTTTATAAATCTAACTCATTGCCTAATTGCAAATAATCTGCGAGCGGTTCACACGATTATATTTTAATATACATTTCTGTGTCAATTGAGCTTTATGTATCTTTCTGGTAGGTAGATTTTTAGATTTAGAATAATTTATAAACGATTAAATTACGGTGCAATTTAACGGACGAAAGCTGTGAAGCGGTGTGATAACTTACTTGGTGGTAGCTGATGAGTGTTGGACTCGTTGCTCTCATTGCTGTGGAAGCTGGATGAGTCTGGAACTTCGCTGCCAGGAACCTCCGTGATGTTAGGTAAGGGGTTCTGACTTGGCCTGACCCAGTCTGAACAGTCCCAGTGATACCCTAAAAGCATTGCAGACAACAACTGTACTCTGAAAGACTACATGCGATTGCTACTGCAGTGGCGCTTTGCAGCGTGAAAGCATAGTTGAAAACGTGTAAAAGATATCAGGCAAAGCAACCCATGAATAAAATCAGGCAATCTAGTCTATCCACTTACCACCTACTATACGGGGATCATCCTCAATCGAGGAAAGGGAAGCTATAGACGTCCCTCCTGCGTGAGGCCCCCGTCTCGTATTCAGTAGAAGTCCTCCAGCGGTCAGCTCTGGTACCACTGGGCTCGCTCGTTTCAGGTCTGTTAGTGCACACACAACAACACGCGAGTGTTAATGGGATTCTGGTTCACCATACTGCTATTCAATTTGTCATAACGCGATAGAGAACCTCGGATGAAAGCTAGTCGGAAAACCCATCATGCACTAAGCAAATAAAAATAAAAAGCTACAACAGGGACTCACCGTTCTTGATCTTTGTCGAATCAGTGATGAAAGAGGCCAGATGCATCTGCTCCTGCCACGTAGGCTTGTGTAAACTGTCCGTGTCACTGCCTGTGGCGTTTCCGCCAACGGGATTGGACAAGGACGGAGGAGGTAGTGGGGTACTTCGATTCAGGTTTCTTAGGTAATCGGGTGGGAAGTTCTCCAACTCATCACCTGCGCTACCGTAACTTCTCAGAGTATCCAAGTTATTTAGAGCCACGGCGGCAGAGTTGCTATAAGGCGCCGGCTCGTTGTTAGAACTAGGAGTATAGGAGGCAGGGCGAGGAGGACATTGGGGAGGTTCTCTCTGAAAAAATCACACAAAAACCCTTAAACTCAAAAAACACACTTTCACTAAATAATAAAATGATAATCAGCCAATAGCAAATCAAAAAAATAAACTGCACTATATGCATGGAGAGTTTTCTCAATATTTATATAATTCATGCCATATATTTACCGACAATTCTCTACAACTAGAAGCGATGGTATATTGAAATCAAATTACCTGTATAACTTCCAAGTTGCTCAGCTTTGAACTACGTTTGAATTCATGTTCGTGTGGTCTGGCTGAATTGAGGACAATTTGTTTACGAGTTTCATTGTTTATGTTGTTTGCTCGAGCTCTGGTACGTTTTATTCTTATTCTCCGGTAGGTGAAAAATACGATGATTAATAAGGACACAATTACAAGAATACCTATACTAATCCACATCAGTTGTTCCCATGTGATATTAAAGTTACTCGATATTATTGGCGTCGAGTAAGCTGGATTTCCGCAGTTCAGACCGGTCATATTGGGAGGGCAAATGCATCTGTATGATCCTATTTCATTAATACAAGTACCTCCGTTGGTACAAGGCCTCGTATCGCACTCATTGATATCACTCTCGCATCGTTCTCCCATAAATCCATGGCATTTGCATATCGGGCCGTTGTTCCCTTCTTCGCAAACACCACTGTGTATGCATGGATTTGGATTGCAGTATCTTCCATATTCGCAACGTTTTCCGCTCAGATTTGACCCGACGCAATTGCACTTGAAATCTCCGCCCCCAGCAATGATCTTGCATCTTCCTCCATACAGACAAGGCGACGAAGCACACGGATCTGTATCTACGTCGCAAGTCAAACCTGTGAATCTCCCGTGACATTGACATTCGTAGTTATCACCACCTAGCTCTTTACAAGTCCCACCATTCTGGCACGGCTGTGATCCACACACTCCAGGTGGAACTAATATCGTAGCCGAATCACAGCTGAATTCAACATTTGCAAAACGTTTTAGCACCGCAACGCTGCTCGCGCCACTCATGTGGAGAGGTACGGAGACTTTTGCAATTCTAACATCGTCCATGCACCCGTGAAACCCTCTTTGTACATCCTCGAAGCCCAGTATGGATGGATGTTGTCGGACTTCTGCTCCTAAGTACAAATCGTCAGACTGAAGATTGAGTATGTCATCAATTCCTGGCGCTGCGCCATGTGCTATGTGCTTTCCATCAACAGTAACACGGGCGTCATTGTTCTCCCTTTCAAGCTGAACATCGTGCCATTGTCCATCGCTGACATAAACGCTGCTGACTCTTACCATGCCCTCTCCGCTTCCAAGATCAAACCGATACTGAACCACGCCGTTAACTACCTCCAAAATGTTGTAGTCAACCTTGCCAGCAGCATACATGAGGTTTCCGGTTGGCTGCATCGTCCTTATTCTCAACTGCAGACTCAGTTTATCTTCGATAGTCTGTTTCACAAGCATTTTGTCTATTTTATAACGAGCGTAACTTTTGCCACTGAATGAAATCGGATTCCTAGGAATATAACATGACTCGTCATGGCATTTTGAGATGTCAATGTCGCATGTCTGGCCCGCAAATCCTTCTGCACATTGGCACGAGTAGCCTTGAGCCGAAGAATCCGGTATGCAGACTTTGAACCCTGGGCAAGGGTCTCTCGCGCACTCATTTACCACAACTTCGCAGTGATTCCCAGCATATCCTTCCTTGCAGCTGCATTCCATCTTGTGCTTATGCCTTGGTGATACAAAGCTTGTTACGTCTGTTGCGATTAGTGAAACCTGATTAGCGTCAAGGTTTATTCTGTCGTGGCACTCCCCGTAAACGCAGTATCCCTTGTTGCATTTGAATCTCACGATTTCCTCGACGACTAGCTTTGTAGATTCTTCTAATTCTTCTATGTGTTGATTGAGCGCTTCGCGGATACTTTCTGACGAATAGAAACCTGTGGCACCGAGCAGAGTCTGGGCCTTTCTAACTGCGAATAAAACGTCAAGATCGTTGTGGACGGCCTGACGAATTGCTCGGGATTTTATGACGTTAATTTCGTCAGCAGATGGCTGTACGCTGATTATTATTACCTCTTTAAGTCTACAATTCATTGCGTTACGAACAGTTCTAATAAAGCCCTTGCGATGGCTGAGGATGAAATCTTCAGGGCTGACTTCTCGGAATCTAACGATTACAGAGTTCTCTAGCATTTTCTCAGCCACTAGTTCAACGTTTACCTTTACTATAGAATAAGAATGAAATTTGCCGTCAGTTACACTGATATTCACTTTGTATTCACCAACATCCAGTCTGGGAAGTGCGACCAGTGTTCCATCGATGCTATCAAGTTGAAAAAGATCGGTATTTGGGCTCGGAGACGAAGGTATCAGCCTGAAGGTCAGCGTGTCATACTGATCTTGATCAGTCGCATGGATTCGACCGATAGTTCCTCCCGGATATTCGTCCAAGTAAGAATTGACTGTAACTTCCAAAGGTGTGATTACTGGCGGGTATTGAGACTCTTCGATAATTTTGATCGAGACCCAGGCATCGGAGTATAACGGAGGGCTTCCATTGTCGAATACTCTAACATGTAGGAGGTATTTATCTTTAACGCGGTTGTTGAATTTGGTAGCTGTTCTCAAGGTGCCATCTTGCTCTAATCGAAAAGCGTCTCCTTCATTTCCGGATCTAAAGTCGAACGTGTAAGGGTCTGAGTTAGGAAATGTATCTGCGTCTGTTACAATAAACTGTAGGACAATGTGGCCGAGAGATTTGTCTTCTTGAACAACCGCGGTGTAATTTGATTGAGCGAATAACGGAGGGTTGTCATTGACGTCTGAAATCTCGATGTTCACCATCACGAAATTCATCAGCATTGGGACCCCGTTGTCTCGCGCATGGACTTCTAGTACGTAATTTGATACCTGGAAAAGATGACAAAGATTGTAAAATACGTAGTGTGGAATGATTGAGATAACAGAGTACTGGAAACAAACCATCTCTCGATCTAGCGAGGCTGCAACAGATATATATCCAGACCTCTCGTCAATCGCGAACTGCTTTTGTCTATCGCCTCGTTCAATGAAGTATGATACATTCCCATTCTCACCACTGTCCAAGTCGTTTGCAATTATCTGTAACAGAGTTTAAGAGAGGAGTCATGAATGGTTTACAATCAGCTACATAGAATATATGTATAATAGCGATAAATCCCTACCTGTAATATCTTATCGCCAATCTTAGCATCCTCTCTTATCAGAGCGCTGTAAGAAACCTGACTGAAGATCGGAGCATTGTCATTGCTATCGGTGACAGTGATATTGACAGTGGCATGATTGCTCAGTGGTGGTATACCTCCGTCGATTGCTTGTATAGTCAAAAAGTAATCTTTAGCTCGTTCGTAGTCTAGTTGTTCTGCAATACTGATGACCCCGGTTTGGGTATTGATTTGGAATTTCTTGTGCTCGTTCCCACCGATTATAGAATAATAAACGTCAGCGTTGACCCCTGTGTCTTTTGAAGTGGCAAGCACTCTGGCTACTTCAGTACCGACGGCATCGATCTCGGGAACTCTAGCAAAGTAGAATTTGGAAGCGAATTCCGGTGGATTGTCATTTATGTCTTGAACATTGACGATCAATGTTGCTATGCTGGAAAGTTGGGGTGTTCCTTGGTCTAGGGCTTGGATACTGACGTTATACATCGCTTTAGTTTCCCTATCCAGTGGCTTGGCTAGAGTTACGATGCCGCTGTCAGCGGCAATCAGGAAATGTCCATCAGCAGAATCAATGAACTCATATTTCACTTTCCGATTGATCCCAATGTCGCTATCAGTTGCATGTACTTTGGTCACTAAAGTGCCAACTTCCACATCTTCAGGAAGCGTCGCGCTATACAATTGCATTGTGAACTTAGGTGCGTTATCGTTCAAATCAGATACCAAAATTTCTAGTTGCGACGAACATTCCCAACTGGGTTTATCCCTGTCCTGAACGTGAGCAGTGAGTGAATATTTTGCCTGAGTCTCTCTATCCAATTGACCGACTGTCTTAAGAACTCCATTTTCCTTGTCCAAAGAAAACTTCTCGTTGTTTTCACCAGTTAAATAAAACCTCAGCTTTGCATTGGGCTCATCGTCGTAGTCTGTCGCTAATACTGTGAGAACGTATGTCCCAGGGTGTGAACCTTCGGATAAAATCTCTCTGTATCGATATCGCAGACAGTAAGGAGGGTTGTCGTTGACGTCTAGAATTTCTACCGTCACTTTGGTTCTGCAAACGTATTTGCCATCAGTTCCAATAACGTCGAGTTCATATTGGCCAATCATTTCTCTGTCTAGACTTTTGGCAACATAAACTTCACCAGTTGATCTGATTTGGAACTGGGATCTAGGATCTCCGGAAGTAATGTAAAATTCAACGGGTGTATTGAGGTCCGTGTCTTTATCGGTAGTGACAAGTTTGACGACGACTGTTCCAGGCAAAGCGTCTTCCTTAACAGAGGCATCGTAATGATCGTCAACAAATACCGGAGGATTATCGTTGTAATCTTTAAGTTTAACGTGGACGGATGTTCTAGCAAAATGCTTTGGGTTCCCATTGTCCGTTGCAACTACCTGAAACTTGTACTCGGACTGTTTTTCTTTATCTAGTTGAACCAAGGTCGAAATCCAGCCGGTGTATGCATCGACTGTAAACACATTAGCAAGTTCCCCGATGTCAGAACCAAACGAGTATCTAACTTCTCCGTTACTACCGAGGTCGTTATCGTGAGCGATAACTTTCAAAATAGAAGTTCCCTCGTCAATATTTTCTGCAAGACTTATGGAGTATGGATTGCTCTCGAACATTGGAGCGTGATCATTTTCGTCGAGAACTTGAAGCGATATTTCAGCCAGGGCTGTTAGAGGAGGGCTAGAATCAGTCTCAGCTAAGACTCCGATCAGATAATTGTCCTTAGTTTCTCGATCCAATGGATTGGCTAACGTTATCTGACCATTTGAGTCCACGATGAATGGAGAAACATTATCATTGCCTGATATTATCCTGTAAGTTACTGTGCTATTAGTAACAGTCTTCAACCTAGTAATTGGAGTGCCTGCTGGAGAGGCCTCAGAGATAAAGAACTTGTCTTCCTTTCTCTCAAAGAGGGGAGCTACATCTTGTGCACCCATGATGTAAATATTCAGTGGAACATCCGCATGGTGTGAGATCACTCCCTTGTCTTCTGCTCGGATGAAGAGCTGGAAAAGTTGGTTTTCTGGAAAAGAAATTTAGGGATTATTAGAACCTGCAGCGATCTTGGGATCTAAAATAGACAGCGGGATTATAAGGATGTATTCTCACCCCATGGAAGTGCGCTTTTTCTCAAGAACAATGCCCCGGTTTCCGAGTTAATACCGAACAAATCCTTGGCATCAGAGTTCTGCTTTTCGTATATCGAATACTCGATCTTAGCCGCATCGTCTTCATCAGCATCTTGAGCTCTTACTTTGAGGAAGATCGTGTTCATTGAAAGATTGCTGTGTATAGTGGCTTTGTATTCCTTGAGCAAAAATACCGGAGAGTTATCGTTTTCGTCTCCAACTCTGACTCTGATCATAACGAATCCGGATTTACCACCACCGTCAGTAGCCATAACAGGAAGCTCGTACAATTTCTGATACTCTCGATCGAGTTTCTTCTTCGTAACGATTTCACCAGTTAGTTTATTTATGTCGAATGTCTCCTTCATCAGGTCCGAAGGAATGGAGTAAGTCACGGTACCATAGTCCCCGAAATCTTCATCATCCGCGATTACGTTTGTAACAAGTCGTCCCGGCAGTTGATTTTCCAATACAGTAACTTCTACTTGAGGATTCGGGAACTTTGGATTGTGTCTATTCGCAGGTAGAATCTCAATTTTTACTCTAGCAAAGCTTGTGTAGACGCCATCACTCACGGAAACATTCAACAGCGTCATTTTTTGCTCTCCAAAATTTTGCATGTTTATTAAAGAGATTATACCACTGTTTGGATCAATCGTGTATGTTTGCTGTTCGTTACCACCTACTATTGTATACGTCAATCGCGACTCGTCTACGTAGTCTTGATCGCCTGCAGATACGACTGTAACAAATTGCCCCCTTTCTGCATGTTCCGATAGGGAACATGTGTAAGATATTTGTTCAAACATTGGCGGATTGTCGTTCATGTCTACTACTGTCACCCAAACATGGGCCGTGCTTGACAGACTTGGAACACCTCTGTCCATTGAGAGGACAGTGAAATGATGAGAGTTGTGCCTTTCATGGTCGAGAGATCGTTTCAAATAAATAATTCCCTCCTCTGGATCCATGTGGAAAAATTCGCTGCTATTTTCTGTATCGTTTTGAATCGCGTATCTAACTTTCTGGTTTATACCTATAACGGAATAATGAATATGATAATTACGAGGGTGAAGCCTTGATGAACTGCCTGAAAACTGTACGAGACAGTGAGGGGCAGTGTGCATATATATATGGGGAGAGATCGTTTCTCAGAATGAATACCGATTGTTTGACTTGCCTGTATCGTTGTCTCTTGAATTAACTCGGAGAATTGATGTTCCAAATGGTGCTGCTTCAGAAACTGATATGTTGTAAGAGTCCTGAGTGAATTCTGGAGGGCAGTCGTTCACGTCCAGTACCAGTATGCTGACGAGAACCTCGGCGTATACTCCGGACACACTGTCCGTGGCTCGTACCGTTAACTCGTACTGTTTCTTTTGCTCGTAATCCAGTTCATCCACCACATAGATTACACCTAATTTATTGAATAAAGGTTGTAGACCCAAAGCGCGATCTAGTCAGACATTAGAGAAATTGAATGCTCCTTGAAACTATGCGTGAATTTTTTTCTTTTTCATGCACAATAATAACTGCGTGTGATGGGCTTCCAAATTTTGTCTTTAATCGAGTAATGGATTCGTTTACACATATTTTCAAGTCGACATTTCAATTTCTCTAACGTTTGATAACACTAATGAATGCAACCCTGTATTGTATACTATATGCATAACATCACAATGCCAATGAATTTATTGATGCTGTTGAAAATTTCATGCAACGATGAAGATAAGAGTTTTCATACTTTAAGCAGATAGTTTCGTCGATTAACAAAATTCAAAAAAGTGTAATTGCTTGCTCGAATGATGCTATTACAATGAGAAATATCACTTCGATTCAATATCTATGAAAAATAGGAATTGACATGAAGACTGAATCTTTTTTCTAAGATAATATCGCTAAGTAGAAGAAGGGTGACAAAGTGAGTACAATATGATTACAAGGTAATAATAAGCAAAGCATGCGATGAAAGTTTTGTTCAATAAAAAAAAGATTGAAAACAAAAATGCCCACAGAATCAGATCATTGAAACATTATAAATTGATCGAGAAACAACTGTAGAGAAAATTAATTTCGTTATGCCATATTTTGTCTCGTTCAAACGTTTCGCCCCCAGAAGATCATAAATGTCGAGAGATACTAATGAAATAATTTTTACAATGATTTTCAAAGTAGAATTAATATCGAAATAAAACTGTGCTGCAGTGCGTAGCGAAAAGTTTCATGCAACAAAAAGAATGAAAAAAATAAAAATAAATAAATAAATAAATAAACGACGATATGTGCTTGTTGAATAAAAGATTAGAGAAAAAGTGAAAACCAACATAATATTGCGAACACGAAGCCTATGTACATATTTATTCGCGTTACATTGCTACACTGTACGAATTTTTTTTTTTTTTATTCAAACGTATATTTGCAAAAGAGATCTAATTTAAATTGAATATTAATTGCGTTTAAATGTTATCCTAGATACCATTGCCAATTTGTTGTTTTTTTTTTTTTTTTTTTTTTGTACAAATAGCGATGTAACAGCGAAAAATAATAGCAACACAGCAGGCTGGTAGAACTGGTTTGTTTTATACTCACAAGGGCCATTGTTACTGTCGGGGGCTGCGAAACAGGGAGATACAACAAAACTTTAATTTCCAAATCGAATCAAGCACTTCAAAGGGTAAAATCGGGGCAAATAGGTGTATAAAATTTTAGCGTGGTTTTAAATTTTCAACTTTGTACGTATACCTACGTATGCAATTTATAAGCACTCGACAAAAGTTTAATCAATTCAGAGTTTCGCAATTTACTTGGGTCTATCAAAACCGATATTAACATATTACGTATAAAGTTACCCATTAAAATATTTTCAATACATTTCTATAGGTATATACAGGGTGATCCAGAATGCGGTAGTTTCTTTTTTTGTTTAAATCGAAGCCTACTCGTACCACTACTTCCTTTTCACATTCTGCTAGTTTCTTTGGATCTTCTCATTCTTTGAGTTAATTGATATTAATATTAGACTGATTAGAAAGAGAGAGAGAAAAAATATATATGTATTGTATATATGTGTATTTATAGGGAAATTGTAATTTTCGTTGGAGTAATTGGTATAGCGCAGGTGGTTGAGTCTATCACCAAAACTACTTGTCCCATAGCCAGCAAGTTGCAATGCAAATAGGGTTTCAAACGATCCGGGACTCAACGAGACATTCGTGTTAAATTGTATTCTACTAATAAAATAGATTTATAATGCATAAGTAGCGTATATTCTCACCACCATAACACTAACGAACCGAGAATAACACAT
Organism: Tenthredo mesomela; assembly: GCA_943736025.1. Taxonomy (NCBI): domain Eukaryota; kingdom Metazoa; phylum Arthropoda; class Insecta; order Hymenoptera; family Tenthredinidae; genus Tenthredo; species Tenthredo mesomela. Next base: position 2,951,642 of record OX031015.1, read on the forward strand.
TATGACAAAGCTGGGCAAAAAATGTATACATTTTTTTCAAAGGGATGATATTCTGGATTAGAATTCATAAGAAATAAATGAGTGAAAACTTTGGCTAAATTTATATTAAAGGAGTTACGTATCACGCTACTCCGTATACAGTAAATTTAAATCACGGTTGTATTATTGTCCAGAATAGTCCCTCGGGATTGGAATTTTGCCACAATGTTAAACGATACATGCTAAGAATTGTGTGAACTGTTGAAACTCACCAGTGTTGAAATCCAAGGCAAATTCTTCGAAGTCATTGCCTTTGACGATGCTGTATATAAGCTTCCGACTGAGAGGAGATTCTGCTTGGATCGAGAGAGCCAACGGCGAGTGAACTTCTATACTTTCAAGCACGCTGTCCGTGTAAAATTGTTTATCAAATACCGGCATGGATCGATCGATCACTTTCACGTTTACCGGGACTTCGATCGAGCATGGTGTGATACCTGAAAAGGTATTAAACAAAATGATCAAATATCATTCGTAAAGTTTGAAATTTTCATCAACTTACCACCGTCGTATGCAGCGATCATTAACTGATACTCTCGGTTGTGTCCTTCGAGATTTTGCTTCAACGATATCTCTCCAGTTTTTCTACAAACTTTGAACAATTCTCCGTGGCCTTTTTTCAACTCGTAACGGACTTCGCCGTTGTCACCGCTGTCCATATCGATCGCGTGTACCTGTGGAATTCAAGAAAATATTCTCATGCAATTGGCATACCTTCAATCAGAATGAAAATAAAAAAAAAAAACCAAAAGACAGGACTCAGCGCTATTACCTTTGTGATTACATCGCCCTTTTGCGCATCCACTGATACGACGGCGTAATATGGAAGATTAACAAACATCGGGCAATTGTCATTCTTGTCCAAAATTGTTACGTTCACAATCACGTGAGCTACTCTCGGCTTTTCTCTGTCCGGCATTTGGCTCATGGCTTCAATTATCAGCTCATAATTATCGCATACTTCTCTGTCGAATCTTACGCCAGTTGTTCTAATGGCACCGGAAGTGCTACCGATCTCGAACATGTCCGTCGGATTTAGTATCGTAAATACGACATGTTCGTTGAGTGCACTGCCCAATACGTTTACGACAGCTACTGTCATTACTTTGGTGGAATTCTCCATGATTCTTCCTTCGTATATATTTTTCTGGAAGACTAGCCCAGAGTTTGCGGATTTCTCTACGATCACATTGACCTGCGTAACGCTGGAGTATTTCCCGTCCGAAACTCTGATGTGTAGAAGATAACCGGACTTCAGCTGGTCGGGATCATCAACGGTGATTATTCCAGCCGTAGAATCAATTGCGAAAACGTGACCAGTGTTACCGTCGATAATATCGTATCTGAGACTAGCGCTTTCCGAAGTGTCTGGATCAGTCGCGTTCACTCTTAAAACCGCCACGTTTTTATACGTTGGAAGAAGCAGCGTAACGTTGTATTCATTCCTGGTGAATTTTGGGGGCGAGTCGTTAACGTCTGTGACAGAAATCTTGACCGTTGCAATGGTCTCAGAAGACAGCCTCGGCTTTCCAAGATCTGATACTTTTACGTGGAAGACAAACTCCGGTATAGTTTCATGATCCAGGACCATTATAGTACGAATAGCGCCGGTGCTTGAGTCAATGTGAAAATATTTCCTGGGTAAATCCTCTACGATATCGTAGTTTAGTAAAGCGTTAAGCTCGGAATCCGCGTCCTTAGCTTTAATGACCAGAGGTGAACTTCCGTTTGTTAATACCAGAGAGCCGATGGAAGCCCCTTCGCTAACTTCCCCGCTGTAAACCGCCTGCAAAAATCTAGGAGCGTTGTCGTTTTTGTCAAGAACGTGGACTATCACATTACAGAAAGCCGTTGCTGCGGCCATGTTCGTCGCCGCAATCGTAAGATTATAGAATTTTGTCTTTTCATAGTCCAATTGATTCTTGGTCGTAATAACACCGGTGCTTGGGTTCACGAAGAAAGTGTCATCCTCGTTTCCTCTGCGGATTTCAAACTGCAGGGACGAAGTACTGCGAGCTTCAACATGCTTAACGTAAGTACCAGTCTGTTGGTTCTCATATATTTCAGCGGCTAATTCACGCTGGATAAATCTTGGCGGTGCATTGTCTGCCATTGTGACCATAACGTGTACTGGAACGGTGTTCATCAGGGCTGGAGATCCGTGATCAGTTGCTTTGACGAGTAATATGTACTCTGAGGTAACGCTCAGGTCTAATTCACGAGCTACTGTGACCAGACCCAGGCTTGGATTTATGCTAAAAACGTTTCCAACGTTCCCCGAAGTTATCGAGTAAGTTATCTTAGCGTTTTCCCCGCGATCCTGATCGATGGCAAACACTTGAACAACCGCTGACCCTATGGGCGAAGTCTCGTATACCTTTCCCTGTATTATTTCGCTGGTAAATTCAGGCGCGTGATCATTGTGATCGTGAACAGTGACTATGACTCTTGCGTAGTTCCGTTTGGCCGGAGTTCCCTGATCCTTGACCATTACCGTTAGTACGTGTTCCTCGGTTGTTTCACGATCCAGAGCCTCGTTTAGGGTCATAATTCCGGACACAGAATCGACGTGGAATATCTCGAGGGAATCTTGATTTTGGGCAGCATGAAGACTGTAGAATACCTTCTTGTCCTCATCCTCGTCTGTGGCGTGTAACTGGAGTATTTTTTCGCCTTTAGCAACGTTCTCCGATATATCAATGCGGTAAGTACTTTCAGTAAATATTGGTCTGTGGTCGTTGATGTCGATTACAGTGACAAAGAGCTGGGTGTAAACCGTGTTGACCCCGTCACTGACGCTAACGGTTAAATTGTAAAAGTTCTGGGTCTCCCAGTCGAGTTTTTTCGCCAGTAAAACATTCCCGTTGTCTCTCCCGATGAAAAACTCGTCCCGTTTATCTCCGTCTGATTGATATGGACAAGTAACAAGATCAGCAATCGGTTATATCATAAGTTATTATACGTCCCTTCGACTTTCTACCTACCTACTATGTCGTACCACAGTGCGTCCCCGTCCTTATCATGAGCTTGAACAAGAGCAACGAGAAATCCTACCTCATCGCTCTCTGTTACCTCAGCGCTTTGATTAGCGGTTTTGAAAACCGGTGGTTCTACGGAATCTTTTGGTGCTTCGATCACCTGGACCGACACCCTCGTCTGATGACTTCTTTGAGGTTCTCCTCCGTCAACGGCTCGTATCTAAACGACGACAAGTTTCAATTAGCACGCGGTCGTTAGACGGGGAGAAATTCTGTAGACGATATAACGCCTAAGCCTTCAAATGCGTCAACGAGAAGTTCGAAACTTAATTACTTGCTAGTTGATTAGCCCAATGTTCCTAGCTGAGAAGGTTTAGTAACTATTCAAGGCATACCATAAGCTCGTATTCCTGGCCAGCCTCGAAACCGCGTTGGGAGTAGACCATTCCGGTGGTGGGATGAATCTTGAACTTCCCTTTTCCCCGTCCACCTTTGATGCTATATTGGATCTCACCGTTGACCCCGATGTCTTTGTCGTTGGCCAGCACCTGGTAGCACGTGTTCGATTCTTTACTCATTTATAACAACAGACGAATTGAAATAGCGTGAAAACGCGAATAGCTAGTTAATTTTCTGCAGCTTCTATAAGTTGCGTAACTCTTAATAAAAACCCTGGCAAATTTATAATTGAACACCGAGTTGTGATATAATAAATGTATGAAAGACTAGAAAGACGACAAGACATTGTAACAAGTAGAACTCCTTGATTGCCATAAAAGAAAAAAAGCTCGAACACTCTCCAGTTATTATCAGTAATTCAATTCCGACTTGTTGTCGATTCTATATAATGATGAGAATAATTGTCTTTCAGTTATTTCCTGATGAACATTATTAATAAATTTCCAATTAATCGATCAATAAATTTTCCATCTCGCTGTATAGTATTTTATGTTCATACAGCGGCAATATATACTAGGCACGTTTAATTTCGATTTAATCTATACAATATAATATGCATTAACATTCCCAACTGACATGCGATGATGCGACACGTGTACAAATAGAGGAATAGTAAAGTGCAGTGTCAGTGTCTAGTGCAGTATCACGGAGTTCGAGGTTTTAAGTGAGTCTAGTAAAACGTGGGATACATTTTGTTTTAACGATGCAACATGAAAACTAGCACCGAGCACTTCGGTTGCAATAAATTCTGAGTAGATGCTCAGCTACTGCCAGTAGAATTTCTCTTGTTTTACTATTTTGCAACTCCAATAAGATGTGCGAGTTGTGCCAATTCCGTGATTTCCGTCAAGTGGCTCGATATACATACATACAAACATACATTTATGCTCGATGCATTTCCCCTCACGTGTATTTCAATTATCAGAGTAAAAGTCATCTTTTTTACTCATTTTTCGATAAGTATACCTAAATATTGAGATCAATTTTGCGCAGTTTTATGATTGTGTGCAGTAATTTTGAGTCGGTGTCTATTCCAATAGTCGAGACTATAATCTAGTATCAGTATGTGATGCTGTGATAATATATGATTTCTAATTGCGAACATTCAACATTCCCAGGCGACAGCCCCGTTTTCATATGATAAGGCAGCATTCCCATACATTTATAAAAATTCATGAAAATATGATATGATATGATAATAATAATTATTATTTAAGTGACGGTATAACCAGGAGGAAATAAAAAATGATAAGTGATAAGTAATGAGTGAGAAGTGAGAAGTGAGAATAGACGGAGGAATAGATATAGACAGGGGCTAAAGACAGTCAGACGAGCGAACTTTTTTTTATACATATGGGGTAATATCGATCGCGGTAGTTTAAGTAACATTTGTATTGGTATTTTTCGTTTGCATTTCGAAATAAAATTATTTTTAAGGAAGATTTTAGCGTACAGAAGAGATATATAGAGCAGGAGGATGCGTATACGCAGGACGAACAAATACAAGCGGATATGTAGCGTCGATAATACCTAATTGAATAAATAACCGAGATAATAGTTTAGTTTGAAATTTTTCAGAATGAAAGTACAGCTTTTTTGATTTTTCACTTTTGTTTGATGCGTATAACATAGCGATATATAGAGATACAGCCATCATCTCACATCTCTTCATTAAGTTACGTTATGTTAGGTACGTGCCAAGCTTCCTTACCCTCAAGAAATGATCTCCTGACAAGCTGTCTGGGCTAAAAGTCTCCCAAGTTCCATTCTCAGGGAACGCATCGACCGTGAGCTCGAGATCCCGCGTTCGATTCCTCGATTTCTGTCGGGAATAACGAGATAAAAACTTTAACTAACATTTCGACGACCAACTGGCCAGTAATTATGAAGGAAAAAAAAACAAAAGAACTTTTCGTTTCGTTTCGTTTCGTTTCGTTTCGTTACGAGTTTTGATCATTTCTTTTAGTCTGCAGCTACGAATCGTGTAATAGCGATTGTTGGACGATCGACGATATTTTCACTGGATTTATTGCTCTGCGACTATCCAAGAGATACTGATAAGACAAAGAAATTTGTTTTCGAGAATAACGAGGAGCGAACGATTCTGTGTTCATCAAAAATGCGAAATTCGAGCTGAAGGAAACGCGGAGGTAGGTATATACACTTCGGATTTAGTAGACGCGAAGTGGTGTTGAAATGATAGAAATCAGTACACCTTACAAAAATGAATAATTTAATAAAGGAACGGCATAAGAATGCGGGTGAAAGACAACGGGGGGGTTGCGTGTAATCGTGTCTAAAGGTCAATGGTAAATTTTTGTGATTTACTGGTTGGTGAGGTTCAGGGTTTGCCAAAGTGCAAGGTATATGTACGTGCGCGGACTTTGGTGCTGTATCTAATTATATACTAGACTTTTACACTGCAACCTATAATATAGGTGTACATAGTATCGCAACAATGAAATGTCGGAGATAAGAGGTAACGTGTAATCATTTATCGGTTAATTAATTAATTAATTAATTAATTACATCTAAAGAATTGGTCAGGGTTTAGCTGGGACTGTCGACGATCGATATATAGATATACCTATGCCTAAATTGCCGCAAGATAACAATAATAATACACAAAATTGATCTACACACAGAAGGAAAATAAGAAATTATCCCGCTGAGTTATAATCGAGATTTTTTCTCGAATTTTCAAATACCCCAAGAGTGAGAAATTTCTCACAGTCCCTCGGTGCCTGAGTGAAGTAATGTACAGAAAAGGAGAAAATTAATTATACAAAAGTAGAATGAGATCAAAGCCAACCTGAAACAATGCCTTTTCGGCTTTTGGAGATCCGGGTATTTGGACGGTGTAAAATTTTTGCTCAAATTCTGGCCCGTGGTCGTTGACATCCTCCACTTCTACTACGACACGAGTCGTTGAAGCCAAAGGCGGTTTTGCATTGTCTCTAACGGTCACCTAAAACAGAAAATAAAAATATATGATAATTATACTCCAGCGTGATAATCTGAGTGAATTTTAAATAGAGTCCAAGCTCAGCTTTTTAGCCCCAAAACGAATCTGGAGGCTTCTGTTACTTCTCTAAGCAATTTTCTCTGAATTTAGTCTGAGACTATAAGCGACAAGGGGCATAAATCGTCAGTCTCTTGGGAACAGCAGGTTTCACCTGTCCCTGTGACATTCTGACGGTAACACATGCACTAAATTAAGGTACTAGTATGTATGCGGAATTCACGTATATGTTATATATACAACTTGTATATGTATATATATGTACAGATATACGTCGAGAACAAGTCAGAGTTCTTCCTCATTCCCTATCCAATTCTCGTATTCGCATCCATCTATCTAACCGAAACGCGTATATAGGATTCCCTCCCGCAAATTGCACCAGGGTTTAATTACCTTAGGTGATTCTCGCTCGTTCTAATTGTTTTCAACGACTATTAAGCTAATATTAACGAGACACCCCGTGAAAAAATGGATTAGATAAAATTTGATCAAATTTGATCCAGTTAGATCTAAATTTTGGGAAAATTGGATCTCAAAAGATCTCGAGAGATCTCACTACATTTACTTTGATCTAATTCGCATAAACGTACAAATGCAATTTTAAATCTAGTCAGGTCTAAGTAGATCTTGGGAGAGCTATTTAGATATAATTTTTCCCAAAATTTACATCCAACTAGATCAAATTTGATCAAATTCATTGATACAATTTGATCTAATCCATTTTTTTCTGGGACATGATTAACGTAGGTATATATACTATAAGATAAGGAATAACTGAAACTCCCGTTATGAAAAATTTGTGTATAATAAAAATGTGAATCAAAATTTAAAATCAAGAATAAATTATCACTACCCTTATTTTCTTTCACCTGTATATACTACCTATCTGTCCCTGAGATAAAGGTAACGAGTATTAAAGTGGCAGCTTTACCAAATAGGTTTGCACCCTCTCGAGGCGAGTATAGGGCGTTTGGGTACATTAAGGTCTTCCCCTCACCTCATGAAGGCATTCTCAGCTGTACCCACACTACACCTTTCTAGGTGAGTTCGTAGATCGGTTAGGTTGGCTTGGTTTGGCTTGGCTTGGTCTCGCGCCTTGTTCGCTTAGGGTGGGTTTGGTTAGGCCATGCTACCTTTCTACCGTGATTAAGGGTAATGGGCATGTTTCGCTCGCGCGATTCTTTAGCTCGAGACCCCAATAATTTCGGTGGTCTTTCGACGTTCTTGCGCGGTATAAACTTCTCGGTATATACGATGATGTGCCTTGCTCTCGGATAAGTTCTTGGCAGTATAGGCAGCAGCAGAAGCAGCAGCAGCAGCATGAGCAGCAGGATATGCCCTTTGGCTCTTGTTCGAAAGAAGGACGAAATTGCTGCGGGGTTGAAATGTAAGGGCCTTTGCCTCGGGGGCCGGTTTTCTTTTGCGGTTGAAAACGGTTTAAAAAGAAAACGAAGTTCGCTGTATAAGAGAGTCTAGCAGCAGCGCAGAGGCCAGGTCGGAGAAGAGATTGTAATTAAAAAAAAAGATGTAATTACGATAAGGTAAAATCAACCAGCCGAGTTTTTATTCGTTGAAAAAAAAAAAAAAAAAAAAAAACTTCTTTTTTCTTTTCTTTTTCGACGTTACCTACGGCACTTACGACTACCTGAGGATATTTCGAACGAAAAATATAATGGGTAAAAAAAAAAATGTTAAATTTACCTCGGTTGAATAAATTACATGGAGTATATCCTTAATTATCAACGAAAAACTCCTCATCCATCCTGGGGGATAAATTCTTCTTCCTTATGTCATCCGCGCTTGTATCGCGGTACGAAATTTAAGGATTCTTTTAGCTAGATTAACTGCCGGATAACTCGCAGTGAAATTGAAACGAAAATACTGTAAATTTTCCTCTTCTGCTTCTTCTTCTTCTTCTTCTTCTTCTTCTTCTTCTTATTCTTCTTCCTCTTATTCGTCTTCGTGTAAAAATAAGACCATCTACTTAATTCTCCTTCACGTCTATCCCCCTCGTTGGTACCGAACCGTACCGGGAATTAATCTTCCTTGGCATTATCGAGAATTACGTACCATAAATTTCTTGAGGATCAGAAATAGCCAAGAGTGAACAAAGCCAGTTATAGTATAGATAGAATGGATCGTCTTTAATTTCAACCGACTATTCTAAGGCTACCTGAGCCTTTATACGATCCTGTAGCACCTACCTATACCATTTCTCTAATAATGGTCATGGCCATTACAAATCTTCTACCTGCACTTTTAACAAGAAATATACTTTTCCCATATAACATCCGCTTCGTTTGTCACTTTAAAGAATAAAGTTTATCTAAGGTTGTACCACTGTGTCGAGCACAGGACGTTACGTAAGCGTTTTCCGATTTTCAGCTTCAGGCTAAATAGGACATCCATCTTCTTACTGGTTTTATCTAACAGTCGCCATATTGTAAAGCTGAAGCTGCCTGCAACGAGGCGTTTGTTTCATATCTCTTCGAAATATCGAACAAATAGAAAAGCAATATAATGATTAAAGTGAAAAATTTCTAACAACGAGAACTGTGCAGGGTTGCAGGTTTCATATTATAGGAAGATGAAATATTGAGTTTAAAGTGATAAAATGACCTTAAATACATAAACAGTATAATACCGAAACCTGATAGCTGTACTAAACAAGAACCATGTCGCATAAGAAAAAATTAAATAATCAAATGTTTAGTTTCAGTTTTAAAGCCTTATATATACCTTACCTACCTTGTACTTTAGCTTAACCCTATACAATTTCCCTCCTGCAAACTGCAACACGACATATAATATTTCAGTTCAAGTTTAAGCTCCACCTGAGCCAAATTGCATCATACAAGAGGAGGAGATCACCAAGGATAGTTTAGCTCGTGTCAGTAAGTATAATCTTCCTCGAAGAAGAGAAGATGAGATGAGATGAGAGGAGAAGAGGAAATAGATGTGTACTTATATGTAAATACAATGATTTCTTACATATATGCATTGCATTCTTAGAACGATTTCCTCATCCATTTCAGAGAATATGAAAGCTAATATAATATTGATGATGAAAGTACGTGGTGCTATTAAAGTGAATTAGGAATAGTTGCAATTAAGAGAGTGAGGTAATATTAGGAGGTTCTTCGATTTGTTATGTACAGCCGTCTAAAGTGAGTTTCCGGGATGTATTATAATATCAAATCTACTTGGAAAATATATATGATTTGTTTTGCAACTATCAATTTTCGATTATTATATTACCGCACACTTTCACTTTCTTCTCTTTGTTTTCCTCGAAGAAAATTTTACGACTTTATTTGCTTTCCATTTGATTTATTCCTGTCATTTGTTTAACCTTTATAAGGCGCTATTTCAAGCTCCTAGGGGTTCAGGCAATCTGAAAAAAAGCTCGTTTAAATTTTACGAGATATGACAAAAATGTGAGAAGAATTCTCATGCCTCTGAGAAAAATAGAAAAACGAAAAAAAAATTATTGACACTTTTATTTCACAGCTTTCATACGTATTCACGAAAATGCTATAGCTTTTTGAAACTGATGGACGCCCCAGACTCCATTATTATTCAAAGACAAATACGACGAGAAGAAAGCTTCGCAAAATTGTCACGTGCTTCATACCTCGGCTATAATTCACTTCCGTTTTTCTACTACTTCTTGAAAAAAAACTACAGCAAAAAGTTTTCTACGATTTCTGAAAATCAGCAAAAATCGGTACGATAAACGGTGTGCGCAGAACCAGAAAAGGTGAAAAGCACAACATGCAAGGGGTGCATTCATGCACCTATATGTACGTGAAATGAATGGTGAAGAATCGCGGAATAAGACTCCATTAATTCGTTTTGAGAAAAGGCTGAGATCCTGAAATCCTTTAACCGTAGAATAGTGAAATATGCACGTAGAGAAAAATGTGAGAAATAGCCTCGGTTAGCATGGCTCTGGAGGTAGAGCATTGCAGTTAGTCGGCATCGGTATAATAAGCCTACGTCGATATATACCTATATGTATATTTTATTACAAACCACAAGACCGAAGCTTTTCCCTTTTGCTTTTTCTCTTTCTTTTGCATAATCGATTTATGAAAATTATCGTCATTACTGTTACAAACAGTCGGGCTTTCCACTACCATATAGTTATAGTTATACCCTGTGGGAAACGAGCCATTCTTTTACCAGAAACAAATTTCCGGTCAACAAATTCGCAAATTATTTTACCCTAGGGCAAGCGAATACTCGTATACATACAATCAAATCCAATTATACAACGTTTCATATCTGCAATAGATAGTACTTCACGTTATTTGTTGTTGGAAATGAAAAATAAAAAATTTGAAAAAAAAAATAAAAAAATTCAGCTGCGATTCATTCTGTACATCGTTTAGCGATTTTCGAGGGTTCGATAAATTTCAAGGACCTTGATTGAGGCCTTTACAGATGATTTGATTTCATACCTTCTCTGGGAATGATTAAGTTTCGTGAATTTTCTTCTTCAAAGTTATACATCTTCAGATGAGCCAACAATAATTAGAATTAAGAAACCAAGGAGCATCTTGATTACATTTAAAATATTGACCTTTATTCAAAAAGCTTTTTGCATCGAAAATTTTGAGTTTTTTGGGAATAGAATCCGAAAAAATTTGCTGTAGCTTTTTTGAAATTACTTACAGATTTTTTTTTTAAATTATATTATTATGATTAAAGCCATCTGTACAAGGCCCCCTTTAAATCGCGAAACTTATGCAATATCTGTGCATTCGAGTCGTTATTCAGATTTGTTGTAGTTAATTTTCGAGTTTGACAATAAAAGATAAAATAAAATAAAATAAAATGAAAAAAAAAAAAAAAACAAAAGGGAGTAATAGAGGTTTTCAAATTTATGATCGCAATTTGAGAGGGTTCGCTCCGTTTTTCTTCGGACTTCTTTTCTCCCCTCTAAATTCAAGGCACTCAAGCGGTTTTCAGTTATTTTCTCGAGGTCATAGCCAATGATATTTATCAAACAATCCGAGTAATACCGCACGTATAGGTATATATGGCATATTATACGTAGGACTCAGCATCCGGGGAATATAAATAATTTGTTCTGCGGATACCCCCATGAATATTTCAAATCCAACAGAATATATTAAGCTGCGGGAGAGAACATTGATTTTGTGGAGCCGTCGTATGTAAAAATCCTTTTCTTGGATCACCGCGATAACATCAGCCTAACGGCCCATAGCCCAGAGCTAAGGTAGGTATACCTTATGTGATAACCGGTCGCAGGACTTCGGTCAGCTTTGTCATTTATATTATTCGCGAATAAAAATGGCGAGAAATTTTTTATTCCTATAGATATGAAAATTTGATAAAAAATAAATATAACAAAAAAGTTATTATTTCGATGCCAGAATTCCCCTCAGAGTTCCTTTCCTTTCCTTTCATTCGCTTTCCTTTCGTAGTCACGTACAAAAACTATCTTGCAGCATTCGCTCGTTCAATTCGAGAAGAGAGGGTATCGAAGACTAGCAGGTGCCTTTTTACGTCCCATAAATTACACCTGATCACGTAGTATAGTCTGTTGGAATTTCAATCTAGTGGGCGAAAATATGTTTTGCAAAAATAAATAAATGAATAAATAAATAAATAAATGAGTGAACAACTTGAGGATTACGAAGCGTCTTGTTGATCGTGAGATTAAGACTAACACGAGAATATACATCGCTTGTATAATGAGATTGAAATTGTTTTTTTTTTTTTTTTTTCTTTTTTTTTTTTTTTTAATTAGATTACTGGGTAGATTTTTTAGTTCATTGATATTCAAACGAATCGATTCTCAACGGTCGTAGGTTTGTCATCTGTAATATACTAGAGAATTTACGTAGATATGTTTGGTTTTGAGATAACTACATATATATATGAATATGGGCTTTACGAATTACAGACTGTGTAATATTTGAATAGTTTATAATCCTAGTATAGGCAGTAGCAACTCGAGTATTATAATATCGAGGTATGAATTTACACTGGTAAATAGAAATTATGGAATCTAGAGACTCGCGTATAACACGGATATATGTATATATATATATATATATATATAATATGTACAGGATATAGGATATAGGGATATGAATTTTCTGGCTTCTTGCATCTTGAAACGTTGCACAAACACAGGGATGGTAATCAGACTCTTGGAGTTTAAACCGGATGATAGAACGCCGAGATAAGCTGGTAATAAATATCATACCATCGCGTGTCTTGGCTTGTTAGTTTTAAAAACTGAACGAAATAAAGAAAACGGTAACAAAAAAAAAAAAAAAAAAAATTAAAAAAAAAAAAAAAAGAATATTAAAAGTAAAAAGAAAGTAGCAGTATATAGGTACTGATTATTGAAACGTTGACATCGTCGAAGGTGAATAAAACCTGATTGCAATGAGCGTTAAAGATTATTTGCTAAAAGTTATAAGCTGTAAGCTCTTAAAAGTTATTCGATCGTTACTACATGCGCGAGGAACGAGAGCGGGAAGCAAGATTTTCTTCTTGGCTCGTATAACCGAACGATGTAATCGCCGTGATCGGTGTGCTCGTGTATATTATAATCAGCAATCACGAGCTCTAGTGGGGGGTTATATACAGTATATAGAATGGCAGTAATATATTAACATGTGAATCTGTGCAATCAATGCAAAGGAATTTCGGTACCAAACTGGATCGAAGACTGTGTACTACTCACACAGTAATACCTATATATATATATCTGCGAGAGGCTCAAGAAAGTTTTAGGGTAAAGGTGTGTGCGGGTATATAGGTCCAAGGTTGAGACTTGTTACCCTTAACTTAGTTAGAAACACAAACAACTAGCCTAACAACCCCCATTGACAGCTCGCAGCTCGGAGCTCAGAGCGGGGTTCCCGAGGTTCAATAAACCAGACCCCCCCCCCCCCCCCCCCCCCCAGAACCCGACCGTCGATTTAATTAAATTTATCTTGCTTTTGAGTTCTCCAATTATTACAAACTCTATTATCAGTAAAGGACGCTGCCAGATAGCACCTCGAACAAAATTAAAAAAAGATAGATGAATTATGAAAAAAAAAAAAAAAAAAAAAAAATATCGAAATTCGTATATACGGATATTCGAAATTGGAAACTCGGAACATGGTTTAGCGAATGAATTCATCGTATAGCGTTCTTTCTCTTTCGAAATAAAATGAAATGAAACTGAACTGCCAATGAGAAATAGGAGAAGAGAACGAAGAAAATAGAAAGAGAGAAAAAGTAATCAATCGAAAGTTTGTTAGAAAACTCTCGCCACGGGACAACGCCGCGCCGCGCGGAGAGTATCGCGCAACTTTTGTTATCAGGAAAGAAACGTATCGAACTCGTAAGTACAATTCGAAACTTACATCGGTATGATACATTGCTTCGAAACGGGGTTGCTCTATACCTATACCTACCCCTTAGTACTTTACTATACGAATCTTCATCTAGGATCTAGATCACGAACCTCGTTGCGTTCGAACAGGGGTTTGGGGATTAACTAATGAATAAAACTCAAAATTGGAGGAAATATATATATATATATGTATGCTATGTTCGTGGAAACTTAGGGATGAAAATCCGTGCTTTTCTTTCATACAATTAGAATTGATGAGTCCCTGACCAGGTAATCAGAATTAGCTGATGACTAATGCGTGTCACGATAATCTGATTCAGAAGCATTGAAATCTAATCACGCTGCTATTTCATATAGTACGACGAGGGTGGATGACGGTATAGGGGCAGATTTACCGTCTCTATATTACCAGGCTGGAAATGAAGGGTAAAATCGTATCCTACGGGAGATTGAAAAGTAAAACGGGATTCTACTCTCTTGCGTTACGCTATTGCAGAGAAGAGATGTGCATTTCCCTGGAGAATCTGTTCCCCGAGTACTCCTGGAACTGCACTGCGACGAAACTGACAAGAGACACCATCTCCGTTGTTAGAAAGACGTAGGAGATGGAAAGAGCAGAGAACGAACGAACGTACCTAGGTTCTGGGTTGCATACAAACCAATTTTCGGAAAAGCTCCTGCAGAGCGAAAACCTATTTCAAGCATAACCGTCGACGATAGTAAGAAAATCTGTTTGATAGCGGGAAAAAATATCGGTAATAAGATGTTTTTTTTTTTTTTTTCTTTTCCATTTAATGTTTTGAATTGAAGGTAGAAACAGAAATCGAGTAAATATTATATTTTATACGAAGTGAGTTACTGAAGCTTGTATAATTCGCTGCATTCTCTCGATTCATATGACATTATACCTCCCAGATAGGCAATCCCATGTTTATTGGCAAAAGCGGTAGGTAGGTAGCTGTAGTACTGAGCGTTTTATTTGTTTCCATTTTACACAGACCGGTGCGCTGTGGATATCGGATATATATTGTATCTACCTATATGTATATGTACAACGACATATTGCGCGTAAAAGTCGATCTTCATGGATACGGGGCAGCCCCTCGCAGAAGCCGAGAAGTATAGAGAAGAAGTAAAACTGGAAGTAAAGTACCGGAAAGGAAATAGACGCGAGATACGAGCTTCGCAATAAAACAAACCTTGAGCACACAAAGTGCCTAGCTAGGTTTCAGCTAGCATATACATCTATAGATATACGTGGACCCGATTGGGGACCGCATATACCATATACCCGATACCACCATGCATGAAGCAAAGTATCAAAAGTAACGTTTTCATCTCTCATGTATAAAACGACAAAAAAAAAAAAAACAAAAAAAAAACCAAAAAAAAAAAAACGTCAAAATTAAATATGAGAGTCGCTATAATACTTCGACGTGAACAATGTTTTGAAAATAATTTCTTATAAACGACGAGAAGACCGACTTAGATATGGTAACAAAGTTCTACCGTCGTCACTTCATCCGTGGGCCACTTTAACGTCTGTCTAAACTCTAACCCGTCTGTTTACTCGGCAAGGGTAGTAGGTACGAAGGACAAGGGTGTCGAGAGCGATGCGACAAAGAGTTATACGAACTCTGCAGGGGGTGAGTTTATCCTGCACAATGCGACAGACTGAAGAAGGCGTTCGTGACTCGAGAGTTTTCTCAAGTACGACAGTATAAGGTATAGGGAAGCTCTGAAACGTACGAATTAGAATTTATACATATAGAGAAATAAAAGGCCCTTGATTCTTGTTCATGGATTAATAATAATTATACCCAAATTTCTATGAGATAATTAAATTTCTATGAGATAATTAATCGACGATAAACGAGATTTTTATCATCAGTTTTATGCCATATAGACGGATGAACAAGTAAACGAAGTGATTTTAAACCGTATTGACTTTTAACGACTGTTTCATAGATAATACGTATATAGATGTGAGTATGCGTTATATGGTATTGGTAAAACCCTTTTCGCTAATGACGAACGGTTATGGAAGACGCGGGGTGATTATCGCAAGAGCGCTTCGTGTACCATCGCGGATACTTTATGGTAATTGAATACAAAGATAATTATATTCGAAGCTTATAGGTATAAATATGTTGAAAATTATTTCAATATCATCGTGTTTTCATCTCTCGCACAAAACGATATTCGGTATCAATAAATTCCATCTTAAAAATCGATCGATCTTCTATATACCGGAAAAATTGATTCGCGAAAAATTAGGCCATTGAGTTCACCTGAGGTAATACCTATAGGCGTTAATGTATATAATTATTATGTACCTTAGGGTGTGCCAAAAAAAAAAAAAAAAAAAATTCAAACGCACATCAACATTCCGGTAGAGCATCTCAAATAGAATATCGCAGCCAAATATGAGCTCTTAATATTGATATTTAGAAATGCCTAACTCAGTTTTCCCATTTTTGATTCGAATAACACGTGAAAAAAAAAAATCGGAAAATTTTCGAATTGTTTTTTTTTCTCGTAACCGGCTTGATTTAGAAACTATCTGAATACAGATTCTTGAAGGAAATTTCACGCTCTACAAAAAAGTACTGTGAGATAGAATTTTCCTAACTCTCACCGATTAGGAGATATTCACCTATAAATGAATTTTTTTTTTTTTTTTTTTTTTGGCACACCCTAATGTACCTGCACAGAAAGAAAGATTGACTTGATTCAAGATAATTTTGCGATTCAAAAATGAAGAAGGTTCGAGAAAAATTTTGATTTGATCCGAGAAAATTTCGGTCTTCATTTTTGGACCGCAAAATTATCTTGAGTCAAGAATAATTTTCTTGGCTCAAGTTGACCTTTTTTTCTGTGTGGTACATACCTTAGGTCAGAATAAATCCCAGGATATGACAAAGGCGGCACCGACTTTACGACTCGCCTTCAGTCAACGGGAAATGTATATAATTAGTGAATTAGTAACCAAACAAGAGAGAGCCATGACTCCAAGAGGAAATAACGTTCTGGATGTACCTAGATATGTATAGGAAGAGGGAGTCTTCGCTGATGCAATTAACGGGTGTTACTAAGCCCCTCGTCATGTAGGTAACATTTTGCCGGAATATTCCGGTGCACTTCTCTTCGGTCGTGGTCTAGCATGGCATAGCTTAGCTTAGCTACCAGCAGCATCGAAGTCTATACATGTATATAATACGCACATAAGTAGTATATGAGGTATACACGTACCTACTACCTATATAATAATGTCCCGAATATAGAGGCATGAATTTGAAGGTAGAGGTAGTGAAACGATCCTGATGTCGAAACACCTCTACCGCTAACTACGTGAGTATTAGAGATTCCCCATACGTTGTTGCACACATATGGATATTTACGGGATATATACATATATAGAGTTCCTTCTACGGCTGCAACGTATAGATACACCTATATATCTACCTGGTTGTACTATACGAGTTAAACTAGGCACGATATAGTGCGCCGGTATAAGCAGATTACTCTATAGGTGCAGGTATATCTTGTAAACGTCAGTTCGTAGGATTCTTCTTATTCTTTGTGAGAGATGTGTGTTATTATAAGTCCTCTTAGCACGTTAGGTATACAGTAATATGACACTATCGCATCGCATAAATATATCGGGTTGCCTTGAAAAGTGGCAAATATTTTTGCAACCTTAATTAAAATTATCTACATAAGTATAATTATTACAATTTACTTTGACGTACTAATTACTAAGATTTCATTTCTCCAGCTCTTAATATTCTCACGATATTAGGTATAATATTTCTCCTGAAAATTCATGAGACAAACAACTTTGTTCATCTGGCGAATATATTTTCATTCCGCATAAACTTTACTCCCCGGAGAACGATCGTTTTAATTTGTATGTTTCACTTTTTTTTGCTTTTTTTTTTCTTTCTCTTTTTTTTTTTTTACCTTTGACAAACGTCGAGAATCGTGAAATATCAGTTTTTCAATTATATTGTGCATAAATTAGGTAAGTATATAATATAAAAATTTAAACTCACCTCGAGAATATGCTCGGCCTGGTTCTCACGATCAAGTTTTCTACCGCTGGTTGTGATGAGGCCTGTAACAGAATTAATTAAAGGAGACTTGATTAATGAATATTTCTTTCCGCACGTCTACTAGCTACTGTTGATATTACAACCCATTCGAAAGTTACGATGCTGTTTTTACCCCTTGGAATTAAGCCGGGAGGTTCAGAGAAGTTTTCATTAGAGAATTTTCCCGGTTGTAATTTGCGAATCTCTTTTTTTTTTTTTTTTTCCTCTTTCCACGTGAATTCTGCTGCACCAATTGACACGCGAATTAATGTCAACGGTTCGAAATAGCTTCCTCGTGATGAAACGAGAATTTTTTTTCTCTTTTTTTTTTTTTTGTTTCTTTCGTTTTTCGTTTTCTGTTTAGTAAGTGAAATTCTTTTTGCGACCGACTCATTCGGGATCGATTCAAATCGAATATATGTGTACACACCTCCGATTCGCAAGCATACGAGGAACTGGAAGGCAAACTCAAACGCAAAGAGCCCCATATTGCCACCTGCATCAGCACAGAATTGTAGCCTGGTGCTCGGAGATCGAGCTCTTTGAGAAAAAAGTGCAAAGTGCACGGTTGTTACGATGGGGAAACGGAGGGTGTCGTGGTAGTACGCACTAGAGACACGTAAAAAGAATACAAAAAAAAATAGAAAAAAAGAAAATGAAACAGAAAAAAAAAAATAAGAAACTACTTTCTATACTCTGTCACCCGAGGGTGTAACTCTATTCGTTGAGCTCTCGGTCACGCCCCGGTATTCTTTGCCACGTTTGAACCTCTCCTCAACTCGTTGCAAGAAAAAGAAAAGGAAAATGTCAAGGAAAACGAAACGAAAACGGAAAAGAAAAAGAAAAAAGTAAATGAAAAAGACAAAGAGGAAAGAGTCTCGCGGTATGAACTGTATGGCTTTTTCAACGACTGAGATTCGGCCTTCTATAGACTCCTTTTTCTTTCCCAAATCTTATTTTCCCTTCTCTTCCCTTCCCTTCCCTTTCTTTCCCGTCGCCATATTGTATGCAACGATATACCTCGCCGTAAACTTTGAGCCCTAAATTCCATTCCTGCTAACAAAATGCAGTTTACCATGTAGTCGAATTCCTGAATAACCTGCGGTCATAAAACCGACCCCCTTTACGAATTCCTGAACCCTGTGCCGAACCCTGAGTATATATATTCTATATATTCCAGTCCATTTGAAAATCTTAATACAATATATAAAGGCTTGCGAATTTTCTCTTACCCATAGCATAACGGAAAATGAAAATGATAATACTTGAAGATATTTTTGCCAAACCCCCCGCAGTCGACGTATAAACTTTATTTATTGATATCGTTTGCTGTTTTCTTAACAGTGCGATAAGTTTTCACCCCCTCCACCCAAAAAACGTAAATCCTGGTGAACCAGGGTGATCCGCGATCCCAGGCGTGTAACACTTCCTGCTATACGCACTATGCGTGTGTCGGTCCTTTCAATTTTCGAAATACCTTTCCAGGTAGTAAAACATTGTTGAAAATTTTCCTCAAATTGTTAACAACAGCTGGTTCTACTTAACGTTTCTACTGCAGTCTTATAGTACTATATGTGTAGAGTTTCGTACTATATTTCTGCTATATAGGTACGGGTGGTGAAGCCATGAGATTTGTTCATGCTGCAGCTATTGCGATACCATAACGATAGAAGGCAACAAACTTTACTAACAGCAAGGCTTCGCCGTGCTAAACTGATTAGTTTGTTGGTTATTGAATATGAAACAGTTCTATATAGGCTTTCGGTTTTCGCTCGGTCTAGGGAAACCATTTAAATGCGGTAAATAAGGGTTCTTGGATATAATGCACCGATAAGATATATATAGTAATAAAATGAAATTTGTATAATGGTTAAATCGTCTGATCGAATGAGTGTTAAAATTTATTGGCGCAGGCCATTTGACACCAATATCATTATTTATATTCAAACTTTAATCCCCCCCTTCGATGTTAGAGAAAATTTTATTTCAAACTTTTTCATCGCGTCCTTCAGCTCGCGGACGTAAGATAAGGTCGAAGCTACAGCTGGTGAACCGTGAACCGTGAACCATCCGATAAATCGCCTATACGCCGATAAAGGTTATTTATGAATCCCCGGGCCTGCAGGATCCGAATTCAAACTCTGTGTGTGCGTGTGTGTGTGTGTTTTTTTTTTCTCTCTCTCTTTTACCACCCCGGAAACTATTCCATTAAAAATCTATTGTGAGGTTGTTGGTACAAATTATTAAGCGATATTTTATAGTTTATTGATGAAAAAACAAAATTTTCACCACGATTAAAAAATTTCCTCGTATAATAATTGTTTACGGTTAAATTGAGCGAAATTTTAATAAACCCTAAATCATCCCCTCGAACTTTAGCTTTCAGATGAATATCTCGTCGCGTATTTTCCTCTGATCTTAAATAATGAGATTTAAGTAACTTTGCTCGCAGTTAACCAAAGAGCCCAGCCACAGTTACCGCCTACGAACAATAATTAAAGCCTAAAACTTTGGAAGTTTTGATTATTGCAAATTTGCTATAACTATAAGACTTTCCAAGATTCCAAGATTCCAAGATTCATTCCAAGGAAAGTTTTAAGTCCTACGGATTACCAAGGGTATAACGATAGTATTGCTTCATTCTGCGGGTTTCATAATTCATTTATTACACACGGTCTTCTTTCGACCCGGTCATATATTCGGTATTGAAAAAAAAAAATAAAACATGTCAAACGCAGTGGGGTAAAGGCTGTAATTTAATCATGGTTTTCCACTACAGTTCTGCTTTGAACAAAAAAAAAAAAATGAAAAATAAAAAATACCGTTATTGGAAATAAAAGCGAGTTCGACGAAAAGTTATTACGATATTGTGCAATGGTCATAATAATCGCTAAATGGGATGACTAGCTGGAAACTGATCCGTATCATATGGACTGTAAAGGTACTAAACTTATGTATAATGAAAGTCAGCCAATTTTTTTTCTTTTTTTCGTGCAAAAAATTTAAAAGATTGAAGATAAAAAAGGAAAATTGAAAATGAAGCTATTGAGCGATCCAATTTAAGGCATTAATTGAGTCGTTGAGTATCTGTACTCAACGGATACCTCAATATCGGTGTGGAAGCCAATGAACGAGATCCTTACGATTTTATGCGCGTCTTATTTAACAGCGTATAACGTGCGGCCGATAAAACGTAATAAAACGGGGATGATCAAGCTGTAATAACGGAGAATTCATTGCCATGAAGTCGTAATTACGAAGAATGGGCCATGGCGACCGCCGCTAATCCTGTGAAGGAGTAGGCAGGTATAGTATATATTAGGGTGGTTAAAAAAAGACCTAATTTCTCAGATGTTGCTGCTCATTCGTGAAAATGTTTATTCCATTTTTTTTAGCTCTATATAGGACAATATTTACTACTGCCTCAGTGAAGTTGAAATTTCGAAATTTTGCCATTTTTGACAATTTCAAAGGTCTCAGATCAAAGTCCTAATCTGGCTACCTCTAGGTTCTCATTAAATGAGGATGTTGGTTCAAGATGAGACTCGTACGATAATATTTAGTACTGCTTCAGAGACATTGAAGTTTTTTCACTATTTAGGGGTTTTCTTAGAGATTGGATCGCCAGGTGTTGCTCATGAGACAGTCTTTTCTTACCATTTTAAGGAAGAAGTACACGAAGTTTGCAGTCTGTGGGACCATTTTTACTACTGTCTCATGTTGCTAATTTTACTTGAAGGAAAGTCGCCGTCAATGAGGCAGTAGTAAAAATGGTCCCGCAGACTGCAAACTGCTTGGATTTCTTCCTTATATTGGTAAGATGAAACTGTCTCATGAGCAGCACCTGGCGATCGAATCTCCGAAAAAACGCAAAATATTGAAAAAAACTCCAATGTCTCCAAGGCAGTACTAAATATTATCGTACGAGTCTCATCTTGAACCAACATGCTCATTGAATGAGAATCTCGAGGTAGCCAGATGAGCGCTTTGATCTGAGAACTTGGAAATTGCCAAAAATGGCTAAATTTCGAAATTTCAACTTCACTGAGGCAGTAGTAAATATTGTCCAAAAGAGCTAAAAAAAATGGAATAATTTTTAAAAATCACAAACAACATATTCACGGATGAGCAGCAACATCTGAGAAATTAGATCTTTTTTGAACCACCCTAGTATATATCCTTGAGGGATCGAAATAAAGTATAACAGTAAATATCCTATATATAGGTAAACGGGGACGGGTTGAAATTTCGAATTTGAATATTCCCGACTCATAGATTTTAGAAAGGGTATTTCCCCGCAAGTTTGCATAGCTGATTTCAAAAACTTTGAAACGAAGAACACCGAAGGTTCAAAATTTCGAAAGCTAAATAATCCGTAAAGCCATGCCTACTTCCGAAACTTAAAATTCACGCATTTATTCATTCAGTGTTTAATAACTCGGGCTCTATCGATTGTATCGAAGCCAATAAGTGGTCAAATTAATCGTCTCGAGATTTACTTTCTGGAAAAATAAAGTTCCAAAATCCTACTAATTATTTATGACATCGATTGAAGTAAATAAAATGGGTTTCCGTAAATAGGGTATCGATTAAAATGAACTATTTTTTGTCTTTACACCCTGAGAAATGGACCGAAATTTTCGGATTTTTGAGCTTCCAGCTGCATTCCGACTTCTCGGAATTCTAATGTTCTAAACTTGAATCTTTTTGAAAATATATAAAATCGTCTTAAACGAATTCGGAACTTTTTTTTTAAATTCGGAACTTCAACTCAGCCAGTGTAATAGGTATGTATATATGTTCTACTATTAAATGAAGACTGATAAAATAGATATGGGTGCGTGTGTTTTTTTTTTTTCTCACCAATAGATCGGGGACACGAAATCGAGAAATAAATTCTGGCTGACAGAAAAGTGTTTATCCCTAACGCGGTAGTAAATAAGGGATCGTCCTGGGATGGCATAGCGAATACGGGCTGCGATGTAGGGAAATACGGAGGCCGGATCCTGCGGCGAAATTCTCTCGGGAGATGCCGATTCGATCATTCTCGTCCTCTCGGACTACGCGCGTAACCTGAACGCAAACGAATCTTGCTATACCTACCATTTTACAGTCGAAATCTCGATCTCGCTATTCTACCCATTTTCTGCCTCAATGTTCAAGAGACAAGGTACCTATTACACATATACATACATATATATGTAATATATATATATATATATATCTAACTCACGATATTGGTTCACGTTTATAGTACCTATATGACTATGGTATCTGCTGATAAACATATACCCCCTTCTTCTAATGCATATATGCCCACGTTTTACTAGCCTCATGTAATATATATGTAAGTTTTCATCATCCATATACAGGGATGATCCATCACTTGCACCGGTCACTTTGCGGCGAGGAAATATCCTCCCACGCTTTCGATCTAGAATGTTTTTCTTACCTTTTCTTTGTCGAGTTACTTTTATCAATTCTATGCAGATACGAAATTCAAAATGAAAATTGCGATTCTATATCTCCTATCGATGTATGGTAATTATTTATTTCCACGTCTCAATGTTTCGTCAGAAATGTCAAACCGTAATAATTTCATTCGCGGTTTTTCAAAAAAAAAAACGGTGATCACATATGTCACGAAAAATCTTAATATCGCGAAATTATTACGCATGGAGAACTCTGACTAACAATATTTTATGCACGACTGTGCGTAAAGTGCGTGTGTAAAATTTAACTTCTAAAAGAAAGTTTAACTTCACACATGCACTTTACGAACAGTCGTGCATTAAAATAGGGTATGCAACTCGTGCGTAAATTTTTTTTTATCACTCGTGCGATCTCGCAAAACTCACTTTACGCACTAGTTGCATAATATACTACTATTACTGAAGGTCTGCAGTAGCACGTGCGAAAATTTTACACATACATTTGAAATAGTAAAATCTAACGTAGGTATGTATAACTTGTGAATATAGATTCGACGTGTGATGACGTATATCTAAATTCGCACACACATGTGCCTATAGGGTATATAGTATATGTATATACATATCTAGGCATACGTATAACCCTGGCGAAACGACGTACTTTGCAATATGCGCCATAAAGGGACGGCAGACGGGGTCTTATATATTATCTCCGGTATACCCCCTTCTGGGCATATACTTATACAGGTATATGTATATTATGTACATAAACGCCCGCATGTACATATATATATATATACCTACACATATATTTACTCGTAGTACGGGGTGATCCGTTAATATACATACTAGAATTCTATAAAACTGAAGAATATGTACATTTTTAATCTATGTACCAAAATTTTCATGTTACATCTATGTAATCCTTCAGTTTATTTGAGTGAAGAACACATATATATGGAATATAAAGGATAGTGAAATATCATCTTTTGGCTCCTTTCAGTTTTATTTATCTCGATTTTTTCGTCGACAATCTATCAGTGAGATAATCCTCCTATTTGTTACCGAGTTTCATGGGAAAACTTGCGTCTTTATGTGAAAACTACTCTTTCCCACTTTGAAACTACTGTATAACGTTCAGCCGGATTATGATAAAGATAAATCATTGCGCGAAAAGCGTATTTTTCCAATTCTATCACAAAGCGGACAATTTTCTATAGCCATTGATTAAACTCGATAGAATATATTTATTTTTTTCTTCTCCGCGAATAATTTTCGAACCCCATGTATTTAAAATCACGAATATTCTCATATTTCTATAAAGAAACACCCTGTGTGTATAATATATGTAGCCTGACAGCTATAACTTCGATCGCGCATGTCTGTACTGGAAATATGTGCATATTTAAGAAGCGTGCAAAGCTGGGGGGTTTCTGACGCTCACGCCATGGCAATAAGGGACTTAATGATTGGAAATTTCGGTAAATTACGAGCCAGATCTCGTTCTAGTATAATATTTACGATCGGGCTGAGGGTGGAAGAAGGTAAAATACTGAAATTTAACTTCCACTCGATACATCGATATTTTGCGAATATTTATCGCTCTGCAGCGAGGGAGAGACGAACGTGTCTTTAAAGCTTAAGGGCTTTGGTCAATTAGTCGAGATCGTGGTATTTTACGGAATATACATATTATTGCGTCTATAGATATACGTACAATAGTTTCATTGAACGTATCGGGCGATAACCCGTCATGACATTTATTACTGATACAATTCATTCGTTATTGGAACTATTTCCGTTGATCCGTTGACCGTCGTCCTCCCACGTTTAACTCATCTATAGTTCTATATATTAATACTATACTTGTCGCAGACTGTCACGTCGTCGTTATTGTTATCACCGTTTATATGACCACGATCGGAACGTTAATATTATATGTAGTACCTACACATGTGATGCAGAGTTGTTTACATATTGTATAAATATCGATATAAATTTCATTATTCTTGTAATATAATATAAATGAATGAAAAATACTATATGATAAGCGATTTAATTTATATATTTCAAACCTCTTCATATTTCGAGATAATAATTATTATCGCCTTTCGATTCTATATACATATCACTTTATGTTATTATCTTCATTTTCATTTTCCCTATTCCGTTTTCCATTTTCCCTTTTTCTATTTCCCTTTGTCGCTCGTTTCTCATTCAGTATATGGACCCTAAGAAAACAGTTCACAACTTGACTCGAAACTTGGATGACGGATGTGCGACTGAATTCTAATTTAAACTTGAGACTTTTTGGACCAAGAACTACGGGGTTATTAACGAACGAACGAAGAAAATGACAAAAGTTTAGCCGCAATAAAAAAAAAAAAAAAAAAAAAAAAAAAAAAAAACACTCGTACATAATATTCGGGATTTTTAATTTTTCACCGACCTGGAATTCCGTTCGGGAATAAATTTTTGAAGATGAAAGAAAAAAAAAAAAAAAAAAAAAAATTCGCATGTGCTGGATATATCCGCGGATTATTATTCGGTAGGAAAAATAAGAGTGAAATAATATATCTGAAGAGGGTAAACAACGATAAAAACCCTAAAACAACGGAAAGAGAATATTACATGAAAAATAAACCGAATGTAAAATGAGATGAGATGAGAGTAAAAATAAAACTGAGATTTGTACGATGAAGAAAAAATATTGTTTCCTCTCGTTTATTTATCACCCATAAAATTTTCATTAATTTCAATTATCACGTTCAAGGCTTTTTTTTTTTTTTTTTTTTTACAAACATCAAAATATTTGACCAATAATTTTTATCGGAATATATTATGTTAAAAAAAAAGTTAATTTTTATTTATTTGAAAAAAGAAGATTTACCACTTAAAATTCAATTTCAACGTTTATGCATTATAATATTATAACACAGCGGCATGATTACCTGTCAATATTATATTCTCTTATATTAATAGCCGTTCCTGTATAGAAACAGTTTCCAATATTTTAAATAATCGGCTATTCTCAAGCTTTGTGCAGTAAATAATTTTTCTGAATCTGAAATTTTTCTTCTTAATTTAAACCCCAATTTCGCTGAAACGCAGACGTTAATTAAGACTCGTGATTTTGATTTGTAGACTTACCCGTTGTAGAATTGATGAGAAAATAACCCTCAGGGTTACCGCTGGTGATAGCGAAGGTGAGCTTTTGGGGTGAGACGTCACGATCGAAAGCCCGTACCTGGACCACGCTCACTCCAGCGGGAGAATTCTCAGGGACAGATGGATAATAGACCGGTAGTTCCGTCAACGGTGTGTTGTCGTTCTCGTCTAGAACCGCTATGTAAACCTGCGCGAACATCGGCTCGATAAGTTCCTTGAATAAAATCAAGATGTGTCTATTTTATCCCCTGAACGATTATTTTTATATTTTTATTTTTTTTCGAGGAGAACGGTCATTTGGGAATAACAATATTATTTACGGGAACAAAATCAGTTTCTATATCTTTGCGAGCATCAGAAAAAGAAAAAAAAAATCAATTCCAATAATCCAGTAAGTTAGAAAAATCGTTAAGAAGTCTTCTCGCTTCTATTCTGCGATACATATTTAAGAATTATTTGAGATTTTATGAAATTCGTGTGAAATAGATCGACTCTACAAAAGGACAATTTTTTTCTTTCAATTTGGAGTAAATATTGATTTTCTCCGAAACTACATCGATGTATAGAATATTTCTTTAAAATTTGGCTAAAAGTTTAGATGAACGATGCGACAGCTACCTACCCTACCCTAGGAGAACCAATTTTTCTTCGAAGTAATATCAATCGATGTAATTCGAAATCAATAAAATTTGAATGAATTTTTAATTATGTCTTAAGATCCTGCGGCAATTAGAGCTATGAATAGAATGAGTAAGTAGAATAACTCTCCATAAGTTAACAGTGATTTGAAAAGAATGATATCCGAGATGTAGTAGTAGTAGTAGGTATATATACGCTTTTGAATCGTTATACATTGAATTCCGCGAAGATTTTTCAAAGTCTAATATCAAAAGTATATGATAATATATCGTAGCTGAATGAATCTGACGTTGATAAATAAAACTGTCACCTATCTTGCACATAGATTTAGTCGATAAATTTTTAAGCTCATATTAATTTACTGCGTTGTAGATAATTGGGGATAGGTACTACTACAAGATGAAATAGCGTAGGTAGGTGGGTAGTATTAGATGGTAGGTAGATGTAGCTATATAGCTATGTAATAATGTGATCTTGTAGCCATAGGTATAACGAGCGATATATACGATTACGATGAGATAAAACAACTCGGTGTTTGATAAATTTGATTAGAGATTTTTTTACAACTGGTATTATAAATCAGAGAGTTCAATATCCTCAATATATAA
Organism: Tenthredo mesomela; assembly: GCA_943736025.1. Classification (NCBI taxonomy): domain Eukaryota; kingdom Metazoa; phylum Arthropoda; class Insecta; order Hymenoptera; family Tenthredinidae; genus Tenthredo; species Tenthredo mesomela. The sequence continues at coordinate 2,979,468 of OX031015.1, forward strand.
ATATATCTATAAGAACGCGCAAGAGTTGAATTCAAAGAATCTCAGAGCCTTAGCTATATCTAGCATTATACATATACGTTTATACATAATATTCAATATACTTCAATAGGAAATGAAAAAATAAAAAATGAAAAAAAAAATTAGTTGAATGAAATATTCTGATATATTTCTTACCTCCACCTTAGAGCTGAGAGGTACAACGCCGTGATCCTGGGCATAAACGGTCAACCAATATCCAGTTTTAGTCTCAACGTCTAGAATCGCCTTTGTCTTAATGTTTCCTGAAACATAAATAATATATTTGTTATAAATATTGAAATTTACGTTTATCTTAAATTTAACGATCTAAATTTACCCCTGCAATGGTATAACGTTTGTCTAAAATAGATTCACTGCAGGGTTGAATACTGAGCGGTTCCGTTTAGCGTATGAATATTGAATCTTGGTTACATTACCATATCCTTAATATGCCCAGTAAGACCGAGTTACGCCTCGTTTAAGATAATGTATGTATATCAATTATACAAATGCAGGGTTGGTTTGACTAGCGGTGAAAATTTTCACCTCAGTGAATTTCCACATCACATATTATACATATAATATATGCCTACTTTGAATTATAATAATTTGTTATTTTAAGATAGGTATAGGTATATCATAATTTGAATTTTCAATTGACATTAGTAGTAGGTACCCGTGTGGAAATTATGTTAGGGCTGAGATGAGGCCCCGAATAATTTTTCCCATTTTTGTTAGGGCCCCGATCGAGAAATTTATCGGGGCCTGACTAGGATTGTAATATTTTGTACATTATTCCCCAATCAGGTCAATAGTTGATCCCTGATCAAGTTGCCCTCACTATTACGGTTCTCAAGGAAAAAATTTGGAGTACCACGAGCTATAGAATTATTGGTCGGGAGATCCAATCAAGACCTTATCAGGCCCTGAACTACTAGCCCTAATAAAAACTGAACATTAATTCTTGACGGAATACCACTAATTCCTGATTAGGCCCCGATCGGGGTGGGATAGGGACATGTTATTATGGAAACCATATTTAATCCCGATCAGGGCCTTTACAGTCTTCAGGCCTTTCACAATAAATTTTTACACGGGTATATTCCTACTTCCGTGTTAGTTTTTTTTATTCTAGAATAAGGTAAAATAATAATTTCTAAAATTTAATCAACGTAACGAGGGCTGTGGATTTTAATATCAGAGTATATGTATATATATATGTATATATACGGTGGGGATACGAGGTAGGATGAGCGACGTGAATTTTCATTTAACAATTTGGACGGAGCTATAGGGTCAAAGCTTAACTATGTCATTATATAAATCTGTCGTATTAAATATCAAATGAACTCCGCTTCGCTGACAATGGAGACGACTTTTGCTAACAAAGGAAAAAGGCGTTTCCACTTAGAATTACAATCACCGATTAAATTTTAACGCCAAGTCCTCGCGCTAAATGCTGCGATAGAAATATACGGGAAATAAAAATCTCTTTAAACTACGACAAAAGCAGCACCAGTAGCAAAAGCACCAGCTACACCAGGGCTTAAAGCTGCTGCTGCTGCTGCTGTTGCCGGTTGATCGCGATTAAACAAATTAACAAGTTGTACCAAGGCAGGTGAGAAATTTAAGCTTAACAATTCGCTTGATCAACGATAAAGCTCGGTCACGATTTTCTGAAAGCTTTGAGTCGCACCATTTTTCTATAACGAATAAATGAATCTTAATGTAATCCGATTACTATATACACTATTTAACATTTTTGCTGATATTTTTTTTTTTTTTCTTCCCATTTTCTCTTATTTTCTTTTTCACCCTCTTTATATATATAAAACCCGATAAAATACCATCTGCAATTTTCATCGGTTAAGCATATTCCAGTTTTAACTTAACGTTATATAGACCAATGTCTATAGTATATATATGTCGTGAGAAAAGCTGCCTCACAGAGTGCCGTAGTTAAGTTATATGATTCGAATTTATAGTGATTTGTTCGGTAGTTTACGAGGCTGACAATATCCTGTTACTCATAAACCTCGGCAAAAGAGCCAGACCTGCTGACGGGGATATGTTTTAAGTGTTAAGATCTATATATTACACCAGTATAACACCCTTGTGCAACGTTGCTGCAGTTGCATCAAACAGCTACGCATGATCGTACATGATCGTATATATATATATATCATCTGAAAACTTATATATATATAAGTTTTCAGATGAAATCTACCACCGAGAAGTAAATAAAAAAAAAAAAAAAAAAAAAAAAAAAAGAAACTGACTTTCTCATTGTATATCCGAAATTTTTAGTCTCTACTTCTCAACTTGCGATCATATATTATGTATATAGATGAATATAATATTTCGCAAAGATTTTATACGCGCTTAGATCCGCGGTAGAAAATATTGGAGAGGAAAACTCGAACTGGATCTCACAATATCCAATAAAATATCATCCAGATATCTCAATTACGATTTATCGCTCGTTTTCTGGCTGCAAGGCACGCTGTGGCACTTCGGAAAGCAGTAACTCGTAATTGGGTCGTTAGAATAACACATTGATGGAATCATCGAACTTGGTTCGATTTCTTCCGCAACTTTTGTCGCGAAATAAGTCAAACACCACGTGGCTTGGATAAGGGAGAGGTGTAAAAGAATTTTTATACGATTTCAGAAAGTCTTGTCGTCTTCTTTTTATTTTTTTTTATTTTTTATTACGACGTAGGTACTCCGACTTCCAATTCGTAATTACTAAATTTGTATACGAAATTACGGAGGCTGTATTCGTAAACGCAATAAAAAAAAAAAAAAAAACCAAAAAAAAAAAAAAAGGGTGAAAAACGAAGTCACGAAAGTACCCAGCTCACGTTGACAACCGTCCGAGTCCCTCGGGTGCTTGTAGAGCAGATTTTGTAGCGCAGAATTTGTCAGGGTCGTTTGAGATAAAGTACTGCTGCGTTGATTTTTTGTTAAATTGGTTAACCCTAGAGATCAACTCCACTTAGGTACAGGAATGGGTAAATTCTCAAAAATTTATTCGCAACATTCACTAGCCAAAAACAAATAAAGGAAGAGTTGAAAAACAAAAAAAGGTTTGAAAGGATTGTTGTAAAACGATTCTTTGACCAATAGATTTCACTCGAATACAGTATCTCTCTTCCTTTCCTCAAATCATCATCATCATCATCATCATCATCATCATCGTCATCATTATCATAAGAAAATACGTCACGGTACATAAATCATCTCTAACTTTTTGCATTCACCTGAAGTAGACACGGCAGAAAAGTTTTCGCCAAGTTTTAAAACCCTTGGAATATAATAGGAACGATAAAGTGCTGGTGAAATTTCGTATTTTCTTTTTTTCGTATGTTTTTTTCTTCTTCTCTCTCTCTCTCTCTCTCTCTCTCTCTCTCTCTCTTACTTTCTGGGGTAGATTTACTGGATTTGAATTTATAGAGCAGGTCTGCTGACGAGCAGAAGATAGCAAGGGATATTTCGCGACGGTAGATACCATCGCAGAAAAAAAATAAAATATATATACTATATATTATGATAGGAGACGTGGAGGTGTTGGTTTTCGACTTAAATCTTACATTTTTTCCAGTCATTTAGACCATTTTTAATACTAAACATTTTTTGCTTCAAATAGGGGGCGAAGTTCTCTCTTTTGTATTGACAAAGCCATCAAGAACGTATTACAGGTCGGGTCGGGTGGATGGATGTGTGCCATGCAGGCAGCCACTCGGGACTCGCCAAATAACGTTTCAGCGAAATATCCTGGCTCCAGAGATTTTCGATTAATCGCGAATCTGCAAACGGTATAAAAAGTAAAAAAATATGAAAAAACCATAATTTTTCACTTTATCTATACACAATAATTTTTTTTTTTTTTTTATTATCAAATCAATCTACTTTCTGGTGATTTTTCTCCGAAAATTTATTGCAGGGGTAGCTGATCACTTATATTATTCACAATACAGGATATCGAAGGAGTTTTTTTTTTTTTTTTTTTCTTTCTGGAAATGACTGACGAGAGTTTTGCATCGTCTCTGCAGCTTAATGTACCGGATATCGTGGAGTAAAATGGTGTCGGTAAGAGGTACGATCTCCGAATACGTATAGGAAAACTAAAATAAAACAAATATATACTTAAGAAGGAGGAAGAAAAGAAAAAAAAAAAAAAGTTGGAGAATAGATCTTGGGCGCACATGGAAATCTTCATACCCCCGTATTTCAGAGAATGAGATGTAAATTGCCTTCCAAATTACCACATTGAATAAACTTCCCCTCGTCATCCACCCACGTACACCCCTCCGCAAATTCCCTGCTCCATTCCACCCTGACGTGTATTGCGCCCCGTAGCCTATATATCTTTTATGGTAGAAACGGTAGTTGCTATGTGCATACATATACCTGCAGGCTACCCCTGCTTGATGCGTTGAGGTAGTATAGAGCCGGTACAAATTTCATTTTAATGATCATTTCCTGTGACGGTTTCAACACTCAACATCAAAGGCACAATTTGTCTCGGTTAGATTATTGTTCAGCATTATAACAACCATTGTGGAAAATATGTGCGTGACTGCGAAAGGTCTCCGATTTTCGTAAGATGTTTCTGGAGGCAAAAGGTGAGCTGGTAACTCCAACTCAGCGAAATCTCTACAGCGCGATTTCGATAGCGTGCGTAACTGTGATGAAGAAAGAAAATAGAAGCGAGATCTGAGAAGGGTATTTACTAGGGTGCATTTCGAACTGATTGGCAAGTGACAAGCTAGACGTCTGACGATTCTCAATTACTAAATCCTTTTAAAGTGAAAAGGGTACGTCGATCGATGTATCGTTCTGTTCCCTGTCCGCGACTGTTCTTCCTTGAGGCGTAACGGGATAAACATGATTATAGATTGACAGAAGGGTGCCGAAGGGACGAGATTGGCCCCCACAGATTTCAATTCTCATTTTCAAATAATTCTTACCGGCGTTTCGCCAGCCCGCGGTTTCTTTACGGATCACCATTATGAGAATTGGATATCTGCATTCATTTTAACTTGAAAAAATTCCACGGGAAACAACACGGGGATTTGAATCCAGGTCTCTTCTCATAAAATTGTTACAATCAGTTTCTTTTTTCATTTTTCTCTTTGTACTTTACACTTTCCACTTTACACTTTCCACTTTACACCCCAAGTACAACCGAGTCGTTGAGCGCATTGACAAACTGGAGGTTCCAAGTACCAGGTACAATAGTTGAATATTTCACGACTCGTTGGGCCACGCGATGCTAACGTCCACTAAATATTTCAAGACCCACGGGGGGGAAGGGCACGTCGTGGTCGTTTTAACGTTTCAACGTTTTAATTAAAACGTGAACAAATTTCTTAAAGAATTATCGAAAAACCCCTGCATACTGATTCACTCGCTAACTCCGTTAATTTCGCAGAAAAAAAAAACATGGTTAGAGCTACGTCTCTTAGGTCGATGAAAAGCTCACATTGCTCGACGATGTTCCTGTTTCTTTCTTTCTTTATTTATGGGAATATGTGTGCTGGAAAGTTTTTCATGATTTTTTTTTTTATCTCGAACTCGCGTTTACCTTTACCAACGAATTCAAATATAAGATAGCCGTTCTAGCAAGTGGGAACTAGAGTCTACGGTCGAACGGAGAATGGCTACCCATCAAACTCACGACCCGTGAAACTAACAACCAACAAAAGGTTGGCGCTTCGCTGGTTTCCTCCAAGGGTAAGCCGGTTCTGGTTCCATGTATACATGGAGCCATATGTGCCGATATCCACATATAGGATAGAAGAAGAAAGGAAGATAAGATCGAATCAAAATGTGCCTGAGAAAACATTTTCGACTTTTTATAACAACAAACAGAAGAAGCATCATGAAAATTTACTAGATAATCTCCGCAAGCGATATGATCTACGGTAATAAAACGGTGAAAAATTGGATGAAAACCGAGAAGGGATGATCCAAATGGGAGTGAAATTTAATGCCTCCTTCACGGTGGAAATATCTTTGGATAAGAACTGCACCGAGCTGTTATATTACATGTCATATGGCATAAAAGTTTGCGGATATATTTGAAAGAGCAGAGACGCAATATGGTCCAGTCAAAGAAACCCGGAACAAGACGTGGACCAGAGAGTAGAAGGCTGAAACATGAAGGAACACGGACGAACATAGTCCGGACAAACTCTCCAGCAAGAGGATGAGAAAGAAGAAGGTGGGGATTCCGGAAGGTAGAGACCGCAAGGAGTTATGTCGGCAGTAAGGGCTCCAGATCCGCCTTGGTCGTGTACCTTCATCTTTCTCCTCATTCTTCGCCGATCCTTACTGGGTCCTTGCCATTCCCGTCGCCTTTTACTCTACCCCAACCTCCCCGTTCACATCCACATCCACATCCACGTCCTTTACCGCATGAGCTTTACCACCACTACTACCACACCACCACTACCACTACGCTATGATACCAGCATCCATTTACACCAAGGGAGAAAATGTTGTCGGTGAAAGCTCTGAAATCGGGTTCAGAATACCGCATCTTCTTCTTCTTCATCTTCTGCTTCTTCTACTTCTTTAGCGTCTTCTTTTTCTTCTTCTTCTTCTTCTTCTTCTTCTTCTTCTTCTTCTTCTTCTTCAGCTTCGTCGTAAATCAATTTTTGGGATACTAGTCGATGGGACATTTACACCGTAATCAATTCACACGTTTAGTATAACCGAGTCACATCTTACCCTACCTCCGACGAGGTGGTGACTCGCGGAAGGCTGTATTTATTATGTAGTAGGGTGAGAATACCCGATTTCGCATGGTCGTCTCACGTCGCAATCTTTACCTTCACATGTTCGCCGAATCTTGTATACAGGTACCTATGTATATACCTATGTAAGTTTTATTCTAGGTGTGCAGATACCTACTCCTGATTCTTTTTTCTTTTTCTATTCAGAAACTGCTTTTTCCCCATCATTCCTTTTTCCTTCCCCCCCCCCCCCCCCCCCCCCCCGCCCGGCCGAAGCTTCATATTTATATGTATGCACATCGCATACATATTTTATTATACCCACATTGTACATCATTCTATGAACGTTCTCAAGATGGCGAACCACCCCCAAAGAGATACACTCAGCGTGTGGTCCCAGCTCACTCTTGCCTCTCTGCTTGCACTACGTTCTTACAAAACAAACGTTTGTCCAGGTGGAACTCTGCCCGTGACGGTCTCTTCGCCTTATGGTACCACAACGTTTGATTAATAGCCTCGTCTACCGTGACACGTTCAGTTCCTCCATGTCTCGACAAAGAGAAGACTCGGGCTGCTCATCCAAATTGGACGCTAGCGTGGGCGGCAAATAAAAAAAATAAAAATTCGCGAAACGTATGACGTATAATACGTAGGTATAGTTATATATATAGGTACCTACATAAGATTGGCAAAGGAACGTCAAAGTAATGAGGAGACCTCGACTCGTCCAAAGTTTCTTTTACGTTGCAATGACTGGAGTAGGAAGTAGCCTTTTTTTTTTTCCTCTTCTTTATATTTGGGGGGGGATTAATTTCCGAGATTAGCTGATCATTACAGAAGCTATAGCGCGTGAAAATACGCCAATTAGATGTGCCTTGTTAAGATTTTTAATTAGAATTTTAACTAGAATTATTGTTATAAGTTAATACTTGGGATTCACGAAGGGAAGAAACTTGCCTATACCTACATTTATGAAACTGTGAAAGAGAAGTTTAAACTAACGACATTACGTAACGGAGCAATTAAATATACCCAGATTATTTTTCAGGTTTCACGATATCGCGCCTGCAGTTAGATTACTAATTAAGGGGGGAAAACTGCTGCTGCCCAGGGTTGACGTGCACGAAGAGAAAGAAGAAAAAATAAGGAAGAGAAATGAAATAAAATGAAATGAAAAGAAAAGAAAAGAAAATTCGAACAGTAACACGTTTGTCGGTTTCGGATTCGATGTGACGTGTCTCGAAGCTGGCTTTTCCGAAGTCTTGTCACCCCAGAAACCCCCGGATATAGGGTCGATGTGAATTCAGAAGGTGAAACGCGTGAGGTATAAGGAAATAAAAAATGAAACTCGAATTTAGGCGATCTTTGAATTCTCACAGCATCGGAAGCAACGCCAAGCGGTCCGAAGAGCCCGACGACGACGAAGAAGAAGCTAGAGGCTTTTGAATAAAACCCCGATTCCTTCCTTCGCCAGTTCCTTATTTTCTCCTCAAGCGTGGAAACAGATAACAATATCTTCGACTGAATTGTCCTGCTTCAGAAAGGCAAGAAAAAGTCAGGACTTCTTCTTCTTCTTCTTCTTCTTCTTTTTCTATTTTTTATTTTTTTTTTATTTTTTATTTTCCTTTCTTTTTTTTTTTCTTCTCTTTCTCACGATACAGAAGTAGTCGTACGTGGTTTGCTTTTAGTTGCTCGATCGAACGTGCCGAAATTATAAGGGGCTAGGGGCCAGAGGAAGAGAGGAAGTGGGAGTCACCAAGCACCGATTTTATCGCCTTTTATAGTATCGCGAAACCTCCCAAGGAAGGAATTACACCGGCATCCAACGCGATCCTATCTGTCATCAAGGATTTATGGTTTGAAGATTGAAAATGAAAGTGATGCCAGATATCGTACAACTATTAATTGGTTTTTGGTGAAACGGAGGATCTCAATGATGTGCACTCAACTTATCCAGGAAAATCGAAGCTCTTTCTATTTCTGACTCAGCTTCGACAGCGAAATTGATCTCGATATTTAATGGAGAAGCTCCTGAGAGTGAAATGAGACGATCGATTTTAAATAATTGATTGAAAAAGGAAAGAAAAAGAAAAAAAAAAAAAAAAAAAAAAAAATGGATGAAAAATTGTAGAATTCCGTTTTCTGCTTAAGAATTCAATTGCAAGGAACATTCGAGATCGGTATTTACCTCGTCACGTGAAATATTAAGGGCCAGAGATGCGAGGGACGAAACAAAAGGACTATACGGAACGCTTACAAGGATCACCCGTATCGTTCATCCACTCTGAGCATTCCTACCTCCGAGATATCTGACTCCATTTGTCTACGAGATATTTTCTCATCTCCATGCGGGTCGCATACCGCGAGATAACATCTCCAAATTCTCTTCCGTTACTCTGCAATAATTTAGTCGTATTTTTCATCGGTCTTTGCGCTGACAAAAAAAATTACCAAATTTTCGTTGCAAAAATGAGAGAGAGAGAGAAAAAAAAAGACAATTTTCCCTAAATCCTTCCTTGATCCGTTAAACCAGGAAATAACATCGTTACCCCGGGGTGGAAAAAAAAAAAAAAAAGAAAAAAAAAAGCAAACTATACTCTCCACTAGGTGGGTACCTATATTTGAAAAGCAAATTATTCTGACAGGCAATAAATGATGTGAAAATATAGTATAATTTGGTAATCCTTTGAAAAATAAAAGAAATTTCCGTCCTTGGTTTAGAAAGGGGAATAATATTTATTATCCTTTATCCCGTATCGTAAGGACTACGACTTAGCGTTGATCAAACTTCGCAATAATTTTACCCTTGTCAACTGAATTAACCTGTTAGACGCACGGGAGGGTTCACGTCAATAGGTATTTATCGTTACTCCATGCGTCGTCTACCCTAAACCAACACGTTACTACCCTAATTGTAACGGTACGCAGCCGACGACAACGTCGAAAGCTTCGCTCGTCAGACGGTGCCGAAACCCCGTCGTGACGTATTCGTCTTCGTCTTAGTTATAACCACATTGATAACAGCATCAGAACCAACCGACCAACTCTGAGCGTATACAACTAGGGTTGGTGGTGCAGGCAGGCAGGCAGGCAGGAGTTTGTTCGAGACCAACGCTAAGTAAGATAAAATAATTATCGTCAACGGATAGCGGAAGAGAATGAGGGATGAGGGATGAGGGATGAGATGGAGGAAAGCGAGTCTGGTTTTGAGGTGATGCTGTTCCACCCGCGGCATGGCGCAGGACCATAACATTTGCATGTAAAACGGCGTAATTTTAGCCGGCTTTCAACTCGTCGCAAACGCGATATCCCGCCGCGCGTCGTTGCTCACTGCGGCCTCACTCTAGTACCAATCGTGTTAACGACAAGCTAACCCAACTCTGTTCTATCCCTTACTTACCCTTTATACAAGTATTATACGCCGCCTACTCCAACTAAATACAGTTAAAGTCTTATGAAGTGTGTTCTCGTCACACCTTGCGATTACAGAGATGAACACGAGACTTTGCCATCGGGGATTAATGCTAATTCAAGTTCGGAGTAACGTTTCAGAAAATTTTCATCTCGGTATCCTAGCAAGCATAAGGGATCCTCGTCTCTTCCATATATTAGATTCCCACGGTGATTCAGAGATCCTAATAAAATGAGATCCGGATTTCTTACTGGCTATAGATGTGTTTTCCTTCACGTTATTTCTTAGTCGAAGTCGAGCTGAAACGGACTCACGATGGACTTTGGGACAGCAGCTGACTTTACGCGCTCCATCTTATTCCGGACGAGTAAAGTGCTCGATAAATATACGAGGGTGAAGGTAAAGTGAGAAAACAATTGCTACGTATAGGGGTGAGTGCAAAAGTCTCGAAAGTTTCTCTTCTCGATTCGCAAGTTCTTTGAATACATATGAAGGTACTACTATGTTGACGCCCACACTTTCCTATATTTAATTGACTCGAACTAGAGAGCTTTTACCCTCCTAAGACGCAGAGGTATTGATGATCAAAACGTGTCGTTGTCTTTAGTATCTCCTAGCACGTCCACCGACGTACCCACACCGTTTCATTTATCTTGGATTATTTTCTCAATTCCAGAAGTATAGGTAAGCACTGCGGTCCTTTACCCAAGCGATCCTGATCGTGAGAAGACACTCCAACATCGAGGAGTGAGAAGCCCAAATACTTAGATTCTTTTCTTTTCTCTTGCGACAAGAGAAACTGGGTGGATAGATTCTCCTCTTTATCTGCGATTGCTATTTGGAACATAATATATCCAAATCATCATTTTTTCCCATTCCTCGAATATCTCAAATTTTATACGAATGATAGTAGAACTTTTGCTCGGTGACAGTCGACGAATAATTAAAGCCGGATGAATCGTTTGATGAATCGTTTGATGAATTTTCCAGCGAGATATTCAGAGTAAAAAGACCCGCGGGGTCTTAATCACTCCTAGGCGCGGCACCGATAACCTTCAAGGGAACGAAAGGACGAAGATGGAAAACGAGGGTATAGATAGATCAGTAAAGAGGAGAATAAAGACGGAGATGGTAGCGAAGAGGGGACAGCCCGTTACTTTATCCTGGGTCTAAATTAAATGCCTCTTCGTGCACAGACGGCTTACGAGACTTGGAAAACAGAGTGAAGTGGAGTCCGCTCTCACAGATTAGGATATTCCAAAGTACCTACCAATTGCGAAACAAATGGGATTAGAAATCGGCTGAGTGATCGATCGTTGATTCAAGATTGCGAATTAGAGGGTAACTCTTGATGGAGAGGTTCGCTAAGGAACCACATATAAGTACCAACAAGCACTTTTTTCAATAGCGTTATTTAGTGCACGCTTCATCACACTGCAGTTATTAGCACGTTTGCTAGCTAACAAGCAAACGTGAAACTGGCCACCAAATAGCCTCCTTTCATTTCATTAGGACCATTGACGTCTGCCGTGCTGAACGGTCAAGGAATACCGTGAATGAACAGTTTGACCCTGGCTTTCTTACCTCTTCATTTTACTTCGGTCTAACCAATTTTAGTACAAATCACCTTCGCGGACGGAATAGTCGATTCTAATTTATCACTAGTGAATTCTATAGGCGCTCAATCCAGACGTATTTCACTCAACATTGAGGAAACTAGGTATAAACGTCGAAGCAGCTACTTCCACACCATAGCTAGCTATTTATAAATTTATCAAGCATAAAGGACAGTCGTTAAAGCGTTGTTTACGTTTAATTGATTGATGGCAGCTTTTTCCCTGATTCTAATTTTATTTAGAAATAAAAGAAGAAAAAAAAAAAAAAAAAAAAAGTAAGAATTTTTATCACTAATGAGAAACAGCTGGAAATACCGCGGTTTTAACTTGCTCTGGATTCCATAGTGCGTAACTATTTTCGGCTTCCATATTTCGTCCGAACTAAACCGAAACGCTGCAGACTACTGCAGGCTCAAGACTCTCATTTCCCAGACCAAAGTTGTTGCTGATCAATCGACTAATTTTTATTGTGAATTTCTGCACTCTTTGAGGAGTTATAATACCACTAGCATAAGGAATTCAAATTACCTTTATGATTCTTGGTCATTTTTCAATTCAATTAACCGTCGATATAACGACACGGCCTGCAGTTCCCGTATACTATATTCTACCCCCTGGTATACATAACTGGCCAGTCATGAGTTACACTAATTTTTACACCGCTACACGTATCATTACATCATTGGCCTTAGCAACTCGAGTTACACACTCGGTGCAATTAGGCCTGGGAAAGTGTGGTCGGCGGTAGCGGCTTCCTTCAACTCTGCTATTATATATATCTATTACACCGGCTTCTTCTTCTTCTTCACTTCACTTCGCTTCACTTCACTTCACTTCACTTCACCTCGCTTCACTTGGCTTCAACTCTTATCCCGAGAGGTCTGACTTAGGTATACGTTATACGGTACCGATAAGGGACTACCTATATGCTGCAATATTCGCATCGCGTGTACAGCACTTGAACCGATGGGATGCCGCAAGATTTGCTTCCGTGTCGAGGCCAGCCTACTGCCTACTACTGGGCTAGGCTAGTTCCTATTTTCCTATTCCCTACGTCCGTTCATTACCTTTGAGTAATGACCCTAAGGCTCGTTAATTCCGTGTGATTATACGATAATTAATAATTATTTATTCCACGTGATAATCGCACGGCGTTCTATTTCAGAAGAATGATGAGCCTTATATGTTTCGTGTTTAATATGTATTTGATTTTCATCCGCTTAGAACGAAGTTTGATGTTAATAAAGCCGCGGGTCCCCTACAGCCGCACATGAATATTGTATCTGGTATATAAAATGAAATTATAATAATTAGGATAGTAACAAGCCGCACAGCGAAAGACCATCGTGTGTCTCTAAGGGTATGCAAATTGGTTCTTATATCTCCCCCTCGGACAATTTCACAGCTCAGTTTCATTCACCGCTATGTAATACGTGGAAAGAAGTTTGTACGTATAGAAACAAAGAGAGGGATATTTCCAAGCTATAGTCAACACCGAAACCCGGAATGAAATTTCATCCGCGGACTGCTTCAGCGATTTTTACAATTCTTTGGGGGAAAGACCAAAGACGTATACATATTATTTTCTTCTCTCATATTTAATGCTCAAGCTTAAGGGTCGAGAAAAATTGACTGGGATCAATAAAGCGTCGGGGAATATTGACGGTCCTAATTTGCTATTTCAGGGGGAAAAAAGAAAAAATGCCACTCTATTCACGACAAGTTTTTTTTAAGCAGATTCCACTACCCCTAATGACCTAAGCTGGCTAATGCCAACCTCAGCCGACTAAACACAGAGATTTTGATCTTTAGCACTTGATAGACTTCCGCTGATCGTGAATGTCAGTAGATTAGCCAGCTAATGTCGACGTCAACAATATTTTAGACTGTTTTAAATAGGGATGAGGGGAAGGAGAATTTTAAAATGCCAAATTGCATGGGCTAGGCGTTAGAAAAGGTTTACGATGATATCGTTCGTTTAATAATCGAGCACCTTTATTCAAGACGCGATATTTTCCACTTTACCTATACCTACCCCCCTTGCGCAGACACGCAAAATAGGTATAAAGTAAACAGTAACCCTAATTCACGTAATCTAAACCCAGGTAGCGATCAGCGAATGGAAACCAGCTCCGACTATACTAGCTCGCATATCCGAAGCAAATAAATTCGTTCTTTCGTAGAGAAAACTGGCACGCGGCCATCACGTTGTTTCCCTACCCTAGCTGTCGGTTATTATTTACATGCTTCCAATAACTTCGATTTTCACCTACCTATACCACAAATACAGTCGTTCGCTGCTGCGGTCCCACGCTATTTCAAATCCGGGAAAAAATATTGGAAAACACACCTCGATTCTTTATCCTATATTTAATATTTCGCTGTTATGTCTCTCACTCGACTCTATCGTCTGTCTATCTGTCTGTTCGTCTGTCTGCTATCCATATTTACATTTACATCCTTCGTGGTTTATCCGGGGATGGATCTGCTGTATTGGAAACATATTTTTTTCGCCGTTACTCTCTCTCTCTCTCGTTTTCTCTCTCTCTCTCTCTCTGTATGATCAGCGTAAACAGAATTGTTATTCGTTTTTTACCAACGATTTTTAATCAACTCTGAAAAGCCGAATTATTTTTTGTACGTCAAATATTTTCTGTATAACTTCTGTTTTTCTATATCTCTGATGGAAATATAAAGAGAAATAGAATTCGTAAAGGGGAATCGCCCCGGAAACAACGCGGTGGTTCCCTAAGCCCGTGGACCAGGGATGTGGCCATTGTTCTTCGGACGACCCACGAGGACACAGTAAATCCTCTGAGGATCAATAAGCCAGACGTCTGCGGCTACCAATAAATATCACCCAATCCATGGGATCAGTTATAAATCAATGAAGAGCAAGAGGAAAAATCGAGGACAGATTACTTATGTCTATTGTCGCTTCGCGTAGCCCCTCTGCAGCCTCCTAGATGTCCTTATACTTTTATCTTTTTACCCTTCGTTTACTACGATGACAGGATAATTTATAAGCTTAAGAAAGTCTATTATTCCTTGCCGGTTGAAGAGTAATAACGTTCGCGATCAGATTTACTTTCCACAAATGTGTGCAGGGTAACCTGCGGTTATACCTTATATTATCTAGATGTCGGTATAGTAATAAATGTAATAATATTATATCCACCTTATTCTTTCATCTTCATAACGTTTTACCATCCCTTATATATATATATTTTATAATGAAATCCTAAGGCAAAATGGGTATACTTGATTTTAATTGCAGTTAATAAAAGCTAATCTCAGAGAAGGCGAGCATTTACCTTATTGCTAAAATCTGTATTACCGCGCCTTACGTACCGTTATATTGTTACTTTTACTTTCATTATATATATCTCTCTCTCTCTTTTCTCGTTCTCTCTGATCAATTATTCGATTTAATTATCAGCGCGGACGATAATTCCGTTCGAAATTTGAAGATCCTTTTGCTCGTTAAGCCGAAGAAAGCAGCTGATGATTGGTATAAAATCTTGTGTTCTTGTTTTTAATTCTTGAAGCTTCTTATTTTCTGACCTATATATTACACCAGCGTGAAACTAACCAAGTACATAAATCACCCCTACGTTGATTTACTAATCCCTGGACGGTTTCAATCTCGGATAAAGAACGCAAACAGCGATGGGGCTGCTGCTCTTTACCCCGAAGAGGAAACAAGGTTCATCTCTCCCACCGAGAATAGGAAAAAGTTAGTTTCATCGTTACCTATCCTCGTTAAGAGTTCAACTCTTCTCGAATCACGATTTTCGCCCTGGTTCAGTGAACAGAAAATGTTGGAGAATTCGCGAGAATCGGAAAGATTCCACGTATATACAAGAGTAGTATAAATACATATAACAGTATCCAACTACTGAGAACTTTTCTCGTTGCATTTTTATTCGGCATTATAGTGTAGGTATATAGCATTATTGCATTCTCTAGTACGTTTTCTATTTATTCATATATATATATATATTTAGTTGAAGTCTCAAGTGGGATTTCAAAGCTCTTGCGGCATTATGCTGCTGTTAGCGGTAAAAAAATATTATTTACCTACACAAACCGTTTCCCTCTGTAAAATCGTATAAAATCTACCTACCTACCCCTCGGGGTTGAAGTTAATAAACTGAAATTGTACTTTATCAACGGAAGTATACACGTGGACGTTTGTTTAATTCATTTAATTCATTTTTAAAGTTATTTTCTCTCCTCTTCTAAAACTCGTCGTTAACTCTATGCTCTGCACGCATACAGATACAGGCAGTTTCTTTACCACAGTGAAAGGAAAATTAAAAAAATGGAAACTAAAAAAAAAAAAAAAAAAAAAAAAGAGGAAAAAAACATTCGAATCTCAAATCCTCACCGTTACAGAACTCCGGTAGTTTGACTGAATTATCCATTCCGTTTAATTAGTCGCACTAATTACGCGTTATCTCGGTCGGTATGGGGTAGGAAAAGACCTCAGCTCCTATATACATTGCTAAAACTTAGTTTCTCTCTCCTTTTCCATCCTCAATTTATTTCTCTACCTCTCTATTCCGCGGCTTCGTAGAGTGCAATTTTAATGCATGGAATATATCCGCGGAATAATATATATATATAGGTATATAGGTATATATGTGCGAGAGGCACGGTCGAGCGAAACTGGAAAGCGTAAACTTATATATACCTATTTTCCACATTTATAGCTTCCGTTGCGTAAAAAGTTCCTCATTCCCTCCTCACAGGTTCGCTCACAGTTCAGACAAGGAGAAAGACAGAAATTCCATCTGTAAGGGCGAAGGTGATGGCCATCGACGCCCACCGGAGTCTTCCAGCAGTTTGGTTCCGCGGTTCTCCTCTTCTCCTTCCTCTTATTCTCTCGGTTATTGCATACGTCCATTACCCAAGGCTCACACCTTAACTGGTACGTGAGTTGCATACATTAAACATCCTTCTTCCAGCATCTTACCGCATCGCGAAGGGCGGACAGTTGTATTAAAAGAATGGTAAAGTTGGAACGCGGATGTGCAGTTAGATCGAAAAATTGATATCCAAGATCTCTGACTTAACCGTAATCAAGTATAAGTATTATCCGACAAGGGAAGCTGCAGCTGCGGGTCTATGGATAACGTCTAGACCTAGATTCTCCGCCAACCACTTCCACTATTGTTTGCTGTCAATATCTGACGTTATATCGGTCTGTTTGTTTGGTTGAACGGGTTACGTCAATGGGACAAAACGACGTTGTTTGGGTTTAAGACGGTACATCAAAAGGCCATTAGTTGTATCCCCCAAACTCGATGGTTTGGCCAAGTCGAATGTTTGTTGATTGATATTGGCAGGGTAGATAGGTAGGTACTAGCTGCTGCCTCTATAGGTACGTTCAATGACAACAGTTAGTTGTAGTAGAGGAAGACCATCTTCAGAGGACTTCGTGAATGATGGATTCTCATATCAAGAAGCTTTCGACTCCTCTTCCTGTGAAGACTTAGCGGTAAGAGACAGCGGTACCTATCCTTGCTCGATGAATTTGCGATTCGGTTTGAATCTTGATTGAAATTCTAACTCTACCTATACGGTTCTTGTACGCAATGGGAGGCCTCGCAGTTGATGGTATTGAGGTGATAAGACGAGCCCGAGGTATTTTTATCAACTCTTTTTATACCTATTAGAACGAACGAACGAAGACGCTGTGCTCTGGGAACGACTTGGAAGAAGAAAAAGAAGAAGAAGAAGAAGAAGAAGAAGAAGAAGAAGAAGAAGAAGAAGAAGAAGAAGAAGAAATAAGGAGGAAGCGGAGGTTGTAGAATGGAAATGGCATCAGAGTTTGCCGTAGAAAAGTATAAATTTATTCATATAAGATACGCGTATGCATAAAATGGGAATAAAAAATGTAATCAAGGGGATTAATTTTCTTACCTTGTGAAACTGAGGATAGACAACTGTCTCTCTACTTTATCGTACCTATCCATTGAAAATACTATTGTTTGCTGTAGCCAATTGTTGTTGCAGGGGAAAAAACGAAATAAAACGAAATAAATGGTAGGTTTAATAGTTTGTTTCGTTCTTTGGGTGAATAATTTTTGAAGCAAGAAATATTTTCGTTGTTGAAGAATGATATGTATATAAATAGGGGAATAAATATGGATGAAAAAGTGAGACGGTTGAAATGTTAATCGCAAAACTTATTACCGCTTGAGTTAGCGGGTATTTCATTAAACTAATGAAACTCAGTCGTAGCAAATTAGCAGGTACGCTTGTCATTAGAAATTCGTCTTTAATCAAAGCCTCTCACAGCTACTGGTTTCACAATTTAAACGCAATTTCGTTGGTGCTTTTAAGCTATGTACCTCAATTTCTCAACCATAAACTAAGAGCAAGCAAGTTCGATCGTTAACCACCTCTCAACTAACCATATACTAAACCTTCTTATCCTTTTCAATTCTGTGTCTAAATTGGGCACAAATACTAGTTGGCATCAAAGATCAACGAAATAGATTGATCGATCGACCAATGCGTCGCACGTACGCAATATATATCTATCCTTCTATTTCATATACCTATTTCTATATCGCTTTCCAATACTCCGAATATGATAGGTCATTTAAACAAATAGCCCCATATGAGTTACACACGGCTGTCATTACTTCTTCAACCCATAATAATTCTTCGGCCCGTTTGTTCCTTTTACTCTATTTCGTTTTTTTTTTCATTATTCTATATGTTCTAGTTCAGTGGCTGTCTAATTCGCGGTACTATAAAAAGTGCCCCTCGAGTGTTAAATCTCTGATTCTGAATAGAAAGAGAGAGAGAGAAAAAAAAAAAAAAAAAAAATAGAATGAAGGAAATAAGGTTCACACTGTTGATTGTTGTACCGATCTACCGGAACATATTCGTTTGCTTCACGCTCTACTTTTTTCTTCTTTTTTTTTTCAGTCAAAGAAGGTGCGGCTTTGAGCCAGGCGCGACTTTATGGAGAGAGATTAAAAGGATCGGAGATATATCAGAGCGCGGATGGTCCATTGTCAGTATCGCACATTGCGCAGGGCGTCCCTGTGCATCATGAACACCGACTCCTTTCATTCCGTGACAATAATTATTATCTTTACTCTTCTTTCTGAAGTCACTTCAGGCTGATTGACGTACCGGAACGAACTGGCGTTAATCGTTCGAAAGATTTTTATCTCTTGGCTTGTTCCCTCGCTTTGGGTTCATACTACGAGCGACGACGAGCGACAATCGTTCTCTCAGGCCTTTACGCCTCACTTCTACTCTCCATCGCAAGGAAGTGAAAAGAAGAGATAGGAGTACAACAAAAAAAGAAAAAGAAAAAAAAAAAAAAAAATCATCAAAATTTAAACAAGGAGAGTTTATAGACTGGCAACAAGGAAGATGAAGAAGAAAATTAAAGAGCCTCTCAAGAGTGAAAAGGCAGATGGTGAAAAGACACCGAAAAGGCAGATGAGAAAAAATAAAAATAAAAACGATAGAGAAATGAATAAAATTCGGAAAACGCGAGGATTAATACACAAAATCGAAATATCATCCCGAATATCAAGCGCCTTAATTCAACGACTACGTCGGGAGTTTGCGTCTTTGAATTTATTTGATAGCTCTCAGGTTTTAATTACCACTTGCAAATTAATTCTCGGTTCCCGGAGGCTATGGAGAGGGATGAAAGAGGGTCATACATATACGTGTATATATATATACATCTTCTTTTCTTTCGTCTCTACATACCTTAGGCAGATTCATGAAATCTTTGCGTACGAAAGTTGATTTTTGTCTTTTTTTTTTTTCATCTACTTAACAGTGCTTTTAGCCATTACCAGTCCCAAAAGCCCGAACTTCGTCCGGGACAAATTAGGAACATCTTTCCAAGTTACGGTTGATTACTCTCCTCGTAACGCGGCGCGTTGCTTGAATGGAAAAAGACACGGGGCGTCGTTTTCATTAACGGTGGTGAACGTCCACGTATTCGTAGGTGGTCTCTCTCGCTCTTCACTTACTGCATAGTACACACATATATACATATACATATATATACCAGATACCTATATATATATATCCTTATAAATCTTTCTCGCTTGGTGCTTTGGTCACAGCCTATGCTCCCCTGCTAACGAGACATGCCAAACATTTCGCGTTCAACGACGAGAAATACGTGAGCGTGTAATTAGTACCCGAGATAAACTTGACGTTAATAAGAATCATCAACAAATCATTACCTCCGACGTACAGTTAGTTATAATCACAAAAAAATCCCCCCACCTCTCAAACAAAAAAATTTAAAAAATTAAAAAAAAAAAAAAAAAAATTCAAATTCTTTCTATATATTCGAACGTTCGATTTCTTTAATGAGAAAAAAGCGTTTATAAAATAAAAACTAGACGTTGAATCTCCACTTCTCACACGGAAAAAACAGTGCTGTCGAATTTACTCTGGGGCAGTAAATATAGGGACAGCATTTTTTTGCAGTAGAAATTATCACAATTCTAGTATTGGGTACATTAGAGCAAGTGGCCTTCAATGTCTATATGAGTGAATGTTACTATAATTGTGATAATTTCTACAGCACTGTTTTTTCCGTGCATCAGAATCTCGATTAGCTATAGTAAAGCAATTAGTATATGACTCGGGTTCTGAATTGAAAAATTTAATTGCGATGTGAAGTGTTTGTTATTCGAGTATAAGATCGACTTAAGAATGATATCTTCTTATACCATCATGATCATCATTGATTATTGATCATTATTATTCTTGAGCTAATCAGTCTGTGGGCATAAGATTGCGTTAAGAGTATAAGGTATACGTATGTGGTACGTGAGGCTGTATCAAATCACCTCCGTCGAATTTAAACAGCCGATTAAACCTAAGCAAATGTTAGACCGGCATGGCACCAGCTGGTTAAGTTACGAAATTCACGGTGATGATCTATTCGGCAAACTTTACCCGGTCCGATAACGGATTTACTAAAGCTATATAAAGTCTATTGACGAATCTTCTGAGCATTTCTATATATGGTATATATATGCAAGATATAAATATGTATATATATGTATACCAGCTAAGAACTGAACCGAAAATTAACTGAAGTCTTTGAAAGCTTTATAGGAGCATCAGTTTTCAATTTTAACTAACTTTTCTCCGAATTTCAAGATCCTTATAACTTTGTTCGAATTCAGTTTCCGATAATTCTAAATATTTATACAACGGTGTATCCGGTGGGTCTCGATGGGCGAGAATAAAAAATTGGTATCTTCTTTCTAAAAGTCAAGTGGTATACTCATTTCGTCAGATTGATTTTTCGTTAATTTTTTCCTGTTTTTTTTTTCTATTTTTTTTTTTTTTTTTTTGTTTTTTCAAACTATGTCAAGAAACTCATATAAGTAAATGTGTAAGTGATGCGACGTGACGCCTGTCTGTCACATCGGTGTCAGCGCACAATCGTTTCACACCGTTAGTAGGATCAACAACCTGTTGGATATTCAAACGATACTCTTGTACCGCGTAAAGTTGCATTCAGTGAATTCCGTGCATAAATTTGTCTCCCGGTGTACGTATGTCTGTCCATACGTTCGTCTGTCTGTCTGTCTGTTGCTCTGTCTATCTATCTGTACGTATGTCTGTCCGAACAACTCATTCGGCTCACGTATCTGGACAAAAAAGTTCCATGATTGGAAGATATATATATGTATATAGTATATATATATATATATATATATATATATATATATATATAATATGCCAGTGTCAAACCGACCCTCTCAACGATCGCTGGGTCGTTCGTAATTCGATGTGCCTTTCAGACTGCGTTAGTAATTTACGATCGAAGTGTTTTGCGAGGTACCAGATCCGTTATGTATCTATATAGTATATCTCTTCCATTGAAATCAAGGGGATTGAATAACTTTTTGCCGCTGAAAATGTGTTTTAAAAAAATATATGCATACATACATACATACATAGATACATACATGCATGCATATATACCTATATATCCCATTCGAGTTTTACGCTTCAGAGAAAGACGTGTGACGGTTTAATTGGATTTTGCTGATTACTCTATTTCCCTCGGCTATGAGGGGTTCGCATTTGTGTGCTGTTCTTTTTCTCCTTATTCTCCGTCTTCTCCTTCTTTTTCTTCTCTATTACCAATTAAACCGAAAGTTTTACTCTGTATTAAAATTGTACTAAAAATAAAATTCACATATAAGTACGAGTCGAAACATGATATTTCGTCAAGTTTTCCCGGGGGGTGAATCACAAGCAGAAATGCGTACACCATATCTCCCTTTTTCTGAATATCTCCCCATATCTCCCAATATTTCCCAAAATTTCCGACCGTGATATCTTCCAATATCTCCCGATATTTTCCAATATCTCCCGATATCTCCCGATATTTCCCGATATTTCCCGATATTTCCCGATATTTCCCAACATTTCCGACCGTAATATCTCCCAATATCTCCTAATATCTCCCAATATTTCCTAACATTTCCGACCGTGTGTACACCATATTTCCGTTGTGATTCACCCCCCGAGTTTTCCTATACCGCTTGAAGTGCACTATATTTCATTAAAATATATTATTTCAGATACACCTACTTGTATATCAAGGAGAAGAAAAAAAAAAAAAAAAAAAACAAATGAAGAAAAAAAACACAAAAGTGAAAATCATCAAGAGTTTTAATTGCTTGAAAGAGGAAGGTAATTAATAAAACTCAATTATGAATCGTCGGTCCCGTCTACGAGCTTGTAAAGTTGCATGAAAACTTTTGTACAAAAGATTCTACGATATTTTATTATTTATAAGATAAGAAGACGGGAAGAAGGTTTCGATCAATAATTTCGAAGAGATATTAAACGTGTAAGATTTTCTGGCGTTTAAAATGAAATCGGAAAAAAACAAAAAGAAAAAAAAAAAAAATATGTTTGATAATTCTGTAAACGTACTACTACCCTACCTACATGTAATTATACGTGTAAAAGTTTGTTACGCTAATTTAACGTAATTGAAGAGCTGTTTCTTGGTAAATACTTCCGCTTGCAGGCCACATCGTGGCTATTAAAACTTTTTATTAAATGACCTGGAGTCGTCGTAGACGTCGGGATGATGGCCTCCTGGGTATTACCGGAACACCGGGGGATGGTAAAAACGTGGAAACGTGGAAAAGTGGAAAAGTGTCGCTAATCTCTTCGGTATACTAGACCGTGTTGCGGTAACACCCTTCTACTTAGGCATTATACACATAGATAAATGGGTACATCAACTTTTCTCGTTGCGTAATAATGATAAATATACATAAAACTAGAGGAGAACCTGTGCCAAGGGTGTGGTCAAATAATCGCAATTTATGGTAACTATATTCGCCTGCATTCCCACACCGCCTCTTCCTTCTGCGCTTTCCTAGTCTGGCAAGAAACTCGACGATTTGTAAATACGAATACGTTGCGTGCTGTTTGCCAGCCCAAAACCACCGCTGGCAAATCTACTAACTTTGCTCCGACACAACGAAGCGAACAATTTTGAACCAAAGTGAAAATCTCAGTGCAGAAACTAAACTTTGCGAAAACGTTCGCAGTACATTTCGAGTCGTCACCTTGTCGACGACGACAAGGTGACGAGACGCTCTTTGAACTCTTCAATAACGTATAGGTTTGGAAATGAAATTTTCTTTCATATGTTTGTCGGCATATATTTGGAAACCGATTATTAACGCCCGTTTACCTCCTTTCCAAATTCAATTACCTATTCAACCCCTAAAACCGTCTGATGAAATACACAATATAGAAACGAGGCCATAGTAAATGCTTCGAAAATTTGATAGTCCTCGATAGAATCCAAGCTATCGACGTTTCAGATAAAGGAGTCTGCTGTATATAGTGAAATACCACCAACAGTCAGAGCTACTTGGGTAGCAGTCCTGGAGGGAATCCAAAACAGCTGGTGTTTCTTTCCAACTATGAGATGAAAATTCTTATGCGAATTAAACCAGGGATGAAAATTCCCTTCCGGTCATCGTCCCATGCAGAAGAGAACATGACGAGCTCGTATATTGTGTTCCCGAAATCTACATAGTCTCGTATACCTACCCTACTTCTCTAGGGATATAGTCATGCATGTGCTTCCCTTGCGCCCCGCCTAACTTGACCGTAACAAATTACGTTAGTTCCTTTGACGGTGTAATTGGACAAAGTGAGCCGAGGGCGAAGGGTGGGTGAGGAATCAACGGTATAAATTACTATCTAGTTTCTCTATATGTACCTAGTATGTTATATTTGGTTCAACGATTGACAGATCTCATAGTAGAGCTAAGGGAGACTAGGGGTGCGGTAAGAGGCTTAGATTGGCAACCCTCATGGGTTGCAATACGTATATAGGTATATATCGAGAAAGCGTGCACTGCACTGCACTGCAGCAGCCATGACCTTTGACCAGAAATTCTAGCGCGTTCCAACTCATAAATTTTCGGGATTGTCGATGACTCAGAAACGCAATCAGCGATCGCGTTTATCCCATGGTCCGCAAGCGGCGGGAGGCTGATCCCCTCTTTGCACAACCCTCTAGGATCTTTAATTCCCTCACCCGTACGCAGAAGTCATAAACCTTTACATGGCATGGAATTAGATTGCATATAAAGCCGAGCTGTGAGAGGCATGGCGTTGATTTTTATTAGCGAACCAACCGCGACCCGGCATATCCTCGAGGGCGCTGACTCATGCCACGAACCGCAAGCCTTTAACGAATTCGAACTATGTAGGTATACAATTATTGTAGAAACATTTTTAAACCTCGTGTAGAAAAAATAAAAAAAATAAAAAAAAAAACAAACAACTTGTATCCTCGGTTGGGAAAAGGAAGAACAGCTTTTTAATCAAGAATTACATACTCACCATCAGTGGGAGTCGTTATATTGTGCTGCCCATGTACCCATGTTATCAGTTTTGCACATCTTGATTAAATTAGCGGAATAATTGCACCGTTATTACGGGAGATGAATAGCTATAGGCGATTCGCTACTACTGTAATGCTATTTTGAACAAATTGAATAGTTTCTCCATAGAGCATTGTAATAGGACAAACCGAGTCGCGTTAGTTCTGCAGGCAAACTGAGTTGTATTCGAATATCTGTAAATGCACTTTGTAACTCACCGTATAGAGAGACTAGCTTGAATCTGGAGTGATCCCGAGTTCCTCTACAATAATTGTACAGAGATTTGCAAATAGGAGGTTCCATCTGTCTTTATGACGTTACCTCGTACCTATATATGTGCCACATACGTTTGTACTTTCGCGACAATTCAACACTACAACGAATCGATTGCAATGTGAATTCACTTGATTATAGTGAGCAGCGAATTTCTCTGATGAGGCAATAGTCTGCCTCTTAATTTGCGAATTAATTGATAATCACTGTAATGAATAACAAGATTGAAATGAAATCCTATTAGAATCGGTCTTGAGCTACTGTCTCGGGAGACGCGGCGTTCTCTCAGCGTTCATTCAGCCTAAAAAATTCAAGTAATTAGATAACACAACTGTATCCAATTTCGAAGACGTAGTTTCAATACCATCCTGCGGTTGAGTTAATTAAACTTGATAAGCTTAGACTACGTAGGATGAAAGGTGAATTACGTTCCCATCAAAGCTAATACAGTTGGCATGTGTGACTTTGGGTGTGTATCGATGTGAGAACGACGATTCTGCACCAGTAAGAATCATCGCTGGTGGTTTGTGTGTATCTATATGTGTGTGTCTATGTGCGATATTTGCACACTATGAGCTACTCTCTGCGTACTATATAGATTTACGGTATAACTCGGTCCAGTCGCACTTCATAACAGGTGATTAATGCTGACGATACCAATCGGTAATCCAATAACGCGATGGTTTTATACGCCCTATACGATTTACGGTCATGGTTTGGTATTCTGACTGCATATCTACTAGGAAAATTAATCTGCAGTGCAGTTGCACAGAGAGGTAGTCGAGTTAGAGGCGGAGAACCGGGTGGTGGAAACACACGGTCTTCGTCGTCGTCGGTGAGATCGCTCTAGTATAGTTATGTTAATGAGGATACGGGGTGCGATAACGGCTGCACCACTGAAAATCTAAGCTTGAATAATACATCGGATAAGAGGGAAGGTAATTAAGCCGGGGATTCCGTGGCCTTTGAAAATTCACTACGACTGATGGTAGTCTTCGAGAAACAGCTAACGTAGGTAGGTATAAGGTAGTAGGTAGTAGGTATATACGTGGTGCTGTGGTAAAGTATGGAGTGGGTGCATATACGAGAGCTGAGCGAAAGAGAGTGAGGAGTTTTGGTAAGACAGGCAATTCGAGTTTCTAAACTTATAGAAACCCGCACAAAGTACGGAAACTCGGTTCTTACTTATAATAGTAGCACTCCTCCGTCTATCCGCGATCTCGAAATTCATCTATCCCTTCGTTTAATTCGAGTACTTTGTATACTTTAAGCGAGCTGAAAGACAGAGGGGCGAACAACAAGTTTTTGATATTCAAACCTCCATTTTCTTTATATTCTTGTTTAAATAAAATCAAGAAAAAATCTTGACTCACTTTCTGGCTTGAAATTCTGCGGAGCTTTCTTCTCCGGGCCATTAGGCTTCCCCATTAAATGTCAGACGTGCTGCAGTGGCATGTGATGTGCGGATTATTCGTTAAGGCAAAGGAGGTAAGCAGGAGTACAGGTAATCCGGATGTAAAGGGTCGTAACTTCTGGGAAATGTCAGTTACTATAAATATATCAGTGGAAAGGGCTCGTGTGGGTACAGACTCGAAACACCCTCGCTATAACCATTGAAACAAGCGTTAAACCAGGTCATGGAAAGGGAGTTTCGGAGTTTCTGCAGCGGTTTCATTAATCCGATGAATTACGAGTTATAAATCGCGATTTCCATGGACTAAACGTGATGGATGGATAGATGGATGGATGGATGGATGGATGGATGGATGGATGGACCGGGGGTAAAGGGCGAGAACGTGCATCAGGCAGCAGGATGGGTAGAAGGCTTGATGGAAATCACTGGTACTACCTAAAATTCGCCTCTGAAAGCCTTCATTGTTGTTAACTCGCTCGTCACGCGAGCTCACAATGCATTTTCTATTCGCGACAATTTCTTCCTCCCTCTGTAGCGCCAAATCGACTTTCCATATCGACTCGTCTTTCTGCACAAAAAATAAAGCTCAAAAAATGGTTGAAGAAAAAAAAAAAAAAAAAAAAAAAAACACAGAAATCACCGCTTCTCTAGTACGACAAAATTCTCTCACTTCAAAATCCACGTATAGGTATACTCGTATCCGTAAACTCATGTGCTATAGGTGAGTAAACTATCGCGTAAAGTTCTTAGTTATCTTATCGTTTGAAAATATCTAGACAAAGTCTTTGCTCGGCTACAAAATGCCAACTCGTGTGAACCTCTTATCGCCCCCTTCGGCAACGGTCTTTTCTATACCCTTATTCTAAAGGCAGCTGGAGTTGCACGCACACAAGCCTTTTGTCTTCTTATCTCATGACTTCGGCACAACACGCTCCCGCGTTTATTGTAAACGGACTATTTTTCACTCTTGGTTGGATATAGCTACCAAACCATCGTGGATTGCCATTCGAATTGGTGCGGAACACGTGACAAACAAAATGCTTTTATCGTTTTTCAACATTTTTTTTTCTTCTTGCTTTAGATTCTGATCTCATCATTTCATCCCTCATTTGTACTACATATGCAAACGTTCGATCTTTCAATTCAGACTAAATTTTATCTAATTAGATTATATCAGATTATTCCAAATTCCCGAACGATTTACCATTAAGAATTATCATCTCATATCTCTAACCCTTATCTACGTCAGCCTTTTCTGTCACATCGTAGGTGCTACAATGTTAATAAGATCGCTAATTAGCCGTCCATCGAAACGATCCCTAACTAGGCTAATGAGGTCAAATTAAAAGAACGTTTAGACGGCAAAAAGAGGGTTCGAAAAGTCTATCCATGGATTGAGTCGAATTGAATTAACGTCGAATTTCTGAACTCCAAATTACCAATAGGACCTCGAAAGGGTGCAAACGATTAACACTTTCGTCCAACACTGAGTGGGTTTTCCATCTGTCAGAAAAGGACAAGCATAGTTACGCATTATATCAAAAGAGGCTGAGAATAGAGGCTTCTGTTTCAATGCGGTTATATTCTAAATACGTTCGTGTGGTGGTGTACACTGTATGTCTGAAGCTAACTCCGTTGAAAGTTTCTTTGTTTCCTTTCACACAATGGCCAATTCCTCAATGGAGTTTCAGCCTACTTTCCATTGTGTTTAAATCTCATGTATTTATTTTCCAACAGGTGGGATTGACACTTCACCCTCTCTTTAATCTCCGATCCTTCTTAGACTTGATCTCGAATTAAATTATCTACCCTTCTCTAAAAAATAATTCCATGAAATATGAATATACCGATATGACAGAAATAAGAGAAGAAGAATGAAAATCGTGCATCATCTTAGCTGCAGTTCCCATTTTTTTTTTTTTTTTTTTTTTTTTTGTTTTTTCTCTTGTTTTTCCTTGTTCTATTGTTTTAAGATGATTTTTTTTTTCTTCTCCCCTCTGCCCTTTCTTTCTACTATTTATTTTTTATCCTCGTCCCCGGGTTGCATAGGCTTCACTCGCATCGTTGCCCTCGTCGTCTGCTCGGTGTAAAGTTTCGTGGTTAGCAAGGCTTGCGGCTTTGTTTGGACTAGCTTCCCGAGACGTTCCCACGGGACCTCCCTGCGCGGAATCCATCAACTAGATTCCTTATACCGGATGGAAAATCATCATCTACTTGTACCGAATGAATACCTATATAATTTATATATTTGCGAAATTAGAACGAAAAATAAAACCGCAAAGTAGATTTCCCAAAAATTGATTCGAAAAATGTTATACGGATGAAAATATCGAGGTTTTGTAAAAAAAAAAAAAAAAAAAAAAAAAAATCTCGATGTCTGGGTGTAATGGGGTTCCGGTAAACAAGGAATTCATTTAGAATTTTATTTCGTTTTTACTCGAGAGCCGGGAGCGTGTACAGAGAAATCGTATATACAATGAATCTTCCGAACTGTCCCTTCAGTTATAGGTATATATAACTATAGGTATATACACACCAATGCTCTCGTACATTGGTTATCGTACAGAGTATATATATATATATATATACACGTGGATAGAACCATTGCAATAAACCATTGGAGAAAATCGAAGAGCAGCTAGAAAGAAAATCTACGGGCAAGCAAGAAGTCGTACTACTCTCAATTTGACAATCGGGAGTAAAATGAAATACGACATATAATATATATATATTATTTTCTGACCGCACATCTTGTCCAGCTTTTCCTTAGATAAATCATATCCATAATACCTGATACTTGAAAATTTTAAGGTTCGCGATATAAGGTACTCTTAGGCAGACAATGGCAGACCTATTTACCCTTTCATAAATAATTTCTCATCATATATGGTATATAGCTGAGCTTCAAAATGTGAAATATATTCCCAAGTGAGCAATTATTAGCTGTATATACCTAACGTGTATATATGCACTTATGTATACCGAGGTATATGATATTATGCCAGGAAAGCTGAATAGACGTGTATGTATATCTGATGGAAGCTCATGGTTGCCAGAGAAACAGAGCCAAGAGCTAAATTACTGCGAATTTAGCGACGGCCACGCCTAAAGCGAGCTTTTCGTTGTGAAGAGGGCACGAGATGAGTATAAAGAGAGAGAGAGGAAGAGAGAGAGAGAGAGAGAGAGAGTAGAGATATATTAATACGAATATATACACCGAAGTGTGAAAACCGTGGCATAAAGAGGAAAAGCAGAGACGAGAAGGGAAAAGAGAGTGAGATAAAGGGAGAGAGAGAGAGAGAGAGAGAGAGGGGAATATCTAAGACGAGAACGGTTATGTTAAACTGTAATTTAAATAACCGCAAAATGTCTCCAAGGAAACAGCCTACTCAAAATAACGAAGGTATCGAATTAATTGGCTCGAAGTCTACGTAATTTACAAAGCAATTATAGAAGGAATTGCATTTTATGGCAGGTTGGTAGGTATAGGTAGGTGAAACGAGGCGGCCACTATACAGGATCATCGAGGATAAGGGAAAGAATTATTAAATAAAACCGAGGATAATAATTAACGAGTAAATTTGTTAACGAGCCATATATTATGCCGAATGAATAATTACACCTATATATATGTACTACATGTATGTAAACTCGAATAAATAATTTATTCAAGTAAAATTTACAACCAATTTTTTTTTTTTACATCCCGCAGCGTTGAAAAAAAAAAAAAAAAAAAAAAAAAAAAAAAAAAAAAAAAAACAGAATTTCCTACATTTTTATTTGCGATGAAATTCTGTTTATTTATTCTTTTATTTATTTTTTACCCTCTTTTATTTTACAGAATTTTGGGACGATGCGGGGATAACGGGTCATTCGATTAGCGTATTGTTATTTGGGAATTAAGATAATTTAGTTTTGTCGCAGCAATCAACGCGCAACTCGGTTTTAAGGTCTAAATACCTGGCGCAGTTTTTGCCTCGTAACAGTTATACAGGATTTGGATCGAGTGATATGATGATTATTTAATTATTTCTTTTTTTTTTTTGGTTCTTCTTTTTTATTGCTATTTTTACTCC
Source organism: Tenthredo mesomela (assembly GCA_943736025.1). Classification (NCBI taxonomy): domain Eukaryota; kingdom Metazoa; phylum Arthropoda; class Insecta; order Hymenoptera; family Tenthredinidae; genus Tenthredo; species Tenthredo mesomela. The sequence continues at coordinate 3,009,967 of OX031015.1, forward strand.
CACCATTCGTTGATTACTTCATTTTTACTTTGGGCTACAATTTATTTTCTAACGAAAAAAAAAAAAAAATACATTCGAGCGACATTCGAGTTATTCAATATTGGCGGTTTTCTTTTCGTTCTGTTATCGAAATTTATTGATTGCTTCTGACAAACTATAAGACTGTATGAAATAATAAAATTAGAAAAGACGAAAGACGAAAAAAAAAAAAAAAATGAAATGAAACTTTGAGGTGAAATAGGCGGAAATTGAATGTAACCAAGCCGAGAATAGTGCAGTAACCACGTTCGTTCAACTCCTGTGGTTCGTATCTACCACGGAAAGAACTATTACATGGATGGGGTGAATCGCCCCTGCCCGGAACGATAAAGGTAACTAGATTTTTATTTCGAGTAGAACGTTAGCCGCGTAGGTTCGGAAGGGAAAAGCAGTGAAAAAAGAGGAATGAGGGAAATTTCACCCGATCAGATACAGTCGAAGCTACGTTCTCCTAATTTCGTTTCAGAGCAAATGGCTGAAGGGGAAAAGGGAAGAGGAAAGGGGCGAGATCAAGAGGAGAGAGGAGAAGAGAAGAGGGGAGGTAGAACTGGACCAAAGAATCACGTTTAATTGTGTCAGTCGAAGTGGTGTTGGTAGCGGTCTGGCTCTATCGTTGCCGGGAATCGAAACTCAGTTTTCTCCACCCTCGAATTGACTCGTATGGGTTAGAGAAGAGGGTGCCGAAGCTCAGGGACAGGACCACAAGAGGTAAAGGCAAAGGGTCGATCTAAACTTTGCTTAAATCCGGTTGGAAAATTATCACCAACACTTTCGTTTGACAATTGAATAATCGAGATCCCTTTGTCAAGTCGATGCGGTACCGAGACTTTCGGAATATATACGTAAAATTTATTGCCGTTTATGGAGGCCCTACATACATATGCTGCAACCCCGGTTAAACTTTGAGCCACGCCAATTACCGCGAACCGAATTCAAGCGAGAATTGAAAAAAAAAAAAAAAAAAAGGAGTTCTCCGGACTGTATACAATTTTTTTTTTTTTTTTTTGAAATTTTTCCTCCTATTATTTATTCATCATTTTATTCGATCACGAAAATGGTTGTAGGTACTACGTGAGCTTTTTTTTTATACTCGTATTGCGAGAATTAATTTTACCGTGAAAAGATGAGAGAGGAAGAGAAAATACAGAAAATATAGTAAAAAAAAAAAAAAAAAATTCGCCGAACCAGAACTAGATAAAATGTCAAACGAACGCCTAGTTTATAACGTTCAGATAAATCACGATTACAAACTCCACAGAAATATATACAGCGAGCTAGTGGTAAACGCGGCTTAGTTAAATCGGATGGTGAATACGTAAAAGGCTCGCCTAAATCCTTCAGGTGCATCTCATTCAAATTCAACGAGAGAACAGCCATCCCCTAACGCTCGTCAATTTTCGATATGTTGTTTTATAGCTCCTGGTAAATCCGCGATATAGAGATCGCGGATTTGCCATATAGAAGCTGGATGCAGTAGCTGCGGTGTGCATCGATCTTAGAATCAGTGCATTTTCTATAAAGACTCAGATTTATCGTGGAATTTAAATTAAGAAAAAAATAGCTGATATTCTCGTGAGAATATCCGGTAAATTTCACTACTTATCTATAAAAGTAACGATTTTAAAATCCGCGAAAATTTTTGTCGATTTTTTTTTCGAATCAAAGAAACGTGGAAGTCAAGTTTACGGAAAATGGGAACGCGAGTATATAATAGGCGGCGTCCCGCGGTCAGGAAATTACGGGCAATTTGAAAAAGTAATTGCTCGGCAATTAGTGACGGTGGCAGCATCATTTTTCTCACCGTAACTATAACACAAAGAATTTCGCGTTTCAGGTATTAAAGCAAAAATATAATAAAAGAAAAAAAACAAAAAAAAAATTAAAAAAATGCCAAAGACGAAGACGAAGACGAAGACGAAGACGAAGAAGCAGAAGTGAATGGAAGGAAGAAAATAGGAAAAAATAAGAAGCAGGGACGGCATAATTTATGCCCAAGTTTTATGGGGGGCTTATCTTGAATGGGGGCACTTCGAGGTAAAGCCAGAGATATACTTGCGGTTATTTTTTCCCCAGTGACCGAGCACATGATAATTACCTGTCGAGGAGGTACGACGACGATCTACCTACCTACTTGCGTATTACCTGACTTTCCCTATCCCTCTTACGTTGTGTAAAATATATTTTTATTACCAGCCTTTTATTTTTATTTTTATTTTTTTTCATCTTTTTCGTTTTTTTTTTTTTATTTCTTCCGGTACTGATGATGAAAGTACCAGACCATCTGTGTAATGGACAGACAAAATATGAAGCAGCTGGTGCGCAAGAGATTCAAAAGAAATGAATAAAGATCTTTTTCATTATATACACTCTTTTGCGGACAAGCTATACATCGAGCATTTCTTTCTTTCTCTCTTCATCTCTCTCTCTCTCTCTCTCTCTCTTTCTGTCCCAGTTAAACAAGATTTTCGATAAATTTAAATAATTGTTACCTGATTGTTGTCATCCGGATGAAATTAAAGACTTCGTTTTTACCTTTGTCAGATACTGCAGATACGGAGTTGGGTGAAAACCAGCAAGGAACAATGAAGATCACTTTCCGATTCCTATTGTTCCGTTGCCCGCCTTTTCTCTTTCACACAGTTCTCTTATTTTCTTCTCTTCCACTCGATATAGCACAGCGAAATCAGGAAACTTGGGTGAAAGAGGAAAGCAGCTTGAAAAGAATTTCAATTCGATGCTTTAAGTGCAATTATCTAAAGTATAAAAAACTTGAAATCTTCTTCCATTGATTTTAAAGAAATCATTTCAGCAATCCATCCATCGATCAAATTTCATGAAATTCTATGATTTAGCTTCTTGTTGAACAGTTTATCAGCAGTTTTGTCACCCTCAATGTCTGACCATACCCGCAGACCTCATATATCCCGGGTCAATGAATGCAATTACCGGTGGAATTAAAAAAAAAAAAAAAAAGCGTTCAGAATTAGTAAATTCGTAAATTTTCGTTCATGGCTTTCGTCTTTGAGTTACGAGTGACGGTGTCCCTGCCTGGCTTTCCAGGGTAAAGCCTGCAGGGATTTCGCGAGTAGAATATAGAATTTTTCCTAACAATCCCCATCTCCGACTAGTTTCAGACTGAAGTAAAGTTGGTTTCGGTCTGTCAGTTTCGAACTGAAAGATTGCCTCAGCTTTTTCTCCATGAATATATGCACAGGGAGGAGGTTAAGGTAAGGTAATGTAAGGTAAGGTAAGGTAAGGTAAGGTAAGACAAGGTAAGGTAAAGTAAAGCTCTGACAGAGTTCGACTGCTCGAGAAGTATTCGCCAAAGTCTCCAAGGGGTTGGCAGTTTTACAGCCACTCTAAAACTACTAAAGTGAAATCGAGGGAAATTAAACGATTCGCAATACCAATTCGCGCAGATAGACAACTCAGGAATATTTCATCCATATGTAATTCGTATAATCACATGAAAATCGACATCTAATACAAGATCAAAGATATTTGTATGGTTGATATATATGTACCTACATTAGAGGTGTTCAAAAATTTTCGATGTTCGAATTTTTCACTTCTCAGGGTCTAAAAAGTTGGTTTATAATTTGAGAATGACTGTCTCCAAATGTGCCTGTCGACAGACAATTCACCACGCGGCTCATAACTTTTTTGTATTTTCCATTTAAATAGCAAATTAAATTTTTTCATGTCTAATCGCATCGAAAATTCAATCATAAAGAATGTCTTTCTCTAGATGAATGTTCCACGATTTCAGGACATAGATAAAACCTAAAAAATGAGCAGAAAAAGAAAAAAAAAATTCTGCTTACAGAAATGAATTAATTGGAAAAGGCAGTTTTTGCCTTCATCAACCTCGCTTACAGTTCTCATCATTAATCTCGCTCTCCCGTCACTTGTTAGGTCTTATACATGTCCGGAAATCGTGCAATTAGACATGAAAAAAATTTCATGTGCTATTTAAATGGAAAATACAAACAAGTGATGAGCCGCGTGGTGAATTGTCCGTCGACAGGCACATTTAGAGACAGTCATTCTCAAATTATAAACCAACTTTTTAGACCCTGAGAAGTGAAAAATTCAAACATCGAAAATTTTTGGACACCTCTAATGTATATTATGTATACGAATGAGTATTATATACGTCTAAAGTATTTTGCACAAGAAAATATCTCGCTACTAAGCTCATGCCGTGATGTTTAACGATTAATAAGATGCAAGCTAGCTCGACGTGCGGTCTGAGGGGTTTCTGTATTCAGGAGGCGAACTAGTGAAGTTTTCCTAAGGTTTCATCGTCAGTGGTTTTATTAAATCTGCTAGCTTGGCGGAAATGGCAAAAGTTCGTTGTGGCCGGGCGCGTCGTCGCGTCAGTTTTGTAGTTAGCTTATGGCAGAAGCAGAGGCAGAGGCAGAGGCAGAAGCAGAGCAAAAGCAGGCTGCTAAGAACCCGTCCAGATTTTCTAGCTGCAGAGCTTAAACGTTCTTGGCCACCCGGTACCCCAGATGGTGTAACATAAGCAGCTTTCCTATATATACACCTACATCAACCCAATATTGGTCCTAAGGGTGCCACCGACTTCCCAACCCTATACCCACCCTTCGTAATTTCCTTCGACAACTTTTCCCGACTTACTTTACTCGCTCCTTTATTATACGGCCAATATTATCTACGTAGGTATATATATTTACCTCTTTTTCTTTTTTCTAACTCGAACCTTTTTCAAACTTTCTATTCGATTATCTACAAGGTTTTTCTTTTTTTTTCCGTTTCTTTTTTGCACGAATTTACCATAGCTATTATTCCTCTCTATCTCTCTCTCTATCTTTGTGTCAGTCACAGTACCCCTGACGCGTCGCGTCGCGACGCTTCTATTTAGTCGAACAATACAGACCCGATCCACGCATCAATTTGTCCGCACAGTTGCTCCCGGCGACACTACCTACTCCCTATACTATGGTGTTGCTAATCCAGCATTGTGCTGGGTCCGGGTGAACCGATCATTCGTAGCGAATCCCGAACGCGACTACAGGGACCGTATACGTCCTTCCTAAACCTCGATTTTGTCCCCTGTTGCAGTCGATGGTATATATGAGTCATTCCTCCCTGGCTACTCGTTAACGTGATAGATTGTGATTGCAAAGTGTCTGGCGAAACTCTGAATCTCGCAGTTATGATATAAATTTGCGAAATATTAGTCGAAGAAATTGATTCAGTTTTTCATATTGATTCATCAAATTCTCGATCCTAAGCTGCAGCATATGGAGACTAGAAGGGTATGGGTGCAGTTGGTGCGATGTCCCGAGGGCATGTGTCTGAATTGAGTTCTGAATCCCTTAGTAACTTGACGAATCCCATATCCACCCATCCCATTTTGCACGCTCATCGTCAGTCCTGAACCCGACTCCTTTACAACTGCTTTAATCATACCTTAACGTCAGGACTGAGGCAACTCCCGCTGCTGGCAGCTAGGATGTGTATTATATTACGAGGCGTAAGTCGGGGTGGTTACATCTGTGAGACACACCCGTAGATATATACATTATACATACATACGTAGATAAATAGATATTATGTGCCGAAAATTTGCGTGGAATTTCTTGGTAATTTCGAGAACTTGTGATGCGTCAGGTTTTCCCTAGCGGACGTATACGTATACCTAATTGCTGAATATTTAGAAACTTTGCCATAAGATTTTTGGAGTTAAGGGTTCTAACGTCCTGAAGCGTGAATATTTTCGATGGGTTTTGTCATGGACCGGAGAACTGGAAAATACGTATCCTGTGAGCGAAGATTGAAGAGTAAAAATAATTAGGCGATCATTAGAAATTGGAGCGATTTTTTGTCGTCTATGTAAACATTATTCGACAAACACGGATCTGCAGCTTATCCTTACTCGTGTCTGAGAGAACGCGATGATCGCGGAATGACGCTGACGCTTGTTTGCACGACGATAGTTTCTACTCTTGCGCAAAGTTTATCCTCGGGAAAACTCTGATCGTGTCGAGTTAGCATTTCTCTCATTCTATTTCCCCAACCTAGTCTTTCACCCTCTATAATGCAATCCGGCTACTACACCAGCTACAGGGTAGCCGTTCAATAATCCGAATCATTGGAACGCTGATTTTCTACTCATAAGAAATAAATTTGAGAAAAATCGGAAATATGAAGAAATCGATTAGTTTTTTAATTAATTTAAATGATATCAATATGTGAGTTGTCAAAAAATTGCGGTTCAAAAACCCGACAATTTTGGAGTTGACAAAATTCGATCTTTATTTTATCTATTGATTAATCTTCCGAATCGATTTTCTAATTAAACTTAGAGAAAAGTCAGAATTGAAATTTGATCTTAATTATTGAATTTCTTCGACACCCGGTAGAATACCAGGTTGAAGTCTTCTATATACAAGTTGCGAGGATATTCGGACGCGTTGCGTTGAAAACTGCGTCGTTTTAGGTGGCTCAGTTTCCTTAAAGAGCGAGAAAATTTTCGCTGAGCTTACCCACATTTCCACCCTTCGTTTTGCGGGGTTGGTGGTTGTCCCCGGTTTTTCCCATTCCACAGTTTACCTATACACCCGGTGTTCCTGTCCCCCAGGAAATGGCGAACTTGCTTCTTATATATATAGTTCGCTGAAAATTTATTTTTTTTCCCTTTCGATTTCACTCGCGGGTTAATACGTTATATAAATTCGAGTTGTACAACCTACAGGGATGAAAACTCTCTTCGATTCAAAACGAAATTCACAATATTTTCGAAAAAGGGTTCATTAAAAAAAAAAAAGAGATAAGCAAATTATTTCAAACTTCGAGCTATTCAAAGCTGAAATAAATTCAAGGGTAGGTACCTACTTTGAACCTGCGCGACTATCACAGTAAGTGAAATTTTCATAATCTGAACAATTATCGCAAAAGTTTTACGTCGAGGTTTGTATGCCAAGACTGATTTTTCTTTTTTCTTTTTTTCTTTTTTTCAGAAACAGTTATATGCATAAACCCAGCTACTATATGATATGGTATCTCGTTTCACTGAGGAAAGAAAGCCTACACTCTACAGTATATCAGGTGCCTATACCATCAGGTTGGTAGTGGAGTGAGTCGAAGGGTATACCCTCCTCCCTTTGAATGTTGAAATAAATGAGAAATCCGGGTTATATTACTAAAATTTCACTGACCCGTATTAAAACGGCTTTATTATTCGACATGCATGAACGCAAAGCAACATCAGCCGGGGCCTGATTAGGGCTGAACAGAAAATTAAGGGTTTCAGAAAATATATATAGAGACGATTAATAAATAAACGAGCTACTATACAACAGTAATTATACATTCGCTACGATGCAGCAATATATTTTTCTGTAAACTCAGAGATATATAAGAATAAAATTCAAACGCTATATGATAACTCGAGAGAAAAATGTCTACTGATTGCTTTCCAAATGCTAAATATCTCCTGACCTCATTGCCACATCGGTAAAACTAACATTGAAGAGCTTTTTAACTTCAACATCTCAACTCACACGATATTTCAGCTGATATTTGATATCGTAAGGTCACTGAGCCCGATAGCCTGAGGCCCTTTTTTTTCAAAGACAAATATTGAGCCCGTTCCTTTTACCGCAAACTACATAAATCTCAAGCCAGGCGTAGGAAAAAGAAAATTCTTGGTAGGCAGGTAAGGTATTTCGACTTTGCATACGTGGTTAGTTTTTTTAATAATTTTTTTTTTTTTTTTTTTTTTTTTTTGCGGACCGATTAGCGTGTTATAATAATATATATTCAATGATAATTAGCGAAGTTTCTGTAAGACAATTAGTAGAATTAAGTTATCAGGAAACTGTATATGTAGGTATACCTACACGTATAGGATACATACAGCCCAACAAGTCGTAGATAAGTTATATTCATGTACGAAATTGCAGACCGTGCTAGAAACAGATGTTGGTTATATGATATAGCTAGACTCGGCAAAGGTGTTAGACTTCGGGAAATTAGTTATTGCATGTTCTTTGGGGAATTCCCGACTACGGCGTTTCCCTACTTATGCGAACTCAATTGCGAAGCTATGGTATTATCTTTATCCCATATAGAGTAAAAGAGACGGAAATAACTTAATCTTGTTTCCAATATTGTAGGAACGTTTCTCAAATGCGCTTTGTCACATGGCTATATATCTCTCTATATTATAAAGATATATCGCCGCCGCCGCCGCCGCCGTGTCAGACTTTCCATGGCCTCCTCGACCCCGCTCGCTACCCCCCCCCCCCCCCCTTTCCATGGCCTCTTCGACCCCGCTCGGCTCTTTTCGCCCCTCCCCTCCCCCTAATCCTTAGGATGGGTTAGGTCGTGTCAGGTTAGGTTAGGTTGCCTTGGTCAGGATAGAGTAGGTTAGGTTGGTAACCTAACCTAACCTTACTGACCTGACCTTTGAGGTGTAAGGTAACCTAACCTAACTAGGCTAGGTTAAGTCAGGTCAGGTTGGGTTAGATTGCCATGGTCAGGATAGAGTGGGTTAGGTCAGGTTAGGTTGGGTTGCCTTGGTCAGGATAGAGTAGGTTAGGTTGGTAACCTAACCTAACCTGACCTAACCTTTGGGGTGTTAGGTAACCTAACCTAACTCGGCTAGGTTAGGTCAGGTCAGGTTGGGTTAGATTGCCATAGTCAGGATAGAGTGGGTTAGGTCAGGTTAGGTTCGGTTGCCTTGGTCAGGATAGAGTAGGTTAGGTTGGTAACCTAACCTAACCTGACCTAACCTTTGGGGTGTTAGGTAACCCAACCTAACTCGGCTAGGTTAGGTCAGGTCAGGTTGGGTTAGATTGCCATGGTCAGGATAGAGTGGGTTAGGTCAGGTTAGGTTGGGTTACCTTGGTCAGGATGGAGTAGGTTAGGTTGGTAACCTAACCTAACCTTACCTGACCTGACCTTTGAGGTGTAAGGTAACCTAACCTAACTAGGCTAGGTTAGGTCAGGTCAGGTTGGGTTAGATTGCCATGGTCAGGATAGAGTGGGTTAGGTCAGGTAAGGTTGGGTTGCCTTGGTCAGGATAGAGTGGGTTAGGTTGGTAACCTAACCTAACCTTACCTGACCTTTGAGGTGTAAGGTAACCTAACCTAACTAGGCTAGGTTAGGTCAGGTCAGTTTGGGTTAGGTTGCCATGGTCAGGATAGAGTGGGCTAGGTTAGGTTAGGATGGGTTAGGTTGTGTCGGGTTAGGTTAGGTTGTCTTGGTTAGGATAGAGTAGGTTAGCTTGGTAACCTAACTAGGCTAGGTTAGGTCAGGTCAGGTTGGGTTAGATTGCCATGGTCAGGATAGAGTGGGTTAGGTCAGGTAAGGTTGGGTTGCCTTGGTCAGGATAGAGTGGGTTAGGTTGGTAACCTAACCTAACCTTACCTGACCTTTGAGGTGTAAGGTAACCTAACCTAACTAGGCTAGGTTAGGTCAGGTCAGTTTGGGTTAGGTTGCCATGGTCAGGATAGAGTGGGCTAGGTTAGGTAAGGTTGGGTTGCCTTGGTCAGGATAGAGTGGGTTAGGTTGGTAACCTAACCTAACCTTACCTGACCTTTGAGGTGTAAGGTAACCTAACCTAACTAGGCTAGGTTAGGTCAGGTCAGTTTGGGTTAGGTTGCCATGGTCAGGATAGAGTGGGCTAGGTTAGGTTAGGATGGGTTAGGTTGTGTCGGGTTAGGTTAGGTTGTCTTGGTTAGGATAGAGTAGGTTAGCTTGGTAACCTAACCTGACCTTACCTAACCTTACCTGACCTGACCTTTGAGGTGAGGTTAGTTCAGGTCAGGTTGGGTTGGGTTGCCTTGGTCAGGATAGAGTATGTTAGGCTGGTAACCTAACCTAACCTAACCGTACCTGACCCCTAACCTTACCTGACCTGACCGTTGAGGTGAGGTTAGGTTAGGTCAGGTTGGGTTAGGTTGCCATGGTCAGGATAGAGTGCGTTGGGTTGGGTCGGGTTAGGTTAGCTTAGGTTAGGTAATCCAACCTAACCTTTGTCAGTATCCCAGCGATCTCGGCTCCGCTCGGCTTTTGTTTATCCTTCCCCCCCCCCCTACCTCTTGCCCTGGGCCTCCTCGACCCCGCTCGGCTCCCCCCCCCCCCCCCCTCTCCCTAGGCCTTCTCGACCCCGCTCGGCTGTTTTCGGCCCATCCCCCCAGCCCATTCGGCTTCCCTATCGAAAACTATCCTGGATAGCCGAAGATAGCCGAGGACAGCCGAGGAGAGCCAAGGGGAGCTGAACCCGGTCCTCTCCTCGGTCCGAGGGCCCAGGAAAGGGAAAGGGGGAAGCAGAGCCGAGGAGAGTCGAAGAGAACCGAAGAGAGCCGAGGATGGCCGAAGACAGCCGAAGATAGCCGAGGATAGCCGAAGATAGCCGAAGATAGTCGAGGATAGCCGAGGAGAGCCAAGGGGAGCCGAACCCGGTCCTCCCCTCGGTCCAAGGGCCCAGGAAAGGGAAAGGGGGAAGCAGAGCCAAGGCGCCGAGGAGAGCCGAAGAGAACCGGAGAGAGCGGAGGATAGCCGAAGATAGCCGGGGATGGCCGAGGATGGCCGAGGATAGCCGAAGATAGCCGAGGATAGCCGAAGATAGCCGAGGATAGCCGAAGATAGCCGAGGATAACCGAGGAGACCACAAAATGTCTGACACGGCGGCGGCGATATATCCTAATAATCTTTACACACGACTTCAAGAGATATGAATCCGAGGACCTGGACTACGAGAAATACTCAGTGAATGACCTGGATAACGAGAACTACGAAGCCGAAGACCTGGACACTGGAAATACTTAGCGAAAGACTTGGACAACGAGGAATACGAAACGAAGGACCTGGGCAACGAGAACTACGTGGCCGAGGACCTGGACTACAAGAAATACTTAACGAGTGACCTGGACAACGAGAACTACGAAGCCGAGGACCTGGACTACTAGAAATACTTGGCAAACGACCTGGACAACGAGGAATACGAAGAACATAAAATCCACGGATTATTTGAATCTTAGAAACAACTGATACAAATTAGAATATGGGGGGTTGGCGCGCGTAGCGCGCAGGGGGGCGAAGCCCCCCTAGTATATATATATATATATCACAGATTTTACGGTATTATACTCGCATAGCTTTAGCCGAATCAATCGATATACGAGATCTACTCGTGCCAACAAATATAAATTCTGTATAAAATGTATTATTTAAATTTTAATGAATAATGAACACAGCTTTACTCACGTAGTCGGTGTTAATCACGTATTCAATGCTCACCTGTAACAAAGAAAAGAAACAGAAAAAAAATTAGAATTCCATTTATTGCGAATGAATAATAATTTTTCTATTATTTTAAAATGAGAAGAAAATCTGATGAGAGTTCTTAATAAATATAATTTTTTTTTCGCAAAATTTTATACAACGGGAATATATGTATAGTATAGGTACGGATATATGATCCGTAGTAACTTATAAATTAGGGCATACAATAAAATATAAAAAAAAAAAAAAAAAAAAATTAAGACAAAATAACAATAATGAATATAATACAAAAATTGCGGATTTGCTTTATGTCACTGGGGTGTAGAATTAGGGGAGAAATACTGTAAATCACAAACTCTACTTGAACATTCTGTTCCGATATATAACGACAAACTCTCTACTAGCCTGTTCTGTGTCAGATTGTGCGGTTGAAAATTAACGATTTCTACGCGGGTGTCGTTAACAAGTTTTGTCGAGAAATGAGTGTGAAACGAAAAAAATAAAATAAAATAAAATAAAAGTATAAAAAGTAACAGAAAACGTGAAACAAATTTTGAATTCTATACGAATAGTTCGAATAAAAATTTGAAAGATCGTTCTCAAGTGAAGAATTGAACGTCTATGTCGCTTATTTGCTACTGGAAGTAAATTTTTTTTTTTTTTTGTAAGATTAATTAGGAAGCTCCTGGTTTTTATTATTTTTCCCCTGGGATCTGGTGTTTTTCAATTTTTCTACACACCATCCGAGCCGAACGACCTCGAGCGAGGATGGGGTGCGTCTTACTTACCCTCTGCTCGCTCGTACGCACCTCTGCTCTGCGGGAGGTTTCTTTATGACATGATGCCCGAGGCAAAAAGAGGAAGAGACGAGAGAGGATGATGGAAGTAAGGCAAGGCAAGGGCTGTGCAATTTTGTGAAGATAATGCGAACGATCAAGCCCAGCCTTTCTTTCTTGAAAGCAGGCCGCTTCTTCCTCCTTTCTCCTCCTCGACACAGCCGTGAGAACAGTGAGGCTGTTATTGATGGCCTGCCGCAAGCTACGATGAGGTATGTACAAGCCAAGGAAGAAGGAAGAAGGAAGAAGAAAGAAGAAAACCACCACGAAAAGATATAAAAAACGAATTTTCGGACAGAACTACTACCCTCAGCAGTAAAGTAAATTGGATAACGCGTATCTAAGCCTAGGTTTAACTCGCGGATGGTGAATGAACGACATGGAGTAAATATAAGCAGATAACAAACAGATTCGGCACTCAACTCAAAGCTTTTCTATTTGTTTGTCTAGGTCAAAGAAGTGGGCAAATAGTACCGTTTCGTGATTGATCACAAACGTTCAGCAGACTGCTACTCCGACGGTAGACGTCTCTCTTTATTCTATTCTAGAGGCGTCGGCGTCGCGTCGAGACACCGAATGAGCGAGACACTATCAGCCTTGAAAATACGGCCGCTAAAGGGTCTCAGCTTCTCGCGTAGCCAAGTTGATTTTCAATCAGCATCCTGGAAACGGATATACCTACCTACCTACCTATCTACCCTCAGGTCCACGATCTGTTCTTGGGATAGGTAACGAGGGTTGTGTCTCTCGCTCGATCACGTTATGATGCGAATTATACGGAAGGTCCTCGCGTAAGTCGCGATCAGCACAAGGACCAGATCAGAGCAGAACGGGGTCTTAGGGGTTTCACTGAGTTCGACTCAGGACTCCGAAGGGTGGAGGTGGAGGTGAAGATGGAGTTGGAGTTTGAGGTGTGAGGTGTGAGGTGTGAGGGGTGAGACGCGCGTGCAGACACCAACGAATGATTGGTAGCCAGGCGTGAATCGGTCTCTGAATGCTAAGGAGGTTAAAGGACCGTAAGGCAGGAGGATCACTTGGCGGTGAGAGTAGTAGGTAGTCGATGAAGGATATCGGCGGGCGTAAAGCGAGGGAGGATAGAAATATGTCACCGAGTCTATGAATTATGATTGATCGTCGAATTTCTTGGTCTTTTTCTCCTTAACGAAACGCGAAGAGTAAAATTTATTCTCCTTACAGTTTTACAAGTAACTTAATGTCTCCTCTGCAGATCAAACCACGTGCAGTCTAAGAGATAAGAAAAAGAGGATGATCAAAAATCTAAACATCGAAGGTCCCTATAATTTCCCATCAGCATTCTGCAGCGTGAACATTTTCATCAAATACCATGAAAGACTATTTTTCACATTCTTGTCCCTAAGGCACTTCCAGAATTGAAACAGCCACGGCTTTCTTATCGGCCTAAAGAAGAAAGAAGATAGAATTTTCTCTGGTATAGGTTGAAAAGATTTAGGAAATTGAACACGGGATGCGACTCAGGAAGGTCCGCTCGCCCTTCTGTTTGGTTATTCGCTTTTCTTTCCGTAGTCTTTTTTCATCGGCTGATGCTAATTTTGGATCATGACTATCGGTTCGATATATACAAGTTAGGGATAGTAAAGCCGCCAAGTTGATCTTACTTATGCTTCCTTTATCAACGGCTAAGAATTGATCGAATGGTGCCGAAATCTAATCTCCCTGTTTACAAGAAACTAAAGTGAATCACTGATTTCCTTCCAACAATAAAACCAATCAACCTTATTTTCGTACACATATATATTTACGATCCTGTATATACGAACACACAGCACTCTTCGGACCATCACAATAAATCGACGCCTCAGTTCCTCCAGCCTCCATTATTCTTCGATTAATTTTTTGTCGAATATTATTAACAAGGAGCGAAAGAAAAAGCGGTAATAAACTCAAGCTTCTCTTTTCCTTCTGCAGACCCATAGCCTTATATACTCTGGCTATAAACCAAGTCTTGGACAGGTTGATATTTGCCTTTTTCACCCCATCTATATACATATATATATACGCTATGCATAACTTCCGGTTAAAATAAGGTCTAGAACCCCTGCCGTCTAGGGTTGAGAGAGTGTAATCTAGGCATTTCACGCAGCCTTAGGATGACTACGGGTCAAAGCTACGGCGAGGCTTGGCGAACACAATTGCCCTTTGTCTAAGCGAGACATCTCTCGAGATTCCGCGGGCTCTGTTTTTGCGAAACGCGACCTCGATTCAAAGCGTTCTGATGCCGGTCAGATTCCTTCCTCAACGTTATATACGCATCTTTCCCAATGTTCAGACGTTCACTAATATCTATTTTTCGAGTCTTGTTTTTTTTCTGAAAAATGTTCATTTCTTGATTAATATGTAATCCGGGAAAATTTATTCGGTGTTATGGAATTCAGATGATTGAAAAATTCTATATCGTACGACTGAAGAGTAAGAAATAAAATGATTTCTCACGCAGTCGCGATCGAACGAACATCGGGGATACGCGAAGTAAGAAGGCAGAGGCAGAGGCAGAGGCAAAGGCAGGCAGGCAGGCGAAGCCTTGTTCCAATCAATGCCGATTACTCGGTCTTCCTCGCGCCATAACATACGGACAAGCCATGACTGCTTGTTGCTCGAGGCTTGTGGTAGTTGAGCGAGCTAAGACAGGCGAAAGAAAGGCGAGTATAAACGAGAGGATAGAATGAAAAGAGATAAAAATAAAAGTGGGCGAGAGAGCAGAGACTTCGGACAGAGACATTGCAGCCAGTTTAAACGTAGCTGAACTTAAGAACCTTAGGGTCAAATGCCTAAATTGCCAAGTCACAACGACAAGAGGAACACTCAAGAACGACTTACACTCATATTCCGTGGTACAGATACAGAACCACAGGCTCGACTCTCGAGGAGGTACTATGAGTTCTCTTGTACCAGGTGTGGCCAGGTCGTGTTAAAACACGTCACTAAAAAATTTACGAAACATTGCTTAATGGCTTGCTCCGCGAACCGTAATCGCTCTATAGAAATATCGATAGATCACCACCATGGCAGAAAGATAGAACAAATAATGTGCATCTATGGGTGCGAAGAAGGAGGATAAACGAAGAGAGAGAAAAAAATTGAAAGTACACTCAGAGATTTTCATTGATTTTGGAAAAAAGGAAACGTAGGTAGAATATTTCGCGTGGTTTTCACCATAAGGAGAAATTGAGCGGAACAAGGGGAGTTACTCAACGTTGACAGAGGTTGGTTTGAGGAATCGCGTGTTAACGGCAGCTAAATGGCAAGTGGTAAATGCCGGGGCGGTTAGAGTGTACTAGCTGCTAGCACACGATATGGCGATGGTCATCTCATCTGTGACCTTATATAAATCGAGGCTAAGGTAGATAGGTAAAAGGTATAAGGTGAGAATATAATATAATATGTATACCGTATCTTAGTTAGTTCCATATAGCGTGCCGAAACGATCAGAAGTGAAATCCTAGGGCGCGTTGTAATGCAACGCCGCCGCGAGCAGAGCGAATCGTTCGAACAAAGATAGTTTTGTATTATTTCCGGTTTCCGCGTTCGTTGTACTTCTATATAGCCGCTCTCTTATTATCCTCAAGCCTTTCACCCCGCAGAACTTTACACGAGCGGAGGAGAAGAAAAGAATCGCTAAAAAGAGGGGAAAATAAAAAGAAAAATTATGAAAAAAATTGAAGAGGGTGAAATAACGGCTCATTGTATTCATTCCGCACTGCAATGACGTGCAAAACCATTAGCCGATTTTATAAGAATGAATTTTTCGTAAGAGAAATCTTCGACGTTCGAACGTTTGTCCCGTTTTTTCTTTTTTTCCACTCATCATGGATTCGGTCTCAATTGTTGAGTCAAGATCGTTAAAAAAATCAAAAGGTTGACTAATTATCTGAAATTTTGCTATCGCAGTGAACTAGAAACCGAATAGAACCGAGTAAATATCAGACGCGAAATAATTGAGAAACACAGAAATTTCTGCAGGATTGATTTTCCGCAATGCCAATTTCAACGCGATCTCAAACTCGTCGGATTCAATTTCCGGCAACGATCGGACGTTAAATTGTCAAACACTTTACGGTCGACAACATCATCTTTGTGTGATAACGGACGGGCTTAGTTGGTCGGTTGGACAGGAAATCTAAGGACGTTCAGCTTACTGGCTTCTATACAATTGGCAATAGATTCTAGATTCTAGATTCTCGTTCACCGACTCCCATCGACACATGGGATGCAGGAAGTGTAAATATCCACTCGGAAGCTGGATAACTTTTAATCAAACCGCAAATTAATTTTCAACCTATATGATGCCCTTTGATCGATTCTCTGAACCATTGAATATTTATATTTTATAACCGCGAAGCTCATATCGGACTATAATAATTCGGCTTTGATTAATTGGGAATCTGTGTGTAGAGTGGAAAGAGAAAATTTTTATTATCTTTTTTTATTCAACATTTCCATTAGAGGATCGACATTCAGCTCACGCTGTATGGGAATAAAAAATGTAAAAGAAAATGGAAAAAAGAAAAAAGAAAAAAGAAGAAAAATTGTGAGACAAAGGTGAAAAGACGTGAAGAACAAGAGGGGGAAATTGAAGTGGTTGAAAAGGTGCACTCGGACGAAAAGTTTCGTCGAGGAAAAATGATTCATAAATTGTTACGGAAACGGAAGAACGCGACATAATACCCGTCTGACTGCGGTCTGCTTGCTACTATATACCCAGACAGGATATTAATGACTTGGGTATTTATAAACTTTGGCTTCTCTTACTCGCGCTACGCTGTCGTCACGACGCTACTTCCGCGGGGCGAATGAGAAGAGGAGAAATAAGAAAAACAAGAAGAAGAAGAAGAAGAGTAAGAGAGAAAAAGGGAAAAAGAGAAAATGAAATAGAGGGAAAGGGCGAGATAGAGGAAGATATTATTACTGAACTCGCAGGCATCGCGAATCGCGTCCACGCGTCGTTGCGTACTTAATTAACCAAGAAATAGTTTAACGCTTATTGCCTATTAAGAAAGTGTTGTATTAGATATATGGGGAAATCCACGGAACCTTTGATTTTTTTAAAAAGTGTAACTTCATTTTTTATTTTGAAGCACACTTCTCAAACCTTTCTTGGCATGTCTCTTGTAGACTATAAGTGAAGAATATACTCGCGTTACTCATTTTTATCGATCCCTCAAGAAGTTACGGTGAAAAAATCGAAAAATCGGTTTTTTTTTACGAAAAAGATTCATTTATCTTAATTTCATCGTTATAACATGGTTTTTCATTCATCTCAATTTCATCGTTATAACTTATAACATTGTTTTTCGATTATTTATTGATTTTTTGATTAAAAAAAAAAATTTTGAATTTGAAAGAAAAAAAATTTTGATGTTTTTAATTTTTTTTTTTTTTTTTTTTTTTTTTTTCACTTACGATACGAATACGAATACGAATACGAATACGCATTTGTATTGATGAAATCCGAAAAATTACACATTTCAACGCTATTTTTAACATTTCACACGAATATCCGAATATTTATTGATCAAATAAAACTTCATAATATTAGAAGTACCGAAAGTTCAGTGTGAGGATTTTCGTAGTAGATTCCTACAATAAAGGTTTACGAATTACAGAACGTTTGAACGAGTAAGAAATAAAATTAGAGCTGTGCCAACGAAAAAACATGATTTTAAAAAATAGTTACGCGGGTACACGTTCAGATACTTCGACCTCTAGCTTCATCAGTTTTGATGGCACATTAATTTTGGAACCACACTTTTTTTTGTTTCTTGTGAAGCTATCTGGACGTGAAATAAAAATTTCAACTTTCAGATTCCTCAAAAAGTTATAAACGAAAAGGTAAAAAAAATGTCGACGACCAAAAATGGAGTATCGCTACTTTGAGTGCGAATCATGGGGAATGGTCAAATGGCACACCCATATGACATCAATAACTTCAAAAGTCATAGATAGACGAAGATTTCCCCAAATTTTCAAATCGATTCATAAACCCCTCATAAAGTTAGAGGCAAAAAATGAAAAAAAGAATTCAGAGTATCGCTTGAAAATGTGCAATTTTTCAGCATTTTTATTTTTCAAAGTCTCCCAGAAATATGTGGATTACTTTTCAACCGTTGAATATCATTGAGTTGGCTAGTAATATAACTGAAATGAAGGCCCACGTACTTGATACCCACTTTAAATTCTCTTTTCATAGGTAGACAACCGAGTATCAACAAATTTAAAGGTTCCGTGGATTTCCCCATATATGTATGTACTTATATTAACCTTCGTGAATTATTTACCCCTGCGTTAATAAATTCATATTATACCAAAGAGCGGAAAGAGAAATGAAATGAAAATTTGTATCAATCAACAATTTTTCTTCCATTTCGTCACCTGCAGCACGACCGGTGATTCCGTATTGGGGTACTTTTTCTTTTGTTGTCACAGCTCTCGACAAAGGACTCGATAAGAATAAAATTAATTATTTTTTAGCCGATTAAACAGAGATAATGGGCTTAATGGGAGTTTATGGAACTGCTGGCAGTACCCATCTACCTACCTACCTACCTACCTACCTACATTTCTTCCTTCTTTCCTTCGTCCTTATACTTTCTCTCGATCTTGCGAAATTCAAATGCTTTTAATTTCCTTTCAAGCTTTTCGATTTCCGCGTGTCTTTCCTTTTAATACAAAGACGGGTAGAGAATTTCTCGAGCTATTGTCGAACTTGAATCTATATTACGGCTTATTTCACTATACGTGTACAATCACATAATTGTTGATAACATTGCGGACTCAGGAAATGTGCAAATCTGAATAAAACATGCACTCAGAAAAAGGTCTTGTTGACACAACCAAAATTTGGTTATTATACGGAAATTTTTTTGTTCAGTCAACCAAAATTTTGTTGGGCCAACCAAAATTTTTGCTGATACTACTAAATTTCTTGTTGGCACAACAAAATTTTGGTTGACTGAACAAAAAAATTTCTTCGACCGTATAATAACCAAATTTTGGTTGTTCCAACAAGACCTTTTTCTCAGTGTGCTTTCCGTGTAGGAGAAGAATCGCTGAAAAATTATATATACGAGGTATGAAATGAACCACTCTTACTATCTGAAGACAGAAAGTGAAATCGTAACAAATTTATAGGCAGGTAGGTATATTCAGTCGGATTTCACGCCCAAATAAATTACTGTCCGGGTTTTAAGCCTCGATGCACATTCGCGGCAGACTTATTCTTATTCTTATTCTTATTCTTCGTCTTCTTCAGCTCTTAGGGTTTACGATAATTTAGATAATTTAAAAACAATTCCTGACCTCGAGACTCACCTCCAGCTCGTATTTCATTCCGTTCCTTCCAAGCTCGTACTTGTAACTCTTTAGTGGTTTTATTCTTCGGTGTGTCGCTTTGCGAGCTAGCCATACGGTTCATTCAGGTCAAGCCTTGAGGCCGAGAAAACGTTCTCAACAAAATGTGAATTATTTTCAACTTCTTTGCAAAAAATTTACATCTAGCTTTGAATTCCTTAACACATAATGACAAGTTTATCGAAGACCATCAAATTTTGTCTTTGTATATAATATTTCGAGTCAATTTCATTCTATTTTCGTTTCGCTCGCTTCTTCGTCGTTGCTACCGAAGGATATATTATTAATCCGTCTTTTCATTTCGCAAAAAAAATAAAATAAAATAAATAAAACATATATCCCGCACGTAACTTAGGGCTCTGACAAATAATAGGGAGAAGATTGACGGTGCTCCGGATTGGCGAGTGTACGAATTCGGGTTCCTGTACACATGAAAAATGAAATTAAAAATTGAAATAAAAAAGGTAAAAACTTAAAAGAAAAAATAGACTCGGAAAAAGAAAAACACACACGCCATACTAGTCGCCCGCCTTATTAAATAAATAATTAGGCATACGCGCGTGTCATGCACAAGACGTTAACGGCGAAGGTCTCGAGTGCCAGAGGGTTATCGCGGAGTCAATTTGCACTGTAACTAAGGATCACGTGATAGTTACGTTCCTTGAATCGCGAGTCGAAAATGTGAAGAAAAAAACGATGAAGTTATAATTTTTTTTTAAATGAAATCGTATCCCCAGCTTCAACCCTTAATGACCCAAATTGAAAATACCTGATCATGTTTTTAGATGTATGAATTTGCGTACATGAGGGTTGATATTTGTACACAGACTTGCTACCCTTGAGAGTGAAATGTAAGTAACGAATGATAAAAATTGCTCATTTCACCCTTATCCAACATTCTCAGAAAATTTTGATTTTCCACAGAATCGCACTGTATAGAGGAACGCGTGGCAAAACGGGCAACGGGGCAAAACGGGCACCAAATGCAAAAAAAATAATGTGGTCGGAAATGATTTTTTATGAAATATCGCGACGTATTTTGGATCAATAATGACATAAAAAATAAAAAGAAAAAAATTAATGAATTTTTTCTTCATTTTTTTTTGAAACTATCGTTTCACTGAGCACCAGCTTCGCTGTGGTTTTGTTGTCTTTTCAATTTTGTTTTTTTTTTTTTCAGAATTTTCGGTCATGGCGACCAACCCTTAATAATAAAATAAATATTAAAAATACCTGATTATGTTTTTAGGTGTATAAATTAGCGTGTATGGGGGTTGATAATATATGTGTACACAGGCTTACTACCCTTGAGAGTGAAATATATAAGTATATAAGGAATAATAAAAACATTGGTAAAACAACCGCTGCAATATATTCAACGAGTTAGCGTATTCAAATTTGTATAAGGCTCGAGCGGTGTATTGGAATTTATGGAACACCGGGGTACCCGCCCTTAGGGGTTGCAGCCCAACCTTTACTGCGAAAAGTCACGTGCCAGTATACACCTTGACGCTCCTTTTGCGACCGCGTATATCTTAAAGCGTGAAGATAGAGGGTTTGGAATATGCATGAAAAAATCCCCTTTTTTTTTTCACCCCTTCAAGGGGAAAAAATCAACGCTGGTATTGTTACGGTAAGAATATAACTTCCGAATGGAGGAATAATTCGACTGTATCGAACATCGAAAATTAGAAACAAGATCAAGGCGACGCGACAGAATTGAGGGGTTGAAGATTAAAGAATACAAAAATACGCGCGAATCCTCAATCCTTTCTTTGAATAATTTCCATTTTTACTAAGTCAGAGTGTTGAGTTAGTATGCGATGTACACCAGTTACAGTGCGATTCCCTCTTTGCGAGGCCGTAGTATCAATCCTGTAAATTAACCCCGTCAAGGTTACATCTATAGGTAGATTTCACCATAACTTACTAGAAGTTAGCAACAGCCCCTGAGCCCGGGAAAGTTTATTCACTAAATTACGTAGAACTTAAAAGCGTCTGGTACCTGTACCTTATACCTACCCACCGCGCGTAGTGGGAGTCTTTAAAAGTTGGAAAGGTTGGCATAATTTAAAGGTGATTAAAGCCGTTTTTTCCCTGTTTCTTTCTTTTTCTTTTTTACTTTTCCTTTTCGTTTTCTTTTTTTCTTTTTTTGTCTTTTTAAATTCCTTTACTTTTTTTACACCGAACAAAAACCTCGGTACGAAATCTACGTAACGGCGTAGAACTCGACAAGAGTGGGGAATGGGCTTGGGGCTGACCGCAAAGAGCGAAAAACAACCGTGCAAAGAGGAGCAGGAGGGAGTTGAGGGTGGAAAAATCGATTCGTATACCGTTACCGCATTTGATCGTTAATTGTTCACTGATTGGTCCAATTTCCTCTCTCTCTCTCTCTCTCTCTTTCTCTCTCTCCACCTCTGACGGGGCCCCCGAATATTTGTTTTGCAAAGTATATTCGGAACGGCACCCTTTTCACTATACGGTCGAATCCTGCAGCACACTGACCGCTCGTTTTAGGTACCCAATATACGTTCAGAGTGTGGGAAACTTTGTGGGAATGTTTACTCCGATTTAACGCACAAAATTTTACAAAGTTGTGGTAGTGGTGGACACAGCAGAGCATATTTACTCCTCAGTTTTCGAGGGCAGGGAATTACTCTCGTAATCTCTACCGTCGAGGTTTTAGTCAAACGAGAGATACGGGGGTAGGGGGTAGGGGGTAGGGGATATATCTACCACGGTGGTGTACGTGAAAATGAAGAGGGGGCAACAAATTAGGACGCAGTTTACGCGCGTACCAAAAGCTAATGGGGTGAAATGAGCGGTCCAAAAAAGAAAGACTTTTTTTCAAGAAAGATCAAAATTCAAATACATGAAACAACAAAAATTAGACAAAGAAAATTATGCTCGACTATTTCACTTTTTGCTTATTCCACCCTCATCCAACATTTTTCGAAAATTGAGTAAATTTCTGTATTTTCAATATTCCTATCTTGGTGATTATTGTGAAGATGTGACCATGAGAAGTAAGAAGCATTCATGAGCTACAAATCGTAGATTTACGCGAAGATTACAGAATGCTATTGATCGATTTAATCGAGAAACTTAAAATATCAATTGCCTGATTATATCAGAACGTTGAACATTTTCTTTCAATGCTTACGAAATTGGCAATGCTGTTCAAATTCGAAAACTTGAAAACTTTGATATTCAATTTCTGCAAAAGATCTAAGTGTGAAAAGAAAAGTCCTAGTGTAAAGATTAGAAATAAACAAAATGAACGGGTGTTCATTCGTACGATATACCTATATGGTGATAATTTTGCTTGGAAATATGTTATATCACCTCGACCACGCCTGCAGAAATTCTTGAACTACCGTTTCGCCGAGCACCAGCTTCGCTGCGGTTTTGCGGTCTTGTTGATTTTTTTTTTTTTTCAGAATTTTTCTTTTTTTATTCTAAACTCATGGCAGTTGGGGTCAACGGGTTTCTCCTAGTCACGAGCTCGGGTCATGGCGTCTCGGCTGTGCCCAGGGTAAGCAGGGCAGGCAGGTGCTGAGTTATGGGAAGCCAAGATTCGATAAGGTACGCCCTCCTGTTCTACCATCGTCTGTTAGAAAGCAGCAAGGAAGTAGGGAAAAAGTTCGCGGGTGAGAAGGATCGCAGACTTTGCACTTTATTCAAAATATCATTTTTCACGTCACTGTGATTTCTATACTTCGAGGAAGAAAATTGGCGAGAAAGTAGGTATTCGACGAAATTGAAAATGCAAATGTTCGATAAAAAAAAAAAAAAATCCGTACGTATGTAACGACCGTAAAATACATACGGCATGGATACGGCGGTAAAATGAAAAAAAAAAAAAAAAAAAAAAAAAAAAACTGAAAGAGAAATAAGAAATTGTAACTTATATTATATCATCCGGGGAGTTGAAATATACGGTTAAATCAGAGAAGAGATAAAATCGAAAATTTTTCAAAAATAAAATTCCAACCATCGGAGGTTACCGTCCTTCGTAATCTTCCCCTATATACTGAAGAATGAAAGTATCGCTACTTTCTAAGAAAATCTTCAATTCCCCCTACCCCATAGCACCTTGGTACCTTGTTGCCTTATTTTCCGAGTCAAGACCAGCCAGAAATCCATTTCGTTCGTAACACGTCTTAAAACGATGCTGGGGGCCCCCTGTGTAGCGATCTCTAAAATCGGACAGCCCTCGAAATTCGTTTGACAGCCTTCGATGCTTTACCTTTACTATACGAGTAGGTATATACGATATCGAGAATCTTGTAATGTCTTAGAGGCTGTTTTATACGAGACGCCACAGCTATACGAGAAAAAAGCATTATTTTGTAACAAGGTAGAGAGAAGGCGTCTCGAAAATCCAAAGACTAGATGTGGCGTGAATAAAATCGATTTTCACCTCTTCTTTATATTTCAGGATAAAAAGAAATAAATTGACGGTAACATTTGACCGCAGAATATCACAAATTCAGTTTTCCGTATATCGGCGTCAGCGAATTATTATATATGCGAAATGTCATGAGTGTCTGTGGGTGTACGTATATAATAGTAGCTGGTGGTATACGTAGTAGGTATACCTACATGTGATTGAAATTCCGTTTAGTTGAAGAAAAATTTGTTCCACATGCATACCCCTCGAGCTCTGTAGTAGTAGTCGTCGTCGTCGTCGTCGTTGTCGTCTATCCGCGATTTCGTTAATACCGTGAAATTCTGAGAGCACATAGTAGAGCGGCGTTATTTCCAGACGAACGCCTCTACTAATTGGAGAAAATGTCAGAGGCCGAAACTCTATCTGAACTTTATACAGGCGCGAAAACGAGCCGAAAATAACCAAGAGTTCTCGAGCGTTTCAGACTCAAAATTCAGCGGAGCTCCTAGTGTGGCAAAGTGGTAGAAACGACGGTCGCTTCTTTCACAAATACTATATATAGTCTGTATTCGTTCGTGAGTCAAAGGTAGTACGTCTAGCTTGTTAAATTACCGTAAATTCCCCATTTTGTCCAACGAAATTTCTCAGCCTCTCTGTACGCTTAGCACAAATTACGTCATTCAACGAAATAACGAAAATTACTGAAAGCCCACAGCAACGTTTATTCTCTTGATTTTTTTTTTTTTTTTTTTTTTTTTTTTTACAATTTCAAAAATTATTCAACGACTGTGTGAGAGATGAATGAACCGATGATATCGCGTCTCAAAATATGAGAGGTATTTGCATTTCGACGAGGCAATAGCTCATCGATGAATATCGCTCAGTGGTTGGACACAACAAGCTTCATTTCCGCCGGATCAAAGGATAAATTTTCATTGAAAAAATACAAAATATATGAACGAAAAAATATGACGCGATGATTTTTCGGAACCCATGTATTTTTTAATATGACAGAGAGGATTTTCATCCAAAAAGCTTCGCGCGAAATGAACTCTCTCGTATACGTACGCTCTTCATACCAATACCTACATAAGTACGCAGGTTTGCTCGTAGGTAATACACGCTCTTACTTCTATAAGCGTGCATTTATATTCAAGGAGAAGTTGAGGAGATTTTCGAGCTTTGTCATGGTCGGCTTAATAACCCCATTAGCTGGTACGAAGCAGTGACCTAATTTCCCTAACAAGAGATATACTACTTGATGGAACAATCAGAACAGGTACCTACGTCTACAAGAAACCTAGGACGTCGTGGTTGTGCTGAGGTTTGTCCAAATCTTGACTAGACCACCTCTTTGGCTTTTGGCTGCTTCTTCGCTTCGGGGTCACTAATTCACTCGGATTTCTCTGTGCTCCTTATTATTCGCTTATAATCGAGTTTGAGCGCCGTTATGTATACGTCCAAATATACGCGTATACATATATATTATATAATACAAAGAAAGCACAACTGTTCGAGGAGATCCTACACACACATGTCAAAGTAGCATTGGGCTTGCTATCTAGGATGGTGTGGCCAGTTGCCAAAATTTTCTTGCACACTTGAAAACTCGCTTGTAAAAAATATCCCGAGAGACTGGATTAGTAAGTCTATGTGACAGCATTACGATCGTCCAGATGTATACTTACATGAAAAATAAAATAAAGTGAAATTAAAAGGAAAAAAAAAAAAAAAAAAAACAACTGAAAAGAAAAGAAAAACTAGGAGAAAAAAAAAGACACACACACAAAGTCGTTCGCCTTATCAAGTAAATAACTAGGTATACGCGCGTGTCACGCGCAAGACGATTATGGCGAAGGTCTCGAGTGCCAGAAGGTTAACAAGTCCGGAGTCAATTTACAATGCAACTAAGGTTCACGTGAAAGTTACGTTCCCTTGAATCGCGAGTCAAAGATGTAGAGAAAAAACGATGAGATTATCATTTTTTATAAAATGAAATCGTATCCGCAGCTTCAACCCTTAATGACAAAAATGAGAAATCCCTGATTATGTTTTTGGATGTATGAATTGGCGTGTATGAGAGTTGATATTTACACAGACTTGCTACCCTTGAGAGTGAAATATAAGTAAGGAATAATAAAATTCGCTCATTTCACCCTTATCCAACATTTTCAGAAAATTTTGACTGATTTTGAAATCGGCATAATTCACAACGAAAACTGAGATATCTGTCTCGTATAGTTCCTCTCGTCTCTCGCAGCAGCACTAATTACATGATTAATATCTCATTCTCATTACATTTTAGGAAATACCTTGCGATGGAGAGAATGATGAAGTACATCCTGATGCTCGTCGTTGCTGTTGTATTCGCATTCATAGGAACGGCCGAGGCTGATTGTAAGCAAAAAGACTCTCAGGTAAGTATATGAATTATTATAATGAGTAAACTTTCCGTAATTTACATCAGGTTTACGCGAAAATTACAAAATGCTATACCTATTGATCGATTTAATCGAGCAACCCATTTTGTAAAACCATAGTCGCAATTTGTTGTTGGTCAAATTCGTTTACTTCAACCGAGAAAATATCAATTACCTATAATTATATCGTGGCGTTGAACATTTTCTTTCAGTGCGACTTTTTCTTCAAATGCTGTCCCGGCTTTAGATGTAAGAGTACGAGTATAGACGATGACTTTAGGGTGTGTGTGATGCAAGAATACTGAAAATCATCTGACAGCATTGTGCTAACGAGGGTTCATCGAAGCACAATGGATTTTGCTCAATATATTTCATTGTTCAAATTATTGTTGACATTTGTCGACTACATTGAGGACGTTTCCAAAGAAGATCATTTTTCTTACGATCATCTTGAAAATTTAAATATGTGGGTGTTTCTCCACTAACTGGAAATTCCGTGTCCCACGAAGATTTCACCCATAAAATGACTCGAATTGGATATTATTTCTTACTGATAGTAATGTTAAGAAGTTGTTTGATAGAGGCAATAGTCTAAAAATATTAAAATAAATCCATAAAAGGGAAAATTTTCACATCAACACCCCTAAAAAACAGTCCCCTGGGATGTCCCAGATGCAAAATCGAAATTATTTTGTGACGTGTAGTGAACAAGTAATAATATTTTTCAATACTACTCTAACAAAGTTGTCTACAGTAAAGGCATTTTACAATTTGCATGGTTATAATTTTTTAATCTACTTTTTTTACGCCGAAATTGTGAGCTAAAGTTTGTCCTTGATTTTTGCTAACAGTCCCCTGTCGCACAGAAAAAAAATTCTTTTAAATGGTGTGTGGCGTCCTCGTCACGATTTCTGCGTTAAATCGAATGTAACCGATGTAAAGTTCATAGCAAATGATGGATAGCGATTTAGCGCCATTTTATTCAGCCGTTTTTTCACGTTCAGTGCGATGCTTACGC
The DNA here is from genome assembly GCA_943736025.1 of Tenthredo mesomela. NCBI lineage: Eukaryota > Metazoa > Arthropoda > Insecta > Hymenoptera > Tenthredinidae > Tenthredo > Tenthredo mesomela. The sequence continues at coordinate 3,037,321 of OX031015.1, forward strand.
GTCTGGACCCCTAAGAAGAACAGTCCCCTGGCGAGGTTTTTTCTTTTAATAAATTATTTTATTCACCCTATCCAGCAAGATAACATCTAACGGCAGAAGTCATAAACTATTACTGCAAGTTGATTTGATGAAATATTGTTAATTTCGGCATAATTATGTGTTTTTGCCATATTTGTCAGTCCCCTGTCGCACAGTCCCCTGCCTGAAATATGCCAGTTTTTTCGGATTTTATTGTTAATAAGTTAATTTTATGAGATGTTGATGTCAGAATTTGGTTTTGTGACATGTTGATTTGATATAAAAAGAAATATTGTTTTTATTTGATTTCAATTTGATTATTTTTTCCAAACATGCGAAAAAAGTGGCGGGGACAATTTTGTGCAGTTTTTTTCCAATTAGTGGAGAAACACCCATGTATACTTAATGATGTTCTTCATATGTAGAAAAAGTTTCAATACTCCTTGCGGCACTAAATTTTTAGAATTTGATTGTTAAAATTTACATTTTTAACATACGAACCCTATACCGGCCTAGGTTGAAACGGATGTTTTGTCATATAACAATGGTAATTTTCTTACGAGTTTTTTGAAAAACTTGTAATCATCAACTGGAAATATGACAAATATTGTCCTGTAAAGAAAATTATAGTACCTAAGCGGTATTCGTTTTTTCATAAAATATGTTGAAAATGAGTTACTTTTGATAGTTTTCGACTTTCCTCACGTAATCTAGTGACTAAAAGATCGCGATTTGACAACGTCGCACTACGCGAGTATAGTTATATTATTTCTTTCATTTCTGCGCATGTGGGACAGGGCGAAAGAGTGCACTGCGCCTCAACTATTTGTTCATTGTATACATGTTATTTCACATAGGAGGATTTTCTGCAGGTTGAGCACCACTGCTCCTTGTGAACGTCCTTAAGGTGATTCAAATTAAAATAAAGCTTTGATTGAGTAACAGAGAGATTATTTTGTCACACCAAAACCCAAGTCGCATAATATGGTTTTTGATGCAGTGTGCGTAAAATGCCTATTTTACGTCCCTTTGACAGCATTACGATCGTCCAGATTTTTTACCGTTTAGAATTGTGAATCGATAATTTTCAATATCCATTTGCTACTCAGGTTCCTCGATGATCCCTAACTTCGAGGAAATCTTTTTCAATCTGGTTGACGTCTTTGCAACAGCATTCGCGTCGTGCCAACGTAATCAAGCGTTCTCTTTGTCGTCGTTCACCTCGTCTATTTGCATATCGCTGTCATCTTCACTGGCAGTTCAACCTCCACAGACCTCTCTACCTCGTTGTCGGCGCCACGAAATTGCACATCGTCGTATACTTGTTAGTTGTAGTCTTCATTCCTTATTTCCTCTTTAGATTGCGTAAGTATGAATTATATTATATCGTAACGAAATTTCATCGCCATAATCGGGTTACAGGTAGGTATACATAGTATCTATATATTATAGTATATGTACATAAATTATGCATTAAGAATGAAAAAAAAGAAAGTCATTCAATCGCAGAGAAATCAGTCGCTACTTCAAAGTATTAATTATTCGATTCGATTCGATCCGATGAAATCACGTTTAACTTAACAACATCATTCTATTCTAGTCAATTCCACTAATTTTTATTTCCCGACTGATTAGTGGATTCGATTAGATCAATAAGACATTCGGTTAATCGGATGGTTTGATCACCGCGGATTTCAGTCTGATTGAAATCAAATCAATCGATTCTTTCCGATATAAATTTTTCTGTCACCCAAGACCCAAATTCTAACTTTTCAATAATTCTGTATTTGGTGTTCGGATGAAGAATGGTTCTCTTGATCTCTCTGTACCTTCGATATCTTACCTGGTAACCCGAATAAAGTTGGCGAGCGAAATACGCGGCCATAAGAACTAAGGAGTCACGTCGAGCTCACGTCTTGGTTGAAGATAAAGTGAGAAAGAGAAAAGCTTCTCTTTTTCTCTTCTTCTCTTCTTCTCTTCACTACTCTCATCTCCCTCTACCTATGGTCGTTCAAAGTTCAAAGTCACGCTCGAGATCCAATCGATCGTTCTTTCGTTACCTCTTCCGTTCCTCACGGAGATGAAACTTCTACCAAGAAAGCCTCATGGCTTGGATATACCTTTTGATTATAATCATCTTCCACCGGATGATGTAGGTGTATGGTTGCACCAGGCTATAGGTACCTACCGCTATCAGAGAATGAAAATATACAACAAAAGATAGAGACGTGACGTGACGTGCGGAAGACGAGCAAATGCTATATTCTACAGCTAACTAAACTGTATCCTTTCCTCCACTTATTTATTCTTCTCCTACTATACTTCTCATTTTCCTTTTCCTATCAACTCCGAATCGCAAAGATGAAGAATCTGCAAATTATCATGAAGATGATGAGCCGAGTGAAATTACAGCCCGTCGTTACATCCGTATTGATACATCATCATATAGTGGGATGAACAGATCTGTATAGAAAACGAAAATCGTTAATCGCAGGGTCTTAAAACCGTCAAAATTATACACGCCTATGGTATGGAAGCAGTGAAACCGACATGAGCTTCCGTTATCATCTGTGAAGGTTGAATTATCTCATAATAATTTAAACTCCGAACGTCTTAATGGTTTAGCGAACGACGAAGAGAAGGTATCGTTGCAGTAGATGTATAGGGCATCAGGGAATAAAGGCAAGGCAAGGCAAGGTAAGGTAAGGTAAGGTGTAATGCCGAGCATGGGGCGAGCATCAGGTGATCTTTAACCGTGGTTGTAAATCTTAACAAATTTATATTTCCCAAGTTTGACTTTACGACGGAGTAATAACTGGGGACGGCAGGTAGGTACCTATCCTACTACTCTATATCGATTCGGGATAGGGTCCTTTCAAAGTTCTTCACCCGGACGGAGACGGAGATGAAAACGACCCTTTCTTGACACGGTTACCTTTCCCTCCCCTCCTTCTTCTTCTTCTTCTTCTTCTTCTTCTTCTTCTTCTTCTTCTTCTTCTTCTTCGTCTTCTTATCAAGAGTCATCATAATTCTCCCTAACCAAAACCCGGTTCTATTAGCTTTCTGCGAAATATTTTAGTAGCCCAGAGTGCTGCTCTTCTTGAGGTCGCCTTTAACTCCCTAGCATGGCAGGAGCGTGCTTGCTGTGGAATACCTAACTAAACTAAACCAAACTAAACTGAACCGAACCGCGGTCGATTCGGACAAGCGACATGACACTAAATTCTCGAGGAAACTAGATACTGTTGGCTTTTGCCTGTCGGCTCTTTACCTACTACTAGTTTCTATTGATTTACCGTTCGTTATAACGTATGTACAGATTTATTGCAATACTAACGCCAGACATTTGTACGCGCGATTCTCCTCTTCTCTCCTTTCCTCTCCTCTCCTCTCTTCTCTTCTCTTCTCTTCTCTTCTCTTCTCTTCTATTCTATCACGACACGACCAACGGTATCATCGTTTAAAAGAAACAAAACGTAGACTCAGCAGAGTCGGTCTCGCGAGTCTCATGCAATCGAAGAAGTATAAATCAACCGCAGAAACGCACCGTGTAGAATGCGATCTATTTCATACTGTCGTTCATACCCTTTAATGGAATTTAGCACCACCGCGATTTTTCACATTCAAAAGTAAGAAGATTTCATCTAATCCTTTCACTATTTCAATACAATTATTATACGGAAGAGAAATTTTACTTGGGGTAATAAAAAATGAAAATCTTTATACGGCACTGAGATTCTGTTATAGTATAAAATGATCTCTGATCTGCCCAGCTACAGATATAAACGCGGTTATACGTGTGCGAGAAGGCCAACTGCCAAGGGAGAAAAAGTTACGGCTTGGAATTTTATAATTAGGGATGTTATCTCTGACTATAGCTACGGTGCGTTCAAACTAACAATAAAGTTGGTGACTCGTTTTCTGAATTAAAGTATAGGTATATATGAAAAACTGTTCAAATTTTACGAGAAATATTTCGCTCAAAGCTTGTTTTGGATTTCTTCTAAGGCAGCTCTTCTCGTGGATTGAGATCAAAAGATTTTGCAGGTCCTTTGGAGTCTAGCTCTGGGGTCATTTTTTTTTCCAAAGGATTACGCGTTGTTTTAGTATATAATCAAGCGAATAATATATTCACTTTGACGAAGTAACAAAATCTGTTTTTTTTTTCATCTCCTTCTTTCTCTCCCTTTCACAGGAGATGGAAATAATTTTTTTAAAACAGTTCTCGTCTTCCAAAATTCTGAATGATGTGAAAAAAGTGAGGGCGAAAGGATGAAAGAAAGTGAGCAGCAGGCACGTATTATAGATATGGTATACGAAAAGGTGATGTGGGTATAATATAGCGTATATAAACCGTAAAGCGTGCGCTTGTCGTTCCGAGGAATCTTTAAACTTTTTAACGAGCGTGAGCACTGCGTAGAAATTGATAAGCCGCGAAAAGGGAGGCGCTTTTTTTTTCTTTTCTTTTTTTTTTGTTCATTTTTCTGTTTTTTTCTCCTCCTTTTTTTTTAACACGAAAAGAGAGACCCATACGAAGCCTTTTAGTGTAAAACACCGAGCCGTTTCAAATTTTTAGTGAAACATCGAATTGAACGATTTCACCAAATTCTCTCTACCCACGCGCGGCGGCGCGAACCAGCTAAATGTTTTGAATAATTCAGTTTTGAATCTACGAAGATCTTTCGAACGTCTCGCTACACCGGCTCGACAACATCATCATCAGCTAGCACGGGTCATCCAATTTAAATTTATTTTTAAACTCGAGTATCAAAGACAATGCGACATGACGTAAGCTCCTTAAAGCACTTGCCGAGTACCGAGGAGCCGCTACAACGCCCACAGCAACGATAATTCCCACTAATTGCCACTGCTATTATATGATCTTAAAGTTCAGCGAGCTATTTACGGACCGACTTAATTACCCTCACCAAGGAGAATCGCGATAGTAGGGTATAATTCCCGTTATTATATTCCTCGCCTTTTTCTTAATCTGGACGTAAAACAAATAAAAGAAAAAAACTGATTTTGGTTGAAAACAAAAAAAAAAAAAAAAAAACAAAAAAAAAAACCTAATACGATTCTCAGGCCTGAAATCACGCGAACCAGCAGCTCTTCAAGGGACATTCAATTAGTAAAAAGGACACATAATTTTCGAGCAACGAGACACACCCGGTTTTCCACACTAGCGGAGCGTATGCACTCGACTAATGAAATTATATGGGTGCCTGAAACAACGAAATTATAGTTAGCCCTTGACCAACGGAACAGGTGCTGTGATAATATACCACCTTGCTTTTCCAACACAACTAGGCTTCCTCTCCTCGCGGCTCCTTCCTATCAACACTAATAATATTATTACCTGATTTCCCTAGCGCCCTTTAACGAAGTAGGGACCGAAATTAGAGAAATTGCTTTTTTCTAATAAATTATAAGTCCTGAACGTGCGATTATCGATATTTCATTCAATGAGGGAATAATATAGCTGCTGTATAAATGCACTCCCTAGGTGGACCCGCGGTAGTGAAAAGATTACGCAAATGCAGTATACGGGGCATTCCGTGTCACTTCAACCGCTAACAAAAAAATAAATAAATAAAAAATCTTCACATAATGATAAGAAATCGGGCTATACAATACGAACAAGTTTACGAGATTTCCAAATTTAAAAAAAAATTTTTAGGACGGTGATGATATCGAGCATCGTTTCTTTGAAAAATAAAAATTTTATACATATACTTCTGTCCTAAAATATGCACTCAGAAACAGGTCTTGTTGACACAACCAAAATTTGGTTATTATATGCACAATCACATTTTTTGTTCAGTCAATCAGATTTTTTGTTCAGTCAACCAAAAATTTCGTTCGGATAACCAAAATTTTGTTGGGACAACCAAGATTTTGGCTATTCCAACAAAATTTTTGGTTGACTGAACAAAAAATGTGATTGTGCATATAATAACACAAATTTTGGTTGTGTCAACAAGACCTTTTTCTGAGTGTGGGTCAGAATTACTTAGTTAAATCTAAATAGATTTTATCCTTGCAAGCCTTGATGAAAACCCGCAGATTTTCGTTTCTTTAACATTCTCGTTACGATTAACCGTTTCCGAGATATCACTGGGGGTTTTTTTTTTTTCTTTCTTTTTTCCAGTGGCTTAAGTGACGCGGAATGCCCCATATATATATATATATATATATATATGTAAATCTCACGTAGATAGAGATGTGCTGCGGAGCTAGAAACTCGCTAGTTAATTGAAAGACACTATAATCTCTTTCCCGTTAGAACAAATAATAATAATAATATTGTTGATAATGAATATAATAATAATAATTAGAGTGCCAGAGAGTGGTAGACGTGGCCTGAACGCGTCCCATTAAAAAGCTTTACACCGCAGAACCTCGAGTCTAATTAATTTACGCTTCACTGCTAAAATTAAAAGGGATGTCAAATAAATATGAGAAAACTGGTGACCGCTATGAGCTAATCTCAAAGTATGGAGTAAAAAGTAAACTTGGTTTTGCTATGCGGTTAAAAAGAGAGACTCTATTTTCGCTGTTTCACTTCCTCATATAATATCTGCGATGGTAACGTTATTAAAAAAATATCATTTCAAACGATTTTTATTGCATATTTTCAAGCCAGGACTCGAAGAATAATGGAATTCTCTTATTTTATTTGTGGTACTTTTCCTTCATCTGGTACAATCGATTTATCGTCTTTTTCTCTTGAGGTAAGTATCGTATCGATGGTGCGAGACTGACTAACACTGGCAGCACTCTAGTAGCTAAATCCGATATTAAATATTACCGAAGTCTCAAGGGAGAAGATGGTATAATGGTAAAACTTTTATAATACCATTACACTTGTATTATGTGGGAGAAAAATCTATATCCGAGTTTTAACAATCTTTGAAATCGCGGGTTTAGATACGCGGGCTCACTCGGATTGGGTTAATTTAATAGTCGTTAAAAAACACTCTGCACTGACGATGATTTAATCTCCATTAACCGTGACGTGATCAACCCTGCCGCTTTGCTCGTCCATAGGAAACGAGATTTTCCCCAAATTTTAATCCGGCTTTCGCGTTCGTATATACGCGAATTCAAAGCCCGAATCAAAGAGTGTAGAAACACGTGGATACTGCAGACAAGCAAACCGAGTTACTTATGGATTAACTCGTATTCATGTTGCTGAAAAATTGCCAGGAATCAAACGGATTCACTTCACTTAGCTAATCCGCCTCACAGGGTCGAGATAATTAAATGAGAAATTCATCGGTAAAAATCTCTCCGGTTGTAAGCCAAAGGTTAGACCAAGGGTTGAAAACATCATGGAAGAAATTTCAACCCATTTTATTTGATCTTTCGTTCGCGAAACTTTAACGAGAAGATTTTTTTAATTCATTTCTCGTTTGGGAAATGAATGAGAAAAAAATTTCAACGAACAATTCCGAAATAAGAAATTAGGCATTCGAGGAGAATCGAAAGTATTCTGAATTTGATCGTGAGTAACGTTTGGGTAGTCAGAGGTAAGGAATTCTCGAGCAGAACCCTCGTGCCTTGTGTATTACTGATGGCTCGCCAGTAGGCTGCTAAATACCCATTAGTTATGGGTACGTAAGTCCTGGGCTATTACGAAGGCTGGGGAATTTACTCGGGCTTAAGGTGAATTTTCTACTCTGTTCCTTCGACTATTATACGGATGGTAAGGAAATTTAATAGAGGAAAAACCGTCCTGGCATTCGCCGCACATCCTTTACAGATATCAAGCCGAGCACCACCTCGGAGGCGTTCTTCCTTTTTCCATATATTCGTTTTTTCTTTCTTCGTACCTACTTCGTATACCTACACCTAACCGTACGGCAGAGTATTCGGGTCTTTATTAAAATTACCGTTTGCAGTTCACCCCTTCGGTGTAAACTTTTTTCCCCTAAGATTCGAGGGTGGAGATAAAAAAGGAATAAAATATGAAATATTATAAAAGATGAAAAATGATAAATGATAAATGAAAATCGCGAAAAACAGAAAATAAACAAAATTTATACTCCTTTGAAGCTATTCTCAAACGAGTCGAAAACGTTGAAATTTATGCACTTTGCTGAAATACAGATATATATATTATCAGGTAAAAAGTTAAAATTTAGGCCAAAGTTCACTGGGTTATGGATAATTATCATACTTTTGTAAAAAAAAACGAGGATATTTGTATTCAGAGTCGATTTATGAACGAGTCTACGCAATGTCAGCTACCCAACAACCTTACAAGCTATACCACTGCAGAACCTAATAATAAGAATAAGAAAACTTTCCGGTTAAGATCCCATAGAAAGTTTTTCCACTTTTTAAACGATAAACTTTTAACCTGATACGCGTAGTACTTGTTCAATTTTCAGCCTATCTAATTGCTCTTCAAGTTGTATTGTGGTTACTTGAGGTAAGAGCTACTAAACTTCTTTCTCACTCTCAGGCTGAAAACTCGTATAACTTATCACCCCAATAACAGCCGATATGCTTCATTGAATTAAAGTCAAATTTCTGATCTCAAAATATCTCGATTCATTTTAAATTTCAGCAATTATTCTTAGAGAAATGAATTTTTGATTTAAAGAAGAACAACTCTATGAGTTTAAAATAAATTTAATTTATACTGACTCTTGATCTAATTTTTATTCCTATAAGATCTACATAATATTAGTAATTAGCAAAACCACCCAAGATTTCGAGACAGCTACTCGAGTCAGTATAGTCGAAATCTTGACGTTAATTTTAAGATGTAACTAACGGTATGCCCATGAGTGTAAATTAATTAAAGTTGCTAAACAAGTATCGTGATTCGATGCTCTCGTATATATATTCTCCGAACTTTACCACAGCTTTGGAAAATATCCAACGTATAGATGGTGTAATAATAATATACCTATATGAGGTAAGGTACGCTGTAAGTAGAAGCCCATAAATTCTGTCATAAAATAGTCTAGCCACGGTTAAAACGATCAGCAAATAGTTTCAAGTATCGTACCTACGTAACGGTGGTATAAATGGAAATAAAGGATCTTACGCTTATACGCCTTAGATCACACGCTTCACTTCCGAGAACAAGATCCTTAAAGCAATGGTCACATCCTATAGGACCTAGGCGATACTTTACGTTAGGTGTGTATACCTGGATATAGAAAAGGTGGATTTTTTAACGCGAATTTCTTACCCCGAAATATATTGTCCCACAAAAAATGATTTGGATTCCTCAAATTTGATTTCCTTTGACTGTGATCGATTTTAGTCGAAGCAGCTATCCGAGACGTTGCAGTTAGCGAAAGATATGAAAAATGTGATCGTTGGGTCGTGAAATTAGAGGATGCAATTTAGTTGTATGAATTGTATGAATGCGGGGAGTGTAAACGCTCAAAGTTAAGTTTTTCCGAGTTTCATCGTATACCGTTAGCGAGCTAGCGAGAAAGCAAGGAGTGTGGATAAGGGGTACTCGTTTGTCATGATACTTTGAGTGAAAAAGAAAAGAATATAATAGGAGGTAAAAGTTTATTTTTCACTTTTCTCTCGTATTCTCCCTTGGGGTAAACGCCCCTTTTTACAATTGTCTCAAGAATAATAAATCACCCGGCACAGTATATCAAGAGAGAGTCTTGCTCCGAGGCACAGGACAGCAGCTCGTTCGCGTCTGGCTATTTAAATACAGATCGACTTTTGGTATTCAACTTTTTCATATTATCTCCCTAGTTTCTTTCTCCCGCCCTTGACTCTTGAAAAAAAACACAAAAAAATAAGTAAAAAAAAAAAAAAACAAAAAAAACAAGAAAACCATTTGAGAAACCGAAAAATAAAGAAAAGAATAATAAAATCAAGTCGGAAAAAAGTCAGACAGATATACAAACGCGTAGGGGGATCCCGTCGAGGATGCCTAAGGCTCTTTGCCGACATGTGATTGCGACCGACCGACGCGGGTGAGGAAGCGGAGGCTAATTAATGCAAGAATTAACCTCCCGGGTTAATGATAAACGCTAACGACTAATCACCAGTCACCAGTGGCTGACCGCTTGCCCGATACGATTCTAAGAGACCCGCCATTCATTAGCTTATCCTCTGCAGTCCTTCTCGCTTCTCGCTTCTCGGTTTTTTTATACTTATGCCTTTTGTCAACTAAGGCTGAGTAAAGCAAGGTCGGGCTTAACTGCGTATAAGACTTATTCGAAATTGAATGTTCGTTAATAAGTGATGGACGAATAGCCCTTCGGAGAGTGAAGATTAAATTTTTTCTTTTACTTTATAGAACTTTTCTTAACTTTTCTTTTGAATTAAGTTAAATCTTGGTAACGTTCAGATCTGATCGACGAGGCTGAACGAAAAGTGGTTTTCAGACTAGGGAATATTACTACGCTTTTTCATTACTTTCAAAATTCTGAGACAAATTTTAGCGAAAAATTATTAACAGGATTCTAAATTAACGTTATTTCATACTGCGAATACCTCAATTAACTCCTACTTGTCAAGCGAATCTACATAAGTATCTTTCAGTAATTTCAGGGAACTCAGTCTGGCCTTCCAATTAACTCTGTAGATTCCTTCCGACAAATTGGAAGAATTTCACCTCGATTTTACTGGCTGTTAATTTCAGCCTAGAAAAAGTGTTTTGCAGGTTAGCGAAAACCAATTATTTAACAGTTTTACAGTAAAAATAGGGCCTATCGGTTAGTCAGGTTAGTGGTTGCATTTTCTACACGCAACCACTTCGGTACTCGCTGGTGCATGAACGCTTGCACTTTGGCTTCAAGATTTATGATGATTTTAAGCAAAGCACGAGCTTATGTAATTGTGCTGAAATTTTGACGTAATATGTAAATATCGTATAGTAGCATCATCTCGTATATTGATATTTGAATAATTTGATGAAAGTGCAGCATAAAATCGATGTGTACCTATATGTGTAAAATTTTTGAACGATGGTAAGGCCGCAGCATGGACGGGTAGTAGGATTAACTTGGAAACTATTTTCGGAAGACCCGGTCGAAAGTGAACGTTTAGACGACCATTTATCACGGTTCAATAAAAGATCTATATACACATGCCCTGCACAGAGGAATATTTAGGTACGTAGATTGATGATAAATTTATATATACATACATATATGAAGCTTTTAAAGTATTTGGGCCAACGAAAGAAGGATCTATAATTCACAGGATTGTGTATGTGTATACATATAGTACATATAGTTATTTAGTGAGTGAGTATAAGGTGTGGTACCCACTGGCTGAGTTCACCCAGTTCCTCCGTGATATATATCTATAGGAGGAAAAAGTTTTTTCATCCTTAGCAAGTCGTACATACGTATAGCAGGTATAGATCGTTAATCCATCCTTGCGAAGACGGATATAGAGTAAGACATATATATATTATGTATATTATGTACGTAGGTATCACGTGAAACTGACTCGAACCGTTAAAGTACCGGAAGTTTACTCGGAGGCATATGATGGTACAACATTTCCTTGAGACGATTCACATTACATTTGCCTCCTCATCTTCACGCCTGAACTCTATAAGAGAAAGAAAAATGGGATGGCGGAAGTGAGATTGAAATAGAAATACCGGAAAGGAATTGAAGCATTTTTATTCCTACTTTGGAGATACGAGGTATATGTATAGTAGAAAGGTTCGCGAAGTTTACTTTCTTCAAAATCTCTAAAGAAATTATGCATTCAACGACTGGGAAGTCGCTCTAGCAGCTCCTACTGCATCCAACGGCCGAAAACATTTAGGTACCTAATTAGCGACGTCTCTTTCACTTACGAAACTCTTCCTTTCATGCTAGACGAGAGACAGATAGATGAAAAATGAAGAACTGTTAACCGCAGTCATTGTCAGTAACGAGATGAAGCTGTGAACTCAGGACTGAACTAACCATATACTAGGTACCTACTTCAAAGTCGAGAGGAAGTTGAACGTTATTTGCAAGGATCAAATTTGCGGTCTGGTATAAAAAGTAAAATCACGATCCTGGAACGTGGAAAATTCTGTTTTCCCATAGAGTGAAAGGTTTCGCCACGTTTGCTAGCGATCCACAAGTAGGTAGCTGAGGTAATTAATTTCTTTTATACGGGGTGGGTGCCGCACCGCGAGAGCTGAAGAATGAGCAATATTACAAACTCGCGAGGCAGACAGGCAGGCAAGCAGGCAAGCAGGCAGACAGGCAAGGCAAGGTAGGGCAGGGGTTGCGCAGCAGCGAAAGTCTTTAGAAAAGCGAGCAGGAAATCGTGGTAGTTTCATGAAAAGGCAGCCGGTTGTAATAAAATGGGTTTCTGAGCTCGTTGCAGCAACATCCTCGGTGAAAAAGGAAACAAGTTAGAAGGAGGGTCGCGCGGATAACGCGAGGCACGCGCTTGACCCCAATTTGTTGACGTTGCTTTCACAAAATGACGACATATGAGCAGACGAGGATATGTGTTCTCTGTCTGGTTTTCCCCATATTATTCCCTCATATTTTTTATCTTCTGTTCACCTCGCCGTTTCAAATTTCCCAAATTATTAGATTTATCATTGCGGAATGATCAGGGGGCGAAGGACGTACGGTTACACGAGATAACGTGCGCACCTTACCATACCTATACATATCGTGGTAGGTATACCTACTTGTGAAAACGGTACGACAAGGGTGGCATAAAACACCCCAGAGTCTCCATAAAACAGACTTGGCTATTCCTCGCTGAATAAAAATTGGAACGTTCTTAGAAGTGCATATTTGCACTCGAGAAAGGCGTGACTATGAGTCGCTCTGGTAAAATATCATATAAGTGGACGTGGCGATAGAAGTGAAAAGTGAATTAAGGCCCGCTAACATTTGATCTATGGTTTATATAATACCCGTAAAGTCCGGTGCAGCTGGTTTCTCAACAAATAGACAAACTCATCGACCCCCCCAGAGAAAAATAGCATTTTGCGAATCGTCGCCTCCTCCCTCGCCTAGGTTAAATCTTATACGACTGCATTATGCAACGAGTTTCAAGCTGCAAACTGCAAGCCGCGACTTCTTTCACCCTGCAGAATCTCAAGCCACCTGTTTCTGGTTCTTCACTCCTTAAACGTTGGAACAATTTTCACTAAAGATCAAACGAAACCTTTCTTCTTACTCTTATTTCAAAGGCAAGTAATATTAAATGCAAGCCTATACGTTTAGAGGAAGATAAAAGCTCTCCTCTCCTCTTCTCTTCTCTTCTGCTTCTTCTTTTTTTCTATCTTTTTGTTTAAGGGTGGAAAGAAACATCAAATTACAACTCTTTACCGCGGGGAGAAACAGCCGGAAAGGATAACGGGCCAAGTTTGTTTGGCTTTAGCCTGGACCACGAACACGTTTCTTTGATGCTGGTTGGCCGTCGACCGTATGTCCTCATGTTCTTTGTATTCGCACACCCTTTCCACGCCCTTTTACATCCTTTATACAGCATTACTTGTCCGCGAATATGTATATAGAGTAAAGCGGAAAAGTTTGCCGGAGAAAGAGAAGAGACGGAGTCGTCCCTCGAGGAGAAAATCCAATCTTTCTCACGGGACTACGTCGTCTCCTCTGACGGTGGCTAACCATAAAATGGAACGTTTCGCTCTTATTCAATCAGTGTGTAACGAGTAGCGAAGCTTTTAGCTCCTTGGGTAAGTGTACTTTGACAACACTTCGTTTCTATTGAAAAATCTTCTCAAATAAATTGTACATAAATACCCATCGTACGGCGTAAGTAATTACCCGAAGGCTAAGACTCCACGTCATTCTTACGTCGAATCTTAACAACACGAAGTGTCCAAGATGAGGAAAAACATCCCTGACATGCGGAAGAGTGAGAAAAGGCAATCTTGTACCGTCGATACATCGCGGATCCACGCACAACCACCATATTTTTTCCCTTTATCTTTACGGCCATTGTGTGTCTTGCAACATCTGCCCTAGCTGAATCTCCGGGCGTACTTTACCTCTTGTTCAGACCGTAGATCAAGGCCGTCGTACCTACTGAGACTGCGGAGCAGGTTACGAGCTTGTACGAAAAGAGGAAGATGAAGAAGAAGAGGACAGGGAAAAGGAAGAAGAAGATCAAGAGGAAGAGGAAGAGGAAGAGGAGGGTGAGGTTGGAGGTGGCGGGTCACAGCGTGGAAATAAAATTCTATATTACGTGAACGAGGCTTGTAAAGATCGACCCCACGCCTTTCATTGTTCGGGTGTCCAACGCGTGTTTCATGCTCGTAGATGTTCTTCGATTTATTCATTGGGACGGCGCGGCGAAGACGCGTGAAATATCGCATGGCTTTGGCCTTGAATGGAGACTTCCGAGAACGACGATACTTACCATAGCCGATAGGTATATAGAGTTTTACCCTCGATGCCCTATACCCGTATTTCCGCCTTCTGTGACACCGTTCCAAACTACTACGCGGATATGGCGAACGGATATCTCATATACCTAGCAGCAAATCACCCACGGAAACTAGAACTGAAGAGGTAAATATTTCAGCTCCGAATCGCTTCCACTAAACTACCAGCTCTTATCCGAGGAAAGGGGGACAAAAAAGTAGGTATAAAAAATTTGCGAAATAAGAAGACGTAGATAGTCGCCGATGGACGGGGCAATATATTGCACAACTTTTTCGACAAACACAATACGACAGAAACTCAAGACACTCAAGTAGAAGAAAGATACCACCAGGATTCAAGAAAACTTTTCAAACTTACTTCAATCCACGGATCCTATGCAGATGATATTGCACCCCATACAATTGTACGCTGCAAGTTCACTCGTTGTTTCTTTTTCCTTTTTTTCCTTCTTTACTTTTTTTTTTTTTTTTTTTTTCGCGAAGTAATCATAGGCAGCATTTTCAGTGCACGAAGAAAGTGGTAGCTCGTCGTCTTCTCCATAATTATTTATAGTCATGATGGCGTTGTATGAGATTAAATGCCGATCAGAATCGAGACGTTGACTAAAAATCTGAAGAGGCAATGTTCGTTGTATAGATATTGAGAAAAGTGTCGGGAAAGTTTTCTGTCCAAAGTGGTTTTTGAATGGGTAATTTGAGAAGAGAAACGTAACGATTAAACTATACTGGCAAAAGCGTTACGAACGTCGTCTGTGTTTCCTGAAGCCGGATTCGCTGACATTTACTAGTGTCTCTCTACTATATACGCAGATAAAGAAACTGGGGTAGTGTAAGTGAGTAAGTAGTCGGACGTTGGTATACCTACACTTATACCCTGACTTTCGTATAAGAGAGTGCAACAAAATGGATAGTGCTTTGAGATAAGCTGCTATGGAGCGGCGTCTGCAGAAACATTAGCCGTTTTACTTACGACGTGTACAACGTTATCGCGCGAAACGCAAACTAAAACATCCCGAGTTTACTTACCAGGCATTGCACGGAGGCACGCGGCTCCAATTGCCTTGGTTACAAAAGACTACACCCTACACCTACACCCTCGTATATATAAGACTGAAAATACTAAGATAGAGTGATGGAGCCGGATAGATACAGTTTGACACGTTCTGAGCCCGTAAAGGGAACTGAGAAAGAAATAAAAAGAGCCGCGCACCGCTTTTCCGCGATATTGTACCGTGCGATAATGTTATAGCTAGGCTTGTGTGCTCACGCTTCCGTTAACAGCCGGAGGACAATCTCTCCTGTACACAATGCTGAGGGAATTTGTTTCCATTAGCAGTAGGATCAGGAAATGATCAGGTATCTTAAAGCTTTGAGATCTGCGATGAGTTTTTGAAGATTTTTGGTCGAAAAATTTATCGATGTAATTAAGTTTTCGGTTATCACAAACGTTTGAATTCTATTTTCGAATCGGTGGAGAGTTCAGGAATACTAGTTGTGCATCTCATGCTAGGAGTATTCCCTGAAGACGATCGCCGCAACGGTATACGGTATACGGTGAAGGAGAAGGAGAAGTTAATTTTGGTTTGTTAATTAGATCAGTTGAGCCGTGGAACGATATTTGTTGAAAGTGTATAATGTGGGGAACCACGATGTGCGAATATAGATGTTATACCTATGTATATAATCTCTATCTGTGCGAGAAAATTTTCAGCGTAAACTCCGTTTCCCAGTTATCGCGTTTTGTGTCTATACCTAGATTTTATACGTATATATTCAGGGGGGGTAGCCGTATAATATAACTCACAACTAAGTTTACGCGTATGTATATGTTATCTACCTACACAAATACTTTATACACGAGGATATATGTGGCTGGTATTAAATTGGTCTAACAGAGGCGTGAAGCGAATTGAAGTTTGAGAAGTTCTCTTCAATTTATAAACAGAGAGAGCAACTCGGCTGTTGGTTAGCTGCCACGAAAGCCATTTATAAAATATAGAGAAGCGTGATGCAATTGTGAAACTATCGTTAATTACCCTCGCTCTACCATACATATAGTAGGTATATAGGAATATATGTACGAAAACGTTGTCTAGACCATTGTCTTGTCAAAATAATGTTCACACAATTTTCGTCTAAAATTAATAATTGCCAGTATTGCGGGTATGAGGTAAACCACGATAAAACACAAATAGTAAAAATAAGTTCTGTTTTTAATTGCCATTGTATTATTCAGCAGACAACTGAGACGAGAAGGGGTAAGATAAGGAAGATATTTAATTAGATTTGAAAAGGGTACGTAGAGTGGTTGAGGGTTGTTGAGAAAGGGGGTAGGCGAAAAGTTTTAGTAAACTTGAAGCCGAATACATTTAACATTCATTTCAACGTTTGAAAGAGATTGATTCTCGCTTCATCAACATTGGATCAAGCCATTAGGGATAAAATGAATGAAGAGAAGTTCCGAAAGCTGTGGGGAGGTTTTGGGTATGCTTATGGATAAACCGAGGTGGCATGGCATGGCATCGGTATCGTAGGAGTTATAGTTGTCAGAGCTGCGAGGATAAGAGACGGTGAGAAGAAATTGTCAAAGCTTAGGATAAGAGGGAGAAAAATAAGTGAGAGGGAACGGATGGCGAGGAAGTTTATGAAAAATATTTCAAGCTAAATGTAGTGTGACAAATCGTACGTGCGGACGCTCTACGCTTTTATATAAATCTTCGTAATCTTTTTTTCCACCGACGAAGATTATTCTACAGACTTTCATACGATATGAGACGTACCTACGTACGTCAACGACGTGATTGCAGCCGTCACCCCATGTCTCAAAATCGAATTCAAATTTAATGTCACTCGAAGATTTCGATTCTTTGATAATATAAATTTTAGAAAAAACGAAGAAATAGGAAATGGCTAAAATAAATTCTGACTTCCTTACATCTGTAATCCTCATATCCCTCATCGCTTCAACCCCAAACGACGAAAATTACGTGGGAGTTTTCCGTTTCCCTTTCCCTTTATTGTTTGTCGTCGACAGTTTGACCGCGTTAACAAGCTTTGGGTGATAAATATTTCAGAGCAATTTATTTTGTGCCTATTTCGAATGAAACGAGTTTTTAATCAGATAGTATAACCGCGCGAGAACGACCGGACCCTCGAAAATATCTTTTTCGCCGAAATTAAGCGATGTGTAAAAATTCAAATGACATAACTTCAATGAGAAAATATTCCCAGCTTTATTCCTTGTTGCTGATTGAAAATCACGAGTCAAACATAACCGCGGATATTCAAAGACCAGTAGGAATAAAGAGGTGGAGATAAAAGTAACGAAATAAAATCAACAAAAGTTTAAATCTTGGCTGAATTACGCCGCAGTTAAATATATCTAGAAACACGAGATCTGCATACCTCTGGGTACCGCGAGTACTGACTATAAACAGGTCTGATAGCCGTACAAGACATTTATGCTTGGCAAGGTTCAGATTCCTTTTTATATAATTCCTAAATGCCACTCTGAACGGGCCCTTTGAGTCATGCTCAGTGTTCAGTACTCGGTGCTTATTGCGTACCTTACGTACCCAGACGATGAGAAACCGGTATTATACTCTCTGCAATCGGATATAACGAAATCATCTTTCGCGTAGGAGAGTAGGGTAAGCCAAGCGAGAACGAGACCCTTGTTTCCCCGTTGTTCGTGTAGAGTTGCTAATGGTTAATCCTCGTTTCGGCGTTAATCTTGCTTCCTTACTAGTTACTGAACAGCGATGAATCTCCAAACACTGATATTATCATCATCGCAGTACAGCGGGTATAAAGTTTTCGTCAAAATTAACAAACAAACAATATTTTTCTTACAAACCACGAGGAATCATCACGAATGAAAATAGACCATCTTTCGAGAATCGAGATTTGGTAGATTTACTCGAAAAACTAACTCTGGATTGTTAATCAACGTTAATAGTCTGCACTCGCGCTTAGTTCGTTTGAGGCACAATAAGAATCCGTATAACTTTGATCATACCTATGTGATGAAAAAATTTGCGTTAAAACGTTATTTCGCATCACAGTGTGATGTTTGAGACGCTAATAATCCGGTGTTCAAAGAATGTCCCTAATGAATAGATGTTACTTTTTCACTGCCTAAGAAGCTATCGAGGTAAAAAGAAGAATTTATCAAACTGCTAAGAACTTGGGAGTTTATAAGTACGTAGGTAAATTCGATGGAGCAAAGGAAGTCGATAAAATGAATTTCCGTAAATAGGGTCTCGATAAGAATGAACTATTTATTGTCTTCACATCCTGAAAAATGGACAGAGATTTTCAGATTCTCGAGGGTTTGGACTTTTGAAGTCTTGAGCTGTCTGCATTCCGACCTTCCGGAATTTTAATGTTCTAAACTCAAACATTTTGGAAAATTCGGAATCGTCTTAAACGAATTCGGAATTTTTACCGTTTTAAACGTGAAAAATTTGGAACTTCAACTCGACCCCAGTGGTTTGTCGAGTCTTGTGGTGAATTTATACCTACTTCGCTTGCACATGGTGCAGACGCAAGTGTTGAACTCTAACGTGTGATATTTTGCCAAATTGCGATTTGGTCTTTCGAATGCAGAGACCGCAGAAAGTAATATTTTTCTAATGCAAGTCGGTGTAAAGGTAGTGAATGCAGAAAGGTAGTTACGTGATTCTCATGAAACGATGCAATATTAGAACTCTGTGATGCCATGAGTTCAGAACTCTAAACTCCTTCGCGGACATTGAAAGCATCGTAAATTTCACGGAGCGGAAATGCGCTTGGTGGTAATAATCGTTTCGGGTCGTTCGCAGTCTTCGTATCCACGTACGACGAAGAACGGATATTAAATTCCTTGTATCTAGTATATAGGTACTAAAATTTTAACCGATTTAATTTTTGTTCATCTTTTATCAACTTCATATTAATCGAAAATTAAAAAAAAAAAAAGAAAAAAAAAAAAAACGAAAAAAAAAAAAAACACCGCCGCTGTTGCTTTATGTTAGCCGATAAAAAAATCCCAGTTTTAAAGCTCCAGGGGCGTAAAAAAGTGAAAAAAAAAAAAAATAATAATGGTAAAAATCACAGAAGCACTGAGATGAAAATAAAAATAAAAACATAACGAAAAATAAAGAGAGAGGAACAGATATTTCCAATCAAATATGGCCACTGTACTACAACCTGCAGGCATTATTTTAATCCATCATAATATTTGAGAGGTAAAATTCGGTTACAGCCACGCAGTACTTTGATATCTGTCGATATCGAACAGGGTAGAAGTTTGTGATGACGTATTGTCTACATGCGTACAACAGTGTGCCGGAAAAAATGAACAATACGGTGTTTTAGTGTCGACGATAAAAGAAGCGAATTTATATTCTAACGTAAATTTGATATTGTTGTGAATATAGTGAACGTACTGAATCCCTAGTTTCTGCAATCGCACATACATACATACATATATAAATTGGCATATCTATAAGGTGCGTGGGTATTATTTACACTCGGTTTGTCGACTTTTCAAGTGTTTCCCATTGATAACAACAGTCGGGTACTCGGTGCACCGCGAAATATATTTCTACGAGATATTTACTTGTTTTCTATACAATTGAGTAACGCTCAGATTTCTATACTCGCTAGAATTGAAAATTTACATTTTATTATTTTCCTTCCCTTATATGTTTCTACTCCGCAGCCTTACTATTGCTGCTACTGCTGCAACAGTGTCTATTTTTCCGAATGAAACCAACTCAACGATTCAGGGCTTCTCATA
This sequence comes from Tenthredo mesomela, assembly GCA_943736025.1. NCBI lineage: Eukaryota > Metazoa > Arthropoda > Insecta > Hymenoptera > Tenthredinidae > Tenthredo > Tenthredo mesomela. The sequence continues at coordinate 3,057,492 of OX031015.1, forward strand.
CCCAGGACGAGACTTTATGATATTTCCTCAAGCGAAAAATAATCAGAGCTAAAAAAAAACAAAAAAATAACAATAATAATTTGATAATTAAAATGTTGTTTTTTCATTTATTTTTGTACAGAGAGAGAGAGAGAGTATCACCGTTCAGATAAATAACAGCGATATGCGATCCGTAACTGATTAGTAATTGGTAAATTTCAGGGTAGGTATCGGTCGATTATATTTGATCGTCAATTAGTTATAAACATGATTATCTCTTCAGAAGTTTAAATCGAGTGACCTTGCCGGAACGGGAATCGAGTACCGTGGACGGGATCATGGTCTCTTCTCTTTGGAGGTGGACAGTCGTTTGGTGTACACGGTGTCCCGGGAGGTTTCATTACATGCCTGGTTTCCCAGGACAAACAGGACGCGCATTACGCTTGGCCGACCTCGACCTCCTCCTCTTTGCGCGTCCGTACCGTACCAACCTACCTACCTACCTACCAACCTCTACCATCGGACCTCTGACAAAACTGGACTAACCCCAGGGAGGTAGCGAAATGACATTACCGTTCCTTGTTCAACGGGGCAAAACAGTACCAGGTACTAAACATCGCTCATCAAGTGACAAGACAGGCGATTTTACATTCGAGTGAAAGAAGAAAGAACAAAAAAAAAAAAGAGATAATTAGTTTGTGGAAGGAGATACTACTCCACTTGTTAATTATATCCATTATCCATTATCGAAGAATAAATAATATTGTAAGATTTCATTGTCACGTAGAATATGGGTTGACTTTGTTCAGGATTTATTTCCGTACAACCAGCTGCGCTCCTCGAGGAAGCTTATCTCGACTTTCATTACCGAAATACGGGGGTCTCTCTTTGACAAACACACGTAGGCCTTGCCTTTGCTTTGCCATACCATACCATACCATGCCATGCCATGCCACAGCCATGACGCGAAAGACACTTTGTTCGGTTGGGATAACCGTGATCACTTAAGGCGGATGGCAGTAGCACCGTCGCGTCGCGTCGCGTCGTGGCGGTGGGGCAATCTTTTGTCAAAATACAGTGGCAGGTTATTCGCCCACGACTTGGCTCAATTCAAGGTGGTGGTTTGTATCCTGGTATAAGGTAGATAGCTAGGTAGCTGTGTAGCTGGTATCTACCAAGGAGGATGTTTCCTTCCTTCCTCACGTGAGAGAACAAACAAACGACCACGTCGTACAGTACCGTAACCGCAGAGCTAAGCGAAACTCGCCGCAAATATTTTGTCAAAAGATTTTCACGTGCCAAATTTTCTTACACCTCACCTCACCTCACCCCATCTCTACTCCCGCCATCCGTGGCATCAACCTTGTTCAAGAGAGAAGCTTTAGCGATGGTTCAAGAAGCGAAAAGAATAGAAAAGAAAAGAAAAGAAAAGAAGCGAATAGAATAGAGCCGCGGTTGAACAAATATTTTCACGGAGGATCATTGTTCCACGCAAAGCATCTGGTGTTACATTTGGGGTTGGTTTGAACTTCCGAATTTTAGAAGTAGCTAATATATATGTCGGACGGACAAAATTTCAAAGTTGAATGTTTAAGTAAAGTTTAAATTTCCCCTCAAAGTCTAGACAACCGCGATTTGAAAAACTTTGAAACAAATAGCATCAAAGATTCAAAATTCCGAAAGGTGTAAAGATCCGAAAAGCAAAACCTCCGAAATTTGAAATTTGAAATTCATGCAATGTATTCATTCAGTGTTTTATAACTCAGGCTTGTAGGTATTTATCGCATCGAAACCAATAAGTGGTCAAAATTTTTCTGATCTTTGGACTTTTTGTCTAAAATTTTGATCCTTGAATTTTGATCGTTTGAAATCGTTTCGACCCGACTCCGTTACTCTATATAATATAGTATAGTTAAACGTGTGTGTAAAAGTGTGTGAGAGAGAGAGAGAGAGAGAGAGAGAGAGAGAGAGAGAGAGAGCAAGAGAGCGAGAGAGCGAGGTGAAAGAAAAGAAGTCGACAAGACAAGGCTATAGTTCTGGCTACGACTCCCTTGTCAATTACCATTAATTGGACACCGAGACAACCCGGAAAGAACAAGTTCGACTCCACTTACAGTGTGGAGAAGAGATAAATGTTATAACGCATGAAGAGTATAGGTATAGTATATATGGAGAGTAAAGAATGAATAATCGAATAACAAAAAAGTACAAGGTATACAGAATGATGTGAAATAATTATCTCTTAGCGAGGTAATAACGCAAGTTATTATATATATATAGATATATTTATATACCTGTATATTAGACCGGTTCAAAAAAATCGACTATTCTTTTTCTTACAATTTTCGCATTGAAATACTTTCGGGGGGCTGAAAAAAGATGCCTGTTAAAAGCGGAGCTCTTAATATTAAGATTTAGAGGTCGCTCATCGCGGATTTCTATTTTCCATTTGAATAGCATAGGAAATTTTTTTTTTTTTTTTAATAATTTTGTAGCTCACAAACCAATGAACAAATCCAAATGACTCAAACATATTTTCATAGGAAATCGAACACTCTACAAAAAGCTTCTCTTATCATTTTTTGATAAATTGACTCCTTCCAAAGTTATTCAAGGTCAAATTTCGATTTATAGTTGAGATAATTATTTTTTTTTGTGATTTTTTTTCCACAATGATAGATACATTTTTTAGAGTGTTCAATCCCCTATCAAAATATGTAAGAGTCATTTGGATTCGTTCATTGGTTTGTGAGCTACGAAATTCTCAAGAAAAAAAAATAAAATTCCTATGCTATTTAAATGGAAAATAGAAATCCGCGATGAGCGACCTCTAAATCTTAATATTAAGAGCTCCGCTTTTAACAGGCATCTTTTCTCAGCCCCCCGAAAGTATTTCAATGCGAAAATTGAAAGAAAAAGAATAGTCGATTTTTTTGAACCGGTCTACTGTATATCTTTTATATGTTTGAATAAACCTCTATATACCGTATATAAGAACTCCCTTTAATACCACCCACGCTTTAATGACGAAGTCAGGAAACGAGTTCCTGTAATTCTAATCGTAAGCCGTGCCCAGGTCAGCGAGGCTGATACGATAGATAAAGAGAGTCTAACACGCGAGAAGTCTAGCGAAATCTATATACATATATATATGTATACCTAAGGTGGTTAAGTATATACCTGGGTATCGGGTGAGTGAGTAGTTTAGTAGTAGGCGTCGTCTTCGGTCCGTTAGCAAACTTATTTGTATTTCCAAGATGGTAAATACGGCCCTGAAACACGCCCGTCTGTCTGACTTCCTAGAATGAACACGCGAGAAGGAACTGGTTTTCCATTCAAGAGTCCGTCCTGCTCGAGAGAGGCCGAGGGTTCGAGAGATTTGCATATCCGCTGTCAACCCGTTGGACCAGCCAATAAACTGCAAGGTTATTCGCCCCTTGAGCAACCGCAAGGAATGAATGAAGAGATTTTTTTTTTTTCTCTCATTTATATACCGAGAAGTTTCGTGGACGAGAAACGCTAGGGGTACCAACCCGAAATTTTTGCTATTCCATAGGCGTAGGTCATACAGTAAACTGCAGCAGCAGTTTGGTAACTTACTAGATGTTTCTAGTAAAATCACTAGAGATCACTAGAAATCTAGTGATCATTGGTCACTAGATTTCTGGACTAGAAATCGAGTGACTAGATTTCCAGTGATTTCTAGTGATCTTACTAGAAACATCTAAACATCATGCTGCTGCAGTTTACTGTATGACCTACGCCTATGGAATAGCAAAAATTCGGGTTGGTACCCCTAGCGTTCCGCGTCCAAGAAACTTCTCGGTATATACCACATCTTTCTACTCTTGATATGCATATAGACGACGTATCTCTTGCACACGAGATATGTGAGATGAAATTGTTTCAAAAAAAAAAAATATCATCGTTCAATTTTTACCTCATTTGTGAATTTTATATGATACAATATAAGTTTTTCGTATACATACTATTATTTAGAGAATTTGAAGAGAAAACAATAAGTTTGATAACATGAAACCAAAATAAGAAGAAAATTGAAAGAGAGAGGATTCTATTGTCGTCAGGAATCGTACCGCATGCGATTTAAACTCCGCACGATTTCTTCTTTAAAAGGATTTCGTGATTCCGAAGGACGCTCAGCTCTCTTCGTATCATTCGCGTAGTATATAGATTGTAGAACACCGCTTCTGGACTCACCCTGCAGTTCCGTATACTACTACCTTCTTATTTTATTTTATCTGATATTTTCTGGATTTCGAATCCTCTGAAATAGATGGTCTCATATTTACTCTCATAGTTGCGATTCTCGGTTTTCACTGCAGCCGCGGAAACATCCCATCGAGCTCTATTCCAAAGTTATACGAGTTCCTTTGAATTTCCTAGAATTTCGTTATAGGTTCGAATCAATGATCCAAGATTACCACTAAATTTATAAAACTGTGGTACTAAAGCAAGTACAGTTTCGTTTCCACAAATTATTTTTATTTTTATTTTTATCATTATTCATTTCACTGTTCACATTGGAATCAAACTTCACCCAACCTATACCTACAGTATCCTCGATAAGTATTATATCGTTGAACAAATTCCCATTACCTGTTCGCTTTTCTCTATAAAGGTTCCAATATATATTTCGTTTCAAATAACACTATGATTGCTCTCCGAAACAACTTCTCTATCAGTTGGACAATACGTATGTAGCTCATATGTGTATATGGTATAGTATTTTAGTTCGTTATCAAAGTGTATTCAACGGGTGAACGCAGTACCTATTATTTTCACGTATACATATACATATGGTCCGGTTGCAGTAAAGCCTCGATAAAATAGGAAAGAAAAAAAGAAAAAGAAAAAAAAAAAAGAAAAAATTGACACAGAAATAGAATAGACGTAATTTGAACAGTTTTTTTTATTTTTTTCTTTTCTTTTCTTTTCTTTTATTTTTTCGTCCTTTTTCGAGTAAATCGATTCATCCCAGCGCAGCGCAACGCAACGCAACGCAATGTCCATTGTAAATCAATGACCAGAGGGGTTTTACATGCGCCGAAAGTCGATCCCGTTAGTTCGCGTCAGGTGCCAACAGCCTTTTGCCTAATTTATTGTTTTATTGACCTGCGTTAAATGCTCAACTTCGATTCTATCCTAATTCCTAACTGCACGCGGTGTTTTAACTGCTTTTGATCATAACTCGGTATAATTAAACCCTAAATCGGTATAAGAATTCATTTTGGCTTATTGAATTATTTCATCGCGTTATATTAAAATGATGATAATTTTTTTCACACAAAATTATAATTTTACCATCGAAAATTTGTACACGTTAAATAAAAATAAAAAATAAAAAAAAAAAAAAATGAAAAAAATAATAAGAAGAGAAATAGAGTCTTTTCTATTTTTTACTCTCGGAATAGAAGAAAATTTTTCGTTACACTATATTATATATGTTTTAACGAATGTGAAAGTTCTACGACAGATCTAGTCCGACATCAGATTATTATTACTACTCGTCAAATATTTAACGAAATTTATATGAATTATGATTCACGAGTAGAAAGGATGATGAGCCGAGCCCCGGGATTATTCCGGTTTGTGAAAATTAAATATTAACTCAATGAAGTCGGAACAGCTTTCAGATGAAGGATATAGGTGGTAATAGGAGAATCTAGTGTTTTCGAATGTAATAATGTATACGTACAGCGAAACGACGTTTTATAAACACATACAGCTAAGTAAATGAAATAAATGAACAAATATATGATGAGATCAATTATTTTCTTCGTTTGTTTTCTTTGAATTTTATTTTATTTTTTTTTTATTTCATTTTTCAAACCGATTCAAAGATGAATAAAATTAATTTAGCAAACGGCGCCGGCGTCCATTCGTTGACTAAATATCGTTAAAACTAATTAAAACAAATGGATCATCCCGCGTTGAATTCAAAGAGGGAGCGAAAGAACGGTATTCGCAACGCCCTTTCATCTGCGAATAATATATCATGATTCATGAGTTTCTAGGTAAAGCTCCGTAATAATGCGTTAATACAGCTAAACAAAGCCTTGTGGCGCATATAGGGGTGTATGTGAACACCATATAATCGAGTATAGCGTCAATGTATACCAAAGCTCCAATTGTTGGACTATAATTACTAATTACTAAGCGATTTAAGCAATTATCTATATATCCATATAGAAGCAAATATAACGCAGTAGTAGATCACAGGCTAGCGATATTATTTCGTCTAGTAGGTTAATATTCCCCCGGTTATCATAGACTATAGTAGAACGAGCCTATTCTACACCTCTACACTATACATAGTACTACTATGCATCATGGATTTCGCTTGTGGTTTCACCGCGATCTTTGCGGCGGTTTAATTGAGCCCAGTAATTACTTACCGATTCAGTGGCATTCGAGATTGCGCATGCGACGTCTAAGGGTTAATTGGGTTAATGTGGGGTGCCGCTAATTCCAACGTATACTAATTAAATAGATTCTTGTACGGTGCGAAGCAGGCGAAGATTGGCCGTCTCGTAGTCGGTTGAAAGGGGTGTGAAATTTGATTGATCAACGAGAGAGAGAAAGAAAAAAAAAAAAAAAAAAAAAATACCTTGCTTTGATCAGAGAAACAGATTTGTTAATCGAACTAGAGAAACAAATATGTATAAAATTGATAAATTCAAGCTGTTCTATATTCTCAGCTGGGCGGGGGGAATTATAATTTCGAAGATAAAAAATCTGGCACAATTAAAGTAGAATAAGAATAAGAAAACGAAGTTATCTCTTCGCGGTACAATTTTACGAGTGTCGTTCATATAGCTTCGAGTGAACCGCAACTCTCGAGATTTATATTCAACCGTAGTTTGATTTAATTGGCTTCTTAATTGAGGACCCTCCGACGAGTAATGTACCTACCTACTAGATCCTTTTAAGAAAAGGCTGGGACCCCTGAAGTTCAAGAGAGAAATGAAGTGAAAAGAACGCGAAAAAAGACTCGAGTGCTATGGAGAGAGAATTGTCGGTGCAAAATTTTCATTTTATCTATTATAGTAGTAATTTTTAACCGCAAAATATTTACGTGTCTATTCATAGTATATAGCTAGATGGAAACTAGACGTCCAATAATTATTGAAACAGGGGTAAATAGAGATATAATTACTTGAGAGAAATGTGGTTTGATTAATTAGCCATAGCGTGGTTTGACGAATTTCTATGTACTCACGACTCTCTGTCGAGTTAATTGGGGAAACTTTTGATGTTTAAATTAGATTCGGTGGATTTAGTCCAAGACTGAAATAGTTTTAGTTTTAGGTAAACTATGGGAATACGTGAAACAACAGTGTCGAAAATACCTGTGACTATTTGTGCACCATCGAGGGTAGGGACGTAACCGCGAATTATGGTGTCTAATGTTACAAACGAAGTACGGAATCGGATTGAAGAGTCTGCCTTTGGCTTATGTGAGACGGAAGTCGTCGAAAAGCAATATTATATAATACATATCTACCGGGGAAACCCTGCGGAGCGACTTTGCTGGGTTAAGCTGGTTACCCGATAAGCGGGGAACCGAGTTTTCCGGTCTATAGACGTGGGCGCCCCGTTGTCGCGACCAAAAAAAGGAAAAAGCATCATTCTTTGATACTGCGGTATTGATATTATCATTGTTATATACCTACCCTCATAACGGAAGCAATCGACTTGAAATCGGTCGAGAGATCACAAAACAAGCACAATATATGTGCTAATTATCATTCAATTATTCAGTTTACTTTCTCAAATGAATTACACTCACTCTATGAAATACCGAATAGTAATTGTATGTGACGATTTCGGTTTTTTCAGAAACGTTTAGGTTCAGAAGATTAACATTCACTCAGAAAAAGGTCTTGTTGACACAACCAAAATTTGGTTATTATACGGTCAAAGAAATTTTTTTGTTCAATCAACCAAAATTTTGTTGGGTTAACCAAAATTTTTGTTGATACTGCTAAATTTCTTGTTAGCACAACAAAATTTTGGTTGACTGAACAAAAAAATTTCTTTGACCGTATAATAACCAAATTTTGGTTGTTTCAACAAGACCTTTTTCTCAGTGTTCCGAAAGGTCGCGAAATGCAGACAGCTCAAAACTCCGAAAATTTAAAAAACCCTCGGAGGTCCGAAAATTCAAAAATTTCGGTCTTTTTCTCAGGATGTAAAGACGAAAAATAGTTCATTCTAATCAAGACCCGAGACATATTATATGGATATCATAATATTATACCGCGAATATATATTATATATATTACCTTGTAATAATAATTCTTGAGTATGATAATCGAAAGTGCATTAAACTCGAGATATCTTTCAGAGTTTCCAATTAACACTTGACGGCAGGGTTCATCGTACTATTAATACACCTAGAAGCGATAGTTACTGGGGTATACCTATACCATGCAGTACAATACCAGGGGGGGTAGGTAGGTATATCGCGTATTCCGCAAAGCTCATCCCCTACAACTGGGGGTAAGCACCGTCATATCGCGGTTCGAGGATATAGGTAGCTATTATTAATAACGGAAAGATAGATTGGAATTGTAGGAAGTTCGTGGGCAATTTTGATATTTCCGAATCGATATTATAGGTATTTGCGTGTGTATATGTATATATATCTGGCGAGGTAATAAATGCTCGTCTGGATAGGTATACGAGCTGGTTATATATAATACATGAAGAGCTTTTTTTCTGTACGAAACAGAAAAGGAAAGAAGTAAAAAAAAAAAAGAAGAGAATTAGAAAGAGTGGGAAATAAAAATGAAGAAAAAATAAATAAAAATAAAAACTAACAAATGGAACACAATGGGAATGGAAATGGCGACGCCTGTGCAGATTGCATGCCGCTTTATACAGGCGAGGCGGAAATTGTGGTTAAGGAAAGCGAGGCGATGAAAAAGTAGCGAACAAACTAGACTATTATTAGGATACGTTCCTATTGCGGGAGTGAGAGAAGGGAAGAGAAGAGAAAAGGAGAGATGAGAAGAGAAGAGCGCGTAGTTTCTTTGCGTTTCCTTTTCCGTCCCTGGCAACGACCCAGATGATAATAATTGGAAGCAAAACTCGAGACTGAGAAGAAGAAGAAGAAGAAGAGAGGAGAGAAATCCACCTGGGCGTCTGGCCAAGTCAAGGTTCGTTGTTGTTTAGTCGAGTTTCAGGATATGCAGCAGGATGGTTTGAAGAAACGAGAATTAGCCTCTTTCTTCTCTACCTTTGGCACTTTTTCTTTGTTTTTTTTTTTTTTTTTTTGTTACGGGAATTTAATAAAGAATTATTTCATCCGTTGTTTGTTTTAGCAACTATTCAGCAAAGTTTATATCAAAGTAAAGATGGGGGATGAAGAAAGAGAGAAAAAGAGAGAGAGAGAGAGAGAGAAGAAATCCTTGAGTGAAGCGCCATATCCCGTAAGACACAGAGTGGGTTACCCTACGTCGAGAAGAAGAGCGAGCTGGAGCCTTCCTTAATAATTATCAGTTTGAAACAGCGTGGTTCTCAAGTCTCTCAGAACGAACCTTGTAATTTGGAGGTAAAGGAAAGGGAAAAAAAAAATAAAAAAATTCCAATTGCATTCGACTAGCTCTGTGATTTACTAAATTACCGTTCTTTAACGAATACGAGTCCGGTAGGCACTAAACGCACCTGGCCAAGTGGAAGGACTTTCTTCTCCTTCTCCTTATCTCTGTCTCCTCCTTCTTCTTCATCTTCATCGTCTCAATATCCTGAAGTGTACTATAAAAAATGGCAAATTTTTTTCTCAAATCTAGTCTGAAAATTTGACGTTTAATTATCGAGGGATAAAAATCACGGTTGTCATATATCGTCCGCGGAAGTCGTAATTAACTTCACCTTTAATCACGTCGTTATAAATGACACACTATCGCGGCGGCATGGCATCTCGTTATCGTATATTTCACGGCGACGCACTTTGACTATATTTTCATTAACTAACGAATTTTTCGATAATGGTATATAGCATGAGGGAATATGCCGCGGTAGACACCGCCCGTTGTCGCTTGGTGGACGTAGACCACTAACGAGACACTCCATTGCCCAAGAGCAATCACATTTAATTCTCTTGAGGCTGAGACTTGGGACACGCAACGAACAAAAAACGAGATAAAAAAAAAAAAAAAAAAAAAAAAAAAAACAAGAAAATTATCAAACTCGAAATGAAGTTATAGTTTTGTTTTTTTATCATTATTATCATTTCCGTCGAGACCGGCGAACGAATAAGCCACTTTGTTTTCCAACGTATGTATATGTGTGGATACTACATACGACTATACCATATACACTCCACGGTTTTGTATATCCAATTCCAGGCACGCCGAGGACAGAATTAAAAAACTTTTTTGAGTTAACGCCATTGAAAAGAACCGTACCTGGCCACTCTGTGCTTTAATGAATTTGAATTTGTGCAAACTGAAGACTCAAATTCTAATGGTGGATGAAAACGATGTGCTAGTCCCTCCTTTTCATCGAATTTGGGAAAATTCTGAGCGACTAATTTTCCATCCAAACTTAAACTTGTCATCGTTTTGATTGACTACAAACGATATCGTAACCGTGTCTCTATTCACTGGTTGTTTTTTTGGAGAAAGTACGAGATCCTTTGAACCTGCGTACCATCGGAGCGAGATACATCCGCTTTCTGAAGCTCTTGATTTCGTTGTTCCGGAATAGGGAAAAAAAAAAAGTACTGCAAGAAAGACAGAGGAGGACGAGGATGAGGATGAGGAGGGCGAAACTTGACGTGTTTTCAAGTAAAATCAATGAAACTGAGATTTCACAAGAGACTCATATTCATGGCAGTTCATCCGGCCGTTTGCGCGTGTTCGCGTCATAGCAAAAACCAGGATGTGCTCGACGGTAGCAAAAACTTGGTCGAGATTAATTGCTCGCTTTTCCCGTACTACCAGCCAGCCTCGCGTTCTATTTGCGAACGAAATAGCCACCGGGAGGTGGGCTTCTCCTCTTCCTGCACCTATCTACCCACCTCTCTTATATGAGATAATCCGACGTCCAATGGGACGCCGGTATACCGCGACTGTACAGGAATTAATAGTGTTTACTTTATATCGCTTAATCATGCAGCGGTCTGCACTGTCAGGTGACAAACTCCTGGTTATATAGTCGACCTCCGCGGACTACTGTGAACGGCATAATAATACGCTCATTTTTCTACTCGTCCTTTTCTCTTCACCCTTTTCACACGATTAATAAAAAATAACGATAAAAAGCGAAGGAAAAAAAATAAAAATGAAGAATGATTTTTCTTTTATGCAGCGATCCTTCCCTCATCTCTATTCTCTCGGTTTTTCAATCGTTCGTTAAAGAAAATTTCCTGACTTTCTCGCCGTTAGAATTAACGGGAAAATAATACTTCGGAATTTGATCAGAATAGGGAAATAAAAAGCGCGCGAGTACCTATTGAAGCTCGTTGATTAGTTCTAATATAAGGATGTGTGAAAGCATCGAGAGAAAATATAAAGGCGAGTATAAGGAAGAATTGGGCTGGGAAAAAGTTTTTCCACAAACTCTGTTGCGCAGACCACCAGGTGTTATCGTTAGCAAAATAAGTTTCTTTAGGGATAAGGAAAAAGACTGAAAGAAATGAAAAGCTAGAAGTATAAAAATCGGACTTGGCGCCTCTCCAATTACTCAGAGGAAGAATAACGTGGCTAAGTTTGTCCAAATGAGGCATCGCGTCGACTTTCTACCTTTTTACACAAATGTAGAAAAAAAAAGAAAAAAAAAAATGAGGAATATTTCACCGTCTTAACAGCGAAATCGCTTACAGTTTCAGTTTGCTAAACCCTTTCATTCTTGTATTTCAAAAATAAGGAAAGACCCCAGTCAAATGTTGGAAGTCAGGATTTCAGACGTAGCGTATAGCATAGCGTCGCGGCGCTCGTCGTCTAAGCCCTAAATTATTCTCTTTGCGATTTCCCAACCAATGCAATACCGGGGCCATTCAAATACGATCCTTACTTCATGCAAACCCAGACCAACAGACAGCAAACTCTCATGTTCCGTGATAGGTACTAGCAGATGGTGCCTCAGGCAGCATCTCTCAGCTCGGTGAGCTGCAACTCCAGGGTCTTATACACGTAACTTCGAAAGCACAGATGTTTACCCAACTGTTTACGATATGTCCTAAAATCGTAGGTCCAAATCTTCTCTCATGATGCACTTGGTGAAATTTATTAAGTAGATACCTTATGGCTTATGCAGTGTGGCAAGTGTATCTGGCGCGTATTAAAAATCACTTTTAGGTCATCAAACGGAAGCACTGGAAGTCTTCAGACCAGAGTTACGAGATTATGTACTACGTTATAGGTATCACCTTATCGTATGAGGAAAAAGACGAAGATGAAAGTCAATTAATTCGGTTTAGTGGTGTTCTGTTATGTTTCGTTTAAATTTAACCATACCTATACTCCACTTGCGATCTATTTTTATATGACTCCCTCGTTTTGACCAATTGTCGTTACGTACTATATGCAATAGAGTTTTCGATAGTACTTCAGACCAACTATATCCGGAATATTGAGATTAAGAAATATGTGTAAGAGCTATAGGAACCAAAAGCTGAGAGCTGAGAGCTGAGAGATCGCTCTAGCGTATGAGTCTGAGCAGGCAAATCTTTCTAGGCCAAGGAATATGCTGATAGATATTATATGTAGCGTAAATAAACGTTTGCTGCTTAATATTTAACGTGTAGACATGATAGGTATTATTGATGACCCGAAAACATCTGTTGAAAGTAAATTACAGTATCTATATACCTAGGCTTATACCAAACGCGTTCCCCCTCGAGTATTCTCGGTGAATTGATGTTCCTATAATTTTCTATAACTCTAGGATAATAAATAGGTCGATGAAAGAACCGCTTGAGCGGTTCTACAGATCCGAGTATCTTTTCTATACCCTTTTTTTTTTCTTCTTTTTTTTTTCATTCTACATGTAATAGTATGGCGCGGGTTCATGGATATGAGAATTTTGAAAGTCGCAGTTGAAATTCACGTTCACCAAGAGAGACTCCGGGACGCAGACAGCAAAGAAATCCTTTGAGTCCATGATTATGGAGTTTTACCTTGCTCGAAGGACGTCACTACAAAAGTACTCTTTTACCTTATAAATATAAAATAAAAGATCAGGGCAACGAGGAACGACACGCGCGCTTGAATCATGGCGGATCTCACGGCTGAGTGACGTTTTAATTTAGCTGTTTTTTTTTTTTTTTTTTTTTTCTGTTGGTTTATTATCTCGTCAAGGGAGGTGGATCTGGCGAAGGATACGAAATTTCGTCCCTTTCTACCACGAGGCGTTTGTATTCGTGTGTGAAATTTTACCTTCTTAAATTTTTTTTTTGCGTCTCAACGTTTTGCTATATTGTTCTTTCTCTCATTCGTTTTATCTGGGTACAGAGTTTTCGCATATATCGGAGACGAACGACTTGAACGAACTGTTTGGCTTTCAGGATTCTTAAAGTTCGAATTTACTAACCTGTAGGTGAACTTGATCGCAGGATATATTTTCATGCCTCGATTCAATTCAACGGCGGAAGTTTTGAACCCGTATTTATATTCACTTTCGTATTTACGAATATTTCACGCAAGGAAAAACCACTAGTGATATACCTACAGGGCTAAAAGCACTTTGCACAACCCCTAGCCTGACGACCCCTCTCTTTCTATCTCTCTCTTATTCCTTACCACCAGTCTTTGGCAACCACTTTTCCGTTCACCCGGTTCACCCCTGCAGTAGCGTCCCGTCGCGCGTCGCTCCTCGTCGAAACCACTTCGCGACGTCAACCAGTACGGCGAATAATGACGCGAATCGATTTTTTATTTACCTTTATTCTGTCGGGGTAAAATTTTCGACGGACAAAATATCAATGAATAAAATAGAAATCTTTTACCACTTACGATTTTGACTTTGTTCCTATCATTCACCTCTCTCTCTCTCTCTCTCTTTCTCTCTCTCTCTTTTATTCCCTTTCATTTTGTATTCTAGAAAATCATTGGTGCGCAAGTAACGCCACTTTTGATTCTCGGCGAGGCTCGTCGTCGCCCTCCTGTCCACAGAAAGTGAAATATTTGGAATTTCAAATCTAAAATCCATAAAACGGTTCGTCATCCATGTCGTGGTGCGGCAGCAGCAGCAGCAGCAGCAGCAGGAGCAGAGCAAAATTTATACGAAAAGGGTGGGACAGGTAGGTTTATACACATAGGCACCGTTACGATACACAGAAATTAGCATATAACAAATTTCAAATTCCCTCTATAGAAAATTCACCGCTTGCCTTCGCGATAAGGAAATTCAACTAGATGGTTGTCGATGGTGGTGTGCCCAGCGCCCACCCTGACGCGATTTCTGTATACGCATCTTACCTTCTTCTGCTTCCTCCCTTTTCTATTTGGCTGGGGGTATACCGCACCCCGATGTACATGCATTACCATGCTGGAAATGATAAGCGTAAAAAAGGGAGGAGAAAAAGGAAAAATAGAAAAAGATGAGGAAGAAGAAGGTATAGGGCCAGACTCAATTTCCAAAAAAAATGAAGCTTCTATAACCGTTGTTGTGTGACGTCCGCCCCTTCAGATTCCACGGTTCAGGTCTTTCGTGGCTCCTAAGAGCCCCTGGCGAGTCCCTGAAGAAGGGATCATTTATCACATCACGAAAGCTTTCCTACAGGGACTAGGTTTAATACACGAAATTTTATTCGTAGGAAGAAAAAAAAGGAAGAAGTAAGAATACTTTTGTGCTACAGCTGGTTTTCCTTCTCCTTTTACTTTTTCCTTTTACTTGTCCTTTTCCTTTTCCTTTTCCTCTACTCCCCCCGTTCTATACGTTCCCTTTTGTATAGATAATAATGGATTGTATAAGAAAATTGTTGTACGAATGTCATCATATTTTTTTTCCGAGTAAATAACCTGTAGCACTTTGTTCGGGATACTTTATGTTTCCTTGATCGGTGAGGTGAGGCGAAACGAAGCTTTCCTTCTCGATCCTAATAGTCGAAGTCAAGTAGCACGTCACTCGACATTTTATTTTTATTATCGACTTCACCAGGTCTATACCGATCGTAATAATGATAAATGTGCTTTGTTAAGTGCTAGGCGAGTTTAGGATGTCGATGATGTCTACAAGATAAAAGGGTGAAAAAAAAAAGTTGTATCAACGCGTTTCCAATTTACTTGTTTAATTCAACGAAGGGACTGTTCGTCCTAGTTCTTTTCCCGGAAATACGCCCATGGGATTCTCACATTTCACCGACAATAGCTATACCAAATGACGGAAGTAGTTCGAAGACCTTGCGAAAAAAACATTTGGCAAATGAAACGTTCCAGCTATCGCTATCGCTATCGATTCCATTTTCACTTGATGAGAGGATGCGAAACGGTAGAAAAGTTCGGGTGGATTATTAAGCAACGAAAGAAAAGGGAAAAGAAAAATTCAAAATATAACCATGATAGTCATTTTGGGTCATAACTATAAATAACAGAGTTGAAATGTTCGGAAAAAAGGCCGATCGTGGCTTGTCTATGTTTCGCCACAGGACGGGAGCGGGTCCCAATTAAAACGAGTACAGTAAATCATCGCTGCTAATTGCAGATTCGAAAACACGGCCAAAGCCGAGCCATAAGTCTGTCCGATCTACCTGTTCCTAGTCTATGCTGACCCAAACCGTGAGGTCATTGCCTCCGGCCATCTGCGATAATTCCCGTGACCCCGGTTTGAGTTCGAAAACGTGATTCTCGATATTTTCAAGTTTAAACAATCGCAATTTGGATTAATTTGCGTGTTAATCGTTGGGAGGTTTTCCGGATTAAAAATTCAACACGAATCTCTAGAATTTTGAAAATTTTATCAAATGTTTTCCTGCTTTCCATTCCGTTGATTCGAGTGAAAGATTTAACGGGGCAAAACGAAATCGTCGCTAGGGGTTGAGAAAGAGAGAGGGGTTGGTTCCTGGTCGGAAAAAGTTGACCTTTTTGATAAGATTGCAAAAGAAGAAATAAGGCCAAGCCATAGCAGACAGGGGGAGTATTTCCATGCAAATAAATTTGTTTGACCGTTTTTTCACTGTCCGCCCCGGTGGACCTTTGAACTGTGAAACGAGCCCCAGGACTTCCTACTAGCAGGCGAGCGAGGGAGCGAGTCGAGGGGCGGTATAACGGTGGCGGGATTTTACTACCCGACGAAAAGAAACGAGGAACATCATTTGTTAGTTCTTTCGAGGCAACCATTCTCATCAATTTACTATATTAATCTATTTTCCGCGTAAAGCTCGGAGCCCTGCTTTTCGTACTACCTATATACTGGCGAAAAAGATTCAAGAGGCGAAAAAACGCGACACGAATAAAAAAGAAGGAAGTAAAAAATGGTAGAAGAAGTTTCCCTCAAACCGTAGTCGTCCCGCATATTAGTGGCCATTTCCTCTCACCTCTCTTTGTCCATTTCGTCTATCCATTTATCCATCTGTCTTCCTATACGAGTCTCTTTTCGTATCTTGGGTTTTATCTCGTTTATTGGACCAATTTCAACTTTCAGACCGGCTTTATGGTCGACAACTAAACCAGCTACCTAGGGACAGAAGTCTTTCCTATGAAAGCTTTGACAGAGAAAAAGTAGGTAGGTAGAGGCTTCTTTGAGTCTTTGATATTAGGTTCTCACCTCGAACCATGAGAGTCGGGTGTCAAATTGCAAGAAACTTCTCTCCCTCGCGAATGTTTACAAAGTGAAATTTGGGAAGGTTTTGGGTACGCTGGACTAACAACAGACTCCGTAAATAATGGGTAGTGAGATTTATAATAATCGCCTCTCCAGAGTCACACCCTCCGAGGGTGTTCGTCCCTAAATCTCATCAAGTTTCAAGATAATTATAAGTCCTTTACTTCGCCGAAGAAACCATCAGACACCACGGTTCAGGAACTCCTAAGGCTCTCTTGTACATATATGTCAATTAAGGACTCCCCAAATTCTCATCACCGCGCCTTACCCTTATCCTCGCGAATAGAGGAAAACTTTGATTAATTTTTTTATGCGGATAAATTATCCCTCGGGAATGCGATGGCTCGTGAAGAAGTGCGTGAAAGTAAGTTAACTCGAACTCCATCCCACTACTCGTGGGGAAAAGTGTGTGTGTGTATATATATATATATATATATCTATATATAATATATATTTTTTTTTATCCTTTTTTTTCTTTGGGATATACGTCGGTGGAGTGAGTGTGTATATCTTAGTCCCACGTGACAGGATATGCCATCGTCGTTCGCGTCTATCATGTAATCCAGTGCCTTTCAGGTGCCATGGAATTTTTGGAAGCGCGTCATTTGATCCTAACTGCATATAGGTTCTTTTCCTTTTACGTCCTTCACCCTCTTCTTCGGGAAATTGGCGCGTACCTTCGAGCCGTTCGGCGAGTCTCTTGCCATTTTATTTACCTTCTCTTCAGTTTGCGTAAACGTGACGCACTCCATAGATATTTTACCAAATTTAGTGTAGGGCCTGAGGTAGACCCAGACAAATCGTTTTCGGGTTCACTTTACTCTCGACTAAATATTTGCCAAGATGTAGGTACGAAAATAGAAGAGGTTGGAGATGGAGGGGGGATGGGGGGTGATGGCAACAAATTCCATCTGATCGATACGATTTATACCCGAATCGAGATCGATGGGACAATAAACTTTTGACATTCGAGTTCATTTCAACCCTAAACAATAACATAGGGTCACTTTTTCACCCTGAAATCCAACAATCATTCATTATTCTTCTTAGACATATCGATTCGTAACGTTATCTCTATGTCCGTCACACAACCTTACCACCAAAACCCGAATCGTCTTTTCTACAACTGGTATAGAAATTGGAAAGGAAAAAAAATTAAATCCATAAATTGAAGAGGACGAGTGGCGAAAGGGGTTACGACCTTTGATTAAACAAAGCATATATGTGACAGGCAATATGGGGTAGTGGTAACAAGGCGTGTCAGATATTTGGTTCAAGCTGAAAACGGTCAGTTTGTATTGCGGAATTCGAAATTCGTGGATTCTCGGCAATTTTATAACTCTGAGAGTCTTCTCTCCAGGGTGGGTGTAGAAAGGGGGTCACCCCTTTCTTCGGGGAAGCGGGGGTTGGAAATGGCAAAGTCGCATATCATGAATTTCTCGCGATATTGTTGGTCAGAGAGTTATACTCCGGCTGTATTTTTGCTTTTTTTTTTTTATTTTCAACCAATTTTTCAGCTCGTAAAATGGTAGAGAGATTTCTGGAGGTTAAGCGAGCTTCTCGGAGCTGAAATTGTCTGCCCCGACGCGCACCGTTACCGTATTCAAATATAACTGTGCGCAGAGTTTCGTAAAGGTCGAGGGAGAACTGGAGAAGAGTAGAGGAGAGTAATTTTTGCGGGAATAAATACAACGTCAGCGTTAAATAGCTTCTAGTTAGTACGAAAATGTTCTACGGTTATTATTCATAACGATTCCCATATACGAGCTTTATTTCAAATAAATTATTCATGTGTGCAAGATTTTTGGAGAGAGAAGGAAAAAAAAAACTAAATTTCTTTCGTTTTTTTTTTTTTTTTTTTGTTCTCAATGAAAATAAGTAAGAAAAAAAATGAAAAATTCAACCCATGCTCACGAGGGATTTCAAATCAATAGTCAAACTTTTGACATGTATATGTATAGATGTACCCACCCTCCCTCCGCCAACCCTGTACCTCTACCCACCTAATTAGCAGCATGTATGTAGTCTCTCGACAAGTTTTAGAAAAATGATCACCCTCGTCGGTCCTCCGTACTCTCGGTAAAAATTTTTCCACTCCAATGAGTCAACGTCGAAAGTTCAACAGGAATAGGAACCGGTGGGTAGACTGAAAGGTGCAGAGTTAACCTTTTTTTTTATTTTTATTTTTTCCTTTTCTTTTACTTTTTTTTTTTTCTTTTTCTTTTTTTTTTGCTGTTTTTAATCCCATTTTTCAACTCGTATATTTACAAGTTACGTTTACCTTTCCAGCGACTCGTATAGCAGTATACTCGCCACTCAGTTACCTGAGTACATATATCTATATGTATTTATTCAGTACATATAACCGATTTGACCGTTTCGAGAAAAAGACCCTTGAAAATCATACTTTTTTTCTCTCGACCACTCGAGTCTCGACGGGCTTTGATCTATGGGACAAAAATGGCTTCAGATTGCAGAGAAAAAAAAAAAAAAAAAAATAGGAGAGAAAAAAAAATGTTTGAAGATATTACAGAAGACAATATCCTTCGACGTTATTAAATCGAATCTTTATCTCCGATTTATTGACTTACAAAAGCAAATAAATTTCTTTCTTAAACCAATAACCGCCTCATATTTTTTCACATATACGCGGATATAATATGAACGTAAACGTTCTAGGTAAAGAATAATGAATAAATAAAAAAAAAAAAAAAAAAAAAAAACCATGGATGAAGAATAAAAATCGAAAATATAGGATATATAAAAAAACAAAAAAAAAAAAAGCATCAAGAACATTTTACGGATAGGTAGGCACGCGAGAGCGTATCACTTCCGGACTAGTTCGGTGGGAAAAAAGAAAGATGAAGGGGGTTGAAACGAGTGGCGAGGGGTTGGTTCTTCTGGGTCCTCCTCGTTTCGCGGAGATCCTCGCCCATGTACTTGTATAATGATGTAATTTGCGCCCAAACGAGCGCATGGATCTTGCTCCCTATTTGATACGGGGTTTTAAAGACGAGTAAGAGTAAGAGTAAGAGTAAGAGTAAGAGTGAGTGAGTGAGTGGGCCAGAGGCTCTCGCTCACTCCCAGAGTTGCAGTGTTAATCTCCTTCCATATTTCACCCAATTTTATTTTCCCACCCAATTCGTTATCCGTCAATTACCAAGATGCTCATTTTGATTCCATTAGAATTTCAGTACCTACATATACTTCCGGGTAGTTAGAGTATCAATTTCCCTTGTTCCAGCCCTCAGGCAGTTTGGAAAACACGACACAGTTTATAGACCGAAGATAATCTCGGCTGGTTATATATTATTTGAATAAACTCAACACTGCCTGACTTCCTCGAGGACACGGAAGTGTCTAGATAGATATAATAAATCCATCGTTAATAACGACCCTAAAAAACTTACATATATACATTATACATACTCGCTTGAATACGATTAGGTGTTGTTTACCAAAAGCTAAGAGTAACTGGTTCATTAGCTCACATTGCTTAAATATTTGAAGGAAAATCCGAGGACATAACGTGCGACGTTCTGTTATACCGAAAGGTACCAGCAGCTATAGGCGCCTGCCAAGGTATTTTAAATGTTTCAAACACTTTGAGCGTTTAGAACGCCAAGCTGACGCGACGACGCACGCGTCTAGCAAATTTCAAATTACTCACCAAGTTTGAAAATTCTACGTCAGATATAACGTTGTCACCAATATTTCTCAAAACTTGCTGTATCCTTACCTGTAACAAGAAAGAGACAATAATGTTAAAAAAAAAAGAAAAATCTAAAAAGGTATACGATAATAATGATAAGGGAAGGGGTCAGGTTATAAACGGGAAAAGACCGCTCGTGTCAAGTCATTGAATCTTAAATATTCATTGGCTCGAATTTCCTGCTACCTGATACCGAGGTACACCTATACTAGGTACATCAGACTCGATACTAGCAGCTGGTGAACGGTAGTAAGGAACATTTCACCGTGTTTACCGTCCCAGGATCACGAAGGTACGTGGCCCTACGACAGGGGCCTGCATGGGCATATGGGCAAAGAGGTGGTGGAACCAGAGAGCATAATATATCCTTAGACATGGCGTAGTATACACCCGGGTTCAATGATCCGTTAGTATAATATATATAAGTAGTTTCATGCACGTTTTGTCTACTATGGTAGTAAGAAATAACGTCCTCCCTCTTTCTCTCTAGGTAGATTAGGTACTCCTAAGATTTTTTCCGACTCGGAGTAAGAAAGGTAAAGGTATGGCTGCAGGGCGAAAGTAAGTATGAACGGATGGTGAACGACTGACGTCCACTGAATTTTAAACGCCGTTAGGGACACCCGGGGTTTTATTCTACCTTTAAGAAATGAATACGGGTTAAATTCAAACAAGTTTTAGAATCGGTGGTCTTCTCGCCACCGCACATAAGGGTAGGGTGAAAGACCTTTATTTATAGTACTCGGTATAACGTCGAATCAATCGTTGGTATATATGCTACACAGATAAGCAGTTATACCGTGTAGTGGAAGCCGTTCACCTCTACTGATGCATCGATAAGACTGAATATTTAAAAAGCATTTGCAGGAAGTACCTACCGGCCTGTGAATTATCGTGTAACTAACCCTTGTGGTATAGATGGACAAAACAAGCTCTGCTCCACATCGCTTCTTCTTCTTCTTGTTCTTCTTCGTGGTATATTCATCAGTCAATTTCCTGATCCGTGACAATCGACGAAACGATATCGGCAATTATTTATTAAAGAGAACGTAAGGTCGTATCGATCGGTATAATATAATAGTGTAGTACCTATACTTATGCCGGAGAAACGGGGAAATTACATTTTATAACCAAAGGAGAGGCGAAACCTTATCTCATATCGTTAGACTCCTTTTTATAGCTTGTTTCCTTCATGCTTTACTAAATATTTTATCGAAAATCCCCGATTAAAATCCTTTTAAAAACGGTCCAGGGCCTTCCGATCTTCCGTCTTTTAGAAATACGCATTCAATCGTACAGCACGTTGATATAGGTACATATAGATATATAAATGGATGAACGGTTATCACATTCAGGATGTTTGAATGCCCTCCTTGAACTAACGGTTTTGGATCAAACCACACAGTTGGATATGTGCATCGAGTAGGTACTCGGCTTTCGATGATTTTAGGTTGATTGGATTTCTGTTCAAGCTATACGTCCAGCCACTCCCCGCCACCCCAATTCCTATTCTCCAACCATCCCAATCAGTTCCTTGATCGTCATCAATAGCCTGCTACATAGTCATCGCCGTTTTTAGCCCTGACCTTTTCACCCGGTATTCAATGACCATGCGAGTCGCCGCCCACCATTAAATGGAGTCTGAATCCAAGGTGTAATAATTTTGTACGCTGGAAAAGGCCGTGTAAATCACGCGCGCGAATGCGCGTTATAATGCAGTCGACGATGGAGAGAGAAAGAGGATAAAAGAGGAATGAAAATGGAGAAATAAAATTCCGAGGGTGTTATTTTGTTGTTTCTGGGAAATAAACACGACGTAAAACTACAAATTGAGTTTCCTATGTACCTACGCGTGCGGAGATGGGCCACCAGTATTTATCTCATTTACAATTTACCTACTGGACAAAATAACGGAGTCAGCAACGCTCTCATTAATTCCAAACTCCAACCACTGGCAAACCTATATACCTACTGTACCAGCTCCAGCTACCGTTATTATATGTACGTTTTGCTATTTCTTTACACGATACGAGAAACTAGTGGTGAAACGACTGTTCTCCCGTTGGTGTTGCTGAAGTTTTAATAATTTTCAGCGATTTTAATTAATATTATATGAACATTTCTTTTAACAAATATATCTACTAGAAGATTTGATCTGTTTTTATTTACGAGTATATTAATGATCGGTTAAGCTCGTCTATTCAACGGTTAATTTCACAGTCTCGTTTATTGGTTTAGCTTTACTCTGATATAAACTATTTATCGATCTACGTCCCGTATTTAACACCAATAGAATTGTTAATTACCTTGGTATGCCCTGCATGGCAAACCTACGAGTCCGATGAAACGACAATTTCATTACTAATCCACGTAGTAATTTTGCATTTAGTCATCCAACCGATACAATAGGCGTAAGTACGTGCGGTGATTACGCTATGCTGTCGATAACAGGGTAAACCCTGTCAGCATCACCATCATTAAAACATAACACCTACGGTGCATTGTATAATCGAACTTCTATTCCCCCGAAATCGAATGTCTGGAAACGTACGTTACCCGAATTTTGTAGGAAAAAAAAATGATCTTTCTTTTCCCGCACCTTTTCTACGGTAATTCGTACTGCACCAACCCCAATGTCCTTAATGGATTAACTTTGCTTCAGATACAAGGCGCGGAACAAGGTGCAGAGTGGTCGAGGGTTGAAAGGGGGGCTTGCTGTCGTTTTTGCGGGGTTTAGTTCTCGCATCAGTTAGATCAGTCTAATTAATGACCAAAGTGCTGCTTAGTTAGCGCAGAGCGTCAAGGTTCGGGTACAATCACAGTTTCTGAACTCTGAGCTAATCGCACCGCATAGTTCGAGCGCCGGTGGTATACGGGGTAGTAGATACAGGGTCCATCGGAGATCTGCCTGTCTGCACCAGCAATCCAATGTACAACCTTCCTCTACCTATACCTTTCGAAAACTCGAGCAAATAGACCGCGGGTATTCCGAGCTGTATGCAACATAACTACGAGACTAATTCTCAGTGTCCGGTGTTCGAACCGAAGGCGCACATTCAAGTCAAAGAGGCAATAATTTCACCTCGCAAATGTCTACCGATTCGATACGGAAAATCAAGATTATCAGAGGAGTCGGAGACCCTCAGGTCCTCCTCTATTCATTCTCAATTTCGTTCAACCACGATGAGATGATATGACACTCCGATGTACGATAACATTAGCATATAGCTTATGCTCGAGAGGGTGGAATGAACGAAATAGCATAGCATAGCATAGCATAGTCAGTGAAATACTGTGATATGGTTTAAGATCGATAATTTTCCAAGTGATTTAAGGGTTGTTGGAGAAAAGTAAAGAGAAGAAGATGAAATCTAAATGGATGGAGAAAAATTATTTAAGTTACTCAATCTTTCCAGATGAAGAGGCGCATTCAGTGAGGTTCGAGAATTCTAAATATAGTTCCATACAAGAGTTCGCGGAAGGGTAGTATGGCGGGGATAGATTTCGAGTTGAATGTAGGCATTGAAATGAATCTCTTTGAATGGATGTCGCTATCATTTGCAGATGACGTACGATCGGGACTTTTGAACATCAGGACTTTTCGCACGCGATAACGCGGCTGAAAAAGAAGGAGAAAGAAACCAGGGAGTCGGGAGTTGGGAGTTGGGAGTGGAAGATCAGGATATACTTTAATCGGTTAATCTGCTGCGACACCAGAGGAGTTGAGTCAGGAAACGGAGTGTTAGTTCCTCTTGAAATATCGAGCGAAGAACGAGAGTTGGGTGTTAGTATCTGGAGCTACTGCTTCAAAGCAGCATAAAGTCAGCGGTAATGTTACAAAACATTCCCGATTCTCGATTGTCTCGTGTTTCCTATCCAGAATACAATTGCTCTTCGTGTAAAAAAAAAAGACGGGAATGGATTCTCGTCGACACTCTAAAAGAACCCTAAAAAATTGAATCCATGAAATGGAAGTCTGAGGTACATCTTTGAAGACTCGATTCTCGAAGGGGACGTATACGCCGAGGAGAAGGCGATGGTCCCAGTAGATTGTAAATAAATAAAAACCATTGTCCGGGATTCCACGTTCTTCATTTGCATAAATGGATTGGAACGAAGACGCCAAATTACCCTTAGCTTAGGTTATTTTCAACTGGGTTTAACGAAGTTAGGGACAAGGGTCTGGACCTTATCCTCTACTGTGCGTAGACGTATATCCGTTTGTGAAAGCCCGTCACGTTGACCGGCACTATTGTGCAAAAGGTATAAAATTCTAAACTATAGGTCACCCGGCTCCCATAGAAGATACAGACTGCTATGGTTGCTTTCGTTGTTTGAACCTCGAGCTGCATCGAATAAATAGCGAAACTTGCGAGAAAACCGAAGGGGCAAGGCAAGGCAAGGCAAAGCGAAGCAAGGCAAGGCGCTAAGAATGCGGCAGCGAAACATACGGATGTAAAAATGCATGATGCATACCGGCGATCAGAACGATGATGGATGGGCCACGAGGGTCCCAGCTTCTATCTATGGTGGTACCTCTTTGCGACGACTACTCGCTAGGAGAGTTTCAACATCATATTTCACGGATAGTATTATGATACATAACTCATGCATTAACGTCTCAGAGCATAACATTTACTCGACAATTTTGCGGATCTATGAACCCGGTTATACGTCTATACCATCTATTCCTGTTGCGCACTACTTGCGGTAGCAGAAAGAACAGTCTGCAATATAAGAAGTCCTAAATTGCAATGCGATTACCTTTGTTGTTGCAGCTGTGGCGTTTAGTTTGTAGAAGACTGTTCAACGCTACTGCAGTTGTTTTAATACCTATTACTTTTTGAAAATTAGATCCTTTTTTGTAATTTCCTTGGTATAAATTTTCTCTCTAATTTTCTGTGTCTAATTTTATCTCTAACGACATCTTGCAACAGCAGGGTGTGTCTGAGTTTGGTTTAGAGAGTCCCATGTCCCATTGTGTAATCGAGTCGTTCTTTTTTTAGGATATCGTTGATTACATATGAGAATCGTTAATTTATTGGTTCAATAATTCAAACAGTGTATAAAGAAATATGATATACGTTAGCGTGGAGGCAATTACAGGCTTGGTAAATCGCGGTGGAATGATTTCGGAGTAAATTTAAAAGGCGATAAGTTGTTACTATATATACGCTTCTCGTAGATGTTTAATATACGAGTTTGTTGTAGCGGCACTAAGATATCCAGATTGTTGGAATACATTATGCAAAGCGTGCCTTTCTATGCAACAACATTCGTGATAAATGATCATTCAATATAAAAAGAAAAAAAAAAAAAAAAAAAAGAAAATATCTCTCACAAGTTACATTCCAAGGTATTTATTATCACTAGTAAATAAAGTTTTACCTACACGGTTTTAGATGTAACGGATATATCTAGTATACCAAACGATCTGGTATCGTGGTAGACATATTATGTGCTGCACCTTATATCTCGAAACAGACACATGTATATAGATACACACATACATATATGTGTATACATTAGGATGATCCCTAATTCGGTAATATTCGAATTTCAATGCTCCCGCATGGGCCTTCGAAAATTGAAATTCGAAAATGACCAAATCAAGTGGATCATCTTAATATACCAAATTAATGATTAAATAAGATCTTCTGTCTCGCCAAATGTATGATATACGTATCTGAAAGTTTCCTCTCGCGGTATCTTCGTACGTTAGAATTCTAACTTCCGGGGCGGGTGTTTCTCGAAGAGTAGCTAAATTGAGTGGCTAGTGTCTCGCCTTCCATCTCTCTCTCTCTCTCTTTCTCTCTCTCTTGCTCTTGCTCTCTCTTTCTCTATTTCTATCTGCGGCTATCTGTTGCCTGCTCTTGGTAGGGTTCTCTCGCTTTGTTACTGGCACGTCATTCAATCTTACTTCGAACCTCTGACCCTTTCGAACTCCTGTTAGTTTCTACGAGAACTGAGGTATACTACGGGTATGAGATAGGTACATACATCAATACGTTCAAACTTTTATCGCGATGTAAGTGTAATGACTAGTCTAGCTAAAGACTCGGTTTATAAAACGTATACATAGTCAGCCGGTTCTCTCTATCGCATTGTATGTATATATATAGTATATAACCTATATAGGTATAGAGATACAGAAATTACTCTTCATAGATTTCTCAGGTCTTTCACCCTTCACTCTGACTCCAACATTACGCAATGGGTATAGGTAGAGAACAGCTACGTAATTCTATACGGTAGAAAATTTATTTCTATCAGGTTCAAGACGAGAATAATGAGAAATTTTTAAAGTGATACTATTAGCGCGGCTATTTCCGCAAATATTTGTAATTGAAAAAGAAAAAAACAAAAAAAAAAAAAAAAAAAAACTGCTAATCAACTAGATACTTTGACCTATTCGAACGATTTAAAACCCTGTTAGAAAATTGAATGAATTACCGGTTTAAAGCGGGCGGAAACGAATGATAACCCTAACGTCACCGGAAGACATTTAACTGTATGATGGTAAGACGGAAAAAGAAACCGGAAGAGTTATTACCCGTGGATGTGCAGGGGAGAAATGTGTTCAACTCTTCTTCCTCTTTTTATTTTTCGTCTTATTCTTCTTATTTTGTTTCTGAAGAATAAAAGGAAAAGGAAGAGGAAGGTGGGTATGGGATGATACATATCCGCACGTACGCAGGATTACCTGGATGTAATAAATGTACGAGAAATTGATGTGGTATATATGTAGAAAAATCACTTCTGCGGTAAGCAAAACGATGTTTGACCGCAGCACCTCTATCCAGTATATCCACGCATATTTTTCCATCACTAGTCTCATTCTTGCAATAGCTGGTAAAAGTTTTTTTTTTTTTTTTTTTTTTATACGTATACTATATACATCTGTACCGTTTTTAACCACCTACGCACTAAAATCAGACGCGCTTCAAGTCGACGTAATTACTTACATGGATAAACCCCATATATACCATACGTGTACGAGGACGAGACACTATACGCAATACGGTCCGGAGTTTACAACGTTGTATATCCTTAGGCGGTACCGGTTTTCGCAGGGCAAAGACGCGAGGGCGGCGGAAGTGACGTAGTTGTAACAGTGCAGGTATGAGGAGGAACGCAAAATCACCTATCTCTACGTACATATACCGCGATAATCAGGTGAAAGAGAATGGTCCATCCGCCCAGGCAGACAATATTTCGTATTTTTAGGGGGATAGCCACTCGTTGCGCTGAAAAGATCCCTAGGGTGATTTTGGCGCGCGGTCGATGCAACTCGGCAGCCATTGTTGATGCAAGCCGGCTGACTGTCAATACATCGCGGAAGGTAGACAAGTGTGGTTATGTTCGTTTATTTGAAGGAAATGATAAATAAAGTGAATGAAACCTACGTGAATAAGCTAGGAATATTTATCAAAAATCGATCAACTAGTTTTAAATGATATCTTAATGCAATCAACGACTTAACCCAAGCTATAACTGGAAATTAATGAGAATCGAATAGTTCATCGAGAACAACTAATTTGAACGAAATTATCATTTAAAACTAATTGATCGATTTTTGATAAATATTCCTAGCTTATTCACGTAGGTTTCATTCACTTTATTTATCATTTCCTTCAAATACACGAACATAACCACACTTGTCTACCTTCCGCGATGTATTGACAGTCAGCCGGCTTGTATCAACAATGGCTGCCGAGTTGCATCGACCGCGCGCCAAAATCACCCTAGGGATTTTCAGTGCGACGAGTGGCTATCCCCCTAAAAATACGAAATATTGTCTGCCTGGGCGGATGGACCATTCTCTTTCACCTGATTATCGCGGTATACATACTATGATCACTATTCAGTACTGAGAGACAATGACCGCGACAACCGGTCAGCCTTTATATACTCTATTACACTTATACTCTTACTTGCTGGACCTATATTTCTACAAATATATGGGGTATTCGAAAATATTTTGAACGGTCATTTACCCCGACCTCCATCGATTTTCAAATAAATTATTCTCGCGGTAACCCTAGACTCAGGTATGATTGCTGAATTATTTTAGAATTTTTCGATTTTTTTTTTTTCGAAGTTACGATTTTTTGAAAATCGCACTTTTCGGCAACAGCTCGTTTTTCATCAAATTCTAGTTGGAAACCAAGATATCCCATGGAAAAATGTTTCGTACAGAACTGTCCAGTTTTTTGACGTACTTTGAAATGGAAATATTTGTAGATTTTTTCAGACACCGAAAGTGCCGAAATTCTCGTTTCAAAAATCAAAATCGTGGATTGCAAAAAGTCGCCGTAATCGATCTTTTTGAAATTTGTAGACAAAATTCTACATTGAAAGACGGAATTTTCAAGACCAGGCCGAAGTTGGGCCGACATCGGGTTTAGGAGTTATGGCTATTTTATTCACTCGAAAATTCATATTCCGGCGTTATTTTTGTGATTATTATTAATATTCTTAAAATTATTATCATTATTATTATTATTATCATTAATATTATCATTATCATTATTATTATTAATTGATAATAATAATAAAAATAATAATAATGATTTCAATGATAATAATAATAATATTAACAAAAATAACGCGTGAATATGAATTTTCGAGTGAATAAAATAGCCATAACTCCTAAACCCGATGTCGGCCCAACTTCGGCCTGGTCTTGAAAATTCCGTCTTTCAATGTAGAATTTTGTCTACAAATTTCAAAAAGATCGATTACGGTGACTATTTGCAATCCACGATTTTGATTTTTGAAACGAGAATTTCGGCACTTTCGGTGTCTGAAAAAATCTACAAATATTTCCATTTCAAAGTACGTCAAAAAACTGGACAGTTCTGTACGAAACAATTTTCCATGGGATACCTTGGTTTCCAACTAGAATTTGATGAAAAACGAGCTGTTGCCGAAAAGTGCGATTTTCAAAAAATCGTAACTTCTGAAAAAAAAATCGAAAAATTCTAAAATAATTCAGCAATCATACCTGAGTCTAGGGTTACCGCGAGAATAATTTATTCGAAAATCGATGGGGGTCGGGGTAAATGACCGTTCAAAATATTTTGGAATACCCCATATATATATATCGCGTCACTAATGCCATAAGGTCGTAAGCACCAAAAAATTTTTTTTTTTTTGCGGATATGCCCAAACGATGTTATATCGCATGAAAAAGATTTTGCCACCAAAAAGACAAATTTTTTTTTTTTTTTTTTTTTGGCGCTTCCGACCTTATGGCATTAGTGACGCGATATGTATGTAGATTAATTATGTTTGTGTGCGTCAGATGCAATCGAAATGACCGTATACCTTATACTTTCTTCCATACTACACAGATATAGACCATCAAATGAGGGTAGATGATGAAACTCGAAACAGGAACTTGGACAGAGACTGCGGACTTTCTCGTGGCTATACCTATTTCTCTTCTTTTCGTTCGGGGTTTTTTTTTTTTTTTTTTTTTTTTTTGCAATTTAAATAGGGATCAGAAATGAATGGGGTTGAAAAATTGACTAGGGATCGTTGTGAAAATAACGTGAATTTAGTTGATTCGTTTATTTGAGTTCGTTTGAATTCAGGTTGGGTGAAATTATTTTTATGTTATCTGTTTGTCTTTTTTTTTTTTTTTTTTTGTTTTTTGTAGCGGGTTTACTTTCAATTTAGGTAGATGTGGAGTTATTGACCTTGATTAACTGTTTTTTTTTTCCCCCTTCTTTCTGGGAAATTTGATTTCATTTTTTTCAAACTTTGTAACCTGCAGGTATAAGGGGGGTCCAACTTTTAAATTGTTTGCGCGGTAAACAAGTAGGTAAACACTTATTACGAAACAGACTGATATTATACGATACACGGAAAAGAGAAGACGAAAAGAAAGAAAGAAAGAAAGAAAGAAGAAGAAGAAAGACTTTTTAACTTGATCATTTACTTCGATATAAAATCTTGACGATAAGCTCGCTTTATTTTCAAGCTTTATATACTTGTCGTGCACGTATTTTTCGTCCAGATAGTAAGGGATGGGGTGAAAAAGTGTCCAAAGTACGTGAAACTTTTTTTCTCCTGTCCCATACGCGTAAGAAATAAAAGAACAAAAAAAAAAAAAAAAAAACGAAATTTTTGGATTCGAAAAGAAAATCTTGTGTTACATAACGTGTGAAATTTTATTCTATCCTATATATTTGTAGAAATATGAGAAACTGATGATATAAATATTTTTTAATGGATATATTTACTTGGAATAAATCGGAAATGAACGCGATAAAAAACGAAGAATAAATAACGAAATGAATAAAAAAAAAAAAAGTAAAAAATAAAAAAAAATAAAAAAAAACTGATCTAGATTCTAGAAGATGCATATATAGGTAGTATAATCTACTCTCCGTCCACCGAGTTTGGTTGTGTAAGATTTATTAAAAAACTTGAAATCACGTATCTGCTTTGTGCGCGGAGAAGAGATCGCGTCTGAGAAATAGATATAGAAAATATATATATATCACGCCCTCCTTATTCTCCTTATTTCTTCTTCCGCGTATCTCGAAAAGTTTGGACATACAGAAGTTAGATAAATCGAAAATTCTTTTCTGATAATCGGGTGGTGGCCGTAATCAAAGTAATTGGCTTAAATTATAACGACGTAAAGACTTGTTGAAAAGCTATAAAAGCAGTTTCAAACTCCGGACATTCAACCATGCACATACATATATATTTATATATATATTATATGTACCTAGGTATAGAGCTGTGATCGTAAAAGTCAAGTCAGCAATTCCTTTCAAATAAATTCAATAAATAATTAGTAACTGCTTTATTCGCCAGCAGCAGCAGCAGCAACAGCAACAGCAGCTAAATTGCCTCTTGTATTATACCCATGTATAACTTCGAGCTATCCCTTAGCTGGGTTCATTCCCTAATAATATAAAGAGACAAGGGAGAAATAGCAACTGAAAGAAACAAAGAATTCGCGCAGATAATTTTCAACCAAATGTTAGAGAGAAAGCTTATGTATACATGCCTTTTTCTTCTCATTTATACTTCATCTTAATCCCATAATCTTGAACAAGAGACAAAGTCTAATTGAACGAGAAGAAAAAAGCCAACGTCGAGTCTCCTTTTTTTTTTTTTTTATCATTATTTCCAATTATAAGACGTCTAAGACTTGATTCCCGACTTATTTCTACCTATTTGCCTTTGAGCTAGTACGTTCGCGTTGGTACGTTCGCCTTTTCTAGTTAGAGAAATAAATCGTCACCTAGATTTACTTAGGTAGAATTGTCCAGAATTGCATTTGAGTTTCAGCCCCTTGTTCAGTCATATACACCCTTTGTCTTCAAGTTTGTTTTCTCTCGTGCGTTTGACACTCCGTTTCGTTTACGCCTCGGTGCTGAGGTCTGAGAAAGAGGGTCTGGGTAAAGATAAACCGTGCATAATATAATAATAATAAGGAAAAAAAAAAAAAAAAAAAAAAAAAAACGGGTCTCCGAGCGAGAGTGAATATTTTGGATTTAATAAAGAAAACGTCCGAAGGACAAGAAAAGAGAGAGAGAGAGAGAAAAAAAAAACAGGAAAATCCAATTTCTTTTCGGAAGTTGAGATATTGAACGAGACTGTATAAAAGTATGTAGGTACATTCTATAGCCCGAAAGCGAAGGTCTAAATTCTTCTAAAGGCCAAATAAAACGTTAATAAAAAAATTAAAAAAAAAAAAAAAAAAAAAAAAAAAAAAAATACCTGTCCATAAGAATAACGAGGTACAACTTATTTTTGTTCAAATATTTTGCTAATTGGATTCAGGGGTGATTTAACAGAGCGCGAAAGAGTAGGAGGAGGAAAAAGGAAAGAAGAAATAAAGGCGTCACGGTTAATGTTCGCAAGATTTTTTTTTATTTTTTATTTTTTTAATTTATATATTTTGGTTTATTCCTACATTTCACGTTGTTTATATACGCGTCGTATCCAAAGTATACACGTTTCGTTTAATTAATTAGGTAACAAAACTAGCCCCAGAGTGTATAAACAAACGTGAAGAAAGACAACACTAGAGTTTATTGACTGGCGATCTTTCCTCTTTGGTAGAACGTTCATTATTGTGCTGGAATGTGGATATTTCTTTATTTATTTAACTCCGTTTGAGTACCCTTCAGTTAATTTCCAGCAAACGCACGTTTTTGTTTTTACAATAAACATTTCGATAATAGAATACCAACGTTGTTTGGATATCGAGAAATATATTTCTTTGATAATGCGTACAAAATATCAACACTCGTGTTTAAACAGTGTCTGAGAAAAAAAAAAAAAAAAAAAAAAAAATTTGGAATATTTGGATTGACTATTAAAAAAGAAAGAAAAAAAAAAAAAAAAATGTCCAACGTAAAATCGGTACGCAAAATCACGAGTAAGACGTCTCTATATGTACCTACCTAAAGTGTCTCGCGATCCATTACGTTGCCAGTGGCAAGTGGATGGAAGGGTCGCCCTCTTTCCTTTCCATAACCCTACGCGTTCAAGAATTTCTATTCTGTCGAAGAGCCGAGGCTATTGGCTTAGGGCTAAGGGTTCGACGGCGTGGGTTAGTGATAGAGAAAGAGAAAGAGAAACAGAAAGAGAGAGAGAGAGAGATGGAGAAAAATGAAATAAAAAAATTTTTTTAGTACGATAAAAAAGAAAAAAAGCGAAATTTCCGCGGAGTATAATAATTGTTCTTCGGCTTGGATATCGAACGGGGTACGACGACGGGAGAAATAAGCGAAGTTATCGTGGGTTCAGAGTTCGGTGGGGTTGTCGAAGGAAGTTGAGTGTCGAGCACAATAGCAACGAACGTAGGTGATCCCTAGGGATCAGACCGGAAGTCGAAAGGGTGCGTTTCTGGCAAACGTATGTGTGCAGAATCGAATTGATGCGTTGCGTGGCGTGATACTCTTCCATACATATATAGGTATGTGAATATGTGAATATGTGTATGTATTGTACCTACCTACCTAGATACACAGAAACGTGGAAAAGCAAGCATACACGATGCTCTTATTGCGCAAAGCGTGAA
Source organism: Tenthredo mesomela (assembly GCA_943736025.1). NCBI lineage: Eukaryota > Metazoa > Arthropoda > Insecta > Hymenoptera > Tenthredinidae > Tenthredo > Tenthredo mesomela. The sequence goes on from OX031015.1 coordinate 3,091,028, forward strand.
AGACGAGATATACGAAAACGATATGTTTTCTCAACTGTCGTCTATACACGTACAAATACAAGACTCCGGTCAAATATGTACCTTCGGTTACTTGCGAGTCCTGAGAGTAGCGTCCTGAAGCGATATCGACAGTTGTATAAAAAGAAACGAATTTATAGGTATAATCTAGAAGGTGATGCGGTAAATCGCGAAATATTAACAGTAGTTTCATTGCCGTTTATCAGGAAGTAGTACCTACCTACCTACTGTAACCCATTTTTACGAAACGTTAAAGTGCATTATAAATTCAGCAGCACAGGTCGGAGCATAAGGCACAATGTAGTGCGAAGTATGGAGTATGGAAAGTGCACTATTCGTGAAAACTTTTAGAATACAGTAGGGGTTCGTATAGTCGTGGTTGTACCAGAGTAGGAAAGGTATGGTAAGCAAGGGTATGTAGGTAGTAGACGTTTAAGGAAATGGGGCGCTTCAGAACCGCTCGAGACCGCTTGAAACGTGATAGAGGTAAAGCTCGAAGCTTGCTGAAAGATAATCCCCGATAAATTTCAATTTTCTGGAAAACTACGAGCGACTAGGTAGCTGTAGTACATTGAGGGCGAGAGCTACCGAGGTGTCGATAATTACTAACTGAATGACCGAATATATAGAGCCGATATGCCCGCATAAACGATCTACTCGAATCCTCGTTACTTCAGAGTATAGCTATCGCATCTGAACTTATAGTACCTACGCGCGGTTCTCTTCTCGTTTACTTGATGTAATTGCGAGAGTAAAACGTGGCGCAAATTCTTGTTAAGATAAACTTCTTCCAAACGCCTGAGGCCAAGCATTATTCAATTTCTTGTTACCGTTTGTACCTGTTAGTAGTCGTCGGAAACTGGGTTTCAATGGAATCGAGATTCTCGTCTCAAGCTAATTGGTCCAGTTAACCAACGCCGTACATTAAACGATTAACCTCGACGCACTTTTAGTTAGAAATAAAATTCTTCGAAATTACGAATCGTTCATCCGCTGTATATGCACGCACATAGGTGTACATATGTATATATGTACGTATAGATAAATATGGGTTTACGAGTAATTATATGTATTTGAAAATTCTTCGCATTCTTTACCTAATGGACCGCCTTGGGACGACATAAAAAAGCTATTTCGATATTTTACCAGTGTTTCTACTCACGGTAAAGTGACGCGATTAATCCGAGTAACTTAGCTAGCAATACGTGGTTTGACGCCATCAATAATTGAAGGGAACGTGAGTCTAGTGAAGTAGCTTTCATTTTACGGGATTGAAAATCATTTAGGTATAAATGATTTTTGTCCCTCGCTAAAATGACGAGAAAGTGTTGTTCAAGATTTCCAAGAATATCGTGAGAAAATATTTTTGCCTAGTTTTTCAAGCGAGAAAACACTCGATGCTTTATATTTTATCGAATAGCTGTAGATTGAAAATATCAAATCAACGATATAGACTGAGAGGTACTTTTTGAAACCGGATTACTATAGACCTTATCAAAAGTTTTGTGGAAAGAAGAAAAAAAAAAAAAAAAAGCAGAAAAAAAAAACCTCTTCAAAACATAAGTTAGAGTTCGTTAAATTCAGTTGAATTTTACAAAAGCTGAAAGTTTTCACCCTGAAGTCAAGATTCGAAGACTCGATGATATTTTTTTGACCATTTCAACGAATTGAAAAGAATCGTGAGAGAAGTAGATTCCTAGTTGGGGGATGAGGACTCTGGAATTTTTTGTTTCCCGCCCGGGATTGTCGACCTGGCAATTAGTCGCGATGGAATTTCCGCCAAGTTGCATCGGCAGCCAAATAGCCGCAGATATTATTTGAGTTACTTGATTTTTGCAATTCGTCGGTAGGGTACAGCTATACAAATTTTTGTGTCAATATCGTAAAAAAAAAAATAAAAATAAAAAAAAAAAAAGGAGCAAGGAAAACGAACGTTTCAAAAATCCATATCAAATAAACGTATAGAAACAGAAAATTTCGCATCGTTACGCTCGTGTCTCGTTTAACGTCGAGATAACCATAAATTTGTGTCCACGAAACAATACACTACCCCCCCCTCCCCCCCAGTATATACATATATACGAAATCCGTCGAATAATCACGACGAGTCTATTGATAGACAAAACACAATGTCCCACACGCGTCAGTAGTTTCAGTTTATTTTTGTATTCCGATTCGACGGAGAGAAGGTAAAATAAATTTGTCGCTTAATTTGGTAGCGAGATTTCGCATTGACCGTATAGAATAAAATAACTAGCATAATATAATATAAAAATGGATATATTTATTATTTAACAGTAAAAAGAGAGAGAGAGAGAAAAATAAATCTATACGTTTAGATAAAATAATTACCATCGGCATTTATATTTATCAATTGAATTTATACCTGTATGACTATACAGCTCCTCGACATTGACCACGTTTAGCGGCGAGAACGATTGATAATTGAACAATTTCAAACATAACTGGTTAATGACGATGATTATTCAACTGCAAAGTGTGCTATAGGTTGAATCAATTCGGGTATAAATTAATAACCGAATTATCAATTGCATAGAATATCGCAGACTCGAGTAAGTAGATGTGTAATTTATTCACCAAATATAAATATCTGGGTAGGTATAGGTGTGTGCGGTAATGTGCATTAACGTATTTTCGATTTCTGCATAGAACAGCTAGGATAGATCTACTTATACCTACGGCATAGATAGATAGATAATATATACAGCACTCAATCTATCCATCGTCTGAATAAACCGACGCGATGTCAGGCCTTAGGCTATACGTATATCTCTCATTGAATAGAGAATTGAATCTCTATTAGCGGCGATATGCCTAGAACCCTAGCCGCCGTGACTAGATGTGGCTAGATACGTTTGACAGGGACAATAATGGGCAATTACACTTCCAAATGCCTCGTCGATTATTCCCCAAAGCACTGCGCGGTTCAAGCACGTGGATAAATTTGCTAATATACTACGATTCCATGTGTGTAATTAATTCGATTGCTTCTAAGAAATATATATATCTACAGAGATATGAAAGGATCTTCACGATTTTTTTTCTTTTTCTTTTTTTCTGTTTCTTTTATCGTCATTTATCACCTTGCGCAAAATTTTCATCATACATAATCAACTTTCATATAGTCGACGAAGAGTGGGTCTTTTATCTAGTCTTTTTTCTTATTCTTTTTCTTTTTCTTTCTTTTTTTTTTTTTCTCTCTCTCTCTCAAAGAGAAATAAGGTGCTAGATATGCCTCGAGGATTATACCGCGACAATAACTTTACGGACATTCACGTCCCGGCCACATCCGCATGTCTTATGAATATTTACTCGATATTGAATATGCATATACGCTGCCAGTGCAGATATATATTCCTTTTGTCCGACGTGGGTACTCGATCGATATTGCCTATAATTTGCACATTGCAATGTCCACGTTGGCTCTGACTCCGGTTTTCTTCCATCTCTTTCCATGACATGATAAAAAGACCCTTTCTCTCTCTCTCGCTCTCTTGGTTTTGATGAAGCAACATCTGCTAGGAAGACGCGTATTACACCATCTTCTTCTTCTTCTTCTTCTTCTTCTTCTCGTCCTCGTATAGCTGCGGATCGTTTGTAAACTTTTTTTTCCCTCGCTTGAGTGAAGTAAGGCGAGAAATACGATAGGCGAAGGTATCGGATCGGAAAACATCCGTCAAACTATGAAAGGAGATCACTTTACCTTAGGTGGTTCTTATGGTGTGTATAGTAGGTAGCATAAGGTACGTACATATGAGTAGGCTATATCTAGGTACTACATACACACATCCGTTCAAAGAGATATCGTTGCGAACTTTTAACAATCTTTTTTATACAACAGCGAAGAATCGGAAAATTTCTTTCTTTTTTTTTTTTTTTTTCAACCTGGCTTATGTCACCCTTACCTATACGTACAACGTATACGACAATAAGTAAGGTATGTATGTATATAAAGAGTTTGGCAGTTAAATCGATGAGAATATCGCTCAAAGGTATATATACCGAAGATTTTTACAGGTAGGAAATTTCGCGGGTGCGAATCAGTCCGTGTTGCGGGGTAGAAAAATGAGGAATGGGATATGTTTTCATTGACATTTCTTTTTTCCAGGGTTAGAATTATCGAGTGATTCGGGTGAGTTAGCAACGAACCCGTAATAAACGAAAGCAGAGATTTAAAGCACGAGCCACGTAACATGCAGCAATAATACAGTCTAAATTGTGTTGTTCCTTTTCCTCTTTTCTTTTTCTTTTTTTTTCGTTCCAAACTGAATGTGTGCTTTCGCGATGGTTACACGCTCTGTTCTCTTTATTGTAATACTACTGACATGTGTGTGTGTGTGTGTTTATTGCCTACCTATCATATCTACCTGCGTTTTTATGGCATATATATTATATATGGTTTACGTTTTTTCAAGTATTTTTTTCGTGGCAATAACCTATCACTTCTGACCAAAATTTGGAACGACCATAAAGAGGGATGATGGCAGGTAGATAGGTACCTATAGGTAGGTAACAACTCGCCAATTCATACGATAGACTGCCTCTCGCCAATGGCCTAAACCCATGATATTAGCCATTAAATCGAATGACGTGCAATTTTTCGATACTCTGTGGAAGACTTCGAGTGAAATGATTATCATTATTATTATTATTATTATTATTATATTTACTCTGGTCTCAGGCCATTTCACGGTATAAGTGTACCTACACAGTGGACTATTATTTTTTTTTTTTTTTTTTTTTTTTTTTTTATGGGAGTGAAATTTGAATTGAATTGAGCTTTTTCTTTTTTTTTTCATTCTTTTTTTTCTCTCATCAGGTGATAAGAGAGCGTTTTTTTACGAAAGGGATAGATTGCCTGCTTGTTAAAATTTAGTTCACCACTCAAGAGGGTTGACAATAGATTTTCTCCTCGTTTATTTCCTTTTTCGTTTGATTTTTTTTTTTTTTTTTTTCTTTCTTCTTTTTCATTTCTTTAATATCAAAAGTAAATTCCTGGAGTTTCCATGGCTAAAAGGAGTCGTCGAAGCGTGTAGGCTCGAGATCCTTTTCTCGTGTAATAATACGCGAGGCGACATTATTATTCTCAGACGCCATCATCGAGCCTTATAGAATTTGAATAATACCTTCAAACGTAATTTTCAAGATAATAAAATGGCATGTTATAACCAGTAGGTACCTGTACCAGTAATCTGTCAACGTTTTAGAATCACGAAAAAAAAAATAAAAAAAATTCTATATTAGAAAGTCAAATTCTACGTAGGTACATCCCCGGTATATATATATTATATAGAAATTTATAATAACGTTGTCTGCGAAAATCGCCAATTTTCAACTCCCCTTCATGACTTAGAAATAAATCCTCTTTAAACACATATATATATATTGTGCAAACATATAATATCACACAACCTGCTGCTATATCAGTGGAAATACATCGCGACGTTCAGCCTTACTACATAGATTTAATACCACCTGTTATTACGACCTTATTTCAACGCCTGTCACCGACATCCCCTCTGTATCTGCAACCCCCAGTTCCAATGATGTCCCTCGTCCGATTTCCGCCTTCTACCTACTATATAGCTACCTTTATATATATACATGGCTGTAATGCCTACCCTTTCTTACAAATAAGCCTTTATTAATACAATGATATTACTGCTACCTTTACCTACCCTGTTTACCTTGTCTGACAAAGAAACGACTGTGATTGTGATAACAGGGTTTGTTCATTACCCATATTAACCATGTTTAAATATTTCTCTACGACGCGGCGTTATATGCTAGAACGATTTCATATATAGGTACGCGTATACACGTTTATCAATTTTACTTAGCGATGTATTTAGAACATGTATATAATGAGTTTCTATACGAACTATGGATTCACTGTTGATATTGAATTTTCTTGGTTCGACGTAGCCCACACAACTTATCGGTGATAAGAGTTGCGCGCTTATCCGAGTAGGACTACCTTCAAACGTGTTTCGTATTTCGTTTATGGGTTTAAGTAGTATGTGTAGTGGAAGTCGGCCTTCGATTGTAACAGAAACGTTCGCGTTCTTAGCTACTACCAGCTACTTTATTCGCATCGTTTTTACCGCGGTGTGTGTAATTTTTATATAATTTTTTTTTGGTGAATCTTGAAATAGTCGATTTCTTAAATGTGTGGGTAATAAATAACACCGTCGATTCTAATCCGGAATATTTTATAGCTAATAATATATGCCTAATTAAGAAAACCGCTACCTATATATACCAGAATGCTAATCGCATTATGTCACATGAAAGACGAATTCCAAAAGCGAGAGAAAAAAAATTCTCTCGTATAATATAACTGCCTTTAAAAATTTTTAGGAGTTCGCAAAGCGTCGAGAGAAAGAATTGCCGGGTTATAAGAAGGGGACTGACCGAAGGGTCGATGGTAGAAAAGTCGTGGTTTGTTTCTAGGTTGGACAGTTTACGACCGAACTTGTAATACTCGGTCTAATTGAGCAGAAGCAATTTATTGGTTTATGCTTTTATGGATAGGACTACGAATGGTCGCTGGTGAGTTAGTATTGCGAGAAAATTTCTGTCGTAGTGGTAAGGCTTATACCGATCTAGATGAGTTCGCGAAGATAATAATGAGTTGACATTATCGGAGGCAAAAAGTCTGCATGGAGTAGCCGTTAAATGACCGATTAGGTACAGAACTGTTAGCCAACTAGCCAACTCTCTTTCTCTCTTTCTCTCTTTCTCTCTTTCTCTCCTTCTTGGCGAGGTATAAACACGCTCAATTATTACCGTATCTCGTTATCCTGCGGCAGGTCGTTTTATGGAATGTTGACGGACGGTCATTAATACGCTTTAGTGTCTTTTAATCCTCGCCCTAACTTAGGGTGGCTCGGAATCCCCTCATACACAAGAGTGCCTTTTCAAACAGAACGGGTATACGTATCAATTTGCGTTACGAAATACTACAATTTTCGAACGTTACGAAATCCAAAGTTGAATTTTCGATAGAACTCTCGTATTCTAGAAATGATGCATAAAAATGACTTGCAGGCCTCTTCGGATCATCCTAATGAAACATTGGCTGATGAATGAAATAATACGTGAAATGTGGCACTCACCTTGTTCGTCTATGGAGAATATCCCGATCCCATCACCACCTCGAATGCTGTAGCTAACCCTGGAGTCTCCACCAACGGCGTCAGCGTCGGTGGCTTTGACCGTCGTGACTAGAGTTCCGATGGGTTGATTTTCGAAAACGCTTGCCGAAACGACAAAATCGTCAAAAATTGGTGCGTGAAGATTTTCGTTAACATCGACTACCTCGACGATAACCGTAGTCTCAGCCGACATCGACGGTTCGCCTCGATCTTTCGCTACGATAGTGAGACTGTGAACTTGTCTTTCCTCAAAGTCTAATGGTTGGGCGGTTCTGATTGTACCAGATACTCTGTCGACTTTGAAATATCCTTCAGCGTCTAGCAACGCGTCGGATAGAAAATACTCTACGACACCACCAGGACCGTCGTCGGGATCAGTGGCGCTAACTACGGCCACGACACTCCAGGTTGGTACATCTTCACGAATCTTTACCGTGTAACTAGGCAACGCGAATTTTGGTGGATTGTCGTTCACATCGTCGACAGTGACGCGAACCAGGGCTTCGGAATGTAGAGGAGGTTCGTCCGTGCCGATACCACCGTTGTCCGAAGCTCGTATGTACAGCTCGTAAAGCTCTTGACGTTCTCGGTCAAGTCTACCATATACACTGAGGACCCCAGTGATAGGGTCAACCCTGAAATCCTTGGTTTCTGTAGCGAGGGAGTAAGTCACACGGGCGTTCTCGCCGAGATCAGGGTCTGTCGCGTTTGCTCTGAAGACGTTAGTCCCGTTCAGTGCGTTCTCGGATATCTTGAAGCTCGCTAAAGCCTTTTCAAATTTTGGAGCGTTGTCATTTACGTCGAGTACGGTTACCGGCAACATTCTTGATGCGGATTTTTGCGGTTTACCAAGATCGTACACACTGACGTTAAGAAAGTACTCGTCTTCTCGTTCTCTGTCGAGGTAGCTGATGACGTTTAGATCTCCCGAGTCCGGGTCGAGGCGGAAGACCGAGTCGCGATCACCGGCAGATATGCCAAAGATCAGCTTCCCGTTGTACCCAAGATCGCGATCCCTGGCTCTAAGTCTTACCAAAGTCGTGCCGAGCGCGACTGACTCGTTAACTTTTATTTCATTTGGAAAATCGAGGAACTCTGGAGCGTGAACGTTGTCTCCGTACCGGCTCGGCATCATTGCATACTCGTCGTCCCGGCTTGGCATGTTATTTCTTTCAGCTGACGCGATAGCATCCGTAAGTCTTCGCGCAACGCCCGTATCGCGACATTCAAAGGCGCCAGTTTCGTCGGTCAAAATCCGAGCCTGAGAGCCAAGATTGCGTTTAGCGTTAACAAGATGAACGTGGACTCGCGTTACGTCTGCAAAATGGGTCCCGTCCGTTGCAGTAAGGTTCACTTCTCTATCGGCCACTTTGACGTCCATGAGATCACAAGCGACGGACAAAACTCCGCTGGTTGAATCGAGCGAGAAGCAATTGTCCTCATTTCCGGAAACCAGACGATAGCTGATGATGTTACCAGCGTCGAAATCGATCGCTGAGACGGTGATAATTTCCGAACCGATGGGAACGTATCGCGGTACGTGACCGGTACAATCGATTTTCTCAAATTGTGGTCTGTTGTCATTAACGTCACGGAGTTTGACGCGCAACTGCATTTCCGTCTGTCGACGATACGGAAGACCCCAGTCGCTCGCTCGAACGTGAAGAACGTAGTCCCGCTTCATGGTCTCGTAGTCCAAAAGCTGTTTGGTCTTAACGATTCCGGAGAACGGGTCGATTTCGAATGGGACTTTCTTGATGTTGTCAATGCTGTAAGAAATGTAGGCATTCTCACCCGAGTCTCTGTCTTTCGCGGTTACCTTAACCACCGAAGTACCCGCGGGCTCATTTTCATCGAGCCAAACCGTCATTTCAGGATTCTCGAAAATCGGGTCGTTGTCGTTCGTGTCGACAACGTTGATCTTCACTTTAGCCGAGGATTGTTTCCTGGTGCCTGCATTTCCCTGGTCGATAGCGGAGACAGTGAGTGTATAAAAAGCTTTTTTCTCGGCGTCAAGAGGTACCGCAGTGTAGAGCATCCCCGTATCCGCGTTTATGTAAAATTCACCGCCCTCGTTTCCGCCGACGATTTCAAGGAATACCAGAGCGTTTCTTCCCTCGTCGGCGTCCGTTACCTTAAGTCTAATAACCGGCGTGTTGACTGGCGCCGTTTCCGGTACTTTAACCTCGTAAATCTCCCGGTTAAAAATCGGCGCGTTGTCGTTAAGGTCTGCCAAATGTACCGGTACCGATTTATAACTGAAACGCTGCGGTACTCCTCGGTCCACAGCACGCAGGGTCAAATTGTAGCCCTGAGGAGCAGTTTCGCGATCGAGAAGACGCAGGATCTCGACATTGTATTCACCCGATTTACCGTTACCCGATGGTTCCGCTGGCCGCACCCTGAAATGCCCGTCAGGATCACCGCCCACGATATCGAGGCTCGCGATTTCACCGTGAACGCCTTCGTCCTGGTCGACTACTCTCACTATCGCATAAATATCGGCATTTGAATGTTCCAAAATGTCAGGTAAATGATGAACGTATATCTCGGGTGCGTGGAGATTCACCTGACGCACCCTGATCGTAACTTTAGCCGTACTTGCCCTAGGCGCACCCCCGATTCTCAGAAGTGCACCCCGGTCTTCAGCCATGACAGTGAGTTCGTGAAGAGCTCTTTCCGCGTACCTTAGGGGCCTGGTGAGTGTGATAACCCCGCTAACAGGGTGAACAGTGAACTGTTCGTTCTCTTCGGCGAAACTGTAGTATATTTCACCATTTCTACCGAGGTCAGCGTCCTCGGCAATTACTTTGAGGATACTACGGTGAAGGGGAGTGTCCTCTGGGACTGTCACCTCGTATTCGGTAGGGTAAAACAAGGGGCTTAGATCGTTCGTGTCGAGAACTGTGACCACGACGGTTGCGTCAGCCTCGAATACTGTTGTCAGTCGATTTTTACCATCGCGTTTTGTCGACGTAGCTCTAACTTCTAATATGTAACGATCCTTTCGTTCGCGATTCAACACGTCTACATTACCGGTTCGAGTCCTTATCAAAAGAAAACAAAAATCACCGACGATTCTCTCCTCGGCTTTGAAAAACTTGTCCCTATCGCCACCAACTATTTTAAACTTCACTTCCACATCATAGTTCGAAGCCCCCAATCTTATACCCATCTTTTCGTCCGGTACCACGAACGTCTTTCCCACGGAATTCTCCGGGATTGAAACATTGTACAATGGCTGCGTGAACCGAAACTCTTGTACCGGTGGTGGCAGCGGTTGACTCGTCGTCGTCGTTGTTAACGTCGGCAGTGTAGCCGGCGTTGGTACCGTGCTGGAAGCTGCCCCCGAAGACGATGCTCCCGGGGAAGCCGGGGCTGTCGCCAAGGCGATCCAAAGCCAGGCCCATGGCCAGGCTAGCAGCGAACGCTGCCACGTTCTCCTCATCGCGCTAGCTCATTATTTCAAGAATTTTTTTCTTCGATTCTTCAACACACACTCTCTATCTTACTCCCCGCTTACGCAGTTTTGGTCAGTCGTAATTCGTCGAGGCACCTGGAACAGAAATATTCGCACATTAAATTCACGCTCTCTTTAATGTCATTTTTTCTTTTTTTTTTTTTTTTCTTTTTACGTCACGGTTTGAAATAAATTGGCGAGAAATACATGAGATTATCGATGTAGTTATAATTATCGCCGATTAGTATTCGCGTAATTAATTAACAGCCAGCAGACATTTTAATTGATCATAAAAATATCTTGTTTACAGCTGCGCGTTCGCGAGGAATAATATAATCAAACGATCGAATATTTAATTTCGTTTTTTAGATGGTTTTTTTTTTTCTTCTTTTTCTTCTCTTTTCCTTTTTCTTACGTAAAAAATTATGTTCATGAACGTGAAAAACAATCCAGCTTAAACTCCAGCACGACGTGACGCCGGAAATATTCCAGCCACTAGAGAGCTGCTGTTGTTACGGCAATCGATAAAAGTACAATAAATATTGAACCGTGCCAAGGCCTTCTACAGATCTGACTTCGTTAAGCTATACCTACGAGGAAAATTCCTCGTTTAAACGTTAGCCATATATATATATATATATTTTATTTATTAATCCCCTTTTTATTTATGGTCAATAAACCAATGCTCGAATCCCATAACTAACCAGCACTGGGCCAAAAGTGAAAAAAGGGTCATGTAGGTAAGTAAAGAAAATGGCAAAAAAATTTAAAAATAAAATAAAAAATACCACGTTCTGCAATAAATTTTCATAAAAATTGTAAAATTCCTGCAACTGAAGATATTTTCCATTGAATTGTTTCGACAGTGTTTCAATTCCGGTCTGTAAATTCTATGAGTAGGTATCATACGCTCTCCAAATTGGCAAGCTGAAAGTGGGCACTGATTTATAATTCGCATAGGGTATTCCGTTAATCAATAAATATCAAACATAGTGAATAAATATGAAACTGTACGGGTCACCGGCCGGCTGATCGCTATCAAAGCGATAGACAAGGACTGGCCGTTTAGCTTTGTTTAATACCCAATTAGTTTATATTCCCGGTTGGTCACGCCTCGCCACAGTCTGCAGTCTATCAGTCGCGGAAATTACGACGTGGAATGGAATGAACGAACGAACGGTGTTTTGGCGAATGCGGTAGGTAGCGGACGAGGCCCTGCGTTGCTGCGTGACAGTTCGCTAGTACGATAACGGAGACGAGCGACCCGTGTGCCACGCGCGATAACGCAATTCTGCCGTTCCAGTTTCACCGAGCGCTATCTTTCCCTGGACGAAATACGTTTCGGCCCCGCTAATCTCTGGCTGTTCGGTTCAATATATACGTATATATACATATACAAACATGTAGTATACGACTATACGACTTAGCAATTAGAGAGACGAAATTTGTATGTAGAAGCTAGAGGGAATTTTATTATATACCGTGTGAATAATTTATACAAAGAAAAAGAGCGAGAGAGAAAAAATGTTGATTCAATTATCTCAACTTATGAGAATTTTAATGAAAACCGTTTCATGGTATAGCGAGAAGAAACCGGTCTAAAGTAACATCTGAAAAACTTTTTCGGACACCTTGGGAATTTTTATTCGTATTTTCAGGACCTCCAGGATGTCCAGATCAGCCAGTATACCTACCCGTTCTGAATTACCAAGTAGAAAGTCCGGCAGAAAACTTACGAGCCCTTCCTACCCTCCTGCAAACCAAAGGCATAGTACGAATTACTCAACTGAATTTAATATCCTCGAGATTAGAATGGATTCAGTTTTAGGAGAGAGAGAGAGAAAAAAAAAACTATTTTTTTATCTTCTATTTCGGACCAAGAAACCATCCGACCAAACGCCTCTTTGTAGATCAAAAACCGAATGCACTTACTTCTATTTAGGATAAAGATCAGTGGAAATCGCGCATGACGAGGGATGATGAGTTCACATAAAATACGTGATGTCGATCTACCCCGTGTCACGGCTGGTGGGGTGAAATGATTATCCTGTAAGAGGTAGGTCTATACTACGGTCAGCGGTTCGGTCAAAGTCGTCGTTGCGTAGACGGGGGTACCTGACTATAATCACCTTCCGGTGACTCGATTGGATGGAATGAAACGGATAAACGGATAAAGGCCATATACCCACCGCTATCAGGCACTCCTTCCACCATATTCAGCTGATAACACGCGTCGTGGTTTATCCGATAAAATGGTATCTTAGGCGGTTCCTCGACCCTTACATGCCTCCTATGTCACTGCTTCGGTTTATTAACGTCGAGCTTTTTCGAGCAGCAACTGATTTCCCCCCTAGGATGACAAAATAGCCAACGTTTTGACTAACCTGATTTTCTGTTTTTTTTTTTTCTAAAATACATGATTTTCTTCACTTTCTCATATAGATATATAGAAACATGAATGTTACGGATATTCAAAACACGCCGGATATTTTGAACGGAATTTATTTTCGGGTCTGGACTAACCGCAGGATTGTCAATCCATCGCTTGGGATTCTCGGATAATGCCTCGAGCGAGGATATTAGGGTCTTATAGAGAAGAGACGGGATCGATGTGAATTACCCTGCACAGAAATCTGGAGGAAAATAGGAGGAGCACGGTCTTTGCGGATTTAAAATGTCTTTTTTCTTGGCTCAGAGGGTTCCTCCTCCACCTGCCTTCCTCCTCGTTACTGACCCTCAGGCAACAGTTTTCCAATATTTTTTTTTCGTCCTTTAGAGATCTGACCTTCTTCCCCTTCTTCTCCTTCTTCTTCTTTCCTATATCTATATCTATCTAGCTTATTGGTCATACTCGCTCGAGAGAAAGTAAACGGAACAACGCTACTCGTCGCTATAGCAGATGCATCTTTATCCCAAGGGAGAATATGTGCACAATATTTATCTGAAAAAGTGAATGTGTACCGATACAGGGTAGGTAAGTATGTGATAGTATATTTTCTCAAAGCTCACGAGAGTAAAGTGTAGAGTGTTCGGTGCGGAGTGTACCGAGGCGTACCTACCTATTCTAACCAAGGTATAAAGTTTAACAATGTAAGATAGACTTCAACTGAACGAACAGAGATCGCATCTTGTTGAAATGGGATGGGCGGTGTGCGGCGCTTCGAGAAGCGCGATATCTATCATATTTCCGTATTTTCTGGAAACGAAGGCGGAGTAGGTAGCTCTTAAAAGCGTATAACACACCTACTCCCTTTGCTACTATAACAAATTCTGTAGGCGTCACTTTTACGCCTTTTCATATATACATGTAGTCTTCAATTTGTTTTTTTCTTCTTTCTTTCTATTTTCTTCCTCTTCTCTTCTTTTCTTTTTTTTTTTTTTTTTTTGTTAAAAATCTGCTAAAAGACACCCTGCCATAAAATTGAACGCGTAAACCACCGTATAATCCGCTATCTCAACCTTGCCAAGAATCTGTCAAAATATTTCCACAAAATTCACCGATGAATAATAATAATCTGTTATGTCTCTTTTTTTTTACGTATTGAGTGAATAAATAAAATTCTAACAGCAAAAGTTGTGAAAAAAAAAAAGAAAAGCAAAAAACTGAATCAAAATCAGCCTGCAAAATAATTTTCTTTTCGTTTATTTTTTTCATTTTTTTTTTTTTTTTGTAAAAACAAAATATGAAACACAGCCTGACTAGACGAAGCTAGCTGTAGGGTGCAGGTTGATTTGATTAAAAAAATTCAATTAAACAAAATTAAAGTTGAAATATCTAGAGGCTAATGAAATTATCTCTTTTGAGTGCCTCCTCGCTGTCTAATTGAATCATTGCGTGCTAGGCTACCCGCACCTAGGTATAGCAAATTCCCTCTGTGAAACGATTTCTTTAACTAGACAGTCTCTACAGCTGGTACATGTATCTAAATAACTCATCCTGAAGGGAATGAACTCTTTCACGTTTAGGTAGGATATTAGGTACTCAGGGAAAAACGAAAGAATGGAAACGGAAGAGAAAGAAAAACAAATTAGAAAAAAAAAAAAAAACAATAATAATGAATTTGTTTTCAAGTATAACGAAAGAGCGAGAAAAAGCTCTGCATTAGTGGTCCATATAGAGCATTTGAACTCACCGGCAAACAAATGTCCATCGTTCGTTCAAACGCAGAGAAAACGAATGATTAAACACGTTGGCCGTTTTTGGAGATTCATATGAGTGGACAGCCATCCATAGGGGGATACGGTTGATCGTAAATAGCGAGACACACCATCGTTCGCGCGCGTCACTCCGGGAGCATATCTCTTGGATTGATTTAATCAGTGGCAGCCATTTGTCACCCGGGAGGTACGCTGGCATTCACTCGGTCAGAATAGCGCACAACCCTCGCAATGCGAGGACAACCGAGAACTCCAATGTCGACTAATGGACTCTCGATTGTCAACGTTGATTCAAAGAAAAAAAAAAAAAAAAGAGAAAAAAAAATAAAATAAAAATAACGTCAATTACAACCACAATAGAACCAAGAATGAAAAAAGCGGGAAAAAAAAGAAAAACTAACGCTGAAAGAACTAGAAATTTCTTTCCAAATTCTAAACGAGATCATTAATTAATTACAGATCGAAATAACAAATTATCTAGCTTTGGGATCGCCAACTTTCATGCTAATTGCTCTCCTGTAGAGATAGTGCGAAAAAATTTACGACGTCAAATGCTGTGCACGCAACAAGCTTGTATACAGATAGACCATCGACGTGATAATATTTGATGGGTTTGCTTTGAGGATTAGCAAAAGAGTATAGCATATGCCACATGGAGTTAGATGTGCAACGCACATACCTATATGGTTGTAAATTATTGTGCCAATGTCAATCGCGGAATCAGTAATCTGCAAATATAGGCCGAAGTATCATCCGTCTGTTGATTTTCCGTGACGTATCATCAATGTGTCAAATAATATCTGTTTAGCTCGCGGTTTTCGGTTTAGAATTGATCAATCAATCAGAATCAAGCTAGCGCGAATCCTTCTTCGAAATTTCCAATTTGTTAATAGAAAGACGTCCGCCGCGCGGCGGATTTACTATAGAATTTCGATCTTTGATCCGACCATGATAATTGACTGACGAGATTTTAGATAAAAGAAAGAAAAAAAAAATGGTTTTATCTCAGAGGGGGACGGCCTGGTCTGACCAGCGAGAAAAGACATTGCCTCAAATCTCTCCGGCCATCGTGTTAACCATTTTCTAACCACGCGATACCGAAGATATATGAGCGTTGGTCCTTTCGCTCGCGTTACTTTCGCTTCGGTGACCCCGGCCAGTTACTGGACTGCGGTAAACTAGCTATTCGCCGGGTGGTGCAGGTGATTTGAAAAAAAAGGTTCAAAGAAATTTTACAACCTCGAATCGGTGAACAGGTGAAAAGTTTAACCCACACGTGTTGAGATACGCAACAATTTATGAGGCGATTTCGGATCGGAAAAATTGCAATATCTTATATGATAAGATTGAAATTTCAACTATGTACATATGTATTTGTATATACCAATATGAACATGTATTTTGTTTAAAAGCGATGAAAGCTGAGCTGAGGATTTTACTGGGACTTTATACCAACCATGAGCCGTTCTTTTCGCTCGTTTTTAAACCGGCCTCAATAAGTTTCTATGAAATATCGATAATCCTAGTGCATTCAGGTGCACGTGGTAGTAGAAGCCCATGATGCAGTTTGTATCGCGTCGAGTTTCACTTCCGTTTCCTGGTTCTACGGAACGATATTTTCCGCTATTTTTAGTATGAAAATTCACTGGGGTTTTGTACATACACAGAGGTATGGTTTTGAGTATATGCATCAGGGTGTGGGGATACATAAAACCATGTAAAAGATAGGAGGGAACGAGATTCTCCAGTTTTCGTTCAATTTGCGAAGCGGTTTTCGCGCTCGTCGAGTCTCTAAATCTCGTCTTGAATATATTGAAAGAGAAATGGTGAATTTTTAGTGGTAGATGCTGCAGTTCACCGCAAGCTCAAAGCAATCTCACAAATTCTACGCGGAATACAAAAAAAAAAAAAAAAAAACATATTCCTTCGCTTCCCACCGCTTTTAAATTACTTACCAAACATATTTTTTGGTCCGCATATGCAATTCTCGAAAAAACGACACCTATACCCCAACCGACGATTCGCAACCTCACGATTGAAAGAACTCTACAACGAGTTCTCCACTCTACGTACCTAGGTACTTCAATCCACTCAGACGTGGGGAGATGCTGTGACACTCGAGACTGCGTTGTTGTTATCCTTGGACGGAAAGTACTCGTAGGTACATACATACATACGTACGTACGTACGTAGGTGGATAGGTAGCTATATGAAAGCAGAGAGGGCATTAGCCATGTGGGTTTACAGGCTTTTCCAAATCGCGGAGACGATGAGAAATAATGATTCGTTTTTTAAGGCTAAAATTTGTTCAGAGAATCGATTTCTTCTTCAATTTCGTTCCTTTTTGTCTCGTTTCTACGGAGTTTTTGATGACGAAAAATTAAAGGGAAATATGAAGAGAAATTCGTAGGGGTGGTTTGAAGCCGTGAACTTTACTGTCAAAGGCTTTACCGAGAGGGTTAGTAAGATGAGTATATATATATATATGTAAGCCACGCGAGACATGGTTCGTCGGCGATTCCCTAAACCCACGCAATCATCTTCTATGCCTACGCGAAGACGCGGGTCCGTAAAATCTTCTATACGGAATCGAAAGACCGGGCAGAAAAAGAAGGCTCCGTTTCGCATAACGAGCTGGGAGAAAAGCCGCGAGGAGCCTTAAGGAACATCTACTATAAAGATTAATGGCTTCCATTTAACGTACGGCCTTCTCTCTCTTTTCGCGTTACATAAGAATCCAAAAAAAAAAAAAGAAGAAAAAAAAAAACGCGAAAAAAAGGAAGAGAAAATTTCCCGAGGCTTAAACCGATCGGTAAGACACGTGTTTTATACCGGCGCTTTGTTGTTTCGATACTACTAGGTATACCTCTAATTATTTCGTCTAATTATTATTAGCCATGAATTAAAACACTTTCTCATGCGGGTTTAACAGATATCTATTATCACTTTACGAGCGTAGAAATTACGGTCAAACCATTTCTCGGTAAGATTCTAATCGTTGAAGGTGCGTTTAGTTTGGTTCTTGGTTTCGGGTATATGGGAGAGGCAAAGTGCTTCTTTGTATTGGATAGGTACTAAGGCGTTAAAGGCAAAGCCTAAAGCGAGAGAGAGACGATTCCCGGTCGTTTGACCCGGTTCACGATTACGGAGAACTCTAACTACCCGACACTATCCGAACAAAATGTCTTCGAATTCGTTTGACCCGCAAGTATTCGCGGCTGGATGCTGTTGGCAATTACCTTTATATGCGCGATTTTACCTTATAGAGAATTGATTAGATTTACTAGCTCACTTCTATGCCCTGTGATCTTACCTCGGATCAACTTAACTGTAACCACTTGATGGAAACCAGTCCATTAAATCGTTCTTCGGTCATCTGCGGTACCGATATAAAAACCATCGATCTCTAATGAGAATGGTAACAGAACTCTAGACTTGGGCATTGATAATGGGTGAAATCGATGCCCTGACTGTAGATGTGAAAAAAAAAGTGTTTTTCCTGGCTTTTTGATTATCGCTATACGAAATCAATCTTTGGCGGTTTCACTTAGGTACATATCGCGAGTTCTGCACTGCGGGAATCTTCTCGAAGTAATTAAATGTTGCCTCTTACCCCCTCGCGATACGTGATCGCAAACTTTCTATAATACTCACTCGCAGATTCAGCCGTCTATATAACGCGGTATAAGCAAATGTATTGAAATATCGGAATTGCATTCAGAAAGTTAGCTATTCACTAGAACCTATCTAATTCTCGGGTTTCTCTGTAACCCACGGCAGTTCAAACTGTTAAAGAATTAATTAGCTGACTTATATCTTATGCTGCAGGCTACAACTACGCGAGTACAAAAACTGAGATATTATCGGAATTCGTGTTTTGCCATTACACCTATAGGTGTACGAACGTAATTACGCAATTGCAATTAGACATCGAATCTATTCACGATTATTTTCATAGAATTTTCTTCTTTATTACACTAATTTTTATCGGCTAGCTGCAGTGCATACGTCCGCTAATTTATTATACTGCGGAAGTGAAAAAGACGTGGAATAAAGCAGATTTAACGATGGTTATAGAAAATTTGATGATTTAACTTCCATGTGCGATTATTTTCAAATTAATTATCTAATAGTTGCATGAGGGATTTATGTGAAGAGACGCGACTGCGATGGGTCGGCGCGCTGGGCGAGTTAATGAGATATCGTGGAGATCCCTGAGAAAGCAATTTTCGAATAACACCCACGGATTTTAGTCGTCGTTGGCCACGTTATAACCGTTATCCTCTTGCGAATCGGGTGAACTAATTTTATCGCCTAAATGTGGGAAGCTATAGCTACGCTATAATTTATTACTAGTTTCGGTTATTCAGCTCTGCGCGATTCTGTATTATCGTGGATATATCAACCTGCAACGATCCATGAAAATAATCGCTTCTGGTTATAAAATCGGCAAACGTTTTCACTTATAAAAAATAATAAATCAAATATTTCGCATCAGGATTTTTCATTTTCGCCAACAAAAAATTTTGATTCATCTCCTTCGTATGCATTATACGTATAGAAACGGCGATAGCTGCGATTGTTTCTCGATTGTGAAAGAAGAAATTATTTTTCAATCGATTGAATTTCATTTAATCTTCCCTGCTTTTTCACGTATGAGCAATATAAGGGTCGTGAAACCACGACCGCGCACGTATATCGTTCAATTTCTAGTTTGGCTACCTCCACATTGCTGATAGAAAAACAAACGCGGGTCGCCACGTGTGCGAAATGTGCTCTTCGAGGCTTGATTCCGAGGAATTTCTCACCCGCACACATTTCGATCCAATTCTTCTTGCGGCCGATAGCTCGGAGAACCCCACCATGATCCTTATAACGCGTTTCCACATTCCATCGACATTCAAACCCGTAGAAAAACCGATTAAGGAAAACCTATCCCAGGTAATGTACGCCGCCTACGGACCTTAAAACTCCGTAGGTACGACTTAATTCCCTATTCCTCGAGAAAAAGAACCCGATACACGAACGCGGCCAGACCCAAACCTATTGAATTTATATCGAAGGCTGAAAGAAAAAGAAGAGAAAGAAAAAAAAAATTCTATATGGAAAGAAGATCTCCCTTCTTTTTCCTCATCCTCTTTCAATGATTTCAACTTCTGTATCGATAAAATTACAAATTCATTTCGATTTGTCTGTTCAGTATAATCGTTGGAGTTACCTACCTATCTACCCACGTGGTTTATACTTTGAAACATGAAAAATGAGGAGCTTCTTTTAATTCTATAAAGGTATAACCGATAGTAGCTTACAGAACAAACACACAGTGCATCCGGTGGCAAAATAAATACATAATAGAGTAAACAACCGTCGTACCTACACTTCGTTGTGTAATGTGTTTATTTGTTTGCCTCTCATCGCTTCGTTTACCGAAGACTACCTCCAGTTTAATCCGTACGTTCTTGTACCAATACTGGTACTATCCTCACTTTCATAAATGCTATAGAACAGCCTCTGGACACGCGGTGCCGATTATTTCTATTCTTACTTCCAGCTGGACTTTGGCTTCTTGCATTAACTCGATGATGAACTATCCGAGTGGTGCGAAACGGAAAATAAATACCAAGAAAGAAGCTGCAGGAGCGGAGGATGATGAGGATGAGGATGAAGAAGAGTAGGAAGAAGATGATGACGACGGAGAAGAAGAAGAAGAAGAAGACAATCAAACGGCCGGGAATCCACTCTGTCATCGCAGCCAATGACCCGAGGGCAAAGAGCTACATAGACTCGAACCGGTTAGATAACGTTGTGCTACGAGGAAAACCCTGTGGTGCGCTCCTCGCGATGTACATACTTTAAAGATCTCCGGAGTCTGATATTAACCGTGACCCTTTTTGTTGACTAAATCGATTTTGTGGGAAAAAAAGTTCTCTTCATTTTTCCCCATCTTCTTATTCTTCTTATTTCCCATCTCTTTCGAATAAGGTACATAGACATACACCCGCCACACATATGTGGTTTCTGATGTTAAGTCGACAGAAAACAGACACGATTTAGAAAAGCGAAAAAACTAAAGGGCAAAATATCTCCTATCGGGTTACTTTCCACCGGAGAGAAATTTGCACCCTGAATTTTGCACGTGGATACAATGCGGTTCTAGAAAAAGAAAAATGTAAGACTATTATACCAGCTAAAGGTTAACAGGAAAAGTAAAACAAGAGGAAGAAAAGCCTGCCGCCTGTTTTCGAGTTAAAATATATAATAGTACCCGAGTTCATGCTTCGAGAAAACCTCGAGGGGTTCTTCATTTCTTATTTCTCAACTCGTGTACATATATACATATATACATAATATACTACATGCGGGTAGTTATTTGTTAATTTTTCCATTTGTCTCCGAATTTTTATAACCTCAGGCAGATCTCGACTCTTACTGTGCTACGACTGGTTGTATATACGTATAACATATATATATATACCTGTGTCTTCCTGGCTACCTGGCTACCTGCCTATTATGTAATTAACTCGAGGAAGAAATAAGACTGGAAATCTTTGGCGGCGGTTGAATTCGAATAAGAAGAAATATTTCTTTCCTGCAGTCAGTCAGCGGATGAAGTAAGTAGAGGGGTATGAGTTGAAAAGTAATTAGTTGATGAATTCTTCGAAACTTTTCACGAGTCAAGAAAATGGAGTGAGTGAAGATGAGGGTGAGGGGAGAGATCTCTTTGGACGTGCTGGTCGGCTCGAATATTTACAATTCAGAATCCTTCAGGGCTGTTAATCCTTCTTGTAAGCAAAAGATTAATTTCTCATGTAAATTATTTAGCCGTTACCTTTTACTTAGCGCGATTAAATATGCGTCAGCAGAAGGGAAAAGTTCTTGCTTCGCTTTGTCTCCGACTTGTATTTCCATGTTTCTTGGCTCAGTAATTATAAGCTTTAATACATTTCGCCGTTTCATCTTCGATGATTACCGCTTCGAAATATTGCGTACGAATATTCAAACATGGAAATATTCGTTTTGGGATAGAAAAAAAAAAAAAAAGAAATCATCGGACGTAATACGTCGAAGACTTCTTCTTATTTCTTTTCATTTCTCGATGGACACGCATTAACCCACGATCGTTACATGGACAAAATTGGTATAATTGATATCTGTAATTACTTGAACTGACGATCAATCAATGAATCAATCGTCCGACCCATCCATCAATCAATCAATCAGTCGATCACGCAGATACAAAGGAATTTTTATACACCATTTTATGAACCTTCGTTAAAAATGAACGCAGAATACCATCGCATCGTCATCACTGTGTATTCCCACTTTGATCTCGTCGCAAAAATTGACGATTAATTAAAGTCAGATTGGAATTTGCCGTTAAAATAAACCCATAAATATCAATAAATTCATCCTTGTGGAAAAAAAGAGAGCAAAAAAGACATTCTAGGTAGACATCCGGTTCTACTACTATAACAACGTCGGACGGATCCTTAATTCCGAATGAAATCGAACCAAAACACATGCTTCAAAGTCTGCAGAATCGGATTTCTCATTTCCGTAGTTAAACAACCATCCCGCCTCGATCCACCAGAGGCCAATATCTCTGTTCTTCTGACTGTGCAGACATGTGTCTCCTCCTTTTTTCACAGAATCAAATGATCGGTAATTAGTGATTGCGCAGATATAAAAAGGAGCATGAAATTTAATTCTGCGATACACGTTTGAAGGGTGTAAAACTACTGCAGGGAAAATGAACTCTTTCAAACTCGTTCATCTTTTCGAATAGTTGACGTAAGCTCATATAGCACAGAGTGGAAACCATGTCGACACTCGGTTTCTGGTGCGAAGATCTCGGTGGTGGATAAAGCGAGAACTGGGTAGTGGAATATCGCGGGCGTTGCTCACGGCAGTGAGCAGTAAGCACTAAGCACTAAGCAGGTACTTAATTAGAGGTGGTTAAGAGGTTAGACGCGATACCAGGGGTTCCGCGCGCCAAATGAAAGCCTGCAGAAGGAGAACTTGCTGCATGAAACTGCCCCCAAAGCCGACAAAGGATTAGGCATTACGGTGACCAAGTTACCTTCTAGAATCTAGCTACTGGTGCAGTGGCAGTGGGTTATACAGTTGCCTAAGTATATATCCAAGTAGTTATATCCTTGTTCTACGAGACCAAGGTCGTTTCCTTTTCCGCGCGTTGCAGAGGAAATTAGCTGGTTTTTTTTTATTTTACTTATTTATTTTCGTAGAACGACAAGAAATACGGAAATGATGATAATGGTATTATTAATAATAATGTTGAAAGGAAAATTCGAGGAAAATCTTAAACCAAAAGTAAGAAAGTGATGAAATTTCCTTCTCGTTCTTCGCTCTTCTCTTTCAAGTGTCTTACCGAAGTGTAAAATACGGTAGAAGAGGCATCTACACCGTCGTCAAAGAGACAGCGAGTGCAATTAATGATTCTCGTATATTTAATCCACCGTCATTTTATACAGGCTCGTTTTAGCAGGTGAATAAATATTGCCGTCCTATATATGAGCGTAGGCGTATTTAAGCGTAGGCGTAGATATTCCAGTGGTTGAAAAAAAAAAAAAAAAAAAAAATTCCCGACCCACGATGCGATGCGCCTCTGGTATAGGATTATTCGCAATGTATTCTACATACGAGTCGTTCGTTGATCTTTAGTTATTTATTTTTATTCTTTTAATTATTTTATGTGTATGGTTTTTTTTTTTTTTTTTTTTTTCTCTCATTTTATCTTCTATTTCATGTCAATTTCGTAGCGAAAGAAATTCCGCTGGGTGATATTGGATAATAAAATCTCCTATTTCACGTCGGATTTATATCAATTTCCTCCGTACGAAGTGAAAACAATTGAAGCGTCATAAATCGAGGATCGTAAATATCATCCCCGTGCGCAATGGGCTAGGCTAGGCTAAAATCGTGGATTTTTTCTACCAATTTATATACCGATCATTGGTATACGCCGCGACGCGTATAGGTAATACTTATTAATACGACTATCAAATTCCCTGTAAGTCTAACTCTAACAGAAAATACTCTCTCATATATGTAAATGAACGAGAAATATTGATCAAAGTGAAACTATGCTGTTGCAAAGTCAACAATATCATGTGATCCTTCGTTGCGAGCGAATTCTGTTCGTCAAAATATATATCTCTCCAAATGAAAAAGGAGATAAAAATAATAATTTAATCGATATTCGAAACCGCAACTGATTGTGAGTGAGGGAGCAATTTGATCGAATGGCCACATGCCGAACTCACTCATCATAGTGAAATGGAACAGAATTATAGAAATCTCGTTGAAATTTGTATTTTTTAATACTTTTTTTTTTAAAAGATTTTTGCTGAATAAAAGTTGATGGATTGTAATTTAGTGATGATATATTTGTAAGTTTCAAATTTTCACTGATATCGTTTTGTCCAGAAAATCTTGGTAATTTTTCTTGTTCGCATTTTGTAACAGCAACAGAAATAAGAAGTAAGAAGTAAGAAGTAAGAAGCAGCATCGCAGCCACGTAGAAAATCCTGTTTTATCTGACGCAATCAATCTTGATTGGAACTTCAAAGTTGAGATCTGGTGGGATAAAATCCCCCGCGTTTTGCTATAGGTACCCCTTCTTTCCGTCCTCGTGTACCACGAGATCGAGAGAGAAAAAGTTCTCAGTTTTTCCCCTTTTCTCTTACCCCCGTGAGTGAGTTGACGACGACACCCACGACGACAACTCTCACCTTACGCGTTTCAAACGATCGAACCGAAAGCCTAAAGAAGAAGGAGAATAAAAAGAAGGAAAGAAAGGAGAGAAACAAAGAACAAGCCGCGAGCAATTGTCTTTTCCTTAGCCTCTAGGCCCCCAAAAAACTCAAACGACAGAATTTTTTCCTTTTTTTTTTCTTTTTTTTTTTTTTTCTTCTTTTCCTCCGCGCTTATACCCGCATCCTCCTCCTTCTTCTCTTCCCTGTCGAAGATTTATCGCGCCAATCAGTGTACTCTTGCAAAAACTTGGAGATAACTCAATATTCACAGGAAAAATGAAAAAAAATGAAAAAAAAAAAAAAGTCAGCTCTAGACAATTTTTTCTTTTTTTTTTTTTCTTTATTTGATAGCGAGAAGCAGCGTAAAAATTTCACGAATTATTGACAACTGCAATTTTCGAAATTTGCAAAATCTTTATGAGAAGAAAAATGATCATCCATAGTCTTCGTGCTGTTGCAGTATAGAAGCACCGTAACGAATCCATAAAGAAGAAGCGTAAAACATACTGATATACGATCTGGTTATTTCTGACGCCCTTTGATGCCGAGCTTGAGTTAGGGTAGCTTCGGTAGTTCGTACTACGCCCTATAATACTTTAGCCACGTGTGCGACCCGAATTCAAGTATATTTATGTGACGGGTTAGACGTACTGACTGAGGTTGATAGTCGCGCACTAATATAACAGAACTCGCGGTATTATAGTTTATTCTATCGTCATCGTCGTCGTCGTCGTCGACGACGAGTATAGGTATATACAGAAAAAATGTTTACATCAAAGAGAAGAAAAATTACGCATTCAGCTATTCGTTTTATTGCAGAAATTTTTTTCAAAAATCGAAGTCGTATAATCATTCGATAAATTCTTTACATCCTAACGGCAGTAATTTACTACCGTTTCACCTCTCTCTCTCTCTCTCTCTCTCTCTCTCTCTCTCTCTCTCTCTCTCTCTCTCTCTCTCTCTCTCTCTCTCATTTCTCTCGATTGATTTATCCACCACACCTACCTATAACTTACACGTATCTGTTCGGCTGGATCATAGCTCATTCGAAATGTGCAGAACGACTGGAAAATACCTTACAAATCATTTTCCTAGAATACAATCATCGTCTATATTTTCTTTAGTTCGATTTTCAATACGATTTTAATTAACATTTTCATAGATATTATAAATAAAAATTCTCTTCAGAATGTCTTTTCAACACTTTCGACTGCAGGCGTCATTCTGATCCCACAATCATGATTTTATAAAACGCAACATTGATTCGCGTAGTTTGAACTTCAAGGACGTTTTTTGATAACCAAAACCCCTATTTTCGGAAATCTAACTATACAGCATTGAAGTTGAATAAATTTTCAACAAAAAGAGTTTAAACATTTTTTTCGAAAAAGTGCATAGTCTCAGAGATATTCTGACTCGAAGATCGCTTCGGATCAATTCGACCCAATTTACACTTTTCTGACATCTGCAAAAGAGGAGCAATTACTTTCCGCGTGATGATATTTTTTGAAGTAGGTATCGTTTATATTCCGCAAGATTAATGATTCAAGGGTATTAAAATCGACGTATTTATAATTGCAAACGATTGATCGTTAGATTCACAATTTGTGTAACTAAATACGCGTCGTTTTACCTAACGAATCTTAACGCCCATTAAATAAACGTTATATAAGGACACTCCTGCATATGCTCGTGCTTGTCGTCACCTTCGATCCGTCCATTCGTTCATTAATTTCGCTTTTATAAATTCTGTAACCAAACATAGAGGCGAGACAATCTGATGAACGAATGGACAAGGCACCAGCTGTAATTAGCCGATCTTGATGAAGTAGCCGCCCACACCGCGGCCGTTTTGTTCTCAGCACTCGATACCGTCGGCGGCAACGTTACTTTCGATATACCAGTGAGTAGTGGCCGTATAGGTCGATAATAGTACCCGAGTCAAGGCGAAACGAAATTGCCAACTATCAGATTGCAGCCGACCAGCGGTTATTTCGCTGCAATCGTCGGGGCCCCACCAGGTGCGCGAACCACTTAAGTAACTCCGCCTTGTACTCTTGGCCTGGCTACGTACCTACTTCCGTCGTTCACATACACGTATGTAACATATACCCATATGTGAAAATAAAAATCGCTAATTCGTTGAAGAAAAGATTTAAAAAAAAAAAAAAAAAAAATATTGAATAACTTTTGAGTAGAAATTTTGATGAAATTTTCACCGAATTTTTGTCCTGTTTTAGTTGTGACAGAGTTTACTTCGGTTCTTGTTCTTCTATTTTTAATATTTCTTCTGGTTATGCAATATGACATAAGAAACAATGACGCATGTACCTACGTCCGCGTCCGGTATCTTTGCAGTGAATAAATTTGTGTAAGTATTTTGACGGAAGAGATAAAATGAGGATAAGTAGAATAGCATAGCTGGAGGCTTCGTATATGTACAATGTACAATGTGCGAGTCTCAAGGATGACAAGCCCTCGAGGCCGGTGCATGAGCATGGGCAGAGGCTGGTCAAGAACGAAGTGGAGGACTGCGCGGCGGCAACGAGACAGCACCGCGTCGTCGCGGGGTTGTTATCTGCGGAATCGCCGCCACGTTTTCGGCTTCCATAAATCTCATTATCGCGACAAGACACGGTGAGAGCGGTGCGATGTTACAGTTTTTTTTAACTGAGACATGCTGACCGCTACCTTCGGAGGGGATAAAGAAAGGAAGAAAGAAAGGGAGGAAGAAAGAAAGAAAGAGAGGTGGAAGCGGTTGGTTAACTTTCTGGTTTCTGGTTTCTCGTTTCCTGGTTTTCTCGTTTTCTCAACTAAACCGGGATATTCGTCTTACGCCGCCCGTTTAACCGGCTATCGCGTTATCTGCGGTTTTTTCTTTCATTTTTTTTCATTTTCGTTTTTTTCCCCAAGACCCAGCGGCAAAAACAAAGACATTCTATATACGTTCCATGTAGCCCCCCATGTATAATTAACGACATTTCTCAGTCGGAATTCGAGCCGAATTCACGCATGCCGCGATCTTAAATATCGGAGATTTTCTCTTTTTCTTTTTTCTCAATGATGAAATAATCGAATTTTTTTACAACATCATCGACGGATCAAACCTTTACATCTTTTTCTTCTTTTGTTCAATAATTCTCGGATGTACATCTCCTCAATGATCCTCGTCAATCCTGTGGCTCAAATCTGACGCCAGCAGTAAAGCCAATGAATATCCGGCTATTATATGGCTGCGTATGAAAAAAGAAAAAAAAAATCGATGCAGCGGACACCAGAGCAGTAACCAGTAGTAGTCGAGTTACGAAATGATTCAATGTAACGCGGCCGCTAATCGTAGGGACACAAAGTGTGCGTTACAGGAAACGTGAAATATCCGGTTCATCTTTGACGGTGAGCACAGCCGCGATTAGTTCACCGCTAAATAACAAACACGTTGTTGAATTAAAGCCAACATTATACGTAGTACATACAGTACATACTCATTGTACTAGTATACATATACCTACGTGAAAACGTGGTGATTTGTTCCGGAGCTAAAGTCACGGTTATAATAATGCTTCCGCGTGTGCGGTCCCGAATCCACGAAGAATTGAGACATGAAATTAAGTTGAGAAATCAGTTTATGTGATCCGATTATCCTCGCTATGCCGCGAGAGTTACGATCGGAATATATTCCAGTCACGACATTTTTTTCTCAGTTTTTCTCTTTTTTTTTTTTATCTTATTCCTTATTTCTTTCTTTCTTTCTTTCTTTCTTTATTCATTCATCCTATTTACTTATTCTTATTTCCACTTCGAGCGAACGCTCAGACAAGTAGGTACTGCGATCAGGTTGTGGGGCGCGTACCGAACAACCATTGAGCGTCAAACATGAAACATGGAACAGAGGATATGGGGACGAAAAAATTTCGTCTCGTAAAGCGATAGAAATCATCAGAAGACACTCATTGAATATCGATTCGAACTCGTGGTTAGTCGAGAGGCAGGTACGATGATAGGTAGGTAGATATACCGATGAGGACGAGAACGCGGTATGGAAATATCCGTTTATGTAAAAAAAGCCCCGATTCCCATATGGGAATGAAATTTTTTTTTTTTTTTTTCACGCATGTCTTCAAATACACAAATAGATGAAGAAAATATGGTGGAATAATAAAAATGTCAAAGAAATATTATAAACGAGCTGAAAGTCTGGAACGCAATTTGAGAAAAACTCAGTTTCTTATATTCGTGAAGAATTATTACAGCAGTTTCGTATTTTTTGAACCAAAAGAGAATTTTTCTTCTCTCTCTCTCTCTCTCTCTCTCTCTCTCTCTCTCTCTCTCTCTCTCTTTCTCTCTCTTCTTTCTTGAAAAGTTTAGTCTATCTGGTATAAATTTCTAAAGAAAAATACACAATGGTTAACGTGAGAGTTCGTGATGCGATATAGTAACGGGTGTAGAAAAACTTTGATAAACAAGAGTATACATACATAAGAGAGATGGCTCTTATATCGGTTGAATAGATTATTGTTTCAACGATCCTGAGCACACGAGGGAAATCATTAAGGAATCTTGACAAGTTTGCTTGAAAAACTGTATTTAGTGTATATTTTCAAATACCAACACACGTCGCTCTACATTTTTCACTAAATAATCACAAAAGAACCTCGTTCATCTATCTTAGACTCATCATCGTAAAAGTCTATCGGGAAATGCGTATACAGATACAAAAACTAGAAGCACAGAATAAGAAAAGGACGAAAAAACAAAATCGCTGAAAATCTTCAATCTTTTTAGTCCAAATTCCACGGGTATCAGGTTCGAAAATTGGGAAGGTGATTCTTTGATAGGAAGGGTATCAGGTCGTTTGAAATTGTCGAAGGTGGGCGCGGCAGTACTAGCACCAGCAGCATCAGGACCACCACCAGCCCAAGCATAGAGTGGCATTGTTCTCGGGCTCGCATTAAGGCGAGAGAATAAAATTGGGTCAAGTAGCGATTAACCTCATCCGGCAACGCGCCGTAGTCGCAGAAGGACTTCTTCTCCTGACTTATACCTCGGGAATATACGTCGAGTGGAGGAATTTCGTCTACTATATTCGCGTGGGCGGAAGAGAATGAGACATTGAATCGCAAGACTCGACGAACCCATTTTCCCACGATTTATTTCACCGGAATTAATTAACAAATCTCTGTATCCAGGCTGCTACTGAGCATAACTATAAATAGAATATAATGAAAAGATAGGAAGACTAAATTCCAAAATTTCTCAATATACACAAGAAAGTTCCACTCTTGGAATAAACAAAAAAAGTAGATTAGAGTTAAACTTCGTAGGTTTTAATTCATAGTCTTACAGGTGAAAGATTGTGGTGAAGTTTTTGACACGGTTCATCATCTCATCACGTCACGTAGCCTTTTTAAAACCAGGCGACTTTTCTCGGGTGATTAAAAAGAAGAAGCAGAAGAAGAAGAAGAAAAAAACCCCTTTACCTACTCTGTATCGGTGAGTCAGACAAGGGAAGAAAGACCGAGAGAAAGGAAGAAGGGAGTTCCTGCTGGGTCCGGTTTCACCTGACTAGCACGTTGTACGTATTTCGTATCTCGTGCAGCGGCAGTCTTCTTCGGTCCCTAAGAGCTCGGCCAAAGTGTGGAGTTGGTTTATTCTTGTAGGCACGCAAGAACCGAGGAGGAAGAGCAAGGAATAAGAAGAGGAGGAAGAAAAAGAAAAATGAAGAAGAAGAAGACGACGAAGAAGAAGAAGCAGAGTCAAGTCTTCTCTCTAACCGTCGAGAGTGAACCGGGAGGTCATCGTCCCCCATGGACGGTGCATTGCCTCGAGGGCATGAAACGAGGAGGAGAAAGAAGACGGAGTAAGGAGGTAAAAGGCAAAAGAGTAGGGAATCGAGGACTCGGCCAACCAGCCACAGTCGGCAGGTGCATTGGTCAATCGAACCTTTTCTCCCCTGCTTTGAACGTCCTGTAGAAGTGTAGAATATGAAGAAGACGAGAATGAACGTGTGGAGTAGAACCTCATAGTAGTTTCCCACCGTGGTTGGTTCTAGCTCAGGCGTCACCTCCATAATTACCCCAATCATCTAGTGGCTACTAACAAAGAGCCAGACTGATTTAACGCGCGTAGTTTCACTGCAGAGTGAAAAAAAAAAATATATTTTTTTAAATCTAATAACGGTAGTATAATTAAAAAAATTTCTTCATAATAAAAAGATGATGAAAATTTATTTTATTTACTGATTATTCAAAGTTTCATTAAAAATTGTTTAACATCGTTTAGAATTTTTGGAAAATACTGCGATATTCTATAAAATCTGATAAATATATAATTAGGGGAAAAAAAAAGATGATATAAACAGGTTTGCCGGCTCGTTTACTCCAGATGATAATTAGCCGAATTCAAGGCTCGGAATCTGTGTCCGTGTCAAACTCAATTCCGCGACGTTGGATAAATTGGCTGAAAGTCTAGTGGCACAGTGAACGCGTTTTAAACCTTTAAAACTCGTGCAACCAGTCGGAATCGTTTCAATTCGATTACACGACCCACCGGGCGGTGTACGGTTCACCGTTATGTGTAATTATCTGTCTCGAAGTCTAGCTTTCGATTAGGGTATTGATAGCAGTTAGCTATAGCGTTGTAGGATCTTCTCGCTTCGATCGTTAAGGCTTAAGAATATTTTTCTATATCCAACATGTCTTTGAATGAAACAATAAAAAAAAGTAAAAAAAGTAGAAAAAGTAAAAAAGTAAGATAAAAATGATCGATGTATCTATATATGCAGTGTAGTACATGAACATTGTACATAAATCAGCATTACGCACGTACCACGTGAGCGTGCGGTTCTCGCTCAAACGACATACATAACACTTTCTCTCGCATAGCCGAGAACGCCTACGTACGTTTCTTGGTTACACATATAATAGCCTATATGGAAGGTATACGCATAATGTAATATGAGCAAGAAACGTATGTAGGTGTTTAAAATCTGAGGTTAATTCATGCCCGATACCTATATGCGCACAGTCGTCAGCATTTATCGCAATATACCCCATAAATCGGTAATCCTAAACTAATGAAACTAGTACATATGGGTTAGCCAGTTTGGTATTGCGACCTGGTTTACTGCTGCAGTACCTAGAGTAAAGTCAGCTAAATTTCTCCACCATTCACGATAGGTAGTACTTATAAACGCGGAGTTCCATGTTTAAAGAAATCGCAACAGCTGTGCAAACTACTGGCGAACTTTAAACGCGGAGAAAATCTCGGATAAGTAATTCGCGATATCGTATTTTCATTTTCCCCGTATAAAACAAGATCGGAAACAGTCGCCCCTATACGAATTCTTATTTGAATATGAAATTGAACGTTGTTCACGTTCACCGCGTGTGGTATAGGTAGGTATAGGATCAGTTTGCAGTGAAAAAGTTTTTAACAATATTTCTGCGGACCCTGCCTTTGAATTTGATATTTCCTCTTACTCCCTCCTTCACTTTACATCTCTTCGTAGCGAATTGAATATTATTTTTTCACGACCAACTTTCGATAATAATACGATAAATAATAAAAAAAAAAGAAGGCCAAATTTATCACTGAGGTTTTAGAGCCTATAGATCGAGCCTATAGATGGTTGCATTGAACGTGAGGCGTAAGGTAATATTAATTAATAAACAAAGGAGCATCATCAC
The DNA here is from genome assembly GCA_943736025.1 of Tenthredo mesomela. Taxonomy (NCBI): domain Eukaryota; kingdom Metazoa; phylum Arthropoda; class Insecta; order Hymenoptera; family Tenthredinidae; genus Tenthredo; species Tenthredo mesomela. The sequence goes on from OX031015.1 coordinate 3,123,303, forward strand.
GCTATACTAGTTGGATAATGGGTTCTAAGGGGCGCTAAGCACGCGTCAACATCAGTCATCGTTAATCCTCCGGAGATTTAGAGAGTGGTACAAGAGAGGATAAGAACTGATGTGAACGTTGGCAAAAAAACACAAAAAAAAAAAAAAAAACGTCGTGTGTAGTATGTGTAAGGGACAGGGAAGATCAAAAGAAGAGAAAATACGAGAAAAAGTGAAAAATAACTAAATACAGATAGACTGACAGCTGCGGTTATGTGGGCGAGCATACAAGCATTCATTCTCATTCCGTGATATCAGGCTCAGCGAATAATAAAAAAAAATGAAAGAAAAAAAAAAAAACGGGTCATCCTTGTGTCTTTCTTCGCGTAAAATATTAGGACATTGGTACATATCGTACATTTGTTTTTATTATTCGTTTTTTTCTTTTTTTTATTGAGACGATAAAGGACCGAAAGAATTCTGACTTCGAGTTACGAGAATTCTGGGATTACTCGAAAAAGTCTTTGGATTAGGTCGAATACGGGTATTAGCTTAGGTTAGCCTGTTCCCAGTCTGTATTCGCTCGCTCAACCCTTTTTGCCCACCCTAGCGACTTAGAGACCGAAAAAGTGAAAAAGAGGGTTTTCTCACTCTGGACGATTTACCATTTTCGAAACGCAAAGCTAAGGCGAAAATTGGAGGGAAAGTACCTTTTCTTAGCCGAGGATCGACGCCGACGACGATCGACGATCGACAAACCTAGGATTCACATAAGACACGTATTTCTTGATTTACATAGGCCTCGATCCAATCTTGACAAATAAAGAAGAGGTATGTGGATACTGTGTGAGTCTATACTACATGGCTGGGAGATGAAAATAGTGCTGGTCTTGCTATCGCAAATTAAGATATTGACTGTTTGTTCAAAGATGCGAAAAGAAGAAGAGGATATAAGTTTTATCTGAAATTTATTTTCCCCTTTTTATTTCGTGTGAATAATTGAATCGCGAGACGGCAGCTCTTGAAGTAATCAATTCTTAGTGGTAAGGTACGTATAATAATAAGAAAAGGGTGCCGGCTGTAGTTGTTGAATAAAAAATAAACGGCTGTAGCTATATTCTCACTTCTCACTTCTTACTTCTTACTTAGTTAGTCAGTAATTATTTATATTTTTGATAAAAGAAGAAGATGAAGGAAAAAAAAAAAGAAGAAAGAAAAAAGGGAAGGAAAAGAAACAAAAAAAAAATACGAAGAAAGGGGCTATTTACCGCCGCGAGAAGTTTATTTTCTGCTGGTATGATCTAACGAAGTATTAATTATAAAAGTCTTGTTTAAGCTGTAAACTCGGTAAAATTTGAGTCAAAGTAAAGCAAAGTATAAAGTATGAAGAAGTAAGAAAAAAAAAAAAAAAAAAAAAATCAAAAGAGAATATTTTATCACACAGCGATGTATAAGGTATTATATACCTTAAGAAATTGAAGCATAGATAAAGGTGGTTTCAAATCGTTTCGAATTTTCTATTCGATCATATTAAACAGCTAACAACGTTTGAAAAATTGGCTAATATATTTTCCAACGCATAAACCGAATTAACAAACAAATTTGAACAAATTATAAAACTCGTTGAAAAAAAAAAAAAAATGTTAGAATATAGTTTTCCATCGCGTGATCATACGGCAAAAGGTAGAAAAAAAATTTTCAACTTAGCTGTCACTTGGCTTGCTGACAAATTGTATGATGAAACTTTTGACAAGTTTGTAGACAGACGGATTGACGAACTGACGTATACAGCTAAAGGAGGAGATAAATTTCTTAGGAATATACAGATGTGAGTGACAAAATCGTGATCGTTAGTAGACGAGCGTAAGAACAGGGACAAGCCAAAGAAAAAAAGAAAAAATTGCAGATCGTATGAAGATATGAAGAGAAAGAAGATGGATTGGGAAATACGTGACCTCGGACAAACCTGGGAATTATACTCCAGGTTTCGATGGCTTTATAGGGCAAAGGGAAATCGTCAGAACTGTTCACAAGCTAATAATTCAATAAGTGAAGAGGCGTCGATTGTGGTGTACATAATATATGTGTATGAGTGTATCAAATGTATGTATATATGTATGTGTGTATCAAAAGTGAAAACGTCAACCAAAAATTATGGAAAGATTGACAGAGATTTCTTTCCAACATTTCAAATAATTTCTTTCCATTATTTCTCCTACTTCTTCATTCGTCATGCTCTTTCAACTCGGGGGATAATTTGACGGCTTCTGTCGGCACCTTCTGTGATTTTTATTGTATAGGTATACCTGATGTGGAATAGATTTTTGACGATCCTTGACATCGAGAGATCGAACGTCCCCTATATGTGCAGTTTTTCAATTTTTGTTGTAATCGAATGAAATATTAAACTTACCAAAACTTTTCGCTTTTGAATGTCGAGCAATGAATTTCAATAAGTATACTACGTTTCGATCAAGTAATAAAATGCAATCATTCAAACTGAAAGTCAACATTTTTTTCTTTCTTCTTCATTCCCGAAACGTCGAGAGTTTAAAATAAGTAAAAATAAAATCGCTTAGCTCGAAATAAAACGGCCTGCAGATTTCAACTGGTCAGAGTTCAGTGCCTGTCAGGTTCGAAGATGTACGTAGAATAAAGGCAGAGAGTTTCGCTGGCTGGACGGCAGATTTTGCATCGTCAGTAAATTCGATGCTTTAAAAATATCCTGCAGATAATATTTCCGCGAATTTAATATGAATGTGGTATTTTATATTCGCACCCTTTTTTTTTTTTTTTTTTTTTTTTATTATGGTTGATTGGAATAATAATGGTTTTTTTTTTTTTTTGTTTAAATTATACCTTAGTCAGTAAGCAGATCACTATCTTGAGAAATTGCGGTATAATTTAAAACCAAAAAGATCAACTTCCGGTTTTTGTTCCCACGTAACGGAGTGAATAATGTCGATCAATTTATCACCCGTCTAGGCTACAGCTACACATACTTACCTGGGATTTGTAGCGTATCAACTATGTAGCTAAGGAGGTCGAGGGTTGCTCACAGTCAAGTCTCTCGTCGAAATCTTCAGTTATATCAACCGGAAGTAGAAGATGAGGAATGCTTTCGGATGGAGGTAAACCTTTGCGTGGAATATCAGACGTTCAGACGTTCAGACTTAAACCCAACCCAAATCCTAAACGTAAACGGGCCGGGTTCAAATTCCGAATTCATTTGAGACGATTCAGAATTTTCAGAAACGTTCAAATTCAGAACAATAAAATTCCGAAAGGTCGGAATGCAGAGAATTCAAAGCTACGAAAGTTGAGACCCCCGGAAACCCGACAATCCGAAAATTTCTGTCTATTTCTCAGGATGTGAAGAAAAAAATGGTTCATTCTAATCGAGATCCTCTTTACGGAAATTCAATTTATTTACTTCGATCGATAACTTTGATGTCATAAATGATTGATACTAGTTTGAAACTTTGTTTTGCGAAAATTTCATCTCAAGACGATTAATTTGGCCACATGTTGGTTTCGATACGATAAATACAGCCCGAGTTATCAACTGAATGAATACATGCGTGAATTTCAAGTCTCGGAGGTTTGGCCCTTTCGGATTTTTAGCTTTCGTAATTTTGAAGCTTCGGTTTTGCTCGTTTCAAATTTTTTTTCAAATCGCAGAAATAACCTTTCGAAAAACTGTGAGTCGGTGATATTAAAGTCCTCAATTTTTACCGTTCGAGACTTTTAAAATTTGGAACTTAAACTCGACCTCACCGCAGTGTATATTGCACGTAATGGGGATATATACGTGATGAAAACCTTTCGATTGAACGATTTCACTCCGCGCCTCTCCCTTTCTTTCTCTAGCCCGAACCATCCAGGGTACGAAATAAATAAATAACTGAATAAATGAACGGATTAAAGGAAAGGGCATCTCGGGTCAATTTTAGGTTTCGGTTCGGGATCAAAGCACTCTTGAATTTATAAATTCAGGAATACCTATACGTTAGAGCCAACTGACTCTTTCACTATCAGAAATCGGATACCAGAGCAGCCACGACAAAGGAGATCGAAAACAATCTTTCAAAAAAGGAATATTAGCTGTTTAGAATTCGCGCGGTAGCTGCACAGGGTCAGTGGTCAAGATTAGACTTACGGTATCATGTCTATTGTCTTCTATTTGCACATACAAGTTCAAAATCCGGTCCAAATCGGTACAACCAGTGCCTGAGGATGAGTCAGCGGCTTCGCTTCCTCGAACCTATCTTACCTCGGAGATCATTAATCCACTGGCCGTTCCCAATTGGCTGGATATATAACGATCGATACCCTCATCAGCGGTTTCTGGCACGTCCAACTCGCGAAACATCGCGTACCCCATACCGGATAGATACACAGACCCTGAAGTAATTGATATTTCTCTGTCCCGCAGCCAGCTACCATGGCATGGACTCTGATTGACGTCGTTTTAAAGGCCATTATAACCAGTCCTATCGTGCAACCTGATGGAGATAAGATCTCTTGATTATCAGAATCAGCGAGCGTTCAGTCTTAACTTTGTTTATATCAACAATCAATGAGTGTGCATCAGGGTCTCCAAAAGAAAAATCGCTATTTCACTATTATTCATCCTTCATGTCAAAAACTAAAACTGAAATAAGTAAAATGTCTATTTTTTTCAACGACACCCCAGTGTCCATGCAGCGGAAATAAACGAGGAAAAAACTTGCATCAATGTGCAGATTTCGTGTGAATATGCGGCTTTCGGCGTTTCGAGGAATGGCCATGCAGTTTAAAGAAAGACCAGGTAATCATGAGATGCATGAATTCTTTCGTGAAAAGCTCTTCGATCAGTGCAATTTTTCTAAAGTGTATAAAGCCGATAAAAGGAAAAATGGTCATTTTTTTTTTTTATACTTTTGATAAATCTTTCGTTTTCCCGGGTCATAAAACTGGATATAATAGATCGCGCGGGGCTTTTGAGTCACTGGACGATCTATAATCAGCGTGACTCTTCTGGTCAGCCTCATCGCTTCTCAACCCTGAGGAAACAGCCGATAAACTGGTTTGACGAGTGTGAATACAACGACGTAGCCTCCGCACTCGCTCCTGCACGTTTGTTATAACGGGTGTGCATTTCGAAGTGAGAAAATTATTCGTGAAAATAATCCTCGAGTTTGTCATAAATTTTGAAAAAAAAAACTAATTTTCCAATTTTTTTCGACGTCAAAAATCAAGGATTTATCTTTCACCATAGAATTTCTCAATCTATAGTACATAGATTCAAACGAGCTGTTTAAACTCACTTAAAATTGAGTCAAACTTTTCAGGTGACAAGTTAGAAAACGCTTACCGCACTCGCGACTTGTTTACCTGCATCAACTGCGTTTTCCACTCTCTAGTTAATTCGTCGTAAAGTTTGAACGGTTCTCGCCGCGGTTTCTCATTCCTAAAACATGGAGCATTAGAGGTGTAGGTACCTACTCGGTGATTCTACGGTCTAACTACGCAAAGTTTTAGTCGAAACTTGTACGTATGTTATATATATGCTTCCTGATTAATGTAAGTTTCTGCTTAAATAAACCGTACCTGAATTTTTTATTTTTATTTTTCATTTTTTCTTAATAAGAGGTAAATTTGATCTTTCTTGGTGTACATACGGTGAGTTTCTATACACCGATGCCTCTCATGAGACTGATTGTGAGTTTGCCATCCCCGATGTTATGCTTGTCTCCCTATCACCGCGTCTGCATCTAATCAGCGACTAAGATGCATTGTTGCGACCCAACTGACGGATTGCGACGAGCCATGACTACGACTTGTGCGAGGCTATCGCGATCTTGCGATTTACCCGATCGAAACGACTGATTGGTTATAGAGAAGATCCTACCTTTCTCTGTATATGTATATATCGCCTCTCGCAGAGCACGTGGCACTTTCACAAGATATTTAAATAAAATTTGACACTCGTAAATAGATTCACATCAAGATATTTCCGAATGATATAGGTATCTATATAAATAACCGTCAGTTATTAATTTCATTGATTTATTAATATCTTCATGAAAGGATCAACGGCGATATCTGGGCACAAGGAGTTCAGGGTATTACCAGAGATAAAACAAATTACAAGTATGAGGTTCGCGAGAGATCATACACGGAATGTCTTAAGGTCAATTACGAAATTCTCGTCACGCACTTTATACTGCACGCGTCTGTATATCACACGTATGCACGAGGCGTACAAGCGAGCAAGCAAGCAAGCAAGTAACCGTGTCAGATAATATCAAAATTTTTCCTCAGCAATCTTTGTAAATGAGCTGCGATGGTACCCACTTATCGATTCGTTACCGCCGTCATTACTAAGTTTATTTCAACGTCCAGACGTGGTCCACACCAGACCGTCTCTTACCGAACTTTTATTATCGCACATTTTTCAAAATTTTTGTTCGATGCCAATTATTTGATTAAAATCAGAGGCCGAGAAATTTCACAAAGACAAGAGAGAAGTAATCGACGATATAAATATATATTTCATCGCTCGTTTATAATGAAGAGGAAACGATTAGTTACAGTCTAGTATATACATACTGCACTAAGACGAAAATCTTTCCAAATCTCTTTTTTTTTTTTTTTTTTTTGTTACATTTTTACTTTTCTTTTCTTTCTTGAAATCGTACGCCTTGAATCTTGAAAATTATTTGTCCAAGACCGAAATATATATGTGTGGTGATATTATTCGATTTAATAAATCGACTATTTTATAATATCATCAAATCTCTCGGTCCTGGACACGCGGCGACGCGTCGTGGACCGTGACACCGGCGCCAGCTACGACGGGAGTAGTAGCGGTGTCGTCATCGCCTGCCTGGTGGTGCTGCTGTAGCGCAGGGCGTCGAGCGAATAACAAACAGACTGCAACGAAACGATGCGGTGCGGTGTGGTGTGGTGCGGTGCAATGGGCGCCTTCGTGGCTAACGCATCTGTGTCATCCGGATCATTGGTATCGTGTGTTTGAGTTTAGTTTAGTTGAGCCAGAGCGCGTGTCGACGCGATATTGCGCAATGGAATGACCCTTATTTTCCATAAGCATACGCTAATGGTTTTCAACAACTTAACGACAATTTATGCGATACGGTATTTTTGGTTGCACGATATATGCTTTCAAATGCCCGTGTTTAAAAACTCGACTTTTTTTTCTTCTTTATTATATCTCGACGAGTGGTAAATATAAGGTTTTCAACATTCGAGAGAAAGAAAATAACTGTCGTTATTCTGGGACCAGATAAGAATTACGAATTTCAATATACGTATACAACCGATTCACAGTTTTCAGAAAAGGTATTACCCCGAAAATCTCCATGGCAAATTCAAAAAAAAAAAAAAAAATGTCAGATTTTCGGTCTTTCGGGGGTCCGGATTTTCTGAGTCTTAAGCTGTCTGAGGCATATTCCTCCGACCTTTCGGAACTTTAATCTTCTAATTTAAACTTGAACATTTCTGAAAATTCTAAATCACGTCTCAAACGAATTCGGAATTTCAACTCAGTCCAATTATTCTCTCAACTGTTTAATTCTCTTTATTTTCACCTAAATCTCGACGAGACAAACATTCCGAGAAAGTTAGCACCAAGAATTATAACAGGAAGAAGAAGAAAAATATATGACCAGAAAGTTGCGTCTAAGTTTGCATCTCAGACTCTCCTACAATTTTTTACGAAAAAAAAAGAAGAAATCACAAATTACTGTGAAATAAGTTAAATAACTGTAGTTGTTTTTTTTTTTTTTTTTTTGCTTTTTTTCTTCTCTAAAATAAAGAGAAAATAACCACAACAAATACGTAGGTTCCTTCTGATCAGTAGACGGAACACGTATTAATGTAGATACGTGAGCGCGGAGCGTAGCTCGGGATGTTAAGTTAACTTTTCAAAGGCGTCGATATACGATTTGAGTACCGAGTTATACCTACGTGTAGGCGCAAGGGAATCGCGCTGGAGAGAAATAAAAACTAGAAACTAGAAATTCGCGGCCTTTGAGGTCTGCGATTTTATTTATTCGAAAATCCGCACGGGGATATGAGAAAATCTGACGAAACGCATAACGTCTTGCGGTGAAGAATTAGATGAAGATAAGTTAGGTGGACGAGGTGATTCTATCCTCTGAGTTTCTCGACTCCTCACTCGGGTTATCTTAACGTATTTTTTTTTTCCTCCTTTTTTCTCTCGGCTCACCGCCTTCTCCTCAGTCCTACTTTCAGTACGGTAAATTATTTGTTTAGTCTATCTTATCGCGGACGTAATGCTCCCCGGAATCAACTGCGAGTGAGCCTAGATGTGTCAGTCTGTCTGTCCGACCCGCCTCGGGCCAGTCCCAACATACATATACGGAATGGTCAGGCAGCGGGGACAAGTTTACGTAACGTTTAAGGGACACCGAGATACAGAATGAAAATAGGAAAAAAGAGGTAAACGAATAGAGCCCATATGGCGGAGGGGACAGCAAACTGATTTCTTTGTAGCACAGGGCAACAGATTTTAGAAATCACACGCGTTTCCTCGATCATTCGTCAATGCCACATATTATGTGGAAAAGCGAGTCCAATGGTTGCAACAGAATTTAGAAATTTCTATTCATTTTGTCCCGAAACAGAAAATAATTTATAAATATAAACGAAATTGAATGAAAAAATAATAAAATTTCAAACGTTTCTTTCCGCGTAGGTACCTACTTTGAAGGAAACCTCGATGTTTTTAAAGCATTAGGTGAAAGAAAGAAGAATAAAGAATATAAATGAGAAAAAGAGGCTAACTACAGTATGGGAATATTTCTAGTTGAAGAAAACATCGTTCTAATGGGAGCTCGGGGTGGTACTTTGTTGAAAAGATGGCTGTAAAAAGAGCAGAAGGAGTCGTAAGGAGTGAAACAGAGGAAGCCAAGAGTCTCGGCTCGCGCCAACTTATACAATATCTTTCAAGATGCTGCAGCCTCCGGCTGGTCCAGACGTTTGGTTCTCGCCTCTTCTCTCTTCTTCTCTTCACTTCTCTTTCCTCAGTCCCTGGTCCCTGGTCTTTGAAAGCGAAGCATTTCTGAACTCGACGGTGCCTGTAATGTCACTCTGAGCATTCAAGAAGCATCTCTTAAGCGAAAACGAATGAAATATTCAGCTCCGGATCGAAGACAGCGATTCACTCTTCACTCTAACCCCTTTTGCCTTCGGGTAGATACCTACCTACCTAGCTACATCAGGTTCTACCAGATAAATCTGACGTCGTAACGTTTAGGATTGATTGCAGTGCTTTAAGAAAAGCTCTGTTTTCATTGCCCCGTTGAGAACGTCTGCATTTTGTCGACGAAAAACTAAAATAAAGAAGAGCTAAAACTGCTTCGCTTCTCTCAGATCATTTTCCTGCTTTTTCCAACTTCAGCTAGATTATAAAACTCTATAGGTTACAGCGAATTTTCAATTTTTCATCGCATAATATAGAATCACACTTTCAGTCCTCATGTCTCGCGCTTCAATCGGATATAACATGAGATTTGATTTCGGTGTTCACAAATAGTAGCTACCGAAGAAGAAGAAGAAGAAGAAGAAGAAGAAGTTTCTCCTTTAGGAACCGGGTATGGGTTACCTCCGGCAACTACGAAGATGAAATTTCAATAAGGGAATCAATGACGCGTCTCTCTTGCCGCTGGTTGCTTCTCTCTTCGAAAAGTTTGACCAAGTCTTTGGCTAACTTTGAGGTGCACCGTGGATGTGACCCTGGTCTTCTCTTGGTAAGTACAAGTTTCCCAGACTTTCCAGACTTCTGGGCTGTAGGTAGTAGCCACGGCTCACCGATCTTACCCAGGAAATTGACAATAATAAAGTTAGAGACGTTCCCCCTACTTCACTTCAAGAACGGGACAGTCTCGAACCACTTCTACTAGAGGAGCGAGCGATTTCACTCAACTCCATGATGCATCGCGAAATCCCCATATTTCAAAATTCTGCAATATCAGGAATTACCACCCTGTTAAGAATCAATTAGTTTCCTATAATATTCGATACTAATTTACAAGTTTCCTTATGCACCTATAATATCGAATTTCTCTCGTACTATCAGTACCTGCTAAGTTCACGGGACGATACGTGAAACTGTAGCACGCGCTTTGTTATCACGTACTTACATCACGTAGGGATTACTTACTTGTTAGTGCTGTGTACCTGCGTTAGGTATATATAGTCACATTGATATAGTTCTAGGTTCGATGGGTTGTTTCATGAGGCGGAAATCCACGAGGTGAACTTAAAGCTGCACATTATAAAATAAAGTCTAGATTTCTCGAGGGATGCTGCTACTCCGATAACAGTGCAGAAACTGACTTCCTTGGGTCCTATCATCGAGTACTTTGGAGAGAAGAGAAAAATTCATTAAAAAAAATTAAGAATTACATAATGAGGTTTCCTCTTCTCAGCGATTCCATTTTCTGTGTTTAAACTTTTCTCCTGAGATAATTATGAAAACCATTTTTATATGTGTACAATGTACATGCATGCATGTGTGTGTGTGTGTTTTTTTGTGTAGGAGTAGAATGTATCTTCATCCACCTGCGAGAGTCTAATTCTCTGTTCTTTGCCGTTGTTGCCTTGTAAAGTGCTACTCATTCTACTTTGTGCTAGAAAGTGGTACCCCCACGAAAGTACTCGTGTTTCTAGACACCGACCTGTTTCATATTTCAGATAATTAGGCTATAAGTTATTCCATATACATAGAAGCGATTTTATCCAGAGAATGAGAAGAAGAAAAAAAAAAACAAACCTACTGAATAATAATTCTTCGCCAAAACTGAAAATGAGACAAATATATTCATCGTACACAGAGTACTGGCTAAAAAAAGGAATTTCGAATGAAGACAGGTGAGCGATTTTGTTTTTTTGTTAGCGCTCGTAAATAGGGAGTCGGAATGAAAAAATACGAACGGAAGAAACGTCGGATGAGAAATTAGACGTATACAACTGTTACCTACCTCTTTTTTTTCGCGTATAAGAAGATCGTTAAGAAGAAAAAGGCGAAGTAGCAGCAGCAGCAGGAGAATCAAGCCGTGGTTGGCTCTGGTCCAGAATCGATAAATACCTTTCGAGCATGAATGAATTAGCAAAAACAAAAATAGTCTACGTTCAAGTCGCGACAGACTGAAGAGATTATACGTGCATCTACTACTACTCTCGATATAAGACGAGAGTAGTGGGTACTACTACCTTTTGCTAGCCAATTCTTTTCGCAATCGTAATTTACACGCCTCTGACGTATAAATAAATCTTCGTTTGATTCATTGTGATTCATTGAAGAACGTGAACAACAGTCTGAATGAAGTTGGCTACGGTTTATACCCTGTATATATACATATATATACAATTCTTCAAGTAAATAATGATCAATTTACTCTTAGAGCCAAGTTATATACCTACTATATGTCGAAGAATCTTTAACGCGTTAGATATATCAATTTATTATCAAATCTAAAGGGAGGTATACCAAAACTCTAATTAAATGGGCCTAAGCTAAATGGTTACCCCTCTCGATCAATCTGTATCAATTTTCATTGAAAATGACAGTTAAGTTTGGTAAGGGGGAGCCCTTTACGTGTATACATAATAATAAAGTCGATCATCGATCTATAGAGGAGAGAGAAAAAGGAGGGGGGGGGGGGGGGGGCGAAAGCCAAAACCCAAATTTCCAATCTTTCAAGAAGGCTCCTACCAGATTTTAACCAATTACAAGGGTCGTGGTACTCCCGATTTGCGTTGGGGCAGATTGCTATCCCGCTAAATTTAAGGTACCACGAGGTTAATGAAACAAGACGTTCGAGTTAACGGAGAAGATGCGATGCCGGGGTAGAGAAAGGGGTGACTAGAGATAAGGGACGAAACAACGCTTGATAATAATGATAGCTGTTTTGTTTAAATAATTAGAAACAGCTGGGCGGAGACTTTAATCGTTGAATTATATTAAGGGTGGATATAAATGCGAGACGTGGAGATATACCTATATATATACATGTTATAATCTCTCTCGGAATTAGGTCCGGATATTATTATTATTATTATTTTCTTTTTTTTCTTTTTCGTTGCATACCTTTAGCGGGAGTGTCTTAATACCGTGCTTTTAAATTTCATCATTTTTTTTTTTTTTTTTTTTCTTAAAACGAGCACTTTAGAGTCCCTGAAGTGCGTAACAACAAATTGCTTCCATTAGATCCTATAAAACGATCATAATACCGTCTCCTCGTTTCAAGAAGGTATATCTTCGAAGAATTAAACGAACTTGCAGTATTTCAAGCTCATTATACTTTACACCGAAGAGTAACGTACTTATATAATAGTTCTTTTTTCACTTCCATCAAAAGAAACTAAGAAAAAAATAATAATATCCTATACCTGAATGGAAATGGAAAAGCATAATGTTCAGAGACGAGAACGAAAGGAGAGAAGAGATGTAGTAAGTAAAACGGTCACACAGATATGGAGCTTCAACGATGCACAATACATCTCTCTGTTGTACAATTCCAGAGTTCGTTAAATTGGAAAAATTTCTATCATTCGAAGAGTGCACCAGAGTAGTAGATATAGACCAGAAAGCTTCAGAGGCATTGAATTGCTGTCAAAGTCCCGAAATTGACTAACTGCGCACGCGCACACGCACGCGCATGCGTAGTTAGTCGATTTCGTTACTTTCTCAGAAAAATGTCGACGCCTCCGGATCCCCGCAGCCTATCTATTCACCAGAGCGGAGCAGAACGGGTCAAAGTTCAACAGTTCACAGTGTTGCATAACATTCTAGTATGTACCATGCATGTTCTCGCGTGCAGTATAATACTGACCCCCCCATGATAATATTGGTGAAACGTTGAACGTGGATAGAGAGGAAGAGGTAGAGGGAGAGAGAGAGAGAGAGAGAAGCCACGTATAATGGGTACTTTCGTCGTTCATGCACATACATGGGTGCAGTATGTACACCAAGGCATTCGTGGCAGTTGTATAATTATATTGGCAGATAAATACTTCGTGACTTGGCTTGCGAGGAGGATTGGCTTTTAGTCGGTTAGATTGTCGAAGAGTACCTAGTTATATTCGCTCCTTATTATTTATGGACAATTTTCCTACTGGCTTGTTGTGTATACGTGCCCCCGGATTTGAAATAAATTTAACTTCAATTCGAATCTAGTACCTATGCCTCTACCTATCTGGCATATTAATATATAACTAATGAAAATGCACTCGGTACAACATCTCTATACATACATTATACATAGGTATATGTATCTACGTACTACATATTATGTAGACGGATATTACTATAGCGGTTGGTTTTACCCCAGTGTATTTGTCACTCTACATGCATAATACTCATAATACCTAACTACACATGTATATAGCCAGAACTAGGAGAGGGATATACATAATGCGGAGGAGAAACCTGCTGTACGATTACGACTGTGACTACACGATGCATTACGCACATGAATTGATAGGCAATAATTCCGTAAATAATATTTTTTTTTTTTTTCAATTCTAGTATATTTTTTTTCTGATTCACCCGGCTCATTTACGATCATGTACTATTCCCTCGGCCCCACATGATGCAAAACGCACCACCTGAAACCTTCTTCTTTGAGATGAACTGAACTGGTGTATCGATATTTGACGAGAGGATATTTTTACTGATTTTTTTCTTTTTTAAGGATGTGCGGGGTTATTATTTACGCGGTAATGATGACTTCATAATAGAGTAAAAGCATATCAGATTTTCTATCCGCTGTTAGAACTTGGAGGCATATATAATAATCGCGGGGGTTATATGGGGTTCAGAATTCAGACCACGGAGGCTGTTTCACTCGCAGTTAGGTATGACTTATGTGACATAGTAACATGATATGACACAATGGGTTAATCGTTAGTATGTGTATGGTTGTAAGTAGGTTTAAGCTGTGTATATATATACCTACGTAAGGATTTAATCGAGCGTACCAAATAACATGTGTGAGACATCGAGGAGAAGTAGGAAGTTATGGTTTCGTAAAAGAGAGATAGTCTGTTAATTAATTAGATAGTGATTAAATGAGCTTGTGATATGAGAAGCCTTTTTTTTTTTTTTTTTTTGTTTCTTTTTCACATAAGAAATATATGTACCTACACGATATCGTTCTATTATATGAGATAATATAAGTATAACTATACTGGACAACATTATAACGTATATATAACGTATAAGGTAGGTATAGGTATACTATATATACATATAAGAAAAAGAATAGAACTAACGATCCGGAGGTTTGGAAGTATGAAGATTAGTAGCTAAGATAAGTGCTATAAATATGGCTTCCAGGAAGGAGTCTTACGGTGTTATCGGAAAAACGGGCCATCGGATACCCCGGCGACAGCTGATACCGTAGACGTAGCAAGGGATACTGGGAATGGAAAGAGTAGGTAGGGATGTGCAGAACGGTGAACCCCGCAAGTCGTACTTATTGTCTTCTGGACGGGGGAGAAGAAAGAAAAGAGAGAAAAAAAAAAAAAAAAAAAAAAAAAAAAAAAAAAAAAAAAAAAAAGAACTAAAAGAACGGAGGTAATAAAAATAAATCACTACCAAAAGGAGGCGTGTGCAGCAACTCTCATATGAAGAGATTGAAGAAAGAGAGAAAACACAACGAGCTTTTATACATATGCGATTTGGAAATAAAGTTTCTTCAAAAATTTTCAATTTTTTTTTTTTTTTTTTCACAATTTACTACTCCGACTCATCATTTTTCGCAAGATTTTTGACGATTCTTAAATGTACTATGTGTTCGTTTTCCGATCTATATCGAAGAGGTTCTTTATACCAGCAAAATGTCTTGACTTTTTTCTTCAACTCGATTCTATATAGTAACCTGGCAATTTTCCCGACTTTTTCTCCTCTACCTCCAGAGGTATTTTAGTAACTTGAAATTTTCTTGCCACTTTCCTGACATCGCGACGCGGTAACTTGAAAATTTCCCGAGACTCCTCTTAGACTTCTATTAAGTTGAAAAATTATCTCAATTGCGGACTAGTACTCTACATCTGAATTATTGAGTAATTTCTAAATGTAACGATAGAGAATTACAATTTTTTTTTTTTTTTTTAAGGCAATTTTTACAAGTTTGTTGAAAATTTTTCTGCGGCAATTGACCCGGTTTTCTCACTTTTTTTTTTATAACGATCCTATAAATTATCTAATTACTTATGAAAAAATGTTCAGTTTTATCACCTGTATAATACAGCTGACGTCCAAGATTTAATCTCAGGATCGGATTATAGCCAGACTGTGTTTTTATTCGTCACAGCTATCAAAGAAATTCGTAAAGTTGCATTCTTCTGATTACCGGAATTCTTATCATTGTAGATAAAGAACATATGATTCATGGGAATGAAAATTCTCAAAAGCATGAATAGAGAGTTTATTTGAACGCCTTGATAAACTGGTCAGACTTAGACTTCGAAGAATCGAAGGTAGGTAGGTAGGTATAAATAAAACCAAGTATAATATCTCAGTTCGTGATCAAACGATGCGGAAAAAAATCGAAATACCTATACCTTCGGAAAAATGAAAATGAAAAGGAAAAGGAGAAGGGGAGAAAAAAAAGGTAACTGCTTATATTTCTACCAATCCGCGATAAATTTATGCAATATTTCAGGTTTTTATTTTTCACGCGAATCGTATACGCGATTTTGAATAATCCCTAGTGGGTTACACGTGGTGGACGTCACATCTGGCTCATACTTACTTACGGAAGAAGCTTGATTAGTCAGGTAGGTAGGTAGGTAGGTAGGTACTCGTTGCTGCAGCTAATTGCCGGACGCGTTATCCGAAACCCTGAAGGCGTGGCTGCTGCTGGTAACGTTAGTTCCCGGTGAGATTTAGCACGTGCATAAATTTGCAATCACCCGGGAGTAGGAGGGATGTTATACTACGCAGATACCTGCCTACTTCGCACGCGGCAAAAGTATTATTCTACATCCAATCTACCGGTGCTGCTGCTGCTGCTGCAAACTCGTATAAGCTAATCGTAAGCCTTAATGCTAATTTCATTTGAATGACATCACGGTTTTCCTTCAGTTATATATAGGTATACCTTTATGATGATCTCACTTCGAGTCATTTTAGTTTATTTTTCATTTTTTATTTTACCAAATTTTAGTTTTTCAAAAATCCGAAAATTAACTTGAGAAAAATCTAACAAGTTATAACGAATTTGAGTCGATTTTCTCCCTAGTAATTCTGATCTCTGTATTACATATATCGTATAAATCGTTGAAATTGATATCATATCTTGAATTTCTATTAAAATTATAATTTTATGGGTGCGATAAATTTGTTTTAATTATTTCTACTCGTGCTTTCCAAGAACGATAACGTAGTAGAGTTTGGCAATGCGTATACGATAACATACATGTACGTATACTATATAGAATTTTCTTTATGTAGCTGAGACGGACTTTTATTTTTTTCCATTTAGCAGCATTTAGGACAAAGATATATAAAATGTCAACGGTAACATTGGATTATGTGAATTTTTTATTATTTTCTTCTTTTTTTTTCTTTTCTCCTCGTTTTCCCTTCGTTAACGACGATTTTTTTTTTTTTTTCCTCTACTTTGCATCGAGCCATAAACCAGATATCAATCAGTCAGACAGTAGCGATGGAGTCCGAATAAAAAGGAGAAGTCGAAGTCGAAGTCGAGGATATAAGATCCTTAAAATTAACCCAACGTATATTCTCTCTCTTGGTATCTTCCGCGTTTTCTCTATATACACCGAGTCGTTGATGTCTCAATAAATCGTTCACAATCTCAGATGGTCTTCGGTGCTCTGCGCAAGAGTATTTCTTTCTAAATCAATCAACGAATGCATCAAGCTAGAAACTCGCGATATATAGAATTCGTTAGCGTTTCAAATGCAAATATCAAACGAGAACTCAAAGGCATTTCAACCACCGCTCGAATAGACGCTATAGAAGCTGTAAACGCAGCAGCAGCAGCAACAGCAGCAGCATGAGCATACCTATAAAGGTGATAAATAAAAATGAGACAAGTTTTCACGCCGCACTTTTATAGTAACTACCGTGACGAGTCACTCTTCAGGGAGTAACAAATATAGAAATAATACCGATAAAGAACGGAAATGTAACATAACGTAATGTAATGTGATGTAAATTACGTAATATCAAACAATGTGATTGTAAAAATAATTCAAGACTAATTGATTTATTCAGGCAATTTGCTACCGTAATAAAAAATGAGATAAAAAATCTTCGACCTATAGTTTAGTTAGAGGACAAAATCTAAGAAAACTGGGTAAAGATTTAGCTGAAGTCATTCGCTAGTCGATCCCTCTCAGCCTCAAGCGACACTAATATTTCCGAATAGGAAAAAGAAGCGAAAAAAAAATAGGGCAAACCCATACGTATGCTTGAGGTTGAAAGAGGCGGAGGAAAATGAAATAGAGAAGAAGAAAAAAAAAAAAAGAAAAGAAAAAAAAAAAAATTATCGATTCAGATGACTGCGTGAATCAGGCAGTTCAATCTATGTATTCATTTTGAATAAAGAGACCTTTCATTGGGTGAGGTTTCTTATTTTCTTCATTTTTTTTTTTTTTTTTTTTTTTTCCTTTCCTTATTTTCTTTTCTAACGTCTATAGTCACAGGTACAACAATGATGCATTACTATATTTAAATAAAGGTAATAGCGATATGAATTTCAAGTAGTTTCTTGCTTAGTACTCGGTATATTTCCTGACTCTGATATGTGCGGGTATGTATTCTATTTCACTACTGCATTTCAGAGAGATAGAAGTTTTCATTCGGTTCAAGAGATTATGTTTTATTTATTCTATTTTTTTTTTTTTTTTTTTTTTTGTTTCCTTTTTTAGAGAGAGAATAAGTAAATTTGTTGAGAGGCCAAATACCGATACGTATCAAAGAAATTAGCATCATGATAATAAATTTAGCAATTGTTGAATAATAATTAGCCAGAAAAAAAAAAAATAAATAATAATAAGAATATGATGGAATCAAACCGAATTGACGGTGTGTCATGTATATCGCACCTACACACATGTTATCTCGGCAAGATAATCGGCGCAATGAAATAGAGAGAAATACATAGAAAGATAGGCATAATCAATTATCTATATTTATATGGGTCGCGTTAATCTTTTATCGGGTATTTATAGCGATAGAAAAAATGATTTATCGTAATTTTGACGAAAGTGTAAAAATATTATGATTCAACTCTAAAACATAATTTATATAGAGAAGATTTTTGGAAAAGCATATATAAAATCAAATAAAAAACCGAAGAGATGATAATAATAGTTGTTATTCATTGTAGACCAACTTTTCCATAATCCTGCTATGGCTAATTATAAACAGTACCTAATCCCATGGGTTATACTCGTGGATAGTATCTAAAAATTTAATTAAAATTCTACGAGAGCTAGGCTGTGCATGCAGCAGTAGCAATGTGCACCGTATGGATAATACAAGGGGCTAAAACAACGAGTATAAAACAAAGAATAAGCCATTGCATTGTTGCGTATAGTGCGTTTAAAATGGCTTTCATTTATGTGTGTTAATGATGATGTATATAATATATATGTTCCACGATGTGAGGTACGGGGCCGAGAGAAAGCTCAACTGAGTTTCATAGAGTTATAACTACGTTACGGGACGCCGACGCGAGACGACGCCTCGTAACGGTATATATATATATATATGTGCGATAATTCTACCATATTATAGATCAAGATAATTGATACGTCAAGTACCGGCGCCTAAAGATAGCCCGAATTGTTTTTAATTGCTGAGCAAACGGAGCGTAACGTTTCATATTTCAGTCTGTTTGCCATTTTTTTCGGTGTTTTTTTTTTTTTTTTTTTTCCACTAATTTATAGAAAAAAATTGACAGGTGTCAGTTTTTTCAATCAATTTATTGTTTTTATTCAGTTCGATCGAATATCTTTATCATTCTGAGATTTATAATCATCTTTTATGAGAATCGAAGAGACTAGACTGGACATTTGAAAATTTTCTGAGAATTGAAGGTCTACCAAAATCGTCGTATGATTTGTTTCGAAATTTTCATAATCGAGTAAAATAATGGAAAATTTGGAGAATTTTTTTTTTTTTTTTTCAAAATTTTCTGAGAATTCGAGGGTTTCCTTGTCGTTGAACACCCCTGCACCCTGCTATACTAGGGTGGTTATAGTATACTGAATGAAACGTAGCTATGATATATTATCTCTGGTCTAATTCCAGCCAGGGAAAGCAAGAAAAATAAACAAATGTAAACGTAGGTAAATGTAAATTTCAGTTTTTAGTATACATGTACCTATAGCTGGAGTTAAAAAAGCAGAAGAAGAAGAAGAAGAAGAACCGGCAGAAGGTCTACTCCTCGTCGATACATTTCGTATTTCAGGAATGTATTAAATAAACATGAAAACCTCCGACGGTTTCTTTCTGCGGGCGTTCTATATCGTTAAGGTATTTCCAGCCTAAACATAACCATACCACCATATACCTCGCGTATCGCAGTGCCTTTACTACGTTACGTTACGTTCAAAGGGTCGATAACCTGGGTCTAATTTTTTTTTTTTTTTTTTTTTATTCTTTCACGTATTACAGGGCAGCTGGTTATACCGTTGCTTGCAGTATATTTCCCCGAACGACTCAGATTCAACGAGTTTCTCTCGTTAATTTTGAAAAAGGCGAAAAATCATCCCCGTACGTGGAATCATCGGAGACAAAAGTTTGAAGTGTATATCTCTCACCTGAAACAGAAAGAAAAAAAAAAGAGAATATAATGCCTGAATCATTCATGTGATTATTAGAAGAACGTGTCGAGGAGGAGACTGAGCTTGGCTAGTGTGACGTTGGTGTTTCGGATCAGTGGAGATTCTAGAGTGCCCACGTGTTCCATTAGGTATGTCTCGGGCGAGCTGCTTCCGACAGCGTCAGTCAAAATGAAATTCAATTCTTTTCTATCTTACAAACGGCCACCGCGTGCTACGTATAAGGAGTATAATCGAACTGAGTGAGTTGAGAGACAGAAAAAAGAAAAAGAGAAAAAAAAAAAAAAAAAGAAGAAAAAGAAATAAAATCCCGTTGCTATATTAATTCGCACTTCGCCAAAGTGGAGCCCGCAATATACTAGAAGAATAATTAATTATTTATCGCAAGACTTATAAGACCAGTGAAATAATTTCAAAAATCGCGGAAATCATTTGGTTTGGTTTTTTTTTTTTTTTTTTTTTTCTCTCTCTTTTTTTGTATCATCATGCAGAATTTACGTTTTGAAATAAAAGACTTAAATAATAAGGGAAAAAATCTTGTATACGTATAATATGAAAAAAATTCAATTTCGTGAGCGAGAAGACGGATAGAATCAATCGTCGACAGAAGCACGTATCCCACGCAATCTCGTCGATTTATATACAATATGTTTTTGCATTCCCTTTTTTTTTCTCTCTCTCTTTCTCTCTCTCTCTCGTTTTTCCTACTTTATTTTTCATTTTTTTTTTTTTTTTTTTTTTTTGTTATCTTCTAATTTATTTCCGCTCTACTTGTGGTCTCAATAGCTATATAGGGTGCGTGCGGGGCAGAGTAAGAAAAGTAAATTGAATCGTTCGGTTCAGTGATGAGATAAACAAATCTCTGAAATACTACGGTCATAGGTACTGGAAAGCAGGGTACTAAACAGTTTGTCACAAAGTGAGTATATTATTACGCAATATTGTTTATTCATTCATTTTTTTTTTTTTTTCTTTCATTCTTAAAAAACGATATACGTCTTCCTTCTCGACGTCCAGGCCAGACTATATAGAGACTCGTCCTCTTCTACAGGCTCCGGTTTCCTGCGGAGAGTTGGTCCACGCCGTCTGTAGACGACATTTTACTCTGAGCAAGTGGACTGACTGCTGCAGCTGACATTATTTTCATTTTTATATATTTATATATTTATTCATTTTTCCTAAAGAAACGATCGATACTTATACCTTACATATATGTAGTAGATATATTATATATATTAGAATGCTCCTCAATTCGGTCATATTCGAATTTCGAAGCTCTCATGCGGGCCAGAACGTCTCCAAATATATGCAAAAAAATGTTGTAAGAATCCCAGGTTTTTATCTCAATTCTAATTTTTTTTTACATATTTTGGATACATCCTGGCCAACGGGGGCATTAAAATTCGAAAATGATCAAATCAAGGTCCACCCCAATATTTGTATGTATTATATTTTTTATTTAACGAATGGACAAATATATATCGAAAATTTGATGGATATATTTTATATCCAATAATTCTGATACGCATAATAGCTTGCGTGTCGTCACATATATCCCACAGTTGCGTGGGACCAATAAAGAAAAAATAAATGAAAAAAAAACAAAGCTGAAATGTGTACCCCTATTTTCCTTCCTTTTCTTGTTCTCGTTTATTTTTCTCTTTTTTTTTTTTTTTTTTTTTTTTTTATACACCAGAAGGAAAAAAAGAAAAAAAGAAAAATATATATCCGAGTATGTTAATATCGTGTAACTTATTACCGGACGTGGACTGTGCTGGCTCCTTCTTGCTTGCTGCGGGTATATGGCCCGGGTATAGGTACATTATACATACGTATACAGCGGTATTACCGTCGTCACGCAACGCGTCTCCGCGACGCCCATATACATATACACGTATATAAATACCTATGTATTCACCGTATATGTATGTATAGTAAATATATATTTACCCCAGGTGTAGATTTCGGTGTCTGTTTTTTTCCCTCTCTCTCGGTTATTTACTTCTTTTTACAGGTAGGTATATATGTATTCAGACATGGGGTAGAGATCATCAAGAAAGTTATTCTTCACTTAACAGGATATTGCTCTTGTCTGCCGAAGCGATATAATTTCTACTAAATTTCATTTCATTTTGTTGAAAAAAATTTTTTTTTTTTTTTTTTTTTTTTTTTCATCTCTCTGAAATACGATATACCTTTTTCGGTTCGTATGTTACGTCAAGTTACGTATCCACGATCTGATAATCGCGTATTATTCGCTGTCAAATTTCGACAGTGTGGTTTTGATATCGAATCAATATTAATTTGACGTGGAATTAACCGCTTGAACATTTTACTCAATAATTCTCGCCGTTTTTCTTCACTCCAGGATGCACATAATACCAGGCTTTAATAATGACAGGAATAATAATTGAAGAAATATATAAAAATGAAAAAAATTATCATTTTCTAACGATTTTCAAACACCAAATTTAAATGACATAATACGTAAGGTGAAATCCCTGGTGTAATGAAGCGCGAATTAGCCAGTTACGCACGAGCCAACCCAGCCTAACATAATTATTATCAAACCCTAACCCGACCTTCTCGGGTTGGCCTGGAGTTGGACAGCGTGCATAATTAATTGCAACAATGCCCTATGACGAGAGCTCGTAAGTATTTTCTTAGGCACGCAAAACGGCTGGCTGGTTGGATTATGCAGGGAGAGTAAAGGAGAGAAGAGAGACGAGAGAAGCCTGGGGCTAGGGTGAAAGAGAACGTTTAACATCAGCTTTATCTACGTAATTAAAATTCTTGTTACAACCCCCCCAGCATGCAGCGATCTATGCAATCCATAAATCTATCCAAACGAATTTCTCTGCTCCATATTGCTACCAGTCATTTTCATATTCAACAGAGGTATT
Source organism: Tenthredo mesomela (assembly GCA_943736025.1). Taxonomy (NCBI): domain Eukaryota; kingdom Metazoa; phylum Arthropoda; class Insecta; order Hymenoptera; family Tenthredinidae; genus Tenthredo; species Tenthredo mesomela. The sequence continues at coordinate 3,146,036 of OX031015.1, forward strand.
AGGGCACAAGATTGAAGCTGAATTTTGTTCCTGAATTCTAATTCAAGAATTTGATTTTTTTCTATGTATATTATACAGAAAAAATGATAATTCTTGAAAGATTTATATGGATTAGGGGTTATCATAGCAATTAAGGATTACCCTGGTCGGAATAGAAATTCTAATTTGATCCTCTAGAAACCTCGATTACTCTGTTTCAGTAGAATTATGTCCTACGTGAGGATTCGGAGGTGCAGTAAATCGGAATTAGCTCTAACGCTCGAAATTCTAATCAGCGTCTATGCATCCTAATAAATTTTCAAATTCTACGTAGAACCTGGAAGTTCGGCGAAAAATCAACTGAATTATCAATTTGATTTTCGATTTAGAATTCATTCGTCAATCTGTTCACAAAACGTTTTATTAAAAATCGAGGAGCTACAGCCCAAAGCCAGAATCACTAAGTTCTTTGAATTTTAGGATCTAGAGGTCCGAACCAGAATTTGGAAAGTCTAGTTTGCGCCTAAACTCGCCCACAACGGACATAACTCTCGCTTTTAGGTGCAAATCAGAATTTCATTAGATGCACAATCCCACCATCAAATTCTAGTTCGCGCCTTGAAGTCTTCATTGAAAACTGACAGCATCCCAAGAAAAAAATTTGTTCATATAATGTGCAGAATTTCTGAAATATAGTCAGCGAATATGAAGCGTCAAAACCGTGATGTGTCACGGTCTAGTAGTCTCGAAATGCATGTCAAACAGGAATAAGAATGATCGTGAAAGCGCATTTTGGAGCTCACGTCATCTTCCATACGTGGCATTCCGTTATAGGGATGAAATTAAAGTATGATGTATAATAGAAATTGAGAAGCTTTGAACGACGACGCGACGCCGTCTGGTTCTTGCAGCACAGGGCATTACAGCTTTCAATATACCGCGTAGAGAAATTGGACTGTTGGTGCAGGGATATAAGAAAATTTGAATAAAACCCACGAGCACGATCCTGATCTAACCTAAGCTTTGGCCAGGGTTAGGGTTGGGCTGGGCTGGATATTATGATGTCCATATAGGTATAGCACTTTATTTATATATCTGCTGCTTTTCGCAAGCCTAAAGTATTCCGAAAAGAAAATATATTCCATCCATCGCTGTAGATGGAAAATATCTTTCACATCCCTATTTCCTACTCCTTAATTATTATTATTTATTATCGGATGAAATAATAAAAATTGAAATTTGCATCAGGAATTGATAAGATTGAATAGACTTTGGATTTCATGAAATCGCATAACGATAATCATGAATATAAACAGCAGCAGCAGCAGCAGCAGCATGATCATCATTGCCGTCAACCCCCCGTAGTACGAAGTTTCCCTGTATAGTGCAGTTCGCCATAAACTTGAGGATATCCACTTTGCTAGTGCTGGTCATATCCGTCCCAGGGTTTGCCGCCGTGGTGAGAACATGCGGCGATATAATATATGGGGTAGATCTACACGGGGTGGCAAGAGAAGAGAAGAGAAGAGAAGAGACACTATATGAGTAACATCAATTACATAAATGTCGAGTTAACGAAGGATACGTTAAGCTACATAATTACGAAACGCTATGGACATTAGGCTTAAAGAGCCAGTTGCAGATGAGAGGAGTGACATATCGCCTACACATCGAAATATAATTGAAATTCGTAACGTCAACGGAACAGAATTTTTTTTTATAAAAATAACCTGATTCATCGTGGTCCATTTCATAGATTCAAAATAAGTCCTGCACGCAAAAAAAAAGTGCTGTCAAATTTACTATGTGGGCAGTAAATATAGGGACAGCACTTTTTTGCAGTAGAAATTATTACAATTGTGGTGACATTCACTCATGTTGACATTGAAGGCCACTTGCTCCAATGTACCCAATACTGAAATTGTGATAATTTCTACTGCAAAAAAGTGCTGTCCCTATATTTACTGCTCACATAGTAAATTGGACAGCACTTTTTTTTGTATGTGGACTTTAATACGTAATGCGGTGACTTGGGACTCGGTTTTATTCGAAGGAAGGTGTAATTTAAGACAAACACACGGAATCGCGGTAGTAAGTACCAGCTATCGTGTACAGTAACAGGAAAAGGAAGAGGAACAAGAATAGCAACAGCATCAGTATCAGCAGCAGCAGGCAAAAAGAACAATATTTTAGAATTTATTTGGCAGGTTGTTGTAGTGGCTCTGCGTTGGCTTTGGAACCACTTGCCTTCTTTCCTTTTTCCATTTCGTTCTCCGTATTATAGATGTTTTTTATTTCTTTTTTTTTTTTTTTTTTATTATTATTATTTTCTTTCATCTAATTCTATGGTTTTGTGGATCTTTCCTTTCCTCCCCGCCCTTTCTCTTCCCACGACCCGTTCCACGATCCTTTTTTTTCTATTCCATTAACTCTGTTCTCGATTTTTTTACTCAGTTTTACCTTTTTTTTTTTTTTTTTTTTTATCCTCAAATTCCTAACTACCTTATAGAACAGTTATATCTACACCGCTACGTGTCTTCTTGCAACACCATACATATTCCTGTTACAGGTTCTACTCTTTATATATATACCTAAGTCATCTATACTACCATTGCTGCGGTTTCTACTGCTGGTACTGCACCTGTAATTAGCGCTCACGATCACGCATAAATTGTGTATTTAAATGGTGCGGAATGTTAATTGGATTCTATACTGCATATTTAATATTCTATACTACTCGAAATGATATGAATAATGTTACTGCGCCAGAAGCCAAATGCGGAATCGCTGCAGTTTCGGTCTTTTATTAATTTTTTTTTTTTTTCATTTATTTATTTCCTTTTCTACTCTTTTTTTTTTTTTTTTTTTTTTCTACCTTCACCTCATTTGGCTAATTGCACAGAACTTGATATAAAACGAACTGGAAACGCTCCGGAAAAAATATATCTCCGGGTAGATATAACTTATTTTATTTATTCGCCGTATGAAATTTTAACACGTTTTTCAAAAGGTCGTGGCTCAATGAGCACTTAACCGAGTGGATATGCAGGTACCGGATATTCGTAACAACAAATTGATTGCAATATTGCCCAATTATCAATCAATAAATATTTTCGCCGATACGAATTTTTCCCCAGTGACAACATTATCGTGAATTCTATTGCCAATTAGATTCAAGAAAAAAAATGAACGGATGTAAATTTCTCTATTTAATATCGGAATCGAATTTATATATGAAAAAAAAATAAACAAAAATGAAATACAGTATTAAATACGGTCCATGTAACTTTATGTTATAAGGTATATATTTGATGGCACTTGTTTCAAGGATCGTATCAAAAACGAAGTAAGAAAGTAAGGAAGAAAGGTTCGCGGGAATTCTGTAACCCGAGAAAGATTGCGGGCTCAGGTTATCCCAAAAATAGGTTTAATTACGAACAACATGACGCGGTTTGGCGAGGTTTGCAAAAGGGGGGAAACCAGATAGCGCTGACCACATATATAGGGTCACTACTACGCCACGTATCAAGGGAGGTTGCCAATATTATTTCGGAAGGCCATATAGTGGACCACCGGAAAGAAATACGGAAAAATAATAAAAAAAAAAAAGTAAAAAGCAAAAAAGTTGCAAAAAGAGCCGCAGAGATGAAAGAAAAAGAAAAAGAAATAGAAAAAGAAAAAAGAACACCAAGACAAGATGCTCGAGTCTCGTGGAAAAGAACTTGGTGTAAAACTGGGTAGGTATGTACATGTGTATATATATATATATATGTATACCTTCCGCTATACTTTGAAGCAATTACCACCTTAAGAGAAACTGAAATTGGTATACCAGGTGATTTTATTACCTTAGCCTTAGAGTCTAGAATAATAAAATTTTATCGTTTCGAATATAACGTGTTGCGAGGTAAATATAAATATATATATACTACTTACTCTTTCGGAAATTGGTTAGTTATTAAACAAAAAATTTGCGGCTATTGCGTTAAAATCAAAAATTTTTAGTAACAGCTGTATAGTAGCAGTCGTTTGAAGAGGCGAGTGGGATTAGTAGGGGAAAAAAAAAGAAGAAAAAAAAAAAAAAAAACTTTCTAAAAAAATGAATAGACGAGGTGTTGGTAGAGCTGCGATAATTGAACAGGATTTTTTATTTTCAATACTTTTTTTATTTTTATTTTATTTTTTCTTTCTATATACGTATTTTGGTAATTAATTAATTAATTAATTAATTAATACGAAATGAAATTAATTAATTGTATATAATATACATACCTATGTATATTATGTGTACATATATGTATTATACTATACGCGAGGTTCAAGCGGCGTTTAATTACCGTTGTATAAAAGTGTATATATGCATTATGCACTTATACACCGCTATTGATGCATTTTTAATTATCCTAATCGACAGACGAGTCGCCGTGGAGCCACGACGACGCGACGCCTACAGTTAGGTAATATAATTATACACAGTTTAAATTTGTACAAGTAATTTTATTGATACCTACCTACCTACCTGCAGCAGTGGATTTATTATAAAGAGAGAGTAAAATAAATGTATAATTAAATTATTAAAAGTGTTTCGCGCGATCGTCGATATGGCTGCTTTTAATTTTTATCTCACTCTCGTTCCGTAATTCCGTTATACCGTAATTCCGTAATTCCGTATAGGTATATGTAGATTCTTATGTCGCTACTACAGCTGCTCTAAATTGAATAATTAAATTATACAATTAACATTCGAACGGTTAGAGAAATAAAACCATTCAATAAAAAATATTTTTACAATATTTTTAACCTTTTATCTTTCTTTTTGTACTTCGGTTTTTATTTTTTCACACGAGTAGGCAATGATGTAATTTTATTAACTACCCCTACCTACCCTCGCGTACCTAATTTATATAAGGGCCGACACGTTTTTCGAACCGATCTTTTTTCTTCGAACCTCAAAGTTTTTTGAACAGCTGGTGAAAGAAAATGAAAGACTTGAGAGTAGGAAGGGTCATATGAAGAGAAAAGGTAGAAGGAAAGAGAAGAAGAAGAAGAAGAATAACAAGCTTCGCCGAAGATTATTCAAGCTAATTAAAAAAGAAGGGGTTGAAAATAAAAAAAATCCCTTTCTCTCTCTCTCTCTCTCTCTGGGTATTCATTTTACCCTTTTCGTCCGTGATATAAGCACAGAACAGCGATGACGAGAGATAATTAATTAAACGCGTCAATTACGTAAGCAGGAAAGTATCAACGTCGACGAATATATGAATTATGAATAAATAAATAAATAAATAAATAAATAAATAAATAAATAAATAATAAAGAAAAGAAGGAATAAAAATTGTAGCTGAAATGATTGGCCAGGTTTTTTTCTTTTTTTTTTTTTTTCCCTCGTCTTTCAATTAATTAGAATAATTAATAATCCTAGATAAATCATTTTTTGGTTCGATGAAAATTCAATACTAAGATACTAAGAATTGGATTAAAATCATGTTACTAACAGCCCTGATTATGAGAAAAATTGAAAAATAAAAAGTGAAAAAAAAAAGTGTTGCAACCTTCTTCCTAAATGTATACCGACGAACAAGGAAAAGGAAAAGTTTCCTTCAAGTAACTATAAAGCCGCGAGAAGAAGAACTTGAATAAAGAAGAAAGAGAAGATGAGCTGGAGCAGGTTTAAAGGGGACACCGAGGCAAAGTGAGTACCTCGGTTGGAAATTGATAAAATTTTAACTTTTTTTCTTGAATGGGAAAGAAAAGAAAAATAATTTTTTTTTCCGAAAAAAAAGATATTTTTTCCGAAAAAAAAAACGAAATCTCACTTCGCCCCGGTCTCCATAGATAAGGTGTTGGCTGAGCGTTGGGCAGACACGCAACAGTCATTCGTCGGCGGTGGCGGGCAGCGAAGTTTATCAGGTACGTGTATCTCGGGGCGTGAAAAACGCTCCGATCAAAAAGATATAGGGTATTGTCCGGCGCCATTGTTCGCACGGTGATCTCGCACCGCTGCCCATACCGCGGGCCGCAGCTTCTGAATGGATCCTCGTCAAGTTTTTCGGATTTTTATATCGAACAAATAAGCGAACTTACGTAAAAGTTATACACGTACAAATGTATATATGTATATACCTACATCTGTAATAATGTATTACGTCTAGACTAGACAAAATCATGGCGAGGAGAAAAAAAGGAAAGAAAAAAAAAAACCGATTAGCGATTAAATTTTTTTTTTTTTTTTTTTTTTTCTTCAGTAACGTATATTTCGAAATTCGCCAAATTTTCACAAATTATTAGGTAGCGATGAATTCTTTCTACTTTTTTTCTAGAGACGAGATCACAACGCCCTTTTTCAGCCAAGAGAATTGAGAGCTTTAAAATTATGAGTAAAATTTTTGGAAAAATACAACCTTATACCACCGAAATTTTTTAATCTTTTACTTTTCAAGCTTATTATAACTCAAACGACTTACGGACTTATCAAAGAACTGGATATTTTAAGCACCATCTCAAACCCTCTTATAGAAGGGAAAATTTTTTTTTTAAATAAAAAATAAAAAAAAAAAAAGGGAAAAGAAGAACAAAATTACGTTTGATACGTAATATAAAATGAAAATAAATTATAGGCATAAGTATAACAGAATAATGAGAAAAAAATTTAATCTCATTGCCGCATAACGATATTATAGCCCTTATATTACTGAAAATTGATATATGTACCGAAAAAAAAGAAGAAAAAAAAAAAAAAAAAATTAATTTGTAATAAAATATTAATGACATTTTTTTTTAATTCATCCACGAGCCGAACACGATCTATATATATATATATAGATATTATTGAAGAAGCGTGCAATAATGGATTCATTATTGCCGGCTCTTTTCAAGCGGTCAATAAACGGCTACTTTTGGCCCTATTTTTAGGTAAAAAAAAAAACGCAGAAATCATGCATGTGTTACAAAAAAATTTATATCTAGAAGTTTATCCGATTGGGGTATACATACCTACGCGTGAGACGCTACTTGGGTATATAATAAGTAGTAAGATACATATACCTATATAGAGGTAGGTGGTGGGTAAGTCTCAGAGACCAGGTGGTGGTTCGAGTGGGTTAAGGAGGCTGAGCTCCGCCGGGATGCGGAATGAGAGCCCGCGTAATCCTGCGTTTACACGCGAGGTAGGATTAGCGAACAGAAAGGAAAGAGGGGCTGCTGCTGCTGATGCTGCTGCGTTAGCAGAAACCTAAATATATCGCGTCTTTAATACCAAAAAGACATATAGGTTCATATAATAGATCAACCTTAAAAGCCAAAAAGGTATAAAAAAAATTATTTTTTTCGGAAAATCGCATTAAAATAACCTGGAATTGATATTTTGATAGGACAAAAAAAAAAAAAATTCAAACCAAAGAATTTTTTTTTTTTTTTTTTTACTTTTTATGCTATTCTCATATTTGCAAAGTGATGGGCATACTTTGAGACAACTATATGCCTTCTTGGCATTGGAGACGCGATATGTATAATATCTGTGTTTATATCCACTGAACTCGTCCCTCGCGTTCTATAAGAAAGAAGAATAAGAATAAGAAAAGTGGAAAAGAGTAAAAGAAGAATGAAGATACTTTGCATATAACAGAACATATATATATATGTAGGCGATATTAATCTCTGCGAATCGATTTATTGTTGTTTTTTTTTTTTTTTTACGACTTTTTTAGGTATAATCGTATAGCAGTGGATTACGGAGATATGCAGCAATTTCTTTGTTATATAAAAAGATCTAAAATCTATATGGCATAGGTAGGTAGTTTTCTGTCGCACTTCCGTGGAGAAGTGCAAGTTCTAGTACCTAGATGTACGTGGTGCGCTTATTTGTCAACGAGACGAGACGATCACTGGCGCGACAAACTTCGCGATTGGTTAACGCTTAACGTTTCGTATAAGGAAAAAGGTGCGCGAGACGCACTTGGGATTTAACTTGGTGTTTGTTGGAGCTTCTGATGTGATGCCTTCTACTGCAGGTGTAGAGAACCCGGACGCTCTTTAAACGACGGCAATCAATCGAGTTTGAGAAGAAGTCAGACGAGATTAAAACACTACGTCTTATATCGAATAAGATACCTAGAAATAGGAAGAAGAGGCTCTCGATGAATGTACTCAACGACGCCGTCCGTATAGAAAAAAAAAAAAAAAAAAAAAAAAAACAAGAACAAGATAGCAAGAAGGTAAAAGAGGCGAGAATTGGAATTTTAAAAGTCCTGAACGGTAAGAATTCTGAATTTTAATGACTAGCAGTTTTCATAAAGGGTTCCTATTTCCCCGAAAATCTACACAGCCGATTCAAAAACGTCGAAACTCACACAGTTTTGATCAGTCTGCATACCAACCTTTCGGAATTTTATTCTTCTAAACCTGATAACGTTTCTGAAAATTCTAAATCGTCTCAAACAAATTTCGAACTTTTGTTAATTGGATGAAAGAAAGAGATAGATAGATAGATAGATATCTAGAGAGAGAGAGAGAGAGAGAGAGAGAGAGAAACAAAAAAACCACAAGATTCTCTTCATCATTTTGAAAATCCTCTTATTTTTTTTTCTCGGTTAATGAATTCCATTGCCAAATGCGGCGAAGGCCAAGTTGGAGGACGCGACCTGGTCGCGTTCCTCTTGACGCGGGTTGTAGATTGAAATCAGTGCTTTCAATTCATTCGCGAACCCATCAACGGGGCCGGGAGCGCGAGTATTCACCGACGCGGACAAGTTCTCGATGCCATTTAAATTTCAAGATTTTGGTAAATACCCACTTTCCATTGTTTCCTCAAAATTCAGCAGTCAGCCATGTAGTACATACGTATACTTACATAAGCTCTATATATATTCAATGCGAGAGCAATAGAAGCCATGAAATAAAAATATTATAATTTCCGCGTGGATTTGAGCAAATTTCACCGAAATCTCGAAGAGATGAGAAAAAAAAAAGGAGTAGAAAATTGACGCAAAATTTCCTTTTCTACATCTTATCTAGGATGTTAGACTTTAAAAAAAAAAAAAAAAAAAACAACTACGTATGTGATATGAGTAAATGCGTGGATAAGAGGTCGTCGCTTCGCACCGAACAGTACCTATATATCGACGACCTATGGATAATCTTAATTACTTACAAGCTTGTTTGCTTCACATCGACATACCTACACTGCGTAATGATCGATTTAAGCAATCGATTCTACGTCTAAGTCGATGTTGATGTCAGTAGATAACGACAGGATACAAGATAAAAGCGGAGAAAAATTTACGAGTACATAATCAATTTTGCCTCATTCGCCTAACGAGCGAGAGCCACACATTTACTTACTCGATTGAAACTCGACGATTATATAATAATCTGATCATCTACAGCAGTGGTTTGTCGAGGATTAAACATATATATATAGGGATTTAATAAATGATACATTTCGGGTTAAGAGTATAAAATAAAATTCGATTGCATTTTCTTTGAAGTTTTAATTAAATTTACAGCAAACGTAAAACTTGGAAAAAGTTTTGTTATTTAAATCTAGTTTCTTCATTTTTTTTTTTTTCACAAATTTCAACAATCATTATGTTACATATGATTATAATATATACATTGGTATAGTTATACACCAAGCGAATTAAACGAGGTTCAATTTATACCTGCTGATGCCAGATGTCAAACCCACAGTTTAACGTTGGAAATGAATCATTAGCTTCACCATATATAGGCATAGGAGGGTTTGCTTTGCTTCCAGTGTCGTTTTTGGCAATTGGAAAATAGGTAATACATATAATGGTAGTAATGCTGTTCGTATAATACCTACATATACCCTAAACGTATTCACTAAATACACATCTGTCATTTTATCATACCAACCTACTATGACCCGAAAATTTTGGTGCATTTAATATAGAGAGCAGCTACGACGACGACTATGACTATATGACAATGACGACGAGGTAACATGAACATGAACATGAACATGAACATGAACATTGTTATTGCTCTGCTCTACTCTCTGCTCTCTGCTTTGCGTTTCAACAGCAATGGACCGTACCTCTATTCATTGAATAAAACTGCTTTTGTTATTGGGAATAATAAAGCACAGGACGAGAGAAGACCGCGGTTCAAGAACAACAGCCCGAAGCTTGTATAGTATTTATAAAACAAAAAGAACGGCTGCTATATCATCCCTCATATATATACCCTATACCTATACCTACCCTAGGCTTCTGCAGCAGCACATGAACAGCCCACAACCCGCAACGTATAGAACGAAGCCCGTTGAGCACGTACAGAAGACGAAGAAGAAGATGAAGAAGACGAAGAAGAGCCGTGCAGAGTAGAACTGCATAGGCAGTTATAATAGTAACTGCAGTAGTTTATTTGCTACAGCTATTCGCTTCTCGCACTAGCTACATACAATATACACCCGGACTATTACCGCATCGGTGGTTATAATATAACAATAAATTTATACCACGTCGTATTCAAGCGATACTTTTGCTTCCTGTATTCGGTACTTTGGCTGAATGATATTGCTCCTCCTCTCAATTCTCTTGAACGACTATGTACTATAGGTATTATACATCTGTCAAGTATACCGATTAATTATTAGGTATAAATTAATTATGGGTTAAGGTTAATCGATGTATAGCGGGACTAGAAGCAATTCCAGTTATATCTTCGATTCTATCTATATTAATCATTGATTAAACACGGTTCACAGAAGCTGCTATTTCATACGAATTTACTACGAAACTCGTTTGAGACGATTTCGAATTATCAAAAACGTTCAGGTTTAGAAAAATAAAATTTCAAAAACTGTGAGTTGGTGTAACATTATAGAATTCGGAACTTTAACCCTGTACCTATATATATTCCATTATTATTATATATTCTCGAAAATATCACCAAGAAACCAGAAGCAAGTCATTAAGGAAGCGAGACCCTGATTGCAAGCTTTTATTCGTCTAGTTATTTAATTACTTTTCCATTTTATTTTTTTCTAAACACACAATTCTTCGCAACTCCTCGTATATCCCGTGGCTAACGGCAATATTCCGCACTGCGAGGGGCTTTTAAATTATCTAATTAGTTCTTATTTTCTGCCATTTCTATTCATTAAGAAATTTTTTTTTTTTTCCCCCTCTTTCTTCCTACCCCCCCAGTTTTTAGATTAGTTCAACCTTATTTTATATATACTATGAAAATAATTGAGGAGGAGTTGATCAATAATTCAAATTTTATTCTTTTATTTTATTTTTTTCTCTCCTATTTTAGTATGAAAAACGTCGAAACTGTGAATCTCGCAGAAAATTTTCCAACATTTTGTTAAAAAAATAAATAAATAAAATAAAATAAATTCTAAAAATTGATTGAGATAAGCATTAAAACGCTTAATTCATGCTTCCTATCTGTGTATCTATATAAACGGTTAATTATTCCTAAGAGTCTACCCCCGAGACCCCTATACCTTCATCCTTATATAATCTTGCTGAGTATCTGGTTTGTGAAACGTCCCCGTGGATTTAGGTAGCTCATTTTTGCGGTAGCTAATCTTATTTTAATTTATCCGAGAGATGAGAATCACTCCGTTAGATACAAGAGTAAGAATTAACTGGGCGTCGGTATATATCGATAGTCAAAAACGGTGAATAATAAAAATTATTTGAGGGACAAGAATAAAATTTTTCAAAAAAATTATAAAAATGAATGAAAAAATACTTTTCTCCTGTTTTTTTTTTTTTTTTTTTTTTTTTTAACTCTTATCATTTTCACACGAAGATACCGTAAACCTAGAATAACTCTGAGAGTGAAACGCAAGAAGTGGTATATGGGGTAGAAGAAGAGAAAGAAAGGTCATATGGGGGTCAGATGAGAGGGTCACGTGTTGAATATAAGTCGTAGCCGAGGTCCGTGAATATAAATGAGACTAACTAGGTCCGTAATGTTGGTAATGACGGTAGATTGCCGGCAACGGTCAGACCAGCAGATTCCACGACGGTGCTGTCACGCCACTTAAACCTCTTGCAGTTACTACGAGGATCGATATTATGATCATTTTTCTTCTGACAATTAGATTCGTATTAAAATATAAGTCTATATCTAAACGAGAGGGGAGCGGCGATCCTCGTCGTCATTATTATCAAACAGATATTATTCGTCGTTAGTCTCGTTTTACTACGATTTTCAATATTTGATCAATAAGCATTTTATTACACTACGATATGACGCAGTACATGGATTTTAATCGCGAACAGTATCTCTCTACTTTTTTATCGTTTGATTTAATTTTTTTTTCAAAATTAAGTGAAACCTTGAAATATATATGCGAAATTATCGAAAAATATCTCATTTTTGTCTTCATGTTTTCACGGATAGACTAACGAAAATGTAAGACGGGTTGATTGAGCTACGAGTTTTAATGTCATCGAATCACAATTTTCAGAAAGGTGTTTTTTTTTCCGCAAAGTCTGCATAGCTAATTAAAAATAACTTTTTTGTCTTCATATCTTGAAAAATAAACCGAAATTTTCGGAACTTTGGGACATCGTGGGTTCGAATTTCCGGAGTCTTAATATCCTAAACTATATCAACATGTCTGAAAATTCAAAACCGTTTAAAATGAATTCGGAGTTTTCACTTTTCGTAGTTTAAAAAATTTCGAACTTGAATAAAACGTGAACGGTATCTACAAAAACCACATACCTACCTGTACGTCCTACCGTTTTCCTATCACGTTACAAATCGAGTTTCCAATTCAATATATATAGGTATATATAGAATATATCTCTCTCTTTCTCTCTCTCTCTCTTCCCTCCTACTACTACTCGACTGTGGTCGTCGACTATTTCCTGTACATTTCGCCAGATAAGGTTTGCACCTAGCTATGTATTTCAAATGCATCGAGACAGCAGTTTAGCCCGTTTACTCAGATACGTATCGATCTATTTTATATATACTATTAAATATCGTTTAAATCAATAATCTATAATCTTTACGAGGTCAGATTAGTTCCTATCATTAGTTTCAATTATAATTTTCAGTACCTGTACATCAGATACAGCTACTCCTCTATATAATACATTATACACGCTGAAAGTCGAAATATATTAGCGAAAATTTCTCTCTCCTGAAAATATCTACCTAAACAGGTATTCGCGGATTTCTATTTTCCATCTAAATAGCATAGGAATTTTATTTTTTTTTTCTTCAGAATTTCGTAGCTCACAAACCAATGAACAAATCCAAATGACTCTTACATATTTTGATAGGGGATTGAAAACTCTAAAAAATGTATCTATCATTGTGGAAAAAAAATCACAAAAAAAAAAAAAATAGTTGACTCAACTATAAATTGAACTTTGAGCTTGAATAACTTTGGAAGGAGTCAATTTATCAAAAAATGATAAGAGAAGCTTTTTGTAGAGTGTTCAATTTCCTATGAAAATATGTATGAGTCATTTGGATTTGTTCATTGGTTTGTGAGCTACAAAATTATATAAAAAAAAAAAAAAAAAATTTCCTATGCTATTCAAATGGAAAAATAGAAATCCGCGATGAGCGACCTCTAAATCTTAATATTAATAGCTCCGCTTTTAACAGACATCTTTTTTCACCCCCCCCCCCCCCGAAAGTATTTCAATGCGAAAATTGAAAAAAAAAAAAAGAATAGTCGATTTTTTTTAACCGGTCTAATATATATACTATATATACAAAATACATAGAAAAAGATGGACCGCGAAACCAGTTTGAGGACGGAGAATTCGACTCCGCAGGATCGTATAGGATCCCCGTCCGACAATCCTGGCCCTGTAGCAAATCTCGGATGTTCAAGGACGACAATTCTCGAGTCTGTTATAGGCAAGAGATGGACCAAAGTCGTACAGACTGACTGACTGGTGGTGCTGAGCTCTCGGAAAGAGGAAGATTTAGAAAATGAGAGACAAGGAAGGTTATTAGCAGGCAGCTGCGCGCCGTAATCTCTAGTTCCGAAGGGATCTAGCGGTGGTCGAACAACGGGGATAATTCTTAGCCTGATCGTTGTGGTAGTTCGGTATATACACGTACATACATAGACACATGTATATTGTATAAAACGATGGTATTCGTGCGGGTGAAGATTGGGGTTGGGACGAAGAGGCTTTCGGTATTGTCTACGTTATTGTCTTCAATTTAAAATAACGATTTCCTGCCACAGCATTAGCACTTGCTGCTGCCAGCTATTCTCTCTCTCCACGCACTAATTCTCATTCCTTATTCTTATATCCTTAAACATTATCGTCGTTTTGTCTTATCTCCATATATACGATATTAAGGGAAACGAGGAAAACCAAGTTTTATATCACGATCGTTTTTTTTTTTTTTTTTTTTGTTTTATAACTTTAGAATTTTATCGATAAAAAATTAGCCTTCATTAGAGTCATATAGCTTGTACGAGTATAAGTAGTACTTACCAGTACTATAATACAAGAGGTCTAAAATCGTAGCTGCGTGTTTTCACCTGCAGTGAATATCTCATGAAAACTAGAGAAGTCATTATTTTTATTATACGATTATAATCGCAATAAATTTCTAGATGATTGCCAACAGCCCAACCACGACCACCGTTACTTACAATATTTCTTTCTTTTTCCCCCAGTAGGTAGTTATAATATAGGTAGATTCTGCATCGAGCTTGGTTAATATTTTTTTCATCAATTCATCATTAAATAAAATTGAAATAAAAAATTGATAAACTTTCAAGACATTTTAGAATAATACGAGAGAATTATATATCTATAGACAAACTTTCGAATAACAAGTCTCGTGGGGGTTGATAAAATTGTAAAGGAATTGGAAAAAGATGAAAGAAGAGCTCAGCAAACCACGACGACGTCCGTAGTTTTATTTATTTATTTTTTTTCGTCTTTTTTTCTTTCATTTTTCCTTCTTCCTTTCCATATATTTATTTATTTATATAGTTTTCTTTTTCATTTTCTTTTTCTTTTTCTTTTTCTTTTTTTTTCTTTTTTTTTTCAGTTATACGTATACGTATAGGATAGGATGTACATACTTTCGTACGACGAAAGATGAGACGAAATGACGAAGAAGAATAAGACGCGGAGCAGTATATTTATTTCAGTTTCTGTATCTCGATGTATGCGTTGGGCTCCACGGTCTGTGCGTCTCTCTTCTGAAGAGCTGCCGATGCGTGTGTAGTGCTGCAGTACAGCAGGGTTTTAGTGAAGACCCTAATACCGACAAGATATGACGATCTTAGTGTGCGCGTGCGTGTGTGTTTGCGTGTAGTATACGCTGCCGATTTTAGAATAAGAAAACGCTTTCTAAATATAAACCTTAGAAGCATATGCGAGACTGGAGAAAAAAGAATAAATCAAGGAAAACTGAAATAAACATACCCATATAGGTACGTGACGACTCAGTCTCGATTTTACTTTTCTAGAACTCAAGGCATACGATGGGTGGTGTTCGTGTTTTCTTATAAAATTCGAAAATATTTTTCAAGAACGAATTTTTCATTCCGTGAATAATTTTTCATTTCAATGAACGCGAATAAGAACGAAAGATATAAAAAGTTTAAAAAAAAAAAAAAAAATTGCGTAACCTTGAATCCATATAAATTTTTTGTTCTTTCCTTTTTTTTTTTTTTTTTTTTTTACCACCGCGAGGTTTTTAAAATCGAACCAGCAGTGGAAATTTTCAGGGATTTTGTATCTACATTTTCTATACGTAGATGGATACCTTTACCTATATATATATATATATTTGTTTATAAATGAAGTATAGGTACCGATAGTATATAGAATTCTGAAAGTATCTCTAGTACTCGTAAGTCGGACGACTCTTGGGAAATTTTTCCCTCTGATATTGTACCTACTACGAGTTGAAACAGCTTTGGAATATTCCTTGTCAACGTATATATATATGTCTGTAGGTACCCGTGCAGTTCCTACCGTATGGTATACCGTATTACCTTCTGATGTAAGTTTCACAAGCCACTTTTATATCACGTTGCTAGTTTTCCTGTTGTTTCATTGTTGTTTACAAACGCGTATACTTTACGTCTACTTTCATAGGTAATACTCCAACATATATATATTTATATTATATACATCATGTATGCTGTTAAATAAATATATGTATTTTTTGAAATGCTAAACTGCATAATGCGAAGAAAATAAGATGATTTGTTGTTGTATACGTATAGTAGAAATAAGCCTGCGTCTAGCATTAGGTAATAAATTTCTCTAATCCTGCGGGATAATGAGAAATAAGAATAATACGTATAACAAGAATGAGAATAGAAGTAATCGGGAATCCGAAGTCTGTAAAAAAAAAAAGGGATAAAAAAAAAAAAGAGATTATTTTCACTAAAACCAACTGCGGCTGTCTGGCCAGCCTCTGCACACTTCGTCAGTCTGCGAGACCCGCACACATGGGGTAGTGATACGAGGAGCTCTCGAGCTTAGAAGAAAAAGTAGGAGAAAAGGACGAGAACTGAACAGCAAAAGCCAAGAAAAAAAAAACCAAAAACCTAAAAACCGAAAAACAAAAAAAAATAAATAAAATAAAAGTAAGAAGTTTGACGATGCGATGGACTACGTATCTATATTATTGGTCACGTATTTCTACGCCACATGGAGCCAGTCGTCTCACGACACCCGCACGCTACTCGAAGGAAATTAGCTGTCAAAACAGCGCAAGTAAACCGTTTATATTTGTGCGAAGTATGGCTACCCGCGTACCTACTCGCCGTTAGTCGACGTCTTTCGTGTACGTCGAGACAAGTTACATCAAAGAGCAGAACAGCGATAAGGGACTGGACAAAGGGACTTCGATCCTTGTTACAGTGGGGGTATATACTAAGAAAACGAGCGAAATAAGAATAAGAATAAGAATGAGAAGAAAATGAAAAATAAATGACAGACTTTTAATTTTTCAATTATCACCTCCTGTAACAGAATGAATAATTGTTTTTTTTTTTTTTTTTTTTTTTTTTTTTTTTTTTCATTTTCCTATCTTGGTATTGTTTCCTTTATTATAGACGTATATATAGAAAGGTGCGAGAGAAATATACTTGAAGCAAGACACAATTAGTAGCATTCATTGTTGTTTTCACTTTCCAAGTCCTCGCGAGAAGCTTCGTAGAGTGTTTGCTTTTCGGGTGAAGAGAAGAATACCTATATAGTACAATATAGTAGAGGTAGAGGTAGAGTAGAGTAGAGCAGAGAGTAGAGAGTCAGTGAAGTAGGGTAGGATTTTCGGTGTGTCCCGTAGTCGTCGGTGACCTTGCATAGTTAGTTGACGGGGTTTATTGTACCTATATAGAGGGATGAAGGGGGTTGCGGATGAAGGGTGAATTCTAAATAGGCGAGTATCAGCTGCTGCTGTTGCTGCTGCTGCTGCAAGCTGGGATGAGAATCTAATAATTCGACAATAAGAGCATATATATCCGCTTCGTGTATATGTATATTAAATATATTATATATTATATATTATCATACAGCTATATTATAAATATAGGTAAAGGTATATTGAATGAATGGAATTCACGATATTATCCATCCTATACCTACTAACTTGGAGATCATTAATCGCCATCAGATACAGAAGTGCTAAACATTAATCACCTGCAGTATATACGAACCGGGTATGTTGCGTATAGAATGAGAAGAGAGGCGAAATACGATCAGGAGGGGAGGGGAGAAATGACTCGTCTGTGGAGATAAACCGAATGAAAAGTATAATTGTTTGTGAAATTTATCACCAATTTTTATTATTAGGAATGAAGCAGTTCGGGCCAGATATAAGAAAGAATTTTTACCGAAGCAGGTGCGGAAATAATTTTTTTTTTAGCTAGCGTCGAGCATTTTTCTTTTTTCCATTGATTTAACATATATTCGAATTTGATGATCGAAAATCATCTTCATTATTTGGCGATAATTCGAGAGAGATGTTAAATACCAGCTATAGAGATGTTATTGACGATCGTTGCATGGAAACAAACATTATAAGATCCATATTATATTATTCTTTAATGTTGTATTTAATGGGAAAGAATGGCTACAATTTTGTTTGTTTCCATGCAACGATCGTCGATAATATCTATATAGCTGGTATTCAACATCTCTCTCGAATGGTCGCCAAAGAATGAATATGAAATTCGATATTGAAAAAAAAAAAAAATTAGGGAAATTCCTATATGTTAAATCAATGGAAAAAAGAAAAATGCTCGGCACCAGCTAAAAAAAAATCAATTCTGCACCTGCTTTGGTGCAAATTCTTTGCTATATCTGCCCTGAACTGCTTCATCGGTGGGAAGTAAAAAAAAAAAAAAAAAAAAAACTTTGTTTTATTTGAAACAATCTAATATACACCCTGGTGCAGCATATGCAAGTAGCTCGTTTTTGGTATTTAGTCTGTTATCGTTATAGCCACCTCCAAGGGAGTGTAACAAAAATATAATAACAGACTAAAGAGATGAAAGAAAGAAGAAGGATGAGGCCTGCAGGACTTTTCAGATATAACCTATGTATAGGTACAGGAGTATAATAAACTTTTTCTATTTTTCTCATTTTTCACGTTTTTTTTTTTTTTTTTACTCTTTTTCTCCACCAAGCAGTAGGTAGGTAGGTAGGTAAGACAGTCAAAGATTCTTATTCTGTCTTTTATATAGTATATAGCTCTGCGCACGTCTCGAGTCATTAAACTGGTCCTCCTCAGGTTGAAACGCGCAAGGGAAAAAAAAAAAAAAAAAAAAGATAGAAAAAAAAACAGGGGAACAAAAAAAAATCAAGAAAATAAAGAAAAGGAGATAGAGTAAAGGGGAAGAAGCTGCCTTCCGCAGATTACGACCGGGCAATTATTAAACGCAACGAAATTGAACTCGCGGTGTGTTACGTGACCGAGTAAAAGAAAGAATGAAAAGAGCGAAGGATAATAAAAGAAAGTAAAAAGTGTTTTTTTTTTTTTTTCTCTCTTTCTTTCTCGCGTTTCTTTTGCACGCGAAAGTTGTTACATATATAAAGATATTTTTTATAATATATATATATCTACATCTACATATATACATACATATTTGTTGAAAGAAAAATTTCGTGCCAAACGTTCGCCGCGCCGACTGACTGAGTCTCTGTCTCTCTTTTCGCTTTTCTTTTTTCTTTTTCTTTTTCTTTTTTTTTTTTCTCTTCTTTTTTTCTCTCCTTTCGTACAAAAGTGCGAGAGTCGTATTTGAGGAGTGGGGGACGATTAGAGAGGTAACACGCTTTTTATGGACGTATCAAACGCGAGGACCCTTCTCGTCGTAGGTACGTATATATATATACATATATATCGCGTCACTAATACCATAAGGTCGTAAGCGCCAAAAAAAAAAAAAAATTTCGTGTTTTTGGTGGCAAAATCTTTTTCGTGCCATATAACATCGTTTGGGCATATCCGCAAAAAAAAATAATATTTTGGCGCTTACGTCCTTATGGCATTAGTGACGCGATATATTATAGGTATTACATAGCTTGGAAGTAAGAAGATTTCTGTCACGTGACCTACGCGGCTGCATTATAGATCTCGTTTTGTCCTTTAGAATTTTTCACAGTCCTTAATCATCCCAGCCTCTATATATGTATAAGTATAATATACATTTCACTCCTTCCTTCCTTTCTTTCCTCTTTCTCTCTCTCTCACTCACTCGCTCCATAAATCGCATCATGCGCTCTCTATCTAGGTACTCGGCGTTTCCGCTTAATTCTCGCATTGCGATCTACCCCGGGATGTTACTAAACGTTAAAATCCTACGTGCAGTAGAGTGAGTACGCGTATATAGACCAGATTAAAAGCTCTTTGTAGGCTAACCGTCGATCGTTCGTTCGTTCGTTCGTTCGTTCATTCATTCATCCATCCATTCCTCGCTTTGTAAATTTCATTGAATCGCTTTTGTTTAAGGAGAAAAAAAAAAAAAAATCAAAATAACAATAGAAATAAAATCCGATGATTATTATTATTATTATTATTATTTTTTTTTTTGTCAATACAAATTTTATAATGATTTTACAAATTTAGAAAAAAAAAAAAAAGAAAAAAAACAACTTTATACGTGTCTGTTAACAAAACAAACGACAAAAACTCAAAGAACAAAATTCTCCTAACTATCTGCTGAAAAGTCGAATTGGACGTACGGCTCCGCTCGCTTCGACCAAACACACACTTGTCTGTTAGCTAGGTAGGTAGGTACCTAGGTAGGTGGGTAGATAGGTATAAACCGTGGGCCTAGAGAGGCAAGAAGGTCGCCAGCTGCTCTCGAGCACTAGTATAGAGACACAGACCCTTGCCGTTGCCTCACCTTTTATGCCTGCGTCAACCTACGTCGGTCGACAGTGTATTTACCGTCTTGCTTGCATTTACGATCACAACGCAGGCGAACACACAAAGAAAATAACGAACGAACGAACGAACGAACTCTGCACAGAGTCCTCTATATATCGAAAAGCCTTAGAGTGAAATAAATAAATAAATAGATAAATAGATAAATAGACATAGACTCACTCACTCATTCTCTTTCTCTGCAGTTAGAATTGCCGATAAAAGAAACAAGAACAAAAAAAAAAAAAAAAAGGTAATTTCGTGTCAATATGAATTTTTGCATTAATATTGGTTGTTGAATTCTGCAGAAATATAGTTCAGAGTATAAAAAATCTCTTGACGCGTTGCGCCCCGTGAATAATCTCGGGGCGTCTGAATGCAACTCGAGTTCTCGTATTATACGCGCGCGTGTCTATGCAATGTGTATTAAATTTGCGTTGGCTATATATACTTTTACTATACAATATATAGATAATATATGTATATACAGCGTATTAATGAATTTGATTGTAATTTTCATCGTTTAAAATTATACCTAGGTAATCGATTAATTCTAACTATGACATACATCGTATATATAGATACGAATAATGTGAAATTCGTATAATTATAGTAGGTATATATAATACCTATAGCTAGTGCAGTAACAAACTAAATCTAAACTCCAATCTTAGTTTGTGATGAAATTTCGGTATCCGCGCAATCACCTTGTATATAGTAGTCAGGTAGGTAGATAGGATCACCTAGCAATCGATTTAATGACATAATTACTTAATTCGTTGAATTTAATCGAATAAAAATATCAAACGTCGATAATAATAAGACAAGGAGGAAGGAAAAAGAAGAAAAGTAAAGAAAAAAAGAAGAAAAGAAATAAAGAGGAGAAACTTAGAACCGCTTAATGTGGAGATAAATTTTGTTTTTTGTTTTTTTGTTTTCAGACATATATATATATATATATATATTCAGAATATAAGAAGAGTCTGTTTGAGACAGATATATTTCAAGGAGGGTGATTTAAAATCGTTATATACGTGAATTGAATGGTGAAAAACCAAGTTAACGATGAGATGCATAAAGTGATTTCCTAAAGGAGATAAACTCCGAATTGTATAAGTCGAATGCTATTAATCTTTGGAAAAGTCGAAGTAGGTATAGCAAAGAAAAGGATGAAAACAAAATGAGATGAATAATAAAATGAAGAAGAAGAAGAAGAAGAAGCATCAGCATAAACAGCACGCTCGATTTTCGATCTGTATAGAGAAATTCATTTGCAAAAATGAAGACCGAAATTTTCTCGGATAAAATCAAAAATTTTCTCGTAACCAAGAAAAATTTGAAAAATTTGAAAAATTTTTATTTTTGTCACTAGGTATAATATACACAGAAAGAAAAGTTGACTTGATTCAAGATAATTTTGCGGTCCAAAAATGAAGACCAAAATTTTCTCGGATAAAATCAAAAATTTTCTCGAAACCAAGAAAAATTTGAAAAAAAAAAATTTTTCAAATTTTTCAAATTTTTCTTGGTTTCGAGAAAATTTTTGATTTTATCCGAGAAAATTTTGGTCTTCATTTTTGGACCGCAAAATTATCTTGAATCAAGTCAACTTTTCTTTCTGTGTATATTATACCTAGTGACAAAAATAAAACGAAAAAAAAAAAAAAAAAAAATTTTTTTTTTTTTTTTTTTTCTTCACCGAACAGTATATCACGGATTTCGTAAACAAGAAACGTATACCAGTAAAACTGGATTCCCGGAGTCGATGGAACGCTCTCGCGCGTTAAACCCCGCGCTAGCAAGCGTTTGTGATATGTGGACAGTTATAAACTGCTATAACATGACTAAATTGAACTACCCACTGTGGTTGTAACTATGCATATATATATATATATATATATATATATATATATATGATGAAAATTATATTACCTTACGAAGTTCAATCCGTGTTTAATGTCTTCAGGTAATCCAATGGTAATTGTAATTGTAATTTTAATTTTAATTTTAATTTTAATTGTAAACAATAATCGGTATTTACGATCCTCGTATTATAATCTTACGAAGATTCGTTTGAATATCGATTTAGAATAGAAAGAAAAAAAACCATAAACAATAAACTTCACTTTTCAACTATACACCGTTGTATTCACATCGTTCACTTTTGTTTCTTTTTTCATTAATTTATCTCATATTAGGTATATTATATCCTCTTCTTATTAAAATTTTATGTATTATATTTATTATACCTACTATTTTTATATAGAAACTTAAAAAAAAAAAAAAAAAAAACCACGCGAGTTTTATATATATATTTTCTTTTTTTATATATAATATAATATAATATAATATAATATAATATAATATATATATATATATATATAAATATTCAGTATATCACTATAAAACCCGAAACTCAATCCCGCGACACACAACCGCCACGAACGAGCGCCAAGGCGAGACTAGCGAGTAGCGCGCCGCGCGGCCACCGGCAGAGACGAGACTTGCTACTACGGCTTCGCTTAGTTTACCCCCACTTTTGTCTCGACGAGGTAGGTACAACTACCCGTCGACATTCGTCTGTCTCAGACATCGCGGCCGAGGGACCCGAGGAATACGATGTGTTGCGGCGCGGCCGGCGGCACGGTGCGGGTGTTTCGCTTGCCGAACCTCATTCGCTCACTCACTCACTCGCTTGCTCTGTGTTACAGCCCTACATATTCGCTGCACCTACAATACATATTACATTCTGAATGTAGAGAGCGTATAGCAGAACTGTAGACTGAACACGTAACACGAGGCTTGTATGAAAGAGCGACAGGGGGGTGGGGTGTGTGAGGGAGAGCAGAACAGAGTCAGCGCCAGAGCCAGAGAGCCAGAGAGCCAGAGCATCGCACGCGAGACTCTGTACGCGTATATGTAGACTGTAGTTATAACTTCTGATTTTCAAGGTCTGTTATGCGGAGCGAGTCAGGTGGAATAAAGCAACGCGGTAGAGAATTTATACCTGTATAAATTCGAGTAAATTTTAAGGGTTGGAAGAACCGCGATCATTTTTTTTTTTTTTTTTTTTTTTTTTTTTTTTTTTCTTTCTTTTTTCTAAACATACATGCTTCCTTGTTGCGTGGCTTGATACACGTATAGATCTATACCAACACTATAGAGTTCATTCTTAAGATGCGGGAGAGGAGCGAGTCCCAGTTTCATTCTTTGTAAATATAACAAAAGAATACAGCAAATACCGCTTGTTGTAAACTGCATTCCTCAACACTGTACTATTCAATAGAGGGCATGTATAGTTACAGTAAGGATTCAAACTACAGGAAACTATACACACGTCATATCTACTAAGAGATACGTGTCGCTTGCGATCTTATTCGAAGTGTTCTCTATTCGATACGTCCCGTATTATACGTGTCTAGCTAGCAGCAGGTGGTTTGTCTTCGTCGTTTTCGCTATACGAAATAAACTTACGTCTCTGTTAGGTATATTATCGAATAGAACGAACAGACTAACTATCGTTTGGTTTCGGTGAAAATTGAGATGTTTAATTAGAATTGACAATTCTCTTCGTTATAACTAAAACATGGAAAAAATAATATCTATACAAATTATTGCGTAATTCCACGGTGAAATACCTCGCCAACGCATCTTGATTCAGTCGCTCGATTACTGGGAACTAAAGACGAGTCATCCAGCATATATGTATAATAAGCTGTTTCATTGTCGTTTTTACTTTTTTTTTTTTTTTTTTTTTTGGCGATTTTTGTCGGCAGGAAAATTCCAAATTTTATACGTAAATACTCTCTCCCATGCGATATATATATGGGAAATTCCATCCCAACCCGACCTACGTCTGACCCTCACCCCTTCCGATTTGAGTCATAATTTTTTATGTTGTTCCACCTTTTCGAAAAAAAAAACACTCTGAATTTTTTTCAGATTCTTTGGAAACCGGCCGATTTATCTATGATTTTTGGAAATGAACACAGAAAGAAAGGTTAACTTGATTCAAGACAATTTTGCGGTCCAAAAATGAAGACCGAAATTTTCTCGGATCAAATCAAAATTTTTCTCGAACCAAGAAAATTGTCCCAATTTTCTTAGTTCGAGAAAATTTTTGATTTGATCCGAGAAAATTTCGGTCTTCATTTTTGGACCGCAAAATTGTCTTGAATCAAGTTAACCTTTCTTTCTGTGAACGCATCGATATATAGTCCGAATTGAAAAATCTGAAAAAATTCTCAAAAATCATCATGGGCAAATCGGACGGTTTCCAAAAAATCTGAAAAAATTCAAATCCAGTATTTTGTCGAAAAGGTGGAATAACATAAAAAATTGTGACTCGAATCGGAAGGGGTGGAATTTCCCATATATATTATATATATATATATATATATAAGGATCATGCATCGCGTCAAAAGTCAAAACATCGCAAGCAATCTGTCCTCGAGGCAAATACTGCTGGATAGAAGAGAACTGCTTTTTCTATTCTTGTCGTCATGCGTCATCGATACGGGGACAGCCTGCTGCCATACCGCGCTTACAATTCGCTCTTCATGGAATAAATCGCGAAGTATTTCTACAACCTCGTTTTACGCGTTCAACTCGAATGATCGATCTATACTATACCTATAACCACCGGGGTTTTCATTCATATTCTTAAACTTTTACATTTTTGTATAAAATTTGGATTTTTAAACTATATACCAAATTGTTTGTTGATATTTGTTTTCAAAATTTTTATCTAAAAAAAAAAAACAAAGTGAAAATAGACAAGATTATGAACAATATTACGCCATTCATATATATAGCGGGACAAAATTTGATCTTTACGGCTCGCAGTCGTGAATAAGAAAAAAAAAAAAAGATTAAAATGAAAAAAAAAAAAAGAAATAAAGAAAATTCTGCGAAAGTCTTGCACCTTGAATCACGAGAATATATATGCCGATTTTTTTATCCGTCTCCACTGAGCTGTTAGTCAAGATAAGATAGGGACTTGAGTTATACTAATAAATCGATAAGGCGAACTGCTCGTGACTATATTCACAGTCTACTGCACCTTTCTGGGATTTATACCTATACTTGCTTCATATATATATACTATATATGTTATATTATGTACCCTCTGTTTAATTTCACGTGTGATTTTCTTGCGTAATATAAATTACAAGTATACCTACACACACACACACACACACGATTTTTATAATAGATCGCCATAATATATTGATTCGAAATGAAAGAAAAAAAAAAAAAAAATACAAAAAAAGAAAGAAATCGAATAACTTAACAATTCGAAAACTCAACAAGGACGACTTGGTTAACCTTTTTAAATTAAAGCCGTAAGTTTCACCTGTTTAAAACGTATCTCACTCTGAGTTTTACGCCTACGCGGTATATTCATTGATGAAGACAAATTACGAAATCACGTATAAGTATAAAGATGTATATTTAGTTATATTTATACGTACGTACGTCGTTACTGTTGGTTATTTAATATTATATCTGTAAGCTGCCTGTACCTATATCTACGATGGTATAGAATATAGATAGGCTTACAAACGGCGGTTCGTTTCATCTGATATTTCCAACTAGTTTATATAGATACGTGGGAATTAGCGCCTTATACCTGTCGTTTATGAAGACTCGAATGATAGATGCGAAAATTATTATCGATTTCCATGCTCAGCTTTACAGAATGATAATTATTTATTCTGAATAATTGAAGGAAAAAAAAAAAAAAATGAGAGGAAGAAAAAAAAATGTACAAATTTATTTTATGATAAAATAATAAAAAGAAATGTTTTATTCCTCTAATTCTTTTTTCTAATATTATACTCATATAATTATAAAAACGTTCAGTATTGCGGTTTGAAAAAAAGAGGATCGAGTGTGACGTCATTGCCCTTGAGAATGGCGAGTGTTGCGAGGTCAGTCGGCGATCGTTCTCCGATGTCAACTATGCGGCGAGCATGGCGCCAACGGGTCCAGAGAAGGTATATCCCTGGTTATACCTACCCCACGGGTTTTAAAAGAGGCGAAGAGTGAAGAGGCGAGAAGAGGCGAAGCGAGGAGAGGAGAGGATATACAGGCGGGACAATGAGCTCGGGCGAGACCAGTAAAAACTGGACGGTCGAGTGAACGGAGTCCAAGTCTGTCGAACGAAATATCGTTCGCCTAGATATACTGTGCGCACCGCGCGCGTCAGAATCTGCCAGATCTTTGATGCTGTACGTCCTATAGCTGCAGAACCAGCAGATCCTTAACGCTGCAGGCTTGAGATGTATCAGCTAAAATTACATCGGGTTGATTTATGGCACGCAGCATATACATATAATTCGCGTCACTAATGCCATAAGGTCGTAAGCGCCAAAAAATTATTTTTTTTGCGGATATGCCCAAACGATGTTATATGGCACGAAAAAGATTTTGCCACCAAAAACACGAATTTTTTTTTTTTTTTTTGGCGCTTACGACCTTATGGCATTAGTGACGCGATATATATAATAAATATATATAAAGAGCTAAGATCGTCGTCCTCAAGATTATACTCTGTACTCTATACATATATTTTTATTTCGATTTCTTATTATTTTCCTGGCGACAAAAGCCGCAAGATTTTACGGCCTCTTGTTTGTCCTCGGTATCAAAAGAGGTATTTACCTGGCCGCTCGCTTGCAAGAATAGAGATATATCCGAGAAAAGTTATAATGGTGTACTACATATACCTAGTATACCCGTGCTTATTCTATTCGGAGGAAAAAAAAATATCATACGCACCCAAAAATTTATTCAGATTATGAATATATGGGCGTTTCTCCACAAACTGGGCGACTTCGTGTCCCACGGAGATTTCACCCATAAAATGACTGGAATTAGATATTATTTTTTACTAAAATTAATGGTAACAAGTTGTTTGAAAGAGCCAATAGTTTAAAAATATTAGAATAAATCCATAAAAAGGAAAATTTTCACATCAACACCCCCAAAAAACAGTCCCCTGGGATGTCACAGATGCAAAATCGAAATTATTTTGTGACCTGTAGTGAACAAGTAATAATATTTTGCAATACTATTCTAGTATCGTTGTCCATAATAAAGGCATTTCACAATTTGCATGGTTAAAATTTTTCAATTTACTATTTTTACGCCGAAATTGTGAGCTAAAGTTTGTCCCTTGATTTCTGCTAACAGTCCCCTGTCTCACAGAAAAAAATTATTTTTAATGGTGTGTGGTACCCTCGCCATGATTTATGCGTTAAATCGAATGTTCCCGCTGAGAAGTTCATATCAAATGCCGGACAGCACTTTCGCGCTATTTTATCTAATCATTTCTTCGCGTTCAATGTGATGATGACGTGTTGTAACCTCAAAAAGAACAGTCCTCTGGCAAGGTTTTTTCTTTAAATAAATCATTTTATTCACCCTATCCAGCTGGATAACATCTAACGGTAGAAATCGTATTACTATTACTGCGAGTTGATTTGATGGAATATTCTTAGTTTCAGCAAGATTTTGTATTTCTGCCAAATTCGTCAGTCCCCTGTCGCACAGTCCCCTGCCTAAAATATGTCAGTTTTTCCCAATTTTACTGTCAATAAGTTAATTTCATGAGATGTTGATTTCAGAACTTGGTTCTGTAACATGTTGATTTGCTATAAAAAGTAATATTGTTCTTAGTTGATTTAATTTCGATTATGTTTTCCAAAAATGCGAAAAAAGTAGTGAGGACAATTTTGGGTAGTTTTTCACCCAGTTTGTAGAGAAACGCCCATATAGGTATATATATAAAAGATATGTAGGGATTTTGTATTTGTAAAAAATAAAATTATTCGTTATATATCACAATCCGGCCCCTATATACCCCCCTACACACTTCCCGGAAGTCGGACATTTTTAGTCCATAGAACTTTTGCGAAATGATATCTTGACGCGTGATATGTTTGATTTTATGCTATACGGTCTCTGAAGGGTGACCCAGTTTTATTGAAAATCTGTATAGAATTCACGCACGAGGAACAGTATTCTTTTTTTTTTGCCATTTTCTATTTTATTTTTTTTTTTCGAAAATTTTACCCCCGTCAAATTCGTTACCTAATATTCTATAGCTACCCCTATATCTTGTATCGTAGGATTTATTTATTTCTTTGTGTATTCTTTGACACAATATATAAAGAATTTTTGTTCCTTTCATTTCCACCCTTTGTTTTGAAACCTGCGAAATTTATTCCCCGTTATACGAGGCAGCTTTGATTTATAGTGAATGAGATAACACTCCTGAGTTCTGTTACGTCTCTTTCTCTCTCTCTCTCTCTCTCTCTCTCTCTCTCTCTCTCTCTCTCTGTCCTCCTGCAGTTTGAAGTGAAAATCGCAATACGGTAGGAGCTACACAAGAAGTCCCGGACACTCTCGCTTTGTGCCCAAGGGAGATCGAAGACGAGTAACTAAGTTCGCCATTTTGTTTAAATAATTTAAATTAAGGAAGATTTTTTGTTCTTTCAACTTGTTCCGCTGCAGGATCTAAAAATGTATAACGACTATCCCTTTTCATCTATCCGCAGTTTTATTCATTTTCATGATCAAATGTGATCGGCGATTTTTTTTTTTTTTTAAAGCATTGAAATCGATCGAGCTCGAACTATAATCGCGTAAGCCAAAAAGCAGGATTTGAATCGGGGGAACTGAAAAATGAAAAAATAAAAATAAAAATAAAAAAATCAAGAACAACTGCAGCACAAGGATTAGGAAAAAGTGTGCAGTTCCTCGGGGCGTTGGATTGAAGTTAAATGCGATTACGTTTATCCAGTAACGTATGAAGCTTGTCTCGCTTGGTCCCGGGTAAATCCCTTTTTCTACCTCACAGAACGATTGTGCAGTTGCGCTAGAATTCGCTGATAGATGATCGAGTCTGACTGCCAGAGCATTGATTAAAAGTGTAATCATCGAGGCGAGACCACAAGGCAAAGTTAACAAATAACTCGAAATTCTACCGACTTATCAAGGTAGAAAAATAATTACCATTCGTGAAAGTTAAGCACCGAATCTGCAGCAGCGAGATAAACTAAGCGATGAGTTTGAAAATGATTTTATTTTATTTTATTTCATTTCATTTTATTCTCATTTTTTTCTCATTCAGTTTCAGGGTATACGGTTGAAAGTTTGTAATTTTATTTAATTGATGTATAAGTTAGGCCCTTGATAAATCCGAGAGATTCAATCTCGATTAACGAGCGCATGATCGAGCAGAAACTAACTTTTGAGGGATTCAATTAACTCGAATGGATATCCATTTCTAACTCTCATCCAGAGAGCCTATAGGGGATATACTATTTAATACAAATGTGTCAAAAAGTTAATCATGCAACGTAATGTCTCTCGTTATAGTACCTATATTCTGCCTCTGCTGGTATTTAATAATACAGGAAGTTAAGATCACGTTACCATGTACTGATTTGTATCGCGTGCAACCGCACGCATAATTAACTAGTGTTCAAACCAGCTTCTCTACCTCCTCAGATATAACATACTTGGCTCTTGATTGAAATTATCCTACAAACCTGGGCCATTATTCATCGAGAAATTGTCTCGCCTTTTGCGATCTAAGCGTTTTATACAATTCGCGGAATATTTCGCCGTTAATTATCACGGTGTAATAATAATAATAATTTAGGAAAATTGAAATCAGCTGGTTAGAAATTTGAACCCCCCCAGCCCCCACATCGGCATTGTTTTGAATAAATGATTCAACCTTTGAGAATACACAATATACTATATATAATCCGCGTACAGGTATAACTTGATCGTAAAATTTTGATCAAGCTAAAGTTTTTCTTTTTTTTATGTATACAGTGTACAGTATACTTTTTTCTTTTTTTTTTTTTTTATTATTCATTTTATTTTTTTCTATCTTCTGCTTATTCTCACGCCCTCGGTTATACGAAGCGCCACAAGCTTCCGAAGAAAAAACACTCTGCTAATAAAATACCGGATGAAGTATAAGGCCGCGCATCGAGAAATATACGCAGGCAATCAAATTCAAATGCGAAAAGTTTATATTCATGTAAGTGGTGAGGTACGTAACACGGCATATGTTTAAAGTCAGAAAAACAAAACAAAAAACAAAAAAGGAGAGTAAAAGGAAAAAAAAAGAAAGAAAAGAAAAATCGCACTGCGGGTTGGATGAAAATTTACTCGTAAAAATCGCCACACGAATGTATAATACGTATACCTATACCTGCATACAGTTAATAACCAGAAGTTTCTAAAGGCCCGGCAGGACATAATAGGATGTTTTAAAACAGGTGGACCAAAGGAAAGATTTGAACAAGCCAATCTCGAGTACACCTATATCCCATGTGTTATACACCACGATGCAGCGAGGTAGGTATACCTGTTCCGAGGGAGCGTGTTGGACAAGGGATGCCTGTAATGTGCAGTGGCGTAAGCCTCCTAAAATGGGGTCAGTATTGATCTTGACTTTTCATTAAATCTGGCTGATAAACACTTTTGCAGCTTTTCGTCAACATTTATGCATATCGACGAAAATCCGACAATTTTTAACGACGAAATTGACTGAAAACTTTATCGTATGTGAAATTTTTCTTCAAATTCTTAGCTCAGTTATTATTACGAATAATTTTCACGAGGATATGAAGAAAAAAAAAAAAAAAAAAAAACATTCTCCAAGTAAAAATGATCGAGAATCAAATCGGAACTCAGAGCAGTACTAAGACATAAAAAAATACTACCTTGACGCCTATGGTGGTAGGAGTGGCAATCCAGAGCCTGAGAACAAGGTCTGTTTAAGGAAGGGATCGAACACCTCAAGGCTTGAAGTTACTGGTTGTTGGAGGGTGAAGATTCAAAGAAAAACGTTAAAAAAAAGAAAAAGAAAAAAAAAATGATAAGTGGGCCAGGAGAAGAAAATTGGATATCAAGCTGGGAGGTGCATAGATATATATATATATTGGCGCGAGGTAAACGCAGCTCTGCATTTCTTTAATCTTTTTTTTTTTTTTTATTTTTCTAGTTATATATAGATAGTAAAAAGTATAGGTAAGTTTATTGGAAAATATCGTAAATATTGTTTACGAGTAAATTTTCATCTATGAGACTGCAGGGAAGAATCTCGTTCATCTTTTCATACGGGTTTAAACATGAACGAGAGAGTTATGGTATGTTACGATAATAACGATAACGACCACGATAAAGGTACCGGTTTATATTAATCTTGAAATTCATGCAGTCATCGTCGTTACACTTTATTAAGCAATCTCCTGACCAAATTTCATACAAATTATCCCCGGATCTACACCAGACAATAAACTCCTGGTGTACTACTACTACAAATTGCTACCATGGAATGAGGAATTAAGGGCATTAGTGAAAGGGTTCACTGACGATTCTACACATTGATATTTCAAATTTTTAGTCAGTTGTATCTGAGAATTGTCCAATCGGCAAAACTCTGAAAACAACATATAAGGGAAAACTATAGTACATAGCCGTTAATTTCTTCAGGGTAAAAACCTCCCTGCCAGGTGGTGAATTCGTCTGTTATACTGGCTACTGTAATTTCTGTCAAACCTCCAGATGCGATTAGGTGTTATACGTGTATAAACGTATGTATGCATGTGTGCATAACTACATGTAGATAAGTACAAACGTAGGGAATAGTTTGGGGTAGGTAGGTAAGTACGGCAGTGTGTCTATTCAATGTGCCCATTCAATCGTGATTTGTATACAAACGAGGGCATTTGCCAAATTACGGTCAGATGCGAACGATTAGTCGAGCCTTCAGTCTATGTAACTCGTAAAACATGTTCTTATCCTACAGGGGTACGAAAATCGTTCTTTTACAACCCCAATGATGTCTGAAGTACGAATTTTCGCCGTCGAAAGTATCGAAGATCATTTTTTCAGCTGAATTATCCGAAAGAATTGGAGCCGGGTCGAAGTTCCTAATGATTGAAATGCACACAGATCAAAACTTCAAAAGTTCAGACCCTCGATCTGGATGTGAAGACAAAAGATAGTTCATTATAATCGAGACCCTCTTCACGGAAATCCGTTTCATCTACTTAAATCGATATCTTCATGATGTCATATATAAATAATTGATGTGATTTTGAAACTTTTTTTCTATTTCCAAAAAGTTAATCTCAAGACGATCAATTTGACTACTTATTGGTTTCGATACGATCAATGCAGCCCGAGTTATTAAACAATGAATGAATACATGCGTGAAATTTGAAACTGGGAATTTTGAACCTTCGGTGATCTTCGATTGAACATTTTTCAAATAGGCTATATAGACTCCTGGGAAAATACTTTTTCTAAAAACTGTGACTCGGTAATATTGAAATTCGGGACTTCGACTCAGCGTCAAAGAATCGTGAAGCAAAATCGTTAATCTGTGACCGCATGAGAGGTGCCTTATTCTGCAGATAGAAATGAATTTCTTTTTATTCTTCGAAAGTGGTTCTATAAGCGAATTTCGCGCAAGAGCAATAGAACGGTGCCACCGTCATTTCCCCTGGGATAAAACCAGGCTTGGAGATATAACAGATAATTAGTTATCGTCTCCGAAGATCGCGATAAAATATCAGTCTCAGCCACGTGCCGCGTCGGTACCTTAGAAATAGTATATCTTAGGACTTAGGACTTCGACTTAGCGATTCTGCAACAGCTCAGAAACCATAACGGTTATTTGCGATGGTCTCGGTTCGCGTCCTACGGAAATACCGACTGCTTATCAACCTGCAAAGTCATACAGTTTATGTATCCTTCGTACTGAGGTGTGCCTAGCTTCGATGTTCTCACACTCCGCCTTTAGAAACGTACTACCAGCAATCCTTTCCACGCATTGCAGTACACATAGGTACTACATACCTATACGATTGCAATACTCAATAATATCACTGTAGTCCAAGTTTCGTCGAACTTTACAACAAATATCACTCTCCTATTCTATTTCAAATGCTAAAATTCGATTTCTTCGATTGGACAAAAAACATCGGGTCTCTAGCTCGCGATGAATGTCCTTCGCATGAAGCTATTGAACTTTGAACTCGTGTTTCAAATTTATCTTTTATATTGTGTCTGAGTGACTAAGAAACAACTAGTTTCCACGCGGTCTTGAATTGAATAATTTATTGTCGTCATTTGACTGCAGGCTGATTCCATGTCAAGGAATTAAAAGAGCAGTTCCAGCATCCCACTCTCCGATCTACGCTGTTTCTTATATCATATTATCATGTTTAGACTTTAGTGAATGTTATAATATCGCTTGTTTCTGTCCAAAGCGCTAAAAATAGTCTATGGTAGGTATATTAAAAAAATTACTATCATATTTCTCGTTCACAAAATCCGTATAATATTCTAGAAAATGTCTACACAGGACTAGATCCGCTTGTGTTTTCCTCCGTGAATATTGATTGCCTCAGGCAATTTCTTGTCTGGTTAAAATACCGATGACGGAATAGAAATTCTAGTTTGATCCTCTCGGAGCTCGATTCCTCTGTTTCAATAGAATTATGTCCTACGTGAGGATTCAGAGGTGCAGTAAATCAGAATTAACTCTAGCGCTCGAAATTCTGATCAGCATTTATACATCCTAATAAATTTTCTAATTCTGCTTGAAACCTCGAAAGTCTGCGAATAATCAACTCAATGATCAATTTTATTTTCGACTTAAAATTCATTCGACAATCAGTTCACAAAATGTTGTATTAAAGATCGAGGAGCTACAGGTCGAAGCCGGAATCACTAAGCTTCTCGGAATTCTAAGATCCAGATGTCCGAACTAGAATTTCGAAAGTCGAGTAATTTGCGTCTAAACTTGCCCAAAACGGACATAACTCTCGCTTTTGGGTTGAAATCAGAATCTCATTACATGCCCAATCCTATCCTCAATTTCTAGTTTGCACCTCCAAGTCTTCATCGAAGATTTATATAGAATGAAACCAGAATTTCTATTCCAACTCGGTTTGTATACCAGATATACACATAAAACGCACACAAAACCAAAGTAAATAGGTACGTGTGTGTACCTACACATGTATATAAATATGTACAATATAACTACAGGCTTCGGGCTGCTGGCCCTATAGTCAGCGGGGTCTCCTCGATATCTTTGACTCCCGGAAACGGGGTCGCCAGTCTGACATCTGGCCGGTGCGTGAGCGTCGCGACGCCGCCGGGGTATCACCGTTTCAGTTATACTATATATATATATAAATTTATTATACCTATGTATCTATGTATGTATTATATTATTACATCGCGCGTCGGTACGCCCTCCTAAACTACGGGTATGGGTACGCGTGGTATTGGTAAATAGTCCCTCAAGCCCGCGAGGCACGTAGTACATATGGCATAAGGAAAGAATAGAAAAGGAGGATAAAAGAAAGAAAGAAAGAAAGAAAAAAAAAGAAAAATTAGACAAATGAATAGAAATGTTGGAATTCGCGAATTACGTCATCGCGCAGTCTGGGTCAAGCATTCCTAGACTATAAGAGTTTTCGGCTGAAATGGAGGACAGGTCGAAACCTGGAGCTCATGGCCTGGTTCGTCTGGTATAAGGAGATGATTCATCGTGTCTGATGGGTCTCAGGCACGGGCGCAAGAGTCCCGAAAGACCTGCAAGGTTTTTACCTGTTGGAAACCTGCGACGTGCCTTGGGGAAGTATTTTGTTACCCCAAGGGTAAACCTGACCCGAAACTACTAGCGTTACATACCAACCCACGAGTGATTCCCCAGCTGTCGCGTGACATGGGATCACCAAATCCCATTCCCATATATGTAGTTATAAAATAAATGAATATAAATTCATAAAATCCTTTGATTTTTATCACAGTATTATATATATATATACGGTATATCATATCAAACATCATGCTTTTAGCGTAATTACAATTCACATAGGTATATAGTACTAACGTGCTATAGACGAAAATTGATTCGTTCGATTGTTTATCGCTTTTATTACGATTCCCCGGTTATTATGATCAAAGGCTTTTACGCAACTCCATGAAATTGATGTTTGTACATATGAAACAGGTTTTATCAATAAATTAATTCGCGATTTTGATTGAACACACTAGATAACCCGGTGGCATTGCTTCATTAAAACTTCGTCTAACAAATCAATTTCGTCCTATAGCGCTATAAAAGGTCGATGAGCCATAAGGTGTAATATTGCACATAGTATAATAGACGTATGTATATATATATATAACATAATATATCTATATATGGTTGAATTATTTACATCGTTTGTATCACACACGCCATTATTCTACGTGACTAATCTAGCTGATCTTTGCACATGACTATGCAATTAGTCACTCTCTGTGTGTGTGTTTTTTTTTTTTAAATATATCATTTACATTCAATAGACTTTCTTTTGGTTTAGTTTTTTTTTTTTTTTTTTTTTTTTTTTTCTGTTCTCCTTTTTTCTTCCTATTCTCTAGTGCCTTTGTTAATTCTTATTTTTTTATATTTTTTTTTACCTTTTACCTTTTATTTTTGTATTTTTATTTTTAGATGTAAACCATTAGCCGGAAACTTACTGCATAGTTAAATAATTTGTACGTCATTATTTTCCAATGTATGTAAATATATCTATACGTATAGGTATGGGTATAGGTATACGTAACGTAATAGACACGGTGATAAAAACCGAGCGAGCTCATTAAAAGTCTTCTATTTTTTTTGTTTCTTTTTTTTTTTTTTTTGTTTCTTAATCTTTGACTATTTCTCTCTTCTTCTCTCTTTCTATATTTCTGTCTCTTATATAGTTTATAGCTGTAATATACCGCCACGATTATTTAAACTAGCATTCGTCGACTGCAGGGGTCAATTCGTCAGTTTACGACAAATTCCAGATACGTCGCTGACGCGAGAATATAATCTTGGCGTTTCGTATACTCCGAAACGCTGCAGTTAAGTACAACTATTGCAATTACATCTGCGTCTTGTGTTTACTTAAGTTTCTGCATCCAAGCTGCTCCCGTTTCCATCGAGACTATGTATACATACGTACTACGTCTATATGTATATATATACATTTATACATATATACTCCAGTCTTCAAGAACGTCACGTAATCTAACAGCTAAACTTTGAATTGAATTCCCGCTTCTTAACTGCGTATAGTGTTACGCACGACACGCTCAACTCGAAGCTTTCCGGATCATTTTGCGAAATAGGAATAAGCCACTCGATCCTAGTGTCTTAGATTTTCAAAGCTTCACTTCTGCGATCTTGATCTCGGATTCGAATTTCCCGATCTATATTACCTGTATAATTCGAACACACTTCCACGAACTCTAAATTAGTTAATTACGTATATCAAACGAACTCATATCCTCTCGACGAATATTCAAACATTTAAGAGCAGAAAATTTTCGCTTCGTTTCATTTACATATTATATAAGCAATCCCGAATGTGAACAACGTTTCACGTTTAGTCAACAGGCAACAAAGGGGACGTGTGATTCTCGGTAATTGATCTACTAGGCCCCGGCGCGAGCCGACTTAATCACACAAATTGGCGAGAATTGATTTGGGATTACGTTATATTAAACGCCACCGCCTATGCCAGTTTCGTATCTCTTTTTTTCGTCAATTATTATTATTATTATTGTTCATTAATTTTTTTCGCACTATATATGTATAGCACAAGGATCTGAGTATAATATATTATCGAAATTGATGAAAAAAAGGTCCATTTCAATCGACGATAAGAAAAAAAATGAACAAAATAAAAAAAATACTCGGAAAAGTTCATCACCGAGGAAACTGCACTTTGCTTCTTTGCTCAGTTAATACTCGGTTCGTTTATTTAACAAACGAGCCAAAGCTTTGGGGATGAAGAAGTTCGATAGTTATATCGAAGATCGTATCACGCGTCGTGGTATCAACTAGGAAAATTTCACGATCGTTGCTATATAGTTTAACGAGCGGGGCTAATACCTTACCTGTGTGAAATTTTCTGTGATAAGTAAAGACAAGGTAATCGAATTTGCCTTTACGCGTGTTTCTACAGTTTAAAGAACACTCCACTTGTCGATATATAGAATTAATACTCGGCGATTTTCTTTTGACTTTATAAATTCAGGGATCTTGTGAAACATCGACGCGTACAAGGTGAAAGAAAAAGAAAACGAAGGGAACGAAATGGGTTTTTGCGGTCGGAAAAGGCGAGCAGTCTAAAGTCTATAATACCTTAATCCTTGAACCAACAGTTCTTAGCACGATGCCGTTTATAAAGTCGTTATCCGTGTGAGCAGAGTCACCGTTAAGAGAAGATTGTAATCTAGGGTAGTTTTGGAATAGCTAAAATCAAGTCATCGTTATATACCCATATACCTTATATATATATAACACACGCAAGACCCATGTCACAAGAGACAGGTGAACTGTTTATGTATTTAAGGGTGTACTTAGCGTTCGCAAATTAGGTCGATCTCATCTGGTCCCGGGTACTAACAGCGTGATTAATCAAATCCTTGATAGGTTGAAATAAGGTTTACCGCGTGTCCCGCCAACCGTATAAGTACTTTTTATAGCATACGTACAGGAATAAAATTCTCCAGGTTTGACAGAGCCGAGGGTATGGGGGCAAAGCAGAGAGCTTCAATTGGTTCGTTAGCTTCAGCAAACCTTATACCCTCTTTATATATGTATATATAATTCTCTTTGCATATGGAGCAGTTGAATTTTCGGTAAAAACAAACGTGGCTTTCCAAAGCCAGATACTCGCTCATTCGATGGAAAATCTCAAAGGCTTAATGCGATATACTCAAAGTACTGATTACACAGTAGCTTTAGGAACGAGATAGGTATAGTCATTTGGGTATAGACGAAGAAAAAGTTTCGAAGTGTGACTCGAATACCAAATTGAATGTTCTGTAAACCCGTTTAAAAATCGCCTCGAATCTTTCTACAGGATCGATAAGTGATTCCATTCATATACGTATCTATATAGGTATATTAAACATGTGTGTAATGTGCACGTTCGAATGGTCAAGCCGGTCATATTCTTGGCTTAGTAAAATGAAATTTTACAAACTAGAACCGCATATGCTGTTATTCTATGCCAGTCTACGACGTAGGTCGTAGGATAAAATATACGGTTATGAAATAGCCGAAAGAAAGAGGAAAATAATGGAACCGAGTGAAGAGAAAAAGATGAAGAAAAAAAAAAAACTGGCACGCAAAGTCGATGGACTCGTAGAATATACCTATCTGCTTTAAAATTTTCATCGACGTAAAATCGGCTCCAAATACAGCCTGATCATGATCTCAACCATGCATATGGATCATGGATGCCGAGGTGAGCGTGTTGAGTTGTTTTCTGTTTCCTGCAGGGACAAGGGCGCACTGCTTCTTGATAGAACCGAGGCTATCAAGATCTTGTAAGCTGTAATAGAGTTGATTAAATCTCGAATACCTGGCGTATACAATTAACCTATATTTGTCATCGAAGCATCGCCCTCTTCAGTTTGACCCTTGATAAAGTTTGGTCAACCACTGCACGATACTTGATGGTCTCCGCCTTCTCCATAAGTCGAGGCGACGTAACGTCGCCTTACTACCGGATGTAATTTACATTTCTAGTTGTCCAACGACCGGAATACATTTTTACACTCGAGTTTGATGCAACTTTAGTCATGCGATGGTATATCATCTTCAATCATTCATTTTGCGAGATAAATGAACAACCTTCTTTTAAACCTTCAAGGCAAACGACATGATCGTCCAGTCTTGTCTAGTCTGGAGTACGACCGATGGGTTGGAATGTGCTTTGCTACTTTGTGCATAAAGGGCTGTAGGTCATACTCCGTCAGAGACACAAAGGACCGAGTAAGGGAGAAGGAGAGAGAAAGATGCCATGGAAATGGTGACCACGTGGCCCGATGCCAGCCTCATACATCATACTGTGACATAATCATCCTATATTCCAGTCCCCCATGCCATTCCCCTTGGCATACCCGGCCCCGTTATCCTCGATGAGCCTCGCCGAGGCAGAGGGTGTAGTACGTATATGTATGTATGTGTATGCATACCATACCCATCCACGTATGCTTTGCGAATATCGGTATACATAGGTAGGGAGGTAGGTAGATGGTAGGCAGGTATATGTATAAGCGTACTTTTGGCATGATGAATTCAAGCCAAACGGTGTGTAAGCATTCAATGTTCCAGAATTATTTACCGCTCGATTACTATCCAACCATCTCCTCGCGGACCAACGACCGTGCTAATTAGTGCCGGAGTAATTAATTTCATACTCACGAGCACAACGTAAGACTTTCAGAGACTAGGCACCCTATGTTAAAATTCAACTAATATATTCTTATCGTCCGAGGATCAGGATCAGAATTAGGACCCGCATATATAAATATATATATATGGCCTCAGAGATTTGGCAATCGGTCCAAACTCAGCTTATTGATTTCTTCTATAGTTTGCCTTATCGATATATTCAGCTGACGGACTTGGTAGAATGATGAGTGTTCATTTTTAAAACACTGAAAATAAATCGGGCTTTTATATGCTTGCAGAGATTCAAGCCAGCTTGGTAAACATTTTTGAAATTTCCTTCAACCACTTTGAATCGCTTTTTTCTTTGGTGTTAATGTAATGAAATCACATCGAATGGTTGAACAGAAGCTAGTGAAAGACACTTAGTTATTTCCAGTTCCATGGTGTAAATGGGTTGAAGTATCATTTTAGTCTAGGCGCATGACGCAACCTTTTATAAAATTTCTAAGGGATGAAAATAGCAAGTGTGATGGGCTCGAATAAGAGGATAATGAAAGAAAGCGTCGAGTATTGCTTTTGGTACGAGAAAAAGGAATCGCACAGTACGGTGGCGGGTCCATAAAAGGGTAAAACGGTGTTTTGTCCCGTGTTTTTTCTTGCGAATACATAAATAAATTCATTCGTGAGAGAGAGAAAAATTTTCAATTAATGAATTTTCTTCTTTTAATTTTCAACTCAAAATACAATTTTCATAGTCTCGAATTATTTCGTTCAGAAAAGTTCATTATAGACGTTAAATTGGCTGTAATAATTAGAAACGCACAATTAGCGGAAGCTTTCGCTTGATCTACAGAGCTCAGAGCTTTTTTTTTTTTTTATCAAAAATCAAGTTTTTAAAGTCTGGAGGATCGAAAATCGAAAGAAAAATCTTTTTTGAAACGCCCTGATATATATAATGCATAGGATGAAGCGGGGATTTGAAAAATATAAAAAAAAAGTTAATTTCTCGCCCGCAGAGTAGGTGTATTCAAATTTTATTCATTTGTTTTAACAAATTGTGAATAACCCTTTTATACCGGGATTCATGCAGGTTGGTATAATCAAATTATCAGTAATGGAAATCGCCTATAATACCCACAAAAACCAGGATGTATATTCATTCGAAACGCTCGCGCTCTGCTCTGTTTGGTTATCAACCTCCGAGTAATTAGCAATATTGCCTGAGTACGAAACTTTGATAATAACGTATAATTCCCTCATCATGATGAGAGTTTAATTGTTAATTCTGATGAAAATCTTACGGCATTTTAAACTTTGAAAACACTTAGTTTATTTTATATTTGATCATTCGATCGTTCAACTTTTCTTGTCAAATAATAAGGATATAAACGGCGTCGACCCACTACTCGAGTGACTGATCGTGATAAGAGCTTTACATTCGATATGTGTCAAGTGCTGTATGGTATTTCCATAAAGCGTGTTTTATTGAAGAGAAAATAGATATGTTTATCGGAATTTGCGACAGCGGGTGTTAGCCAGATAAAACTATCGACAAACAGGCAAGGTAGTGGACTGCGAAGGCACGTTTGATCGACTTTTGAGAAATTCTTAATACCCCGACGAGCTATTACACGGAATATGATTAGTACGAAATGAAGAGTAGGTATACTTAATTAGAAGGAAATCGTTTTTTCGCTTTATAATATTAAGACTATATCCAAAGATTTTGTGAAACGACGCGACGGTGGTACGTGATAACAATTTAAGAACTAATTTTGCAGCCCGCTTCAAAAGCAATCTTTTTAAACTCAGAATTAAATTTAATATTCGACATTCCCTTTGCTCGGGTAGAGAGAGAGTCGACCAGCCGCGCCGGCTACCTCTGGTGGAATATTAAAAACTCTCTTTCAATCGACAACGAACCTGGGTTATTGTATTATTCACGACTATACTTTTCAGGACGGTTAGATACGTGAAAAATCAGAAATTCCTTTCGTTTATTCCCTGCAGGAATTATAAAAATTATTTAAACCACTTGCTCCTATCTCATATGTTTCGTCAAAAATCCATGATGCATTCAAGCCCGCGATTCATTCAGAATCATTCATATTTGACAATAATGATCAAATTTACATTACATACACCGACGATTTTATCGATTATCAATAAATTTGCGGTCGTGCTGCTTGCTGTTCGTTTATACATCCATAATCAGCATATGACAGTGAAACGACAAATATTATCAACTGAATTAAGAATTGAATTGATTTATCAAATACCCACTCGTTAATGATTCAAGTAGCAAAGTAAAGTTGGCATATTTCACCTCGTTCCATATTTTTCGCAATTTTTTTTTTTATCTGCTTGAACAGTTCACCAGTCAAGTTATGTAACGAAATCAAAACAGGTTGGGTTTCTGACTTCTTGTCTACGTCAACGTAGCTGCTGCTACTCTCATTTTATCATTTTTCATTCATTTTTTTTTTCCTCTCACATTGCGGTTCATTTGATCCCGTTACGTTTACGATATTACAAAAAAGTACGATGATAATAGAATAAGAATTCGACAAACCAAAGACCGAAAAGCAGAAACCACCACACTCATACTCCGACAGTATAATAACATCTGAAACTTTCTAAAAAGGTCTAATTGCTCTATAATAAGTTCGAAGCGACAATTCACAACAATTTCAACCTATACCTGAGAAGAGTCACTGACAATGGCGAACTCTCAAGTATTTTTAAGTGTTTTCCTCCGTACCAAAGTGCCTCAAATTTAGGGCCTTTGTCTCGGCGTACCATAACGACTTTTACCACTTACAAAATTTATGCGATACCCACGCGGTCGTCAATAGCCGAAGGTTAATATTAAAATTCTCAAAATTGATCTACCGTGAATTTTCTATCTGCACGATATAGATTGATGTGTTTTCAGAAAGTCATATACTTATACGTATCGAAGAACGTATTTCTTCGAACAATATAATCGTGAGTATACTGAATGAGTATGCGATGATTAATACCTTGAGATTATGATAATTATTGTTATGCAGATTGATCTAGCTCTGCGATCGAGTTTCACGTTTACCTTATTTCCGTACCATAGAACGATTTAACCACCATATACCTGGTGGAATGAGGTATAATCTATTTATAATTACTCCTAAATGCATCCCCAATTACCAGGAAATCATTTATACAGATTTCTATCTAGTGGTGAGGTAGGTGCCTGGGGTAGGTACCTCTATCCTACATGGTTCAACACATACCTATACATAACATATCTAATCGTCGAGCTTAGCCGGTAGATAATATATATATACATATGTAAATATATGTATAATATATATATATATATATATATATATTCGCGGATCCTATAATTATCGTGCTGCCATTACCACGTGGTTGAAACTACTTGTTCGGGTCGAGAGGTCGGCGGTTCTGCAAACCAATAATAGCTCTATGATCTTTGCAGTCTGGCTTTACAATGTTCTCACCGGAATCGAATCGACCTTATCCACATTATTGTGGTAATAATAAATCGAAGAGAAAATCTACCTATATATATATATATATCTACTATATTATATGTAAAAGTGTCTTTTTTTGTTTCTTTTTTTATTTCATCTCACTTTTTTATTCTACAATTTGTTAAAAATTTGACGTAGCGTTACGTCGATGAGTGTGAGAGAGGTAAAGCTCTAGGGGAAATTTTACAGTCAAATTACAGTCGAAAAGTGCTAAAAACAAAGGTCAGAGTAATACTTTTTTTCACCGGGTGAACTTTACGACTTATGGCTCCAACTATATATATCCATATTTTATTTCTTTTTCACATCCGTTTTGAATACTGTTCAAAATTAAACGCAATTTATTCAATTATTCTATCGATTATACGATTATCGTTCCGGAATTGAATTCCTGCAAAGTCAGTCTCAAGTTTGATTGAAAAAACAAACAAGAAAGGAAAATAAGGAAAATCAATTTACCAATAAAACCAATTTCCAGTAAACCTATGCATGTTATTAATATAGCAATTAAGTTTCTAGTTTCTATCAATCGAACGATGTTACAGAAGCGAAACCCGAGCTTATTCCGACTCCTTATAGAAGGAGTTTCTCTTCATCTGTGAGGTGATCCTCGTAATAGAATTCTCGGCGTGCACCTGGCAGCTGGAAGCTACACAGATAAGAATTTCCAGTAACGAGATGTTATTACTAGGAATCTAAGAACGAATGGAAAGGAATAAGACTTAATCCAAAACGATCACTGTCAGAAAATTCAGTACCAGAATATTCAGAGCAAGACTGAATGACAGATTAAGGAAATTAGTAAGATTTTGATCTAACAACGATTTTCATATGATATCAGTTGTATACCTAATATAAAATGTCAAAAATTACCGACGTTACTAAAATCTGGTAGTTACAAATTTTTTTTTTTTTTTCTTAATTATTAATCCTACAATAAAATATAAATACTGAGAATATAGCCGAAACACCTGTATTTTAAATGAGGAAATCCACCCTCTTGGTGGGAGGGGTTAGAGTTGAGATAAAAATCTAAAAATATTAGGGAATTGTTTTTTAATTATTTGGAGCTGATTTTTTTGGTCGGCCTGCTAAAAAATTGAGACCACTCTAATGCATATAATATACATATATATATATATATATATATATAGTTTTTCTGCGAGGTAGTGGGGCGTTATTTATTACGTTGAAGATTCAAAGGGTAAGAAACTTAATTTAATGGTCAAGGAATATGAAATAGGATCGTCTAAGGCAACCTATAACAATTAAAACTTGGTGCATAACCTACCCAATGTTCTCACTGCTAAGTTAACCGAGTTACAGCTACTGGTATATACATACATACACTATCATAGTAAAGTTTGTATTATGATCCACAGTTATGAAGCCATTTTCACGGGATTATGGGGCAATTACCAGATTTAAAAATAAAAATAAAAAAAAGGGTAAAAAAACTTCACCCATAGGTCTCGACGAGCTT
Organism: Tenthredo mesomela; assembly: GCA_943736025.1. Taxonomy (NCBI): domain Eukaryota; kingdom Metazoa; phylum Arthropoda; class Insecta; order Hymenoptera; family Tenthredinidae; genus Tenthredo; species Tenthredo mesomela. The sequence continues at coordinate 3,190,671 of OX031015.1, forward strand.
CAAGAACTTGAGTTATTCATACATGCATACATACTACCATCCTCTGTAACCCACTTCTCATACGTCCAACCAAAATTTTGCACGGTTCTAAGTTCGTGATCAGATCACGTAGGCATAAATTTATAGGTATGTGCATAGATGATAGTTTCAGATGGAATTAATCTAAGGATTAGGAAGACGGAAGCTCTGTCTATATACCTACTAGCATAAGCGAACTGGTGTGGATGCACGCAAGTTAGTAAGGAGATACGCTACTATATATCCTCTTGAATTTAGAAACGTTTAAATCGCAGATAGTTTAAGGAAGGTTGAGTTTCGTCCTGGCATCAGGAGATGAGATGGGATTCCATCCGCTATTAACCAGTGCGTACAAAACAGGTAATAATGTCGACCATTACCCAGAAAGCAATGACTCTGCAAAAAAGCTAAATACGCGGGTACCTCGATGCACCTCTCGGCGGCAAAGTAATTGGGGGTTTTTATAGAACCGAGCTTCACAAATCTGTCAAGCCGTTAAACCGCGAGTGCTTCAGGCCTCGATGCTTTTCTACGCTGTCCATCTGCCGGTAGGTATATATACTTCCTAAGGAACGTCGTTACTAGCTTCTCATTTTTTTTATTATCCTATTTTTTATCTCGAATCGTTTTGTGAAAAAAAGAAACAAAAAAGAAAGAAAAAAATAGCTAAAATCGCTTCTATTTTCATTCCAGTACGTCGCAGGCTGGGTTTCATCCTCGAAGGACTTCCTTGGTCGTCTGCATTTTTTGAAGCACTATAATGGGGACCAGTTTCGTCAGATTTTACAGGTCGACGGAAGCCTAGGGTGAGAGAAGGGCGAGAAAAGGATAAAAAACGGTAAAAAAGAGTTAGTATAATAATGCATCGTGGAGCGTGTGATGGGAGTGTATCCCTTATCGCTAGATACATACGGCGAAAGGGCTTGAGGAATAAGGGATGTGGAAGGCATTAATGCAGTCCTAAACCCCGGGTCGTAAACCCTTGCGCACCGGGCCGCGGTATCGCGGACGAATGTTTTTGTTACAAAACTTCCCCCTTTTTATTACACGCATCACTAGTAACCCCGTCTCTCCCTTTCTCGATGTTTTAATACCAACGATTGTCTACTCCCGCGAAGTGTTGTGAAATGATTCATATGATTAAATTACACCGATGTTTGTACATATCTACCAAATTTATAATGCCAATCGTTTATTCCTATTTAAACGATGTATTACCAGCTACTATGCAAGAAAAGTCGATCAGCAACAATTTTATCACTTTTTTTTAATGCTCGGTCGCTTCATCAAATCTTTCTGATAGGCACGGAGGCTCTATTTTCTCGACTTTATTACAAGCCTTTTGTCAAAAGGCTCTGGTGCAGGAGTAAAGGACGATTAAAAGCCACGGTTAAATCCTGAGTTAAAAAAAAACATATGCATTCAAATTTTAAGTATCAATACTTTTATGAGAGTGATGAAACTGTGTAAGATAGCACTATAAAAGTAATACCACTGATGAACTGCACTTATTGACATGAAGAAGCTTTTTAATGGTGAAAAATACATATTTTATGATCACATAATATTATGCTCATCAAATAGCTGAACTAATGTTTTGAGGACATTAAATATTTCTTCACACCGTTTCACTGATCTGGAAAAAATAAATAAATTATTTCCAAGTATACGATGTTCATTCATATTTATGTAGTTCGATTGTTGAGCTGATGCACAGTTCACATTATAAATTATAAATGGGAAAAATATTTCATTTGATTTTACTTTTTTTTTTCTCTCTCTTTTTAATACAATGCCATACACTATTTTCGCCTAGTAGAGCAGACTGCGAATTCGTATTAGGTCCAGGTTTGGTTGCGGTGCGATAAACTGTGGCGAAAAGTACAGCGAGCAGTTGATGTTGCATTACGGGACGGTGAGCAGTTAACGGTGTGCATCGAATTTTATGTGTCATGTGTCGCGTAGTATCGTCAAAAATGCATCGAATGGAATGGACAGACCCGTTTCAGGTGCAGAAATTTACAAGGTGAGTAGGTAATACAATACGTATACCTACATCCAATGGCTGTATTGGTGTTAAATAAAAATAAAAGTTACCATCAGAGACGATTTAGCCATCGTAATAAATTCTATATATCCTACTATTAATTTTCATCATCACCGATTGCGAAAATAATAGCTATCAGTTTTTCAATCAGATTATTTACACGTAAGTATTTCAACTGAAAAAAAGCGACAATATATAATATTATATATCTATCGTTAATAATCTCGAAGGAAAATCATAATTGTTCATTAATTAATGACGATGGCATATAGCTGATTTAAATATACTAAGTTCACAGTTCGAAAATTTGATTTCGATACAATTTGTTTATAATTTGTACGATTTCGTACCTCCAATCGATCGTAACTACTTTATACACTGATTTGGAATTGAGTTACACACGGAATCAGCGGGAATGTCAACGTTTTGACGTTTTTCATATCCTGTCGAGTGTGTCGTTGGCGTCAGCCTGTGATGATGAACGTGGCGAGATCCGGTATATGTTACTTTTATACACGTTTTCTCTTTATTCCTAACTTTATCAACGATTACTCATTTTTTTCATTTTTTATTTACGATTACTCATCTTTTATTCATTTTTTATTTCTTTTCCCTCTTCAAGAGATCGCCTTTGCGCAATATTATCATAATTGTAGATTTTCACAGAGTTAAAATTTTCAGTTATACATTCTTTATATCAGATATATAAATCCGCATAAAATCTGCACACGTCTCATCGAGAATCGCAGCAATCGTAATCGGCTTTGACTACTCCATATGTGAACCTATCTAGAAAATGATCAAGACGATTAAGTACCTATCTACACGATGAAGTAGATACACTTGAGACTGTATAAGCGAATTACCGAAGTGGATGTTATCATCCAAAAAGCTAAAAATTGATGGAAAAATCGAACTTTATTCATTTTTTTTTTTCTTTTTCTTTTGCAACTTTTTGACAAAAAGAGGAAACTATAAGAGTCTTCCTCCTGTTCTTATTATCACGGGTTGAATCTCTTTTCTATCAAACTATACATTAGGGCTAATCATTTTGGAGTCATATTTTTTGATTTGCCCTCGCACCCCTCAAAATGTGAGTGTATGAGGTCAGTATCAGCACCTATCAATATGACCATGGTGCGATTTTTTTTTGGCGTGGCCCATTGCAAAAGTATTTTTCCCATTCAAATAACACGGGAAATGTTTTTTTTTTTTATTTGAAATTTTATTCCAATGTAACGAATCATCACGTTGTAAAAATCAATGCATATTCTTGTAGGAAATTAAACGATATCCAAAAAAGGTCTGATATGATTTTTCGCTAAGTCCACTCGTTTGAAAGTTATTGAGGGTTCAAGTTCAACCTCAAACGGTATATGACGACTTTTTTTTCGACCTAGCGAAAAATCGTATCAGACCTTTTTTGGAGATCGTTCAATTTCGTACAAGAATATGTGTTGATTTTTACAACACGATGATTCGTTAGAACGAAATAAAATTCCAAATAAAATAAAAAAACATTTCCCGTGTTATTTAAATGGGAAAAATACTTTTGCAATGGGCCACGCCAAAAAAAATCGCACCGTGGTCATATTGATAGGTGCTGATACTGACCTCATACACTCACATTTTGAGGGGTGCGAGGGCAAATCAAAAAATATGACCCCAAAATGATTAGCCCTACTATACATATGACGAAATATTTGAGATAGCAAAAGGTAAGCGTGCTATATGGATTCCCAAAAATAATCTTCAGGGACTGGTAAGCCAGAAAATTAAGTCGTTGGTCGTGGTTGTGGAAGGCAAAGGCTACAGGTGACCCGAGGGCGTTTATCTTACATATATTGTATTATATGCATAGCTTGGAATCTAGTTGTTTGTATAGCACCGCGGGGTGAGAGGGTCAATATTAACGTTAGATAGTATAACAGCGAACCAGGCTAGCCTATTCCGACCTAAACTGACCTGGACAGCCGTGAGCTTTAGCCCCGAACGTAACTACGCCAATTAGAACGTTATACGTCTGGGTTCCGTTAAATATTACTACGCGATCCTGGGGCTTTCGAGATGCAGTTATTTTGTAGTTGAAATTATAAACCTCATTGATGGAGTGGGGATGAAGTTAGAAATTTTTAAACATCCCAGATTCGTTTGAGACGATTTAGAATTTTCAGAAACGTTCAATTTGAGAAGATTGAAATTCTGAGAGGTCGGAATGCAGACAGCTCAAAACTCTGCAAGAATCTGAAAATTTCGGTCTCTTTCTCAGGTTGTGAAGACAAAAAACTTCATCATAATTGACAGGATTTTTCAAATTTTTTTTTTCCAAAACGTACATTTCGAGACGATTAATTTGATCACTCATTGGTTTCGATACGATCAATACAGCCCGAGTTAGTCAACACTGAATAAATACATGTGTGAATTTCAAGTTTCGGAAGTTCAGCTTTTCGGATCTTCAGCTTTCGGAATTTTGAACCTTTGGTGCTCCTCGTTTCAAGGTTTTTCAAATCGGCTATGAAGACTTCCGGAAAATACCCTTTATAAAAACTACGAGTCGTTATTATTGAATTACGGAATTTTTACCATTCATAGGACTTTTAAAATTCGGACATATGGATTATAACACATACACCTATGTCCAGATACGAACCCATAGCCAACTTGTCTGCTGTGACAGAAATAATTAACTTTATCGTGTTTCGAATCGTGTCGGTATGTGTTATAATATAAAGTTAAGATAGAGAAAGTAGTAGGTATACGTACGTGGGTTATATCGGGGCTGTAAAATGAGTTTTTTTGAAATAGAACTGGGATACCTATTATAAGATAAAAAAAGTAAAAAAAAAAAAAAAAAAAAAAATTTCTGGAGGGCATGTCTCGATCTAGGATATTAAATTTATATTTAGAATGAATTTGAATGAGGTGAAACTTTTATCACTTAAAAAAATTAAATCGCCGCATTGCACTTAGTTGCATGCTTGCTCAATCCGAAAGTCATATTCTATCCAAGAGAGCTATCTCGCAGTACCTATATATGTATACTAGAATTTAAATATATACGAGATTCAATATAAAACGTCGCATCCGAACAGGTGAAACGACGACCAATTCTAGCCAGGTAATTGAATCCAACGATTTTTACTAGGCCTTTCGTCTTCCTAGCTAGTTCTCTACGTCCGGTCCTCCTATATACGAAGAGATAGCCAGTTCAGATCCGAGATAGAAGGCGCCAGGTTAACCTTATCTCCCACGTTTGTGGCTTCGTAAATTCCATCTAACCGAGAACCAGGGCTTCCTATACTTGCGCGGACGAAAAAACCTCGCTCGTCTGATATCTCACTCACCGATTTACACCTGCATCGGATTCGTGTGAGAATACGATATTTATTTGTCGCCTACGATCGATTCCTATTTTCTACATAAATTTTGTACCTATGTATTTTCCCTATTTTTCACAATTTCAGATTTTTCTTTTTTTCACTCGTTAGCAAAACTCGCTGTTGTTTAAATCGTCGCGACTCCAACTATTGCTCTTAGCTAATGTGAATAAAATCGTTTCAAAGAAGTGGAGTTCTGTTGGGTTACAGCTAAATACGCTGTTATTATATACCTATACGCGGACTTTGCACTTCCTCGATGATGTGCGGCATATATATATATATATATGTAGTTAGATCGTTTATTTGCCCTGGAATTGCATCGCGAAATAGACAAATGATCAAGTGCATGCGGATCAAGCGATAATCCGGTATGTAATTTATCGCTGCGGTTTGTACAGCGACATATGCTTAGGTCTTTGACTGTTCGTCTATGAACAGATGGATAGATACGTCAGTAATTTAAAATAATGGTATTACCTATATCCGGGGGATTGACACGTCGAATAATTTTCTTTTTTTTTTTTTCATTCCTCTTCTGCTATAGTAGCAGATGAATTTTCCCCAGATATTAGAGCGCAAAGCCTTGAATGATATTAATATAATTAGCTGAGTAAATTTAAAGAGCTTTTTGTATATATATATATATTACGAGGCAATTTATCAACGTCGAAATTCCACTCGTTTTGAAATACGCGCGTTGTGGCATATTATTATAATTGTAATTCAGGATGAAAATAGGAATTCCTTGACTTAGAAGGTGCGCGTTCTAAATATCGCACGGAATTTGTCGGAAATTTTTATATACCCAGAAAAGTTTTCTATGTGCAGGCTGAGAGTTCAACCGACAAACTTATATATATATATATTAGGGTGTCCGTTATTTCCCGAATTGACTTTTTCTACTTGGGTATGGGTCAAATCATTAGTTTAGAGCCTAAAAAGAATTATGCTATTTTTTTTTTTTTTTTTTTAAAGTGCCATTAACCCCTGCCTGTAGGACGATACTTGTCCCATTTGATTAACATGAGATTTTTGCCCTTTTTAGACTTTAATTTTTTTTTCGCTTACTATTTTCATTACCTCACCAAATATTGTTGATTCTACTACTGTTCTGACCTCTTTGGATGGACATATTTTTATATTGGTGAAAAAAAAAAAAAGTTTTCACAAGTTTTGATGTTTTTTTCAAAATTTATTTTTACTGTATTTTTCAGTAAATTTCGAATATTTTCGAATACTTTTGAATTTATTGACTTTTCAATGCTTTTTGTTTGAATTGAAAAATATTCGAAAGATATTAGACAATATGGTAAAAAAAAATTTTACCGCTTCAAAACTCAAAATTTTTTTTTCCATCAATATAAAAATATGTCCATCCAAAGAGGTCACCACAGTAGTAGAATCAACAATATTTGATGGGGTAATGACAGTAGTCAGCGAAAAAAAAATTAAAGTCTAAAAAGGGCAAAAATCCCATGTTAATCAAATGGGACAAGTATCGTCCTACAGGCAGGGGTTAATGGCACTTTAAAAAAAAAAAAAAATAGCATAATTCTTTTTAGGCTCTAAACTAATGATTTGACCCATACCCAAGTAGAAAAAGTAAATTCGGGAAATAACGGACACCCTAATATATATGTACTAGTAGGTATTATATATGAATCGGGGTAAAGACTTACGACTGAATAAAACGGTAATTAATATTATGAAAAAGAAAGGCTTCGACAATTTTCCGGAACTTATTCTATCTATTTTCGGATCGGTTAATTAATCTCCGAATTTAGTTTCTTCGGAGAAATCTGAGCGATCTATAAATGGGATTCTCTTTGTTTCTCCGCGGGGTAATTAATTCCGGTAATAATTTTTCAAATTGCTATATAAAACGTAGGCGGTCTCCTAACGAAGCGTGGAAAGAGAAAACGACCAAGACACAGAGAAAGAGAAAGATAGAATAGAATAGAATAGAATAGAGTTTATTTGTCCACAACAATTTTGGACAAGGATACCTAGCATTTACAAATGATATGCTAGGTAAACGATACAAGATACATCCACCAATCTAGGTGAGAAAATAGAAAGAACTTAACCTAAGGATAGAACTAACTAAGACTAACTAGAGCTAAGCAAGCGAGACCAACGAAGAAAGAAAAAATAAGAGAGACTTAGTAGCATAATGAGCACAAGGACAAGCAGCGAGTGAGGCAAATGAAGAGCGAGTGATAAACGGAAGAGCACAGAAAGCAAAGAGCAAGAAGAAGATAAAGAGAAAAAGAGAGAGAGAGAGAAAGTGTGGAAGAAAAAGCAGTTTTTACGAAGCGCGTATTTCATCGTCAATTGCACGCTGAACCCGATCGCTTCGTTACCCGTTCACCATGCCTACCTACATCGAGGTAACCGAAAGCGCCAATCCAAGGGATTAAAATATCGTAAAGAAGTTTTACGCCTTGAAGAAATTAACTACATGGGTGGTAAAATATCGAATACATGAGAGGGCGCATGTATTATATTTATGCCAGCTCGCACAAGCCCGGAAGTAATACCTATACGTGGAGTTTTTCTATTTTTCGCGCGGGGGATTTCCCTATTTCTTTTTTTTTTTTTGGTTCACCATTTAACGTTGAGCGTTTAGCGTTTAGCGTTTATCAGCATAAAGAGTTGAAAGACTTTTCCTCCTTATTATTATTTTTTTTCCATGGTTTATGTTTTTTGCTTTTTTTTTTTTTTTTTTGCTTTTTTTTTTTCTAGTCGATTTCGTTTCTGCGAAACTTCCAAGGGAAAAATCTTTTCTCTCAATTTTCTTTTTTTTTTTTTTTCTTTTTTTTTTTTTTCTTCTTTTTTTCTCTTTTACTCAGAAGTTATTAAGAACTTACCTAATACAGATACCTACGTTGGTGAACTCGAGGCTAGGGCGTACAGGGCGAAAGACCCCCATTCGTTACAAGTTTTTAAACCGTATTTTCCTCGTGCGGCTGATATCTTAGCTTAATTTATTTACCTCGTCCGGCCAACGTGCAATCTAGAGCACGCGCGCCACATCGCCCTCTCGCTATACTCTCTCTTTCTCTCTTACATAAGATATTTTGCTTCGTTTAATTTATTGCTTAATATGTACCGTCATTTTTTTCCTTCTTCTTCTTCTTCTACTTTTTCTTCTTCTTCTTCTTCTCTCCTTTCTTTCAATTTTCCTACCGTCCGAATAATCAATCTCATATAGGAACCTTACTGTATTATACATCGCGCTTTACTCCGCACGTATACATAGGTATATACACAAATACAAGCTATACACACATCCATACATAAAACTAAATAAATGAATGTGTCAATAGATAGAAATATCTATAATCAATACACATCCATATTTATAAGTCCGCGTGATTAGAGCTTCCGTTTCGATTATCAGAAATTAATTAAAATCACAGGTGTGCAGCTATAATATACGATGCGGGGTTAATATGTTATACAATTTTATAAACCATATATGTATGTACGATCGTGAAAGCCCAATTTTCTCGCTTTACCTTTAATTTTCGAATTAATATTCATTCTTTAAACGTGACCGCGATGTTTCGTAACATTAACGTCCAAACTTCGTCCACGTGTTGCTCCCCATCTTTATTTCGGTACGCGGCACTCAGACAAACCTGTAATTTGGCGTCATTTAATATAATTAGATTTTTATTTAATTTTTTATTCATTTTTTTGGCTTTCTTCTTCACTTCTGTCATGGGGTTTTTTTTTTCTCCTTCTTCTTCTTCTTCATCATTCTCTCTTTCATTTCTCTTCCTTCTCCTACATACATACACACATACACACATACACATATATACCCATTCTATTCTCTCGTTTTTATTACTCACTGGGCTGGTGGCTCACTTTATAGCTCTCCTTTCTCTTTTGCTCAGTATTCTCTCGATCTGCACCACCAACTTCCTATTCTCTTATTTTCAGAGCCCCAATTCTATCATGAGTTGCGCTAGAAGCGTTAAAATTACGATCATTTCTCTGATTACTTACGTTACCTCTTTTCTTTTGCCCCTGTCTCTCTCTCTCTCTCTCTACGTATTCGTCTCGAGTTATACCAATGTAGGTATAACAGAAATAATTCGCAGTAGCTGTCGCGTATGAAATTCATTTTATTCTCGGTTCTTTTTACCGTTCCGATAAAATTCTTCCTACCATTTGGGCCAGGGCTTAACGTGTGAAGCCCGAAAGCGTGCATAAGGACCAAGTCTGACACTGGGCTTACTACCTCGTCTTAAACTACTTAATTTTCTTGCCCAACGGGATCAGATAAGCCGACTGGTTGTCGTCCTGGGTCCTTATACTTTACGTACTAACGACTACTGTATAACAAGTTACGCTGTCACTGTACTCCAACACCCTCGCTCATGGGGACTCGCTACCAGATTAATACCATTAGCTTTCTGACAACGCTATCTATTTGTCCTTATCCACTGACCCAGTAGTCCAGCTATCGAGTCTAACGAGAGAAATTAGAGAGAAGAAATAAAGGTTCGAGGGTCTGGGCTAATTAAAAATTGATAATTGTGCGGGTCTGTTGGATGTTTAATTAATGAAACTTTGTCTTATGATCTTTTTTTTTTTTTCTGTTTCGTTGTTTCTCGTTGTTTCTTCTTTTCTTCTTATTTTCTATTCCTATTGAAGTTTCGTCCGATTGCCTATAGTGTACCGCATTGACGTAGGTATAATATCTTCGGTAATACCTATATAGCGGGCGTTCCTACGCAGCTTTGAAACGTATCTACGTCCTTTAGAAATAGGAATACCATACTCTGCAGCATTCGACTATTCGCGAGGGTGGAGTGCCTTTCGCGACGTCCTCAATGCGCATGAAGCAAATATGAGTATGAATATGAATATGAATAGAACGTAGATACGTGAGATAGCTCTACCATATATAAATGTATATGTATTATATGTATACAGACTCGTATAATATACCTTCTAGATGTCTACATTATAATAGCGTTAAAGCGCGTTACTGCAATCGTGCTCTCGTTTCACGGCTATACAGTTCTCATACCGCGTTTATCAAATGAGAGAATTCAAACTTATACTGCGACAACTTGTTGCAGGTAGGTACTCATAATGTCGTAATATGTTAAACTAACTTTTACCGATGAAGGCACTTGCCTATCATGCCTACCTGGACACATTATAAAATAAATACAATTATATACTTCGGAGCAGTCTTTAATTAATTCGGTCATATTCGAATTTCAATGCTTCCATAGGTCAGAACGTTTCCAAATATATGCCCATGGGGGGCATTGAAATTCGAAGATTATCAAAGTAAGGACCACCCTAATGTACGATAAATAATTTTTTCCCAGTTTACCTGTTCGTAATTTATTTTTCAAACTCGGCTATATACCTATACCTATATATTCCTCGTTGCAGGTCTCGTTCTCTACCACGCGGTCATTATTCGCGGGATAAAATTCGCAGAGTAGGTATATACGTATATATATATTGTGTATGTAGTAAACCGCAGTGATGTAAAACGGCGAAATTCTATCGCCCTCTAACCGAACCAAAGCTACGTCACTCTCTCGCAAGCACAGCATTCAATTCTGCGACACCACGCGCGTAATCGCAATTCTAGCCAAACGTGCCAAAGTGATTTTCCAAACAACGAACGGTTGAGTTAACAAAGGGCTTTTACGGTTTGGGGGACAGAAAATGTTTACTCCAAACTTTCAGCTCAATTTTACTTCAATTTTAGGTATAATTTCAACGTTAAATGACAAAACTGTTATACTTGGGTAGTCAGCACGGAAATTAACACTAGGTACAGACGTATAAAACCAAGTGAATATTTCATGTATAGCAAAATTTTTCTCGTTGTTTTTCTATACTTTTTTTTTTTCATTGCTCTAATATTTGGAAATCGTAAGGATTGTATTAAAATTGTAAAATTTAATCCTCACGGGTTATAAATATAAGCGCAAAAGCTTACTTTGATCCGCGAACACGCGCGAACCCCTTGCTTTAACGAACGCCAAATTTACATACGCTTATTAGTTTATCCAGGAGTCGGTTGAAGCATTTTGGGGTTTGCTAACCCTCCTGTATCTAGTTATATGTTAATCCAACTGTTAACCTTGCTTCTTATTCTATCTCACTTCTACCCACGCCTATAACACAGAACGTTTGTTATCCTGACCCTTTGAGATTTCATATCGTACATTAAGTTCTCTAGAATGTCGCGCTAAGAGACGAAAGCGAAATTCTTCAAAGGGTCAAAAGCGTATTTAAACATTTTCACACCAAATATCCAACATTTTTTTATTTTTATTTCTATACGTTTAGGTAAATTCATCCGAATCTAATTATTATTTATATCAAAATATGCCGATCACCTGGTTTAAATCTTCCGATAATCCTGGCGATTGATATAAGCCGATGAGATCCGCGCTATCAGATATTCTCGAAGCGTTCAAGCGGCCGTATATATATAGGTGGTGTGAAATTATAGACTTCGTTCAGTACGAACCGTTACTTACATTCGATACCTTCCATGCTTGGTACATTCATGTGTTCTGATGGAAAACTATTACCTTGGACACATCTGTGCCGATATTGTAGAAAAAAATTAAAAAAAAAAAAAAAAAAAAACGTTTAGGCTTTAGGCTGGTCAGAATAAGAAGCTTGGATCTTAGAACTCGAAGCTTTGAAGCTTTCCTGGCACAATGATAAGTCTTAGTTGATTGCCAGTGACCCGGGTGACCCCGACATAACGTAAAAGCATTAATCATGCAACCCTCTTTCCCTGCTTCTTGAGAGCTCTATGTGATTTATGATAAGAGATATCCGCGATAAATAAATAGACGCAGATTTTACTCATACCGAGGCATTTACCACCCTGGTATAACTTGGTGTAAGACGCAAAGCGGGGATCAACGACGCACGTGATGCTTAGCTACAACCGTACCTATATATATATATATATATATATATAGATATATGCTAGATGGAAGGAAGCAAGGATTTAAAGAAGAAATACGGAAGCTGATTTGATTAACGGCTATAGATCTGTATCACTATTTATAGGATTATTTCCAAGCTGCTTGGTGGTGCAACTGGTTGATATAAGACGTATATGTATGTAGAAATCGAAACCATTCGAAACCATATGGAGATATGATGAAGTTTTAACGAATTATTCGATCGTAGTTCATATAGATTTTTTAATCAAGGGATGATTCTTTGCTTTTCGATGCTTTTTATTAAAAGGAAGAGAAAATTTCGAAAAAAAAAAAAAAGAAAAACCAACATATATTCATTTATATCTAGCTGACCTGTAACATGAGATATTCACAGCGCAACGGGTAATCGTAGGGTCGATCGTAGAGGCAGTGGGCAGAATCGCAGCAATTATAACTGTACACGGTCCGGTATACGTACGTATATATATAAATATGTGCTCGTATAATACTCAAGTACCCACGGCCCTCTCTGTTCTCTGATGGTATCGAGGAATACCCCAACATCGTACCGCAAGGTTATGGGATTTTAGGTAGATTCTGGATTAGACTGACGTAAATCGTGAGATTTTTTTTTTTTTTTTTTTTTTTGATCAAGAAGGGTTTCACCTCTTTTCTTCAATTTTCAAACAAACCACACCAAATACTATGATATCGAAGTTAATCGAGCTTGAAAGTCTTTCATTAAAGACAAAAGCTTTAAAGGGTACAAAGAAGGCGGATATATATATATATATGTATATATATATATATATAGCGAAAACACGTAGGAAATCGTCGCGTTGTCGGGTTACGGGTCGACCCGTGACCGCTCTCTATACTCTGTACGTAATGATATAGGTCGGGTTACGTATACCCGTAATATGTATACGTATTTATGTACCTACATGCGTAAACGTAGGTAAAGGTATAAAGATAACTAGAGCAGGACAGGATTATTATACACCTTTTCATGTATTGTTGAACGCGCAAAGAGCTCTCATTATTCTTTCAGCCGTATAGCTACGTACCTATATGTAGGTATATATGTGTTTACGGGGTGGGGAAAACCGTTTGTCTCGTAGATACCTATATATACCAACCCATTGTGAGACTACAGTATCTTCTTTGGTGTTAATATGTCAAGCGAAATTTTTAAGAATGAAGTAATTTTTTTATTTTTATATTTATTTATTTTTTTTTTTTTGAAAATTTTGTCAAAATTAAAATGTCGTTAAAACGGGATAAGTACAGAGTGAAATGATACGAATTCTCTTATTATTCGAGCAGAGAGTTCCCGTTAAATGTCCATTTCGAGTCAATTTTCTACCACCAGTCCTCGGGCCTGGGAACTGAGAATTGAAACAACCTTCCTGATTGCGTTATACGAATGTAATTTGTGTTGTTTAATTTCAATTTCACCTACGCCCTGCCGAGGGAGTGGCTCCGGAAATACCCTCGGAACTACCCTCCGAGCACTTTCCGAACACGATCGTAGCGGTAGGCAATCCAAGAGGAGGTTTTAGCACCCCAACACGTTTTAGGGGTCAAGTTGACCCCACCTACCAATCGACAGGCCAAAATTGAGAGACATTCACGTATTTTATAACAATTAATTCACTCGTGGTTTAAGTATCTTCTTCTTTTTTTTTTTATTATCATCCTATATGGTACCTCGAAAATTATTTTATTATTCACCTTTTTTAGTTTGGATTTTAATAAATTTCAAAAAAAAAAGGTTTCATTTCTGCTCATTCTAATATACATATTAGACCGGTTCAAAAAAATCGACTATTCTTAAGGTGCTTTCCTAGGCAATTCCACCAGTCCTGAAAACATCGTGAAAAAATGTGATATTAAACGGAATATCTCTGCCTGGGCACCGAAATCAATGAAACAAAATACGTCGCGCAATTCTATGTGCGACTCCGAACATGTACAGCCCAAAAAATGTTCGTTTTGCGCGAAAATAGAGAAGATATCCATGAAAAACGGTTTTAGAAACGTTTTTCATGGATATCTTCTCTATTTTCGCGCAAAACGAACATTTTTTGGGCTGTAGGGGAAAGTGGGGCAGAATGGCCGGATGGGGCTAAATGGCCGCCAAAAAAAAAATTGACTTACTAGCATTTTCGCATCAAGGAGGATCATATGAGACGCCATACAACGGGATTCCGCTGAAAGTACTCAAAAATTTTCAGGGTGGGGCTAAACGGCCACCCTAATAAAAGTAGCGAAATTGCATTTTCACGTCGAAGTGAGTGAAAATCGGTTAATTTCATATGATATTTAATCATACCAATTGAAATTTATTTGTTCCGAATAAATATTTAATTGCGACTATTGAAAAAAATATTTCGTTAATTCAATTATATTTTTTTCTCAGTGTAGGGTGAGCGACTTTGCCCCACCCTTTCAGTTTTGCATCGTTTTCAGTGGAACCACGCTGCATATAGTTTTATCTCACTCACTTCGACGTGAAAATGCAATTTCGCTACTTTTATTAGGGTGGCCGTTTAGCCCCATCCTAAAATTTTTTGAGCACTTTCAGCGGAATCGCGTTGCAAGGCGTCTCATACGATCCCCCTTGGTGCGAAAATGCGAGTAAGTCAATTTTTTTTTCAGCGGCCATTTAGCCCCATCTGGCCATTCTGCCCCACTTTCCCCTACATGTTCGGAGTCGCACATAGAATTGCGCGACGTATTTTGTTTCATTGATTTCGGTGCCCAGGCAGAGATATTCCGTTTAATATCACATTTTTTCACGATGTTTTCAGGACTGGTGGAATTGCCTAGGAAAGCACCTTAAAAGCGGAGCTCTTAATATTAAGATTTAGAGGTCGCTCATCGCGAATTTCTATTTTCCATTTAAATAGCATAGGAATTTTATTTTTTTTTCTTCAGAATTTCGTAGCTCACAAACCAATGAACAAATCCAAATGACTCTTACCTATTTTGATAGGGGATTGAACACTTTAAAAAATGTATCTATCATTGTGGAAAAAAAAAATCACAAAAAAAAAAAAATAGTTTACTCAACTATAAATTGAACTTTGAGCTTGAATAACTTTGGAAGGAGTCAATTTATCAAAAAATGATAAGAAAAGCTTTTTGTAGAGTGTTCAATTTCCTATCAAAATATGTATGAGTCATTTGGATTTGTTCATTGGTTTGTGAGCTACAAAATTATAAAAAAAAAAAAAAAAAATTTCCTATGCTATTCAAATGGAAAATAGAAATCCGCGATGAGCGACCTCTATATTTTAATATTAAGAGCTCCGCTTTTAACAGGCATCTTCCCCCCCCCCCCCCCCCCCCCCCCCGAAAGTATTTCAATGCGAAACTTGAAAAAAAAAGAATAGTCGATGTTTTTGAACCGGTCTAATACATATATTGACTGTATATTTATTATTATTAACTATTATAAACCGATTATATACGATCGTAATGACGATTTATTGGGCAAAGGACGGTAATGCCTAAAGCTCGAGGCAGCTCCTGCGGATAAATATAAATATTTCTGATCAGTCGATCGTTTAGTAATTGCGAGCGCATTAAATGTATATTAATTGTTCGAATTACGGTGTGTCTGACAACTGCATTGTGTTTAGGTATAATACGGAATGAATATTTACACGGCAATACAATATAGTATAGTATAATACAATATAATATAATATGGTATAACCGATGAAATTAACGCAGCGAGAAATTCTTCTACTCTTTGGTAAATTCATTGTTTGAATAAAGCTGCAGGGGTATTTATTCAATCGCGGTTTTTCTGCTTATCAAGAGACTCGGTAGAGTCTCGCGCCAAGTACATTAAAAAAAAATTTTTTCAAGCGCGAGACTCAACGAGTCTATATACCCGAGAGGCAACTACCCTAACCTATACCGCGAATTAGTATCTTCGTTTTCTTCAATTTCACAACATATACGAATTAAAACTAATTTAATCCAGGATGTGGGCATGAAAAGCTTTCATTTGAGCCCTAGATCGATTAAATCGGTGCCCGGAGTGCTGAGATATAATTAACTACAGATTCTGATACCCCGTTTCCTCGTTATAATAAATTCATCTTGGTCGTCAGACCAAGATTCGTTCACGCTAAAACCATTCCCATAAAATCACATTTCGTCGCTAAACGCAGGACGTATGTTGTATGCTTATACACAGAACATACGTCCTTACGCATCTGGGAACATAACATAGAAGGGAAAATCCACACAAAAATTCAGACTAAGATTCATCCCATTCAAACCATTCCCATAAAATCACATAGTAGAAGGGAAAATCCACACAAAAGTTGTATCGAGTGGTGTAAGTACGAGAGTCATGACGTAGTCAGCGCTGGTATCGCAGACAGAAACCGTCTGCAACACTAGCAGACGCGTGTTGTCATTCACAGTAAAACCATTGCCATAAAATCACATAGAAGGGAAAATCTACACAAAAGTTGTATAGAGTGGCGTTAGTACGACAGTAACAACGTAGTCAGCGCCAGTATCGCAGACAGAAACTGTCTGCTGGACTAGCAGACCCGTGTTGTCATTTCATGTTTTTAAATCCAAATAAAAGAAATAAAAGAGAGTACGAGCAATGCTTAATAAAAACTAGTGAATACCCACTAAAAGCCCCTTGAGTGCAAAAACCTTACGCCAACTACATTAATGTGATAGTCAACAATAAAAATGTTTCGATAGGTTGATCTTAAATCCTACGATCTCGAGCTTTTGAGGTTATGCGAATCGACTGACGTGAAAATTCATGCTGATAAATAAAATAACAATCGTGAACGGATAATTTTACGATTAGGTTTACCTTACATGACACAAGACTATCAGATGACTATTAACTGACTATTACCTCTACATTTTGTTCACTTATACATTGTAGATTTGGCCTATTTTCATTTATGAATGCAATTATCGAAGGAACCGTTTTTTTTTTTAGGAATTCCAATTATTTAGCACGTTACCACCTGAGGAAGTCTGACAATAGAAAATCAAGAGAAAATGTTGAAGCTGAAAAATATCAGGATAGCATGATTTGATATAAGGACGGCATGGAGCCAGACCAAGAAAGCCGAGTTCAAGCGTTGCATTGCTACGAATTTCACTTTAAGCTCTATGTTAGGCTCATCTTTAAAGGCTCGACTGCTCAGACCCAAATTGTGCGTCAACGTTATGCGTTGGATTCCGACGAGTTCTATAGTCTATCTCGGTATCCTCTAGTCCAAACGAGACTGTAAGTCGACGTTGTGCGTTGGACTCCGATAGGCTTTATTCTACACTCCACGACAACGTAGTGCTTTGACCTTCGGTGAAGATAATTTTTAATCCATTTTTTACAAACAGCTTAGACCCTCCGCTCGGAACGATCTCAATCAAATTCAGATTAGTGCTATCACGACAAATGGTTGGAATGAAAATACTTATTCAATATTAAAGAAATGATCAATAGACTTCCTCTTTCTCAGATGATAGAGATTTGTATTTAATCATGAAAATTATAAAAACCATTTATTTCTCATTTATATTTATTTATTCATTGCACAACCTTTTTTATGGATTGTTTAATTTTGTAGCGGGTCGCTGTATGAGAAGAGAGGATGATGAGAGAAAACGCTGAAGTTGCAAAATAACGAGACAGTGTGATTTGATACAAGAAACGGATAGAGTCAGACGAATAGAGCAGAATGCAAGTGTTTGACTTCAAAATCTTCCATTTTATGCTCTACGCTAGTCTTGCATCAATAAGCTCAATCGGCTCAATTCTATATATTTCGATACTTTCTGTTCAGACCTGAATTCAAAGTTGACGTTATGAGTACGGGACGAGTACATGTTCTTTCTGCAGAGGACCTAGCTGCATTAAAAAAAAAAAAACTACCTAAGAATTGCAATACATATATCTCATATTTATATATATTCAATCATGAGCAGCAACTATAACCCTGCGTGCAAGTGACTCCGCCATTGCCGGTCCCAGGCCTAGATGAGACAGGAGGAGGGCTGCGCGCAGGGTCACACGTTCAGGCATATAGAATTATACCGGATTTTAACGAAACAATTCCTGGAACTTAATAGAAGAACACATGTTACGTCTGTCCACAAAAATTCAAGGCTCACAGAAAAGTATGAGCATACGTGTATATTATAACACTATTTTCATTCATTTAAAATTATACTACTACATTTAATATTGCTGCTTTTTGAGGAATTCGGATGATACAAAAGGCATCATCGTATACATGCATTGAGATGTTCATAGCAACAATTGACAGAATGCTGACAACTGAGCAAGCCTCGCGAGCGAGGATACAGGAAATCCCAATCGAGCGAGCGTAGCGAGCGAGCACAATTATTAGATAGTCTAGCAAAATTGTACAAAAAGTGGTGATATCAACCCCAAAAAGCACCCCTGGTGCAAAAACCTTTCGCCAAGTACATTAATGTGGTCACTACCCCCCAAAAAATCCACCAAACAAAATTCCTCCTTAACAAAAGTGGTACCATCAAAGTGTCTACTTACAAAAGGATTGAAATCAGATACAATTGCCAAGTACATATCTTCTGTATAACAAAAGTTTACAACAGAAGAACAGAAAACTGAATAGTCTTGTATCGTTCACTCGCTACGCTCGCTCACTCGATCGGCTCTTGATAATTACAGGGAAAAAAATCAGTAAAAAAAAAAAATTTAGGAAGTGGTACTTGGCGGGCCATTATATCAATATGTATCGAACAAATGATACATAGACCGAAGTGAAAACTCTTTTACTTACTCATAAATGGCCCGCAAGTACCACTTCCTAAATTTTTTTTTTTTACTGATTTTTTTCCCTGTAATTATCAAGAGCCGATCGAGTGAGCGAGCGTAGCGAGTGAACGATACAAGACTATTCAGTTTTCTGTTCTTCTGTTGTAAACTTTTGTTATACAGAAGATATGTACTTGGCAATTGTATCTGATTTCAATCCTTTTGTAAGTAGACACTTTGATGGTACCACTTTTGTTAAGGAGGAATTTTGTTTGGTGGATTTTTTGGGGGGTAGTGACCACATTAATGTACTTGGCGAAAGGTTTTTGCACCAGGGGTGCTTTTTGGGTTTTTATTACCGCCGGGCACAAGTTTGGTTCGATAAAAGAATAAACGTTGCAAGGTTGTGTCTGTCGCGTAATTTGACGGAGCTTTGAATTATTGCAAAAATAAAAATATTTCAAGAACTTGAGGTGGTTTTTACAGCTTCAGGCAAAAGCGGGTGGGTGAGATTTTTTCGGTCTCATTCTTTCATAGCGTTTTTTTTTTCACCGTCCAGGTGAATTCCAAGAAAAAGATAACAAGCATTGAGTTTCTACCCCCGGTGTAAAACTCGATTTCAATTCCTCGGGTCAACGCCTTATGACCTTACGCGTATGTGAGCTAAGCGAAATTCATCGCAGGCTTTCCATACCTGTACTATAATTTTTTTTTTTTTCTTTTTTTCTTTCTATTTTCGTTTTTTCTGGGGCCAAACCTTTTAGTTATTATAAATTCGAAACACCTACATGCAAACAGCCAAGCCTATGCATTAATATAATAACATTAATAAAGCTGATTATTTCGTTTTTCGTACGTCAGTAAAGATTAATTACACTTCAGAACGAGTTTAGTTGGCTCGTCTCATCTCGGTGCATATAATACATATATGTATATAATACATATAGGTACAGGTAGTAATTTATAATTTCATAATTTTATAACCTCAGGCATAGTTCACGCCTTGCAACTATAATAATCTATGATATGGTAAGAAATTCACGTACATGAATTTCATATTTCAGATTCATAAATTTCCACGCCAGACGTAAGAGGAGGAGAGCTGTCAATGTAGGAGTCAGAAAATGGGGTCGTAATTTTTTACCCTGTTTTTCACACTATGTAAAATCCGACGTAAAGTCGTCGGACGAAATCTGCGAGGCGTAATTTTTGTCGCTTGTCACTGTCCGTCACTCATCGTGTGACCTGGCACCTAGCAAGAGACGTATATAGGTACGTTATTAAATGAACTGTACACGTTACTTGACGGAACAGATGGGTCAGGGAATGAAGGGAGTGTGTCGAGCTTTCGTCTCTGCAACCCCATGTCGTTTTTACCACACCCATGTATGTGTCTGGTTTCACCTCTCACCCTTGCCATTCCGTGGTGCGTCGCACCCACGCCTCGATTTCGTTATACTATAATATTATGTAGACGTATGTAGACTCGCTCGATAATGCCAAATGTGCAGTAGCGAAGGTGCTCTTACTGGAAATGGCAATTTCAGTTTTGTTCATGTTTTATTTTCACTATACCTTTCACGCGGAGTCGTTCAGAATCAATGATCACGTTTCAAGACACAAATTGGCGATCCTGAAACCTCTGGTGCTCAATAACTCTCGATTCTCGTATGAATTAGTTTTTTTTTTTTTTTTTCCTTTTTTATTTTTCTTCGAAGCAATATCGAAAGTAGAGAGAAATTTTCCCGAGCAAGAAGAGAACGATAAGAAATACACAATTGGTGCGTGGCCCCTACGGCGTAATAATACAATCGGTTGTGGTTACTGCAGGGGTAGGTAATTTTTTCTAAAGGGTATTGAACGTGCGTTGAATAAAACTTGTTTTAAACATCCCAGAGTTCGTTCGCGCGTGCCGTTCAAAGAATTAGAAGGGGAATAATTACAAGGGTGACCGCAAATCCTCCAGCGATACTCTAGACGGCTACACGTCCATCCTGGACATTGATCCGTCGACGATCCGTTGCGATAATCAGAGATTGCGATCATCGCTCGTGCAATGCACGGTAACTCCTGGCTGTCCGAGGGATCCTTGAATCGAGGGATGATCGCGCGTCGGGAAAATGAGTAATAATGCTAGTCGTGTGTATCCAAAGCACGGAACCGTCGTAACTTTGCGAATGTGTGCTATTGTCGAGTCCGAGGGGTTGCCTGATGGCTTCCCAGTGTATACCGGGTCGGTACACCCGGGTTAACAGCTGGGTTTCGAAGCGGCTGCATGCCCGAGATCTAAGGGAGGTTGGAAAGAGAGAAAAAGAAAGAGAGAGAGGGAAAGAGAGAATTATAGGAATAAGAGGGATAGAACAAGGGTGGGGAAGCAGACTTAGTTTTATTGCAATGGTAACGGCCAGCGCAACGCGCGGTAATATGCATTATCAACACGGGGCCGGTCTGGCAGTCGGCCAATTTTTGGCCTAGAAAAATATTCAGGAAACATGCTCACATGCTACATGACTTCTGCAGACCTTTTATGGCTTAGGAGACTGCAGGCATTACTGGGACTGCCGCACTGCTTCGATTAATAATCACAGAATAGAAGTTCTGGGTTGATCCTTCAAGACCTTAATTTATTCGTTCTTCGGTCCTTCCTCAAGAAATATAATTCTGTTTGAGTAGAATAATGTCCTACGTGAGGATCGATGGGTGTAAGTCAAAATTAGCACTCGCACCTGAAATTCTGATCAGCATCTCTACGTCCTAAAAAAATTTCAAATTCTACTTAGAACCTCGAAGGTCTGCGAAAAATGAACTCAATGATCAATTTCATTTTCGACTTAAAATTTATCCGTCAATCAGTTCCCAAAACGTTTTATTAAAAATCGAGGAGCTCAAGTTGAAGCCAGAATCACTAAGCCTCTCTGAATTCTGAGATTTAGAGGTCCGAACTATTCGAAAGTCTAGTTCGCACCTAGACTTGCCTAAAACGGACATAACTTTTAAACTCTCGCTTTTAAGTTGAAATCAGAACTATTCTGATTCGGGTGCATAGTTAAAATGGGTTTTGTCATTGGAAAAACTGTACGAACATTTCCCAACACCCCTGCGAATATTGGCAAATGCAGCCGTTGAATGGATGAAAATTGCTGAAATTTATCGGAACTGTGGATATGATTGCGTGGAGAATTAGGTAGAAGATTATTGGTATAAATTTAATGACTGTGAGTTCGTACATTAAATTCTATTGCCTCGATAACGAGGTTTCGAAGGTTCGATGGTCATATATCACGATTACTATTGGTACTACCTATCCATACCTATCTACCTACCGTAGGAGTCTCTACCATGCAATGTTACCGCGTATAAATTGATCTTTCAATACGTGAACACGCATCTAGTACTACTAATTTGAATACAAACGAAGGCTAGATTAACGAGCCTGTAGCCATCTTGTGATTGATTTGATCGATACGCGACTTTCTCTTGACATGCTTGCGGAGCTATACTATATATGTATTGCTATGCACCCGCCTCAAATGCGCTGTTATTAATCGATCTCTGAGTCTTACGCGACGCTTATGCTCCTGGGGTGGATGGACCGGAGCCAAAGCTGTCCAGCATACCAAACAGATATTCAAATTTAAACTGTATTCAAAAACAACATTCGGTGCATCATGATCATCTTCTATGCACTTTTCTGTTCTTCCTAGTCGAGTTATTTATTTAAACATTTTAACTTTCATTGTGATTTTTATCTCTTCGGGAATTCAGGGTAAAATTTTGTGCCAGAAATTCGCACGTCTCACCATATCACTTTCAATTTTGTAATCTGATTTAAATTAGATACGAAATTGAAGTGAACTGCTTCGGAAATAATTGCTCTTCACTTTATACGGTGTTGCGAAAAAGAGCGCTTTGTCCTATGACGTGAATGAGCGAGTGTAAGACGGGAAGATAAAGTTGGCTAAGAACCAGTGGATAAGACTTTGGGTAAGGTAAAATTTCTCAGAGAATAATTAAGATGCGCTTGCATTTCGTGATAATGATCTCTCGACTAGGTCTCGATGGATGGCAGCCTCACCTTACCGCCTGTCAGAAAAATTAATTTCATTAATTTATCCAGCGGTGAATATCGGGGTTGTAATTATAAGACACATCCCCGAGTTGGAATAAAAATTTTAGTTTCATCGTACAAATTTTCACCTATTAACTTTGGGGTGCGAAATAGTTTTGATCGAGTTTGGGCGCGACCTAGACTTTCGAAATTCTAGTTCGGTCCTCTATATCCTAGAATTCTAAGTCGAAAATGAAATTGATCGTTGAGTTGATTTTTCGCAGACCTTCGAGGTTCTAAGTAGAATTTGAAAATTTATAAGGATGTATAAACGCTGATCAGAATTTCGAGTGCTAGAGCTAATCCTGATTCACTACACCTCAGAATCCTCACGTAGGATATAATTCTACTGAAACAGAGGAATTGAGGTTTGATAGGATCAAACTAGAACTTCTAGACCGACTGGGGCACACTCCTATAAGTTATAAACACTCACTCGCATATTGGCATAATGGAGCTGTTTACCACCCATAGAGTTGCGATTGAGCTGAAAACCAGACCTGTGGACGTCAAATAATGTGATTAAAAAATAAAACCTGTGAGTAGGTAAAGAAATGAGCGTAAGTGCAGCTGCAGTATAGTAGCTACGGTGCGCGGGTGAGAAGTCGTAGACGGTGAGTTCACGCCATCAAGTTCTACGCCACCATGCCATGAGAACCTTTTAGAATATTAGCTATTTTCCGCTTCGCTGGTCACAATAAAAGTACACCATTTTGTTCGTTCGTGGCCGCACAGCGTCGCTTGTTGCGCCCCGAATAGAAAGTCGAGCTGTACCTACTGCCCGGTAGGACGACGAGTCTGAATTTCCGGGATCAAATTGACGATTACGATTCCAATTTCAATTCCGAGGCGGGAACGGGAACGGGAACGGGAACGAGTCTCTATATTCCTTTGTCCAGTGAAGTTAACCGAATCGTTATGAATACCAGATTGAAACTTCTCACTCGGAACCATACGGCTTTCTACCGACCTGTTTTTGTCCTCGAATTTCAAAGGCAAAATACAGGCGCTTACTCATGTCAGTAAATATTCCGAACCATTTTCGAGACAAGAATTTTATTTTCCTATCTTTGAGGCGAAAATTAACTTGCGTGATAAATTTAGCACCTCGTTAAACCCTCTTTGTGCTAGAATTTCATCGGGTCGTTAAAACGCTGTGAACGGTGAGAAAATATCTCACGTATCTAATATAGCCTCTGTTTCTGATTAATCGAATAGCTCTGTTTGATGTGTGAAGAGTCTAAAGTCTATATGAATCAATGCTTAGAATCCTCTCTTCTCTTTGGTATTTAAGCATTAAAAATTCACGAGATTTTCATCCGATTCACCCTCACGGTTAGATGCTGTTGCTGAAACTGATGATCCCCGTCTTTTTTATTTAAACTAAACCTTCTTAGATTATAAATTTTAAGCCGGTTTATACTCCCGCGGCTTCTGCATCGCCTTGGCTCGAGATTCTTGATTGGAATATCTGGCTCCTGCACAAGATAGAGGCAGGTTATGCAGGTAAACGAAAAGGTTCGCTTCCATTCCTCTATCGCTAAACGTAATCTGATAGTTTTAGGGTAGCAATGCGAAGAAGACACTCGAAGGATTTGTCTAAGTTAAAACGACAGACATCTTTGCCTGCCAGATGTTCTCAAATTCATTTTATTCCTCGTGTTAGTAGCGCGAGGGATTCATTCTCTAGGAGTAAAAGAATTACTTCTGGCTGCGTGTATATTGAATGATAGACTTGGTACTCATTCCTTGCAATCTATACAACCTCGATTTTCCCGAGATATTCTAAACGCGAGAAGCCAAGTATTATCCGGAATAAATCTGCCGTCAGAAACTCGATTTCATAGCAAGTTTTGCGATATTTCCAATAAGAACTTTGCGAGGTCCGGCGAGGGTGGCTGGGATTTTCACAATATCAGAGGATTACGAAGGTGACTGACGTCGGTAATAAACTTGTAACATCGGCCAACGCCGGTGACAGACTTCAAATAATTTCTTTTGAAATTTGACAGTAGAACTTGCGAGGTGTTTCGTTGAAGTTCAAAGTTTCTCAGATGATTGAGAAAAGAAAAATCGATAAAATACACTTAGGTCATTCACAGTGGGCTATTTAATGCTTGAATCAATGAGCCCGCGTTTATACTCAGCTCGAAAGTCTAGTAGGTCTCGCGGTTTCACTGCAATACAGAATTGATTTATGATATGTTTGTCCTTCTCCTAATGGAAACAGATGTCTATCAATTTCATAAATTACCACAGAAAGAAGATTTCCGATAGATTTATTAAACTTTCATTTCCTACACGTCGGGCATACAAGCGATTGGGTCTTTGTAAGTGTCCTCTAAAACGCGTAACACGCTGTAGAATTATTTGAAATATCTCGTAATTTCGGAAACTCTGTTTACCGCTTCAATTTCACGACTGACCGTTCACTATTCAGGGGATATAATACTCGACCAGTGCAAGTTGAACTGAGTTTTGACTTCTTCCTTCGCCGCAGGAGAACTTGGGTACTGAAAGAGGTTTAAACTCGAAGTATATATTCTTCTCCTCAATGTCGTAAACCGCTTATATTATCTTCTCCAACTCTTTAACCTTCCTTGCTTCGGGTTAGGTAGGTACTTTGGTACCTGTAATTTAGTCAGAGATCACATAACTAATTGGTCGATTAGGGGGTCAGATGACTAGCGGTATCCGTCAGAACCAGCTGTGTCGATGTAATCGTATTTTAAACGTTTCGTCTTGTCTTTGCCGAGTATGTACGTATGTACCTACCTAACATACCTACATATGTAGGAACTGTTCTATACCCACATCACAGTTAACATATCACGTCAGATTCCTTGATTGTTTAACTCCTGTAAATTATTCAGGGTTCATTATCGAACCGGTCTTCACGAGCGTTGAAAAAAAAAAAAAAATTTTAGCACAATATTTATGATTGTATGCAGTAATATGACGATGTTCCTTCAAACTGTTATTTTAATTAATGATTTTTCGCAATTTCCCATTATCGTTATATATCGAGTTATTAATTTACCTCGGATTTCTGCAAAGTATAAATAGAAGTCAAGATTTATTGTCTCGAAAATACGCGTGACTTGAGCCTGGATGTAGTTGTTCGAAGGTATGTGTACATGTATAATGTAACCAGCAAGGGTCAAACGATTCATTCGAGCGATCGAACCTGCATCGTGGTCTTGGATCGTAACTGTTCTCAGCAGGATCTCACGGTTCGCAAGTTCTTAGTTAAGATTTTATTACACCGGAACTGTTTTAACGTCTTTACGTTTACTTCGATAATTACACGCACGCGAAGACGCATTACTAGGCGCGTCGGGTTCCTGTAGTATATTACTTTCGGCTTAATATACCGAACGAGTAGAAATGTACTTAAATTTACCGGAAGGATTTACGTTCCCAAGGGCCACCGCCTTTTGTTGCCTTCCTCCCGCCTGTTTCAACTACAATTCCGTCTCTTTTGCTGTTAATTTCTTCTTTTTCTTTTTTTCCTTTTTTTTCCTCTCCACCTGATTCTCGGTCGTCTCAATTGCACCCGCAAAGTACTCTTCGTGAATTAGCTGTTTCGCGAAAATAGGAGGGTGACATTCTTTCCTTTTTATCATTGCGTGAGTGCAGCGATGACTACTATGAAAAATGTACTATACATTTTTCTAAAAGTAGAAAAAAAAAAAACAAAAAAAAAACAACCTTTTTCGATATAACTTTTCCTATATATACGTTTTATAATATGTATTCAAATGAAGCGATTTCCGCTCACTATAGTATATACTACGGTAGCTGGGAAAACTATACGCAAAGTGGAGTTGGTACATGCAAAGTCAACTTCGAGGGTAACTGCTTCGTGGGTGCAATTAAGAGTTCGTGATCGAACTTCGAAACCAGGTTAGGGATTAAGCCGTGTTCGTATGAAAATTATTACTTCTTGCATATGAAGTGAGTCATTTTGTGTCTGCGTATGAAATGAAAGAAAAAAAAGGCGAAAAAAGGTCACGGTTTCCATTTTTTTTTTTTTTTTTTTAGAATGATATATTTTTTTTCTTTTTTTCTTTTTTAGTTTTACTCTCTTCCCTAAGTGCAGCTGTAAAAAAAGAACCCCTGCGATTCATAAGCCGAGATTTAACGAGTCAGAAATAACGTGAGCAAGTGTTAAAATAGTACGGCAACGCAACGTGATATTAGAGAAATTTTATTTTATGCGAAGTATTTTTCAAGCTCACCGTCCAGATATAATAAGCAGCGAAACCAGCCTGTCGAGCTTAGCTTTGAATAATGCGACTAATTGAGTTAATGTCGTCGTTATATTTAATTAAACCGATCATAATAATTACCTAGGAAGCAATCGGTGCTTGTCAACCAGGAGAATATTGTTTATAGAGATAATGATTGCCCGCTTGGTCTAGAAATAATTGATCGTTCTGATAGGGAAAAGAAAGTGTGAAACCAAACCGTGTCATTATAAAATCAAGAATGTTTGCAAGTATATACAGGGTGCCATAAAATACTATCTTAAATATTCATTATCAAGGACTAGAAGCTCCCACAAAGTATACAGAGAGATTCTGCAGGAGAGCGAATTTTTTAATAAATCATCGAAAATTTGGGAAAAAAATATGATCTGATTTTATTATCTTGCAGATTTGCAGGTCAAAGAACGATTTTCAGTTATTCAGTATATAGATTATAAGATATTGCAAAGTTCGTTTCTATCCTTGTACACCCAGTACGATAGCTACTGTGGGTACATACTATATTAATGTCAAGCAAGACTGCTTGGTTCGTAGATATGCATATACAGTTAATTTATTATCGGTATAAACGCAGGTCTATGTGATATATTTGACTAAAGAATTAGAAAATATTAGAACGCCTGCAGCGATTGCTGAAGACAAGCTGAAATAATTTGCAAAGGGTTTGTCAGGGGAGTGATAAGATAAGCTTTTATTAAACGTTATCTACTAACCGAGTTACGCGAATGACACACGCCCACTTTAGTAATGGAATAACAAATGCCACTGTGTGATATTTAACCATATTACGAACGCCTCGTACGAAATCGCCGACATCAAATTGCCGAAATTAGCATGGCTATCAAGCAGGTCACATGCACGAGTGTACGTGTACGCATAGGTACTTCCTGCTTGAATTTTTTACTTGCAGGGTAGAAATAAACAAACTAAATAATATCAGTGGCACGATTCAGTTTACACCTTAAGGCTTAAGCGATTGTGGCGTAATTATATTTTTAAAATTAATGAGGTAAGCGGGGAGTGATGGACTAAAATTAAAAAAAATAAAGCAGAATTTTATCAAGGTTGAAACCGCACCGAGTCGTGGATTGCGTCGTAGCATGGCGATGAATATATAATACAAATTTCCTTCCGGGAAATTCTTTCGGCGTTTAGATTATTCAAAAGCTTTTCGTTGTCAAGGTCCTGCTGGTTGGGTAAAGAGACGAAATATTTAACACGATTTTATTTCCAGGAGAAACCGACTCGACTCGCACCACTGGGTATTGCTACGTGAATTCAGGGATAAATCTCTGCGGAGGATTAATAATTCGGTTCACATAGGTATACATGTGACAAAATGGGTATAGGCAATTAAGCTAAAAATGAAAAACAAATAAAAACGAAATACAGTGACCCGACCCTCATGTTTCCGCTTCTAAGCATATAATACGTGCCTCGATGTACGCTTGTGCTTGCTTGTTTGTTCTAAAGCGAGAGATCAATTAATCATTATTCGAAAACCTGGGATTCGACTTGGTACCATAAACGTATTGAGTAAACACTAAAAAACGAAGTACAAAATATAAACAAAAATAAATCAATCACTTTCCATGTGTACAAGTAGCAATCTTCTTTGGACTATCAATTATCCACGAAATCCCCATACCTTTCGTCGTGTGTTTTATATTATTTCTCGTTCGAAAAGAACAAGCAAACAAAATACGAGTATAAATTTATATATTCGGCATTCAGAGTTTGAACTTTTTACGCCAAAAGGCCGTATCAGAATTTCCTGTTAAAGCTGGAATTGTTGTTGGTGAAATCTCTTTCAACCATCTGACCAACCATGACCCTGGAATTTGGAATTACCTTAGAATTTATGGTTGGGAATAAGGTTGCTCAACCTTCTGTATACATTACCGCGTGTAACGATAATCAGAGGCTGCAGAGGCGGGCGCCTATTCTTCAAAGAATGCAGAATCTCTCTTTGAACTGAGATGAACCCGGGTCGTCACACGTTGAACGGTATCAAGGATTTCTATCAGTTCCGAATGATATATCTTGAGGCAATTAAGCTACTTGTACCGACAGAAATGCTTGGAACATCTATCAAGTCATCTATACTCACTCTCAGCCACAAACCAGAATCTCCTCTCTCTCCCGTCTATCTAGGGTCGGATTCTCCTCGGATCCCCTCGCCACGTCATATAACCATTCACGCTTTTATCTCATGAGAGAAACGCCCCGTATCCGTAAATCAAACGTGGCTTTTCGGTGTAATTAAATCACGCAAAATCTAATCATTCATTACCCCATCAAGCCTCATTCGCATGGTAGACGGAATGATATCGATTCGTTTCCTCTTTTCCACAAAGTTCACATAACTCTTAGTCACAGCCACCAACATGATGCTGAACCACAATGACCAACTTGATCCATTTCCGTAGCACGTAACAAAGGAGGACCAGGTTACTTGCCTCAGCACGTGTGCACCCTGACGACCATGGACCTTCTGACCTGAACTCCGACGACGACAACGACGACGAGAAACTTTGAATTTCACAAGTTGTTCCTTGTGCAACGTCATCGCTGTCGGCATCCGTTTAGATAGCTATGACGCCATATGCGGTGACATTCGGGGAACTTGTGCCTACATACATGCATGCATCTCCTACTAATCCCCAATAATTAGTCTGATGACAGTTTTGAGCTTGCTTAGGGAATAGAGGCTTTATTCTATCAGAAGTTACTAATTGCCAGGTCATTATTTGCCATCAAATCTCAGGCTTATGGGATTCGATGCTACACAAAAGTCTAAGATAAATGATCATTACCAGTTCTTAGAAGATAAGGATTACCCCGAAAGGCTACTAAGGCCGGTCATTCATTTGTTGGTCAATCTGGGTTGCTCTCGCTGTCACGCTTGTGAAAAGGGATTGAACTTGGAAATGTTTTATTTACAGAATGATTACAGTAAGGTGGAATTCGTTCTTCTGCAGAATCCGGTGCTTTGAATACTCCGAGAATGATCCTGCAGCAGGATGTGAGGATCACTTGTTGCGCGTCTGACTTTTGCGGGTAAAAATTTGTAAACGTGCCTTCCGTACCTCAGGACAAACCCCCGAGCGACGCAGAGTTATTTCTCTAACGGTGTGGACCGAATGGCAAAGTGGCGCGTCGCTGGTGGCCTAGTAATGGTATCTAAGGTTAGACCCTCAGGGCCTAGAGTTGCAGGCGACTTGAAAACTGCTAATGCTCTTTAGAAAGTTCCGTATGCTTCATGGTGCTGGTCAATCCAACGGTTGCAACGCCGTGGGGCCCTTGCGGCAAACGATACACGCTAAACTATGTGCACTAATATCTATCCACATTGCACTTTACACGTGCGTTCTCCGCATCCTGAAGTATATAGAGAAAATTATATTCATGAGTCGTACGTCAAGCCGATGCAATTAGCAGTGCCGGTAATTTGTCCGGTGCTCGTGTAGTTTCGGGGCCATATTTCAGCCAAACAAAGCAAATTTAGTCGATATCAGAACTTGGCATGATCAATTTTAGGTTTGACCAACAATGCACATTGTATTTTCTGCTCATTTTCATCCAGACTTTGGTGGCTTCTCTTCTCTTTCTCTACCTCCACCTCTCCATCTTCCAGTTCCTGGTACTAGTGCCAGTGGGACTGTTTAGGGGTCGTTGATATCGCCGGTGTTGTTGTGCGCGACTCCAATAATCTACCCTTTCCACACTAGCGAGGAAATTTGTATTGGTCCCATGACTAATTGTCGGCAATAACCTCCTGAAGTTATCGCTTCGTCGGGAATACGATGTTACAGTAGGTAGGTATACCACGGTCTGGTTAGGGTGACCAAGCGCGTTCCTGGGCTGCCGTAATTTCCCGGTTACCACGACCCTGCGACCTCATGACCTCTTGATCACGTATTGGTCGTAGTATGGTGTTGGACTTTCGGCCAAAAGTCCTTTGGCTAGTAACCCACTAGCTTAGTTTCACCCTAGTTCACGTAAGCCGTACTTGTTAGAGTGAAATACACCCATTGTAAGTTTGCGGAGTGGAAGACCACTCCACTGTTTGAGTTCTTCTAACTTTTAAACTCCTCTGCTCTTCAACTCTGCGCATGTATCGAAGACTGGGGGGGATATAACGAAACTAAAGAGATGATTCGTTGTATGCGAAAGGGTCGCGTCCGTTTCGGAAGATTGTCAAGGGACGAACAACGCACCTTGGGACGTTACATGAACGAAATTTAAATGGTGTCCAACCATTGGAACTTTTCTACTGATGGATTTCTTTCATCTTGGAAAGAGAACTTTGACTCGTTGTATAATAATAATAATAATAATAATAATAATAAGAATAATAATAATTAAGAACAAGTCGATCACCATTGCTTATCTACTTCACGCATGTGTAGACAGATATATGGAAGACCTCGGAGTCAGAAGAAGTAAAAAAATCGTACCTACGGGTTAACGAGAAGAAAGAACGACGAGAAAATTGCTCGGAGGTAATCAGCGATACTCTTATCCTTCGCCCTGGATCTCTTCGTATTCCTCCCTACTAACTCAGGCTTTAGTCAGGTAAGGCATCACTGTCAGGGTTATTCCAACGACTAATCTTGGATGAGCGTAATTTACGGTTGGATTAACTCCAGTTTTATCACATCAACTTGCAATATGTCTGGAATGACGTGTGCAGCTATACCAGCAGTTGATCGATGTTGTAGAATGTTTATCTGTCAATCAGCTGCTGCAGCGTAACATAGTCTTGCAAATATTTCAGTAAGGTTATACCAACAGCTAACACATGAGAAATAAGAAAACGAAGAAGAACACTTCATGAAAAATTTAACCAAACGAAATTCTGTCGGATATATTCGACGTGAAAAATAGATATGCAAGAAACCCTTCTTTTTATCAGCTCTACTTTGCGAATGCACCATCATAGAAGCAGCTGCGAACTGTTCGATAGTTCGGTCGTCACGTAGTTTCGCAACTGGTGTGTGTAGGCACAGTCACTCGAAATGCATGTCGAAAAGTTGAGCTGACGCTCATGGGAAGAGTTGAATTGGCAGTCTTGTTCTAGTACTGTAATTCGAGACTCGACAGCACGAGAAAACTACCCTGTTTCGTTTTAGCACGCCTTCCGTTTCCTACTTTGCAATGCAGCCAGCGACACACCCTCAAAGTTTCTTCTATCATTCGACCAACTGGGACTGGACTTCACGTTACTTTTATTCGAAAAATACTTCAATTTAACGAGACCTCCTGTATCTATTTTACGGTCGAACTTCTGCCCGATGGAATATAAATAATAGCTAAAGAATTTAGAACCATTTCACCATTCTCACGAAATACACCCATTCGCTCATTTTACGCCGGAAGAAAAACATGAAAGAAGAAACTGCATGTATTCATTAGCAAAATTTCAGGTCACGTTTATTAACACACGTAATTATAATGCGCTTAGGTGATAAATCCGGGTAACAAATTTGTTAATTAACAATTAAATAAATTTCGTTACGTTTCCTCCAGATTAGCTACTCAAGTCGTTATTACCAACTTTCGTGCAGGATTTTGCGCAGTGAATTCTTGGTACAAACTAAACAGTTTCAACGTTAACGGACAACCTAGTTGTAATATTGTGCGAAACTAACCCGCGGTGGTCTCGACAACGCGTAATGAGTTTCCTGTTTGGTTTAGAATCGGATCTTAGCCAGCACGAGCAACGTGGAAATTCAGGATAAACTCCATTCGGACATAATCGAGTTTTGTCAAAAATAGGCGAATTCCATTTCCATAGTAAAGCCGAATGACCTGTTAATCGAGGAGCTTGTGATTAGCTTGAAATCTTAAACTTTAAAATTTTTCCGTTAAAAGCTTGACCCAGTTTAGAATGTCCGATGCAGAAGAGCGTACTTTTCTCAAGTTTTTTTTTTTCACCTTTTCTTTTCTCAGTAAAGAATTAGACACGTTCTGAGGCGCAGTACGTCGGCTGACCTTAATGATCGTAAAGGTGCAGCAGCAGCAGCAGCAGCCGCAGCACAAGCAGCAGCAACGAAGGTTCCGTGTCTTTTCAAGTCTGCAGGCGATCAAATAAAACGTTTCCAACAGTTCTCGTGGTGGATATAATATTTATAATGGGGTAAAAAGAAAGAAAAAAAAAAAAAAAAAGGAATGACTAAAAAGACGAATAAATAAACGAATAAATGAAATAATCAAAGAATTGCGACGGTGAAAAAATGTCGCGGTTTCACCCAACGACTCCGTTAAGTATATACGTCGTACTTATACGCAGTCTCATTTCCAGAGAATAAACGTATACGCGGGATGAAAGAGATGCGTTTTGCGCTGATTGGACTTGCGCTTCCGTGGCAAAAGAATTATATAGAGATAAAAATATATAGAAATAAAAGTTTGATAATGGAGAGTGACAAAGGATTGATACATGCCCATCCATTAGCAAAATTGTATAACGAATCGCAGGATGTGATAAAATAATCGTTTCAATGCAACTGTGATGATGATTATTGACTCAAGCCCGATAATTTTGGAAAACCAGTTATTGCGGCCGGCGATAATCTCGTTGACGCAATTCAAAATGCCAACACGATCGTCGATTATCCTTCATAATTCACAGTAACTGCAACATTAAAGGAGAAAGCATGAAATAACTTATATTACATAAAGAATTGGAGCAGAATGCATCTAGTAGTTACTTGGCAGAGTACAAGAGGTAATGTAGAATTGAAACTGAGGTATGGATTTAAATTGACCCGTTCTATGTATCCCTCGGCATATGTATTATGTACCTACTTATTTAGGCTGATTGGAAATAGGATAAAATTGCTGTCCGTGCAGCTCAAAGTTCTAAAGAAAACTAGTTCAACTTCGTCACGTTCTTCTACCCTCGATGTAAACTGGGTTTTATCCTTTACTGGCTGTAATACACTAGCCTGCACGAAAGTCTAGATGGTATAACTATACATGATGACTATTGGGCTCAGGCGAGCCAGTAATCGGTTATGGCGACCGTCTTATTGCCACCAATAAACCATCAGGGTTACAAAGTCGCAGTTTTCATCGATAACCGAGTAAAGCTAAGGCTCGAAAACTTCTAGGTATATAAACTCACCGATCTTCTCTTGACTTTCCAGACCGGCGACTTGCAGAACTTTTAATGGCCGGTTGTTAGGGCTGCAAAATTTGCGGACACGAACGCCATTATGCAGCAATACGGTGCACTAGCCACTATACAAGACCACGATGCCCTCAGGGCTCAGTCCGCGGTCTTCTGTTGCTTTAGCCGAAGTTTAAACTTCAATATACTGCTAGAGGAATATTTTATTTGTGCAAAACTGTGGATGAAAGGTCTTCGAATTTACCCCACTTCTGGTTCCATTTCACATTTTCACCCACCTAGAACTAGCGTAACGAAGCCATGGAATGATTTCTCTCTCTTTCCTATCATTTCCACCCTTTCCTTAACCAAGAGTGTTGCAACGTATCCAAGAAATATGCGAAACTTTCGAACGTTCTTATATAAAACGTATTTTATTTGGATTCATTTAGCCCCAAGGCGAAGAGGTCGTTGATGTTGGCTATCTCGAAAGTTTTTTTTTCTTTTTTTTTTTATCTGTATGGAAAAAGGCCTTAGTTACATGTATATATGGTATACGACGAGGATCCTAGTGCGTGGGAAAGACGGCTATCTCGTTCGCAAACGTTCTTGCAAATTGGATCGAATTTTGAATTGGAAAGGGCCAATTTGCACCGCTCCATTCGGCTACGAAGTAAACCTGACGAGAGTAGAACCGGCTGCTAATAGGCTTCGACTCAATGACGTAATTCGATCTGGCTGTTGGGTGAAATAAAAAAAAAAAAAAAAAAAAAATCGAAATTACTTGCGTCTTCGACATTGGTTTCTTATTTTTCTTATTATTATCGTTATTATTATTGTCATCATTAATATTATTATTGGTATTATTGAAATGACTGAATATTACTGAGCTCGATATCGTTAGCAAATTTTTTCCGAGGGTCCGTCAATCAGAATTACACGCCTGTTAGACTTCTGTCGCGTGTCTAGCGAGCAGAAGAATGCAAATATTTAATGTGCGCCGCATTCGCATTGTAAATGATGAAAAAATTGATTAAAAAACAAACAAAAAAAAAAAAAAAACAGCTACGATAGAATGAATAAGTTAGTCCGTTTTCTTAGCGGTCTAGACGACAGATAGTGAATTTATTGAAGACCATCCATTGCCATTTGCCGGTTATCATGGAGTATTGGACTATTGGCGTAAGGTATGTAAATGAAGAAGGTTGAATTTACCAATACAAGAAAGCACGTAGCTCCTGTACACAATCATGTATAAATATATGTAAGGAACAGGAATGTGATTTATAAATCGTTCCAAACTTTGGTATAACTTAATTAAAGATCGTACTGAGGGTGGATCAAGTTATTAATAGCTTGAATTTATAATCTGACATGGAGAAGCACGGCACCACTTACGCAACTTCAGCTCATCGGGGGTAATTAATACGAGCAATTAAACGTAACCTAATAAATTGTAATCTCTACCCTGTATTATGCTAGTTATAAAGCAGATGTAGTTGAAAACCCGTTATAACTTATATGCCACAACAAATTTCGGCCTTCTCAAACTCTTTGCTGCGGATAGAAATATAAATTTATTCATTCACTAGTCAATCGATGGTTTCATTTTCTCATAAAGATTATTCGAAATGTATTTTATAAGCAACAGATAAGCGTGACTTTAGTCCATAAAATTATATACATACGAAATGTATTTTAACATGAATGAAATAGTGATCGTTGATGAGCCGATTGTGAAGGTATTAGCAATTAGCTCGAAGTGCGGTGATTTTTAATTTAATAAATTCTACTGCTTGGACGAGGATCTTTTTTTTTTCTTCCACTTCACTTGTATAATCAAAGCAGGATAAATTTCTCTTGATTTATAATCCTGCACGCACAGTGAGTACACCTTGAGAATTATTTTCATTCAAATAAGAAACTCAGAGTTGAAAAGTATTTCAAGTCCAGATATATAATATCTCTCATGAAAATTTAGCTCGATGCTACCGAAGGGTTTCAATATAATTAGCCCAAAGATGCGTATGGAAAGATAAGTACCGAGGGTACGAGAGAGAGAGAGAGAGAGAGAGATGAGAAAAAGTCAACTCGACGAAGATATAAGTATCTGAAAATTAAATTTCCCGATCTCAAATTATCGGAGGCTTTTCAAACTTTGATAAAGTTCTAGTGATGTCTGGCTCGCAGTGAATATCAAACATTTATACGTTCGTATTAATTGTACCCCTTGCTACTCTCAACTCTCTTTGACTAAAAGTTAAAGAATTCAAGACCGATCAAATTCAACAACGTTGATAAAACCACTCTGTACACGAGAATTCACGGTTTCAAACCCATAGTTTGGCAGTCTAGTTATCGCCCTGCATTCGCACCTGATTGAATCAATCTGTACTCGCGCGATACTCACCCATTAATCAAGCCAACTGCTACATACCAAGATAGAGGATTCCAACTGCACCTCGAAGCTCAGATTAAAGGATGGCAACCACTGCACATTGGATAATAGGTTCTGCTCCTAAACTGAAGGATTTCTTCAAAGGGTTAGAAGAGATTCGAGTAAAACAACATCGACATGCAAGAGGGATGATTCACTGATCGTTTTGTCATCGACTAAGTCCAAAATTCCGGTCCATCATTTCTCTTCCCTCCCGGAGTTGGATAATTGATCTTCTCTCATTCTCGCTCCTTCCTTTTTCGAGTAGATCCCCGACTTTAAGGAGGATATTTACTGACTCCAGTCTGGGGCCTCTTTAACGTTAACGATAACTCTTCTCCCTCGGATCATTTCTGTTCAAGGAGTAAAATCTCGATGCAATGATTCACGGAGTGAAAGACAGGTATACGTGCGGTCGCAAAGGTTGAACAAAAATCGAGGTAAGGTGCTGTGGAGTCGGTGCAGCGAATACTGCATTGCACTGGTGCAATGTCGTCGCGTTTATATACTCGCGTGTGAGAAATTTATCCAATAGATCGGGACTGGGCTAGGCTGGGGGTTAGGCTAGGTCAAGTAACTCGAGATACTTATGAGATACTCGCATGCACATACAGTCAAACGATGTTCATTTCTCCCTCATGATCTTGGTAGTTGGTTAGCGTACTAAAGCCTACAGCCGCTCTATACTTCATGCAATCACGAATGTTGGTACCATAAGAATGGGAGTGCACGAGTAGAGTACCCGTCCCCATGCAACCTGTACTTTCTCGATGCATGCTGACCAGACTGCACAGCTAGCTGCTGCACTTGTTACTTGGCTCGGTTAGAATCTAGGAACTTACAGGAGGCAGGTACAGATGACCAGATAGTCGCAATTGATGGCTTCTACGTGCCATGGAAAGCTCGGGAATTAATTCGTTGATAAATCCTATAAACCATACTTTGATGCTCGGTTTGCGTCCACCAGGTCACCATCGAGAAGTGCTTTAAAAGCACGGTTTAGACTGAAATTGAACCTTGTAGCCATTAATCTGACCGTTCATTTCTTCTCTTATATATATTGTGGAGAAATTATGACTTCCAGTTCTTCTCTATACCAGAGGGATGCTCTGAAATTCGATTATAAAATATAATATCTCTATTTAAGATGACTTTCTGCGATACGAACGTGCCTACGGTGATCATTAGCAATTATATACTCAGATATATAACTCGGGGAATAAAGATAGAGTAATTGTGTATTATATCAGATATATACAAGATCGGTAAAATTTTTCACCCAGTATTGAGCCCAGAGTAAAGATAGAATCTGATCGCTGGCTGCATCCAGGTATAATCAGGGTTTGATCGGTTGTAGGTATCGATAACACCATCCATGCATGCAGGTAACGATTATCCTGGGAATAATCTCTGTGAGCGTATAGTACAGTGTTTATTATTACGCAGAATTTCATGCACGCGATTTAATCCATTCCAAGAAATTTATATGGCATTAGAAATACAGATATGGGATATAACGCATATGAAACAAATTATCTAAGAGGTATTTAAAATTTTTTTAACTCAGATTCCTACACTACTTAATTGCATCATTAAAACCTGCAGCCGTTTAACGACTTTAAACTTATTCAGTAGCTTCTAATTTTCCGACCACTTTATTATTATTTTTGCTATAAACAGACCAGACGTAAAGAACGAGGCGAATTATGTTCAAGTCGAATAGCGACCCAAGGTTCATTTTGCTGGGATTAGAATGAGGTTGAATCCTCCTCTTGCGTTAGCGGAAAATTTTATGCACTTTTTTAATGACACAATTGCATCGCGACCATATCTAGGAGATCTAAACTCCGGTAGTACTTCTGCGACACTGCAGTTATGCCAAAGACGGGATAGTGCATGTTATGCGCTTTCAGAGATATTTCTGCTATAGTTAATTATATATTAATATCACGAAGAGCCATTTCATGCCAGCTAGGTTATTCCGTATAATTTCCTATCCTCTAATTGTAAGGTTCTTGCCGTGGATACGATACGTGGAATATCATTTTTTCTTAACATAGCGGTAATACAGAGTCAGTAAATCCCTTACCAAGTTAACTTAAAATTGTTTTACCGCTAATCCCGAAGCCAGTCGACTCACGTACGTATTTCCCTCGCACTGTTAAGCCAAAGAAGGTAACACGTTCCTATAACTACACGCAGAAAACATGAATTTAATATAAGATTTGCCTCCAGCAGCTACTGCATTGCGCGATTTCTGAAACTGCCTACATTTTATTCAATTTTATTTTATTTCAACATCACGCTTTTCCGCATCATGTAGTATACGTATAGGTAGTACCTCTACACGTATACCTGCGGACACATTTTCTTACTTCACCGCAATCGTACCGGTGCAATGCATGCCCTGTAGTAAACGAGGAAAAAATATGGCGCATAGCGGATTCTGGGCTTATGACGACAGTGCAGGTAGGCGAGGAATATCTCTTCGACGAAAACTTAAAATAGTTTTCCTGCTGATGCAGGGATGCTGTTGGAGCAGTTTTCGCACTGTACCTCTATTATTCGCTAAAGAGGGTAACAACGTTGTACACGTTTGCTGGTGGGTAACTCTGGTCCCCCGAGCCTCGGAGGCTTCTAGATTGCGCAGGGATTTCAGTTTGGGAAAATTTTCCTCGAAACTTTTGCGTTCCACTTCGGAAAAGCATCGCCTAGCAGTTCTTCCTGAATTGGGATTCAGGAAGAACGGGTGTGAACTAACTAAAACGCGATGCCGTTAAGCTGTTAGGGGTTGGTTTTCCTCATGCAATTTTGGATCAAAAACTCTTACGAAATCCTCGCGATATTAAAGCAGACAAAGGAAAAACTACGAAACAATCTCTGGATAGACGCGCTGAATAAACAAGTCATAAACTATCTAGCCACTGCAATGTGGATGCTATTCTTCAGTGCAGTTCGGTGTTCCGTCGCCTAGCATACACATTACATATATGCAGTGAATTTAAGAATTTCAAAATCTCCGCTATTTATCGTCCTGGCATGTCTTATTGTTAGCTTAAAATCGTCATCCTTCTTGTCCCAAGCTCTCATATTTATCTCTGTCTTCCTTGAGTATTGTGTCTTGTTCAATTCCGAGGTAAAAACTCGTGGGCAAAATTCGTGGTCTGACTTTTTTAACTTCTCGTATCTCTGTTTTCAGAGAAAAATAGAAGTTATTGTATTTATCCCGAAAGTGAAAAGTTGAGTTTTCACTACATTTTCACATTTTGAGGTCTGGAGAATCACCTCCAATCATTTTCAGATGGACGTCTGCGTGTGTGTATGTATGAATGTACGTATGTGATCAATTTTTTTGTCCGATAATATCTCGAGAAGGATTTACCGGATTTTAATGATCCTGGTCTCAATCGACGCGGCTTTTCCAAACTTAGAACTGATTAGATGTTGGTTTTGATCGTTTTAGTATACTGTCCGAATTATTTGAATAGCAAAATTATAGAAAATAAAATAAAAATGATGATATCTTGGGAATAAATGGACAAATTCGAATAACAATTTGTACCATGAGGTTTTTTGGGTCGCAGGTTACGAATTTGACGTTGTGCTTCCAAAATTGAAATACGATAAACGACTTTATTATTGTTATTATTATTATGAATTCATTTCCAAACGAGTTGGAAAATGGGAAGTTCAAAGGCTGGCTCATGGTCAGCCCAAAACCGCTTGTTCTCTTCCGTTTTCTTGGTTCTTGTATAGAGCTTCGAATATACTTTCCTCCTCTAGTTCGTATAAAGTGTCCAATTATATACGTAGAAAAGTTGTGGATAGGTATCGAATGAAATTAGTGGGATAAAAAAAATTCTTGAAAATGTGGCGCCATCCGCGCAATTACTGACCGACACACCCGACAGCTCTTAGGAACACGCGAAGCAAGTTCAAAATACTTGTCGATATAATTTACAGATCGTTTTTCATCGATCCTGGCTACCGGTGGCCTGGGCTGGTTCTCCACGTTAGTCCGCAAATAGCACCGGAATGTAGAACGGTACGCGATGAAATAGAAAGGGAAGAAAATGGAAAAACAAATATGCGGCAATATCGGGTCTGGTAGTCAAAAATTCTTCATTTTTATTTACCGGTGCGTCGCCTTTTATCACTTCTTGTTAAAGTAATCGTTATTTGCCGAGACCTAAGTACGTAAGGCTCACTCGTCGAGTCACGAGTCGTTAAGCTCGAGGCTTTTACGAACGCCTACAAAGTGTATATAAGTACAGAATTCTGACTACCCATATACCTACAGAACGTAAGACCGGTAATTTTCTCAGGAGCAAATTCGATATTTAATAAAGTTCAACGTTTTAATGTATCATCGATTTTCATACTTCAGCCAGTCTGAACTTTATTTAGAATTATTACGAAACTTCGCGGAAAAGCTGTATCAATTTTATTTTTTCCCGGAGATATATTTTCATCTTTTAGCTTCTCTTACGAAATGGCAAAATTCTTTCAAACTTCGATGTTTTTTTTTTTTTTTTCTTTTTTTTTTTTTTTAATATCATCTGAATTTCATCGTTTTCGAAAGAATGGCGATGTTTAGAGACTAGCTGTGAACGGGGTGTTTGGCTTCCAGCTACGAAACTTTCAAGCTGTGTGTTACAGCCGTAGGGTTATTTAAGTAGGTAGTTGATATCCCTTCTTTGCGTAGGGTGTTCACAAAGGGTACGTACGAACAATCGTATTGCTTGAGGAAATTCAACGACGAACTTTGATGCGTTCTGGACGAGTTAAAGCGAATTTTGGGTGAAACCGCAAATCAAGGTAGGCATGTAGAATATTCCTAACAGTGATGATGGCAGTTACCCTCGTCTTACCCTATCTTGCGTTCGGAGTTACCTAGAATACACATGCCTGCGTAATCCCACGTCCAAATATTTCTCTACTTCGATATTACGCGGTGGTACATATTATAGATACATATATACATATATATGTACATGTACACACATATATATATATATATACATATATATCTATAATAAGTTATGG
Source organism: Tenthredo mesomela (assembly GCA_943736025.1). Classification (NCBI taxonomy): domain Eukaryota; kingdom Metazoa; phylum Arthropoda; class Insecta; order Hymenoptera; family Tenthredinidae; genus Tenthredo; species Tenthredo mesomela. Next base: position 3,232,850 of record OX031015.1, read on the forward strand.
TTTTACCGCCCGGGGCTTCTGGCATACAAACGAGACGTTGAACAAGGGTATACTTACCATACGTTGACGTAATCTGCATGTACATATCTATAATGCCTCGAATTTGCAATTGAGAAATCTACGCTAGACTGTTAATGTATAACTTGATTTGAGTTGAAAAATCTCTTTGAGTAAATAATGTAAACATGACTGTGTATATAATTTATGGGAAAGCTTAAACACTGCCTCTATATAACTTCGATGATTACCCATGCACGGTTATGATGATGATGATGATGATCGCGATATTATGGCAAAAGAAATTTTCATATGATGGAAGTGGCCAAGTGCCCCTTGAGGAATACGAGCGTGAATAGTTTTGGGCCGAATCGTAAATCTCGTATAGCTTTAAATTCGGGTAATTTAATATTTTCCCCTGTTAATGTTAATGCCCGTTAAGACCGTAAAAATAAACTTTACTCGGCACCACTTTCAGTGAACTTTCTTGCCGAGGAATACCTACTACCTACCTACTACATTTCGTCCAACTATCGGTTTAATGCTAACGCAGGTTACGGTTTACGATCACTAAACCGTGGTCCAAGCGCCTCTACGCTACGTTTCGTACGTGTATAAACGCATGTATTGAAAAAGGTAGGTAGGTAGGTAGGTAGGTAGGTAGGTACTCAGTTTTATTTTAATTGCATCATTTCTCGTCCCTGATATATACCGAGCATTTCCATTTAATTTTCGAACAATTTCCCCTCCACTTCCGACCGTTTTTTTCAGTACTCTTATCACCAATTTAATTCGCTAAATTTCACTCGGTTTACTCCGCACTTTGAAAATAAAGAAATTCAACCGCGAGATACGCACACCCGCATATCTTCAGGATTTCGGGGGTTTTGCCGTGATTTGGCTTCAAACAAATCCAGTTGCACGGACGTCCTACAATTGAACCGATTGCGTTGAGTTTGAATGAGAGGAATAAAGGAGACTAAGAGCTCCGGTGGAAAAAAAAAAAAAAAAAAACATGAATACGGAGGTAAAATCATAATAAAATAAGGAAAGAGAATTTATTACGGGTAATTGGGCACCGGCTAAGTCTCTTAAATTTCAAAGGACAAGTTTTCTTTATTTATATTTATCTCTTACATCTCTTCTTCCCTCCGTTCCTTTCTGCACGTCTGACGCAACTCGAGTTGCGGTCCTCGACCATTTAATTGACGAATCTAATGACGGTTGCCTGCGGTCCCCTCGTCTGGTCTTTAGAAACGTATACGAAACGCTAAACTTTTGGAGAGAAATTTTATTTTTCCGGCCCTTTAAAATTCGCCAAGAACAAACTCGAGCCGAGGTTAATAACATTCTCCAGATTGCCGTGAGCGAGAGAAAAAAAAAAAAAAAAAAAAGAAAGAAAGAAAGAAAAAAGAAAAGAAAGTATTCATTGACTAACTTAATTCTATAATGTTCACCGAGATGACGAGACAACGACAAGAGGTGCGGATTCGTGTTATTTCGTCATCAAGCTGAATGAACCTTCAGGCAAAATATCGTCGAGCGTTTGAATTCGTGAAATCTAACAGTGGTTTTTGATCCCCGAATAATTGAGCTTCAATCTTATCAGATTGCTTACGTTTGACAGAAGTCAATTGAATTGCTAATATTCTTTGAGAAACGGTAGGATCTCGGAACGATAGATACGCGTGTTCGATTTCGACACTTTGTAATACATTCATTTATTCTAACTACTATACTGTTTGCTTATGTATGTATACGTTATTTTCCATAAAAATCAACGATAACAAAAAAAAAAAAAAAAAGTAAAACAGAAAAAAAAAAAAAAAAACAAGAAGAAAATAAAATAAAATTACCTCAGAGGTTGATAAGAGCTCAAAGGGTTAAAAGCTAGATAAACATCAGAGCAAAGTACCCCGTAATTCGAATTACCGCATACCCTGCGCGCCACGTAATTCCCAGAGGTAGTCTTTGAGTAATCACTAAATTTTGGATAGACAGCTTAGAAGCCGCACGCAAGCATACTTATACAGTTTAAGCTTAGCAGGAACAGAAGTCTCCAGAGGGTGCTTTTTATTTGCTTTCTCTTTTTTTTAAATATATGTTTATATATGTATGTAATAAATCTAAAAATGCGGATGTTCCTCTTAAGTTACCTCTTTAGATACGTACTTGTGTATATATATATATATATATATTTATATTTAAAGATACTTAAGGGCCTTTCCTACCCAATCCACAACATTGTAATAAACACGTGCAGAAGGTGCTATTAAACGGAATATCTCTGCCTGGTCACCGAAATCAATGAAACGAAATACGTCGCGCAATTTCATGTGCGACTCCGAACATGTACAGCCCAAAAAATGTTCGTTTTGCGCGAAAATAGAGAAGATATCCATGAAAAACGGTTTTAGAAACGTTTTTCATGGATATCTTCTCTATTTTCGCGCAAAACGAACATTTTTTGGGCTGTACATGTTCGGAGTCGCACATAGAATTGCGCGACGTATTTCGTTTCATTGATTTCGGTGCCCAGGCAGAGATATTCCGTTTAATATCACATTTTTTCACGATGTTTTCAGGACTGGTGGAATTGCCTAGGAAAGCACCTTAAGGGGTGTATGTATCCTCGCGGGGAAAATACCTACTCAATTTCTTAACCCTGATTAAACTTTACTCGGCTAAGTTGGCATGAATATGTCATTAATGGTATACAAGCCAACTTCCTGTGATACTTTCGACGTTACTTCAAATTATAACGCTTTATTATTCAAAGGTTTAAGCCTTATACCCCTGTAGAAAGGAAGAGACGCAAAAGCATGATTATTATCCCTGTTTATTATTGCGGAGGTGCAGGCAGATTCGGGGATTTTAAACAATACTTTGTTTAGAGTTTTGCCGCAACTTCTCGCTGCCCTACATATTGTATATTACATACTTTACTTTCATTGTCAAAATTTCAATTACAAAACTTCATAACGTTATACAACTTCAGACTTGTAGTGCAAAAAAAAAAAAAAAAAAAAAAAAAAGGAGGAAAAATCAGAAAAAAAGAAGTAAAAAAAAAAACGATTTTTCAACCACAGCTTGTTTTATATGACAATGAGGATAAATTTCACTCGACTTTTTTACAATCCAATTTAAACTAAACAATTGTCTCTTATCAAATTGTTTTTAACCACGCATAACCAGCTCTCGCTGCTTCACACACAAACTTACGACAAAACTTTTCCCATACTTGTATGATAGTACGTTGTCGTAAACTTTCAACGCGGTGGAGTACCTACCACTTCGTAAATATGTTTACGTAACAATTATTGTCTTTGCGAGCGGATTAACCCTCGCAAATAAACTAGATGACAAATATTAGTAGAGTTTCTCGCCTTCCGACAGAAACCGTATTTCATTTTTCTACTTTTTCTTGATCTTCTGGTCTTCGTCCTATATACAGGGAGTGAAAATCTTGGCAGATTGTTTAGCGATAAAAAATGAGAGCAACGGGAAAAGAAAAGAAAAGAAAAAAAAAAAAAAAAATACATGGACTAAGTTTACGGCTCTTTCCAACAGTTTGTTAGACTAGACCTCTGCACTTCGTGAAAAGAACAGGTCGAGATTTAACACGAAAAGTTATCACGTACCAGCTCTGCAGGTTTCTCTATGTACCTGTATAGTCCAGCAAAACTTAGCTAAACTTTACGTCAGCCTGACATTACCATGTGCTCAAAGTAGGTAAGTACGCCTGGTAGCCTTACGCTATGCCAAATCCCTCCCTTTGCATATTTCAAAGAAAGAAAAACTAAGGTTCATACTAAAAACCTAAAATTTTAAACATGGACCAGAGTAACGTATATATTATATGTATCCTTTATTATTTTCAGTAGTTGAACGCAGTGCGTCTGAAAGAAAAGTATCACAGGTAGAAAATCGCTCCTTTCTCAAGATACGTAATGATACTTCACGTTTTTTATTCCAGGATTTATTAAATGGAATTTTTGGAACGTAGATTTCAACATAAATTTCATCGCAGCCATAAAGGTATGATAATAAAGATAATGGGCCTGGGCTGGTGCTGCAGTAGCGGTGAGGAATTCCTATAGTATATTTATTGAAATTCTAGAATCCGAAGTGAATAAATAATGAAAAAATATTTTCTTAATAATTAAAGAAAGAGAATTAAAGTTTTCTATGCCTTTTTATTTTATTTAAAATTGGCCGGATTAACAACCCCTGCGCCAGAGCTTGGATTAGAAGCTCATCAGCTCGGTTAGCCCGGAGTAAAGTACAGACACACTTAAACTGCGGTGGGGTATAGTCGCAAATCCAGAGTACTGCAACGCAATTAAAACATTGAGGCAAGCCCTGGTGCTGGTGGCTAATTTGCATTAAGCTCTTGCAGGGGTCGTAATAAGAACTGCGCCTATCTCTGAATTTATTTTCTTGCTTCCCCGCAAGTTTACTTCACTTTCACACCTAAACTGCGCGTTAGCACGCTCCAAGTACCTGCAACTTATTTCCTCGGTTATACTTTATACATGAGTATGAAAAAGTCTGGTGTATAAAAATAATGATAAAATAGTGCAGTTAAACGAGTATATAATCGCTGTACTTAGATCTACATTACATCAAGAAATACATACCATATGTAAGTTATACTCCCTGTCTGGTATGTTTAATTTGTTCGCAAACGAAGGGGCCGGCAATCCGCGTAATATGCAATGACAACAAACTTGTAATTATCATATCAACGATAGATACACAGTTCTAGGTAGTAGATCTCTATCTAAGAGTAGAACTGTATCTACCCCCTGGCAACTTTACATATATTATATAGCTACCAGCTATACGAAAGGAATTGCGGATATGATTCCGGTGGATTTGCACGTACCCTCACTGGGATTTAGCTCCAGGGTGGAGCAGAATGTCGTATGCCAAGGGTGCAGGTTATACATAATACAACGTATACCTACGTATGTTATTTGGAATAACGAAGAAGTGAGGTTTCCGGGCGGAAAAAATCACCGCCTGTATATATAACCAATACCGGGAATATTCGTGGAAACGCTCTGTATAGGGAAGTGAAAACGCCTGCATGTAGGCAACTCCAACATCAAGCGATCAGGTTTTGTTTCCCACGTAGCCAATGGGCACGCGATATGCGAAGTAAAACCTGATCATTTGATTTTTGAGTTTCCTGTATGCAGACGCTTTCACTTTTTTACGGAGCGTTTCCACGAATACTCCCAGAATATGTTCTTGAATATAATTTTGCACATGTTATATACATCATCGCGACGATCCCTTATCGGTGACTTAACGCCATCCTCGTACAAGGTGAGTACTAGCTACCTACGTATCTCGGTCAACTTCCAAATGATTTAGAGCTACACGACCGACGTCGACGCCCAAGCTAAACCTGCAACGAGGACAAGGATGGACCCGGATCTCAAGGCGTGCAAGACTCGCCTCGGGGCCCTTCTGGGTACAAATATCTCGTAAATCTTGGATGAAGTTTCGGCTGGAACGCATAGCGCGAGATAATTATCCACCCTCTTTTTTTTTTCGCCCCTTTTTACCTCATCCTCATTCTCTTCCTCGTTTCTCCCCTCTTATTTCCAGCTAAGAAATATATCGCCTCTACTCCGGGGTAATCATGTTTGTTTGCATGCTCCCCCCCATCCTTATTTATGGCGTATTTCGGGGCCCGTCCGCAATAAATATTTTTATTGCAACAAAATAATAAATAGCTTTACTTTTAGGAGCTGGCTATACTACGCTCTACTCTCGAACCATCGAGTGACGGGGTGAGAAGAAAAGAGCCCCACTGTTTGTTTGATGAAAGTGTAGAGCACCAAAAGGAACTGAAAAAAAAATTTTATAGAGAAAGAAAAATGTTCGAAACGATGGTGAGAACTTCGAGATTACATTATAGTACAGCGTTAACAGAGATAGAGGAAAAAGAAGAAGAAGAAGAAGAAGAAGAAGAAGAAGAAGAAGTTAAAAGTGTTTTTGCCCCAAGGCGATGTACCGAAGTGAGTCAATTTCGTATGGGACAAAACCTCAGTGTAGACTCAAGACCGATGTCGTCTTTGGACAGATCGATTCTACTTTGAAATCAGATTCAGTGGATATAATTCGCTTTGCGATGCACCGTCGAGATTTCCGCTCAACGATTAAGTCACATAAATCCCTTGCTGCCCTCCGAGACTATATCACTCAACGCTGAAATCCTAGATACAGTCTCCAAACGGATTAGAACCTTCCCGGATACCTGGTGGTACATAATGCAGTAGGCATTTTGCATACAAACCGCCAGACAACGTGAATTCTAAAATGGGAAATGGATCCGCTGGTGAGAGGGTGGCTGGTGGTGCCAATCCTACACAAATTTTTGATTCATTTTTTTTTTTTTTTTTTTTTTCACAACAGAAGGGAGAAATTTGACTCATATTTAATCCACGTATTGTACGGTTTTACTTAATGGTGAATAGTCGTTAATGCGATTCATTTAATAACGCTAACGGTTAATAACCGGCGGTAATGGTGGCCAGAAGAATTGCTTAATCTTCTATTAGGGTCTCGGACACGGTTCGAATATTTTAACGAACGCCATATAGACACGCAGACGCACACATAGATATTCATAGCGATAGAAAGTGCACTTTGATTTGATTTATTCTCGACATACTCGCTTCACGGTCCGTCCGAACAATTAGGAATGGCTTGACCACGAGAAAAGAGGCTCAATTATTATTGCACAACGTGTGTTTCCACTTCCCACTTGTCACTCATCATTAACACTACTATAGCCACCGTTATAAATATCTAATAATAAAAGAAACACGAATTAACAACACCTAATCAGCGTTGTACCGAATCATCCGTCAACAGCTATTAGCGTGAAATATACACAGGTAAACAATTCAAATTGGCATTGTCATTTGATGCTTCTTCATCCGGCGAGACACTGGTATGTATAGCATATGGTGTACGAACTCTGTCCATTGCATGGTAATTAAATTGACATCAATTCGCCCGAACGGGTCGTTGTAATTGATCCTAATGATTCTGCATGATAGCGTTTCTAGTTGGACATCATCGTGGGAAGTTCTTGTAAAGTTTTCCTTTGACCTAAGTTAGTGTACCAATCGTGAGAGTTCAATAATTGCAATAGCGTATTGGAGTAGATTAGGGATCGCCGGAGGATGTACATTTTTGTAGCCAAATAATCGTGAAAGATTGCAGTGTGTATGTGTACAAGTAAGTTGGATTTGACGATTTTATTTTAAATTTCGCTGAAGAACTTTCGCTTTGAAGATAGAACTGAATCTGAGATGGCACACCGGCGAATGGTTTATTCTCTGACTCTCTGCCCTCGGGGAGAGATGTTTTAACATTCCAGTGCACGGATACTGCAGAGTTTTGACGAGAAACTTTTAGCTCCGGAATATAAACGGGTTACGGGTTACAGTAGTCTGCACTCCTGTAGGTTCTGAGGGAGGACGACGGTTTCTGCATAATCCATGGAGCTCGTAAAAGCAGTTTAGTACACTCTGTAAAAAGCGCTGTAATTTCTACTGGTGCAGTAGAAATCAGGATTCCTGATGAAAAGAAGTGCAACTGTGTGACACGTGCAAATAACACTATTCCTCTTGGTTCTTGGAAATCTTCACTATTGCTCTATGCTCCATCCTCCTTCAAACTGATCCATTCCAGAGGTTGTAAACCCGCAGGCTCGCTCAGGATGCTCCTCGAAGCAGAAATTACGCCGTGAAACTGAAGACTCCTTTATTATTGTTTACGCTGATGAACGTTTCTGAGTGCGGAGCAAATTCCAACTCTCTATACGGGTGTACGGGTGTAGTAAAGACTGGAGTTACAATCCAAGACGGGCTGCACAATCCAGTACTAGCACACACCAAAGTGACGACAAAGAGATGGAAGCGAGGAGATACAACAAGACTGCGTTCTCGTTTATGAAGTCCTTCGTTTAGCCAGACTATGTAGCAAAGGCCAAAGCATCTAGCTGCCGCCAAGGAATCAAGGGATTTGTTCCAGTTCCTATTTCGCGACGGTAAATTGAAGAGCTGTGCACAAGTTCGACGTCGAGATTGAAGGAGCAGCAACACAATGGCGATTCTAAATTGAATTCGATCCTCGAATCTCCTGGAGATCTCAGACGTCTAATTCCCATTGCCAATTGTGTATTCATTTCTCATGTAACCATTTTGATGAAAATTCATTGACGAGGTAAAAACTAACGGGAGTCGTCCTGCGAATTTTGGTAAAATTTGGCGAAAAATCTTTCCAATCATCCTAAAATCTTGGTTCGATTTTCGACGTGAACAGTCGAACGATTTTTCTCTTATTTGGAGTAAAGACAATGGGATTGAACAAAAAAGGAAAGCTTATCCTTTGAGTATGATTCTTTTGTGTTTGAACGTCGTTTGCAGGCATATCAACTGGCTCGACGTTGATTGTAAAAAATATTTGAGTAGCATAAATCCTCTAATTGCCCCCGGAAACTGGTGAACGTTTTACGTCTGACGTGTCTCAGTTGGGTTTTGATGATAAATATACGAGGCGAGTATATTTTCCTTTGCTTTTGTACGAATATACAATAAGAGAATGAAACGCCAGATGTCCTTAGCTGCAAAGTGAAGCCTTGCAAAAAGGGATTAAAAGAGTCCAAACAATCCATTTACGATTTGCCAGACCTCGACGTCGTCCTCAGGACCTGGTTCTTCGGGTTGACCTCTCTTTCCTTCCTTTAATATCCCTCCAATCTCTCTCCCTCTTTTCTCGTCGTCATCGAGAGTCCTCCGACCGTAGAAACTCAACAATTTCCCCCTCGACAGGCAATCCACTTACTCCTCTTATTGCAACTCCAAAGGTTTCTTCTTCGCTCAAAGCCTCTCACCTCGCATCGATTCACCCTTTTTTCTCAGAGTGGATTTAAATAAAATTTTTTACCATCAGTCCCGATTTTCTTTTCTTCTATTTTCATCTTACTGAATGAAAATTCGCGACTGATCCTGTCGAATAGAATTTTTCACTCAACACGGTTGAAAATTCAGTAATTAAAAACCTTCTCATTTTCATATATATTATATCCAAGTTTATATACGTTCGTCATCAGCAGATTTCAACGAGACCTTTCCAATCATCGATCTTATCGCGTTGGTACCTTACGAATTCTATTCAGCTTCTCGTTCTACAGAGATAACGATGGACAAGCTGTCTCGAATAAAGCTCTTCACAGAAGTGTTAGAACTTTCATTCATTTTCAGTATTTTAGGATTCGCATTACTGAAACGAGAAAAAAAAAAAAAAGAAAGCTTTTCAGAAATAGTGAATGACAAATCTTGTTCGATCGACTGGGATTACTTATTCCCATTCATCTCTGCGGATGTATCTATACTATGGTGTGTTCAGAGCTTGACTTGTATGGTAGGTATATATGATTTCGACGTGACACATACACCACGTAAATTTTTAAATATTTTTATAAAGTAGTTGGATTGAAATGAATGGTTTTAACTCGTTAGCGGGTACCGTGTGGATCTAACCTTTTCATCAGTAATTCGTAGAACATTATCACGAGCTAACTCGAACGTCCACAGTGGTGAATACCTACCTGCAGCACTAGCGTTGCAGCTAGCGAGTACAATTACGTGCACCGGCGCACTAGAAGTATTTAACCGTGCCATTGGATCGCTGGCTTGATAATTAGTAATTATAAACTAGTAGCGTAATTACAGCTGCGTGGTGGAGCGCCAGTAGGGAAACCGTGCAATTAATCGCCAATGTTTCATGGTTGTTGCCTCTACACACTGGGATAACGTATGTGTATGCAATCATACCTGTTTACATGTAACATTTGCTTCTACGTACAGGGTGATCCAAAAAAACAGACCCTAAAAATGATATTTACAAGGGGTAGATGTGTGGATCAAAATGAATCTCAATTCTTCGTAGTTTGACATCAGCCGCTCCCCTAGAGCCGACTATAATTCAATTCTCCAAACTTTTCTTCACTTCATTCATCGGTTTTTCTTCAGAATTTATTCCGTGGTTAGAAAATCGCTCTAGACACCCTGTAAATAAATTTACAATAGCAAATTCAGAGTCAACATATATATACGATGCGAGCTGCGAACCCAATTCAACTGGCAACGTAAATAACACAGTGATTAGAAAATCTAGGCCGGTTTTCCAGTTGCGTGATTTACCGAAATCGAATCCCATGCACAGATACCTGTATCAAGCAGTAAGCGATGAAGAAAATCATTTCGAAAGTCAACGGCGTGTTATAGTTGCCACATCTGATTATAAAATGCTAAAATTTGATCGGAAATTACTAGAAAGTAAAGGAAGTAGATTAATAATACCTTTTCAATATTGGTTAAAAAGTTTCGTCTTATATCACGTGGGAAAAAAGATTGTGAAGGTAATTGCCATCGCGTATAGATCACCAAACTGCGATAGATTAAAAATCGTCATTAGTACGAACGGGGAAAAAAGAAGGTTTTATTTTCTCAACCGAATAGTAATTATTGGTTACTAATTACTAATCAACTTCATCAACCTATACGTAACTAGTTTGCGGCTCATTAGTTTCTTCGATATTCCAGAGACTCGTCTATATGGACCGATGTGACTTGTGAGAAATTTTCAACCAAGAATAATAATTTACCAATTATATAATATATAATCCAAGCAAATCCGAAATGAAACGTAGAAGAATTTAGTTCTGTCTTTCTTTTCTTCTCTTTTCTCTCGAATCTCCTAATAAATTTATATCTCCTATTTCTCAGCCCTTTTTTTTTTTTTTTTTTTTTTTTTTTTTTTTGCCTTAGATCCTGTACGTTAATTGACCTAACAGACGGTAAGAAATCTTCAATAGAGTCCAGAGCATAGCTTCGCTCAATTAGCCTAGGAAGGAGCTGGAACAAAGCTTCTCCGATAGGCTTCAAGGCACTATAGGTCTCGCCGAAACTCACTTAAAGCTGAACTTTAAACTACATGTTTTGACATGAGTGATGACAGTCGCTTGTAATCTACTATAATGTCAAATTATCTTACAAGTCGGTTATTAAGACACAACCTTTTCTTTGATCTTTCAACAATTTTATTCTGCCTTTCTATCAAAGTCCTGCAGGTATTTTTCTCTGTCATTTTTAATATCCGCTGATGACTTTGCAGCATATACAGTATACACATACCTATATGTTTACGTATGTAAGTATATATCGAGTTTATTTCTATGAATGTGTGTGTTTCGAGATTGTAAAGTTGAGAAATTGAAATCCTATTTCCCGGTAATAATTTCAATCGAGTTGTACCTCAGTTCGTTTGCCAGCGTTTCATTAAAATCACGAACTGGTTAACCGACGTAGTTATTTATTTCTCAACCTATGAAATCTTGGGGCTAAGCAAACCGTGACGGAGTTATGGAAAATTACCTTCAATCCTGTGTACTTTGTGGATAGTTTTTAGAAAAATAAAAAACATTCACCACGACGCAGAAGACTGTAATTAATTATTTATGGAATTATTAGATAAGCATCAAGACTTTATTATATTGCAAGATGCTATATGACTATAAAAATAAAAATATAATGTTGCGTTATTATCCTCTCAGGAATCTCTTGCCCATCTCTTATATACTGATATCAACAATTTTACTGCCGGTCAAGGAATAAAAATTCCTCATATTTACGTTAAAAATTTAATAAAACTACAGACTCAAGATCCATGCAACAATATTATAAGTAATCAAGTCAATTGAAATTCGCGTAATAATAATGAATGAAAGAAGGAAAGAAAAAAAAAAAAAAAAAAAAATCTTTCAATTTAAGTTAAAATCGTCAGAAAATTTTCTATAGGCTCAATTAGCTTGAAGAAGGTTTTAATAGCGGCTATCACCGTGAATTTCGTTTAATATATTTTCCTGCTTGCCTAGGCGTCAAATGTCAGAATTAGACAGTGAGGACTTTCTCTTTATAGTAGAGTTCGGCAATAATTGCGCATCCCTGAAATAGCACGCGGTGAATAGAGCCTGGAGGATTCGGTCGGTTCATTACTTTGCTGTAATTGAACTTAAGTCTGTTCAAACTTTGAATCTTTACGATCCATAAGGGAGTTGAGTTATAAATTTTCCTCCGAATGCTGGGTGTGTCGTTAAGATCCTTATGCGGATGGCCAACTATCTCGGATGCGCTCGATTTTGCGGTGCTCTGTAAAACAAACCGGTAACGCCTACCGATGTATTTTTTAGGTTTGACAATTGACTAAAAATTTTCGAAAAGAAACGATCAAAAAAAAAAAAAAAAAAAAATTAAAATACAAATAAAAATAAGGAGAACGCAGCGATTGATTGAAATTTAAAAATTCAATAAATTCTATAGTGTCTATACTCAATCTGTATATATGTACTATTATATATAATATTTCTTAGCACTTATGGAAGGTACATTCTTTAACGTTTTATAGAATCTAATTCCCTTCTTCATCCCTAATGGGTGTATAAGAAATAAAAAAAAATAATAATAATAATTAGTAAAGGTAAAATTTATTGGAAAATTAGACTCGGTGAATGTACCTATAATTATAAGGAAATTGTCTGTAATGCAATGATTAAACCGTTATACTATAATTTTGTGTAATTTGGTTGTTGAGGTCAAAATCCACCCTCGATTTTGCATACCGTTCACCGCGCGTCTTTATCTTACGTTTAACACAGCAGCTATTATAATAGCCAAAGATACAACCGAGCCTAAACTGTAAACACAATAGGTCTCGAATCACGTGTCAGACTCGCCTTTGTCGTCTTTACATGTTCCGCTAAACGTGCCATTACCGGTTCGTTGTACACTTTATAAACGGCACACAAACACGCCCTGTCTAATGTTGGCGAAGATATTATTATAGCATATTTCATCGCCTGATGAAAATCGGTCATTCAAAAGGAATAGCAAAAAATGTTGATAATAATTTGACGGAAGTATATAGAAAAAAAAGCAAGGAAGGAAGGAAGGAAGGAAGGAAGAATTGCGGATCGGAAAATCTCCCCCTTCATTAAAATGGCGAAATGGTGAGACGCGAGACTCGGTATTGCGGGTATTATAATAGGGCTTGACGCGATGCGATTTGGGAAGAGTTGAGGCGGCTATGGCTATAGATATGCGAATAAGGTAGAGAGAGAGAGGGACTTAATTTATGAAGGTCATACCGGGTGGCGGTGACATCTATTAATTACACTCGGGCACAGACACGTACCTACTTACCCTGACCCCTCAAGGCTTGGTTCGCGATACAGGGTCGCTTCGGCCAGCCGCGGTTGGCCCTCCAGAAATTGGCGTGGCGTTTCTCCCTTTATCTAGAACGCGGCTTTGTCTCGGATGTAGTGACGTCAACTGAAATCCATGTACATTTTGTACCCATGGAAGATTTCGACGGTACCCGGGTACCAGAGTTGTAAATTTCCTCTCGCGTCAAGGGCACGCCCAAAGTACAACCGTTCCTACATCAGGCACCCGGTGGTGGTGCTTTTTAATTGCCGTACTTCCAATTAGACCTCCAGTACCTACCTACTACGGTTTACCCCCTTGTACTGAAAGTGTCTCGTACCTAGTTCAAGGACGGCCTCGACTTTTTAAATCTAAAGATTACGAGAGACTGCAGGCCAATTTTTTCGTTCATTGTACAGCTAACATCATTTGCCCACAGAATAGTAAGGAGGTCAAGTATTTGCGGAGTTTCTAAGCTCATGCAATTTTTTTATTCCTCATATTTTTGTTATTTCTTATTTTTTTCATCGTTTTAAGTTGAAAACAGAACCGTGAATTTTCATCTCTTAGGTACTTGTTAATCGAAATCCTATATAAAATCTGTTCTTTAAATCCGTAGATCTCTGGTGCAAGGTATAGGTATTGTTAAGGAGAATAAAGTGGCCGGATTTTAGGGTGAGATTTTCGAGGGAGGGGACAATGCTAATTAGCTTCTAATTCGTACCTTAATGCGGGCAAGGTTAAATAATTCCTCTTCTGAATTAATCTTTGAACGAATTGAAATAATCACCTACTTATTTTTATCGCGGAAATTAAACTGTGGAACAAACTGCAAAAAGAGCGAGAGAGAGAGAGAGAGAGAGAGAGAGAGAGAGAGGAGAATTAAAAGACACAGATGACATAGAAAGAATAATTCAGCTCCGTGTACTACTACACAATGGCATTAATATAAAATAATGAACAAGGGTAGGAACAACAACAAAAAAAAAAGAAAATATGGTAGGTGGGGATACTTTTGTTCGCGAATGATATATTAATGATTATATAATGTGCAACCGACAAAATTGATGTCCACTTTATGATAATAATCTTTACATCTAGTTATATATATATATATTTTTTTTTTAATTTTTAATTGTTCATTTTTTTTTTTTCATTTGTATAACAAGAACGGTGCTGGCGTGTCGTTGAATCAGTTAAAACGGAATACGCGCCTCTTCGTCAGCCACACATACTTATATGACGTATACCTCATACGTTGTTTTATTAACTCACGTAAAACGCTGCTGGTCATAAGGTTGCTTGCTGGTACCTATATATATGTACGTAAATGTGTATATATGTACGTCATGGTTAATTGCCTGTTGTTAATAACTTTAAGAGTACATGCCTTGACGATTTGGGGAATAGTATATTTTATTGTATACGTTTCGCCAATTAATTCAGCTATGGTTTATATCGATTTCCAATACTGATTAATGATATAACATATGTAGTTCTTTTTGTTATTCTGTTTTTCTTCAACCAAAGTCTTAATTTTAAACGAACACTCAAACGATGTGGTATATAAATGCGGATCATAATTACTGACGTATTCATTACGCTTTCTCTCTCTGTCTCTCTCTTTCTCAGATCGTAATTTTGAATGAGAGAAAGATTGAGTGGATTGGACGGCTAATACCTTCTCGCGATTTACGTTTCCGTTGGTCAGTTATCCGTCGGTATTTATGGTTAATAAAACGCAAGCACATATAAGCCGCGAATCTCCTCGTTAAATCCTCTGATGCATGAAAACACGAAGTTTAATCTTTGCTAGATCCATTAGGCTAATGAACGTATTTAACTACGTAATGGCGTCACGATGCCCGCCTTATTACAACCTGCATATATAGGTGGTATAGGAAATACTTTCCCGCAACGGTACTCCGCGTCCTCTGCAACATTAAAATATTGGTGCGAAATATTAATCAAAAATCGAATAACAATTACCTCAATAATTATTTTTTCATTTTCTGTTCATTTCGTCTTCTATAATTATTTCTGTATCGCATAAGATTCTCGTAGTTTGCGTTAGTCACGTTTCAGCGATACTCCGAGCCCCACACTCCGAATCATAAGATCATAATCTCCGAGATGGTTGTAAAAGAGATTCTTTAATCTCAAAAATTAATCATCAAGGTTTAGAGGTGATGCCCTTGTCACGGTGTCC
Organism: Tenthredo mesomela; assembly: GCA_943736025.1. Taxonomy (NCBI): domain Eukaryota; kingdom Metazoa; phylum Arthropoda; class Insecta; order Hymenoptera; family Tenthredinidae; genus Tenthredo; species Tenthredo mesomela. The sequence continues at coordinate 3,248,348 of OX031015.1, forward strand.
CATTATATTTGATTAATAAAATCATGTAATTGAATCTCTTGGTTGCGCAGACTTCTGCCTATCTCATGGATCCAGACAATGAGCTATAAAATTTATACATTATAATTATAAAGTAGTAAAAGTCATCCTGTACCGTCAAGCCGAGAAAATTTCGTCTTTAAAACAAACAAAAATAAAAAAAATAAAATCGTTTGAAAAGTTATCTCATCCTTTAAAATATCTACCCAATTTAAATATCAATCGAAAAACTTTATATTCCAAGATTATAATTAACTGGTGCGGAAAAAATCTGGGTTAGCTAAATTTAAAAATGTCCAATAGTCGAGGGCGTATTGTTTACTCTGCCTTATCTCGTTCATATAAATTGGGATAGGAACGTGTTACTTTATACCGTTCAAGATGATAGGGCACGATTCCTTTCACCGTTCTCTTGTATTATCGCTTTGGTTAGTATTCACCTGTTCCGTAGTTACTTCGTACAGCTTAATTAAAACGAGCCAGGTGAATGCACGAAGTACGTTTGTCTTCAGGGAACAATATCGCCGTATCAGTTTGCCTTTCGAAACTTTATCGATGCAACATCGAAGGCGCATTGATGCTTATTCAGAAACAAAGGATAATGGACCATTTGAATGTACATGCATCTATAGACGATAGGATACACAGGATGTACTCTCATCTCCTACCTGAAACTATCTATATAGTAGTTTAAATTAAAGCGAGGCAAGACTGCAGTCTCGGGAGATAATGTTAGTCGATATCAAATCTCGACGTCGTGTACCTAGACTCTATATGTAATTTGATTTTCTGATAGATAAAAATGAAGTGCTTATAACCGCCTCGAACAAATCATTCAAATCTATATTACAGATATGTTGATTCGTAACGATAAAAGACGGGATTTATCAGATCGAACAGATTGAAGAGCGGTATATGGACGTGAGTTCGGAATGTGATGATGAAAATTCGCACCTCTTTCATAAATATTTTAAAAGATATACGCGAATGGAATTGCGCACTGGACCGCGGACGACTCTCCGGAGATTTCCAGCCGTTTAAATGATTCAAAAGGTCCGTTCCCAGAGCTGAAAAATACATTTGGCATGGGGCTGCCCTTGGGTAAAAATGTGGTATAGTTCCCTGAAATTCCACGGTGCTAAGATCACCGTGAGAATAACATCGGAAATCGATGTAAAAACGAGAAATATTTATACCTTAGGTACCCTCACCTTCGTTTTTTTTTTTTTTTTTTTTTTTTTTTTTTTTTTCTACAGGTCATTCTTTTACTCTCTCAAAATCGCCGCTCGAAATTCTTTCGCTAGTAAAAAGAGCCGAAGAGATCGAGTTATGTACCTTTATCGTAGTATATAACCTTAATTAGCCAGTATAAAAGAAAAGTAAAAAATATCCCGCTAAATTCTCGCTCGGTTCTTTCAGGTTCGCTTGCTTTTCCATTATAAGACAAATATAAAAAAAAATACACAAATATACACAAATCCAGAGTGTATCTAACGATGCTTTGCATTTACACCTGGATTATGATTATGATATTATGGACTTTCGGTATATTTGAATTTACTTTTTGGCCCCTCATTTCATTTTTCGAGCTCGTATTATATTTGAATGAAAAAAAAAAAAAAAAAAAAAAAAAAAAATTCAACGCGCTTATCGTATCTATACTTTTTCGACGATGGGGTAAATTCTTTTCAATTATTATGGAGCTTAAGCTTTTTTCGTTGGATCTAATTTCAAGCATTCACGAAGCCATGAATAATTGGTAAAAAGGTAGAAACGGGCGAGGCGGTGTGTATAAGAGTCAAAAGTCAATCTCCGAAAATGACAAGCCGTCCGAAAAGAGAGGTCAAAGGTAACGCTGTTTGGGACCTATAACATGCTCGGGAACCGTGAAACTTTTGAGCAAAGCGTTCGGCGGCTGACACAACGTCCGGGGGGAGTTGAGTACCGAATTTCGAGTAGCTCAAACCACTCGGGTTTAGGGAAAGGGTATACGCATAAGAGTGCGTATATAGTGTACATCGTGTGTATCGTTAAGATTCTCGTTGAGTGAACCAACTTGTTTCGCTAACGACGGGGGCTTCGCTAATTACAAAAGTTATCGTCTATTGAAAATCCACGAACCCCAAGGACTTTTTCAGCTCCGCTGATTTCCGGGATAATGTATACACACCCCCGCCTTGTTCAAAAATTTTCTGAACCCACAAACAGTTTGAAAATTGTGCGAAAGGGATGAGATATTATTTTGTAAATTTATTTCTATAGTTCTCAGATTGAAATTTAAGTAAACTATCTGTTATATAATGTCCCATATTTGTTTTTCACGGAAATAAATGTCCAGTCGAACGGCTAATTCGACTGATCGAAACTTGAGTATTTCAAGGATTAAGGATAAGCTATCTTAGCACTAGGAACATCATCCTTATCTCACGTCACAACTGACGCCTATGCGACGTCGGGCACATTGCGTCGCGTCGCAAGTCGCAACGCGGCACCGTCTGTTCCTAGGACTGAGTTACAGCCTCAGCTGAGTTTGCGTTTCCGTAGTCGCGTCCGAGTGATTTGCATATACGAGAATTTCGTCGACGAGTCTCTACAGATTTATACGTATACTATACTCAGAGCTGGTTGTTAGGGGTGTAAATCTAGACAATTTGAGGCTTTGTGAATCGTTAAGGATGCTTGTAATCACCGCGTATAACATGGAGAGATATTTTTCGTGTAACGATCATTTCTTCAATCCTGTTCACATATGCTGCCTTGATAATGCAGTATGTATACAACGTCGTCATCCCTGAATTATTAAACACGGTAAATCAAACGACCCGTGTAATTTCATCAGCAGAAAGATTCTTGGTGATAAATATAATTAAGAAAATATCATTTTTTTTTTTTTTTATTTTTTACATTTTTTTATTCTAATTTCTCTGTAATTTACTGTCGCTGGTACTGCTGGGCCCAATATAAATGACGTATGTGTATGTCTGCAGCAAGGCCCACCTGTGGAGTTTAAGCCTAAAGGCGGATCTCTGACGTGACGGAAGCTGAGCATTTGGTGCTGTGACCGTAACCAGCGATGGGAAGCTAATTAACACCGTCCGTAAACACCAGATGACCGGTTATACGTAGTACTGCGAACTCAATTTGTCGTCAGAAACCACTTCGTACCCCCTAACTTCGGGGTGCTGCTGGTCTCTTGCGGTTTACCCCTGTCCACGTCCACCTCGGTGTTGAGTTCTGTCGCTTAAGTTATAACTGATTAACCTTTTCGGTAGCGTGATGAAACTGGGCGTCAGTAAATTTGAAGTTGAAAAAAAAAAAAAAAAAAAAAAAAACAAAAAAAAAAACAGGAGATGTGGTTGGAAAGGATTACCAACCGCAAACGCGATGGTTTGGTTGTGGAAATAAATCATTTCGTTTTGGTTATTCATATTCATATATTTTTTTTTTTTTTTCCTTCTCTTCTTTAATTTTTATTCAGGAAGTAATACGGCAGTGATAATATTTTTTTACATACGTATACATATAATAAAAATTGAAGAGGGCCTTGGGCTGGTGAAAATTTTCGGACGTATAACAAACGCGATAATCTCAACAAACAATGCGCTTCCTCTTTCCACGAATAATTCGAGACATATACACACACGTGTATATTATTATAATAATAATAATAATATGGATGAACGTGATCCCCCAGTCTCTGGTTCATGAATAGTTGGATTAATATACATTCCGTTGCACCCCGTCTACGAAATCTTCTGTGAAAATTTTAATTAAAGGATGACTAGTTTCTGGAAACAGAGTTTATACTAGAAAATGACCAGCTGCAAGTGAATCTCGTTCGTTGAGGTCATGTTAAATTGAAATACGTTTGTTAGAAGAGCTACGATACTGCAGTGGTACCTTCGGAACTAGCTGAACCAGTGTGAATAGATTCGATGATATATGGGGTAGTGACAGATCAATGGTGAAGATACCATTGTTTTAAATTTGAATCCGAAACCCCTTTCTGTATATTAAACGAACAAAACAGTATTTCCCGTTTTAGTACGCTTATATATCCTCTCCTCTCCTCCTCTCCGCTCCTCTCTGCTCTTTCATTCTATATTTCTCTCTTTCACAAGGCTCAACCCTCTTCTGAGCAATATCAAACAGTTAATTAGCGATACGCTCCTGGCTGTAATATGAAATTTGACATCTACAAACTAGGGATTACTTTCGTCACCAGCTACCTTTAGGCAAATCGCATCGTGATGATGAACAAACCCAATCGTTAGCCTCGATCTCCTGAAAACCCCTATTTTGATAAATTTTTTGTTATCTTTATCTTCGTTCGATTCCGTAACAAATCGATGATAGGATACACAAAATCTGTGAAAGTCTGAAAAAATCCTTTTCCAATCAACCAACCCTCCTTATAATTCCAAAATATTACGTAAGTTCGAGCTAATTGCTTTAAAATTGACTTAATAAAGGCTGCAACCGATGCTTGCAACTCTTGCCTCTCCCAGAACAAAGTAATTTGTTGTCAAGGATGGCTTAATGTTATCAATCACTAAGGGTAAATTTACGATCTAATAAGGGATGGAACTGTGTTCTCCGATCTATCTTGGGCACTTCCTGTTACCTCTGTCTCTCTCTTCTGAGCTTCCTCGATTGTTCCCTAAGGACCTGATAGCTCCGAAAGTAAGCTTCCGCAAGACTGCCTACGAGCCGATTAAACTGCTCCTAATCAATCAGTCAGTTCACCGAACCAATCGAAAGTTTAACATTGTCAGAAGAAGTAAGGATAAATTTTTTAAAATTTTAATCAATTTATCAATCAGGTCGTAATGATAACATAATTAAGTAATGATTTACGTACACATGGTTTGACAGAAATCGTGAAATTATTTTTAACGTGAATAAATGCGATCGGATTTGAAAAAAATTAATAGTGAAAATAAAAATCTAAAAAAATATCAGATTTAACATGCTTCTTGTTTTACAGATACGAAATTTTCCAGTTCAAACTTTTCTAACTGATTTATGAATCTAACTAGAAGAGATTTATGTTCCTACTTTTAAATCGGATCATTTTTTTTTTTTTTTTTTCAATTTTTTTCACGGTAGTACATAAATATTCAACAATTTTTGTCAAATCATCTGGCATAAAGCTCCCACTTATAATGAGCGAATAATTGTCTTATTATTTCAACTATATGACACTTTGTTTTAATTTTATTATCATTTTACCTGCCAATTTATAGACGCGATAATAAATTATATTAATTCCAAGAGCACTTTGGTACGACCGCGATGAAACAAGAGGGAAATATTTTGTCGTATATTGTTTTTTTTTCTTTCTCGTTCACTGGCATATAGGTATATATATGGGATAAATATTGTCTCATTGGAAATAGGATATTATAGAGAAAAGTGAAATGCAATTATTATCGGTGTTGTTTTAACCACTAGATTTTCAAATTATCTACCTCGTATGCACGAGCACAGTGCTGATAATAATTTCTCTATAACCTGTCGAATAATTTCACTCGCCTGCTGCAGTTTGGAGAGCAGATATTATCGATTTTCTCTCTGTATAGATTTGAATTCCTGGAATACCGTATGAGGTAGAAAACAAAAACGAAAAAAAAAAAAAAAAAAAAGAAGATGATGGTTGAAAAAATAAATTATTTGCAGGCTTCGAAGCATACGATAACATCGCGAAAAATAATTTCTTTTAATCGGTTCATCGAATTTCATTTCACAGAATATACTATATTAATTATCGAAATCAAATAAGCGTGAGAGAAAATTTCCGAAGGGACTTTCTCAATATTATCAAACTTTTTCAACTTACTAATCAAACTTTTACTTCCTAATTAATAATTAGCATCGAGTGACGTGTCTTTAATCTATACGCATCGCTCCTCCTTCAGTATAAGAAGAAAAAAAAAAAAAAAAAAAAGAATTATGAAAAATAAATCCGATCTTCAAGCTCTCTAAATATAAGCTGCGTTCTACTTTTTGCTGATGATCTCAGCCAGAGGTCCGGCATGCGGTTTCATCTTTAAAGGTCAGCATGGAGTTACTCTGTTTAATTTATTATTCCGTGTACAGTAAAATTCGCAAAAACATTGCCGAGAAATATATGAAATAAAAATAAGTTTGCTAACAACGTACAGAACTTGTGCTCAAGCCTAAGGCTCCATTCCGAAGCAATAGATATGGTCGATTCTCAACACATTTATACTCACGCACAAGAGTGAGGGTCGCGGATCGACCAGCATCTCACTTGTTCGTCTACTTCCGCGTCATGTTTTCCTATCACGGTGGATCTAAAAGCCAGGTGGACCTTAGCCAAGCCATTCGAAGTCCAAGAACGAGCATTGAGTCACCCAGGAAGTAACTTTTTTCATTATTACCATCTCGCTGACTCGACCACTAATTGGCCATATGCGCCAGCATAATAGTCTGTCACTTACTAGCTGATAAAAAAAAAAAAAAAATAAAAAAAAATACCAAAATGTACAGTCTTCTTGGTAATTGCAATATGCCATAATAATCACGCCTGCAGTGATTTATTAATAATTATATTTGCTGACTAACAAGAGAGACATATAATAATAGGTAACATACATCATATATATGTATATAACTACTATACGCATCAGTTCTGCTGTGCCATTTGAGTTTAATGCCTTAGAATCGATGTTCAGTTCGTTATAATTTCAGTTAGTTATTACCCGTATGTCCTGCGGTGTGGGTTGACGGTGGATAATCCAATGATGATCCATCAGCTGTAGTATTGGTTGAGCGTTGGTACCGGTAAAGGTGAATGCTAACGATGGTTGGAGCGTTAGATCATGGATAACTGCAGCAGCTGTATATATCTAGGTAACTGAAAGAGCTGGATACGGCTTTCACAAAGTAATTGCATGCACTTATGCTACCAACCTGCAGGAACTTAGCTCGTGATTACTATATGGTATGAAGTTAACTATAATAATGATTAGATGTCACACTGCTCCCGCAGCAGGTATAATATACGATGTACGTCAGGCGACACCAAGGGACGTCAAACTACGACATACTATAGACCGGTTACCTTTATAACTCTATTGTCGGGTGTTAGAGAACAGAAACAGCCCCCATCCTGGTTGCAAGTACATACATAGCCATGATTCATGAAGATATAATATACTATTGCCAATAATTGGCACTGCGGGTCTATATTGCATATATGTAAATACAACTGTGTCTAGATAACGCTATTGCAAAAACTAATATAAAGATGGTAACGATGGAGAAATAGGAATAGTCATTCTTGTTTTCAATTTCAGGTTTATTGGAGGGTGAAAAGTGAAGAATGAGGATTTCTGGTTGATATCAATTTTCGATAACTGTATACTGAAGAAGATATGGGGCCTTATACTCTTGGGTGTATAAAATATATATATATATATATATATATATATATATATATATATATATATATATATATATATATATATATATATATATATAGTGTATATTCTCAGAAATGTGGGTGACACCCTGACCTGCGGAAATTTGAAATCTTACGACATTGACTGTAAAGATTTCGATTCAAGATCAAAGATTGATTTCTAGTCATGGTGTAGGTAGGTACCTACGTAAAATATATATTTGCACTGATACATATTTCGTTCGCAATAATTCAGTGACAATTTTACTCTAAGATATTCTTTTGCTATTTAAAAAAACACGAAAAATAAGTCTAAGTTACAACTATTTGCTTCTCTGAAAAATTTGATCGAAAAACTTGGTCAAAGAAAGTATGTAGTACCTATGTTGAAAAATTCTAAAGGCTAGAATTTGACATTTACCTATGATTATCGTCAGCCAGTTCTCTGACAATGCGAGGGTGCAAGAATTATGCTTGTGCTACCGAGTGCGAAGATAGTTGTTTACAGTTATTACAGCAGTAAAAATATTCCTAAGCTTTTGCAAAGTCATGGGAGTAGGTAGGTACTCATTGTCATGAGAAAGCTCTGGTTTCGGACAAAGCAAACTTTTACTGGATAAAAATCCTGACTCAAGAGTCAAGAGTCAAGAGTACTTCGCAAAGGAGAGAGAGAGAGAGAAAGAGAAAGAGTGAGAGAGAGAGAGAGAGAAAAGCGGGACCCAACACAAACGCGAGTATATAACTTGTGCCGAAACGTAGGGAGGCCCGTTAGTATCACTTGGCCAGCGCCATTTTCGGGATTTAGTCGTTTAGGAGCTCGTACATTGCTGCGTGTGTATCCCGATGATAAGGGACCCCGTTAAACTTGATTGACGTTACTAACCGCGGGGTATTTCAGATTTAAGATAAGCTACGGAGTTATCTATTGGCCAAAAGATCGTGCGGAAATATTTACCCCGCCGTAACACACTACTCGATATACTCAACCCGTCATCGAGCACCTTTTTTTCATCCTCTGTAAACAACGGAGGCAAACAGTCGATAAAAGAGGATTTATCAAAGTTTATAACTCTATATTATTTTGCTGTAATTAAATTTGAAAAATAAGAAAGAAAAAAAAGCTCCGTTATAACTTATACTCACCGGAAACGATCGTTTCTTAAGACTTTATCGAAAGCTACAATAGGACCGGGCGTGATAAGTTCATTGCTCTAGGGTTACCTATCGTTTTTGCATTTAAATTACGTACTAGAATTTTCGTCAGTATTTAACACCCTTTCAAACTTTATAGAATTTTATTTTTATTTGAATAAATTCTAATACCGAATAGAACATCACTGACAACTAACGAACAAGATAAGTATATGTTATGCTTATGTAACTCAATAGTAAAATGATCGTATGGTAGATCTAGCAGCTCGTTTATAGAGGGATTTCTGGTATCCAATTCTTGAAGCCTGAGGCAATCAGTGCTGAGAAGTGTCTTGTTTCGGGACAAAACTTAATCGCACTGAGGTAAATGTATGTGACGTATTGGTATATGTAGATGTACGTAGAAATGAACATGAAACTGCTGGCATGGTTCTGCAAGGCTAATTTGACAGACCATTACTAGCACTCGAACGTCTATCAATTATGGTAAACAAATGTACGAACAAGTGTTTAGTTACACGAGTTTCTGTCCACCTATACGCGCTTTTGCGTGACATGCGTGTTGGTTGGTACATATCCAATGTCGTATGATCTTTGAACCTGACCACCAGCGAGACTCGCCTCGCATGTCGCTGATTCTTCGATGACTTATCGGTGGAGGTAATCGGGTGGGCCTCGTTACTGACTTCCCGTGGCGCAATATCATATTATTAAGAAGTATATATTACGCAATAAACGTATAAGGCTTACGTACAGCTCGTTATACGCGCATATTTCGCATGCGTATACCATTTTTTTTTTTTTTTTTTTCCTTTTTAAAGAGGTCATAGATCAAGGAAACCACTCCAAGTCTCCAAGTCTCCAAGTCTCCAAGATGCGAACAGAATTTGACGACGAATTACTCCTCGGTCAGAAAGATGGACGACGGGCTATAAGGGGCAAAAGAACGGGAAAAGTTCGCCGTGTATTATAGCGTGAATTCTTCTCAAACTCTTTATTCGCGTTCGAAAGGGTGTGAGTAATGCTGACCCTCTCAAATCAGCCACTTTTCAAGAATTCTAAAGTTTAGAGGCTTGTCTTAGATCTTTACTTTCCAATTATCGCTGCTTTATTATTCAGTTAAAAATCTATACTTCGAGAAAAAAAAAAAAAAAAAAACTGTTGATATCCCTCTCTTAGGTATATCAAAGTTTTCAGATATCGGAGGCGGGGTCGGAGTTCAGAATTTTAAAAGTCTCGAACGGTCAAGATTTCGGAATTTAATATTAGCGACTGACAGTTTTTACGAACGGTATTTACCCGACAGTCTATACAGCCAATTTAAAAACCGTTTTCAATGTGAAGAACGTCTAAGGTTCAGAATTCTAGATCTAAAGATGCGAAAGGCCAGACCTCCGAAAATTTAAATTGACGCATGTATTCATTTACTGTTTAATAACATGGGCTGATTTATCGTATCAAAACCAATAAGTGGTCAAATTAATCGTCGTCAGATTTACTTTTTGGAAAAAAGAGTTTCAAAATTCTATCAATTAATTATCTATGACATCGAAGCTATCGATTGGCCTCGATTAGAATGAACTATTTTTTGTCCCCACGTATCGATTTCGGATTTTTCGGCTCGCGGGGGTCTGGACTTTTGCAGTTTCAACATTTCTCAAAATTCCAGATCGTCTAAAACAAATAAGGAATTTTCACTGTTCGTAACTTTCAAAATTTGGAACTTGAATCAAACCCCTGATGTGGCACGAACTTTAGTCAACTTCGGCATTGTAATCATCGACGATACTCGTCTGCGATGAATTTTCTTTTTTAAACTCAAAAGTGGTGCGTTTTATAAAAGTGGAAGCACGAGGGTGTGTTATATCTTATCGGAGCAGTAGAATTTTCAACTTTTCATAACAGCTGCTCTAACGACGACTACCGGCTACCGTACATATTATGGAACGTCGCACGTGAAGTTACGCAACTTTGCACAAAATTGATGAACGGAGCATCGTCAAGGATCCTTACGTCCGCGTCACAGATTATCTGGGTGACTTTCCACGAGAAAATGCAGGGAGCTATAACTTTATACAATTTTTCTACAAATTATATAATTTAAATATATATATCTTCGCGTATCTCATATATATATATACGTTGACTGAAATTTCCGCATGCTATAAGATCTTTCCTCTCATCATTTCTATATTTCTATAATCTGAAGTATTGGATCTTGAACTAAATTTAACTTTCCATAATTATAGGTCTATCGCACTCAAAATAGATCACTACAAAGCATTTTCCATCTCTCATCATTCAAGGAGCCAATGCCTAAAAGTGATCACCAGGAGCAGGATATGTGAATTACCAGATCCAACTGTTTCTTGTGGAACGCGTTCGACCCTGGTGGATCAAGGAGATTGACTAGCACCTGAGAAAGGTGGTGATGTATGCCATGTACAAAAAAAGTATGAATCTAACGTCGTTTGGTATGTAGTTGGTCGCTTCGTAGACCCGAGCGGATGTACGATTTCATATTTCGGTACGACCTCGTCTTCGCACTGGTTCAAAGGGTGAGACTAGAGGCGAAAGGTGAGAGGTGAGAGGTGCGAGGTGAGAAGGTAATAAGAAAACTCTGCTGGACTGAGGCTACGTGCCTGGATTTAGAATTGTAGCTTGGATTTGCGCAAATTTCGTCCACGGACAGACAGGAATGACCCTCTTTGACCCGGGTCAGAGGATCTAGCTTGCGGTGAGCTTAGTCAGAGTATTAGAAAATGATTCAGAGGAATATATCGACTGTGGCATCTGTACTTGGAACAATCACTCGTTTGCTGTTATACGGCGAACAGGATTCCGCAGATTTTTTTGAATTAAAATCGGACGCGGATGGAAAGAGAGAAAGGAAATATACGGCAAAAGAGGGAAATAAAAGGAAAACTATTGGCTTCTACTCGAAGCTTTCGGTCAACGAGTTTCAAGCAAAATGAACTGAAACGATCGAAAACCGATTCCCCTGCAGAACTTCCCCTAGTCAGATCTCATCACGACACCCCCGGGGTGGTTAACACGGTCAGTTGACCCTTGCAAGCGGATGGGACTCGGTATTTAACCAGCACCCACGATTTCGCTACAAAGTAATCAGACCTTTTTTGAAATGTTAGAGATTCGGGCTATCGGAGATATATATATATATATATATATATATATATATAGAGTTTCGAGTTTGGTTACGAGCTACGAGTTCAAACAAATTAGGAAACCGAATGAGCCCTGAGCTAGTGTAAACTCTATTGATGACTATTAATCGGAAACACAAACGAGTGAGGGAATGAATAATTCACGAAAAAATTGAATAGGAGGTAAATAGTACTTTTCGATACTAGTGCGAAAGTGTTGATTCTCGGTCGAGTGTGAAGTTTTTCGCCCGAGCGAAGCGAGGGTGACAATCACACGAGTCGAGAATCATCTTTCGCACGTGTATCGAACTTCATTTTTCAACACAGCGCGCGTTAAGTTGAATTTTATGCACGCGAAGCGTGCGCAAAATCGAACTTTGCGCACGCCGTGTGGAAAAAGGATTTCCTATGAAAACTCTGATAACTTAATATGAAGAAATGTGATATCACTTTTTTTATTGACAATTTCTTCGTCTAGTCGAGTGATATGCATACGCTACCGCTGCAGGTACTATGCGAATTAAATATCTGAGTTCTTGCAATGAACCTAGTTTTTAGTTATTAAATAATATACATAGAAAGTGGAATTGCAACGGCGTAGGGAATCAATTAAGCCAAGTTCCGACCGACATTCGCGTCCATTTTGTAATTGTTATTTCAATGAGTTCATTCCAGGACCTCATATTCATCTCTGCCTAGTAGTACCTAGTACGGGTGGAATTTCTGTAAATATCTCTACCCGCGGTTTATACTATACCTATGTATATATAACAACTATTCAAATTACCAGGCACATTTGAATTGCATATTTCAGACTTGGTTAAGGTAAACGAAGAAGTAATTAGGCAGACGCGTCAAGCCCCAGACCCCCACAGGGCACGACGGAAAGAGAAGAAAGGATGAAGACGGATAGATCCTGCGGGAACGATGAGAATATCAATTCAATCGAATATTAAATTCTAGCACGCGCCCTGCTACCACGCAGCTCAAGCCTCAGAATTTCTAATGCTACTACCCTCTTCATCCTCTTTAAAAAAAATAAAAAAATAAAAAAAATAAAAAATTCTCTCTTCTTCTTCTTCTTCTTTGCTTGACCTCTTTCTTCGTCTTACTCGCTACGGGAATGCATGATCGAGATTAGATCGCGATCTATATACCAGCAGCAAAATTTCCAATCGATAGATAACAATGATGTGTTATTTCATCCCCAGTACAAAATCGAGACTATACGAATACCATAATTATTGAATCAAAAGCATAATTATTAATTATTCTTATCATCTAATTTGTTTTATTTCTTGACATAAATGTACAGGTGACTTGACTTTGAGATTTCTTGTGGATTGCCTGGCTAACATTTATGCACATACATAATTACTACTTCGAGAGATAAATTTTCCACCAAGTTGAATAGAATCTTCATTAATAACGATTCTAAGCACAACTGGATTCTGGTAAATTTTAATTGCTAATATCTGTTGCTAAGGGTTGTATTGCCTGTTATAGTATGGGTATAGCTACTGCGGCAGTAAATGTGAATTAGCAATGCGGCCTCGGGTTGCGGATAAAGAAATAAAAATAATAATGTGAAAAATACGGATTCTCATTCTAAAATATGGAAGATAACTAGAGTAGAAAAGTGCAAGACTAACTAAGTCGGGAGAAGCTAGAGAGAGAAAAGTTTTCACTGCCGGAGGCTGAGGCCAAAGTTAAGGGATGATGATACCTACTCGGAAAGTCCTATTCCTACGTTAGAGAATAAGGTGCAGCATTGGAGAATCAGTGATGCATTTAAAGGCCTATATTATATAAGAAGAGAAAATCAAACTGTATTTTAATCGAAAATATTTTCACACGCGTTTTACTCGCAGATTTTTATTAGTAATATAACGCGTACGTATAATATGTTCGCTTTGATTGACCTGCTTTTTAGGCTAATGATATGAGGATTTCGAGGGAGTTTTCGAGGTGATTTTTGCCGCTGTTTTTTCATGTATGTATATTAAAATAATAAAATCCGAATACGTAACGAAAAAAAAAAAAAAAGGGAAAAAACGGAAAACCTCGCTTCAGATATCAACGCCCCAAGCTCAGCGGCGTTTTGGTCAAGAGAGAAAGTGGATTACAAAAAATGTAGAGTTCGTTCGTTCAGTCGTTCGTTCGTTCGTTCGTTCTTGCAGTTAAATACGTATTCGTATATATCTACCTAAGTTTAAACAGCCCGGTACTATATCCACCGACAGACTTTTGGAGGAACTTATTTTTTCATAACGACAATTATCTCGGCTCCCATAAAACATACACCCCCTATTCCACCCCTCTTTTAGCTCACGTACTACATTTATATTTCACTTGCTTGAAGATTAAAATTACATATACTATACGAAATTTTTTCCTCAGCTGTGGAACAATTCACGTTGTATCTACGTCGTCAAAATTATAAGACCATTTTCTAAAATGGCAGAATATTCGATTATTTTAACGCGATGCAGATTTTTATTTATAGTATATCAATTTTTACAACTATTATTTATTTATTTCTTCTGATGGTTTATTCTGGAGATGAAACATCCAACTCTTTCCCGAGGCTACGAGATTGAACGAGAATGATTGTCTCACACTTTGCTCGAATTGACCATAATTAAAGTTAATATAAACGGAGTAGATTGTGCTATAAACTGCGATGACGCGCCTTTCAGGCACGGGAATGATAGGCCTTGATGCCTACATATACGCGGATACTGGAAAGAAAATATGAGATAAAACATCTGATCCAAATGTCCATAAACATTTAATATTTCTCTTGTCGTATACATCGACGATCTGAGTTTTATTTTTATAGATAAAGCGATATCCGTTTTTACATCAATCACCAACAACGCCCTATACGACATTTGGAGTTTGGAATATAATCCCGGCTGCATTTTCAGTAACAAAAAAAAAAAAAAAAAAGCAAAAAAAATTAGCAATCGCCTCAGTTCTCGTGATTTACATGGTACATGGAAAATCGTGCTTATATTCATCTATTCCTTATATATGAAGATAAATAGAGAAAGTAATTTTTCTAGAGTTGAAAAAAAAAAAACAGAAAAAGAAACAAAAAAAAAAAAAAAAAAGTGAAGATATTCTGAAATAAGGGGAAAAAAATAAAATAAAAATTCAAGCCTTACTCTCTGCCAATTAAATTCCCCAACGCTTTTTTATAGCTACTGTAACTGCACCATCAGCCTGCAGGCAATGGAGGCATGAGGTAGCTGCTTCCACAAGCCTGGGAACCACTTGAGCAAAACTTTCGACAATTTCCTCGAGTTTGGCAGGTTGACGAGGTTCAGAGAAAGGGAAGAGATATTTTACCGTAGGCAGGAGGAAGAGGGTGGTACGTAATGGAGGAGTGTATACTAGGGAAGGGATGAGGATACAGCGTGGCTTTTGCGCTAAACTATGCATGTAATATGCAGGATCATTTCAGCAGCACCAGGTTGTTCCTCTTGTACCTTAAATCGGTGCACGCTGCTATGAGAATCTTGAGGGTTATTCAAACCAGAGCTATGTAGCTATACATACTCTGCAGTGTAGAACATGCAGCATGTCAACCTCTGGGCTGTTGACTTGTTAGAATATTTCCTTCCGGGTAAAAGAAAAATGAGAGATGGAAGAAAAAAATTTGAAAAAAAAAAGAAAAAAAAAAATTAACTTGCAAGAAGAATGAATTAAATATATTACAAGAGCTTGGAGAACACCCCTCAAACTTGGGATAGCGAATGAAAATGTATCTGGAAATGCAAGCGCGTTGTTCAACATGTGCATTGAATCGCAACATCGCATAGCGCGGTCCGTATTTTATGCAATATCGAAATCTGTACGTAGAATTGTAAAAGTTATTTTTAATGCGGTGGCGAAAAAGCCGGGAAAACGAGTCTACCTGGCAAAGGAAAATAAAAATAAGTAAATAGGGAGAGAGAGAGAGAGAGAGAGAGAGAAAAAATAGAAAATCTATATAAACGAGTAATCCTATCCACGTGGGCTCGATTTGAAAAGAGTTCAGATTTTCACGACGGTTCATTAAAATGTCGAGATTCTGAAGCGCCGTGAGTACGAAAAACTTGATAAAAGTTCAAAGCGTTTCGCGGTTGAAATATTCATTCGAATGGTGACAAACGCGAGAGAGGCTGTCAGAGGAAAGCCGTGACTTTTTATAAACAGGAAGTCAACGTCGCCACGTATTACTCTGACTCCGATGTATACAGCCAGTGGAATTAGTAATCTGGATTCTCAGACAACCTTTCAACGTTTGCACAGGTATTTCACTAGTTTACTTTATAGAATCAAAACGGAGAGAAGGCTTTCAGTCCACTGCATCCAGTATTACGAGCATGCCAAAGCCGTTCACAAAAAACGGGTAACTTTTAATTAAATTAAAATTATGAAATTCATTTCCTATACTAGATTTAGTTTTGGTATAACGAAAGCTACGAAATTATCATTCATTGTTCTGTGTGCAGAGTTTGACTATGAAAGTGGATATATCTATCATTCCACACGTGTCATTATTATACTGTATATTTAATTGTTAATTATCAGATAGAGAAGAGAATGTTAAATTTTTAAATTTTTAAATTCGTTGCAGTTGTGTTCCGAGCCGGAGGTCACACATATTCCCGAGATCCTAATTACCCGTATTTGTCTTTGTCTTCTACCTGGTTTCACACTGATTACTCTCGTCGTCGACATAAACTTGGAAACGTTACGACGTCATACTCGCTCGCCGGTAATCAAAACCAAACGGCTTTGAGTCCCTCTCGCACAGAGGGAAATTTTGGATATGTAAATCTTACGAAATGTCACTTCCCGCAGCGCTGCAGAGAACACACGCTCGCACTCACCCTTTGCTTCGGATACGGGGTAGGTATGTACTTCGTCAGCCAAGACAGAGAGAAAAGGGTGACTATGGGGATACAGATACAAAGGGAGAGAGAGAGAGAGAGAGAAAGAGAATATGCGACATAAAATCAGCGTATACCTCAAGGAAATCAATCAAAGTGAAAATCGGTTGGAGACAGGCTGCTAACTCGTCTCTATATCAAATATTGTCACAAACCTATGAAAAGAAAAAAAAAAAAAAAATGGGTAAAAACTGGCTGAATTTGTGAGAATTATTTTCTTTTTTTTTTTCTTCCAATTGTCAACAAGCAGATTATATAAACTATTCATTTATTTATTTTTCTTCATCCAACGCATTCGATGCTGTAATTTAAAAAAATCGAATTTCAATTTAGCGGAAGGGTTTTTTTGAGAAAAAAATTATTTCCAAAGACTTTGAACGACTGATAATAATTTTGGGAAATAAAATGCTGAGTTGGGAAAAGTCATTGCAGACTTTGAGCGACGAGATTTTTTTAAGTGATTAAAGATAGGCGATGAAATAGTATATATCAGAATTGTGGAGATCCTGGTAGATAATTTCAAAGCCGATTAAACAATTCTCTGATCCCTATTCTACTAGTATTTTTATAAAGAACGAATAGAATAGACCCCTGTATTTTTTTTATCGACTATCTTACCTCGTAGCTGATGAATGCTGCACGTGGTCAGGGTAGGTATGGAGAGAGTATAATATCTGGGACGTATGCACAGTGGGATTTTCAGATAAGGGGAGAAAAGCAATCTTGCCAATTCACGTGACGCGTTGAACGTGACTTATCGATCTATTTAGGTACCTATATTGAAATTCGTTCCAGAAAACTGGATTACGGGCGGGGGAGGGAGGAAACTGGACTCTAGAAAAAAGGACACTAGATTTTCTCCGTCGAATCGGGTGAAAAACGTTAAAAATAACCGCGATGGGTCAGCTTATATTCTAACAGGTTAAAAAATAAGAAATAAAAAATAAAAAAACTGCGGGGCTTAATTAAAACCATAAAGTTCTCGCGAACGCCAAAAGGAAAAAGAAGTTCAACCTCGACTCGCGGCTTTCACTGATTGCTATATCGCCGGTAGAAACACAATTCTAGGTATGGACTGACTCTGGGAAGTCAAGAAACGCAATAAGGACGACTGATTGAATTTTTTTTATTGATACTGAACTGTGCGGTGTTAATAAATAACATTAAGACGTATTTCTGTGTGCCTGATGTTGGAATTTTAATTCTGGTTCAGCGACGTGAATCCGCGAGATATCTACTCGGCGTTATTTTTTCGGAGATGAATTTTTCAGCCTTTTTGTTATTTTCTTGAAATAGAAGAGTGGAAATTTGGCTTGATGCTTAACCCTCGAGCCATATCGGAAAACTATATTTACTTACTCGAAAAACGTTAGGCAGGTATAACGGGATCCGATTCAGTCGAGACCATATTTCGATATTTCAACACGCTCGAGGAGGTCGTGGAATTCCCTCATCTTCTACCCTCATTTCTTCGCTTATGCCTTCATATAAAAGAGGGAGAACAGAAGACCATATACCCGGGTATAAGTTCCTATCTTTTTGCTCTGCCAGCTCTTATCTCTCCTCTTATCACCTATCGTTTCACAGGTCAATTTTTACCCCTCTTCGGTGACACCGATATTCCGTATTGGCTGGGAATGGCTATAAGGGTGATTATCAACTACTAAAACTGCGGGTGCAGTTAACTTGTGGGATAAATTTAAGCTCGTACAACTGTTATACTAGATATATCTATATAGTATTATACGTATACATACTACATGCAGATGAAGCACGCGCAATGAAGGCAAACAAGAACCAATCCCTAGACAAATAGAACAACAATTGCATCCACATCCATATCTCGTGTAGAATCTCCATATATATACTTCGTATTCTACACGTTATACTACTGTATGAAATTTTCGCATCAGGTGATAATGAAGTTTTGAAAATTTTACTAGGTTCAATTTTTCAGAAGTTGTTAATTTATTTGAAAAATTGATCGTTAGAAGTAATGAAATAGTTTTTTTTTTTTTTTGCTTTCTTTCTCTTTAGAAACGACCTTCTGATTATTAAACAACCACGAATCTTTCACCCTTAATTAAGTTATAGTGATTAATTATTAAATTCGATTATTAATGTTTAGTAATGGTATGAAATCGTTTTTCATCTCTGCGTGATGCGAAATTTTCGAAAAATTTCAAACGAGATTTTAATTAGTTTAATTAACTCAGTCAGCTAATGTCGACATTTTATTACTTGTATATATAAATATATACGAAGCTTCATACATTACCTATATAAAAATATTCCCCACCTCGATATATACGGTTAAAAATTAATGAACACTAGAGTACCGTTTCATAGTCTACAGTGGCATTTTAACCGTCGTATAATTATAAACGAACGAAGCATATTATACTGCAACCTGAAATAGCGAATTGTCCAGTAGGTAGTAGTAATTGGATTATTTAGTACAATGTTACTTTTTATGGGACAAAAAACCATGTGCCCATGCCATGTACAGACTACAACCAGATTCTACAGTCTCGTTCGATGGAACGGGAGCGTTAAATGTATACATGAATATACATATGACTAGTAGAAATTAATTGTTTAACATCCCAGCGTAGGTCATAAGGTAATTTCATAAGGGGGCAACCCGCGAGAATGTATACGTTCAATTAATAGATAAACTCTCGTAAACCGTAAAACTCGTATGTACATAAAAACTTCACTAAAACAGATTATTTCATGTTAAAAACGAATGAAAATGGAAAAAAAAAAAACGAAAAGTGCAGAAAAGTAACGAAGTGAAAATTTACAGCGATATGGACACGAAATTTTTCAGCGCTAGTCAATTCCTCGTTTTCTAGGTTCAAACCGAAACCGAGTTAGAAAATAACCGTGGAGAGGGTTGGTCCCCCAATTTTTCACTGACCAATTTCCACGACGATAAAGGATAGCTGTATACCAGACCACGAGACAATCAACGAACCCGACACGACGGTGTGAAATTGCACTGGAAAAAGGGGGAATTTCACCGATTCTCCAATGAGCCAATGAACCAAACTGACTCGAATGAGAAAATAACAACTACTTACTTACTTACTTACTTACTTACTTACTTACTTACCTCCGAGATCTCGAAGGCTACAACTCTTTCGCTCCGTTAGATGAAAATTATTATTGGCTCGTTGCCTTCGGGAATGAGTCGATAAAGGACTTATTGAATATGAAAGAGCCGAAGCTTCATGCTCGACTGAACGACTTAGGTAGGAAAAAATTCTGTTAAGATACACTCGAATTCGCGAGTCACCCATTCTTCGGTATTTTTGGGAGTTTGAACTGTCTACGACCTTTGGCTGATGCAGATATCCCAGAATCGAGAGTAAAAGCTGGTATTTTTTTTTAAGGGTGGATCGCCACGAGGATTGCTTTTGTGATTTTTGCTAGGCACGGGGTGAGTATTTGTAACTAAAGTGCACATAAGTCGTGTTCTTTGCGTGAAATTGAAATTCCTTTTACAAAGGAAGAAGAAGCTACCTACCTGCTTTATCACGCACATCAACGAGGGCTGACGACCTGACATAAGATTTTCCTTTCTCTTGCAGGTAGGTATATGGAGTTTATATAGCTACGTACAATTTTATATATCCCATACGTCACGGCACGGCAGTGCGTACTTTTCTCTCTGTATCACGATACTCGTAAAGTAAAACTTTTTATTATACAATTAATAATAACTCTCTTCGATAACTTTACACGTATACAACGTTCCATAAAAAAAAAAAAACGCGAGTCGTATACTGCGAGTTTAAAAATTCCTAACTTAAGGTCTCCGAATCAATGCTGGTCCCTAAACTGTAAAGAAAATAAAAAAATCAGAAAATAAACTGGCAGATTGAACGAGGGCGACACATATGGAGGGGGAATTTGTCTCGTTAAACTTATGGAAGGATGCTACACTCGACCCGTGTTACGAGGAAAAGTATTTTTTTCGTTTTACTCTATACTCTGCGAACTGGGAACCGATCCATTTCGGAATCACTCGTATGTTTACAAACTTTCCTATTCATACGAGACATGAGATATCAATTAAAAGAAAAGGGTTCAACTCGGTTAACCACCGCAAGCATGGCAAAATTGCCATACCATTAAAGGGTGTAGAAAGGTTGAGGTTCACTTAAAACGACCCAAGCCATCCCAAGCCAGAAAATTTTCAACCAAAAAGAGGAAATAAGTTGAAATTCATTGGTTCGCGGAGATTTGAGTAATCAGAATTGTTCCTTTTGTGAAAAATTATCGATCAGGTTGACAAGAAATAGCGAAATAATTAGATATTTGCAAAAATAGTTATCCTGCTGATTCAAATACTCTTCAAAATTCGTTGAATAATAGAGGAAGTGCCAGGTCGTGAACGACTCGTAGAATTTTGATTTCGATTCGATCCAAAATTAAATATATGTCTGTGGCTAAACCTAGAGTCTATAAAAAAAAAACGAGAGAGCGTAAAATCTCTAAGTCAAAATCGACCAGCACGTGAACGTATTTAATATTGTGTCGTAAAATAAAAAGCGCAGTCGACTCACATTTGGTCAATAAGTTGAGCTTCTCATTCGTATAAAAGTACCTAAATAAACGCCAACGAATATGAAATGAGAATGCCGGGCTTTTAGTTAATCTATTCGCAATATTCAATTTTCATTTTAAGTAACTATTTTTAAAAGCCCTGCGGTATTCAGAGTGCGAGCTTCTAGGACGTATAGGTATATGATAATCAGAAACTATTCCTATTAAAAGTTATATTCTGATTATGAAAATATTACGGCATTGAGAATCACGCCCCGAGGATCGTGCAAATTTTATATTACAACTCGACCCCTATACCATCCGTATAAAAATATAAGAGCCATGGGACAGATACCCGATCCTATCACTATCACAGGAATAATAACATATAATACTCTTCCTGCAGCAGGCACTGGACTTCGCAGTGTCCATCTGAATATTGGAGTTCGTATGGATTATATATTATATATATTACTATAGATTTATTATTTATTTCTATATAGCGTGAGAATAAAACGGGATATAAAATTATTTCGGGTAGAAAAAGAGAGAAAAAAAAAAAACCATAAATTACAGCCAAAAATGTTCCGCCAATCGTTTCCTATTATATTATTATACGTTTAGCACAGCCGAGACCTTCGCGCTTTCCCGAGTTGGTATTCTTGTACACGAATTTCTTATGCAAATTAAATACGTTATCAGTTTTTTTCTATCTCGTTATTTATGTACCTACTACCTGCGTCAATATACTCAGCATTTTACAGCTCACGCACAATAGACCTGCGACGATCAAGATCATTCTTTCGAGTATAACATGGAATATATATATGTGATAAGATCGGACTTTCCTGCAAGGGGCGACAATTCGGATTAGTTTTAATTAAATTTACTACTTTGCGTGGGCGTCATGGAGTTAATCGTCAATGGGATTCCGTAAGGGATTATATATCCCTCGAAATCAAACGTTAAATTGAATTTACCCATTACGTTTCTAAAATAAATTTTATACATTTGTCGAATATGTTTCCATAAATTTTCACCTAATTTCAACCAACGCGGTACATCTGGGGTTCATAACATAATAATATAAGTATGCAGTTCTATTTATTTTTTATTTTTTTGTCGTTTGTCATTTTGTCTTTTTTCATTCCTTTTTTCCTCGCCCTCTTTTCTCGCGCGTGGCAAGTCCTTCACTTTAAACGCCTCTGCTATGTACCATGCAGGCGTTTAATATGAAAAAAAAAGGAAGAAAAAAAAAAAAAAAAAAAAAAGAGAAAAAAGGAAATGAAAAACGAATGCTACACAACGAATGGCACTCTGGCATTTAATTACTCTTCCGAAAGGGATAGGAGTTGACAGAACCCGCCAGCCCTTTTCAGTCTTTTCTACCCGCACCTTTGTATCCGTAGGTACAGCTGCCATACATACACACATGTAGTACAGGGTTTATACATGTGTGCTTTCGAGACTAACACATGAAAGAAACGTGTGTGAGTGAGTAAGGGAGCTACAGGAGGAGGATATACACGCCTACTCGGAAGCTATTTCAGGGAGGCTGAGTACGGGCGAGTATCCTGTGACGGATCCCCTCAAGATCGATTCACCACCAAAGCTTATCTTGATTCTTGGTTGGTTATCCCGCGGCGTTTGTTGCTGCGCGAATTAGTTTTGATCCTTCCTCGTGTTCTTTATTATGTTCAATTTTTTCTGTTTTTTTTTTTTTTTTTGGTTTTCTCAATTACTTTTGCCATATAGATATACCTATACACGCGATAGATGGATTTAATCAAAGTTCATTGACAATTTATAATTATCTATTAGGAATATAAATTATTACATTTGTCGCTGACGATACATAACGTAGAACTTTTTCTTTCCAACATAAGTTTTCCTCGAATTTCAACCCGGTAGGTATTAATAAAACATGTACATAAGTAATCCAGGCTGAGATTTGTAACCGAGTCACTTGCTGGCTTTGTATCTGTAAAAAAAAAAAAAGTATTAAATTTACGTTATAAAAACGACGCGCTATCTACCCCATCCGCATTACTCTGATATCCTGTCGAGAGACTTCCGTGATGATCGAATACCTCCACGGGATTTTTGGTCCAGGAAAATGATATCTTTCAGTATAAGGATGAATCTAAGTCAAGCTGAGCGAACAATTTCGCGTCTGAAGGATGATTTACGGCGACAAATGATCCCGGGTTAATTTAATAGTCGATATATATAGATTTGATTGCGGAAAAAACCGTAATCAGTAGAGAAAGAAAAAAATTTTACGTTTAAATATGGATTTCTGTTTTTATAGCGACAATTCGTTACCCTTAGAGATGTTTTAATTAATGAAATTTTCAAGCAACGAAGTACAATTAATAATGCTATTGAGAGTAAGGATTAAAAGTGAAAGCGCGCGGTTGTGCCTATACTGCTGGTGATGCTTCTGCTTCTGCAGGGGGTGAGAAGGAACAAAAAAAAAAAAAAAAAAGAAAAATTCATACCCAAGCGCAATCAGACTCAGGAAATAATTCATTCTTTCATTTCATTTCATTTCTTTGCTCAGCAGAGTTCCCAGCCGTTTCACCACTGCGTTTAGAAGTTTCACCCACCAGAACCACCGCACCACCTCGTGCCGTTATACCAGCTAAGATTAAAATGGTCTAGATAATGAGAAGTTTCACTCTTCTTACACCGTATTTCAAAAGTAGGTTTCCCGTTTCGTAAATATCTAAGCCTATTAAGCTTATATCCTTCGATTATACTCCGAATCCTGCGTATCTTTGTTACGGTTTAGGAATAGAAGAAGCGATTTTTAAAAGTGAAACGAAAACCAGGATAATTATGGCTGGTCTGTGGATAGATACGGGTTTCCCAAGAAACGGAGGATAGTACCAGCTGTATACTTCTCCCTGGGGATATTGCCAACTACTATTCAGACGGTCGAGATGGCTAACGAGAAAGGCGGAATACGTTACGGCTGTAGGAACGGAGAAAAACGATCAGAGGATTCGGCAGGGGGTTTTTGGGTCCAGATAACCCGGTAAGTTATTGCGATAGGAGCGTTATCGCGCAGCAGGTTGATAGGTCGTTCAATGGATTGGAGAATTTGATATGGCCAATGCGTGAAAACTGCATCGAACTACCTTAAAGCCTGTATGGAAGGTTCTTATTCTCTCATGGGAGGTAAAAGAAACAAAAGACATATGAGTCACGTCGTTGTATATTTTGCGAAATGACTTCTTCTCAAGAAAATGACATCGCGTATACAGACAACATTCTGTTTTCCAGTTTTTTTTTTTTAAATTCCCTGTAAAGTAGGTAGGTATATATGGATAATGGAAAGGAGCTTTTCTCAGAACTCATCTCAGCGTACAGAATATGTAATCTCTCGTTTCATCTCCAACTGTGTCAATTATTCCCTTGCTATACATGGGACCACAAAAAAAAAGAAGAAAAAAAAACATGTATTTCCAAGGGTATTACCGTTGCTTTTGGTTTACACAATCGATCACTCTCCCTTATTTTCTCCCTGCACGACCTTGACGCACTTGAACGTAGAACCGCGATGTCCCGATGGACTATCTCCTTCATCTTCTGCTTCATAAATCGTGTGGGTAACGGTTGCTTGGTTAATGATGGTCATTACCTTAAACCAACTCGTGCAACGTGTGTGTATATAGGTATATATATTTAATACATACATAATATTACACGTAATATACCGACGTGCTAAAATATTGCATTGTTCATTTGACAGCCAACATCTTACAACACTATTACGCTTACTAGTCATGCCTTTGTACCGGGTACACGTAAATACCATGGTGTACATATGCAACGGACATCATAATGTGTTGGAGAATCGAGAATGGAATGATTTTTCGACCAATTTTCACAAACTCTGAAATAGCATGAATTCTGTTTTCAGAATCAGAGCTGAATATATAGAAACGATGGAGTACATATGTATTGGTTGACGAAGGTAATTTTCAAAGGAATGGAATACCGTTGAAATATCTCCGTTTGATAGATCTTCGGTAAGTGCGCAAGCCTCGAGAGCAATCACGGACAACAATGTGTCGACATTTATAGATATATATATATAGGTATATACATAATATACTATACGTCTGTATATTCACGACGGTTTAATGACCGAACATGGGTTATACCTATACATATATGAATAACTACGATGGGCTTAAAGTCTGCTAGTCTATGCAGTGTTCAAGGTACGTAGACACAATTATCGCGAATAAGAAGTGATTGTGGTATGGTGCAGGAGCACCAGAGGCAATTTACAATTAGAACCATCTACCATTCGTGACGAATTTCCTCAACAACCGTAAAACCCGTGTTTCTTAGAAGTGGTCAAGTACGAGGTGTTGACTTCAGCGTTTAACGTTCAACCGAGTAACTCCAGGTATACTACCCCATATATATATACATATCTATAACTTTACAATAGTTGTAAATGTGATCCCTGCTTCTTACTTCCGCACAGCAATGTACATTCATACATTCATACACATCACGAAGCGCCCCAGTCAACACCGACCAGTAGTGGCATTGCAAGGTTGGTTAGTCCTCAACTCCGTTAGTGCAGGAGACGGTTTGTGATTACAATTCATTGAACGCGTCGACCTAAGAGCCGTAACATGCATATGCATACCTCAGTTAATTGCTGAATAAATATGGCATTGGTAGGTATGAACCTCAAGGCAACCGCGCCTTCTGAGGTCATGAAGCTCGTTTATACCAATAGTGTGCTGCAGCCTGCAGGTTGAGGGGTTGGTGAGAGTTACGCTATGGGTATAAATTGTATAACGATGAAAATCAATTATTTTCATTATTTCACGCAATAAGTGCGGGTATATATGGAGTATTTAGGTTTTCGAACTGTTTCCGTATGAATATAACCATTGTCAACTGTAAATTTTGGATTATACATATAACACCCCCCCGGGGATTTAGGGTTTATATACAGGCTTCGTTCTGCTTATTCAGCCACAACCGCAAAAGTGGAAACGCAAACATGCCCTGCGCTTCGAAGAGGCAACAATTTCTTGTCTAGCCGGTGTTTGTCTTAACTTTTGGCAATGTACACAGCCTCAAGACGTAAACGTGAAAATTGTAAAAAAAAAAAAAAAAAAAAAAAAAAATAGAAAAAAATCACCAGAGCGTGACGCGCCGTCCCAAGTAGTTACTGTATACATCGCGTGTATTACATACATAGGTACAATGTACATATAGTTATAGGTATACTGTATATATATATTATATATAAACTTACCCTAAACTCAAAATCCATTGAATTTGAAATTTATCAACCGTCAGGAAGATTCTAGGACGAGAAATGTTCACTGCATTAAAATAAGTAGTAAACGTCAGTCTCTGGTCAGCCTGAATAGAAACATTTTCTATAAAGCATTGACACAGAGTAGGTATCGCGGAGAAATGCGCGGATATCTTGGATTGTCATTTTTATGAATATGCGAATTCGGCAACAGGTTTTTTACAACGGAATATAGCTGTTCCCATTGTGTGGCTCAGAGAAATAAGGATATCCTCTTTCTGTGACCATATTGACACCCCGTTTTGACACCGCGACAAGATCTATATTAGCCATTTGTCCGTGTATATATCGATACCTGCGCCGAATAACCGGCTATCTCAGAATCCATTCGAAAAAGCGGCCTTTGCCTATACTAATAATATAGACAACAGGCGCTTTTTCGAATGGATTCTGAGATAGCCGCTTTTTCAACCAGACTCTGAGATAGCCGGTTATTCGGCGCAGGTATCGATATATGCTTGTGCGCGGTGTAAGCTAGATATATACAAGTCACATATATACCTATATGTGTAGGCATATATCTAAATTCTACATCTACACGGTAGAGAGAATGAGAGAGAGTGAGAGAAAGAGAGGGAGAGAGGGTAGATTGTGAACAAAAGCGAGAATATCTCACTGCTGCAGAACGCGCGGGTATCTGTATAGTACACAGTGCGAAAGCCGAGATTTGGCCATAGGCAGCAGCCACCCCTTTATCTGGTGGTGATAAAATATACATAATAATATACACGGTGTATTCATGGTTACGGTACACCGGCAATGTCGCCGAGACCATTGGCGAAAGGATGTCTCTATTATGGGATGAGGTAGGGAGGTATGTATGTACGAGCGTGAAGATATTGCCGGGTAGTATAATCTGACTACCGATACATAATTCATAATGTTACTAACAACGCGTCGCATTTCGGTCACACCGTACGATGTTAATATTAACACTGAAATGTGTCTGGATAGGTATAACCCATACAATAGCCCCTATTGCTGCCCTTGGCTGTCCGATTTTGCCCCTCGTTGTCCACTAGGCTGTCAACAGGATTCGAAAAGAAGTATTGAAGGCCACTTGAGATTTCTGACCGTCATATTCTTATACCGTGTCTCTTCGCTGGTCGATGTATACCTACATAGTACATACCTACGTATATATGTACGTGACGTGGGTTAAACTGTACGACAGGCGAGAAACGCGATTCGAATTATCTATCAAAAAATTATTACTTTTTCATATTGTTTTCTACGTAGGTATATACTAGACTGTAGAAGTACAGAGAGACACTTTTCGACGATTTGATACCATAAATAATTTCACACACATCGATTAGATTTATGATGAAAATTATTTGTACACTGTCTGTTCGGATCTTCGGAGGGGGTAAATAAATGTGTTCTCTTACGACTCATTAGGGATTCATTCATCCAGTCATTCATTCATTCATTTATTCATTCATTCATTTGTTCGATCGATTTAATATGGCCAAACGCATTACCAGTCCCGTAGGAGCAATTAACAATTTAATAATTAAACAGATCGAGACGCCTATGGGTACTGAGTGCTGTTGCAGCATCCGTCCGGGCTGCAGGGTCAGCAGCTACCGTTGAATAAAAATATTATTTGAGTATGTATAACGATGAGTGAATAAAAATAGAATATATATATATATATATATATATATATATATATATATATTAGACTGTTTCAAAAAAAAAAAATTTTCAAAGAACATTGAAAAATCGTCAGAGTATGTCTAAACAAAGACCCTGTTCAAATGTGAGCCCTTAATATTAATATTTAGAGGTGGCGCTTTTCATTTTTCTATTTCCATTTAAATAACATGGGAAAATTTTTTTCTGAACTTCCGAATTTTATTACTCAGAAACGAACTATCTTACAATAATAACTAAGATAGCTTTTTGTAGCAAATTTGACGCTCTATAAAAAAGGTTTGAATGAAAATTTGCGTGAGGCGAGCCGTTTCGGAGTTATCAAGCCTCAACCATTGAACTGTTCAAAATAATGATAATTTCTACTTATACGCGACAAAATCGACTCATATAACTTAAATACCCACTATTATCAACTTTAAAGCCAATATCCATAAATTTTCAATTCAATGTTGATCAAAAAATTTTATTAATCAACAATAAGTGATTAATTTTTTTGATCAATAATCAAAAATACGGGCATATCACAAATAAATGATGAAATTTCATCATAAATTTTATTTACATTGCATCAATAATTGATTTCAATTTAATTTTGATTTTGATTTTAATTTGGAACAGTTCAATGGTTGAGGCTTGATAACTCCGAAACGGCTCGCCTCACGCAAATTTTCATTCAGACCTTTCTTATAGAGCGTCAAATTTCCTACAAAAAGCTATCTTAGTTATTATTGTAAGGTAGTTCGTTTCTTAGTAATAAAATTCGAAAGTTCAGAAGAATTTTTTCCCATGTTATTTAAACGGAAATAGAAAATTGAAAAGCGCCACCTCTAAATATTAATATTAAGGGCTCACATTTGAACAGGGTCTTTGTTTAGACATACTCTGACGATTTTTCAATGTTCTTTGAGAAAAATAAAATAATCGCTTTTTTTGAAACAGTCTAATATATATATATAGAAAAAGAAAAAAACAGTAAAAATATACCGGTACTCTCAGGAATATCTGAACCTTAGGAGAAACAGCAGCCGTGAAGTGAAATCCATGCCGGAGGCAACGAGGATCCCTCTTCTCTACGTTCAAGGAGCAGAATTTGAAGAGGAAATCGGAAGGGGAATCCGGAAGAAATTCACCTCTATAGTTTATTGTGTTTCAGGTACACGTGAAGAGGTGAAAGTGAAAAGTTTGAATGACATTGATAGATCGATCGATCGGTCAAAGGTCAAATGAGGGGTCAGGGAATGAGAGAGGAATCGAGAGGGGTGAAAAAGAGCAGACTTAGCAGGAGCATTTCGTAGTAGTATATACGAACACCTATTATGATAAAAAATTTGAAGAAAAGAAAAGTAACTGCGAGTTTAGTGTAAATGAAACGGAAATATCAAAAACGCTTATCAAAATGTCACGCAGTACTAATCAAATATTGATATCATCCCCTCGGCTCAGAGCAGTAGGGAGAACAATCTGAAGCCGAGTGACTGTTGGAAATTGAATTTCCTGGAAAAGCAGGAAGACGTCTTTGATAATTTTGAGTTGAGAAACAGGACGAGAAGACAGGGGAAGAAGCAAAGAACCGGCCTTACTTCGTCTCGACCCAGATGCCAGCAGCTAGCTTGCCCACAAACTTTACTTACGGTTGGGTAACTATAAATCTTCATCTTTCGACAAAAGTTGAAAACTTACCAAGTTGAAAACTCATTTCATTAATGCTACCGCCTTCGTTACAAATTCAAAGTCACCCTAGTCCAGATCCAAAACCGCTAATTGTAAAATACTTATACATCCAATACCTAATCAGGTTTTACTCGAGCGTATAATAATTTCAATTGCAGATCGAGAATCCGACGAGAAATAATCCATGCTTTTATTTATTTTTTCCATTATGAGAAAGGTCCATTCTTTCAGTTATAAATTTCTCTCTACCTCCCAACGGACAATGGATACCCATCCATGTGGATTTCAAAATTTAGCACTGATTGCCTCGATACATCTACACGCAGGTATTTGCGGTTTCGTTTGGATCGCGTCAAAGCCTACCGCGGCCTACAGTAAACTGGAGAGGCGATCGATATTCGTTGAATTCAACGATCTGCTGACCCAGCATCGCATGTACCCACGATACCCCATACCTGCGGGCTGTAGGTATTAAATTTACGCGAATTTTGGACATCCTCTGTTGTCTACAATGCTGCTTTTTTAGCCTATAGTGATTTTCCCTTTTTTGTTTTCCGTTCATATTTTGTTTGCCAATTATCTACGAGTATATATGCATATATCCACGCATATATATCGTAGTATGAGATAACCTACTCGAATTTATTTGAGTCACCATAGTAGTTGCGAGCACTCGATTCTGACCCTTGAAATTCGTGTCGTTTTATTTGAATCGCAAATACAGAGTAAATTGTCTGCAGGAGAGTAACTGGGAAGCAATTTCGATAGCCCTCCCCTCCCTCCAGGTGTCAAGTTGCTATTTGTAATCAAAGGATTTTCGCAAAGTGGAACACGCCGTAACGAAAGCAGCGGAGCAGCAAGCAACCCCGACAGGGTTGTTTGCGTCAAACGAATTCCGCTCGGTCCAGAAGATTCTTTTCTCCCGGCGTATGTGGTTGGAAAGACAAGGGGTCAAGTACTTACGTAAATATATGCTGGATAAAAGTAGCTATACGTTTTTTCCCGCGGATGTATCCGATTTCCTAAAATTATTGATAAAAAGAATATGAGATAAAAGAAATAATAATATATGGGAGAGAAAATAGATTCTGTACAAAAATGAGATACTAGAAGAGCAATTATCAACTTCGTTACCACCGACATACATGAGGAAAATCGCACGCAGAATCACCACGTGTGTGCATGCAGGCAGTGCCCCGCGGGCTTTCAAACTTCAACGAATAGTGAAATCCGCGCACTGCACCGTTACCATGTAGTACAAGGTAGCCCGTCTCTCAAGAAGTATAAAGTGTATAAGCGTTGTGCATATACCTAGATATAGATATAGATATAATAATAATAATCTGTGTGGGTAGTTTTCGAACGAGAACACGAGGTGTGGATATTACTTATTTACTTTGCACCTTCCACCACGACCTACGTCTAGGTACGAAGAATGATTGGAAAATTGGCCTTTGATAGCGTGATTAAACGCGCGGCACCTTGCGGTCTGTGAAAATTTAATTAAAATTTTCATCCTTCTATTTGTTGTTTTTAAATTCGATAAGGTAATAGCGACCATCAGACCCAAATGCGGCTTACACGATTTTACTTTTGCATAAAAGCGCTACGTTTTTTTTTTTTTTTTTTTTTTTTTTTTTCTTTTTACCTCGAAACTGAAAGTGTAGGTACGGGATTTAATTGCCTCGATTTTTCATTCGGAACATACAATTTTGATTGCCTTTGAAAATTGAGGGAATATCCGAGTCCGTCGGTGGTGCAGTGAAAATAAAATTTTGAAAATCCTGCCGTTTGACTTGGAACAAAAATTTTTGAACGTTACCTGACATTGCCAGTTCTTGCAAGCTGTGTATCTTTATAGTTTCACTTTGGGTTTACCTCGGTTGGTCGAGGCTTACGTTTAATACAAATTGATATAATGTGGCCCGTGCCTTCGCCTTCGCCTTACAGGCTGTCTCAACCGACTACCAGGTCCCAAGGAGACAAATAGAGGTAAAGCTACGAAAGCTTATGATCCATTTAGTTCCAATGCCCAGGAGTCAGTTTGTTACTAAGCTAGAGTGTATCCAGTGGTGCTCAAGTATCGTTTCCACATGTAATTCAAAACCGAATATATTACACACGTAAAAAGGTGTTTGATTAAAAAAAATGATCAAATTTCATATTGACTCAATTTAAACGACGACAAAGAATTCTATCTTTAAGTACATTTTTCATGAATTTTTTACTCGAAGCTGATTATATGTATTATATAAAGTAGCGGAAATCTGCGACATTCAAAGACAGAAGAAGATAAAAGCAGTATTTATGCTGATAAATTTAGGGTTTCCTAATTTCCAGGAGCGAACATGACCCCGCCCTCGTTATTGTCTTGACTGATCCTTAGCGCGTTAAGCGAGTAATTATCCTTGCAAAGGTTTATATAATACCTGGTATTTGCACTAAAGCCTTGAATTTAGGGTTCACGTTGGCGAGTCGGACGATGTGGAGAATTGCGCGGAAGTTTCAGAGTCGTTGAACGTCCGGATGGTGGGATCTAAGACCGCTCGGTCAATGCAGTATTCAGTATTGTGTTGAATCTTATTGTTGGAGATAGTTTCGAATTTAGTAACGTAGTTGTTGAATATATTATATAGAATTGTATTTTTCAGATGTGAATCCGTAAATTTTGTATTTGAATATTTTCTTCCCACAGTTTCCAAATATTATTTTATTTTCTTACGGTATTTTTTTCGAAAAGAAAATCTTGGAGCTAGAAACGAAATCAAATTCACTGAAGTGAAATCAATTCCAAGGGATGACGACGCACCCGATACAACTCCCTCCCGAAAGATCCATCCCTGCCCGAGGGCTACGATTTCCATACAACAAGGCACCGCAATGATTACCTACCCTGTGAATACATTAGCCTTCGTAGATTGTATACATACATACAGAATGTACATGTAGATGTATATAACCTTCGACCATACACATCGATATTGTGTAGGCGAACTGCCCGCTCATCCTTAGGGATGAAAGTTACCCTGGTGAACTGTCCTTCCATCTCTCTGTGCGAGGAATCCTGATTTGAGCAGGAATGAAATCCCTCGATATTCTCTTATACCAAACAACCTTGTGTTACAGGATACTGATAGTAGATTTATACATAGGTATATATATGCATAGATATAACAATTCAAAGTGTCCCTACAGCCTGAAAATTTACTTCAGTATTAGCCTAAGGAGTTATCCGTTCTCTCGGAATTCCGAGAAGAACCTTCAAAGGGTCTTTCTGCCAGGAGGTTTGTTGGAATTTACACGGATTTATCGGGATGGAAAAGCTGGAGGGAATCGCTCCGATGCTTTTTTCAGGCAATATCGAGAAGCTCCTGATTAGCAGTTATTTGGCAGAAGGTTTTCGATTAAATTCAATAAATTGAACGTATTAATTTTATCGGATAAATTCGAGCTCGACGACAAACCAGATAAACCGTGATTAATTAAATGTAAATCCACCGAGAGAGAATCTAAATAAGATTTCATCTGATAAGTATTTACTTATAAAAGAAGAATTTATTGCCATCGTGTCATAAGCTGAATGGAACGGAAATATCGGAGAATATTTAACACATATGTATGTTCTATTCATTTATTTTATACAATATGAAATTATCCTGGGTAGATGTGCACTGCACATACATAGGTATAGCTCATACCTTTGACGAAGAGATATTTTTCATTTCAATAGATAGGTTCAGCGAGTTTTCTGCTCGTGTTATTAATTTCATTAAAAAATTATTTCAATGCTGTAAATGCTGATCCTCGCTGTTTCAATGATAATTATGCACGGAGAGAATTTTATGGTAAATACTACTATCGCAGTATTGTAAAAGCACACTACAACCGATTCAATGAAAGCGATGATTGAATTCACCACTCTGATGATAATCTTTATCATCTGTATAATACAATTTACCATTCTGATGGTAATGGTTATCATCTTTTATGTCATTATGAACCATACAATACCATACTATAATGTACCATTCTAATATCGTACCCGCTATCATAAAATTCTCTCCGTGTGCTTGATATTACATATGCCTGATAACTTTCTGTGCCTAATGCCAGCCCATGGCGGTTGAAATTAGAAAACCTCCCATAACGGTAGAATGGTAATTCGCGAGCAGTTTAATCCCATTGATGTAAAGTGAATGGTAAATAGATTTCGTAACATGTCGCATGGGCTGTTTATGGTAAGTAGCCTGCGATCTCGTCTCATGGGCACAGAGAGAAATTGATATCCATTATCGCTGCGTGATATCACTAGCCATCTGAGCCGATCGAAGTAGGGTGCAGCCATAAAAATCTGCAACTTATTTTCAGCTGAAGAGACAGTATCGAAATTCATTGTAAAATGGAGAAATGCCCGGTTATATATGGTATTTAGGAAAAAGTGTAGATAAATTTTCTCCAGCTGTTTCTACAGGCAGAATTTCAAAGAGTATATAGATTGCGGGATATGGACGAGTAGATATAATGCAAAGATGGAACCCTCTGGTCGTTTGGAAAGAAAGAATAATGGCCGGTGCACCGTTGTTAGGTGGCCAGGCTGTCTTATTGCACGATAAATTCTTCGGCTTGGATTTTCTTCACGATTTTCTCAGACGAAACTTTCTCCGCTGACCAACAACCAACACTGCTATACGGAAGGAAACGGTCGTTATCTCAAAGCATGGCTGACAATAGCTTCCACATAGGATCGTGGATCCCCCTATTATACGATCTATAAAAAAGTGTAAGCTCGCCATATTTTCACAACGCGATTCAATTACATTTTATAGAATCCTCAATCCTTGCTGAATTATTATTATACCCTACAGTATTGAAGTATGAAATTAATGAAAAACGTAAATCATATATCACGTATATAGATCAGGGAATTGTTGACATTTTGTAAAATTATAGTTCCTAGTCCGTAGTATCAGATGGACTGACATGTACTGGTATATGTATCAATGAACCAGTGGGAATAAACCCGGTATCGATCACTTGCGGTATATTCATAGAACATTGGACCCGCAGCTCGGCTTGTTAGCCCTAACAATAAATCATAATCCTTAAGAAACTTTCCGAGGTCACAGGATACACGGTCGATTGTTTTCGTACGTGACGAATTACAAGGGGTAAAGCAGAAATTCTACGACTAACTATTGCGACCGCAGCTCTTCTGCAGGGGCGAGGTACCCTGTTTAACGTAAATTTCTAGGAAATAGTACATTCATATACATAACATGCATACATACATAAAATACACACATACATACATATACTATTCAAATTATTACTGTTCCAGACCATATAAGCGTCGATCGATTCCCTCCGACATAGCGTGTAGGCCAGATTCTGTACTAGAAAATGCACTCAGCTACGACATAGCCGATGGCTGTATGGAATAATTGTTTATGCGATACCAACAGCGTACATTTAATCGACCAATCGTATATACGCGGGTGAAATCAGGCTCAGAAAATCTAGCTATAAGGTTCTGAGGCTTGGATTGGTTATTGATTTACGGATATACCGATTCCTGTTAATTAATAAATATAAGGGTGCTCAAGGCGGGGTTGAATGGTTGAAAAAAATGCATAGATACCATTAGGAGAAACAAAAGTCGAGATGATCTCGGTTATTCAATAATAAAAAAATGAGAAACTTCTGTCAAACTAGAATTGAAATAACATTAGACACGAGAGTGAACCCTTTATTTTATCTCATAGCTTGTTTGACAATCTTGCTTATTCAATAATGGTTTTTAAATTTATAAATACGAAATCGATAAAAGAAAGTATGCCCTGAGTTTAAGTAATTTGAATTGGCGAAAGATTTCATTACAACCTTATATAACCGAATGAAATTCAACTAAGGATAGCAAATCTTTTATTCGAATCGGGTGCGATGTCATAATTTATGTAGATGCGATTTAGTCTTATAGTTTCAGAGCGTGTGCTTATAAAATTAATTCTTAAAAAGCAGAATATTATCTTTCTGCTGTGATTCTTAGGATTATATCCCGAAGGAAAACAGTCCAACCATCAGTTGCTCAGTTATTCTATCGAATATAAAAACCAACATTTGGTAAAAATCGACAGAGTAGATATTCGATGTCGTTTTCATTCAGAAAAGTTTATCTTCAACCCACGTGAGGTTTTGAAAAAATAATTAATACCCCAGATTGTAGGCAACCTACCAAGCAGCTCACAACTCTTACAGTAAAACAGAAAACGCCGAGAGCACTATCTACCGTCACTCCTAAATCAGAGTTTAAAATTTCGCTGCTAGATGACGCTGACGACTCTTTGAATACTCGAACGTTGACTCGAAATTCGAATCTCACTACTCGAATCTCGATTGTGATTCAAATATCGGAGGCAGTTGCCAGTTAAAACATCTGTAAACAGTTTAATAAATATATAATAATACTCAATAGTTTAATTTGAAAATATAATACCAGTTAAGTATTTTTTTTTTTTTTTTCTATAATTTTTGTTTTATTTTATCGAAGCGTAAAATCAAATCTGAAACCGACAAATCCGTCGCATCGCTTAATATTAAGATCCAATGTACACTACCATCCATAACCTCTAAATAATAAAATATATTTACAATAATATTTAGTTAATAAATAAATGTGTATCTAAATAATTCGTCAGGGTAATAATTATAAATAAAAATATGGCTGTGACAGAAGAAGCAGAGTTTTCTCTAGCTCAAAAAATGAATTTAATAGATAACATTACGCTCGGTGCTCACGTTACGGTACAACAAGATAGAATATTGTTTCCCGAATCGTTGTTGTCTATAGACGACACTGTAGTATTAGATACACTAGATTTCGATGAAAAATTTGAATATAATAATATTGAAAATAAACGCGCTGTGATAAACGATATTAAAAATAATAATAACAATAATAATAATAATAATAGAAGAAATAAGTCAGAAATTGACGCCGAAAAACCCAGTGAACATAATTATAGTAAATTTCAAACTGATAATCAAAATTATCCGACAAATTATTCGCTTATTAATAAAGCGACAGAAAATCGCAAAGAGTTAGAAGACATGTTAGATGCGAATAATAAACAATCAAATTCAGTAGTCGATGAATTAGTATGGGACGACGACAGCCTTTTAGATCAAGCCTTCAACGCGTTGGATACGTCTGATTATAAAGAACTTGAGACAAAAGAGAATGAGAAGAATAATTCTACTCCAAAATATTGTAACTCCGAGGTTTTACCAATTCCTCGAATAGTGCAACGCAAACACGCGTTGTCACCAATGCTAGAAAATTTCGAAGGTACCAAAAGGAGTCGTCTCACTCCTCCAGGGTCTGATAATGACCAGAATTCAAACTCGTTTTATGGGCTTCCAAAAACGGTGAAAAACCTCATACAACGTGTGAAAGGAATCACTGAACTGTATGGTAAATCTATGTCCGTTTATTATACCGTCAGATATTTATATTGAATGGTTTTAATCGGTCATTGTTATACCGCTTTCAGAATGGCAAGAGGAATGCTTAAACCTAAAAGCTATTCAGGATAGGAAGAATTTAATCTACGCTCTGCCAACTAGCGGAGGAAAAACTTTAGTCGCTGAGATATTGATGCTGAAGGAGCTGGTAGCAAACAAAAAAAACGCCATATTTATCCTTCCCTTTGTTGCTATTGTGCAAGAAAAGGTTTAACTTTGATTTATTAGCTTAGATATTGAACAAATTTTCGCCATATTTTAGTCGAACTAGAGTTGTAAATCGTTTTATTTATTCCAGGTACGATCGTTGGCTCCTTTCGCTTTGGAGTTGGATTTTCTAGTAGAAGAATACGCCGCAGGAAACGGACAATATCCGCCACGCAGGAGACGGAGAAAACACACTATTTATGTTTGTACGATTGAGAAGGGATTAGGTCTTGTCAATAGCTTGATAGAGACGAATCGTCTTAACGAAGTAATCCAATAATCATACATAATCAGATTTTAATTAATTTGTTATCAGTGTTGATAATCAAAATCGGTTTCTCAGGTCGGAATGTTCGTCATCGATGAATTACATTTGTTGGGAGAAGACGGAGGCCGAGGCGCAACGCTAGAAGGCCTTTTGACAAAAGTCATGTGTTCTAAAAGTCGGTTTTATGAACTATGTTCAATTTTCAGGCCTTTAACTACTCCGACATATCGTACTTAATCACAATTCTATTTCAGCTGATCCACAGATAATCGGGATGAGCGCAACTATTGGTAATTTGAATGATATTGCTCATTTTTTAAACGCTGAGATTTACACCAAAGATTTCAGGCCTGTTGAATTAAAAGAG
The DNA here is from genome assembly GCA_943736025.1 of Tenthredo mesomela. Lineage (NCBI taxonomy): Eukaryota > Metazoa > Arthropoda > Insecta > Hymenoptera > Tenthredinidae > Tenthredo > Tenthredo mesomela. The sequence goes on from OX031015.1 coordinate 3,286,657, forward strand.
TATGTTAAATGCGAGGACGATATTTGGCTGGTCGATCTTAAAGAGGAAGAAATACTAACTGATTTAAAGAAAATTCATTACTCTGTAAGTTTATGCCGATAATTTTGGTGTATCTATTCTCTATGAATTCAAACTGTACTCGATGTCTTATTCTTCACATTTTTATCGACACAGTATTCCGAAGAGGCGATGAAACTGGACCCAGACAAATTAGGGGGACTAGTTATGGACGTAGTACCGCAAGATTCTTGCCTTGTATTTTGTCCTAGTCGTAAAAACTGCGAAAACGTTGCTATGCTGCTGACTAGAGTTTTGTTTAAGTAACTATCGCAGTATATTGTGAAATTTTCAAACATTAGATTCCGACCAGCACACCTTGGATTCTATTTACTAATTATTCTTAATGTTTTCAGAACTCTTCAAGAGCACAAAAAAAAAGAGAAAGAAATATTGATCAGAGCTTTAAAAGCTGAAGGTACTCTGTGCGAGATACTAGAAAGAACCATAACGTTTGGTATAGCTTATCATCACTCAGGTTTAATGTCAGAGGAGAGAAGATTGCTCGAAGAAGCTTTCAGGTCTGGAATTCTATGTGTTATCTGTTGCACTTCGACTTTGGCTGCTGGAGTTAACTTACCAGCAAAACGGGTGGGTTACCAGTTTGATATTGATATATATCGAAACCCCTTTCTGTAATTTATCGATATATAATTATGTTACAGGTCATATTGAGGCATCCATACGTTGGAAATCAGTTCTTAAACTTAAGTCGGTACAAACAGATGATCGGCAGAGCTGGACGAGCCGGAATGAAGGATGTAGGAGAAAGTATACTGATTAGTAGACCGAACGAAATTTCCAAGGTGTCGTAGTATGGATGAATTCATTAACTTGTGTATATATACTGTTTGGATGGATATAGTTATGAAAATTGTTTTTATGAATTACAGGTGAAAGAGTTGTTGACTTCAAAAATGGATGATTGCATAAGTACTATACACATCGAAGAAGATAGGGGTGTGAATAACTTAGTATTGAGTTCGATTCTGCTTAATTTAGCAACCACAAGATCTGAACTACATAAGATAATGGAAAGGACTTTGCTTGGTATGCAACAAAACAGGCTACACGTTAGCACGAAGAAAATAACTGATAGTACAATACGAACACTAATGAAAGCTGGTGCTATTAAAGTGAAACAAGTCACTAGTCACAGCGAAGTTAATCCTAATTTGACTGTCGTTATACCCTCGCAAGATAATAATACGACTAAAGCACCAGTACAACATCAGAATGGAAAAAAAACTGTTAAACTTAATAACACAACAATATTGGAAGTATGTAAGCTGGGAAGAGCAGCTATGAAAGGTGCGATGCGATCACGCCTCAATTGTTCATGATTCAATTTTTGGAACTCTTTTCACTATTTTCAGCCATTGTAATAATAGTAATGAATTATTTTTTTTCATTTTCAGGATGCGTTGAGCTAAATCGTGCGCATCTTCTCTACAGAGATTTAAAAATGGCTCAAAGTCAGCTAGTACTTCTAGACTGTCTTCATCTTCTGTATCTTGTTACACCATACGATCTTGTAGATCAGGTGAAACCCTCAGGCAACGTCTACTGCGACGTGGTAAGTTTGAAGAGTTTGAAGAACGTTTATTCTGATCATTGCAGTTCCTCCATCATTTGTATACATCAATAAATTCTCTGACTTACAGGTCTGCAACTTATCTCGAGTACAGATGGAAACTGCAAGAGTCTTAGGAATAAATGAGACCGTTGTGACTAAACTGAGATCTGGGATAATGCCCAAGGTTCGATGTACCATAATAATTTATGATTCAATCCGATTTTCAATTATCTACAACGATTAATGATCATACCTTATTTACTTCTTTACAGAGTGTCGATCCAAGAGTCGTAAATAGGTTCTACCTAACTCTGATGTTAAATGAGTTATGGAATCAGCAAACAGTTCATGTAGTTTCTAACAAATATCAAATAGACAGAGGCATAGTACAAAATTTAATGAATGCCTCAGCTGCGTTTGCTTCGTGCGTTGAACGATTTTGCGCGGTAATTATCAAATTCTTAACTAAATTAAGAATGTAATATAAAAACTATAAAGTAAATGAAACAAAGCTACATGTTACAACTAAACGTGGTCATTGTTTTTAGGAATTAGATGAATTCTGGGCATTCAGAGATCTGATTCATAGCTTCTGTAAACGACTATCGCACTGTTGTGTTGCTGAACTTGAACCACTGATGGAACTTCCTGGTGTTAAAATTGTAGGTTTATTATAAGATATCGAAGATATATGGATCGATGATGAGATTTAGTAGGAAACGCGCTATCTTAGTTTTTTTGTCTTTCTTTCTTTCAAGGGACGTGCAAGGCAGTTGTTCAACGCTGGATATAAAACGTTACAGATCACCGCATTGGCAGACCCGAAAGAAATGTGTGAAAAGATTGAAAATATGCACATGCGTATAGCTACTCAAATCATCGCCGCTTCTAAGGTATATTATTTCATTTTTCGATTTATAATATTTTCTAGAACTGAATTATCAATCTCGACTGATAATACTATCTTAAAATATCTTAAGCTACGTTAATCTATGAATGCCCCATGACCATTTTTCAACTTATTCGTATTTTGCAGCTGCTGTTATTAGAGAAGGTAGAGAATCTCAGAGATGAAGCTGCGGATGTATTAGAAGGCGTCGATTTATCGATTTTCTAATTACCTACATAGTCTCATCGTCATCACAGGAATTCTAATATACATAAATATTACCGTACTAACTCAAAGGGTGTACGAATTTTTCGATTATTTATTTTTAATGACAAAAAATCTTTAAAAGATTATTATTTAATTTCATGATTTCAATGTGATATAATATATATATTTCTTTTTTCTTCTTTTTGATTCATGTACAAATTGATCACATTTAAAATTTCACATCCACATAGTATTATTTCATGTAGGAAAATGAGTGAATATATTATTTTGTTTTCTAAATACCACCTCGACTATTCCACTATATTATTTTCCATTATATCATTTTATTTAATTTTAATGAGTTTTAATAATATTAGTTAGTCTATTTTCATGGCATATTTACATAAGAGCTAAGTATCACTTATATAACTACGCTACGATAAAGGTGCCATAAATTAAAAATCCCTCAACCAGCCAAAATGAAAGAGTTAATTTTTTTGGTAACCTTGAATGGATGATAAATACACATTACTTTACTACAGATTGTGCTAAACAGACCAGAGTATGCGAATCTTAATACTCTGGTTAAGCTGACACATACAGTAATATTCCATAAATGGTCGAAAAACTTGTATGAAAAGAAGTGCGTCCTCCATAATTTGGTACAAATAAATAATTTACACTCAGAAATTTTGTTCATCGAAAATAAAATGGTCTTTATTGATTTCGAGACGTTATTTATAACATGAGAACGATTAATTATGTACAAAAGGTATTTTTTTTTTTTCTTTTTTCGTTCAGAAAAAAAACTGGAATACAATTATTCGATATTATATTATTTGAAGTATCAACGTCTTTTGTACAAGCACGATTTAAGCGTTAAAGGAGGAAGCTTATTCCGCTTTTTCGTAATGTCTCCGTCTTTTTTGAAATCCATAAAGTAGAATAAATTATGCGACAAGTCTTTCCAGGTGTTAACAAATCCATAGCTTGCTAAAACCTTGACAAACTCATCGACGTCCTCAAATCTACTTTCAACTTCAGCTATTTTAAGAATTCCACTGAAAATATACAAAAGATGAAAGACATTGTACGTGCGTACCTGGATAAAAATGAAAAAAAATAAATACACACTCATCGGCTAATAGAAATTAATTTTTCCCACTTACTCTTTCCTCAGAACCCTGTTAGCCTCGATTAGATAATCTGTTAGATTTGTGCCCATCAAAGAAAGGCAGAAAATGACCACGTCAATCCTGCTAGTTAATAAAGAGGTGTGTGCCATATCACAGGCGGTTACTCTATCATTAATGGCGACCAAATCTAAGGAGTGTACTTTCTGTGTTACACTATCGGCAAGTCTTGCTTCGCCGCACCCAAAGTCTGCCACTACATAGTCCTTAGGCCTGTGAATAAGGAAAATATTGATTAATTTTCATACAGAAAATAGCGCTTTGATATTACTGTTTAAAATTAATCAATCTTACAATCTTTTTACTGAAGCAATTATAGTATCTAACGGATTCAAAGGCCATTGATCTACTTGAAGTTTATAGCCTTCGTGGTATGCTGAAAAAGCTTCGGGATCTTCTTTGAAATATTTCTTAGAAGACCAACTCTCGTTGTTGTACATTTGTTCGTTCAAGTATCTAAATCTGGATGATTTCAGCCTAGACAACATTCTATCTCTTAGTGATTTTGGCTCTTTAAGATTCTTATTCAGTTTAGAAACAGAGTGCTGTTTGCTGATCAGCAATCCTTGTATTCTATCAATTTTCAATCTAGATTTATCCATATTTTTAGACAATTTAACATCAGTTGTTGAATTATTTGAATCTGATACGTTGCTTTTCTCCGTCTCTTTGCTTGTTATACTTTTCTGACTATTCAACAATTTTTCTTTAAGCTTCAGTCTTCGTTTCTGTGACTTTGTCATAATCTCTGAATCAGTCTGTGAATCAGTTTCTGTGGAAGTTACATTTGAGTTTTTCCTTTTATCAGGCTTATCAGACTTTTCTTTAGATCCAGAATCTCTCTTCTTTTTACTAGTTTTTTTCTCTAAATTTCCGTCCGACTGATCATCAAGCTTCTTTGTTTTTTTCTTCAACTCTTTTTCCGATGATTTAGTAGCACCCTCTTTAACACCAGCTTGGCTCATTGACTCTGATTTCCATTTCTTAATCATAGTTTCATCGATTTCAATTGCAGAAGACTTCCGTTTTTTATTATTTGTTTTATTTCGCGGATCAGGCCGATCAGCACCCACACCATTATCTCCGGATTGTACAATTTGCGATTTTCTTTTATCATTCTTTCCCAATTTCGCGCCATTCTGTATCTTATTGACCAACGGTTTTTTAAACTTCTGAGATTTCTTCTTCTGTTTCATAAAAACGCGTCAATGATTAATAAATTCATGAAACAAGTTATCGTCTATTTAAGAAAAATTTTTTAGGTTATATTTTTTAATCTTAACTTTTTCTTTCTACTTACACCGAGAAATAGTTCATTAGTTAACTTGTCTCCTGTATCGTCAGTATCCCATACGCTCTCTTTAAATATACTCATTTTCACGGACAGATTACAGAGTTTTATTGTATTTTATAAGCTTGTCATAAATATTGTATAAAATACATAACCTGAAAATGCGATACACCTGCTCAAGACGCACGATGCAACCTAACCTAACCTTAAGTCCCTAACCTAACCCAAGTCTCAACGATGTCAGTAAGTATGTCACACTGTTAGAAAAAATATGTTCCAGTAGGTCCACTATAATTTTTATGTTGATATCAACACTTTTTTCAGTTGAAACAACAGAAAAATCTGTGGTTTAAGTGGAAATAATGTTGTTTTAACTAAAAAAAAGTGTTGAAATTGACACAAAAATGATAGTGGACCTACTGGAACATATTTTTTCCAACAGTGCACCGATCAACGCTGTTAGATGGCGCCTTACCGATTGTAGGTCAATGACTCTGAGTGTAATCTGCACTTGGGATTTTACTGCATTTATTACTCTTCACTCGTCACTTGCTAGTCAATGAGTGATTAGTAGCTAGATTGATAGAGTACTTGCTGAGTACCGGACTACGTGCCCGAAAGGGCGATAAGTCAAAAAAAAGGAAGAAGAAGAAGACTTGCTGAGTACCGAAGACAAGATTAAGATATCAGAGTAATGACGTATGAATCAGTAATAAAGGTTTCAAGCAGGATAGGTGGTGGTGATAGAGTGCATAGGTATATGAATTATGAATAGCTAATATGCACTTTACGAATTTAGTAAATTACTAGTGTCTACTGTATGTACTTAATGAATATATTCGTTTAGTTTTATAATAATTGATACTTGTTTAATATTATTGTAAATATATGAAGAATAAATTACCGATTATAATATAGACAACAGCAACTTTAAACCGAATGAGTCTATTAATTTTTTCAGACTTTTGATTAGAATGAAATGGAGGGAATTGTTTTTGACTCTGTTCATTCAAAGAATTGGAAAATAGCGAATATAATTGACAATTTCGTTTTATAGTCGTCTACTCGCATTTATTGATCCGAAGTCTGCGTCTTGTTTAATTTTGACCCACTCCTTTTTCAACTGAACAACTAAATATTTCAACATATTTTCTTGATTTAGTATCATAAGAAACCGATGACTAGTCGTTTACATTTGAAGTCTGTAAACGTTCAGCCGTTTCGTCGATTGATCATTCCTCATAATCGCAAAAAAATTAAATTGGAAATTTTACCGCGGTAACACGGCAATACGTTTTAGGTAAAAATAATGAGTTAGTAAATTCTCGTAATTCGCTGAGACCGGATTAGTAGCCAGAAGGGAATCGATTGTCAACTTGCAGAATACTCATGCAGCTGTATAGAAGGTAGTTGTTTGCCATTATAAATGCAGACTACCGCAGAATGGTTTCCAGAGATTCATCTGCCATACCAGACTCCTGCATTCACACAAACAGCCAGTAAACAATCAGATTTAAACAGCACGTCGCAGGTGTCTTATGTCTGTTACGCTCCTACGCTTTGGTGACGTTGTGGGATTAATACGAACAGATTTCTCTCCATTCTACTACTGGTGCAGTAACTGATTGTAGCTTCCCTGTACCTAACGTCTACTCAACTTCCAGTTAGAGCCAGGAGACAAACCGATGCATTTCGATGAGGTAGAACTTGGGAGCGTATATAGGAGCATACAGCAGCTCGTCCCTTTAATCAGGATGCTGCAACGTCTGCATCTCTCTTTGTAATAAAGACAAGACCTTGTCACAATGCCGTGTTACGTGTCTTACAATATCTCCTTGACAAGATTTCCAAGCTATCGGATTATATCGGAGTACAGATCTCGAGTGAGAGTTTCTAGAAAAATCTAGATATAGTCTATCCATATAATGTCGATCATGCTGAATATCCACTCCTCTAGTTTAGCTGTATATTATCATTTTCGTAATCAAACTCTTGGGTATCGACCTCGAACCAATTAGGATTTCAATTTCTGACACAATAAGTAAAAATGTAACTGGTCTAATTACTAAGAGCTTTTACTTGTTTCTAAATCTCGTTTTGCGGTCAGAGATTATAATCTACACCTATGAAATAGTCAGGTATAAAGTATACACCTCAATTTAAGCTTTGCGCCATTTGATTTCACTGTTCGTTTTTTTTTTTTTTTTTTTTATTCTCTCTTTCTTTTTTTTGTCACAGATTAATTCTGCTCGATATAATATGATATCAGAAAAACTATATAGAGAAAAGTATGTGGAGAGAGAAAGAGAAAGAATGAGAATCAGCGGGATCATCGGCCTATAATCCGTTACGTCAGGGATATTGTGTCAGGCGTACGTTCTTGCCGTTTTCAACGAAAGTCAAATCGCTGAACCGGTGCGCCACATAATCGATATGCCAATCCTACTGTTATTGGCGGCAAAACCGCACCGAGTTTCTGTTCAGGTCGTTGACTATAGCCCCTTGTTTCCTGGTATAGAAGTTTACGTAAATCTAGCTGTACGTGACGGTGAGATACCAGATATTGCCAAACTTGTTTGCAATGCAGGGGGCCATTATCGAACGACGTTGTATTTCATCGATTAATACGAAAGAGCAAACAGACGTAAAGGCGTCGTACCTGATTGATCTGGGTATCGGGACTTGCCGAGTCAACCGACACCGTCTTATGAAACGATTGAAAATTGCGCGTGCCACCATCCGCTTGGCTCTGGAAATATCCACCGAGACTCATAAAGTGGGAGGACTTATAAAAGGCTTTATAAACCATTTGGTTCAGGCAGAAAATAGCGACCACCACGTACACTAAGAAAGAATAAACCATAAATTAAAGATCGTCGTAAGTTTTAAGTGGCAAAAACTACTGCGGAAGATCATGAATCGATTTCTTGGCTTTCTACTCATTGTGGGCTACGTCGTAGCTAGACCAGCCTCTTTCGATGAGTACCTTGCCGTCGAGGATGACGTCGCTTCCGTCGGCTCTATGCGTCGCGACGTCCGAGCTCCGGTTCCGGTTGGATTTGCTACGGAAGTAGAAGACCTTCTTAGCGCTGGAACGGAAGCTAGAAAATCAAGACAGGCTAAAGGGGACAAAGAACCCAAAAAGACTACGATGAAAAATGCATCGGGTATGTGTCTGACTCTTCGAGGAAAACATTGTATTCATTCTGAAAGCCGGATGGGAAAAAGTTTGAAAAAATCAAGTTATAAATAGAGAATTTCACCTGCTGTTTCAGGAAAGTCGAACGAGGGAGGATATTACAAAACTTACGGCAGTGACGCCGAGGGTGAAAAGGGCTACCTCAAACAGACCTACAGCAAAGGGGATAACGGTTACAAAACTTTAGACACTTTCCACAAACAAGACGGAGACAATTACGGTTTTGAGAAGCACACGGCTTTCGGAAAAGGAAAGGGTGGTGAAGAGGGTGGAAAACACGGTAAGAGTGGCTCCTACACAAGCCACGAAGCCGCTCATGGTGACGAGGACCATCAGGGTGCCGGTACGTACTACCCTTCACTCACTTGAATTTCGTATTTACTTAAAAATATAAAACAGATCTAAATGTTCTCAAGTTCCAAGGTCTTTGAAAACATCATTACGTACATCTTTTGCTCGACCCAACAGGAACAATCGTAGATAATCACTACGCCCCAGCCGAAAGTGACCACGCCGGTTACACCGAAGGCGAACATTACAGTGAGGGTGATACCTCCGGGGGTGATGTTGGATATTATTCCGAGGGTGGTGAGGGTGGTGAGGGGGGCCATTATACCGATGGTGGTGATGGTGCCCAGTACACCTCAGGAGGCGAAGGTGGATCCGGAAGTTATTCAACCGGAGGTAGCAGCGGTGAGCACTACTCTTCAGGGAGTGGCGGTGAGGGTTCTCACGGCACTCACGGATCCTACTCGAGTGGGGATGATTCCGGCGATCACCAGGGCTACAGTGACGCCGGTTACGAGGGTGATCACTATTAACTTACGCGGTGGAATCTAACGCAGAGATAACTGTGCGGTTTCAATTTAATTATGCGAATTAGGGTTGACAACGAGTGATCTCGGATTTATCGACAGAGGTAGAGAGATAGTGGAAAACTGTCACTGTTATACGTTTCTTGTACATAGAATGAGAAGAAGAAGAAAAAAAAAAAACAAAAAAAAAATCAGAAACACTTTTGAACTCATTAATTCACCGTTGTTATTCATAATTAAAATATCTTTAACATCAATATCATAGGAAGGGTCTTTATTTATGTATTTCCTAAAATCCAATTGATTTACTGTGGCAGGTTCCATTTATGCACGGTTCGTATTCCATATATATTATATATATAATATATATGTGTGTATAAGTGTGTTCTTTTTTTGTGACAATAGCTGCCGCAGGGTGGCTGCACCTGTGATTTCTCACAATGACCACCAGTCGTAGCGTGGACATTGATATCTTGAAATTTTCGATAAAATAATAAATAATATGGTAGGTAGGTATGCCGTTCGAATTTCCGAGTGGTTTTTATTCGGCAATCAATTCAATGTCCGTTGGTTTCGATATTGAAAGAATAATAAATTTTCTACCGATGTATAATTTTAAATAAAATTCAATCACTCGTTTAAATAAATGCCGAACCTTTTCCCATTTATCAACGTATAATATATATATATATATATATATATATATGTCGGCTGTGTTGCTTCAACTATAGACATATATGTAGGTATATACACCATGTGCGGTAAATAAAATCACTGAAAGAATATTCTAGTGCTTTCAAACAATTAATCCTGCTGAGCTTATATGTGTTGTTGACTCACCGAGCCAAAGCGATGTTCGTTGTTTTGTTTACTCGAAAACAACATTGCCTATAAATTATCTGATGTATGTATACCCGCGTGTTTTACAGCTCGGTAATTACAGCGGAAATCTTGCTACCTGCAGCGGATACACAAATAATGTTGAATTATTCTTTAAAAAAAAAAATAAATAAATAAAGTGAAATAAAATAAATAATCTAATTTACCTCGAAACAACGTAAAATATTGTCTTGTATAATTTATTTATCAAAATAGGTATATTTATCAACAGATATTATTCTCAGATTTTCAATATAATTTCTATACACATGTAGTATACCGCCTGGTGAAAATAATTTTACAAATTTTTACGAATTTATAATAAAAATCGCAACTTTGCGTGAAATTTTTTTTTTTTTTTTTCCCCCACTTTCATTGAGAAAAACTACGATCTTTTTTTTTTTTAAACTAAATTCGTCCGGTGCGCTTAGACCCCGCTCAATGTGGCATAGATTTTTGGTGCAGGGCCCTGCTAAGCAACATGCCCCACCACCCCTACCCGTACTGTATAGCGGACGAATTTAGTTTCGGAAGCGTGTCGTTCTCTCGTTAAAAGCGATTTAGATACACCACCCTCTTGTGAGATTATAGGAGCTCGTAGTTCTAACGCGACGTTCATTCATCGTAGAAACCTGAATATTCTGTGAAATTTCACACTACCATTAAAGTCCTACACGGCTTTGAATTTAGCTGCAACTTCGAAACAGATCAAAGCCCGCCCGTCTCATAGATCAATCAACTTACAGCCTGCATACTATAGATGCATTAGTTCAGGAACTCGGCTCGATTTTCGATGTTTTCATACCTATATTGCTCTATGATATAGAAGGTATAATGTCACTGGTTTTAACAGTGTGCAGTTTCCTTAGTTTGCACGCAGTTGCTAATTATACCAATAACCGAATTAGCAAATAAAAAAGTAATTTATTCGCGAATCACCGCTATTTAAATTGGAAAACAATTGCATTAGCCGGCAGCTTTCTATGAGAAAGCTTTGTTCCCGGGATGTCTGTTAGATTTATCCTGGAACCGTTGGCATTGGGTGAGTGAGAATGTGGCCAGAGTTGCGGGGGTGGTTTGGGGAGATCTGGGATGGGGCCCATCAACTGATTGCGGCATCCGCGTGAAGCCGGGGTTGAGACGGGTGACTGTAATTAAGCAAATCTGTAAAAGAGATATTCAGGTTTAATATAATTGCAGGGACGTTGAATTTCCGCTAAGTAAAGGGTTCGCATGGCAAATGAGAGCTTATTTTATTTCAATCCCCCAGGCCTAACTTCTCTTTCTCTTTTTTGTTAATTTTTTTATTTCATTTACCCAACGGCGCTAATGTTCTGAGGTATAATTCAATAGCCGGTGTACTCTTTTCCAGGTCTCTACGGAAAAGTGACTTTGAGCTGGCAATGCTTAATTAGACGGAGGGTGAGAAGCGCACCGTAACCTCTGGCCCCAGATCGTATTGTGCGCGAGTATAAAATTGGATTTGCCAGTCAAGCAGCTCGATTTGCGCGTGGTCAGGGCGCCTAGAGACCCGAAGGAAAGGAACATGAAAGATAGAGAGTAAAGAACGAAGCTCTGTCCTTGTCGTCTGCCTGGGGGCAGGTGGTGTGAGCTGAGAATAAAAATAAGGAACCATAGAGCGTCTCCTCTCGTTAACGTGGGCAGAAGAAAAAAGAATCACAAAGAATCCGTGGAACCTTACTATAAAGCGAAGAATGACAACTAAGGGAATCGAAGATCTCACTCTCATGCGGATAACACGATCCCAGATCTGCTTACAAAGCAATCTCTTCATCTGTGGAAACATGCCCGTCCGGACACAGCCTCGACTGATGTAGCCCACCTAATCTTCATTTTGACACCCTTCCCCGCCTAGAGTCCAAGTCTTGGCATCCAGGGCTTAGAGCTTTCGACTCCCTGGATCACCCCCGACCAAAGAGCCAGCTGAAAACTAGGTTGCATCCAATCTTCATCTTGATTATGCAGCGCCAACACCAGCGAGCCAATCTGGAGGCGACACTGCTGCCAAATAATGCTGTAAAGACAGCAGACGTATCGTATCTTACATTCTCCGTATTATACGAATGTGAATACGGAAACTTAACAGTCCTCGAAATTACGAACTCAAATCTGAAATAATTCAACCCAGCGAACCATGAACTTCACTCGTAACTGAGAGTATGATACTAGAAGCGCTGATTTTACGTGAAGTCATAGCGTCGAATCAATGAAGAGTGAGAAACAGGCAAATATCCGATATGTATATTTATATCTACTGCGTTACATTTCAAAGTTACATAGATCAAATATACGTAAAAGTAAGGCAGACGGCTTTACGCTTGAACAATCTGCGAGGAAAATATGATCATAAACTATCCACAGATCTCATTTTCGAACTAGGTAGGTAGTAGATCTGTAAGCTCGAAAGTCATTGACTCGAAATAAAATCCAGCTATATTAGATCTATCTAGGTGAACATTTTTTTGACGTTCAACGTGCAGAAACTAATATTAAAATCATGGTGTCGATTTGATGGAACCCGTTCTATTGCTTTTGCCATGAGGAATTGGTGAGTGACGTTAACGCATACAACGAACGAATGGTTTTGGCTGGATGACATTTTGAGTGTGCACCGCCGTTCATAGAGAGGAATTTATTTGACGGGTAGCGCGATTAATGGTCAAATTACACAGCTTATTGGGGAACGTGTGAATTTTCCATCGATAGTAACGGGGATATCTGGAGGGTGACGATTACCCTCGTTGACACGGTTTTAGATCTCCCGAAAAATATGATTGCGTAAGCAGAAGTTGGAAATCAAGCTCAGGTAGCAATTAATCGTCAATCAATCGGTTATCAATCGATTTTCTTGTGATATCTCACGGAATACGCTATAGCTTACTTCCGCAGTAAGTAAATAGCCTGCCTTTCGCTTTTTTTCTATTCTTCTTTCAACACCGAGAATTGGCGATCGTGTGTAACGGACAAGGTTGTCCTAGGTCATTTCCGCAAAATCAACAGAGCAAAATTTTAGCAACGCCTTCACCTGCAGCTATGAAAAACGTAACGCTGCTATTTATACCGAAATTGGTATATAGGTAGATGTCTGTCGAATTTGCATACAGGGAAATCGCTGCAGCGTTGACCGGATGTTAGCTGGTTCGCTAATGGTTGACACTTGAACTAATGGTTGGGTTGTAGGGCGCAGAGACCCAGCTACCCAAGCCGATCACCCCGTAGTCGTGGGACGCCGCGAACTTATCGGAAGGATCAATGTGCTGCAGGGGTTCCGAATGGATTGATGAGGAGGGAAGCGATTGCTTGAAAGGGCCGTCGCTGGGAATTATTGAGCATAGAATAGTGAAAGCGATAAGTGACTGGGTGATTGACGAAGCAATTAGAACTACGATCAATTGCGTTTTGTCAGGGACGATTAATAAGCGGTATATCATCAAGGCCGGTAATTGCTTCTTCACTATGTTCAATTGATGTGCACATTTCTGCCGGTTGGCTACACGACTTCAAACACATTTATCAGGCCAAAGCAAACGACGTTTCGGTTGAGAGAGCGTGAAAGCCAGCTACCCATGGTCCCCTCCTAGATGCAGTGTCACGTTACTGTCTATCGTTTAGGACCTCTCGAGCCGATGAAAGTGGTCAAGATGCCCGGAAGCCGGTGGCCCCGAGAATATTTAAGTGACCATAGCTGCCGCGAAGTTAGCAGTTTAGTTTCGACTTCCGATAGATCGAGATGGTACGAAGTGTTGGGGTTCGCTTGCTCCTGGCTTTAGGAGTCCTCTACGTCCTGGTCGCTCTCAGTGCGGCTCGTGATGTCAGAGACCTTAAGCTGAGAGGAAAACGTGACTTGGATTTAGAAGCTGCAGCGACGGGCCACGGGAAACACTCGGAGTCTGGTGGAGGGCACAAACATCACTCAGACCACCACGAAAGTCACGGTGAAAAAGGGGACAAAGGGTACAAGAGCGAACACCATCACAAAAAGGACGACCATGGTAAACACGGTAAAGAGCACCACGCTGGACACCATGAGGAACACGGTGGTCACAAGAAAAAGCATCATGACGAGGCAGCCAAGTACGGGGAGCACCACGAAGGTGAAAAGGGTCACAAGGGTGGAAAGTTTGGTGAGAAAAAGGGACACAAGAAAGGTCACAAGACGAAGGGTTATCACAACAAATTCCACAAAGACGAATACCACAAGGAACACAAATTCTACGACGATTATCATAAGGGTGGTCATCACAGCAAGCACGGAGACTTCCATGGACATCATGAAAAGAAGGAAGGCGGACACAAGAAGGGAGGCCATCATCACTCAGGATACCACGATGATCATCATGGGAAGAAAGGACACAGTGACAAGGGACATCATGATGAGGACCACAAGGGTCATCACGGGAAACACGGTCATGAATCTCACCACGCTCATCATGAGGATTACGGGAAGAAAGGTGATCACAAAGACGGGAAGAAGTGGGGATTCAGCAAGGGCCACAAGGGTTGATCACTTCCTGAATTATTACCAAAGCTTGGAGTTCTTTGGGAAAATTCATTGTATTATTATAACTATAATTACTGTAAATACTTTGTTAAGTCTCGCAGATAATCCGTCCTGCAGTGTACGATAATCTTTTGTATCTGTATAATGTGTAATCACTGAGTATACTTGATTGATGTATTTTGTTAAAGTTTGTTGAAGTTCACTCAGGCATAGTGTATAGCCAATTCGTTGATACCACTTTGTTTAATATAAATTCACCTTAGTGCTGAAGACCGCGCTTGTTTGCAATTTCCTTTACGATTCCCTGAAAGACGTCTTTGAGGACGTAACTTCCGTAACCTGTGTGGAAATAAACAACTTTCAGTTCGAGGAACGTTTTATGGGCTTTCGTTTCACGATTGTCGCAGACGTGGGCAGTCGCTTGAATCTTGGGCGAATCTCGGTTTTATTCTTATTCTACGGAATTCATTGCTTTGTATTATTTTTAAGTGTCAGTACAAGCGTGAAACTGATCTTTCACGAAATTTGCTTAAGTGATTAAACTCAAGTTTTATCTGCAATTCACTTTCCGAAATTAACGCACGCCTCCCTCGCGCCATGGTTATATACCTATTGTCCTATATCTATACATACACTATTCGCAACCGTTTTCGCTATTTTATATAATAGAGTATAACTGCGCCAGATTTACACGCAATTAATTTTTCCTGCCCATCTGCATTCAAGAAATTTACTTTCCGTCTCTACCAGGGTTAATTGCTTCTCTAGAAACAGTAACGGCTCAACAACGTTTAACTTCTGTACTTATACACCGTGATAACGAGTACACTCTACTTTGTTATAAGTTCATAGCTTTTATGTAGTTAACTGTATTACAAATAAATGGAATTTCACATTACTCACACATTCACTATTGTCTATTAATTTTCCCTTAGTTTATACCAAAGTTACATAATTCACAGGCCTCTAGTAATAATTATGGAAACTCATCCCGTGCTTACAAAAGCAGTGTGCTAGATTCTTGATAACTTAGATTAATTTTGCTACAATCGCACGTGGTATACGTCACCGTTACGCATGCGATCGAAACAGTTTCTATAATTTACGTTCCGCAGATGACATTGCATTCGTTAATTACACGAATAAAGCATTTAGAGAAATCTAGTTAAATTAATTAGTGCTGTGAAAACGATACTACGGTATGTGTGCCGTTGAACTCAAATAACTGGACATGTAACAAATTGGACAAATAAAATCCCTAGTGCAACGAAATGAGTTTTGCGTTACTCTTTATTACCTGTATATCTAGTGAAATGAATTCAGTAAATTTTCGTCGCTGTACAATTTAGTTAAATTTTCCTCGACAAAATAACGATCCGAAAATTCAGCCTTGGGTGACCCCAATTTATTTCTTTTTTCAGCGTTAACAATGCCTAAGACGGTCAGAATTTACACATCGTCACATACCTATACCTGAAATTATTTATCATCCTATCGTATTTACTCTGAAACTTGAACTAGAGAATCCTGAAATCAATGTGAAATACTGAAATGTCTGCAGAGAATATGAAACGACAGAGCTTCGTATTACTTCAGTATTTTTGATTTGCCAAATGTCATCTAGAACCCGAGAGCTCAATCTCTTTGCAGCTTCAAATTAAATACGAGCTCGACTATGCGATTATTTATTCCAGTCTAGTTCAGTGATAAAAATTTGGATAAAAAAATATTTTTGGCTACATATTTCAGTGGGGAAAATTTTAAATCGTTAGTCTCATATGTATTTAATCTGTAGGCGAAAGCAGACGAAAGCTTTTTACGAGCACTTTGCGAAATCACGATTCATAATAATCGCATAATTATGATGGAAGCGGGCCAGCGTCACGAATCACATTTAATTAGGATAAATCATACTAAAAAGCTATTAAATTTTCGAAAATTCTCTATAGGCTGATAAATTACCGGCTGGTTTCATAAACTTGTACCTATACAATGTGGAACAATACGGCACTCGTGACGTTCCGTTAAAACAGCATAAAATTGTTAATAATCCGTAATTAATCCTTGCTGACGTTGAAATTTCGAATTGCTCATTAATTTCAGTTATTGCATGTGGTTAAAGAGGTCAGCTAGTAATACAGGGATAGAAAGAGACAGTCAGAGTAGGTGAGTACTTGAAATCAATCAATTTTAGTACCACTACGTCACTTCTAGGTATTAGCAATACAATACTGTGGCGAATGACGAATCGTGCCGATCACTTTTCATTTGTAAAACAATATTAAATTTGCCATTACCACGTACACTTACACTAGAATATTCCTAAAATATCTGCACCCGTATATATACACCTATTGATAAATTCTTCAAGAATTATGTGAATCGATCAGCTGTGAATAAAATCTTTTAACGTATAAAAAGAGCAGCTATGAAAAGACTCCGAGACGGTTGTCTGGATTTAAGAGCAAAAGAAGTCGCTTACTGCCCGTTAGTTTCGTAATGATGAGACTCGGATAATAGTTACGGCCGTACAGGTCTACTTATTCTAAGTCTGACACGTTATCTAAGTGATGTTACGTTAGCCTGATCTGGGCTATGCTGAGCCTAATTGACCAAATCCTAACAAGCACTTTTCTACTTCCTTTTTGCTAGTTCATTCGTTTTTTCTGCTTCATGGATCGTCTGTATGTCTGCGTCTACGTTGTTTGCACGAAGTTGGTGTCTTGCCACATGACTGCGCATCGTGCAGTTCACCGACAATGAAAGCGAAACCGTACTGCAAGTTAGACTTTAGTCTTCAGGTTTGGGGGAGCCTCAGAGTTCTAAAAGGAAAAAGATATAAATAGGATCTAACTCACAGAGAAGTCAGTCGTGTTTCGAACTCCGACTTTTAAACATGACTCGAGGCATGGGGCGAGTCTTTCTGGTGGCCGCAATATTGTGCGCCATCCTGGCTCTCAGTGCGGCAAAGGAAGATCCGGAAGATAAAGATAAGCATGCCATAGACCTCGTTGCAGCTGCCACTGGCCACGGGAAACACTCAGAGTCTGGTGGAGGGCACAAACATCACGCTGACCATCACGAAGAACACGGTGAGAAGGGTGACAAGGGTTATAAGAATCACCATCATCACGATCACGCTGACCATGGTAAACACGGTAAGGAACATCACGGTGGTCACCACGAGGAACATGGAGGTCACAAGAAAAAGCATCATGACGAGGCTGGAAAGCATGGTGAGCATCATGAGAGCGGAAAGGGCCACAAGGCCGCAAAGTTCGGTGAGAAAAAGGGCCACAAAAAGGGCCAAAAGTCCAGTGGTTACCACCACAAGGCACATAAGGATGAGTATCACAAGGAGCACAAGTTCTACGATGATTATCACAAGGGTGGCCACCACGACAAGCACGGTGACTTCCATGGACATCATGGAAAGAAAGAAGGCGGACATAAGAAGGGAGGACATCATCATTCCGGTTACCATGATGACCACAAAGGAAAGAAGGGACATCACGAGAAGGGACACCATGACGAAGAGCACAAAGGTCATCACGGGAAACACGGCCATGAAAATCATCATGCCCATCACGAGGATTACGGAAAGAAGGGAGGTCATTCCGGTGGAAAGAAGCATGGCTTTTCTAGTGGCGGCGGTGGGGGTGGGGGTGGGGGTGGTCATCACTAAAGGGAATCATTGCGGAAGAATCGATTTTTGCCGTTATTCAAGTATTGGCAAGGATTGAGACACTACCGCGGCCAAAGATATTTTGTTGACTAGTTTTTAAATACTATTGTAATCGTCGTTGCATTTGTTTATCACATTAAACAACAATTGTTAAAAAAAATTATCCATCATTCACTTGAAAAATCCTTTATTCCCATATTTCCGTAGACATCGAATGGGTGGAATTTTTTAGCGTTTCACAATTTTTACAATATCTATCGAGTGCAGGAAAGTACCCAGCTTCGACACATGCATTAAACAGTTTTCGCAATTACATGGAGGAGCATGAATTACAGATTCAGCTTCACACGATTGTTTCTATATCTGCAAGGTCTGCAATAATTGGAATAAGCTCTACGATCGAGAATCTAGAAAATTGAATGTTACCACATACAACTGTTGTAGATTTTACTGCAATAACGCTACTGGCATTCATATAATTTCTATTCCAAATGCACTTGCACTATTTCTTGTCCATGCAATTTCGTTTTCGTTTAGAATCAGTTGGACGTTTGATGTATTGGCTAAACTGTAACAAGTACTCGGAAACTACTTCACACCAAACAATTGTTAGAGTCGATGCAGTGCAATAATTTGTCGATAATTAAGCGTGACGTGATAGCGGATCCAATATTCCATCCGCATAATTAATCTGATATTCTGACTACCAGAGAAAACTTATGAAATAAGCTAATCTAATACAGTGATCAGACGAAAATTGACTATTGATTATTCAAACTGTATAATGCTTTAACTGTACAATATAATTTATTTCCGTGTATATTTTTTGCCAAAATTCTTAGGCTAGTAGTAAAAGTAGCGACCATTTCACTCGAGCTAAAATTACGTGATCGTTATTCTTAGATTGTTTGTTCAACGGGCACCTGGAATGCTATCGATGCGTAAATCTAACTGACGAAAATATTCCACACTAAATTCCGTATAAATTTTCACATCTTTTAGTTGAATTTCTCGCTTCGATATATGCACTACGTATATTCGTACCTATTGCGTACCATTTCCCAGTGCCTTGTAGTATAAATATAGTTATGAGAATCTATGTATAACGGACTTCAATAACATTTCCGCGGCGTAGAAATTTGATATTACTTTTTCGGTAAATATTTACCCTCCTGTTGTCGTATATTCGATATTAATAAACCAGGCAATCGTGAGATAGAACCTGAATAATAATCATCCCGAATAGCTAATACAAGCGGTCCGAATTAGATGCTCATAATATTCACGGTTGTACCCATCCAGAAACAGACCAATTTCCAGGCTAATAGTAATTTAAATTCAAGGTACCCTTGGAAGAGAATTGAACGATCATTAAGGCTAAAGTAATTGTTTTATTATTCTATAAATTGGTCAACAATAACAATAAATTACAACTAATAACAACTGCTCAACAGACCACGCTCTTCGCAAGAGAGCATGGTTGACGCATCACAGCACGTCATAACCAGCTGGTGGTATCTTTAAATCGTGATGATACTTCATCGTTTAATGACCCTTCTTGAAGGCCCATTTCTTGTGATCTTCGTGACCGCCCTTCTTTCCATAACCGGAATGATGACTGTGATGTTCATCGTGGCCTCCGGCTCCTTTGTGACCCTTATGATCATGGTGGTGGGATCCCTTCTCGTGATGTCCCTTCTTTCCGTAGTGGTCTTCATGATGTCCGCTCTTGTGGTGACCTCCCTTGTGATGACCCCCCTTCTTGTGTCCATGTTCGTGGTGATGTCCTCCGTGTTTCTCGTGGTGACCGGCGTCGTGGTGTTCGTCATGGAACTCCTTGTCCTTCTTGTACTCATCTAGTTTCTTTACCTCGTGATGACCCTTGGTGCTGTGTCCCTTGCCATAACTACCTTTCTCGCCGTATTTGTGAGCCTTCTCGCCCTTCTCGCCCTTGTGGTGTTCACCGTGGTATCCGTCGTCGTGATGATGACTTTTCTTGTGACCACCATGGTCGCTATAGTGACCGGAGTGTCCTTCCTTATCGTGATGACCCTTGGATCCTTTTTCGTGGCCGTGATGTCCTTTGTAACCCTTGTCCCCTTTGTCACCATGTTTTGAAAAATGGTCAGCGTGATGTTCCTCACCACCACCCTTCTCGAAGTGGTGCTTGGACTCGGCAGTCTCAAGGTCACGACGATCTCTGATATCCCTGCATGAAACGAAGGCCACGCAGAATAGCAGTGCCATGCACAGCGGCAAAGTGCCGCGCAAAGAAACCATGCTGTAGCTGCAGGTTACTTTCGCTATTTACAATTTCACTGCAATTGTTAATGTTCTTTATTCACTGTCGGAGGAGATGTGGCTTTTGCGCTGCTCAGCTGTATTATTTATACTATTGACTTGCTGACAGATTACAAAAATCGCAGAGGTGGTGGTAGTCATGGAGATTTGGGTGAAGAGGGCTAAACGGTATATTTTGTTGATGGGTGGGGATCGGTTTCCCCAGGTGTTGCATTAGGCGGTTAATGCTTTTTATTCGCACACATCGTACTGTCTCACTTTCCTATTCTTTGCCAAGCCAAGAAACGCCACCGCAACACGACACACCGCTCCGCTTCAACATGAGTCGCGCTCTCTGAGATAATATGCTTTCACAGTTTCCGCAGAGTTGTGGCGCAGGGTTTTGTTGAGCAAAGTGTTTTGTAATCGATTATTTTTAGCTTGATAAATTATATAAATCTAATTGTGCAATTCAATTAACAATTTGGCTAGACGCTTACGTGAAACTAATAGAGGGACGTTAATAATAAAATCATCGCTAATGATGCCGTAATTCTTTCATACTGCCTACTACAAAATTCACACATGCCCCTGAGAACCAGGTTACAATATTCGCAGGCATTTTTGCAACCACAGTAGGAAAGACGATTTATTTAAATCGGCTCGTCGTCATCACCTGTATACTCTCATTTTTTTGCAAGCTT
Organism: Tenthredo mesomela; assembly: GCA_943736025.1. NCBI lineage: Eukaryota > Metazoa > Arthropoda > Insecta > Hymenoptera > Tenthredinidae > Tenthredo > Tenthredo mesomela. The sequence goes on from OX031015.1 coordinate 3,307,954, forward strand.
TTCTCAAGAAGGAATGAATTAATGCTTGAATTTGAATTCCTTTCTCTATTCGGTTGCGTCAAATATCATCCCTATGAAATATATGAGGAATGTAAATTATGTTGAATCGCAAACATCTTACTCCTCAATGTTTTCTGAGTTGGTCTATTCAAACGGCGAGAGTTTGTGTTGAACATTGATTCAGATTGAACGATTTATCAAAGAGAAAATTTCTACAAGTGACACCAGATCAAAGTTATTCTCAACATCGCAGACTCTTCTGTCCTTTCATACGGCGAGTACACCCTTTTGGGTTCTGTCGAGCATAAACTTCAAAGGTAGTTCACTTCTCATAGGGAATTACCTGTTGAGTGGTAGATTAACTAGATGTGGTAGACATAGGCAGATTTAGAAATTACGGTTAATCTCAAGTACAAAAGCTGCACTTGATAACAAGCTGAACTTTTGAAACTCCTACCAGCTGTTGGATAATGCGCATAGGTAGATGAAGTTCAGCATATTGTGAACTTGCAATACAATTTATTACTGTGAGGTATAAATGTGGTGTTAAAAGAGAGTTCATTTGCATGCTGAAATAACCCGAAATAAATTAAAGTCGTTTAATTTTGTTTATTTTTTTTTACTATAGACTATTTAAAACAAAGATTTCATCTGCTTATACAAAACTCGTTGTTATATTTCATTGATGTAATAGGGGTTCCAAAGATGACTTATTCTCGCCAACTAGGATTCAATAATATAAGGCTTAAGCCTCCCGCATAAATTATTCGCAAAGTAAAAAGGTTGTACGCTGGCAACTTTATGGAAAGGCTTAATAGTTATTATTACGACCGGGATAATGAATTTAACGAGAATCCTTGCGCACTGGGCGATCTAAGAAAACCGCCAGTCTCGTTAAGAACTTAAGACCGTATAGCCTGTGTTCTTAATTTGTTGAGGAGAATAGTCTCGCCTGCGTCAAAACTTAGATCTTACTTTTCAGACAACTCCAAGCTACCTCACGTACCAAAACATTTTAACGTTTAGAGTTTTAAGCCTTCCTACATTAGGTATATGTAGGAAAACGTAGGGCAAAATGAACCCTGACAAAAGTGCTATAAATTTTTGAAAATTAATAAGTAAAACCATCTAGAAGACTTCGTCTTCACTCAATGATAATTATTATTTTCCTTCATATATCAATGATATTTGAAATTACCTTTTTAGAAATTCATTCAGCATTATGCAAAAAAATTAATGCATTCCCGTCGAATTGGTATTACGTAGCATGTCAAAAATCCATCAATGAAATAAATTTGTTTACTCATTAATGGACAGTCGAAATATCCTCTTGGAACCGTTCTAACGATGCTTTTTCTTTTGAGGTACTCATTGTGCCCCATGTTTCCCTCTATTCCTCAATGACTCCGACTGCTTTCGAAAAGAAGTGAACCAGTTATCGAACCCCAATTTAATAAAAACGTTTGATTTTATTCGGGGCTAAATAGACTCATTTTTGGTGTTCAAGTATCAATTATAGATTCACTAAATATGGCAGTCCTTTCTCTTTTTTTTTTTTTTGATATCGTGAATTTTGCAATGAATTTATAATTATTTCGAGATCTCTGTATCTCTAACTAATATATCGATTAGTGCGACGTTTTTTTTTTTTATACAGATAATTTATTTTCACATACAAAATTTTTCACTACGAGATGACAATAGGGGTTGTATGAAATGTATAGATAGGATATGTTTGAATTTTTGTAATTAATTTACGGGTCTTACATAAGTAAATCAACAAGAACAATTTGTTTAACAGAGTTTTGCATAGCATTAGTTAACACAATAATAAAGATCAACAAGTAATAACAATGAATATTATACTGCGGGTTAACTATAGTCTCAGTGACCGTGTCCGCTGGAGAAACCGTGTTTCTTTCCACCCGAATGGCCACCCTTCTTCGCGAAATCTTCGTAGTGCGAATGGTGCTCATCATGTCCGTGTTTACCATGATATCCTTTGTGGTCCTCATCGTAGTGTCCCTTGTCATGGTGTCCCTTCTTTCCATGGTGATCATCATGGTAGCCGGAATGATGGCTGCCACCCTTCTTGTGGTGACCTTCTTTGGATCCGTGATGACCGTGATGATGTCCATGTTTCTCATGGTGACCACCCTTGTGATGATCATCGTAAAATTTGTGTTCCTTATGGTACTCGTCCTTGTGAGCCTTCTTGTGATATCCATGGCTCTTTTCGCCCTTCTTGTGTCCCTTTTTCTCGCCAAATTTGGCGCCTTTGTGACCATGTCCACTCTCGTGATGTTCTCCGTATTTACCAGCCTCGTCGTGATGTCCTTTCTTGTGCCCTCCCTTCTCGGCATGGTGCCCAGCGTGATGCTCTTTTCCATGATGCCCGTGATCACCTTCATGGTGGTGATGATGGTTCTTGTATCCCTTGTCGCCTTTTTCCCCATGTTCGGCGTGGTGGTCAGAATGATGCTTATGCCCTCCGCCGGACTCGGAGTGGTGCCCATGCCCGGAGGCTGCAACCTCCAAATCCACATCCCTTTTTTTTCTTACATCTCTGGCAGAGGAGGCAGCTATCACCGCACAAAGGACTGCCAGCGCCAGGCAGGACTTGATTGGAAACCCTCTGCCCATGCTGGTGCTATGAGGACTGAACATAGAAATTGACTGACACTCCATCATAGAGTCAAAGCTTATATAGTTGAAACCGGTTGCGCTTATACGTAATCGCTTTCGATCGAGTACCTGAGCGCTACTGTCTCATTCACAATCCGAGGTACATATTTCGCAAACGCATTATCGCCATCCGTCCAGAAATTACTGCAGCGTTGCTCAGACTAGAGTTAGAGCCACAGAAGTGTCTATCCGACCATGCTAAAACGACATTCGTACTATACTTGCGATATGGCATACTGAAGCTCCGAAATATTACCTGCAATCTCGATTTATTCAGATTTCGGAATAAAATATTGCATTTTTTTTTGCAAATCATCGTACAGTGTCTTCCCTTATTTTTGACTCATCATTATTCGAGCTATGCAGTATGAAGACCATGAAGATGTATATAGACTCTTAAAGATAAGAGATAGCTGGTTACATTGCGAATACCGGGAGAATTTTCAGGAGTGGGAATAACATTTCACGTCATTTACCAAGTGAATTATTAAAGCTGTTGGAGCGGGAGGCTTTTAGGCGGTAGCATTGTTTCTCACGTTCCAAGTGCCCAGCTTTCCGTCCTCCCCACGCATGGAAGGAAAGCCTATTCTCACGGAATCGTCGTAGGACGTTAGTCACGGAGTCGTGTTTGAGCAAGCAGTCATGATTTCAAGGCGTTACATAACGCTTTTGGTAACCAGTCTGCTTGTTGGTTGACTGGTTGTTTGGTTCACTGTAACTTGCATTTCCATTAGTTTCAAAGAGGTGAAGGAGACACTATCTTTCGTAACATACTAACGAGCCAAGTAAAGAACTACCGCTTCCCAAATATCTCCGATTATTCTCCGTTCGATATAAAATCGGGGTAGACACGACGGTTTACCATACTAGAGACAGCAGTGAAATCAACAACTTATCCCTCGCTAGGAAAAACCCAGGTAACTATGAAGTGCCTAGTGGTGGTGTGTCTGTTGGCTGTTTCTTTGGGATACAGTCTAACAAGCGCTCGTCAGATCGATCCGAGAAATCGGCGTGATCTAGAGGCAGCCGCGTCGCATCATCACTTCGAAAAAGGTGGTGGTGAGGAGCACCATGCTGATCATTATTCAAAACATGGTGAAAAAGGTGACAAGGGTTACAAAGGTCACCACGATCAGGAAAAGGGGTCAAAGGGACATCACGACAAAGCAGGGCACTCGGGTCACCACAGCGAACACGGTGGGCACAAGAAAGGTCACCATCATACGGACGGATATCATGCGGAACATCACAAAGGAGAGAAAGGCGAGAAGGGACATAAATACGGTGAAAAAGGACATTATCAGAAGGGCCACAGTACCAAGGGACATCACGAGGTTCATAAGCTTGACGAATACAAAAAGAACAAAGAATTTTATGACGAACATCACGATTCCGGTCACCACGAAAAGCATGGAGGACATCACCACGAGCATGGGCACAAAAAAGGCGGTCACCACAAGGCAGGTCATCATAAAAGCGGCCACCACGAAGACCACTACGGAAAGAAGGGCTCCCACGAGAAAGGATCCCATTACAAAGATCACAAAGGACACAAGGGTGCCGGAGGTCACGACAGTCATCACAGCCACCACGCGGGATACGGGAAGAAGGGTGGTCACGAAGACCACAAAAAATGGGCCTTCAAAAAAGGACACTGAATACCCTGCACTTGTCGATGAAAAAAAATCCATAGTGTACACGTCCATCATACAGAAGCTGTTACTTGTTATGTTTGTTTACCCGAATGTTGTGTTTTCCATTGTATTTATTTACCCCCAGAATTTAAATAAATTATTCTATTCGATATCAATTTAATCGTATAAGCCGTGTTGTATCTCAATTGAATCACCAGCCTTGGTCATTTATCTCTTATTTTTATTCTTCATTTTACCCCAGAACGATAAAAGTATATTCGTTCAACGATTTACTCGACGCTTCAGGTCAATACTACATAGATATACATGGGATACAAGAGGGAAATGGGGTACTTGAGGAAAAAAAAAAACGCAATCATAATAATTTCAACAACGTTTTTCTCCTGTTGATTTTTGCTTGTAAATAATTTTAATAACAATAGCATACATTATTTTCATAAATTGCTTCATACCGAAGTGTAATTTCAATCCATAACAACGATTAAAACACATTTTATGAGCTTTTTACACTCAATTTTGTACATACCTCATTTTGCCACGTTTTTCCCTTTACTTAATCAGCACCAAAAGGGATAAAACTTTCAGGAAATAGAACGTACAATACAAATCTCCTCATTTTCATACAAATATGACAATGAATACAAGACAGCTTGAGATTTTTTTCATTGAAACCAAAGGCTGAATGTATTGCAGCGGATGTTGGAGCAAATTCCTTTCATCAGTTCTTTGTCGAGAGTTGAGCTTAGCTCTAAGAAGTTGAACACAAGGGTTGGTAATTAATTCGTTAATTTATTTTCAACGAAATGAATTGTTGCATTTTTGATTCGACTGTAACTTATAGTTTGACGAAACGTTTGTGCAGTTCGAATCAGTATTCGGTTAGAAATCTAGGGGTTTTTTCATCATACGCGACTGGTTAGTTCTGTAATTAACTAGTTGCGCATAGTTTCTGTTCTACAATTTGGTCTCGTCATTCTCTAACGGTGTAATTCTATACCTGTAAAAAATAAGGTCAATTTTCATCATACCTGTTGCTATTCAACAACGTAAAATCGCTCTCCACTCAATTGTAACTCCTACTTATGCAATTATTTATCGACAATTCGTCACACGATTAAGTGATACAATTCCGTAACTATAAAATGAATAAATTAATTTCTGTTAGAATTGATGAAAAACGAGAATTCAACGTATAGGTTAAAGAAATGCGAAGTAAAATCTCAGTCTGGCGATTGTGCTCGACATAATAGTATCGCAGCTATTGGACAGCACCAATTATCCGCAATTATCCTAAACCGTAAAATTGTCACAGTTGTTTGTCAGTTAATCGATATATTGATTCTTATGTGACGCGTATATATATTTTCCTTCAATTACGGTACAGAATAAAAATTCCGTATCGATCTGGTATATATCACATTATTTCGTATCGCGAAAGTAGCCGCGGGTTTGTCGTTCAGTGACCGCGATGAATTGGCATCGTAATTACATCGCACCGTCTAATCTTATGTAATAGGATGGTATTGCCGGTTACGTCAATAACGGTCTTACACTGTCCAATAATATGCATTTGTAAAAAGTTTTCTCGGATCGTTATTCATTCTCAGTAGGTAGTACGTGAATTGTTTTGCCAGACTCAACAACGTCTCAGGATACGCCGGCATATAAATATCATGCACTGATCTAGTTTCTGGTTAGTTTTAGCTAGTCACTTGTTAATGACGGTAACAATTTATTGGCTATTCAACGATGAGATTAACAAACACTTTCCTAATTGTCCTGGCATTAGCTCTGCCCTGCACACAAATGGACACTGTGAATATTATTGAAAAGTTTACTCAGGATCTTCAGTCATCGCCATCTGGATATAGTTTTCATCATCGTAGCGACAGTGTACATCCTGGAGGATACAATTCAGATGTCAATCACGGCGTTAAAAATATTCCCGGACAACTTGGGCTGGATAAACTTGCGGAAATGAATGAGCATGGAAAAAGTGGGACTTACAGGGTTGCTGGAGGATATGGGTTTATGATATCGCATGATTATGGGAGTCAAATAAGTCACACTGAAGCCCCACATGATGATGTGCATTTTGGTGAGGATTATAGCTTGTCATTATTGTTAAACGACTCGGATTTGTCATGTGTCCGATTTTAATTCCATAACGTATTGTCTTAGGAGCAAGTAATGCTGATCTTGCAAGTATTGCGGTGTTGCAGTTGGCCAGCAAGGATTCTGGTGATCCAAGCATAAATGTCGAGGAAAATAGTGAATCCATTGGGACAGGGAAGGATGAGGGAGTTGATAGTTACATCGGAAAAGAAATATACGGATCGTACATGGAATATGACAAACTTGTCAAGGATGGTAAAAAAGAACCATCTATCTACCCTGGAGAATATTATGAATCCGATGTCCACGGTGAAAAAGAAAAATACGATTCGGACGATGGATACGGAGGATCTAATAACGGCAGAGATGAGGGAAGATATCTTGAATCTGAAAAATATTACGGTTCTGAGAATTATAACGGGGACAAACATTATGGTGCGCTCAAGGGACACGGTGATTATATCGATGATGGGGACACGGGCGAATATGTTTCTTTAGGAGAATACGGTCAGTTCGAAGATCAAGCTGCCAAGGAAAGAGCGGGATTGTATGAGGGTTACGGCGAAAGTGAAAATAATGATGAGTATGAGCCATTCAAAACAAATGATCGACTCACGAATCGAAACAGAAATTACGAAACACCGTCACCGTATGGTGAATTCGATTATTACAATACAGATCCGAAATTTGAAGATATGAGAAGCTCGTTCCTGGATGATTTCTTCAAAGAGTATAATCAGTTTTCTAAAGGTGCCAATATCCAGGCTGGCTTTAAAAATGATCATAAGTACGATGACGATTATTATGGAGATCATGGAATCGAGGATGAACACAGCTTGTATGCCGAAGATGGTGAAAACGGTGAGGATTTCTTCGACGATGCAGATTCCAATGGGGATCACTACGAAGAGGAAGACGGTGAGAAAAATAGTAAGTTCGAAGAAAAGAAGGGTCACAAAAAGGGCTCTAAGACAACAGGCTTTAGGAATATGTTGCACAAAGATGAATATACCAAAGATCATACATTTTATGAACACGCTAAGAACAAAGGGCATTTTAACAAAGACGGTGACTATGACGAGCATGAATATCGAGATGAGGGAAGTCATGAAAAAGGACGACATCACGATTCGAGTTCAGATGATGACCACCATGGAAAAACTGATAGCGAAGACAAGGGATATTCTTTCCATGACGACCTATCAAACCACGACGAACATGGTTACAAAACTTACTTTGACGATAATTCTGATTATAGTAATGGAGGGGATAGCCGATATGGATCGGAATACGAGCACGGCTATGACTGACGTTCCCATTTCTTAGTCTAGTTGTTAAAAGTAGAATATAGGAGTTCAACTATCAGTGTAACCATTTGATAATACATTATAAACTTAGATTTTACACCTTGAAATCACTTTTGAACCCCACTTTACGCTAGAGGGTGAACAGGTAGGTACGAATACTTGATGTTTGTCTTTTTTCACTACAGGTATATAATATTATTCTCAACTGGACGTGAAATATTTCAATATGTAACATACGTGATTGATTAAATAACTATGTAATGTAATAACAAAATGTGTCACGATTAACAACGTCGTATCATAACTGCATGAATAACTAATAAGATAACGTTAAAGTGTTGATACAATTGCCATGAATAAAAATATAAGTACACATTTATAATCTAATAGATTTTCTTGATTACATTTTCAGCCGACTGGCCATATTCCTTTCCTCCCTTGTGACCCGCCTTCTTGGCGTATTCTATCTCGTTGTCAAAGTGCTCTTTTTCTCCTTCTTCTCGGTCATGGCCTTGGACAGCACCATACTGATGTCCATTCGTGAAAGATCCTTTCTTTGCTTGGTTATCCTCGTGGTGAGCAGCATCCGACTTTTCTCCTTTCTCGTAAGCTCCCTCGGCCGCATTGTGATGCGCATCTTCGGAGCCGTAAGATTCTTGATGACCACTCTTGTGGTCACTATCGTAGAACGACGTGTCCTTTTTGAATTCGTCTTTGTGATAGACGTTGTGGAACCCAGATGTCTTGTGTCCCTTTTTGTGACCTCCACTCTTGCTAAAACTTTCCCCTTTCTCACCTTTGGCTGCAGCAGCGGATTCAGCGTATTTCGCCTCTTCTTCAGCTTGGCCCTTTTTTTCACCACCAGCGCTGCTGTACGCGCCGGATTGCTGCTCTTCGTCTATCTTTCCCTTCTCACCTTTATCGAAACCCTCGGCGACTTTGTATCCCTTTGATCCCTTTTCACCTTCAGCTGCCTCTTGGCCTGAATGAAAGTCCGCTGCTCCTCCTTTTTCGAAGGATGCTTCGTTAGCGGCTCCACCAATGCTTCCGTGTCCCAGTACCCCAAGTGATCCCGTTACTGGAACGTACTGTCCATGACTTAGACCAGCCCCCCCGGTTATTCCTGCGTATCCCAGGCCACCCTGACTTCCCAGACCACCCTGAAGTCCGCCTGTCCCGATTATTCCACCTCCCAAATTGTGCAGGCTGGCCCCAGTTCCCCCCAGACCACCCCCCAGTCCAGCTAGGCCAATTCCGTTTTTTGAAATCCCGTAACCAAGATTGCCTTGCGAGAAACCACCCCCTCCCAAATTTCCAGAACCTCCGCCATAACCCAGTCCGCCAATCCCCAAACCGACGTCATCAAAGCCACCAAGGTTGTACTCGCCCGATCCTATATTACCTATATAAAGTTAAAGTTGCATTTTGACATAGCGTAATCGTATGTTATGACATAAATTGGAGTAAAAAGTTAATTCGATCGAACGCTGTGTAACTGTCCTTGGTAAGTAGATCTAAAGTGAAATCGGCTTGAATTGAACTGATAATGGTAATTGCGAGACAAATTTACAGAAGTTGATCGACCTTGCTATAAAGAAATCTATGTGAATTGACGTGACGCACCTCCACCGATGTTTCCAATACTGTATTTGGTTGGGAAATTAAGCCCAGAGCCTCCGGAATATTGTCCTAGTCCCCTAGAACCTCCGAATTCTCCACCTCCGAAGGACCCAATACCCTGCAAGGGTGAACCGTAGTTATAACCACTGGAAAGTCCAGAACTAAGTCCTCCAGCGTTAAAAAGCTGTCCTTGACCGTTGCCGTTTCTCCTGAATAGGTATCCGGTCGCTGAAGTTTCCAAGTCCTCAGATTCGGAGCCTGTAACGTACACCTTCCCGTCAGAGTCTGCTTCCTTTGAAACTGGGTCTTCGGCACTAACAGTAAGCCTTAAAAGGCAAACTACGGTAACACTAGCCAATAACTTCATTTTTCCTCAGATTCTATTTACACTTTAATCGGAACCTCGTTCGTAAAACGGAGTAAGTTGTTTTGATGTCAAGAATGAAGGCACAGCTCCTTTTATATGAAGAATCTTTGGCAATTTGCGAATGACTATTGCTACATTTTCAACGAAATGTGGATTACAAGCAAATTGAGAATGCCTACTTCCTTCGCAGAACACAGAACGTGGAAATTAAACGTATATCCGTTCTCAATTTAATCTTGCAGATCTGTCCCACATATCGGAGTGTATAGTATGTTCAGTGCGATAGTGACTAGCACTTAGCGTAGCGTTTGCACACAGACATCCGGACAATAAGCTGTGACAATTTAGGTCTCAATGTGTTATCGATTCCAGAGAATTGTTCATCTGGAAACTGCTTTAGGCTGTTCCAAAATTCTTTCATAATATACTCCTCTAATCTATTATTTGGTCAAATATTCCTGACTGATATGTGTATAACGCTTGAATAATAATATGAACTCAGGATAAACTTTCATTGGTAATTTATTCATCCCCCATTTATACTAAACGTAACTTTAAAAACAAACAAAACAGATTCAACTTGGCAGTATAAGATTACATTCTTGTCTATATGGCGGAAACGGTAGTTTACGTAGTATATTTGCTAGGTTGATGATGTCCTTTCGTGTATCCATGTGCCTTGTCCTCACTGGTCGCACTTTTCGCCGCATAATCCGCGTGATTTTCATGGTGGGTCTCCCGACCCTCAGCGCCCTTATGTCCTTTTGAGTCTTTGTAGTCGTGTCCTTTGTCGAACGCACCATCTTTACCAGCCTCATTCTTTGCATATCCTGAATCGTGATGGCCTCCCTTCTTGAATCCACCCTCGGCAGACGCGTGATGTTCTCCGGATGCACCGTGTTTTTCGAAATGACCGCTTTTGTGGGCATCGTCATAGAAGTCAGTGTCCTTCTTGTACTCGTCCTTGTGATAGACATTGTGGAAGCCAGTCGTCTTATGGCCCTTTTTGTGCGATGCAGCCGCTCCATACTTGGCGCCACTCTCACCCTTTGATCCTTCTTCGTGCCCATCGTAGTGACCGGCAGTATTGCTATGAGATTTTTTATGCCCACCATCTTCGCTGTATTGTCCTGAAAGAAATGCGTTTTGAAAAATGGTTAGCAATATAATAAAGGCCAAGATTTTTCGCCTTCTCTCGAACTTCAGCTCTTACCTTTATGATTTTCGCTGTCATGTTCACCCTTCTCGCCATTATCAAAGGCATGGTGATTCTTGTAGGCTTTATCTCCCTTTTCCCCATGGGCGGAGTGGTTCTCAGCATTGTGCTCCGCTCCGCTCCCCTGCTCATGGCTTGACTCCACAAATCCAGGGCCGATTGGTTTGTGTGCAAAATCAAACTCTCCGTGTCCTGGTCCAACTTCATGCTCTTCATCAGCGTCGTCTTCGTCATCCTGATCATGATCATCGTCCTCCTCATCGTCATCCTCGTCGTCATCGATGATTTCAACCTTTTGAGGAACCTGATCGACCTTTACAGGCCCATTGTAATAAGGGGCCAACGGTTCTTTGCGCTGTGGTAAAAGCGGAACGATATAACCAGCCGGTAAACCGACTTGATAATTTTCTGGTACTTGTTTAGCGTACTGAACCGGCACTGGTTCAAGTTGTAGCACAGTTTTCGGAGCCCCATAGGCTAGAGGAGCAGAGATGGGTTCGATTCCAGGTCCAGAAGCAATGTAACGTACGGGAGTTGGCACATTGTAGTAGTGACCGCTACCCTGATCGTTGTATTGGACGTAAGAAGCCGGGGCTCCATGTTGATGATGATAAGAGTATCCAGTAGCCGATGTTTCCAGGTCAGCCATTTCCATTCTTGAGAGAGTCATGCTTTTAACATTGGATGGAAATGCGGTGACATATACCTGGAAGGCGAACAAGCACAACATCATTCGGATCACTAAGCTTGCGTTTCCCATTGTCACAGTTATTGACAACTGAAATACACGAGTCTGTAAAGGGTGGAGTGTTCACTGGTTGACTCTGGGTGCTAGCCGAGCCTTTATATACCAGCTTTCTGAGACCGTGAATAGATTATCATTATATCACTAGCATTCCACGGCCGCTAATAATTCATGAACAACGTGTTATTGACAATATTGAATAGCCATTCTCTGTGAGCTAAAGATTTTGCGTAATTCAGCCGTACACAGAGCTCCTCAATGCCGGTTGAATATCCTTTATTGCAATAAGCGGAGGTTTAGTCACGGTCATTCAGTGGACAACGAAACCAATTAGTCCAGGGGTTCTCCTCGATGAAAGGAAACAGCAAGCGTGGTATTCCGTCGCTGGTATAGTCAGTCATGAGAATGACTATATTGATTCGTTTCAAAGTAGCTAAGGGACAGAAAAATCATTCAAAGTCTGTCAAATCAACAGAGTTCAGGTTTCTATTATTTACATTTTTATTCGCTAAGTAGGTACTATAACATTGAGAAGCCGTGGTTGAGCGATTTGCGGTTTAACGTTTGCACCATCAGCTAAATCGGTGTAAATCGAGACGGCTAACCTTGAGTGCGCAATACCGTTTGGCCACGTGAAATCTGACCGCTTGTTGAAATAGCTGACAAATTGTCCTTCCAAGTGCATTCTCGTTGAACACGGTAGCCAATCCGGTACGTTAGTCAGCCGATTGGCGCAAGGTATAAAAGAGACGGATCTGTATTGGGGTAACAGTTTGTATTGACACCGTTTGTCGAATAGTTTACCGATCATATTGTTTAGTAAAGTTGATTAGCTCGCCTCATCCGCGGGTAGAAAAATTCCGAAGAAAATTAGACAGAAAATAGAAAACGAGATGAGGGGAACGTGGGGTTTTTTTTTGGTAGCTTGTCTACTAGATGTCGGTTTATCTCACCCAGCGAAAGAACAAGCCGGTCAAATGTACGTCTCTAAGACAAAAATGTCTGATCTAGAGTCTTCGGCGAGTGGATACGTTTACCAAAATCTTCCCGCTTCTAAGTACGCTGAAATCGTAAACGCGGAGCTTGCGGATTTCGAAGAGGTGCCGATAGCCCATAAGAAACAACCTGCTAAAAAGGAGTTCGACCTTTTGCCTCTCGCCATAGAACCAGACGCTGAAATGCTGCCGGCGCATTATACCCGCGTTGAACCACCAGGCGTTGATCATATGGAAATATCTTACCTGGAGCCAAACGCTTTGAGTTCTTACAGAAGTTCGCTGATCGAAGGTACACCGGAAGCTGACGCTGCACCAGCACGTATTGAAAAGTCAAGTGAGTTCGAGCAAGGTGGTGGCAAGAAATTTGCCGCTCAGCAACACGCTGAACATGGAAAAAAGGGCGAGGAAGGTTTCAAAAAGGCTGAAGCCTTCGAAGAGGCGGTTAAGGGCGAACACGACAATGAGAATCATAAGGGTAGCTACAGCGAGGCTGCTGGTAAAAAAAAGGTGCATGGTGAAACCGAGAAACATTATGCAGGACACAAGGATTCTGCGGAGGCAAATAAGGGCGCGAGCTACGAGGTTGAAGGCAAACATGAAAAAGGACATAACAACGCAGGGTTCCACAACGTCTACCACAAAGACGAGTACAAGAAGGATTCTGATTTTTACGACAACGACCACAAGGGCGGAAAGTTTAAGAAGCACGGGCACTACGGCGAGAAACATGCCTCAGCTGAGGGCGCGTACAAGAAGGGAGGAAGCCACGATTCTGGGTATGCCGAGGCGGAGAAAGCAAAGGAGGGCGATTTTGCCAAGGGACACGAAAGCGAGGCAAAGAAAGGCCACGCTGCTAAGCAGGGATACGACGGATTCTTTGGGAACTTTGAAGAGTTTGCGAAAAAAGGTGGCGCCGCAGAAGGCAAAAAGTACGGGTTCAGAAGCGGCGACAGCGCGGAAGAATCACGCTGAAATGAATCAGCCTAATAATTCATGTACAGTAGATATAGTCGTATGAATACGCTAGAATTTTCTACACGAGTGGTTGAATGTTTATTAATTTATTTATGTAAAACGTTCGTGTAACGGGTTATAACTATATTAAGTAATGAATAATTGATACAAATAAAGAACTCCGATAGATTTTTTTTTTTTTTCTCCGTTGTTTTTAGTCTCGTTGATCTTTATTTCAGACAATTAATTCCTTCCCGTTATGTATAAAGGACAAAATATGTTTCAGAAATGATATCGATATGGAATTAAAAAAAAATAAATAATAATGAAAACAGAAAAAAAAAAAAAAAAAAAAAAAAATGTATCGTGTGGGAAAGAATAAATTATAGTATATAATACAAATATATTCGACAGTTTGGAATTTGGTCGAAAACAGTTTGTGTACCTCTAATTCCTTTCATAATTTAAGCCATTGCTGTCATTTTGGGAAGCACCTGTTTCGGATTTGTCACAAAAGTCCGCGGCTGATTAATGGGTATTAATAGTACCCGGCTCGTAACGGCAACAAATTGCAATGAATTGTAGTCGGAACCGCTCAAATGAGAATAAAGGCATAATTGATGCAACTATATGGCCAGCGGTTGTGATATATGTTTGTTTGCATGAGCCAGGCTGAATTCGTACACTACGCACATATGCAGTTTGCTGCAGAGCTACAGTTTCCGTGCATTCATCAACAATAAGCCGCAGTAGATACTGCAGGGAGACTGTTGAGGGAGGATGGAGCACCCCGAGAATGCATAAATCAGCCATTCTGCTTGCCGCCATCCATATCACGTCACAGAATAGCGATGAACGAACAGAGTTGCTGAATAGTTATCGTCTGACCTCCTTAAAAATCAGAATCACATCAGAACGTGAGATTGTTCACGAATCGTCGACAATAATTTTCATTCAAGATATCTTTTACGAATGAGTGTAGATTCTTCTTATATAGGTACCTACATTTGGCTTTCGTCCCTCAACGTATCATGAAATTCTTAGCCAAATTTTATTTTTATTTTATTTTCGCAGTAAATAGAAAGCAATTGCGAAAGTTTTTCAGTCTGGCGAGGTTCCCGACTGTGCATGAGCTGTTGCGGCTCTAGATCTATAATTTTCTTATCATTAAAATAATCCGATTGATAGTTTTCTGTCAATGTTATAAACATATTCGCGGTACACGATTAGTTCAATCAATGTGTTTCAATGAAAGGAGTAAAAGTTTCTTAGAAAAATGTATTCAGGTAGTATAAAGGCTAGCCGCGGAGACGAATGACTGAGAGAAAAATAAAAAAAAAGAATTTCGTTCTCATAGCACATTGAATTATTTATATTTTCCCCGGTTACATTATATTTGCCTTGCTATTTCCAGCACGCACTTTATCATTCCGTATACAGAACATTGAAAGAAGTTCTCCCTGATTCAAAGGGTTGGCTTCGACATATCTTAGCGGTCACGTGAGGTAGCTCGGTTTCTTAAATAAATTTCATGGTTCAGTGGATACGTCAGTTCCACTATCTAGCTGCTTTCATGCATTTTATTCAGCGAGAACTGTTCGCTGGTTGAATACAAGTATAAGGGTTCGAAATTTTCGCGTTCAATATAATCTATCGAGTACAATGGTCAGGAGTCTATCATAAATTAATACGATTATCAGTCTGAGGGTGGGTTATAAATTTTCAATGAATATTCTCTAGAATATAGGATAAAGTTTTTAGTCGAACTTGCCGTAGATATATCTAATCTAAACGCACGCTCGGTTGAAGCTAGTAACTTAATGCTCTATCAATCGATGTGATGAGATAGCAGGGGAACAAACAGACGAACCTCGACATTAATTTTCTGTTGACGTTTCTGATGTATGTATGTGAAAAGTATGAACTCGTTAACCTAAATTAATTGTCAAATATACCACCCGGAAATAAAAATAATGGCTTTGAATATGGTACCGAGAATTTTTAAATATTCTTTCCTCAAATTCGCGGGATCAACCCTCCGCCGAAATCAGATCTTAAAATTCCACGGTTCTACTTCAAAACTGAGAAACTACTGTCAGGTATGTCGTCGAATGAAAAATTTCATGCTTTTGTAAATTGTTACCGTGGGATTCCTCCCAGTCGAACCAATTTAGTCACAGCTGTTCGCTAATCGTCGAGCGAATAATACTCTCATACAAATGATCGTGACAGTTTGAAATTGCCTGGAACTGCATAGGCAAGCGTATCGACCAAGTTTTTTGTCCTCATGAGTTCGCACAACCTGGGAAATAAGAGAGACAAAAATATCTAGGAATTGCATTTTGCTCGCAATCACTTCTTCTCTAGTTATATACATGAACGAAAAAAAATTCATGATTATCAGGAGACAGAACAGTATTACACGAGACTAGCTTGCAAAAAAGATGACGAGGCCATAATGCGCGTGATGTGCGACTCTTTCTTGAAGTTTGAACCTTCCATTGCAAGCATGGGCCTTTCTGGCCGAGATATTCCGGCCGTGAACCACATAATACGTCAAGGAATAACGCAAGGTATGACCATAGTAGCCGTTCGTCACGAGGATGACGCTGTCGTTGGTGCTGCGGTTAATACTGGTACATGTCCTTGGAATCCTGATAAACTTTTGCGTTTCGCTAACTGTTGCGAATGTGGCCCCGTCCAGGATCTACTCAAGTTTCATGCCTACATCGGCATGAAGCCTCAACTTTGGCAGAAGTATTGTGTCCTTAAGATTTTCGAATGCACTTACGTTAGCGTAGCCATAGAATGCCAGGGTCAAGGATTGGCGAAACGTCTCATCCGAGATAGTTGGTATCTTGCAAGAGACTGTGGCTACAGATTATTTCGAATTGATTGCACAAGCAGGTAACAAAACAAATCATATCACTTTCCAATAAGGTCCCAGCTATGGGAACTAATGACGAACGAAGAAGACAGAATTTTATCTCTGATTTTCGTACCTTCAATACCAAAATATACATGTTTCAATTGTTCATTTGATTTAAGGTATACCGCTAAAATAGCAGAGAATTTCGGATGGGAACGTGTCTGTAGCGTTCCGTACACCGACTACACGCCCAACGGTGAGCAAGTCTTTAAGAATGTGCAGGACCCGCATACGACACTGAACGTTTTTGTGGACCAGGTGAGATTCTGTAAGGACTATTGCAGCCCGTATCCAGGGTGCAAAAAGCAGAAGAAAATAGCTAAAACTCCTTGAAAGCGATCCTGTCTTGAAAATAAGTGACGATTTATATTTTTCTACGAATAAATAATTGTGTTTGTATACGACGAATGATAATTGTTCCGAATTATAGAACATCGTTCGAGATCTCTTGATTAATATTCTCAATTCGCGGGACAAAATATTAATTCGTACATCTTGTGCATCAGCTGCTGTGTACATGGACGCAGATTTTCGTTAATACTACTAAGACGTTCGCGAATGGTAATTAAACTTCGCAACATCTTGGTTTACTTCAATCTCTGGTCGCAATTACACCGACCAGCTGTTGACATAACGTGAACACCCTGCAACCATGTGTTACCAGACAAGTAGAGATGAAGACCTTGCGAAGGAGAAAAGCGAGGCGAAATGTGGAGAGGAAAGATCGTATACAAGGCATACGGTATTATATGGTACATAGTGCTTGTACCTACGTATGTATAGTACCTTTTATTTGTGTTTCTAAGATGAAAAAGGATTTTCCGAAAGAAGCTTTGAGTTTCGCGTTCATTTTAACGATTGGATCGTATCAAAGTAAAGTTTTGCAAGCGTAACTGTGGTACGAAAGGTTCGTAAAGATATCGTTCCAAGGTAAGAGCTTGTCGTATTTTATAGACCCGTTAAGGTACGAACTCTGTACACCGAAAAGAGTGTTTCTCGTCCAGAGCTCATGACTTTGAACGATCCTTGGTAGTACATAGAGAAAAGCTCCGAGTTTCAGACTCGACCCTCTGTGACCGACGTAAAGGTAGACGTTTCGCTGCTATACCAGACGAAATAATCAATGGATCAAGCCTCTGTCACATACTAACTCACCTGATACTATGGCAACTATCTTCTCGGAATTACAGTTGATAAACTTTGCAATTACGTCGTTGCGCTGCAAAGGTGTCTTTCGTAGTCTGTATCGCCGTAACTAAATTGAATCCACTACCTCATCTGGTTTTCGAAGTATGATTGATCTTCGCCATGATATATACGCCTGCGAAATTTTTATTTTTCACTAGAAAACAGCACATTTCCAATCTTACGTTATGTATTTGAGAACAAAATTCAAACACGTGTGTAAAACAGTGCCGAGTAAAACAAGATTAATTAAACACGTACTTCTGTGGCCTCATTTACAGCCTCCCACATGGGTTAGATGTGGTAGCGAAATAGGTGGTCTAAAGTAGCGCACACGTTGGTCGTTAGTAGTATTCCGAAAATTCCTCTAACATCGAGGATTGTTTGCCGAATTGGAATAGTTTCAGTAGACTTCGAGTTTACGAACCGTCGTCGGTTTAGAACTGCGGTTCTTGGGTGAATTAAGTCCCATTGGAATCTCGAATCGAGATTTGATTATATTAATGTACATGTATTACGGTAGTGCCTATACCTACTCCCATGGATTACTCTTCCCATCTTATACGATAATCGTATGGAATTAGTGAATGGAACGGTAACTTATATTCACAGATCATACATCGCACTGTGTGTATCATGTTAGCTGGTAATAGGTATAAAGCTTCGTGTAGAGATGTTGGATTGCGGTGAAAATTCTCTTTTAAAAACTGTTCCCCAGAGCCCATTCTCCCGCAGATCTCTAGAGTAAGATAAAGCGAAAGATCTTTCTATACCTAGAATACAACTAGACGCGAATGGATGGAGTACACCGTTTCACTTATTATTGTTGGCCAGTATACTATATATGACCTGAAAGATTACTTCCGCTGAATTATGATACAATATGACCGAGTATATCATCCGCCGTTTAAACAGGGTCAGAAAATAATTCTTTACCCTGATTTGATAGAATGAGAGAATTTTCAGCTTAACAGTAGAAAATCCTGCACTATACTTTACATCCAAGTTTCAATTATTAACTTGTACCTAGTTATAATTATCATTATTACGGTTCTTGAAAGTAAAGTGGGGAACGCCAAGGGACGTCAGTCGAGGGAAGATGGACAATGGTTGACCCTCTGGTGCGCGCAAACGTTTCTGGGTCAGTGAACATTCTCTGAACGTTGTACTCATTACCAGTTCCCTTTGGTCTGGTGCCTCCAGCAATATGCGAGGCCATTGTAGCACAGGTACGTGTTGTATCACCACTGTGCATATCAGTTGACTATTATTGATGATAGATACCATCATCGCTCCCGCATCCTTCATGCCACTTGTATCGTGGTATCGACGTCGCTTCCGCTCATCAAAGGTTCGCTAATGAGCGCAATGATTAGAATCACCGTGAGGAGAATCGTTCTTTATGCATGTCTACGAGAACCATGTGTCTCCACACCCTTGTATAATATTTCTCGGTACATAACCGTGTAATTTATCAATAAATGAGTAAACATCAGTCTTGTTCATCCATTTATAATGGTTCCCGCAATTATTCAGGTATTTCGAATAGCCTGAATGATTTGATGAAAGAATTGGGTACGATTAAAGTCCGGGTAGCTGTTTTCTCATCTGGAAAAATGAAATTACCCGATTATATTCACTGTAGTTATTATTATAGTCCGCGTAATGGTTGAAAAGACGGGGTCTATCCAATGCTGGATAAAATGAGTTAATTAGTTTGTCGGTAAGTTGATATGTTTACCTGCGCTACCAGCAAGTCATTAGCTCAACTAGACCCAAGGAATTCTCTCGTTAGCCAAAGCTCTCCGAGCAATAACTCGATTAAAAACTATCCCCCGGTCCACAACGACAGTTAATTAACAAAAGTGCTTTCGTAGTTTTCACGAATGCTTGGAGAATTCTGAGAGCGTATAACTATAGAGTTGAATTTCCGCTCTACGAGTATCCAGAACGTATTTGTTACCGCAGAAATGAAAAATAATTCTTTTTATAAAGTCAGTGCGAAGTTTAGAAGAATATTATCAAACATTTTTCACAATTACATTCGGAAATATAATATCGATAAATATATTTGCGAAAAATTTTTCATACCAAGTCTGAAGGAAACGCTAAAGAATTTTGATGGATGACACAGCGGCTTGTATTTAACTAGTGGTCTGGGGGATAAAACGAAGAAGTGCAGTTGCACGTCGATTTGTTTGCCAACCTCGTCGCCTCGCGCGATTCACTGAAATCCTTCTCAATTCCTACTCTTTCATTCTTTCTGTCACTCGAAGCGTGTGAATCCACCCTATGCAGCGCAAAAATCCTGCTCGAGACTGCACGGCTTCGAGCCTCGGAATAGCGATTCTCTATACTGCAGATCTGAAGATTGGAGAACTAAGAACTACACCCACCCATTCTTTTCACCATCCTGTACCTATCTCGCCTCTCGCTATTTACCTATTGGAATTTTCAGTCTCGTGAATAATGGCAATACTGGTACAGATTTCCATATCAACATTGTGGAATGCTTTTTGGGTAAATGTACATTTTTGAAAAATTTCACACTTTCCAGAGACAAAGAGAAAAAAAAAAGAAGATATTTAGAAAATAGTTGATTGATTGTATCTGATATCGTTTACGTGTTAATTAGAAATTATTGTGTAAATTATTGCCAAAATTTCTATCGGCTAACGAAGCACGTTGTACTAATTAAGATCGACATTATTGGTAGTGATATGGCTTTACTCCTGTTTCTATGAGAGTTACAATGCAGTTAACGAAAATCAGGGAATGGTACTCACCCTCATTTACGTGACGCATCCACCGTACTACTCATCCCCCAAATAGTTTGACAATCGAATAATTAACTAGGTTATAATTGCGCCAACGTACACTGGCGCAACCCGGACCTACCAATTAATTATACATTCCTGTCAGCTCAGAGTCGTCATACGCAAAAGGATCTCCTTCCATCCAGGACAGGATGGGCTGGGCTAGGCTGGGCTGCTGGGCTCGGCTAGTTTGTAACGCAACTTATGGGACGTATCTAGGTCCTGTGAAGCTACGAGAATCTTCACCCTGAGTTATGTCTTCTCCGTGAACTCTATCCTCCAAGGAATTTCCATTTAATTCAATCAGACTTTGCTAGCCACCTGCTAATTTGCCCTTTTAACATAGATACTAATGGGATTTATATTCAGAACCAAATTGGACAACATATTGTTCGCTGTGTTTGAAAAAAAGAAGTTTGACTTTTTGTTTTTTGGTGAAAATGTGAAAACTTAACTTTACCCTTGAACAGTTTTTTCAATTGAAATAAATATTTGATAACGCGTGTATAGGTAGTTGCGAAAGACAATTAGAGGTTTGTGTGCATAAATTAAATACTGTACAAACGTTTGTCGGTTGTTTGAATAAAATTCACGTGCATTTATTCATGTCTTGATTGAAATCCTGTGGTAGTAGTTGAAAAGTAATTAACTTTTAATCGAGAAAGTTTAGTAGTTCTAGGCTATACCTTTCCTCTTTATCCAAGGTATAGCGCGCATGCCATTCACCGTTTGTAAACGCTCAGACGAAAATCCTTCCCGTTTTTCAAATATTTGCGAATTCCTCTCCACATTCGAACTGCAAAAGCTTTGATTCTGAATTGCTATAAAGAGTTTCAACGAACCACTAGAACCCACAGAAAATCGTATGAAATGTGGAAAACAAATCCTAGCATAAACTCTTACGATTTTAACTTCACGCTAAATTATGGACAACTAAAAAATGCGAATGAATAAAATCAGAATATCATCACTTTGAAGAGATTTAAATCCTAATCTTCCTGATCACACTTGCGAAGTATGCGACACTATAGTGAAATACGACGAGCATGGGTATCGAGGGAATTTCAATTATTTTCAATCCGGGCCGTCCGTGAGCTCGATTTCCCGGGTGTCGTGACGTCGATCAACATCGACCCTGCCTCCTTCTTCATCTTCTTCTTCGTCTTCGTCTTAGTAAAACGCAGAACTTTCGAAGGTCCTGATAATTGTGTAGCTGATATTCTGAACGTAGGAGATTAAATTTTTCACAATAAAAGTACGAAAAACGTTCAAAGGAGATGAAAAATCGGATCAAAGTGAAAGTGAATTATGATTCCTATACCAATTTCCCATGGGGTGCAATCTGAATGCATGAAAATATGCTGAATTTCAATAGCTGTCGAATGGGACTCATTACTTTGACTTTGAATTATTATTTTTATAACGAAATATCAGGTGGCAATTTTTCATTTAAAATTACTTCCAAGTTCTCTCCCTTTAATGCTTCTCGACTGTATAAAACCCCCGCAAGCCCGACAATTTCGGCATATCGATTAACACCCCATCCATAAGTAGAACGTGACTTTCCCTTTCGTTGAAAATACAGAGAACCATCGTTCATGGTCTTGAGACTTTGTTCAGTGACTAATTTCACTTTCTTGCTGCTGTCATTCTCGGGAGACCATTAATGTCCTGAATCTTTGGAGACACTACTTCAAGAAGCATTATGTTTCAGGCTATTCCTATTCGTAATGCTTATAGCCAAGTAATAATAACGAGCTGCAAGAAAAAAATAGAAACAAATTAAAGAGCGAAAAAAAGAGAAGACTGGGTGAATTAATGTGCAATGGTATCGTATTCATACCTGGTAGGTAGTATCTACTTCGTTTGAAAGGACTCTGATTGCAATCAGTATCTCGTCAATTTCAATTACTACTCGTTGCCATGAATTCTACTATTCATACTCGTATATCTAACAACAAATCCGTGCAGCAAATAAATGTATGAATATATATATATGCTTAGGAGTCTGAAAATGGGAAGTTGATCGTATAGTATAGTTAAGTTTTCGATGCCAAAGTAAAGATCGATACTTTTCGACATTTTATAGCGAGTGCATTAAGTTGCGTGTATAAATGTAATACTGGATACGATATACGAGAAGAAGTGCTCAGCACTAATTGAATTTCAGTTCTTCTGGTATTGTTTATATTCTTAAGGAGAAAGAAAAAAAAAATAACCGGAGTGTTAGCCTCTGTATAAGGGCTGAGGGAGATGGTGCAGAGCTGAACCAAAGAGGGGTTTTAATTAAAACACTCAGACACTGAGAAAGAGTATAAATATCCTTTGACAAATATCCCTGGAGCTGCAGCTCTCTTTCCCTTATTCCTCAACCCCTTTTTACCCCATTCTATACCGTGCCAGAGCACGAACTACCACCGCTATTTCCTGCTGTGCGTATACTATATCCTATTCCAGGTTGGGTAAATATTTGCCTCTACATTAGTGAGATATAAATAAATTCGCTGATTATATCCAGGAGAAAGAATAGGAGAAAATAAAGTCAGGCTTACAGTGGAGTACAAAAATAGTTGAAAAATGGAAAAAGAAAAGAAAAAAAAAATAATAATTACAACAGTAATATAATACACAGAGCTTTTTTAATTTTTATGAAATTCTAATTGGCTTTTAATTGTCATGAATTTTAAAAATGTTCACAATTTTTTTTTCCTACTTATACAACTGTAGTGAAATTGGTCTAATATGTATATACAGATATATATGTATAGATATATATATATTTTTTTCTTCTTTTGGGACCGAGATTTACGTGGTTCTGTGTGCCTGGCGGAATGAAACGCCAAGGAAAAAGTTAATTTTCTTTATTTGTTGCGGAGCGCGTCGGTGCCCTTATATACGACTTCGGATAGAGTAATACTCGCGTTAACAGCCGTGTGAAATATATATCCAGAGGGGTATAGTACTTTCGCGAGAGAAGGAAGAAAAATTTAGGGTCACAATTTTCTTCGTTCCAGTTGAAAAAAGAAAGAAAGAGAAAAAAAAAAAAAAAAAAAAAGTCCCGTAGTCTCCCGGAGTATAAGATCTTCGATATTGTTCTCAGTTTCGGTCGTATCAGAGTGAACTTTTCAATTGAATTTTCTCGCTCGTAACAGAAAGACGTAGTATTTATGAAACGTTTACCAAAGCTATATAGTAGAAGTGCAGAAAAAAACGCTAAAAAAAAAAAAAAAAGAAAAAAAATCACCATCCTCATTCGTTCCCTGAGTAACGAGAGAATGGAAAAGGACTAGACCGCCTCTCAGCCCGTTTCTGCTTTCCCCCTGCAGCCACGCAGCCAGCCTGCCAGAGAAGATATCAAAATAATTGAAAAAGTTTAAATAGACTTCAATGTTATTTATTTATTTTACGTACAGTGATCTTTTTTTTTTTTTTTTTTTTCTTTTTTTTCTAACCCCGGTTGACTTCGTTGGAAGTTAAATTTTTTTTCTTTTTTTTTCAACCGCGCTTTCAGGACAATAATTCTTCTTTGCAAATAATTTATAGGAATCTTTTAATTATAGTGTCAGTCAATCTATACAAGAGAAGACAAGAGCATAGATTAATCTTTTATACCCATATGACTTATATTTTAGATCTCATCTCATAAAAATAGCATTGAGGTATGGAATTTATTTCTACTTTCAATTTTACGAGGATCCAATTCAGTTTACAGCTTAAGAATCATACCTGAACACGTTAAGAAATATACAGACTCTAATCGTAAGAACTATAAAGGGTGAAGTGGGGTGATAATAGCCCCGGTTGTAAACCTTGTTTTATTAATAATGCCCTCAGAGCTATTGTGTATTATCAAGTTACGGTTCGTAAACAGCAATTCGTAAGTTTCCAGGACGCACGAAGGCGCCATTAAACAATCTTGTATACCTATAGAGCTATAATACGCTATTTCTCCAATAAATCACTTAAATTGAGTAGCGAATCTACCTTATATTGATCCGGTTTCGATGATGTTAATCAATCGGCTTGCGTGCCCCTCTAATCAAGAATTATTCATCGCCGATATCGCAGCTGCTTGATATCATATTGAATAAAATCAAATTACTCATATCGGATATTTTTTTTTTTTTTTTTTTTCTTCAACAAAATCAACGTTGATTATTTCAGATGAATGAATTTCAATACAAATGATATTATATTGAAAAAAAAATGAGGAAAAAAAATTTGAGGAAGAGAATTATCCATCAGATCGAAGAGCTACTTTATTGTCTTTGGCGAATATATGTCAGTTTCCGTATGCGGACGTTAGATATACAACGAATTGGCACAGGTTCTTTTGCATTTTATAGTTTACAGGTCTGCCGAAGAACCGTATAGCAGTTCTCCGAAGGGGTAGTTGGGCTATATATGGAAAAATCACGACACGATTCTACCTGGAACGGAGGGAAATTCTGAGCCAGCTGTTCGCCGAAGCGAGTCGCGAAACGCTACCCCGAGCTAGTCGATTATTCTTTTCGTACTGTAGCGTCTTTTTAGTAGTGTATTAAAAGCAGGCTGCTCTTTATATCTCCTTCTTTTATGGACGATAATGTTAGGCAATCTCGCCTAACGCCCTCTTCCTCCTTTCGTCGAATTTCGAAGGGTTGATTTTTTTTTTTTTTTTTGTTTTTTTTTTCATTCCTTTTATTCGGTAGAATTATCGTATATAAGCCTTTCGTAAGTCACTCGTTTATTGCAAAACTGTGTGTTTGTCCTAACGAGGGGGGCGATTAATCCTTTGGAAATTATTAAACCGGATTTAAAACTTATACTACTCGGAGAACGGACTGATTTTATACTTTAGTAACTCCGCGGGGGTAAATCGCGGCGAATCGTGTCGGGCTTAGCCCATAGAAAATAAATCATAATGGAGTCGAGTCTCTCCTTATAGAAATAAGCTTTTTGTTATTCGAGAATTATTATCTATAAGCCGACAGAGAACGACTGAACTAAGTTAGTACCTATCCGGCTGAATGAACCTTCAGACGCGTTTAAAACTTTTCTACGATTTCGTTTGACGATTTAAACTTTCATCTCTAGTTCAGAAAATTTTTATTTACGACTAATAAAGTAGTTTTGCAAAATTTCACGAATCTCATATGTAATATAGAAAAAGGCGTAAATTTTTACAGGACTTTTTTTCTTTTTTTCATTGCGCAGTATAATTACCAAAACGCAAAGCAAGTGAATTGATTGTAAAATCGAAACCAAAATACCTTTACCTGTAAGTAGAGGTATAATTTGAATTTAAACGTAGCCGAGTTGGTATACTACGAACGAACAGGAATGGTAAATTTGTTTCTGACTCATTTAGCAGAGAAACTTTTAACAAGCTGCATTAAAAGTACATATGTTCTTTTTCCTTTCGTTTTAACACGATGTGCTTGTGTCTGTCCCTATTCCTACATACGTTGGTGTTGGTGGCTGACTGGCTGCTCCCGAGGGTAGGGACTGAGGTCAGAAGCTCGCGTTTCTAGTGAGGTCAGTACAACACCCTAGAGGCGGTTAAACTTGGTACCCGACAACCGGCAGTCTCATGGGCCTCAAGCCGCATTAGCTTTAGCTATATTATAAATGTACCTCCTATGTTCTGTTGTATTCACATTTTTTTCGAGTATACGTCGCTACATGGATATGGCGAGACGAAAAATTGATTGAAAAATTATACAATTAAATTTTGATAATTTTTCGTCAATCGATCGATGTGACGTTTTTCTTTCGATTAATTATTCTTTGATTTTCATAATTTTTTAGTCACCCTTTTATCCCACGAACTAACCTGTTTCACATATAGAAGTAAGAATCGAAAGTTCGTGTTTCTATTCGAAGAGGAGGATTCACAAACCCTTCGATAATGGCCAATCGCATAAAACGCTGTCCTATAGATGGCAGTTAGGTACCCAGAATTTTCGTTCGAATATCTAAACCGGAATAAAGTGAGCCATTATTTTACTTTTATATAAAGGGTAATGATAATATTTCTTGTTAGCAGGAAATGAAAAGTCCACTCGAGCGACATGGTCAGCCACAACTGCTGAATCGTTGTGGAGGGAATTAATAGCCTTTGGCAATTCGATTCGAATAAGGGTGGTC
Organism: Tenthredo mesomela; assembly: GCA_943736025.1. Taxonomy (NCBI): domain Eukaryota; kingdom Metazoa; phylum Arthropoda; class Insecta; order Hymenoptera; family Tenthredinidae; genus Tenthredo; species Tenthredo mesomela. Next base: position 3,334,675 of record OX031015.1, read on the forward strand.
TGCAGAGGTGGTAAAGGGGCAAGAGGTGGTGAGAGTCAGCTGGTATATCTGGGATAATATTTCCTAGCGTTAGGTCAGCCGGGGTAGGCGGTTTAACACGAACGTGGAGAAACGGCCATGGAACTTATAATTAAAAGCCCGATAAAAGCTCCATTACATTCCGGCAGATCGGTTTCATAAAATCTTTAATTACTTCCTTTTCTGCGGTGGTTCAACAACGCCTGCACCACTGTGCTCCAAGAGTTCTATAGGGATCGAGGGAAGGAGAACCAGAGAGCTTGTAGACTTGCGGCGCTCCCTCAGCGAGTAAGAGGTGGGAGTTAAATGCCGATTAATTATCGCCAACCGAAGAGGCTTGATCTCTGATCAAAGAAAGACTTTCCGTAATTCGTCTGTTTGAAATTTTCAAGTGTCTTATGCGCTGTACCGAGTTTGCGAGATCATGACTAGCCCGATTCGTACTTGGAGTATGAAAAATAGTGAATTTATCGATCAGGTTCTATGCCGCGGATAATATTTGGACAAAATTCTTCTAGCGAATAATGTGATAATCTCAAGATCTTGATCTGAGATAAAAAGCCTTCTTCCGTAAGGTTCAAGTTGCCCCTAATCAATATTGATATAATTAGTACGCGATAATCACGCGAGATATTTTACCTCTAGTCGTCAATTTGGATCATGCATATATCATGCAGCCTGCATGTATCATGCAGCCTTGATCAACCGCAGCACGTACGATCAGATTTTAAATTAATATATCCATTGGATTACGTGGCTAAATCATGGGGAATGGGCATGCGTGTATATGGCATGGTCAAAGGCCGACGGAGATTTTCCTATCCGGATTAAACGCAGAGTTTCAAGGGACATAGTGGAATTCCGCGGTTATCAAATAATCCTTTATTATATGCAGTGTAGTTGGTTTGCGCAAAATCGATCCAAAGTTCTATACGACAATATATATATACATATAATAATAAAAAAGAAAAAAAAAAAACTAATTTGATAATTAACGGGTTCATATGCAATTAACGGATTTCGAACAGGTCACACAGAAATGTAAAAAAGAAAACTACAACTACATTTTCATTTATGAAGTTATACCCGGACGCGAACTATTGCGTGACAATAAATGACTTGCATACGAAAACCTGCAGGGGCTGGTGACTTTGTTTTGATCATTTTTGTTGGAATCTGCAGCCTGCATATTAAAGATAGCATGCAATATTCGTATCACAGATTTACTCGCTCGTGGGTAAAGGCTGGTTTATTTGCACCCGGAGTCGACTGAAATGAGTAAATTATAGATTAGTGGAAATGACTCGAAATCGGTAAATAATTTCTGTCCACATTACTAAAACAGATATAATTAAAATGAATGACTTTCCGAGCTACACGGTGCATAGAAATAGACTGTAACTTGTAATTTCACTTTATTGCTGTGCTTACCTTTGACCCATACCAGTCTTATGCAAAAGACATCCCCATCTTTCTCGTTTAAGTCTTTCGAGCGCTAACCTTTATCGTTAAAATGAACAAGCTCGCTCCATGGAGGGTCTTGTAATGCCGTGATAAAAATGATACGAAATTTTCATGAAGTTCGCGTTTCAGTAGGCGCGGCTTCTGCACCACTATGGAATATGCTAATTTTATAAGTCACCCTTTCACTCCGGTTCAAAGGCTTCTATGAATGAACAATCTTATACATTTTTTACTTAGAAAAAAAAAAAAAAAAAAAAAAAAAAATAATTCATTCATTTTCACTATAGAATAGTTGCACCAAATAATTCCACGCGATATAATTTATTCTCTCGAAATTCACAGATTTATATAATTACCCTTTGATCATAATTGATTCGATTATTCAATTATTTAACCCAGAGCAAAGTTCTGTACAAATTTCTTATTATTATTCACGTGAATTCGATAAATCTGGCAATACACTATTCGACAAAAATTTTTGGTAATCTCTTATGCCGCATATAATAGGTAGACACTAATATATTGTGTACCAAGGGCGTAAAGTGGGCTTTTTCAGACCGAGTGTGGAGTTTGCAGTAAGAGTTGGAGGCGAGCTAGCACAAATTGAAGACAAGTGCATCTGCGAGCCGAAGACGACTACTGCAACCACACAAGGTCAAAAAGCCCTCTTACTGTGTTACAAAAAATTACTTATATACCCACGATTAACTTAATTTCTCGATTATTTTCATTTTTCTTATGATCATTCCGAGGTGCAGGTATACAGTAATAAAGTCAGCATGGGGGCGACGAGCTTGCGGCTAGTATGACCTATTTTGTAGAATCTAGCTGTAAAATAAGACAGTCTACGTGGGTGGTCGGGCTATAGATCTAAATAAGTTACAAGCTCCCGAGAATATACCGGAAGATGGTTTTAGAAACGAAGTTCCAGGGCGCACGTGACCTCAGCAACGTGGCTTTGTATTAAGCGAGTTCAAAGCAGAGGGAAAATTCCCCTCTTTCAAATTCTCTACGGTCCTTTTGTCGACGCATAACGCATTTTCAGAAAAATGAATCCAACCTTTAGATCGCGGATGTGCAAATTCCCTCTCCTTGCTCGAGGATTAATTAATAATGCAAAATAAGCTCGAAGACATTTCAGCATTTCGAAGCATTTCTCTGTATAAAAGAGAAAAAAGAAAAAAGAAAAAAAAAAAGAAAAAATTATTCTGTAAAATTAAAAATTTCATTTATAATCAGAATTTCGTCCGAAACTTTGGCGAGAATGTAGTGTAAAGGTTGGATAGTAAAGTTGATCCGTCTCCGTGGATGAAAATACCTCAGCGTTTACGAGATTCTTAAACAGGCTGAAAGTTTTTATTGCAAGTCATTAAGGAATGACGCGTCCTGCGAGGTGAGGCGAGGCAAGAGGTAAGAGGCCAAAAGGCGAAGCATTGATTCGCTATTCAAGCATAAACTAAGCTTCTTGAGTCTCGTCATCTTGGAAGGATAATAAAGATGGCCTCTCTAAAATATTTATCAAAGAAATACCCTGCAAGCGTAACTGTTAATTCCGGCTATATTATAAACGAAATTAAAAATATTTCCGGAAATTTTTCCCGCCTAATAAAGAGCCCGAGGTTAATTGAAATTAATATCGACTTTGAAGTGAGAAATTTCATATCCGTTCTATGCATATTTACTTTAATAAATACCGAATATTCGTTCGTAGAGAAAATTGCAGAATAATATTATAGGGATACTCTTCATGGATGTCTTCTGTCATCTCTGTCAAAGTAAACCATTTACTATTCAGGCTTCGACGAAATGACGGTGATTCTTTACTACGAATGAACTTTTCTTATCTCTTACTCCTGATCCTTGCAGATTTTGCACCGTACCTCTTTGACTATCTGAGGTATACGCGAAGCCCGGCTAAGAAACGGGACGTTTTATTCCTTCATTAGTCACATCGACAAGAAAGATTGAATTCTGCAATTGCAATCTGCGTAAGGTAAAGCCGGGGGTTAAAGTTGAAATGAAATCAATTTTTCTCAGAACTTTCATTAGTTAACCGACGGAGGCTGCTGCCTGGACTTACGTCAACTTCGAGTATTTTACGTTAAGATTACCAGAGCGAAAGAAAAAGAGATATATGTATTCTATATTGGCTGTAAATATACAGAGAATAAGGTGTAGGTATACCTGATCAATAATTCATTTCGTTTACACCCCCGCGAAATTGATGGCTAATATTGAAATTCTCATTCGAATGTCCATCTTGTCCACTTATCGTTCTAGTTGGCTGTAGCCAGATTGACAACGAGGTGATTTATTGCCATTAACAAACAAATACTTATATTTTTTACATTTCAATTACTTTTTTTTTTTTTTTTCTTTGCTGCGGGTGACAGAGTTGTCGTGTAGGGTTTTCGGCCTGACTGACTGAATCAGAGCTGTTAGTGTTAGTTCGGGTAGAAAATAATCGAGGAAATATATTTTTATAACGAAGATTTATTGCCGTATTTATTTATTGACAATCGACAAAATTCTATCGGCGATAAAAAGAAAAGTTACATTTCTTTTTTTTTTTTTCCTGATAGGTAATTCGCATTTATGAATAAAAAAAAAAAAAAAAAAAAAAAATGATCTGTTATTATTATATTTCAGCCATTTTCAAACTTGAATCGATGAATTGTGACATGGAATCCTGTTCATTCTATCAAAGACTGTTTCGATTCACACAAAACGACCAAAGAACTCATTTACCACGAATTCTTGTTTCGTGGGAAAAAAGAACACCCTCATATACCTCGGGGTGCCTTTGCATGTATGTGTGTATGTATTTTTTTTTTCCTTTCCTTTGAGCAGGTGGATGAAATAATTTTCGTACATTTTTCTGAGCGTCGAGACGCCTGTCGTCACGTTGCCATATTCGAGGATTTCCGGAGTACCTTGATCAGTTTTATCATCTTTTTCCTTTTTATTATTTTTATTCGCGTCTGCCAAAGCCTGGAGATACCTGTATATTATATATATATATTTATATGTTTTTTTTCTTCTTCTCAACGAACCCCGCAGCTACTCCCACCTTTTATCTTTATAGATTGTCAGGGAATCGTACCTTGGTATGGGTTTCTCTTGCGAAATTAATCTCCCTCTGGTACCTACCTACCATTCGCCCTTCGTCTGTTCATTATCACTCCTCTTTCGTTCAAGGCACTTTCTACACCGTTGGTTTTGGCAACAAACTCAGGCGTCATAAATCCAGAAGATAATTCGTTGTTCCACTGGTTGCCATTGTACATTTTGTCCATTTGCCAGGAGTCAGGGGCTGCAGCCTTACTATCTCCCGAGTCCTTTATTATATGCGTGGAACGGAAGGAGCAATAAGGTACGCTACGTCAAATAACTAATGACTAATAGCATGAAAAATATTACAGATGGAAAAGCGTCGAGCGATGGTTTCGAATATCACCTCAATTTACACTAAGAAGATGGAATCGACCCTGCAGTATAACTGGTATCTTACACCGATAGATCGACTTTCGTGAACTCGCTGTAAATAATTGGATTTGTAATCCAAATCTCACGAAAGCTGTGACGAAGTACTACCTCTATAGACACAATGATATTTACGTATATGTCATGTTACATTTCTGAATACATATTATAATATGTTTCTTCGTATTTAATAACCTCGTTGTATTTCTCCTCTTCTCTCATGCTTATCTAAGAGACGTGAGTTATCTCATCCAGATCTGCAATTCTACTCCTACAATTCTATTTAGATGGAAAATTGAACATAAAATAAGAGCTTATCTCAGTGCATACGTACACTGTACACTCATAGAGTAAAATCTAGAGCAAAAATAGTTAATCCTTGTTCTCGAATCTGTTTGCAAACTGCAGAGGTAGGTATATGTTGGAAACGTGATCTCGGACCAACGGGGGCTTTATTAGGTACAGTTTTCTTTACGTACTTCGAATTTTAGACCATTAACTCTTCCGGTAAAAATTCGGTGTTTAACACGTGATTAAAAGGGAATAAAGGCAGCGAAAGAAAAACGAAAAACGAACATCGTGTCCCTATGGTTTGTCTACTAGGTAACTAAGGGCGTACGAAGAACCAGAGACAAGGGACGGACATGGGTCTCGTTTTGGTAATCCGGTTTGAGATGCAAATGAGGATTTGATGGCACGTCTCTCATTAGTCGAATTGTCCCTTTGAAGAATTCTTTGGTCGGACCTTTCGCCGGAATATGCGGGTGGCTTTACCCGAAACTTGGAATATTTTTACGCACTCTCATTTCATTGTCACTCAAGCTGACGAGAATGACAAATGGGCTGGGAATTGGCCGGTTCACGTTGGAATTCCGATTCGTTTGCCAGTGGGTGAGATGAGTGAAAATGGTCGCTAGATAGTCGGAGTTTCTTACAAAAAACAAAAAAAAAAAAAAAAAACAATTCTGAGGTAAAAGTACCCGATCGAATGGCCAATCGATAACGCTACCAAAAAATCAAATTCCCACGTTAACTTTGTGAGAAGAAGAATGGGTCAAGAAATATTTCATAGCATATATATAGGTAATAACGAATTTCTAATTACAGAAAGAAAGTGTTCATAGACCAAGGCTCGTTCTAGTTATAGAAAACCACAGAGATAAAAAAAAAAAAAAAAACCAGAGTTGATTGCGGAATGGTTTTGAATATTTCATAAAATTTTGTACACACTGTGAGCGAGAAGCTTCGTTAGCTTGTCCAAATAAGGTGCAAACAGCCAGCGCTGGCGTTTTCGCGGTTCCAATGAAACCTGATTACTTCAGGAGACCAGAACAAATAGATGAGAGATGAGTGAGCCCGGCTGTGTACACTAGATATACAGTAAAAACATTTTCATCTCCATAAATTTTCGACGATCGTGGCTAGGTTTATACAATATGTAACTTTCGCGCGTTTAATTTTTTACAGATTTTTTACATCGTTTTTACATCGATCAGTTGGTGCATTTATTATGCGTAAAGCGAGTGAGGACTAATATAAGGTATAATAAGGCTATGGATGTAGGGGAGATAATTTTTAGGTAAAATTATGAGAAATTTTCATCCCTTATTCGGTCTAATAACTTATTTTAAAACCATGCAGCAGTTTTAATGAATGGTGTCAGAGATGTGTTCAAGTACTTCCGGGGTTTCCGAAAAGTCTGAATTTTCAACACGATCCAAATCTAATCAATTGAAGTGATCTCTAGAGAGAGTCCTTCCGAATTATGAACCCCAGACTTATTAATTATTTCGGAAGGTTATTAAATTGGTGAAACACGCCGTTGAAGTGGGTACATGGAATTTTATTATTTAGCTTTGATTTAATTTTTCATCAAGTATAGATATAATGTTTGATATCTAGAATAAACGAATTGAATAATAAACCAAGCTCAATTTGCTTTGCTGCGATTGTTTTCCATCGTCCTCGGATATTCGAGAATTACATTTTTTTTTTATAATATTGAAATCTGTCGAAAATAGCTCTTTCATGCCATTTATTGTGTTTTAATTTTAATATAAAGCAAACTGCAGTTCAGAGATTTTGATATCGCCATCTATTACGAGACTATGGATCAGTTCGTATACCAAGAGGTTAATCACTTTGAATTATGAATAGTCTGGAAAACTTTCATTGCCAGAAATCCAGGATATGCTAGATTCACACAACCTATTCAGACCGAAAACTTGGCAGATCTATCTCGCAGTTTAAAACGTATAACACCACTAGCCAGATCTTTAAATAGAAGATATCAGAGTGAAAATTGCCACGAATAAGTAAAGCTGGAAAATGGAAATATGGATAATACTTCAACACCTATATATGTCTTCAGGGTTTCATTCTCAACATTTTAAATTCTATTTCACATTTATTCGACCTGCCATTCAAAAACCTATTATTGGCTTTCAGTACTCTCCTATAATTGTATCCAATGCATTTACCATGTTCGCAGGATTACTATCCGTTTGAGCCACAGAGCTTTTTCGAAGCAAAGCGTTTGAATTAAAAGAAAGAAAAAAAAAGCAGAGAAAAAAAATTCATAGTATTGAAAAATATAAAGGTTATTTTATATTCTTTTTTTCTTTTTTCAAAAAAATCTTAACGGTTTTTCTTGTTCGTTCAAACGATTGTTGTATACGAATTTTTTTTTTTTTTTTAATCTTTCATTCCTTTTTCTCTGTCTCTCAAGACAATAGAATTTATATTTATTGAATTTTTTGTGATTGAGGTCCTTTTGCCTTTGGCTTTGAATCGAACTGCGTAATGCTGCTGGGGTTGAAATACCTCGTATCATAAATGGGGCGGTTTTAGCCGGAAACCGTATCTCGAATTCGCTTAAACTTTTCCTTGTAGCCTATTTTCTCTGCCGCTGCCCTTTATAAGTCTATTTATAAACAGAGAGACCACTAAATGTAAAATGGGGTTGGAATAAATGGTGGCTAATGACAACCTATAGACCGTGGACGACCCCAAGAGCGACGCCTTAACGTCGGAGGAATTCGCTTTTCGGTAATACGGGAACGGAGTTAGCGAGAGAAGAACTAGCGATTTCCATTCCTACGAAAGTTTAATTACAGGCTTTAATTAAACTTCGTTAACGAAAACAAAAACCGCCCTATAATGCACATTATTCATCAGGGGGTGCGAAGCTACAAGACTTCGCTTATTATTTTCAAGCAATATAATAAGAGTCAGAGTAATGCATAAGGTTAATATTATCCACGTTAAGGTAAATTCAATAATCTTTAAGAGTTGAGGTGACACAGAAATTTAATTATTTTATTAAAATTCGATAGGCAATTCATTTTTCAATACTTCAGATATCTCTATCTCCACGGTCGGAATATATCCTCAATAATTTTGTTTTCAGATCGTTTCATCTTTTCGTCGTTCGACTATACACGATAGATGTACATTTAATTCCAAAAGACTAAAACGTAGAAAATAATTTGTGATTAAATTGTGTATCTCGTATAGGTTGCCTCGTTTTATATTCCGCTACGATGTATAGCGATGTGTGAAAATATATTGGAGCTAGTAGATATATAGGTACGACGCGCAGTGATAAAATGATTGAATAAAAAATTATCAGCTAGAAATATATATACCGTAAAAGAAATTTCTTTATGAGAATGTGTGCGCAAATGTGGATTTAAAATTGAGCGAGTAGCGTAGTAAAAAGTGCGGATAGTAATATTGAATGAAATTGGCGCTTCGCGCAATATCGTAGTCGGGTGGACTGGGTCAGGCGGGGTCAAATTTCCCTGATTGGGAAAAGAGTCGACGCAGTACCTACCCCAGTGAATATGCAATGTGATATCGTGTTACTTTTTTAACGAACAAAAGTCGATGCAAGCTATAAACACTTCTCTTTTTTCTCTCTTTTCTCATTTAACGTTCACTCCTTTCCATCCTTTGCCTATAGAGGTAAAATAAAATTCTATATACGGAAAAATCAAATTGAAATTATTCTACAAACATCAATTGCCTTGAAAAGGCAATTACTGCATTAGTTAGTATCCAATCTAGAGTTCTCCGTGCACCGGTGCAATTTGATAAAAAAAAAAAAAAACAGACAGAAAACCCTTCAATCTTCAACCCCGGGTCGGAATCGAAATTACAGTTTTATTCTACAAGTTCCGACTGAAGACTTCGAGAAGTAAACTAGAATTTGCGCGTGTAATAAAATTATTATTTGTCCGTTTTTGACAAGTTTAAGCGCAAACTAGACTTTTGGAATTTTAATTCGGTCCACTAGTTCCTAGAATTCAGAGAAGCTTGATGATTTTGGCTTCGACCTATATAGCTCCTCCATCATTAATAGAACGTTTTGTTAAATTGCGATCATTGAGCTGATTTTTCCCAGACTTTCGAGGTTGCAAGTAAAATTTGAAACTTTAGTAGGATATGTATAGGGATGCTGTGAGCCAAATTTCAAGTTTAATTGCTGGATTCTGATTAAAAAAGTATAATATATTTCTTTCGAAAAAAATTGTTCACCCAAAAAATATCGAGGTTTTAGAGGATCAAACTAAAATTCTATTCTTTTTTTCTCTCTGGCGTGGGGCGTAGGTATATCTGTCCTGTATCACGGGGTTCTTGATAAAATGCGGAATCCGCTCAAAGATGACTTGGACATCGCAACTTTATCCCACGTATTGTGTGAGGTAGTAGGTTGGGGTAGAAATTCGCCTGGCGAATAAGTGGTCCAGAATGGAATGCGTCTGACGTCTCGATAATGGCGGAACAGAAGTTCATCGATGGGAAAAGCTATATACCTAGCATACGTTGCCCGGATCACCCATGGCGTTCATTGAACCTCGAAGCTTTTTGACTGGAGCTGATGTTTAGACGTGAGTTATGATGGGCCAGAAACAGCCTTTTCCTCGGCTATTCTTTATCGGGATTTACTCCAAGGATCCGTGCTACACACACCCAGATGAACACACACACACGATTTATATAGCTCTCCGGAAGTACAGATCTGAAGAGTAGGTATAATACTCGACCGGTTATACCTATATGCTATACAGTCGGCTATTCCGTACAGGGTCAAATTTTCGCAATGCGATTTATAGACTCATAAGCTTCAAATATGAAATTCATGTCCTGGAAGCTATAAGATTTAATTTCAGGAGTTGATTTCTTATCAGAAGAAACTTCTTGTTATCCTTTCTTTGTTCAAAGAAAAGCTTCGTTAAAATTAAAGAAATTACTTTCAAATCGACTTTCGTGTCTGCGAGGATCATTTTTTCTTAAAGAATCTAATGGAAATTGGTCGGGCTTGGCCATAATCACGGTTTCGTTGTATATATATTTAATTGGAAAGTCCGTTGGTTCGCCGAAAGAAGTTTTAGAAAAATATGAATTCATATTTCGTTGAAGTTTTCTGATAATGAATATTATTATTCGATTAAATTTTCGCCGATCAAATCACGGAATATAGTTCGAAACAATTTTTTCCCCTTTTTCATCTCTATGTTTAGATGTTCGTAAAACCAGCAGAACATTTATGATATCGTGAAGGTTACAACTCTCCGCGGCTCCGTACCAGGTTAAATTTTTTATTTCACTCGTCCGCCTCTGTAGTACCTATACAGTCGTAACTATTTAAATTTATTATTAACTCGCCGTAGTTCATTTCCCAACGAGTATAAAATACGGGGAATATGACGAGGAAGGTTAATTTCCTGATGAATATAATAATATTTCGCACCTACACATTTATGTATACCCATAGGTATCACAAGCTGCAGCGTTTATGACGCCCAGCTACGAAGATATATATAATGTTGCAGAGGGATTATTTCCAGCTTATTTTCAATCATTTAATTGTCAGTTAAGCTCAAAGCATCGCAATTCTATTATCTCGCAATTCAAAGCTTTATATAAATTTCTAAAATTATTCTTTTTAATTAAATTATTTTCAAAGCCTCTATAATTCCACCCCTAAATATCCGTCCCTTTGAGTATAGGTTCGTATAGTTATCCCAGCCTATGGGGTTTGACAATCTTGTCCCTATCCGTCTAATGTATTCGTTGACGCGGAGTTGAACACCAGAAGCAGAATAGGTTATCTATGGGTTAACACCCTGCGGGAATGCTGGGCCAAAGGACCAAAGGCTTCCTCAGCTGGTTAGCCCGCTGCCTGGGTCGTCCTGAGGCGAATTTTACAGGGGTTTCGGGTCGAGCGTTGGCTGACTGAGAAAGGATAAGGATTTAGTTGGCGGGGTACGGTTAGCATGTTTCCCTGGGTTAGCCAGGGGACATGTTTATTCAGTGGATGTCGGAAAGAGGGAGAATTACGTAACACGAGGAATATCTCATCGAGTAAATCATTATAATTGTAATTTATATCACGCATCATCCTATGTTAATTATTAGAGACCCGCAACGCAAACACCGGGACCAATCCGCGCCCGTAACCATCAGGGATTTATGAGATTTACGAGATCAGTACGCGGGTTCGGTCGCGTCACCATTTTTTACGTTATTTCACGATGTGATGGGTCATTCATAACGAGTAATGGGGTGACATGATTGTTATAAATTACCTTTCGCATTTTATACGAGTGATCAAATTTACTATCAGAATCAATATACCACAATTGTGCTAGATTTTATATTTATATGAATTTTATTATCTGTACCTACATCACTTCTTTTCTTTTTTACTTTCATTTTTCTCATTCATTCACGTATAATTAGTCCCTGAAATAAATATTGTTGCCCGTTTTCTTTTAGCCGAAAAAAAACAAAAAAATTAATTGAAAATTCAATAATGTTATCGAGAGCCAGTCTGAACAAATTATGTTAATTATTTTGGGGTAAAATTTAGGTCAATGTGCCTCGAGCGACACTCTCGCAATTTTATTACTACAGAGGGATTGGGTATAATCTGCCATTTTTTTCTCTTTAGGATCACCTTTCAATCCAAAGGCTTACAGACGCAAAGCTACGCCGTAGAATGCTAAGAACCTTTTTTGTTTTGCTTGTTTTTTTTTTTTTTTTTTTTTTTTTAATACAAAACCCAAAAGGCTGTGTTCCTCCATCTACGTTCTATCCCATAGAAAAACAAATCGCAAATATAACAAATGGACTAGATGGAGGGTTGGCAATCTTTTATTAAAATAGCGAAAAGAACAAGGCTGGAATTCCGAGGATAAAATTTCATAATAACGATACACTATAAATGGACATACCTAATCCAGGTTTTCGTCCTTTTTATCCTCCCCAAAACCTGTGGTTTTATTTCCTATATTTAAGAGCCATAACTGCTGGTATAAACTGATTTAAATCTACGGATCACATGTCTCATGGCTATGGAATATATATATATATATCTAGATTTATATTTTGTTGAGAATTGTGGATATATCCGTCCGGGGTAATTTAAGGAACTATAATTCAGGGAATCGTAAGTTGCTTGCGACGAATCGTCCGCTTGGTCCTGGTAGGGTACGCCACGGTAACAGTTTGCATGTCTAAGGATGTACCAGGCTGTGCCGACCGCCCTAAACGAGCCGGCTAAGCGGGTCCTCTTAATTATACACATGTACATACTCATACACATACATTTTATACATATACATATATAATTGTTATAAGTCTGTGCCAGGAGGCATAGGGACACATACAGGACCGAAAACAGATCGTAATTAATATTAAAAATGATGGTGAAATAATTTCTAGTATAATTCATTGATAAATAAATGTATTAATATATAGACGAATCAATACTCGAATGAATAAATGAATAATAAATAAATAAATAAATAAATAAATAAATAAATAAATAAATAAAAATGAACGAAGGATGGAGATATGAATCCAAGCAGATATGAATATACAGTATATAAAGTGGATTCCAGGCATAGAAATTGTGGAAAAAGTTTTAAAACAAAATGCTTCCCTGGTTTTGAGGTAAGGGTAGGTATATAAGACAGGTCTCATGGTAATGGCACGAAGGTATAGGTAGTTTCCCCTACTTACTGCTATACCTACCATCTGCTTTTGTAAACGTGAGACGGTCACGCAGCTCGTAATACGACGAGAAATTTTACTTCTTATTCTAAAGTAGACTGTCGACAATTTTCCGAGGCTCGTTGGAAACCAGCTATACGGAGGAGTGTATATTAGTTGAGATAAATTTTCAGAATCTTTTCACTACACTAAAAGCACGATTCGAGAATCAAGTGCTTTAAATATCACGTGCTAAATTCGTTTTCACAACTCATCGATCTACACGTTGGGTGATTATACGCTTGAAGATAACACGTCTTGCATGTTACACGGAGAGAAATGTACAGTCAATATTACTTTGCACGTAGAAATGCAGGGTAAATATTACCTTGCTACCTAGTATTCAGTCCGTGAAAAACAAAACGCTGGAAATATCACTACGTCATACGGTAAATTCTACCATTTTTAGTGTTGTTAGTCCCATGAATACTCGATGAATAGCGCTGGGATAGCGCTGAAGCAGGCAGCACGGTAATATTTACCGTGCTGGCAAAGTCGTACACACCTATGTTTTTCAGAAAGCCTAGTAACATTTACCGTACATTTCTCTCCGTGTATGTATTCGAAACATGCAGCAATAGGATTAACTTATCATATTGATCAGACGTACTGATTTTTGGCTAAAAATTTCTTGCTGATGGTTAATTAATGAAAATTAGACGAAAATTTTTACTGCTCTTATCATTTGAAATAGAAGATGGCTTATAGAATGGATGTATAATTCTGTTTTCAGACGAGTGGTTCCTCGTCCTGATTTATAATCTATTTGGAAAGTATGGATATGTCGAAAATTTGATCTTCATACTCGAGTAGTCTGAGATGACGCGATACTATTACGAGATATTCCGATCAGTCGAGTAATAAGGAAGAGAATTGTTGGTAAAAGGAGAATTCAATTCTCTAATCTGGCAGCTCATAGAGTTCGGAGGTTTGGCTTGGCACCGAGGACAACCAGACGATTTGTATGCGAATGCGGGTTCATTCCTCCTCCCATCCCCAAGCAGTAGCAAGACGAAATGGAAAGGGGTGGATGAAATGCTATGGGGATGAGACGTAGGAAAATAGGAGTTGGAGAAGCTGAGGACAGAGGGATCTCTGAAAACGGCACATGTCTGCCCGCAATTATACCGGTTGCATTCAACGGGATTCTGCGGTTGCATTTTCAGAAGGAATTCCCTGCCGAGCGGTAGAACTGGAGAAACGCAATTTGGCATTACGGTGCTAATCTTATATGCGCGACACAGCGCAGTCTTCTCCTTTCCGCTCTTCCGCTCTTCCGTCTTTCTACCTTCTTCAATCCTGTCTATGAGCGAAAAAACATACTAAAGTCAATGCAAACAGGTCACGAAACGTTCGTTTGAAACCACTAAGCACCGCAGACTCATCACTGTTCCAATATCACATGCAATGAAATAATGAAGTATCATTGTAAAACTCGTCGTGTCATGTTAGATGGGGATTTTATATCAGGGCGACATTTCGTAGTCCAAGTAATGATGATGATGCTTTTTTACTCATATATATATAGGGGAAGGTAGGGCAAAACGGACCGGGAGGGCAAAACGGACCGGAGGGCAAAACGGACCGAGAGGGCAAAACGGACCGCCTGAAAAATTCCTTTTAAATTATCAAAAAAATTGAATGATTCACCGTGAAGGTAACCCTTGAACTTAGTAATTTTTTGAGGAAGTTCTCAGTCAATCAAGTCGAGTCAATTTTTTTTTTTTTAGTCGTTTGCGGTGACTTCACTGAGTCTGACTCGACTTGATTGACTGAGACTTTCCTTAAAAAATTACTGAGTTCGAGGGTAACCTTCACGATAAATAATTCAATTTTTTATAATATTTTAAAAGGAATTTTTCAGGCGGTCCGTTTTGCCCTCTCGGTCCGTTTTGCCCTCCGGTCCGTTTTGCCCTCCCGGTCCGTTTTGCCCTACCTTCCCCTATATATACAGTTGGCTAATTTATAAAAAAAAAAAAAAAAAAAACTGGCACAGTTACGCAACCACGACATGACTCGACGCGTATGCAATTTATTCCATCAAATGTATAAGGATCGATAACAAGTTGGCATCCTACCAGACGATCCTGGTCACAGATGTAAGGAAGATAGATAGAATATGTATGCTCAGCGTCTCTAGACATCCAGGAACTGAGGCAGCATCTGTTTACACAGCAAGATCGAAAGAGCCGAGTCACTGACTGCGTAATCGTCTGTGTCATTGCTCACCTCTCTAATGTCCGAACCAACCTACTACCCACCTAGGTACCAGCTGTGCGAATATATTTACATCTTAAACTGGAATCTTCATAAATGTTAGTTCGACGTTCGCATCAATTGTACTTTCGCCTTTTGCATCTTGCTTTATACGGTGTCTCGATCTTAATTCAACAACGGATGTGATTTCTTGGCAAATTTTTCCGCTCTGATGAACTTTAAGCTACATACTTTGACGTAGTTATTTTATCTGGGATTATTCACCGTGGTCAATGGTCATTTATGTGTTAAATCACGCGAATGGCCCGTGGCTCATCTCGTTTCGGAGGGTGATCTTCAATCGCGATTAGTCTACGAATTTTTTACACATACATAAACATATTCCGCAGATACATGGAAGCACGTCGGTCGTATGCTTATTGTGCAATGTTGGCAAGATTTTTGAAACCTGCGGTTTTGTTGCCACACAAATGTCTATCCGGCTGTGTGTTTTTTCCTCTTTTTTTTAATATTTTTTTTTTTTTTACTTCTTACTTTTCCCCCTTACTCTGTCTCTCCACACTTGACTAGTCGCTTTTACTTTCAGGTGAATTTCACTTTTTTAAACGAAAACCGGGTTTCACTTCCAGCGTTTGCATATTTAGTTTAAATTGACCGTGACCCGCGCTAATCACGTGAAATCAATTTTCACGCCGGGAAATTAGCCAGAAACTAACAAACGAGTTGTATCTAGGCATAGTATAAGATTTTATGGAAGTAATTCCGTATCATTCTGGTCGGTCTGGTATGATATTACACAGCAGATTAGCTTATGAGATTAAGATAACGCGTCGGCGTGAAAAAGTCGTTTCACGACGAACTCGTGTTCACACAAGTGACACATGTTATGAGTAAGTACAATAATTTAGCGGCTAGTCATCGTTATTTTCCAAAATATTTCCTACTGATTGAAATTCCATAAGTCCAAGGCTATGATTTTCAAATTTGAAAGTATGAACAAGCATGTTTCATTTTATAGATACTCACTCTTCAAAAGTTACTTTCGAACCTTCGACAAATCACACCGAAAGGATTTCTCTTTATCCATTTCAGGAAGGAAATCAAGAACACCGTTGGGTCAATTCACATCTGTAAGGGCTAGTTATTTGCCTTGAAAAAAGTTCTGCAATACAAGATCTGTAATTCCTTTCGTTTACATAATTCTAGTAGATATAGAATTTTTCACAATCAAAAGATTGGTTTTGTTTGGCTTACTTATCACAAAACTTGATACAATAACGCGGTGTGTTTCATGTGGTTTCGATTTCATCAAGAATTCCGAGAGTTATCTTATGGTATTCCGTCTGACGGAAGACAAGTAGTCTTTCATTGGTTAAATCAGTTTACCTCTGCCCTATTAGAATCCTGCAAAAAGTGACCAGAAATAAAGACTTCGCAGTGATTGATCTGGGGTGAAAAATAGCATTTGAAAAATAAGAAATAATAGATTACGACTTGATTCTGATTTGTACTGTAAATTGTCGAAGTCATATCATAACTTGATCTTGCAAATGAAAATCATCGATAAGCAAATATCAGAAATAGAATAGTAATTCAATCACGCTAAGATAACGTGTAAGACACGAGACCGTGAATATAAGTTGTTTCACGATGAACTTGCATTTATACAAGTGATAAGTGAGCTGGGTCACTGACGCTAATGGTCTGTTTGTGCCTTAACCAGTATATTTGTTAATGAACCACGTGCGACTATCGTATAATAATATAATTCATAAGCGTTGAAGGCTGTACACGTTATACAAAATGTCGCAACGCAAACAACACGTGTATCAATATGAACACTTGCTTCAGGCATGCCGCAACTTATCTTCAGATATTAATATATATATAGTACATATTATATATGTAGTGGGAGAATCAGAGCGGATGGAAAAGAAGGGTTATTTGTTCGGTAAAAAATTTGACCAATTATTTCCGGTTCATTAGGGCTCGAGTCTACATTGTCGGTAGGTATATCTATAAGGGTTGAAGAATTTGGGGAATATATCTGAGTGAGGAATTCCACTGAAAATACCAAGCGGGCTTTCCTTGTTCCGCTACAATGTAGATCATATATTTATAACGCTATGGATTCGCGTTAATTCAGGGAGATGGGTCGGAAGGTTGATGGTGCCAAGGTGCAGGAGGGATTTCGTGGAGATTTTGATAGATCGAACATTCAAGATAATTCGTTTTACACTTCGCTTGAAATCCAATCTATCTCTCAAAAAGAACGCGTGACTATGGGAAATTACAAACCCCTTTTCAACCTTCAACCTATTCCCCAGACGGGCTGTGAATACCGCTTCAATAAAATTATTGGCAAACTCACGTCTCTAGACCTTAGTCCCTCATTTACACCTACATCTACATAGAAAAGTTAGGAGTTGAAAAGGAATTCTATTTATACTGGTGTCTGGGTTGGACCTTTTCTTTTCTTTGATAATTGAATGTGTAAAAGTCAAAACGTATACGCACGATTACGTGGCTTTGATGAAATGATCATAAGCTAGCGTATATCATTGGATTATCCGGGATCCGTAAAGCCCAATCTCTTGATAATAAAATTGGTTTGATCGTAATATCGTTGGCGAGCTGGTTGTCAGACACAGTACAATAGAATATCACGATAATCTGTAGAAAATGAAGTATAAAATTTACGGGAGTTAAGTGATGTTTTGATTTCTTGATACGGTTTCACGACCATGCGGTATGAAGCTGAAATTCTCAAGGACCATTCTTGCGTCAGATTATGACGCATGATTTGCACTTCGCGATCGCCTTAGTACCGATTGTATGGAGCGTTATCGCAGTTCACGCATTGCGAAATGTTGAAAACGTGCTGTGCTTCAGATTGTTTGATCCAAAGATTAGGACACACATGCGGACTGGCATTATATGATGAATTGTAATTAACGACCTTATCTAGCTGCTATTGATAAATGGCTACACATGAAAATTAGGCTGTAGTAAAATTTCTGTATTTTGTTGCATTCGATTTGTTCAATAGGCTGCGGTAGCCGTCAACCTGTCGAGTTATACTGTTGAACATTAACAGCCAATACCCAGTCTATAGTATCGATACTTTTCGGATAGTCCTTGAAAAAAGGAACTCGAAAAAGGTGAATCGCAATTTAGTGAAAGGTAATTATAGGTACACATTACAGAAGTAATTTGTGTTTGTAATATATTGAACATTACTGATGTAATGCCTAGTTCAATTGATGGTTTCCAACCCAATATGGCATAGTTAGTTTGGATCCGAGATGCCGGCAAATCCATAATTAACTAAGTTTGTTTGTAGGTATTACGTCTTTGGGATTCACTACTTACAATCATGACGTGCTCGGAAATCCCATATTGCCGTCTGACCATGCGAGTTGGGAACTTGACACTAGAATATCTGATCAATTGTCTTTCGGTCAGAGGTTAGATAATTTTGTTCTCGTCTGGAAACATCTGTACTGGTACCAAACTACATGTATTGCCAGACAGACGTCAATAGCAAAGAAATATTTTGGAAACGATATTCCTGATCTCCAGGATTTGGAGAAGAGAGTCAGTCTGATTTTCGTTAATCAACAAGGACCGATTTCTTATGCCAGACCAAGTGGCCCGAAGATCATTGAAATTGGCGGATTCCATGTTTCTAGCGGATGAATACTCTACCGAAGGTATTTCGTTTTTTCAAAATCTTCGAGTTTGTCGACTCACGTTGAATGTTGAACGCATCAAGGTTACATGACATCTCTCAGTGGATTCTTTTGCATTCAACAACAATTATTATTTCATTTCAATATTTCAATACTTTGATCGATTTCTACCCATTCTTGATAGAAAGTAAGTGCTATCGGTATCAAAATTTCTGGTCCTCATAGTTTTAGGATAGTATAACTCGTTGAGAAAGAATAGTAAAGATATGGGACAAAAAGCATTCTGCGCTTGTGAAGTTTTTTATTCCTTACCATTGATTTATTTGTTATTTATGGTTATTGAAGTGAACTAAAGTGCGGTATTTTGGAAAATCTTCGGCAACCTCAATTCCAACTGCTTGCTTCCATTGTCAGCGGGTGAACAGTCGTGGTTGTCATTCTGTTTATTTAGGACCTGCAAAGAATTTTGGATGAAGCTACGGACGGTTTTATCTACATGAGCCTTGGAAGCAATGTAAAAAGTACCATGATGACGAATGAAACGATGAACGAGTTTATAACTGCCTTTTCAAGGCTGACGTACAAAGTTCTCTGGAAATTTGAGAATGACATTCTCCCAGGCAAACCGGACAACGTTCATATCATGAGGTGGGTCCCACAACAGGCTCTTTTAAGTATGATTTAGTGAAAAGGGTAAATTTCAAGCAATCTGCATGCTGCATACACATCACGGCCATCTATCTGATGAAATGAAGTGATGTTTCCTTATTCCTGCAGCGCATCCAAACCTGAAGGTCTTTGTTTATCAAGGAGGTCTTCAGAGCACGGAAGAGGCTGTGACTCATGCCGTACTTCTAGTTGGATTTCCAGTCATGGCTGATCAAGAGATGCAAGTGACGAAGATGGCGTCTCTTGGAGTTGCAATAAAATTGGAAATTACCGCGGTAGATGAACAGAAATTATACGAAGCAATTAGCACTGTCGCAACCGACAGCAGGTATATTTTCATATTTTCATATTTTCATATGCAAAATATGTCATGAATAAATCATAAAAAATTTGGAGACCGTGACGTTTCCTTTCGTCCTATTCATGTTTCAGCTACAAGCAAAGGATGCTGAATTTACGCTCGGTAGTCGAGGACAAGCCGCACGATCCACTGGAGAACGCGGTTTGGTGGACAGAGTTCGTGATACGTCATGGAGGTGCTCCTCACTTGCACTCGAGTACAGCCGACGAGCCGTGTTACAGTCGACAGGATATGCATATTATTGCATTTATTTCTGCCGCACTAATAATAGTCTTACAATTAACATTAGTAATTCTATACCGATTAACTAAGAAAATCCATAGAGGTAACGAAACATCACAAAATACATTAAAGAAAATAAATTAATATTTATACTGTACAAAGTGGCTTCAGTGTAACATCCGATTCCAATCTAATTATTTATTAGTAGAATAAAAAAATTTGTTTTTCGAGTGGGGTGCCCCCCCCCCCCCCCCCCCCCCTCTATATCCCACCTGCAATGGTTTGATCGGAAGCTACTAAGCTGTTGCATATCAATCCTTCACTAAGGATTATCGTTTGCTTCAATTTAGGACCTAGTCAAAGTTATGAGTGCATCGTTTTGCAAAAGGTGTATCTTCTTTGAGCCTATCTGAGAACGTCGACATATGCGGTGGGAGATCTCATGATAGTTGTCCCATCGTGCGAATTTGGAGCTTGGATACCACACGCAAAAAATAGTGCTGTCGAATTTACTCTGTGTGCAGTAAATATATGGACAGCACTTTTTTGCAGTAGAAATTATCACAATTGTGGTAACATTCACTCGTATGGACATTGAATGCCACTTGCTCCAATGTACCCAATACTAGAATTGTGATAATTTCTACTGCAAAAAAGTGCTGTCCATATATTCACTGCTCATAGAGTAAATTCGACAGCACTTTTTTTTGCGTGCACGAGTGTCTAAAGTACTGTTTTTCTAACTGAGAATTAAAACTTCAATAGCTTTTTAATAGTCAACCTGATCCAATGACGGGCTGTGAATACCGCTTGAACAGAATTATTGTCAAGGTCATGTCTAGACCTCAGTTCTCCATAACCTGAAGAAAATGAAAATTCAAATGAAATTCCATTGTCCGTGAACCTTTTTTTCTTCTTCGAAGATGTATTATATGTCAAGAGCTGTATAATTGCGCGCCTCTTAGAAATTTCCCGTCAGCGATCGCAAAGCATTCAATAATATTAGAGATTTGTATCGTATGATTTGTTCGCGATTTTTACGATTTTATAACATCAATGCCGAGCTGGTTGTCTGATGTTCCCTACTGCAAATTTCCAGGTGGAAATCCATGCACGATTCCACCTGGACTTCCACCCGGAAATCTATATAGAGAATCCATGTGAATCCGTGGATTTTCTGCCGGGATTTGGAACTGGAAATCCATGGAATTCCATGTGGTTGTAGTCATGTGCAGAAACATGTGATCCCATGTGTAATGATATATGGAATCCTATGTGTAATATTATATCAAATCCTATGGATTGTCCGTACTAGTTACTACAGAAATTTCCATGAACCCCGCTTAGTATACTGGAATATCCACTGATATCCTACGGTACCCCATAATATTTTTCAATGCTCCATGCATAAAGTACCCCATGAATCCGAATTCAGATGTTCTTCCTTTGCCGAATTTCAGCCATACTCCGCTGGATTTTGTGTATATTTTTCCATGGATGACGAAATGATGTCACAGTGGAATTCCCATGAGATCGTATGGATTCCTAGGGACTTTCCACAATAACTGGTCTGGTCGTTCCCGGATTCAGATGCTCGTTTTTTGCCGAAATTCTGCCGAAATCTGGTGGATTTTGTGTATATTTTTCCATGGATGACGAAATGATGTCACAGTGGAATTCCCATGAGATCGTATGGATTCTTAGGGACTTTCCACAATAACTGGTCTGGTCGTTCCCGGATTCAGATGCTCGTTTTTTGCCGAAATTCGGCCGAAATCTGGTGGATTTTGTGTATATTTTTCCATGGATGACGAAATGATTTCACAGTGGAATTCCCATAAGATCGCATGGATTCCTAGGGACTTTCCACAATGACTCGTCTGGTCATTCCTGGATTCAGATGTTGTTCCTTCGCCGAATTTCAACCAAACTCCAGTGGATTTTGTATATCTTTTTTCATGGATGACGAAATGATGTCACAGTGGAATTTCCATGAGATCGTATGGTTTCCTGGGGACTTCCTACAACAATCTGTGCGATTATATGCAGATAAGTTTATTTATTTTCTCTTGATTCCATACAGGATTTGATGGATTTGACACAACGTTTCCCGTCAACAACGAGACTATATCATATAGCCATATTCACATGGAAATAAAAATATTTTCCTACGGACTGTCCATAGAAGTGTATACCATTACACATGGATTCACATGCTGAAGTTTCAGAAATTTCAGGTAACAGCCGGTAGATTATTTATGGTATTTCCCATAGATTAGGTCAGGACATTACCGTTATCTTTCTATGAAAATCTATATATTCTGTAGGGTTTTACCATGAAAAACCATAATATATATGAATAGAAATCTATATACTCATCCACATGGATTTCTACTATTGCATGAAATTGAAAAACCATGGAATATTCATGTGAATACTACTGCATCAACTACAGGAGAACCATAGATCAGCAACATGGATATTCCATGTTTCTGAATTTCTGGTGGATTATTATAGAATTTCATGGAATCCCATTCGCATCCATACTTTTCCAGACGGTTTTTCACCTGGAATTTTTCAGTAGGGTTGTACAAAAAATGATATGCAGTCTTGAAAACAAAATTTCCCAAATCTTTCAATAGAATGGCTAACACATGCATCCAATATCGATGAATAATATCCTCGGGTGTTGAATAATGACTGATGGTTTCGTATCTTGATACAGTTACACGATCATGCGGTGCGAAACTCAAATTTTCAAAAAGCACACATCGGTCATTATTCGATGTATAAATCCCTGCCACTTAATGGTCGTAAAGGGCGATCGGTGCATTACCACACAACATGCATCGTGAAATGAGGAACAGCTACGTGAGGCTTAGGAATCAGACCTGATTTCGATGCCGTTTGTTAATGGTACTTAATGGTCGTAAAGGGCGATCGGTGCATTACCACACAACATGCATCGTGAAATGAGGAACAGCTACGTGAGGCTTAGGAATCAGACCTGATTTCGATGCCGTTTGTGGTTCCAGCTGAGTGTTGCAAAGATAAGTACTGCACACGTAACGACTGGCATTGTATAATCATTTTTGATCAGTTTGGTTCTTCACATGACATTAATAAATACCGACATGGAAGTCAGGGTGAAGCATTTCATACGGGTAATGGGTTGTGGTAATCATCCTGATCATTTCCGGTTAATCCTATAGACTATCAATCATCAATTGAAAAATCGGTTGAGTTCTGTCAGTCCTATTTCACAGATCTGCTAGTTTCGATTGTTACAGGTTCCTAACAACAATTCTGAACAATAAGCGCAGATTAGTCATGAAAAATGAGAGATTCTTAGACGATTCATCTAATTCATGGTTCACAAAGGACATGATGTTCAAGCAATAAATGGTGACGCTGAACAAGCAGAGCACATACGAATTCCAACCAATTTACAACTGTCTACAAAAGATAAGATCATTACTGGTAGACGCTAAGTATAAAAGCGACATTAGACCGCAGGCGGTCCACCGTATTCAGAGCTCAGACGAAGTCAGACGTCGTGGATGTCACAGTCAACAGTCGCCAGTACGATTTGAGAATTTAGCGTGTTTCGTCAATATAGCTGAGTAGTCGTTCGGAGTGATAATATCACAGAGCTCTTGGTGTTTCAAAAGCTGGAGTAGTCTTTGAGAAGTGTAATACGGAGTGCCAGAATTACCTGAATCCAAGTGAAGGATATAGAAGAAGAGCGGACTCTCACAATTCAGAGAATCGCATCGCGTAGTTTCGAGTGTAACATGTTTTGTTCGCATATCGTGATTGCTTTAGCAATCTGCTTCGTGAGTCTAGTGCAACTGGGACAGAGCTATAGAATACTGGGGATATTTCCCACACCATCCGTTAGTCATCAGGTAGTTTTTCGCGCCTTAACATTGGCGTTAAACAAGCGAGGTCATGAGCTCGTGGTTGCAACTACCGACCCCATAAATGATCCAACTCTGAAGAACTACACGGAGATCGACATGAAATCTCTTTACGTTGCGTTAGATGGCTTTAATCATATAGAGAACCGAGGAAAAATGTGCATCCTTGAATTCCTCGAAGTAAACGAAGATCGCCTTCATGGTATATTGGACTCACTTCTCAACATTTCAGACATCCGAAAGTTATATGAACCTCACAGTAATGAGAAGTTCGATTTGCTGCTGGTCGAAATGCTTTTCACGCCCGGCGTTCTTCCATTGGCCACACGATTCAACGTTCCTATAATAGGTGAACTAATTGTAATTGCTATTTTGGTTAGCCTGCACGGTTTGGATGGACTAGGTCTGACTATTTCACTGGAAGTTATAATACTTGACTATACATTCAAGGCTGCGAAAATTATAAATAATTTATTTCCATTGCACGTTGCTTTTGTGATGTATGATTGAATTTGTTGTACATCGCGAAAATAATGAATAGTTAAATGAGTAATCGAATAAAGAGAATAGCCTATGCTTTCCATCGCTGGTGACGAGTCGGTCCTGTGCGATTACGAGAATTATATATTCGCGTACTAGAAAACAATTGGAGAATTAAATTAACAATTGCAAGACAAGAGCAGCGTGTTTACGGGAAAATCCCATTGTACATGCAATTTAGTGAAATGTTATTATAGGTACACATTACAGAAGTAATTTGTGTTTGTAATATATATTGAACATTACTGATGTAATGCCTAGTTCAATTGATGGTTTCCACCCCAATATGGCATAGTTAGTTTGGATCCGAGATGCCAGCAAATCCATAATTAACTAAGTTTGTTTGTAGGTATTACGTCTTTGGGATTGACTACTTACAATCATTACGTGCTCGGAAATCCCATATTGCCGTCTGACCATGCGAGTTGGGAACTTGACACTAGAATATCTGATCAATTGTCTTTCGGTCGGAGGTTAGATAATTTTGTTCTCGTCTGGAAACATCTGTACTGGTACCAAACTACATATATTGCCAGACAGACGTCAATAGCAAAGAAATATTTTGGAAACGATATTCCTGATCTCCAGGATTTGGAGAAGAAAGTCAGTCTGATTTTCGTTAATCAACAAGGACCGATTTCTTATGCCAGACCAAGTGGCCCGAAGATCATTGAAATTGGCGGATTCCATGTTTCAAAGCGAATGAATACTCTACCTCAGGTATTTCGTTGATAAAATAGTCGAGGTTGTTGACTCACGTTGAATGTTGAATGCATCAAGGTTACATGACATCTCTCAGTGGATTATTTTGCATTCAACAACAATTATTATTTCATTTCAATATTTCAATATTTTGATCGATTTCTACCCATTCTTGATAGAAAGTAAGTGCTATCGGTATCAAAATTTCTGGTCCTCATCGTTTTAGGATAGTATAACTCGTTGAGAAAGAATAGTGAAGATATGGGACAGAAAGCATTCTGCGCTTGTGAAGTTTTTTATTCCGTACCATTGATTTATTTGTTATTTATGGTTATTGAAGTGAACTGAAGTGCGGTATTTTGGAAAATTTCCGGCAACCTCAATTCCAACAGCTTGCTTCCATTGTCAGCGGGTGAACAGTTGTGGTTTTCATTCTGTTTATTTAGGACCTGCAAAGAATTTTGGATGAAGCTACGGACGGTTTTATCTACATGAGCCTTGGAAGCAATGTAAAAAGTATCATGATGACGAATGAAACGTTGAACGAGTTTATAACTGCCTTTTCAAGGCTGCCCTACAAAGTTCTCTGGAAATTTGAGAATGACATTCTCCCAGGCAAACCGGACAACGTTCATATCATGAAGTGGGTCCCACAACAGGCTGTTTTAGGTATGATTTAATAAAAGGGGTTAATTTCAAGCAATCTACATACTGCATACACATCACGGCCATCCATTTGATGAAATGAAGTGATGTTTTCTTATTTCCGTAGCGCATCCAAACCTGAAGGTCTTCGTTTATCAAGGAGGTCTTCAGAGCACGGAAGAGGCTGTGGCTCATGCCGTACCTCTAGTTGGATTTCCAGTCTTGGCTGATCAAGAGATGCAAGTGACGAAGATGGCATCTCTTGGGGTGGCAATAAAACTGGAAATCACCGCAATAGATGGCAACGAATTATACGAAGCGATTAGCACTGTCGCAACTGACCGCGGGTATATTTTCATATTTTCAAATGCAAAATATATCATGAATATACCATACAAATTTTGGAGACCGTGACGTTTCCTTTCGTCGTTTTTATGTTTCAGCTACAAGCAGAGGATGCTGAACTTACGATCGCTAGTCGAGGACAAACCGTACGATCCACTGGAGAACGCGGTTTGGTGGACAGAGTTTGTGATACGTCATGGAGGTGCTCCTCACTTGCACTCCAATACAGCCGACGAGCCGTGGTACAGTCGACAGGATATGGATATTGTTGCGTTTATTTCAACTGGATTTGTGATGGTCTCACATTTAATATTAGTAATCTCGTATCGAATATTCAAAAAAATACGTGGCAATAATGAAAGATCACAAGATGCAATAAAGAAAATAAATTAACACTGCACTATGTAGGGCTTCACTAGCTTTTCAGTTCTTCTTCTGACCGAACGATTCTTTTTTACTTTCGGTGGGTGAACATGCAATAAATTGTAATTTCTTGGATATCTGGGATTGATGAAATTCAATCATATTTTCACTGATATAATAATCCTGCACCAAGAATTATTGTTTATTATAATTTAAGCCAAAGTTCAAGTCACGAATGAATAGTTTTGCAAAATGAGTGAATTCTCTTTTTTGAGTATCTAATTGTGAGAACATTTGATATGCCGTGGTAGATCTCATATCTGCCGTCTTATCATGATATGTGGAACTTGGACCGAAAATGCCCCAACTACTGTATTTCTGGTGAAGGTTGAAAACTTTACTAACATTTGAACAATCAACCTCACAACAAGGTAGGCTGTAAGTACAGCTCTATCAGAATTATTGTCTTGCTCATGTCTACACCTCAGATCTCCGTTAAAACCTGCTTGAAGAAGTTGAAAATTTAGATAGGATTCCGTTGTCCGTAAGCCTTTTCCTCTCTCTGAAGATGTGAAAGATCGACCGCTGTATAATGACGTGGCTATTACAAAACCGTCATCAGCGAACATAAAGCATTGAATTATCAGAGATTTTTATTATCGAATTTGTTGGTAATTTGTGTGATCACAAAATTTATGACGAGTTGGTTGTCAGACGTTATTCCTACATAAATGACACGCCGTCTTGAATAGAAAAGTTACATAATCTCTTCATGAAACGTATTAGACGTTCATTCGATGTCGATGAATAATATACCTTAAGGGTGTTAAATATTATGATAAATGTTTTAGTATGTTGATATGGTTACACAACGACGCGGTGCGAAGCTGAAATTTCAAAAGAGCCATTCGTCATGTGCGATGTGTGAGCCGCTGCTTCTTAATGGCCATAATCTTGACTAGATATTGTTTGTTCATCTCGAGGCTTTTTGCGTTGATCATCATGACAGATATGACAATCAGTACAATACCACGCATCACGCATCGTGAAATGAGTATGTTTGCGGGAGTATGTAGTATTGGGTGAATAAATACATAACACGCTGTATTAAAGTACTGATGTTGAAATTTAATGAAAACAATTCGTTTTAGTGGAGTAGAAAATAAAAGGGTGGATAAAGATTTACAAATGTGACAAGTTTGATTTGAAGTGAATTAAGAACGGTACAGTTAGGAAGTTAAGTCTAACGAACACTTGTAAGGTGTCCGGAGAGCTATCAGCCGAATCACCTTCTTCGTGTCAACTCTCGATGGCTTCTGCCTGATCATTTCCCTCGTAAGGGAAATTCTCTAAGATGCCTTGTGTCTTTCTCCTTTGGCCACTCGGGGGGTGCCTAGTGCCCCAGCCGAGTGTGGGCCATGTGCAGGTTTATTGCATTGCCTGCGTTTTTCCGAGTCCGACCCCTGCAATGTGTTCTGTGAGTTTTAAAGATAGTCGGGTCGGACACGGTTGAGTGTTGAATTAACGTAACTTTCCTGAGGACGTTTTTAACCGGATGCATGGAGCAATAAATCTTAATTGATGTTTCGTTGTAAAAAGGGAAAGTGCATTGTTGTCTCCTCAAGAAAGTTACGGTATTTTCTTTTTTGCCTTAAAATGTTAAAATAACTATATTTTTAGTTCCTAAGTAATAATACGCTCGAACAGAGTAACAGCTGCGTGGCGCTCAGAAATGAGGTCCCGACTTCGATGCCATCTGCGGTCCCAGTTGAAAATTGCAAAGATAAGCATTCCACACCTGAAGACTGGGCATTCTATAATCAATTCTGCTTCGTACATTTAACATTTTTTTTTTTTTATATCAAATATATTAATAATATAATATGATTCATCGCTGTATAAACGATCACAAGATCGAACGGAGAAAATAAATTAAAATTGCACCTTATGAAGCTACTTCGGTATGATGTTTAGATTCCTATTTCTATTCTTCACTTGTTTTCTGTTGTATTCCTAACGTGTATAACCGTGATTACAAAAATATAGTCAAACACTGATGTTAAAGTGATAAATGCCGGCAATGAATGAACCGATTAAAAGAAATTTTTGTTTTTGACACAGCGTGCGGGAAGAGTGTTTTCCCATGCCTGTGGAGCGTGCGGGAAGTGGTTGATCCCTGAAGTCGGCTGAAATGAACCGTAATGAGCCACAAATTTTAATTGTTTGCATTATCGCGAGAGTTAACACTCAGTCATAGCCAACTTGGCACCATACGCTCCAGTTTTTTCGTCTGTTTATTGCAAGCTGGCCATCAGCTTTTTTATTTCTCGAGCGTACACGCGCTTAGAAATACTTGGTTATTATTTTATGTT
The DNA here is from genome assembly GCA_943736025.1 of Tenthredo mesomela. NCBI lineage: Eukaryota > Metazoa > Arthropoda > Insecta > Hymenoptera > Tenthredinidae > Tenthredo > Tenthredo mesomela. Next base: position 3,363,749 of record OX031015.1, read on the forward strand.
ATGATTTCTTCCCTGCGCGTGTCAAAAAATAGTATACGTAACGATGGCGGGTTGGTCATCCCTGCACTCGTGCTTCTTGCCACCCTCGCTAATGTACTATTATATATGTATATTATATATATAATAATGTACTATTTCCTACTATCCGCTATCGTCAGGAGAATAGCGATACCAACGTTCTAATATGTCGTAACCCACAAAATTTCAGAAATTGACTTTTTTTGAAAAATTGAATGATAATAATGTTGTGCAGCTTATGTTTAAGTTTTAGCGGTCAAATCGTTGATTTACTATTTTTGAATAAATATTCCAATCCCTAAGATCCTTATCTTCTTAATGGTAATAGTGAAGCGTTTTTATGGCCTTCTGAACAATTGGAATTGACTTTTTTTGAAAAATTGATTGATAATAATGTTGTGCAGCTTATGTTTAAGTTTTAGCGGTCAAATCGTTGATTTATTATTTTTAAATAAATATTCTAATCCGTAAAATCCTATCTTCTCAATGGCAATAGTGAAGCGTTTTCATGGCCTCCTGAACAATTTTCCAAATGTGGGTTACGCCATATTAGAACGTGGGTATCGATAGGTAATTCGTGATAGATACTGAGTATCAAAAGGTTATCATTACTTGACGAAGTATATCGCGGTCTCACTTTGAATTGACATAGAGTTGAACAGATCGTATTATAAGTAAGGCCGTAAGTCAAGGGCAGTACGCTTCTATACTTCTGGTGCCGTAATTTGGTTGATCTTATAGTGGAAGTCAAAGCCAGTCATGATACCTAGCAATTTCATTTTCGCTGCGTCTGCTTCGTGAGTCTAGTGCAACAGGTAAATAGCTATAGAATACTGGGTGTATTCTCTACACCGTGATTCAGTCATCAGGCGGTTTTTCGAGGTCTGACTTTAGCGTTGAATAAGCGAGGCCATGAGTTAAACGTTGTGACGCCGAACCAAATAAATTTTTCTTTTCTTCGAAATTTGAAGGTGTAAAAGTCAAGCGGTACACGCACGATCACATGGCTTCGATGAAATAATAGCAAGCTAACGTATAGCATTGGATTATCCAGGTTCCGTTTAGCCCGATCTCTTGGTAATTGGGTTAATCGTCACCTCTACGACGAGCTAGTCGTCAGGCACAGTATGACAAAAGGAATATCATAATGGTCTGTCGAAAATGAAATTCAAAATTTATGGGAGTTAAGTGATGTTCTAATTTCTCGATATGGTTACACGACCATGCGGTGTGCAGCTAACATTCTCAAGAACCATTCTTGCGTCAGATTATGATGCATGATTTGCACTACGTAATCGCCCTAGTACTGATTTTATGGCAATTGGAGCGTTATCGCAGTTCACGCATTGCGAAATGTTAAAAACGTGCTGTGCTTCAGATTTTTTGAACCAAAGATTAGGACATACGTGCGGACTGGCATTATATGATTAATTGTAATCAGCAACCTCATTTAGCTGCTATTGATAAATGGCTACACATCAAAATTAGGCTGCAGTAAAAGTTCTGTATTTTGTTGCATTCAATTTGTTCAATAGACTGCGGTAGCCGTCAACCTATCAAGTTATACTGTTGAACATTAACAGCCAATACTCAGTCTTATAGTATCGGTACTTTTGGGATGACTCTAAAAAAAAGGGACTCAAAAAAGTTGAATCGCGAATACAACTTTTATCCCTGGCTAAGACTCTGGAACTTTGTTAAAAAGTGGTAACACCTGTTTCGCTGTATAATCACACGTCGTTTATACTTATTTATACATATTAGACTGTTTCAAATGAAACAAAGTTTTTTTTTTTTTTTTTTTACTTTCTACCGATGAAGCAGTTCGGAGCAGATATAAGAAAGAATTTGCACCGAAGCAGGTGCAGAAATAATTTTTTTTGAGCTGGCGCCGAGCATTTTTCTTTTTTCCACTGATTTAACATAGGGATTTCCCTAATTTTTATGTAATATAGCGGATTTGATAATCGAAAATCATCTTCATTCTTTGGCGACAATTCTAGAGAGTTCCAAATTTTCAAAGCTCCGAACGGTCAAATTTCCGAATGTTAATGCAACGAACTCACAGTTTTCAGAAAGGGTATTTCACCGGAAGTCTATGTAACCGATTTAAAAAATTCCGAATCGCAACACACCAAAGGTTCAAAATTCCGAAAGGTCAAGACTCCGAAAGCTTAAGGGGGGGGGGGGGGGGGGGGGGGGGGGGTAAGGTTAATTCGGTGAAAAAAAGACATGTCTTGAAGATTTTTTTTTGGCGATACAGATAGTGTTAGTTTATTCAGTCAATTTCCATATAATAATGCAACATTTGAACAATATTTCCCTCAATTTTCATTGCAAAATATTGAAAATTGAGCGAGTGACAGTGAATCTCCGGAGGCGCCTCGAAAAAAAATGGTTTTGCGGTGTTCAGCATAACTCGCAACAGAATCATCCGAAACGAAAAAATCAAAATGCATTTTTCAAAGGAGATGTTTCTCGAGGTAATCACGAGAGGATTTTTTTTTTTCGATTTTTCAATTTTTCGTAGCACTTGAAAGCCAAAAAACCGATTTTCGCTGAAAAAATCGGCCAATTTTCTGTTGTAACATTAATAATTATTAAAAAAAAGAAGAAAGCTCTCGACAATACCTGGTGAATTATATGAAGAAGTACTGTGCAAAATTTCAAAACGATTGGTCCAGTAGATTTTGAGTTATGGTGAACACGGACTTCGAATATGACAAGTTTTAGAAAAACGCTCAGCTTTGCACACTGAACAATCCAAAATGAAACTCGATAATTTCTTTTATACTTACACAGAGTCGTCTATACCAGGTCCATGAAGTATAGAGCTGTATACTATGTCTCGAACATATACAAGGTCCTTTTACATACCTATGAAGACCCTTCCACGAAGAAATAAATGTAGGGATTATAATAGAGCAAAAAAAGCGCTTTAGGTATTCCCGCTCATAACTCCGTTAATATTGCTCCGATCGATTTAAAATTTTGACACAATATTCTTGAGACGTTATACATTCATATGAAAAAATATGAAAAAAATGCAGAAAAAAAAGTTTAAATACCTTACCACCCCCCCCCCCCCCCCCCCCCCCCCCCCCCTTAAGATCCAAAAAGCCAAGACTCCGAAACTTGAACATCAATCCGTCGCGCGTCGTTTGTTCGACACGTTGAGAACACGTTCAGTCTTTTGGAATTTTAGACTTTCAGAATTTTTGACTTCCGGAACTTTGAACTTTGGGAATTTTCGACTTTCCGAAAATCGGACTGTCAGAGCTTTGAGCTAAATTTTAATTTTCTAAACTTTAGTCTTTCCCAAAATTTCGAAATCGTTTAGGATAAATTCGGAAATCTGACCATTCGGAGCTTTGAAAAATCGGAACTCCGAACCGGCCCGGCCAAAAAATGAACATGATTTTCGATCATGAAACTCGATATTGAAAAAAATTACGGAAATTCCTATGTTAAATCAATGGAAAAAAAAAATGCTTGGCGCCAGCTCAAGAAAAAACCATTTCTGCACCTGCTTTGGTGCAAATTCTTTGCTATATCTGCCCTGAACTAATAGATTCGATCTCAAGGAGCTTGACGTAAGTTTTATTTTCGTCAATCAAGAAAAACTTACATACAGGACGAAATGTTCCGAAAGGCATCAACATTCGTGGAGTTTGACACACCAAACACAGGGGCCCATGCCATAAGTAGTTCCAAATTAGGACTCAACCAATCACTGCAATCACCTTCAATCACATTCAATCACTCGAATCAGTTTGAAAAAATTAGCCATTTTTAGTCAAGTTGATTAATTAATTGTTCATCGATGACATTCAAGTAATTGTGCTATCAGTAGATCGGTTAATCTGATATGGATATCATCTAATCGTTTGTCATCCTCGAAAGATAAGTATAAGTGTTGTAGAAGTTTGGCATAAAAGCTCGATCGCTATTCAACGAAGCATCTTTGCCGTGTTACAGTCAAGTCGAAATAATGTCGGTATTGCTCAGTGGTCGTTAGAAGTGATAGAATTGTGGTGTGATTAGTGTGCAAGTAGTCACAGCACTTATTCGAGACGTGAAAAACCCAGGTTCCAAACGAAGAACGCCATAAAGAATAGAAGTGCCATAATTTTCAGTATCGTATCATATACTCGACATCTGCAATGATGCTTTGGCGAATCGTAATCGCTATGGCGATTTGCTTAGTCAGTAAAGTGCAACTGGGACATAGCTATAGAATACTCGGTGTATTTCCCACACCATCCATCAGTCATCAGGTAGTTTTTCGCGCCTTAACATTGGCGTTGAACAAGCAAGGTCATGAGCTCGTGGTTGCAACTACTGACCCTATCAATGATCCAACCCTGAAGAACTATACGGAGATCGACATGAAATCTCTTTACGTTGCGATGGATGGCCACAATTATATAGAGAAGCGAGGAAAAATGTGTATACTTGAGTTCCTCGAGGTAAACGTAGAAATGCAGGATGATATGTTGGACTCACTTCTCAACATTTCGGATATCCGAAAGTAATATGCACCTCACAGTGATGAAAAATTCGATTTGCTGATGGTAGAATTGATTTATATGCCCGGCATTCTTCCATTGGCTACACGATTCAACGTTCCTGTGATAGGTAAACTAATTGTGATTGCTATTTTGCTTAGCCTTCACGCTTTGAATGACCTAAGTCTGACTACTTCGCCGGAAGTTACGATACTTGACTATGCATGCAAGGTTGCGAAAATTGTGTTTATTTGATTCCCATTGCACGTTGCTTTTGTAATGTGTGATCAGATGTGTTGTATATCATGAAAATAATGAATAGTTACTTGAATCAACAAATAAGAAGGATAGCTTGTGCCTTCCATCGCTGGTGACGAGTCAGTGCTGTGTGATAACGAGAATTATACTTTAGGGTGGTTCAAAAAAGACCTGAGTTCTCAGCTGTTGCTGCTCACCCGTGAATATGTTCTTTGTGATTTTTAAAAAATATTTTATTTTTTTGAGCTCAATATCACAATTTTTACTACTGCCTCATTGAAGTTGAAATTTCGAAATTTTGGGATTTTTGGCTGTTTCAAATTACTCAGATCAAAGTGCTCATCCGGCTACCTCTAGATTCTCATTCAATCGTACGATAACATTTAGTATTGCCTCAGAGACATTGCAGTTTTTTTAATAATTAGCGTTTTTTTTTAGAGATTCGATCGCCAGGACTTGCTCATGAGACAGTTTTTCCTTACCATTATAAGAAAAAAATACAAGCAGTTTGCAGTCTGTGGGACCATTTTCACTACTGCCTCATTTTGCTAATTTCACTTGAAGGAAAGTCACCCTCAATAAAGCAGTAGTAAAAATGGTCCCGCAGACTACAAACTGCTTGTATTTCTTCCTTATAATGGTAAGGAAAAACTGTCTCATGAGCAGCACCCGGCGATCGAATTTCTGAAAAAAACGCTAAATATTGAATAAACTCCACTGTCTCCGAGGCAGTACCAAATATTGTCGTACGGGTCTCATCTTGAACCAAAATGCTAATTGAATGAGAATCTAGAGGTAGCCGGATGAGGACTTTGATCTGAGTAATTTGAAATTGCCAAAAATGGCAAAATTACAAAATTCCAACTTCAATGAGGCAGTAGTACCTAAATATTGTCCTATAGAGCTGAAGAAATGGAATATTTTTCAAAAATCGCAAACAACATATTAACGGATGAGCAGCAACATCTGAGAACTTAGGTCTTTTTTTAACCACCCTAGTAAATACATTCGCGGCTGGCAAATGATTGGAAAATTCATTTAACAATCACGTGCGACGCGCAGCTTGTATACGGAACATTGCACATGCAATTTAGTGCAATGTAAAAATTATACACATTACAAAAGTAATTTGTAACTGGAAAATATTCAACATTACCGATGTGATGCGTAGTTCAATAGGTGATTTGAGTACAGATGTAATTGATGGTTTCCATCCAGTATTCGGCATAATTACCCAGATAACAATCGTGCGTCTCAGGTGCGCGCATGGTGACGGCACACGTGCGGATTATTCCGCACGGTGTGCGCGCATCTGAGCAGACAACTGTGACCGCAATTGATGTGCACATGTGTCGCACGTCATGCGACTAATTGCAAGTTCAATACGTACGATTTTTTTGAAATTATGTCTAGGAAAAACCTTAAAAAATGAATGACCAAAAAGGGTCATTCTAGATTTGGTCTGAGGTTTCACAATCATAATCACAATAACATGCGGCCGTCTTTTTCCTGAGTTTAATCAATCGAACCGGTCACCCATCCATTTCTTGACCGCGGGCAATGTCCCTTAACTTCCTTGCTCTTGTGAGCTGTAGTGTCCGACCAGCCCCAATTCTCTGCTATGGCCATCATAAGCTTTTTAGATGTATAACATATCCGCCTCATCTATACATTGAAAACAGATTTGTAGCAGAATTTTTGCGGTCGTATATTTGGCGGTGGAGAATTCATATTAGTTATGAGTTTTTATAGAATCTCAGATAACAATCGTGCGTCGCACGTTACCTGCACGCCGTGCGACGCACGCCATTACGCTCGCACTGAGATGCGCCCCATGTCGTGCGTGCGAAAATGCTGCGTTTTCGCACGCACAGCGTGCGTCGCACGGCGTGCGGGTAACGTGCGACGCACGATTGTTATCTGGGTAGTTCCAATCCGAGATGCTGGCAAATCCATAACTGACTCAGATATGTTGTAGGTATCACGTCTTTGGGATTGACTACTTACAATCATTACGTGCTCGGAAATCCCACATTGCCATCTCACCAAGCGAGTTGGGAACTTGAAACCAGAATATCTGATCACTTGTCTTTCGGTCAGAGGTTAGGTAATTTTATTCTCGTCTGGAAACATCTGTACTGGTACCGAACTACATATATTGCTAGACAGACATCAATAGCAAAGAAATATTTTGGAAACGATATTCCTGATCTCAAGGATTTGGAGAAGAATGTCAGTCTGATTTTCGTTAATCAACAAGGACCGATTTCTTATGCTAGACCAAGTGGCCCGAAAATCATTGAAATTGGTGGATTCCACGTTTCGAAGCGGACAGATACTCTGCCGAAGGTATTTTGTTGGTCAAATCGTCGATATTGTTGACTCACGTTAAATGTTGTACACAAATAAGGTTACTTGATTTTTCAGTGGATTCTTTTGCAATCAACAAAAATTATTCTTTTATTTCAATATTTTGATCGACTTCTACCCATTCTTGATAGGAAGTAACTGCCATCGGTATCAAAATTACTGGTCCCTTAGTTTTCGAATAGTATAACTCGTTGAGAACAAATCGTGAAGACATATGCGACACGAGGCATTCTGTTGCTTGAGTACTTCCTTCATTCCTAAAAAAAGTTTCGTTTTTTCCAATGATGAGTTCGTTATTTATGGCGATCGGCGTGAACTGAAGTCCAATATTTCGGCTGCGTCTCTGCAACCTCAACTTCAATTGCCTACCTTCGTTGTCAGTGGGTGACTAGCTGTGGTTCTCATTCTATTCGCAGGACTTGCAAAGACTTTTGGATGAAGCTACGGAGGGTTTCATTTACATGAGCCTTGGAAGCAATGTAAAAAGCAACACGATGACGAATGAAACAATAAATGGGTTTATAACTGCATTTTCAAGGCTGCCCTACAAAGTTCTCTGGAAATTTGAGAATGACATTCTCCCAGGCAAACCGGACAACGTTCATATCATGAAGTGGGTCCCACAACAGCCTGTTTTAGGTATAATTCAGTAAAAGGGATAAATTTCAAACAATCTACATACTGCATACACACCACGGCCATCTATTTGATGAAATCGAGTGATATTTCCAAATTTCCGCAGCGCATCCAAACCTGAAGGTCTTCGTTTATCAAGGAGGTCTTCAGAGCACGGAAGAGGCAGTGGCTCATGCCGTACCTCTAGTTGGATTTCCAGTCTTGGCTGATCAAGAGATGCAAGTGACGAAGATGGCGTCTCTTGGAGTTGCCATAAAACTGGAAATTACCGCGGTAGATGAAAAGAAATTATACGAAGCGATTAGTACTGTCGCAACCGACAGCAGGTATATTTTCATATGCAAAATATGTCATGAATATATCAAAAAAATTCTGGAGACCGTGACGTTTCCTTTCGTCCTTTTCATGTTTTAGTTACAAACAGAGGATGCTGAATTTACGCTCGCTAGTCGAGGACAAGCCGTACGATCCACTGGAGAACGCGGTTTGGTGGACAGAGTTTGTGATACGTCATGGAGGTGCTCCTCACTTGCACTCCAATACAGCCGACGAGCCGTGGTACAGTCGACAGGATATGGATATTATTGCATTTATTTCTGCCGGACTTATAATAGTCTTACAATTAACATTAGTAATTTTATATCGATTAACGAAGAAAATCCATAGAGGTAATGAATCATCACAGAATACATCGAAGAAAATAAATTAACATTATACTATATAAAGTGGCTACAGTATGACATCCGATTCCAATCTAATTGTTACTCAAAGGTATTTTTAATGCGTTATTTATTGCTAGAATAAAAAAATTCGTTTTTGAAGTGAGGTGCCCCTCCCCCTCCCCCCCCCCCGCCCCCCTCCCCCTCCCCCTCCCCCTGTCCAAATCTCCCCGTCCAAATCCCATCTTTAAAGGTTTGATCGAAAGCTACTAAGCTGTTGCATATCAATCCTCCACTAAGAATTATCGTTTGCTTCAATTTGGGACCTAGTCAAGGTTACGAGTGAATCGTTTTGCAAAAGGTGTATCGTCTTTGACACTATCTAAGAACGTCGACGTATGCGGTGGGAGATCTCATGTTTGCTGTCTCATCGTCCGAATTTGGAGCTTGGACCACCAAAGTGGTCGAAATACCACTAAAGAATGTCTAAATTACTGTTATTCTGACTGAGAATAAAAACTTTAATAGCTTTTTAATAGTTAACCTGATCCAATGACGGGCTGTGAATACCGCTTGAACAGAATCATTGTCACGGTCATGTCTAGACCTCAGTTCTCCATTATAAGCTGAAGAAAACGAAAATTCAGATGGAATTCCATTGTCCGTGAACCTTTTTTTCTTCTTCGAAGATGTATATATACTTATGCACGGAAAAGGTTTCGGGACTGCTGCAGCGCCAAACGGCAGACGGTGAGCTTCCCGTGTCTGAGTAAAGCCCGGGGCACACTAAACGCAGTGTGCCGAAAGACGGATCACCTACAGGCCGTACACTCACTCACACATGCCTGTGATTAGACGGCGCATTGTGTGAGTGAGCGCACGGTCCGGTTACGGTCTGTAGGTGCTCCGAACGACGTTTAGTGTGCTCCGGGCTTAAGCCTACACGGAGAGAAAAATCAGGCTATTGCTCCTTGCGCCCTATCGCGCAGAAGCTTGAAATTTTAACGTGCGACAGTGCCTTGCGACCTAAGCTGGAATCGCTTAAGTCCCAGCGTTCTTCACTCTTGGTAAGGTTTTCACGCTCGGCACATGAGCGCTGGTAGCAACAGATGACGTGCTACAGTGGCGCCGTAATTTACCAAGTAACGATAGCCTGATTTTTCTCTCCGTGTAGAGCACAGACTTTGCCGTGTGCCGTGTTCCGCCTCACCCACAGGCGCCACGATCACTCACACATAGCTGTGATTGGTCGGCGCTGCGTGTGGGTGACTGTACGCGGTTCACGATCCCTGTAGGTGAGCCGTCACGAAAAGTCTGTGCTCCAGGCTTTAAAGCCTGGAGCACAGACTTTTCGTGTTCCGTGTTCGCCTCACCTACAGGCGCCACGATCGTTCACACATAGCTGTGATTGGTCGGCGCTGCGTGTGAGTGACTGTACACTGGTCACGATCTCTGTAGGTGAGCCGAAACGAAAAGTCTGTGCTCCAGGCTTAAAGGCGCTGTCTCTGCGACGGAACCAGGGCCGGATTTAAAGGTGTGGAGGCCCTGGGGCAACGAAGATGTGGGGGCCCCTAATTATTTTTTAAACAAGATAAACAATTCTCTTTTTCACAGTATTTTAATAATTTATTGCGAGACAAATCAAATCTTTTTAAGGTAGTACCTCCGCGACAGTCTCAGCCAAAAGTTTTGTACCATGCACATGTATGAAGTGTGAATAAAATGATGCCGGCGAGAAAGAACTTTGGCTTCAACTGTCCGTGCCGAGCACCAACACGAAATAGCTAACGTATACACATAGACGCATACTGTTGCAAACGTTTGGGAATAATCGTCCACTCCTCTGATATTTCCAATATCACCAAAAATTTCATTCTTCTCACGACTATATCTTAAAAACTGTACGGTAAACCGTTTTCAGATTTCTGCAGAATATTTGTATAATGCTTCTCTAGTCTCCCGTAGTTTTTCATCGAATTCTTAAATTACGCTTAGACGCTACGATGAAGGACGTGTCGGTTGATGTATACTTGATGCATGAGATACATGCTAATCAGGCCAACTTCAACTTCAATTATTTTTAGTTTGAAACGATCAATCATTTTAAAATTTCACAGGTCATTAGATATCATCTGAATTAATACGTGGACAAAGTTTCACAGATTTCTTGAGAAAGTGATTCCATGGAGGTACTACCTTAACGAACATATGTGGATATTCTAAAATATAAAGAAACAAAATTAAATTATAATGTTAGGCAAATGGAACTTTGCGAGTTATCTGTTGCTTGTCACTTTTTTTTTTTTGGTTTCGGGATCTCACCCCCTCAGTATCTCATACTATATGCCATAATGATATGGTATGAATTCGAGCTGTGTCGGATTTTTTTTAGAGGTTCCTCATCGAGTTTTTCTGGTTTCCATTCATTTAACACAGGAAATTTTGCGACCTTGGACATAATGCCATGTATCTTTTGAGTTTTTCTTGTAAATTGCGACCACTATGCGGGGGATTGTTCAGATATATCTACACGATTTTTCGCACCATCATTTATTTATTTATTTATTCATTTTTTTTTCAATTTTTGTTTGTTTAAAGTCATTTTATAGTCATTTATTACAGAGCATAAGTGAAGAAAAAAAAAAAAAAATTAATGATGGTGCGAAAAATCGTGCGGATATATCTGAACGATTCTCCGCATAGTGGTCGCAATTAACAAGAAAAACTCAAAAGTATATGGCATTATGTCCAAGGTCGAAAAATTTCCTATGTTAAATGAATGGAAAACAGAAAAACTCGATGAGGAACCTCTAAAAAAAATCCGACATAGCTCAAATTCATACCACATCATTATGGCATATAGTATGAAATACTGAGGGGGTGAGATCCCGGAACCAAGAAAAAAGTGACACACCCTAATGCACATGCAACAGAGAATTCATCGTGGTTGGCGTTTTCCATCAATTTTGACAGAAATACGCTTTGAAATATTTTAAATACAAAATGCCTCATTAAAGTGTAAGAACTTTTTTTTCTTTGTCAGAACTCTAGAGTGATTTTTTTCTTCAAATTTTGCATATCATTCGTTAGCAAATTTTACCTAAACATTAATGTTGTGGAGGCCCCTCTCGTGTGGAGGCCCCGGGGCTTCAGCCCCTGTTGCCCTCCCCTAAATCCGGCCTCACGGAACGGCCCGTTCTCTCGAGACGTTGGGCTGCGATACGTTGGACGTAATAATACGGAAGTCCAACGTCTCGCAGACACGGGAAGCTCACCGTCTGCCGTTTGGCGCTGCGGCAGTCCCGAAACCTTTTCCGTGTTTCAAGAGCTGTATAGTTGCGCGCTTCTTAGAAATTTCCCGTCAGCGATCGCAAAGCAATCAATAATATCAGCGATTTGTACAATTTGATTTGTTGGCAATTTTTGTGATTTTATAACATCAGTGCCGAGCTGGTTGTCCGATGTTGTACAAAAAATGACATGCAGTCTGAACAATAAGCGCAAATTATAGTCATGAAAAATGAGAGATTCTTAGACGATATATCTAATTCATGGTTCACAAAGGACATGATATTCAAGCAATAAATGGTGACGCTAGACAAGCAGAACACACACAAATTCCCACCAATTTACAACTGTCTACAAAAAATAAGATCATTACTGGTAGACGCTAAGTATAAAAGCGACATTAGACCGCAGGCGGTCCGCCGTATTCGAAGCTCAGACGAAGTCAGACGTCGTGGATGTCACAGTCAACAGTCGCCAGTACGATTTGAAAATTTAGCGTGTTTCGTCAATATAGCTGAGTAGTCGTTCGGAGTGATAATATCACAGAGCTCTTGGTGTTTCAAAAGCTGAAGTAGTCTTTGAGAAGTGAAATACGGAGTGCCAGAATTACCTGAATCCAAGTGAAGGATATAAAAGAAGAGAGCGGACTCTCACAATTCAGCGAATCGCATCGCGTACTTTCGAGTGTAATATGTTTTGTTCGCATATCGTGATTGCTTTAACAATCTGCTTCTTGAGTCTAGTGCAACTGGGACAGAGCTATAGAATACTGGGAATATTTCCCACACCATCTATTAGTCATCAGGTAGTTTTTCGCGCCTTAACACTGGCGTTGAACAAGCGAGGTCATGAGCTCGTGGTTGCAACTACCGACCCCATCAATGATCCAACCCTGAAGAACTACACGGAGATCGACATGAAATCTCTCTACGTTGCGTTAGATGGCTTTAATCATATAGAAAACCGAGGAAAACTGTGCATCCTTGAATTCCTCGAATTAAACGAAGATCGCCTTCATGATATGTTGGACTCACTTCTCAACATTTCAGACATCCAAAAGTTATATGCACCTCACAGTAATGAAAAGTTCGATTTGCTGCTGGTCGAAATGCTTGGGACGCCCGGCGTTCTTCCATTGGCCACACGATTCAACGTTCCTATAATAGGTAAACTAATTGTAATTGCTATTTTGCTTAGCCTTCACGGTTTGGATGGACTAGGTCTGACTATTTCACTGAAAGTTACAATACTTGACTATGCATTCAAGGCTGCGAAAATTGTAAATAATTTATTTCCATTGCACATTGCTTTTAATGTATGATTGAATTTGTTGTACATCACGAAAATAATGAATAGTTGAATGAGTCATCAAATCAAGAGAATAGCTTTTGCTTTTCATCGCTGATGACGAGTCAGTCCTGTCCGATTACGAGAATTATACATTCGCGTGCTAGAAAACAATTGGAGAATGAACTTAATAATTGCATGACAAGAGCAGCGTGTTTACGGAAGAATCCTATTGCATATGCAATTTAGTGGAATGTAATTATACACATTACAGAAGAAATTTGTGTTATATTGTGTTATAAATATATTGAACAATAGTGATGTAATGCGTAGTTCAATTAATGATTTCCACCTCAATATTCGGCATAGTTTAGTTTTAATCCGAGATGCTGGCAAATCGTTAATTAACTAAGTTTGTTTGTAGGTATTACGTCTTTGGGATTGACGACTAACAATCATTACGTGCTCGGAAATCCCATATTGCCGTCTGACCACGCAAGTTGGGAACTTGACACTAGAATATCTGATCAATTGTCTTTCGGTCAAAGGTTAGACAATTTTGTTCTCGTCTGGAAACATCTTTACTGGTACCGAACTACATATATTGCTAGACAGACGTCAATAGCAAAGAAATATTTTGGCAACGATATTCCTGATCTCAAGGATTTGGAGAAGAATGTCAGTCTGATTTTCGTTAATCAACAAGGACCGATTTCTTATGCTAGACCAAGTGGCCCGAAGATCATTGAAATTGGTGGATTCCACGTTTCGAAGCGGACAAATACTCTACCTGAGGTATTTCGTTGGTAAAATCATCGAGATTGTTGATTCGCGAAGAATTTTGTACGCATCAAGGTTATATGATTGTTCAGTGGATTCTTTTGCATTTAACAACAATTATTTTTTCATTTCAATATTTTAATCGATTTCTACCCATTCTTGATAGAAAGTAAGTGCTATCGGTATCAAAATTTCTGGTCCGCATAGTTTTAGGATAGTATAACTCGTGAAGAACGAATCGTAAAGATATGGGATAAAAAGCATTCTGCGCTTGTGAACTTTTTTAATTCCTCATCAATGATTTGTTTGTTATTTATGGTTGTTGAAGTGAACTGAAGTGCAGTATTTTGGGAGCTTTTCGGCAACCTCAATTCCAACAGCTTGCTTTCATTGTCACCGGGTGAACAGTTGTGGTTTTCATTCTGTTTATTTAGGACCTGCAAAGAATTTTGGATGAAGCTACGGACGGTTTTATCTACATGAGCCTTGGAAGCAATGTAAAAAGTATCATGATGACGAATGAAACGATGAACGAGTTTATAACTGCCTTTTCAAGGCTGCCCTACAAAGTTCTCTGGAAATTTGAGAATGACATTCTCCCAGGCAAACCGGACAACGTTCATATCATGAAGTGGGTCCCACAACAGGCTGTTTTAGGTATGATTTAATAAAAGGGGTTAATTTCAAGCAATCTACATACTGCATACACATCACGGCCATCCATTTGATGGAATGAAGTGATGTCTTCTTATTTCCGTAGCGCATCCTAACCTGAAGGTCTTCGTTTATCAAGGAGGTCTTCAGAGCACGGAAGAGGCTGTGGCTCATGCCGTACCTCTAGTTGGATTTCCAGTCTTTGCTGATCAAGAGATGCAAGTGACGAAGATGGCGTCTCTTGGGGTGGCAATAAAACTGGAAATCACCGCAATAGATGGCAACGAATTATACGAAGCGATTAGCACTGTCGCAACTGACCGCGGGTATATTTTCATATTTTCAAATGCAAAATATATCAGGAATATATCATAAAAATTTTGGAGACCGTGACGTTTCCTTTCGTCGTTTTTTTGTTTCAGCTACAAACAGAGGATGCTGAACTTACGATCGCTAGTCGAGGACAAGCCGTACGATCCACTGGAGAACGCGGTTTGGTGGACAGAGTTTGTGATACGTCATGGAGGTGCTCCTCACTTGCACTCCAATACAGCCGACGAGCCGTGGTACAGTCGACAGGATATGGACATTGTTGCGTTTATTTCGGCTGGATTTGTGATAGTCTTACATATAATATTAGTAATCTCGTATCGAATATTCAAAAACATACGTGTCAATAATGAAAGATCAAAAGATGCAATAAAGAAATCAAATTAACAATAACATGTAGAGCTTCACTAGCTTTTCAGTTTTTCTTCTGACCGAACGATTCATTCTTGATTTCGGTGGGTGAACATGCAATAAATTGTAATTTATTGGATATCCAGGATTGATGAAATTCAATCATATTTTCACTGATACAATAATCCTGCACCAAGAATTATTGTTTATTATAATTTAAGCTAAGGTTCAAGTCACAAATGAATAGCAAAACAAGTGTATCCTCTTTTGCGACTATCTAATTGTAAGAACATTTGATATGCTGTGGGAGATCTCATATCTGTCGTCTCATCATGCTATGTGAAACTTGGACCGAAAATGATCCAACTACTGTATTTCTGGTGAAGGTTAAAAACTTTACTAACATTTGAACTGTCAACCCCATAACAAGATAGGCTTTCACAACGTATTACAAATGGCTGTAAGTGCAGCTCTATCAGAATTATTGTCAAGTTCATGTCTAGACCTCACTCTCTAAATATGAATCAGTGAAAATTCACTGGTTCTCAGTTAATAGTCACTGATAGTCACAGTTATAAGTATACCACTGGTAATCAGTGAAAAACTACTGATTCAACCAGTGAAATTAGCTCAGTGATTTCGAAAAGCACGTTCTTACTGATCGAGATGTGAATTATAATATAGGTATGTACAAGCAATACAGAAGTTGCTGCACATTGAAAAGATCATATATTATATATTCTTGTAATAAGTAATATACATACATAAGAAATAGACTTATAATAGCCATGTAACCACGGCCTCATAGATAATACAGCGCACATGAAGAATATCCTGAGTAAACATAACCTCTATCAGTTTCTATGAAAAAACCGATTGAGACTGATATTTCGGAAGATCAGCAAGATTTTCAGACATAATAACTTATTATTCAGTTATTCAGCATTTCTCAGTTGTAAAACATAACCTACTTTATCAGCTATATAGACTGCACTTGACGGTAAAATTTGCCTTTATTCTGCCAACAACGCATCGAGACTCGCGTACAGTAAGAATGCGCGGGATGGTCGTAACCGTAATACACTGCTGCCTCTGCTGGATTAGTGCAAATAAGGAACCACTGGCCAAACAGTACACGAAGGCACTGGTTTGTCAGTCGTAATTCACTGTTTTGAACAAACTAACTAATTATACAGTGTATGTTGACCGAAATGACTGATTCTGCAGTGAGAAACTGAATCACTGATTGAATTAGTGAAATTTTCACTGGTTCATATTTAGAGAGCAGTTCTCTATTAAAACCTACTTGAAGAAGTTGAAAATTCAGATCGGATTCCGTTGTCCATAAGCCTTTTCCTCTCCCTGAAGATGTGAAAGATTGACCGCTGTATAATGACGTGGCTATTATAATACCGTCATCAGCGAATATAAAGCATTGAATTATCAGACATTTTCATTATCGAGTTTGTTGGTAATTTGTGTGATCACAAAATTTATGACGAGTTGGTTGTCAGACGTTAGGGGAGAGTGGGGTTTTCTGTGACACGGGGCACCCTGTTCCACTACCTATATCTCGTTTGCCTCTCGTGGCAGAATTTTGTAGAATTAACCTATCATTCGTGGTCTAAGATCTATCAATTCTATCCTATTTTCATACATTGAAAGGTTGACATCATGTAGAAAACCAACAAAATAGATTCTGGCCTTCCGAAAGCTGGTTTTTGTGCCTTGTATAATTTGTTTTTTTATCCATTACCGTGGAGTTCTTGTTGAAAGTCTCCTCATGTATCATTAGCTATTCATAAAGGTGAGTGCGAGTGTGAGTAACATTACCTGAAAATGATTCGTCTGTCAAATAATAACCCCACGCATGGGGCACCTTGTGCCATTTGCACTCTCTTGAAAATCGGTTATTTTTTAGCATCACAGCAATATTTCTATGTTAATTGACTTTGATTTACGTACTTGAATATCTATATCATACAATGGATACTGAGATATCGCGTCACTAATGCCATAAGGTCGTAAGCGCCAGAATAAAAAATTTCGTGTTTTTGGTGGCAAAATCTTTTTCGTGCCTTATAACATCGTTTAGGCATATCCGCAAAAAAAATAATTTTTTGGCGCTTACGACCTTATGGCATTAGTGACGCGATATGTTGAGTTGAGTAGATCAACAGGGTGAAATTCTAGATAAGAAAAATGTGTCACAGAAAACCCCACTCTCCCCTATACCCACATAAATGACATGCCGTCTTGAATAGAAAATTTACACAATCTCCTCATAAAACGTATGAGACGTTGATTCAATATCGATGAATAATATCCTTCAGGGTGTTAAATATAATGACCAACGTTTTCGTATCTTGATATGGTTACAGAACGGCACCGTGCAAAGCTGAAATTTTCAAAGAGCATGCATTCGTCATATGCGATGTGTGAGCTGCTGCTTCTTAATGGCCAGAATATTGACTAGATATTGTTTGTTCATTCTTAGGCCTTTCGCGTTCATCATCTTGACAGATATGGCAATCAGTAGAATACCACGCATCACGCATCGTGAAGTGAGGAATAGCTACTTGGCGCTCAGAAATGAGGTCCTGACTTCGATGCCATCTGCGGTCCCAGTTGAAAGTTACAAAGATAAGCATTCCACGCCTGAAGACTGGGATTCTATAATCAATTCTGCTTCGTAGAATTAACATTATTCATTTTATATAAAATATTCTATAATATTCGCACTGTACTAAACGATCACAAGATCGAACGAAGAATATTACATTACGATACGAGTCCGGTAAAACTTTTTCTGACGAGTCTGCATTCACACGAGATCAGAAGAAGTTCTTCCGTCGAGTATAGTACAAAATTTTACTTCATAAGGTCTGAAAATTTGGATTTTACCCACGAGAAGCGTGGGTAAAACGTCCATAATCACACTGCGTGAAGTAAAATATATTAAAAATGCGTCATATGAAGCTACTTTAGTATGATGTTTAGATTCCTATTTCTATTCTTCACTTGTTTTCTGTTGTATTCCTAACGTGTATAACCATGCTAACAACAATGTAGTCAAACACTGACGTTAAAGTAATAAATGCCGGCATTGAATGAACCGATTAAAAGACTTTTTTTTTTCCACACTATCCGCCATCGTCAGGAGAATAGTTAATTCGTGATAGATACTGAGTATCAAAAGGTTATCATTACATGACGAAGTATATTGCGGTCTCATCTTGAATTGACATCATAAAGTTCAACAGATCGTATTATAAGTAAGGCACTCAGTCAGGGGCAGTACGATTCTATACTTCCGGTGATGTAATTCCGTTGATCTCATAGTGGAAGTCAAAGCCAGTCATGATACCTAGCAATTTTATATTCGCTGCGTCTGCTTCGTGAGTCTAGTGCAACAGGTAAATAGCTATAGAATACACCCTGGGTGTATTCTCTACACCATGATTCAATCATCAAGTGTTTTTTTCGAGGTCTGACTTGGGCCTTGAATAATCGAGGTCATGAACTCGTCGTTGTAACTACAGATCCCATCAATGATCCAACTATGAATAATTACACGGAGATTGACATCGGTAATGGTTACGACCTAATACCTGGTCAAAATTTCATAGGAAAAAGAGAAAACACACAATTCGAAATTTTTATCCGACCAAATCCTCAACCATCCGTATCTGCAAAAGTTGTATGCACCCCACAGTTCCTGTGATAGGTGAATTAATGATTCTCGCGTAAAGCTTCGATTGAGGAAATTCGGCAATACGTTTACTGAAAAATCAATCCTTCAGATAAAATTGTGGTTTGAGGCAAATTAAGAAATTAACTGTTTTTCGGAAGGTATCTCTTCTTTAGCATTGACTACGAACGTCCAACATGCAATTGGCCATCACATATTGCCGTCTCACCATGGGAATTGGGAATTTGGACCAAGCATTTCTGAACCATCGTCCTTACGGAGGAGGCTAGGAGAATTTCGTAATCGTTTGGAAATACCAATGCTGGTACAAAACCACACATATGCCTAAATAGGAGGCAATCGCGAGGAAACATTTTGAAAACGATGTACCTGATCTCAACGAACTTGAGAAGACCGTCCATTTGATTTTTGTCAACCAACAAGGACCTATTTCTCGTCACGTATTTATTATTAGACTATTTCGCCTTTGACCTTGATTCGTGCATACCAGTTAGCGAATCAACCAATTGCAAAATGTGGATCAATAAATATTCTATGGGTAAATATTCGATGGGTAGCATTCACTACAGAAAGTAGTAATAGTATATTGTTTACCGAGCGAGAAAACAGTGGGTTGCGCGCCGAGTATGAAGGTGAGCGCCGAGGCGAAGCCGAGGTGTTCTCAACTTCGTACGAGGCGCCAACGACTGTTTTCTCCGAGGTGAACATACTATTTTCTTCAATAGCGGAGCGGAATCGGCGAGTTTCCATCCGCAAACGAGGACCGGCAATCGACTGGTTTCCATCCTCGTTTGCGGATGGAAACTCGCTGGTTTCGCTCCGCTGTTGAAGAAAAGTATATGTTCGAGTAAAAGAGCACGGAAAAAAATAATACTGTTGTACTTACAAAGTCGACATAGTCAAAGTTTTTACTATACTTTTTGTAACTTCAACTAGAGCAAAAGTAAGTCTGACTGCGTTGCATTGTCTATTTCACACAGCCGATTTGTCATAGTGACATCGGCATTACGGTAAGAATGTAGAGTAAGTATGACTTTTGGAGATTGTACAATTAGCAGCATACATTAGTTAAACTAACAATGTACACTTGTTTGACTCAAGCAGTAATGTACCATACTTGTTGATTATACAGAATAATTTCGTAATTTCAACTATAATCGATTTAAGACATTAGACTTGTCAAAGCAACAAAAGACCCCGCTTGTCCTATATGTTGCCGCAGAATATTGTCAAATTTACCAACTTTCTTGTAAGCGTAACAGTTTTTTTTTTCCATGAGGTTTCTAGATCTTTCAAAATAATTTAGCAATTTTCTGTGTGTTTGCTCCTCTTATTTGATTATAAACTAGTAGACATCGATTATTGCGGATAACGGATGAAAGATCGTACATTTCAGATTGAGTAATATTGTAATGATTTGCATAAGCATGATGATATTCGAGAATTTAATCTTGTCTGTAGATAACTCAATCCATACGACGGTCCACCCACCGTCTGAAATCGTTATCAGTTAAGTTAATTTGTTGTAGACGCCGAGAATGAAGCGTAATAATTAGGCCATGAGGCATCAGTGTATCGTTTTCGAATTTCAGATGAAATAAGACGTTGCTAATAGAACATCCACCCAACGGCCACCAGTACGATTTGGTCCTTTAACGTAGAATTTTAGTATAGCTAAGTGGTTGTTCGAAGTGGTAATATTGTGAAGCTCTTAGTATCCCAGTAGTGGAAGCCGTCGCTCTAGAAGCAAAGAACTCAAGTAAAAGACAAAGAAGAAGAGAGGAGTGACGTAATAAATTGCAATGATGTTTTCGCACGTCCTGATTGCTGCAGCAATCTGCTTCGTCAGCATAATGCAACCGGTGAATAGCTATCGAATACTGGGTGTATTTTCTACACCATGCTTCAGTCATCAGGCGGTTTTTCGAGGTCTGACTTTGGCGTTGAATAAGCGAGGCCATGAGTTGATCGTTGCGACCCCAAACCCAATAAATGATCCAACCCTGATGAACTACACGGAAATTGACATCAGTTTTGGTTACGATTCAATTGCTGGTATGGATTTCCTTGGAAAGAGAGGAAGCGCATGGTTTGATATTGTTCGGCAGCTTGAGAGTGTCGTGTTACGCATAGCGGACGGAGTCCTGGACCATCCAGATCTGCAAAAGTTGTATGCTCCTGACAGTAACGAGAAGTTCGACCTGCTGATGGTGGAAATGCTTTATGAGCCCGTCTTTCTTCCTCTGGCAAAACGATTCAATGTTCCTGTAATAGGTAGGCGCGTAATCATTATCTTGAGTAGCGTCGATCAAAAAAGTTTGATGATACTTTCAACATCAATCATCTAACAAGGATAACGGTATATGCTTCTATTTAAAATGAAGGAAAAATAATGGGGTGAATTATTCTTCCGTAGGTGTCGCGACTTTGGGACTGACTACGAACGTTGAATATTCGATTGGAGATTACATATTGCCGTCCCACAACAGTAAATGGGAAACTGAACCCAGAGGTTCAGACCCGATTACTTTCTGGCAGAGGCTGAAGAATTTCATAGACGTCTGGAAATACGTGTACTGGTACCAAACCACATACATGCCTAAACAGCAAGCAATCGCAAAAAAATATTTCGGACACGACGTACCTGATCTATACGATCTTGAGAAGAACGTCAGTCTGATTTTTGTCAGTCAACAAGCTCCGATTTCTTATGCCAAACCGAGAATTCCAAAGATCATTCCCATCGGAGGATTTCACCTTCAGAATCAAATCATGACCCTACCCAAGGTATTTTTCAAGTAGAGTCCTAAAGATTAAGGCTGTTATAGTATATTATGCAACAAGTGCGTAAAAATTTTACGCTCTAGTTTCATACGATATTTCTCGACTCAGTGTGCGCAAAATGCAATTTTACGCATACCGTATCGAAATAGATATTTCATCATCTCAGTTCCATAACAATTGTTGTTCTAAATATGTTCGTAGGACCTTAAAGAAATCTTGGACCAAGCGACTGAAGGTTTTATTTACATGAGCCTGGGTTCAACTGGTAAAAGTTCATTGTTGCCGAATAAAACGATAAATCAGTTTATAGCTGGTTTTGAAGAGCTGCCGTACCAAGTGCTCTGGAAATTTGAGGATGACATCCTTCCAGGCAAACCGGACAACGTCTATATCATGAAGTGGATCCCACAGCAGGCTGTTTTAGGTATGATTTAGTAGAAAGGATAAATTTGAAGCACTTCACATACTAAAAACACATGACTGCCATAAATTTCATGAAATTGAGTGATGTTTCCTTATTTTCGCAGCTCATCCCAATCTGAAGGTATTCGTTTATCAAGGAGGTCTCCAAAGCACGGAAGAAGCCGTGGCTCAAGCTGTACCTTTAGTCGGATTTCCAGGTTTCTCTGATCAAGCGATGCAGGTTGAAAAAATGGTGTCTCTTGGAGTTGCATTGCAATTGGAAATCACTGCGGTAGATAGCAACGAATTATTCGAAACGATCTCCACTGTTGCAAGTGATAGCAGGTAATTTTTTCAATCCAAAGTACGTTGCGATCGAATCATCTACGCTTTGTAATTCACGTGGCTCATGTTCGTCCTTTCTCATGTTTCAGGTACAAAGAAAGGATGCTGAACTTACGCTCGCTAATGAATGACAAACCACACGATCTACTGGAGAACGCAATTTGGTGGACGGAGCATGTGATACGCCACAGAGGTGCTCCACATCTGCATTCTAGTACAGCAGACGAACCATGGTACACTCGACAGGATATGGACCTTGTAGCATTTATTTCTGCGACATTTGTCATAGTCGTCGGTTATACACTCGTAATTTTATATCAATTAGTTAAAAGTATTCCAGCCTATACTGTAGGCTCACTGGATACGCAAAAGAAAATTAATTAAAATGAATTACAGACTGAATGTATCGATCAAAGTAAATACATTCTTCTTCAATGACAGCACCGAAAAATTGTCAATCGAACGACATTCTAGTGCGGAGAGAAGCTATACTCTTGCGAGCTAGGAAACAGTTTGACTTTTTTGGTTTTTATGAATTAAACGACCCAACCGCTATCCTTGCCGCCCGCAACTATGAACATTCTTGCAGAGAAAAAAAAATGTAATAATTATTTTTTAGTTCGTCATGAGTTGGATAATAAGTGGTAAAAACCCGACATTGAAGCTAGTTATTTTTCTCGTTACAAAAAAATTCCAAAGACCTAACTATAGCATAATTTGGCTTGACGCAAATCAAAATGTTCTTTCAAATAAAGTACTGTTAGAAATTTACGTCGACACTAGACGCGGACTAGGAAGTTCAAACTTCAAAATACTTCAACGTACTGAAAGTAGCCGTGTAAAAACTGAAAGTGTTATAATAATCATTATCTAACTAAAGATAATATAATAATAAGATAATAATAAGATAATAATAATAATAATAATAATAAGATAATATTTTAACTATTTATTTCTAAATCAAATAGTGTCGTGAATAATCAATAAGATAATAGAACTCAGAAAAGCAGAAGACGCGCGCGAAGCGCGCGAGATGAGCTAGTAAGTGGTAAAAACCCGACATTGAAGCTAGTTATTTTTCTCGTTACAAAAAAATTCCAAAGACCTAACTATAGCATAATTTGGCTTGACGCAAATCAAAATGTTCTTTCAAATAAAGTACTGTTAGAAATTTACGTCGACACTAGACGCGGACTAGGAAGTTCAAACTTCAAAATACTTCAACGTACTGAAAGTAGCCGTGTAAAAACTGAAAGTGTTATAATAATCATTATCTAACTATGACGTACGAGGTTTAGGCAATAATTTATTCTGTTATCTTGACTTGAACCTTGATACGTACGTACCGGTCGACGGAACCATCAATTGCAAAATATGAGGCAATCAATATTCCATGTGGCTCGGTGTCGCTGATAATGAAAAAGGTGCAAATGTATTCAGGTAATACAGATGCTTGAAACTTACTAAAGTTTTTTGGTTGTTTTTCTTCATATTTACAATTAGGAAATCATTCGCGAATGCCGGGTTCTTTAATATGTGACGACTGATAAATGGCTCAAGAGTGTGCAATGTGCATTAGACTGACAGTTGCTTTGGTTATAGACGATATTTTTCGCTCCGGAAGTGCATGGCAGTAAAAAAAATTTCGTAAACGATCATTTCGTAACTCGTCCACTTATTTAGCTACAAATTAGTGGGAATCAATTATACTACGGATCAGTTACAGAAGATTCGAGATTTTCATGCAATTTAATTTATATCGATGATTTATTAAGGAATGATATCCAATTCTTAGTATTGGAAGATAGCTTAAACTCATAAGATTGACGAAAATTTTGTAATCATTCAAAATCATCAACAGATAAGTTTGTTTGTCTGGTGGCTTTGAGTATAAAAGCGTCATCATCAGCCCACGAGACATATGGTAGTCCTATCTTCATCTCAGTCTAAACAAGTGGGTAGTGGATATAGCAGCTAGTCAACGATCGAATCGCGACAGTATCATTCTATGGTAAAACGCGAAATTAATTCATCGGAGCGGTAATATTGCAGAGTCAATAACAACTGATTGATAAATAAGTTAAGAAAGTTACTATAAATTTAGAAGAGTTTCACGTAGTTCCGAGTGCAAAATGATGTTTTCGCATATCGCGATTGCCGCAGTGATCTGCATCGTGAGCGTAGTGCAACCTGGAAATGGCTATAGAATACTAGGTGTATTTTCCACACCATGCTTCAGTCATCAGGTAGTTTTTCGCGGTCTTACATTGGCATTGAATAAGCGAGGTCACGAATTGGTAGTTATGACACCAAATCCAATGAATGATTCTACCTTGAAGAACTACACAGAGATTGACCTAAGTGTTGGGTACGACTTGATAGCTGGTATAAATTTCATGGGACAAGGACAAAGCACACAGTTTGAAATCTTCCATCACATTCAGGATTTCTTGTTACGTATGGCGGACGAAGTCCTCAATCACCCAGATTTGTTAAAGTTGTATGAACCAAATAGTAACGAAAAATTTGACTTATTATTGATGGAGATGCTTTATGAGCCCGCCTTCCTCCTTCTGGCTAAACGATTCAATGTTCCTGTAGTAGGTAGGCGTAATATTGTTTTATTGAACAAATTATACCATATTTGTTGAAATATAAACATCACAAAGTGACAAATAAATTGTTTTTTTTGTAGGTGTCGCGTCTTTCGGACTGGTTACAAATATTGAATATGCAATCGGAGATATCATATTGCCGTCTCATCAAGGGAAATGGGAAACGGGTCCACGAGGTACTGAACCATTCACCTTTTGGCAAAGGTTAAGAAATTTCGTAAATGTCTGGAGATATATATACTGGTACAAAACTACGTGGATATCTAAACAAGAAGAAATCGGGAGAAAATATTTTGGAAACGACATCCCGGACCTCAACGAACTTGAAAAAAACGTCAGTTTAATTCTTGTCAATCAACAAGGACCGATTTCTTACGTCAAACCGACAATTCCGAAGATCATTCCATTCGGTGGATTCCACGTTACGAAGCAGACCCTACCTAAGGTATTTTTTTTAAATTGGAGTACTACAGATTAAGTCACGTTCAAAAATAGAAAAGTAACAGCAGGATAATCGCAATACATACCGGATTATGTAACACAAATCTCAATCTGATCTATAGATTATTTGAACTTGCTGCGTCATATCTGGTTATCAGTAGTCCAAAAACAAATGCGACAAGGTTACCCAGGTAGCACACACGCGCATCGGCTTATTTTGGCCTTCTAATCGACTGAAAGATGACCAACAGTCGACGAATGTCCGCTTTGCAGTCAATCTGAAGACATTGACAAATAGATGACGAATCAAAGTCTGTTAGTCGTCTTTTTGTCAATGTCTTCAGATTGACTGCAAAGCGGACATTCGTCGACTGTTAGTCATCTTTAAGTCGATTAGAAGGCCAAAATATGCCGATGCGCGTGTGTGCTACCTGGGTTATCCACAAAACATTATTGATAGTAAATAAACAAGTCTTGTTAAAATTCTGTTCGTAGGATCTTCAGAGAATCTTGGACGCAGCTACGGAAGGTTTTGTCTATGTGAGCCTGGGTTCAACGGGTAAAAGTTCAATGTTGCCAGGTGAAACGATAAATCAGTTCAAAGCTGGATTTTCAAAGCTACCCTACAAGGTACTCTGGAAATTCGAGGATGACATTCTTCCAGGCAAGCCGGACAACGTTCATATCATGAAGTGGATCCCGCAGCAGGCTGTTTTAGGTACTCGGTGGTCTTGAGAAAACGGACAAAGCATTTAACATCGTAAGCCTAGTCTGGTGTCAAATTGAGTTAACATGTTCTACTATTTATTCAGCGCATCCAAACCTGAAGGTTTTCGTATATCAAGGAGGTCTCCAGAGCACGGAAGAAGCTGTGGCTTACGCTGTACCTTTAGTCGGGTTGCCAGGTTTTGGTGATCAATCAATGCAAGTTAACAAAATGCTCTCTCTAGGAGTTGCATTGAAAGTGGAAATATCTCCGTTAAATGGAAACGAATTATTCAACGCGATTACTACGATCGCAAGTGACACAAGGTGATTTCCCCTAATCAAAACTACGTTGCTCTAATATTAAATTGTTTATATATTTTGTGATTCGAGTGGTTCATCTTTCTGCTCTATTATGTTTTCAGGTACAAAGAGAGGATGCTGAACTTACGTTCGCTAATCGATGACCAGCCACACGATCTATTGGAGAACGCAATTTGGTGGACGGAGCATGTGATACGGCATGGTGGTGCTCCACATCTGCATTCTACCATAGCCGGCGAACCATGGTACGCTCGACAGGACATGGATATTGTTGCATTAATTTCTGCCACATCTGTGATATTCTTAGGCCTTACACTCGTGATTTTACTTCGAATGATTAAAAGTATTCATGCCTTTACTGTAGGCTCAGTCCACATGCAGAAGAAAAATAATTAAAATAGTTGCAACATTTATAGTATTATTAGTTCATACGATTCAATCTTAGTTGAATCATTGATTTGAGTTAATACACTCAATGATGGGATTTCTACTCATGACTTCATTACAAGTTTGACAAGTTTGACAAGGCAATGAGTATCTGTCTCTGAAGTCGCGAACAAACTACACTTTAATCAATTTTTTGTTCCTATTATTTTATAGCTAATACATTTTTTTATACAATTAGACACCTTTTAGTCAAATTTAAAGAAAAATAAAAAATTATAGTCCATGTAGAAGATTATTTACTTACAAATGCTTGACCCATATTTTCCATACAGAGACAATGCGCATAATTACGCTTGACGTCATGGAAGATCTATTGGTCAGAGATATGTATTGCACCTACGCTACTCGATTGGTTGATACGAAAGCAAGGATAAATTAGTAGTAATTGCAGAAATTATAAATAACATTTGGGATTCATTCCGACTAAGTCGAATTGCCGATTCAAGAATACCAAGTAAATTAATTACTTTCTCTTATATTATCTCGTAATTCGACTATTAATACTGAGGCTCGGCTGTTGCATACGGTGCACAAATAAGTACACATATATATACATTCAACCTTTCTCCTCTTTAATGACTAGCACATGACGCATTGTTTTCAAAATTGCTGAAACTAATTGTTAAAAGTTTTGAAAGAAGCGCAACACAAAGTTTCACTCTTATTCTTGATGGAATACCGATAATGAAGAAAATTCAAATCCGTATTCCTGTAGTACTTGGATGGTTATCAAATACAAAAAATCTTGCAGTTCAATCAATTGCTCGGCTGCTGACTCACACCTTCGTGAGGAAGTCATAATAACTTGAATAACGTCTGTTCAGATGAATAGCTGGTTATTCACGAATCTAACATGTTGTGATCAGGGCCGTCTTAGGCCATGCAGGGGCCCTTGGGCACACAGAGTTTGGGGCCCTTTTAGAACGCCAAAAAAACGTGAGTGAAAACATCAAAATGTACTTTTGCTCAGTGACTTTATTGGTCTCGGGTCTCTAATCAGGTCGGGCCCCCTGGGCTCGTGGTCCACGTGCCCTTATGTAAAAGACTGAACTGGTTGTGATAATATTGCTATCTTGTTTTTACGTTTAGTTGTCTTATGAAGGTAGAACTCACATACTTGGAAGGATATCTGGATATGGAATGACTCGTCTATATGAAATGCTGCATAATTGTTCACACGATTGTTTGTAATCGCCAAACGATGACTACAGCTGTTGACTGTTGTAGCAGCTTACTTAGTACAAAGACTTAATGGCTATGCCACGAGGCATGTTTTCTCTGATACAATCGAGTCGCATTAGGAAACCATGAATATGATGACCAGTCCAATGGTACTATTTGTTGCATTAGCGTGGTATATTGGTATTGCTCAGTAGTCGTTCGGTGTGAAAATATTGAATTCGGAGTGATTAGTGTCCGAGTAGTCAAAGCAGTTGCTTGAGACGTGAAAAACCCAGGTTTAGAACGTAGAATGACATAGAGAATGGAAGTGCCATAATTTTGGGTATCGTATCGCGTATTTCTGATCTGCAATTATGCTTTGGCATGTCGTGATCGCTACGGCAATTGGCTTCGTGAGTGTAGTGCAACCGGGACATAGCTATAGAATACTGGCTGTATTCCCCACACCATCTTTCAGTCATCAAGTAGTTTTTCGTGGATTGACCATGGCGTTAAATAAGCGTGGTCATGAGCTCGTTGTTGTAACTACTGACCCTATCAATGACCCAGCCATCAAAAACTACACGGAGATCGACATCAGTTCTCTTTACGTTAAGAGCAAGCATTTAAATTTCGTAGAAAACCGAGGAAAGATATGTATGCTTGAATTACTCGAGATGAATTATAAAGGATTCAATAAAATGTTGGACAGAACCCTCAGCCATTCTGACATGCAGAAATTGTATACACCTCAAAGTAATGAGAAGTTTGATCTATTGCTGGTGGAGATGTTATACACGCCTGGCGTTCTTGCTTTGGCTGGACGATTTAACGTTCCTATAATAGGTTAAGGAATTAATCTTACTATTTTTATCGTATTCTCATTACGTAGTCGTATCGATTATAGTTAGTGGCGATCCAAGATCATAGCAAAGCTGAATGAATGAATAAATCGGTTTTTTGTAGGTATCACGTCTTTGGAGTTGGCAGTGCACAATCATTACGTGATCGGAAATCCCATAATGCCATCTGATCATTCGAATTGGGAACTGGAAACTAGGATATCTGATCAATCGTCGTTCTGGCAGCGATTGGGGAATTTCATTTTCACCTGGAAACATCTGTATTGGTACCAAACCACGTATATGGCTGACCAGACGTTAATCGCAAGGAAATATTTGGGAAATGACATTCCTGATATTAGCGATTTTGAGAAGAATGTCAGTTTGATTTTCGTCGACCGACAAGGGCCAATATCCTATGCCAAACCAAGTATTCCAAAGATCATTGACATCGGTGGATTTCACGTTTCGAAGCAAATCATCGCTCTGCCAACGGTATTTCTTAGTAAAGTCCTCCAGATTAAGGTGTGAGAGAATATCAAATGAACTAGCGCATTGAATGTAGTACGTCGTATGCGTCTGCACGTGCAATGCCTTGCAATCAACACAAATTATCTTCCAATACAATTTATTTAAAAGTCAAATTTGCAACGAAAAATTTGGGGGCTGCTATAATTTGTCAGTTTATATTCTTTCTATATAGGACCTTCAACATTTTCTGGATCAAGCCACGGAGGGTTTCGTTTATATGAGCCTTGGAACAAACGTCAAAAGCACCATGTTGTCAAATGAAACGATGAACGAGTTTATAGCTGCGTTTTCAAAGCTGCCCTACAGAGTGCTCTGGAAATTTGAGAATGACATTCTCCCAGGCAAACCGGACAACGTTCATATCATGAAGTGGGTCCCACAACAGGCTGTTTTAGGTATGATTTAGTAAAAGGGATAAATTTCAAGTAATCTACATACTGCATACACATCCCGGCCATCGATTTGATGAAATTGAGTGATGTTTTCTTATTACCGCAGCGCATCCAAACCTGAAGGTCTTTGTTTATCAAGGAGGTCTTCAGAGTACGGAAGAGGCTGTGGCTCATGCCGTACCTCTAGTTGGATTTCCAGTCATGGCTGATCAAGAGATGCAAGTGACGAAGATGGCGTCCCTTGGAGTTGCAATAAAACTGGAAATTACCGCGGTAGATGGAAATAAATTATACGAAGCGATTAGCACTGTCGCAACCGACAGCAGGTATATTTTCATATGCAAAATATGTCATGAATATATCATAAAAATTTTGGAGACCGTGACGTCTCCTTTCGTCCTTTTCATGTTTCAGCTACAAGCAGAGGATGCTGAATTTACGCACGCTAGTCGAAGACAAGCCATACGATCCACTGGAGAACGCGGTTTGGTGGACAGAGTTTGTGATACGTCATGGAGGTGCTCCTCACTTGCACTCCAATACAGCCTACGAGCCGTGGTACAGTCGACAGGATATGGACATTGTTGCCTTTATTTCGGCTGGATTTGTGATAGTCTTACAGTTAATGTTAGTCATTTCATATCAAATGTTTAAAAATATCCATCGCTGTAATGAAAGATCACGAGATGAAATAAAGAAAATGAATTAACATTGCAGAACATAAACCGATGAGTGTATCGTAATAAGCATACATGATGATGATGATGAAGCCTTACCAGCCCTTCGTTACCCTTCTGGCCGAACGATTCGATTTTCATTGAATGGGTGAACATACTGAACATGCAACTGTCATACATTGTATGTCTGGGATTGATGAAAATCAATTATATTTTCATTATTGACATATTAATACTTCACAAAGGATTATTGTTTATCTCAATTTGAGATAAAGTCAAAGCTACAAGTGAATCGTTTTGCAAAAGGTGTCGCGTCTTTGGGACTATTCAAAAACATTATTCGGTGGAAGATCTTACGTTTGCTGTCTCATTA
This sequence comes from Tenthredo mesomela, assembly GCA_943736025.1. Lineage (NCBI taxonomy): Eukaryota > Metazoa > Arthropoda > Insecta > Hymenoptera > Tenthredinidae > Tenthredo > Tenthredo mesomela. Next base: position 3,394,639 of record OX031015.1, read on the forward strand.
TGCGAAGTTGGAGCTTGGACTAAGAGTGTCTGAACTAGGGCTCAGCACACTCATTAGTCCAAAGAGCCAAGACTGTAAATCCACTTAACCCGTTCACCGGCACTAAACCTTTCAACGTCATTTCTCGGATTTTGGTAGGTATGAGTGGGGATATGCAGGTATGAAAAGGTCCGGACGGTCGGACGCAGTTTTTGCCGTCCCGAATAGACCGCACACCTCTTAGTTCCTTTCATTTCTCCTGAACGCTGCCCCTACCATCGAACCTAGACCGAGGGGACTTACGGCCGTAGTAATTAACACTTAGAGCCAGGCGGTGCCGCTTCCTGGTCTAAACTACTGTTATTCTGGCAGATAATGAAAACTTTGATAGCTTTTCAATACTTAACCCAATCCCAAGACGGGCTGTGAATACCGCTTGAACAGAATTATTGTCAAGGTCATTTCTAAACCCAGTTCTCCATTATAACCTGAAGAAGTTGAAAATTCAGATGGAATTCCGTTACCTGTGAATTTTTTTTCTCTTTGGAGATGTATAAGTCAAGAGCTGTATGATTGCGCGCCTTTCAGTTCCAAATTCCCCGTCAACGGTCGCATGGCATTGAATTATTAAAGTTTTGTGTTATGTGGTTGTTGGCAATTTTTATGATCGTAACATCAGTGCCGAACTGGTTGTCCGATGTTGTACTAAAATGACATGCAATTGAGAACAAAATTTCCTAAATCTTCCAATAAAATGGCTAACACCTGTAACCAATATCAATGAATAATATCCTTGGGTGTTGAATAATCACCAATGGTTCCGTATCTTGATACGGTTACACGACCATGCGATGTGTAGCTGAAATTTCCGGGGAATCATTCTTCCGTCATATTATGATGCATGATTTTCACTTCGTGATCGCCTTTCTATGCCAATCAGAACGTTATCGAGCACGATTGCCGTAGGAAAAATGAGAGATTTATATTCAAGTTGATTAATTTGTTGTTCATCAAGGTTATTTAACCCTTTCAGTCACGCAATTCGATTTTATTTGGCATTGAAGTGTAAGCATACGTTTTCGAAGTATTTTTTGACGCTGAATCCTAACCCGGTATTTTTTTTTTTTTTTTTTTGATAGTTTTTACCCCATTTCAGGGGTTGTTCTTCAGTTTTATGTATTTTGAACACCGGGTTCGGATTCAACGTCGAAAAATACTTCGAAGACGTATATTTACACTTCAATGCTGAATAAAACTGAATTGTGAGACTGAAAATAAAATGACGCCACTATAGTGGCGTCTGTGACTGAAAGGGTCAAGTGCTGATTCAGCGTTAGATAGGTAGATGTGATATAAAAACCATCTAATCGTTTGTTATCGTCTAAAGATAAGTATGACTATCGTAGAAACTTGGTATAAAAGCTCGATCGCTATGCCAGGAATCATCTTTGCTTCGTTACAATCGAGTCGGAATGATTTTTGTATGGCTCAGTAGCCGTTAAGAGTGGTAGAATTGTGAAGTGATTAGTGTCCAAGAAGTCAGAGCAGTTACTCGAGACGTGAAAAACCCAGGTTCATAACGGAGAACGCCATAAAGAAGTGTCATAATTTTGGGTATTGTATCGCGTACTCGAGGTCTGCAATGATGCTTTGGCATATCGCAATCGCTATGGCGATTTGCTTAGTTAGTAAAGTGCAAGTGGGACAGAGCTATAGAATACTGGGCGTATTTCCCACACCATCAATTAGTCATCAGGTAGTTTTCCGCGCCTTGACATTGGCGTTAAACAAGCGAGGTCATGAGCTCGTGGTTGCTACTACCGACCCCATCAATGATCCAACCCTAGAGAACTACACGGAGATCGACATGAGATCTCTTTACGTTGCAGATGATGACCTTAATCTTATAGAATTTCGAGGAAAAATGTGCTGGCTTGAATTGATCGAGAAAATCGGAGATCGTTTGGAGGATGTGGTGGACTCACTTCTTAATATTTCAGACATCCGAAAGTTATATGCACCTGACAATAATGAGAAGTTCGATCTGCTACTAGTAGAAATGCTTTACTCACCCAGCATTCTTCCATTGGCTACACGATTTAACGTTCCTATAATAGGTAAACTAATTGTAATTGCTATTTTGCTTAACCTTCATGGTTTGGATGGACTAGGTCTGACTATTTCACTGGAAGTTACAATAAATGACTACGTATTCAAGGTTGCGAAAATTGCGTTTAATTCATTTACATTGCACATTGCATTTGTAATGTGTGATCGAATGTGTTGTACATGAAAATCATGAATAGTTGAATGAGTCATCAAATTCGAAAAATAGCTTATGCTTTCCATCGTTGGTAACGAGTCGGTGCTGTGCGATTACGAGAATTCTACATTCGCTGGCTCGATAACAATAAGAAAATTCAATCAATAATAATATGAAAAGAAAAGCGTAATTACAGAAGAATCCGATTGCACATGCAATTGAGTAAAATGTCATTATACACATGACCGAAGTAATTTATAATTAAAACATATTTGACATTGATTATGTAATGTGAAGTTCAATGATTGATTCCAGTACAGAAGTAATTAATGGTTTCCATATCAGTATCAGGCGTAGTTAGTCCTAATCCGGAATACTGGCAAATCCATTATTAACCGGGTTTTTCGTAGGTATCACATCTTTGGGATTGGCTACTTACAATCATTACGTGGTCGGAAATCCCATATTGCCGTCTGACCAGTCGAATTGGGAACTTGACACTAGAATACCTGATCAATTGTCTTTTGGTCAAAGGTTAAATAATTTTATATTTGTCTGGAAACATCTGTACTGGTACCGAAGTACGTTTATGGCTAGACAGACGTCAATAGCAAAGAAATATTTTGGAAACGATATTCCTGGTCTCGAGGATTTGGAGAAGAACGTCAGTCTAATTTTCGTTAATCAACAAGGACCGATTTCTTATGCCAGACCAAGTAGCCCGAACATCATTGAAATTGGTGGATTCCACGTTTCGAAGCGGACGAATACTCTACCTAAGGTATTTTGTTGGTCAAATAGTCGAGATTGTTGACTCACGTTGAATGTTGTACACAACAAGGTTACTTGATTTTTTAGTGGATTCTTTTGCAATCAACAAAAATTATTCTTTTTCATCATTCTAACCTCAAAATCGCAACTTCGTCGCGATTTCTCGGCAATCCTGATGAAAAATAATAATCGTTACTTCTACGTAAAGGCTTTTTGACGAACCGCGTTACAGCACTCGCCTTCGACTAGTGCCGTATTAAACCTCTCGTTTCGTCAAAAAAGCCTTTCCTTACTCGTACTGAAATGTACTATTATTGCAATATTTCAATACTCCAATCGATTTCTAACTATTCTTGATAAAAAGTAACTGTTATCGGCATTAAAATTCCTGGTCCCTTAGTTTTCGAATAGTATAACTCGTTGAAAAAAAATTGTGAAGATGTATGCGACATGAAGCATTCTGTTGCTTGAGAACTTCCTTCATTCCTCAAAAAAATTCCGTTTTTTCCACTGATGAGTTGGATATTCATGGCGATTGAAGTGAACTAAAGTCCAGTATTTTGCATGCGTTTCCGCAACCTCAACTACAACTGCCTGCCTTCGTTGTCAGTGGGTGACTAGCTGTGGTTTTCATTCTGTTTATAGGACCTGCAAAAAATCTTAGATGAAGCTACGCAGGGTTTTATCTACATGAGCCTTGGAAGCAATGTAAAAAGCATCATGATGACGACTGAAACGATAAATGAGTTCATAGCTGCGTTTTCAAGGATGCCCTATCAAGTGCTCTGGAAATTTGAGAATGACAATCTCCCGGGCAAACCGGACAACGTTCATATTATGAAGTGGGTCCCACAACAGGCTGTTTTAGGTATGATTTAGTAAAAGGGATAAATTTCAAGTAATCTACATACTGCGTACACATCCCGGCCATCGAGTTGATGAAATTGACTGATGTTTTCTTATTTCCGCAGCGCATCCAAACCTGAAGGTCTTTGTTTATCAAGGAGGTCTTCAGAGCACGGAAGAGGCTGTGGCTCATGCCGTACCTCTAGTTGGATTTCCAGTCATGGCTGATCAAGAGATGCAAGTGACGAAGATGGTGTCTCTTGGAGTTGCAATAAAACTGGAAATTACCGCGGTAGATGAAAATAAATTATACGAAGCGATTAGCACTGTCGCAACCGATAGCAGGTATATTTTCATATGCAAAATATGTCATGAATATATCATATAAATTTTGGAGACCGTGACGTTTCCTTTCGTCCTTTTCATGTTTCAGCTACAAGCAGAGGATGCTGAATTTACGCTCGGTAGTCGAGGACAAGCCGCACGATCCACTGGAGAACGCGGTTTGGTGGACAGAGTTCGTGATACGTCATGGAGGTGCTCCTCACTTGCACTCCAGTACAGCCGACGAGCCGTGGTACAGTCGACAGGATATGGATATTATTGCATTTATTTCTGCCGGATTTATAATAGTCTTGCAATTAACATTAGTAATTTTATATCGATTAACTAAGAAAATCCATAGAGGTAACGAAACATCACAAGATACATTAAAGAAAATAAATTAATGTTATACTTTATAAAGTGGCTTCAGTGTAATATCCGATTCCAATCTAATTGTTACTTAAAGGTAGGTATTTTTAATGTGTTATACATTACTAGAATGAAAAAATTTGTTCTTACGGTAAGGTGCCCCCCCCAAATCCCACCGTCAATGGTTTGATTGGAAGCTATTAAGTTGTTGCATATCAATCCGTCACTGAGGATTATCGTATGCTTCAATTTAGGACTAACTTGGAAAGTATCGCACCTCTGGGTCATCGATCTTGACCAAACTTATAGGGGTGATTCCTTAAGCTAAAATATTAATTACTCACTGAATAACTCTCCCTAATAGGCCTTTACTCTGTCAATTTAGTATTTACCTAAATGTACAAGAAAAATCAGCGTAACCCGGGTTTTGTAAATCACCATGGAATAACCAGTTTTCGAGCTGCGTTATGAGATTCTACATTGCACTGAATATTTAATATTATTACTAGTAGCAATGTGTCAGTAGGCGCAAAATAAAGTGATTTTATGCGACCCGTTGTTTGAAAGTTCACTTTTTGAGCATCGGATTCAGGCCGCAAAGTGACCAATTTCAGGTCACTGAAATATAGTGAAATATTATAGGACAGAAGCCTATAAAGAAAATACTATCGTACAATATGAATATGTTTCATTAAAATAAACAAAGTCAGGTTATTTTTGACTACGTTCACACATTATAAAACAAAATGTCTAAAAATTTCAGATGTCTGAGTCAAAACGTTTCGATACAGAAAGACGCAATAACACCAGTAATTTTAGAAACTAAAGTGAGTATAACACCGATTTTCCAAAAAGTGAACCTTCAAACAACGGATCGCATAAAATATTGTATGCGCCAAGTGCGAGAAGTGTCAAATCCCGTATGGGTAATTTCCAAAATTCGCCTCGGGCAATAAATTCCCACTCATTTTCCTGTTACACAGCATACTCGATCGGCTCATATTAGAAAGAACCCATACCGGATAGTGACACTTTTCGGACTTGATACATAATAGTATATTGCGTTGCTAGGGACGAAAGTTGGCGATTGCGACGAGTGTGAAGTTTGCCGCCCAAGCGAAGCGAGGGCCGCAAACACACGAGTCGCAATCAGCAACTGTTGGCCATAGTAACGCGCTATATTTTTTATAATAAGTGCATGAATGTGGGGCGTGCATGTCAGTAGCGGGACGTTCCCAAGGGACGAAAGTGAAATAATTGTGGACTGCGCATGCGTCAACCTTACTTTGCATCCCTGGTATGCATTCGGCCACTTTCGTCCCGCTAAACTGACATGCAACGCCCAACTTTTCATGCACGTGTTATAAAAATAGCTATTTTCTCTTCGAAGATGTATATGTTAAGAGCTGTATAATATCAGAGATTTGTATCATTAATTTGTTGGCAATTTTTATGATTTTACAACATCAGTGCCAAGCTGGTTGTCCGATGTTGTACAAAAATGACATGCAGTCTTGAAATAGTACTTTTCGATACTAGTGCGAAAGTGTTGATTCTCGAACGAGTGTGAAGTTTTTCGCCCGAGCGAAGCGAGGGTGACAATCACACGAGTCGAGAATCATCTTTCGCACGTGTATCGAACTTCATTTTTCAACACAGCGCGCGTTAAGTTGAATTTTATGCACGCGAAGCGTGCGCAAAATTGAACTTTGCGCACGCCGTGTGGAAAACAAAATCTCCTAAATCTTCCAATAAAATGGCCGACACGTGCATCCAATATCGATTAATGATATCCTCGGGTGTTAAATAATCACTACTGGTTTCGTATCTTGATACAGTTACACGACTTTGCGGTGCGAAGCTGAAATTTTCAAAAAGCACACATCGGTCATTAATCGATGTGTGAGTCGCTGCCTCTCAATAGCCGTGAGGTGACCACATGGCGATCGATGCATCACCACACATCATGCATCGTGAAATGAGGAACAGTTACGTGAGGCTTAGAAATCCTGACTTTGTTGCCATCTGTGGTTCCAGCTGAGTGTGGCAAAGATAAGTCATTTTCCGATAATAAGTAACGTTTCGTCATATTATGATGTATGATTTGCACTTCGTGATCGCCTTCGATCTGATTCTATGGCAATTAGAACGTTATCGAGCATATCACGCGTCGAAAAATGTCGAAAACGTGCTATGCTTCAGATCTTTTGACGCAAAGATTAGGACACACGTGAACACGGGCATTACAAGATTAATTGTGATCAATGACCTTATTCCGCTATTGATGAATAGCGACATAAAAATTGGGCCGTAGTAAAAATTCTGTATTTTGATGCATTCAATCTGTTCGATAGACTGCAATAACCAGTCTAGGGTATCGTTACTTTTGGGGTAACTCTTGAAAAAAGGGCACTCGCAATGAAGTCAAATACGACTTTTATTCCTGGCTAAAACTCTGGAACTTTGTTAAAAAGTAGTAGTACCTGTTTCGCCGTGGTATAAGAACCAGAGGCTTACACTTATGTATACATTACACATCCGCGAAAGTATCCAGAACTTATCAATGAAATGAAGAAGAATTTCAGTTTCTTCCTGTCGATCAGACTGGCATCAATATATTCCTTGAACATATTCGTGAGAGAAGTCACGAATATGTTTAGCGTCGTCACTGGACGCGGACTACAAAGCAAATTCATCAACGGACTTCATTTCAGGCTATCAGCAATTAGGTAGTAGCTTTTTACAGCTGACAGAAATAAAACGATCTGTGCACCGATTATCTCTGCGTTGATAAATCAAGTATTACAAAAAACAACTTCCAACATGCTATAGAGTACAGTCCGACCTCCAAATAAGAAACCCGGCAATAAGAAACTTTCCCCAGCTTCTCACTCGAGTGCTTCCCCCACTCCTCCATTCCAAGGAAAGGAGTGAGAGAGACAGACAGAGGCGGTGAGCGCGGAGCGCGCGCCTGGTGGGGGTATGCGATATATAACAAAAACTCTTCCCCTTGGGGGCTTTTGGTTTCTTATTTGGAGGTCGGACTGTATAAGGGATTATTGTGCCGTAAGTAGCTCCAAATTTAAACTCAACTAATCACTACAATCACCTATAATCAGTCAAATCGGTTTGAAAAAATGAGAGATTTTTGTTCAAGTTGATTAATTTATTGTTTATCAAGGTTATTTAAGGGGGTATCCAAGTTCAAAGCAGAATAATGCGTATTCTGTCTTTAAAATACGACAAATTTGGAACTGATGGAGGAAACTGAATTGAGTAATTTAACTTTCTAAGCTTTCACAGAACCAATTTTTTATCGGCCCCTTCGTTTTTTGAAAACCAGTGCCGGATTATCGCCTAGGCCGACAAGGCCTGGGCCTAGGGCGGCAAATTTTTAGGGGCGGCACTACCGAATTATTGCCTGGTTCGACAGCATTAAGCAGCGGGAGGTAGCAGCACAAGATAGTATATTGTGTACCAAGGGCGTAAAGTGGGCTTTTTTTAGACCGAGTGTAGAGTTTGCAGTACGAGTCGGAGGTGAGCTAGCACGAGTCGAAGACGAGTGCATCTGCGAGCCGAAGACGAGTACTGCAACCACACAAGGTCAAAAAGCCTACTTAGCCCTTGGTGCACACCATATTTTTTGTAACAGCACGATTTTCGCGTTTTTTTTTCATTGTTGATAATTTTCTTGAAAATATGGAAAAATATTTGAGCGGGCGTTTTCAGTTTATTATTGCCCGCTTATGCTCGAGCAGCGGGCGATAAAAACTCAAAAACGCCCGCTGCTCGACTTAGCGCGCGTTTTCAGTTTATTATTGCTCACTCGTCTGAAAACTGCCACTTTACACCCGCTTAATGGGTAAAAAAAACGCGAAAATCGTGCATGTGTTACAAAAAGCACTTTTTGATCATCGAATTTACAGGTATCAGGGCGGCAAATAATTTCAGGGCCGAGGGGCGGCAAATTCATTAATCCGGCACTGGAAAACACCCGAAACGCGTATCAAGAAAAACCCTAGTAGCATGGTGAAATCGCAAAACGCTTGCGCAATCTGCCGTGAGTCTTGCACAAATAACTCTACGACATTGAACAAGCTATTCGCAATTCCCGCGTATAGGTGGTTGACAATCCTTTCGGGTGCAAGATCCACAGAAATAATCGGAAGCAGACCATTATTGCTCTGCGGATGGATCTTATTGCAAGACCCATAACGCAAGAATTGGATCAGATATGATAAAGCGTGCTACTAGGGAATATGTTTTCTTATTGTAAAAATTGATATTCTGACCACATCACAATTAATTGAAAATCGGTTCTGTAAGAGCTTAGAATGTTCAATAACTCATAAAATGCACAAAGGTTGTAGCGTGGCCATTTCACGACCCCGTCAAATAGGCAATATAGATGGATAGCGCGCGCGACATCTGCCACCAGCGCGGTCAACTACTATAGACGCCATCTACCACGGCACGGTCGACTACCGGCGAGCGCCATGTTCTCGAAAATCTTTCTCGCTAACAAAGTAACTACGGGAAAAATATATAGTCGGGATTAAATTATCATTTAATTAGAGAATAAAAAGCTATCTCTCTAGATATAGCAGACTGCGTAGCTAGCGGGATTGAGTCGTCCTCCTTGCCTGTCCTCGTGTGCTGGCATATCTATTTCTTTTTAAATAACACAGTCTCGTTACTGAAGTTAGTGGTTAGCTAGTGGTGTTGCTTCGGCGTAGGGATGGGTAGGGATGGGCGATAGTCAAGAAAATATCGATAAAAAAAATATCGAATAAATGATAAAATATCGAATGAGAGTCGATATATCGGTCCAATAAATATCGAATACTCGATTAATCGACAAAAATATTCGTAATTTCTTTTATTCTCAACAACTCATTAATTTTCATTTGTTTTTACTCTTTGTGTATTTGATAGTATGTTACATGTTACATAGGTAAAATAGTACGATAACAAAACTCTTTGGATGACCCCACAACCCTCGTAGATTGATCAAGTAGTGCAACCACGCTTCATACGCTATATTTTCTTCTGTATCCTTCAGAAAAATAATAAAAACACTGGAATAAATTTTTCGAAAGTGGCACCAAAAACTTGTATCAGTAAACAAACCTATGAATGATGTCAATTTATGCGATGGGCTCACTTGGCAAAATTGAGTACATGAAATGAATCGGAGGTAAGGAATGGGGTGATAGAAAATTACAATTACAACAAACAAACAAAACAAGTGGAACATTCACCATAGCCAATTAACTTTTAATATATTATAACTCTAATACAATGAATACATATACAGTTGAATAGTGAATCACAGAATAATCACTGCAAGGACGTAGGTAAATAATTGAAACATAGCATGGACAATTAGTAATCTACAATCCTGTTGTAATGAGGAACAATCAAGGACTATGTCAAGTTTTCATACATACTATAGTTCTTTGATACAAAATAAATGTAAATAAAATATTCAATATATATATATATATATATTTTTCTTTTTTATGCTAAGGTACTATATGAAGACATAGGTATAGGAAAGAAACTACATAGGTGTAGTATATATCACAGAGTTTGATCTTATCAAGTACGTGTGGAAGTAATTAGAAGGTAATGAAAGCACAATTAGTCTAAACCCCAATCCTGCTGTGATAAGGAACTGAGAAAAAGCAATATATTAACGTGCTCACCCGTGAGACGACTCCTGTCGTCGGTTATTATGTTCCCAGCTTGAGAAAATAGTCTTTCAGATGGCACAGAAGTACCGAGAATGCTGATGTATCTGATTGCAACCTCATACAATCCTGGAAATCTATTTTGTGATGATTTCCAAAATTCCAACGGATTTCCTTTTCTTTCCAGGCAAGGCTGTTTCAGATATTCTCTTGTTTCGGAATAATCTCGTTGAGAAATTCCATCGCCACTCGCTAAAGCAATTAATTCATCGTGGCAGGACCACAGACTATCGTTTGAAATGATCTTCGGACTTTCGACGACTTTTTTCGGGTGTTCAGAATTTTTCACAATGATATTTTCGATTGTGGCAATGGTGTTTGCTGCCGTTAGTGCCTTTTGAAAGTGAATCCTTTTGAACCTAGGATCCAGGATAGTTGCAATGGCTAATATTTTGTTCGTCTCTAGATTATTACATCTTCTGTCGATTGCCATCATCAGCTTCTCTTTGAAAGTCACACCATGCTCTGATACTGGTTTAATTGCGTTGATTTGAATCTTCATACAATTCACTATTGGAATAACCATACTGGCTGTTGGGTAAGTTTCTCCACTGATTTCAGTTATAGCCTGTTCAATGATTTTCATCAGTGAGACAACGTCGTTCAAGATGTAGATTTCTTCTGATTCTAACATAGCTGGCTTGTTCGCACATTTCCTGACAGCTAGATACACATACTGTTCCAACTCTAGGAATCTTAGGATCATGTAGAGTGAAGAATTCCATCTAACTTTCATGTCCATTTTCAACTTCAAACAAGTTCCTTCAGTTTTGCCATCTTGAACCTGCAGTCTTTTTAGTTCATCAGAAGCAGGAATGCTCCTTTTGACTGTTGAAGTTATTGTTCTTACTTTTTGTATTATTTTCTGTAAATCATTCATATCGTCGAGCACATCTGGAACTAGATGCGATAGAATATGAGCGAAACAGCCAATGTGTTTCTCACTTCCTACTGATTTTGTAATCGCCGCTTTTATGTTTGCTGCATTGTCTGAAATTATACACATAATTTTTGAGCGTTTCAACCGGAATTCCTCGATTACTGTGTCAAGAGAATCAGCGAGATAATCGGCAGTATGGTTTTTTTCCAAAGGAAAAACGCCAATATTCGCGTTTGAGATCGTCAAATCTGGTTTCAGTTGATGAATTGTTACACCTAGGTAACTTTGATTGGTAACATCTGTCCAATTGTCGCACGTTAGACAATAGGATACGGAGTGTTCCACTTGCGATATGAACTTTTCTTTTAGCGTAAGATAACGATGTTCTAGCAGCCGAGTGATCGTTTTCCTGCTCGGAATACTGTAGAGTGGTACGAGAAACTTCATGAGGAGGACAAAGCCTTTTTTTTCAACGATTGACAAGGGATTTTTATCAACTGAAATCATGTAAAGAATCACGTTTGTCAGCTGATCAGCATCTTTTCCTCCATCTAGAACAGCATAAAAAAAAAAGAAAAAAAAAGTATAGATGATTAGCAAGTGAATTTGAAATCTCGTTCAAATACAGAAATGTTGTTGGTTTACCTCTGAATGATTTGATCCTTGAAAATGCTTCATCGATTGTGCTAAGCTTGCGCTTAAAACGAGAATTAATTGGACGTGATGCTTGAGGATCATCGTAAGAGTCATTGTCGGATGAGGTGGCCTCAGATGTTTGCTGCTTTTTCAAATCCTGTTTAGAGTTCGATGAGTTCCAAATCAGCGAATGTTTACGCATCATGTGTGACCTCATATTCGAAGTGTTGTCAGCTCGTTTGAAGATACCGTTGCAAATTATGCAGCGAGCTTCTTTGTTAGAAACTTTGGTGAAAAAACTCCACACTAGGCTTGAGCCTTTTTTCATTCTGAAAGATTTATTTGCGTTCGAATAATACCAAATTAATATCACGAAGTGGGAGAATTGTGAAGGGAAAACATATCATCATATAATGGTAGAAAGAATACACAGCAATCACGAATTAAAAACTAGTATACGGATAAAAGAATTATTAAAAGAAAGACCAAAAAGGGAAATATGTGCAGATTACAGCAACATATTTGAGCAGTCAGGCGATTAAAAATGATGACGGGGCACAAGATAGGAAAAATAGTACAATTCCAAATGATCTAGTCATTATGATAAAATACTCAAAATACTCACATTTTCGGCTGTGATGGATTTGACGTACTTGCCTCGTGTTCATTTTCTTTTGTGTCGTCGCCATTAGGAATGCTAGGAGAAGATGAATAAGAACGTATTTTCAAAACGAAGATGATTGATACAATGCGAAAAAAAAAACTTACCTTTGATTATCGTCGATCAAATTTACGTTTTGATCACTGATCTCGGAATCTAAAACATAACCTTGTTAGTTGTTGGTGAAAAAATTTTATAACACAGAGATTATTTTTTCTTGAGATGAGTTATTTTCAGTTCAATCATACTTACGTTTTTCTGGCTCCATCGCACAACTGCGGTTTGAGCACGTTTTCATAACAGGTACACTAGACGCATTATACCAAACCAACGTGTTCACGAACGATATTTTTCACGATATTTTTTGAAAAATATCGAATATCGAATAATCAGACATCGAAAATATCGAATAAGAAATATCGATAAATATCGAATAAAAATCGACAGTCTCGATATATCGGACAGTATCGCCCATCCCTAGGGATGGGCGATGTTAGAAATAAAAATCGATTACCAAATAATCGATCTTGAAAAAAAAAAAAAAAATCATCGATGTTTAAAATCGATGGTCGAAAAAAAAATCGATTAATTGATTATTTAATTTTTTTTCTAATTTTATCCATAACAATTAATTATAGTTACATGAGAGAACCCTCCATACTGTCAATAGCGTTAACTAATTGAATGCAAATGCAAAAAGTAAAAACTTCGGACACAAAGTACAAACCACTCACTTTGATACGACACTGAAAATTTGAAAATGATGTGAATTGTGAATATTCCGAGTTCCGAGTTCCGACGTCCGAGAAACATGACATACTTCCCGCCAAAAATCAGAAAAAAATGGCTACCAAACATCGATCGATGTTTCGCTGAAATAATCGAACATCGATTATTTGAGCCATCAAAAAATCGACTAAAAATAATCGATTTTCAAAAAAAAAATAATCGATGTTTTGAATAATCGATGTGAATCGCCCATCCCTACTTCGGCGCACTACCTGTCCTACTCGTGCTTCTCAGATACAACTGGTGGATTAGAATCAGTCAACTCATTATTTCTTTTAGCCAATCAACTCTTTTTGTAATATCACATAAAAATAAATACCTCTTATCAAATTCAGTCAAATCAAATATAAATTAAAATCACTTATAGTATAGTCACTTCGATAGGATAGGTAATTCAATAATAATCATTATCTTTACAGAACATACGAATAATTGCAAGGGTTAAAAACTCATATAAAAGTCCTACATTAGGCGTAGGCAAAAGATAAAGGGTTAATACATTTCATACAAGTATTAGTTATTAGGAATAAGTTTCACATGATTAGATTTAGTATAGGCTTAAGTAAATTCATGGTTGACCGCCGGTTATGGGTTTTACGAGTTAAATACTCTTATTGAAGTCCTCAAAAGAGGCAGCTAGGTGATTGCAAACATACATTAGATTTTAAACTTTATTTTTAATTATAACGAATAAACTACATTAAGATGTTACTTCAATAAATGCATTGTTTATATATTTAATATAAATTGAATTGAACCTTCTCCCATAATTCTTAACATATATTAAGTAGGCCCGAGGATTCATTCCTAAACGCCCGAAATAAAGAGCCTGCGTCGGCATTTCGTCGACATAGTTTAGGTAAAATATTAGAGCACGACTCAAGGTTTTTGTGTGTCAGACACTTCGTTTGGCTGCAATCGTGGTCACCGCTTTTCTCGGCGCTCTTCGCAGGCTTTACTTGAGCGGCCTACGGAGAGCACAGTTTTCGAGATGAAACTAAAGTTGAATACATGCAAACCCCGTCGGTCGATTTTATTTTCCTCCATCAGTTCTAAATTCGTTGTATTTTGAAGACAGCATACGCATTATTCTGCTTTGAACTTGGATACCCCCTTAAGTGCTGATTCAGCGTTAGATCGGTAGATGTGATATGAAAATTATCTGATAATTTGTCATCGTCTAAAGATAAGTATAACTATCGTAGAAGCTTGATATAAAGGCTCGGTCGCAATGCCAGAAAGCATATCTTTGCCCCGTTACAATAAAGTCGAAATTATTTTTGTATCGCTCAGTAGCCGTTGGAAGTGGTAGAATTACGAAGTGATTAGTGTCCAAGAAGTCAGAGCAGCTACTCGAGACGTGAAAAACCCAGGTTCATAACGAAGAACGCCATAAAGAATAGAAGTGTCATAATTTTGGGTATCGTATCGCATACTCGAGATCTGCAATGATGCTTTGGCATATCCTAGTCGCTATCGCGATTTGCTTAGTTAGTAAAGTGCAAGTGGGACATAGCTATAGAATACTCGCTGTATTTCCCACACCGTCCATCAGTCATCAGGTAGTTTTTCGCACCTTAACATTGGCGTTAAACAAGCGAGGTCATGAGCTCGTGGTTCTAACTACTGACCCCATCAATGATCCAACCCTGAAGAACTACACGGAGATTGACATGAAATCTCTATATGTTGACATGAATTCGCACAATTATATAGAATCTCGAGGAAAAATGTGCATGCTTGAATTCCTCGAGGTAAACGTAGATCGCTTTCATGATATTTTGGATTTATTTTTCAACATATCAGACATCCGCAAGTTATATGCACCTCACAGTAATGAAATGTTTGATCTGCTGCTGGTGGAAATGCTTTACACGCCGGGCGTTCTTCCCTTGGCTTCACGATTCAACGTTCCTATAATAGGTAAACTAGTTGCGAATATTATTTTGCTCAGCGTTCACGGTTTGGCTGACCGAGGTCCGATTATTTCGCCGGCAGTTACAATACTTGACTATGCATGCAAGGTTGCAGAAATTGGTATCAATTTATTTCCATTGCACGTTGCTTTTGATTGTACATCACGAAAATAATGAATAGTTGAATGAGTCATTAAATTAGAAGAATGACTTAAGGTAAACGTCCCAATGGCCGGACAGGTCCCAGTTACCGGACAGAAAGTGTGTGCAAGAGAGACAGAAATACGATTTCGTATGGATGTCCGGCCATTGGGACGTCAACCTTAGCTGTCCGGTGATTGGGACGTTTACCTTATACCTTTCATCGTTGCTGACGAATCAGTGCTGTGTGATCATGAGAATTGTACACTTATGTGCTGGATAATAATTGCAGAATTCAATTATCAATTTATTACATGACAACAGCAACTTGTTCACAGAAAAATCCTATTGCAAATGCAATTGAGTGAAATGTAATTATACACTAGGGTGTTTCATTTTTAGGCAATATTTTTTTTTTCCATGTTATACTAGAAAATCTTATACTTTATAGAAAATAAAAGATATTGCCACCTGGTAAAAGGTTTAAAGTCTAATAGCGGCATAGCTCATTCACAAATTCGATTTGCCACCTAAGCAACACAGAGAAAATTTTTTTTTTTGGTTTAAGGAGGTTCGACCGAATCTTATGTAAAAAATAATTTCCAACTTTGAGCTTGGAAATTAAGTATACATATAAATAAATACATAATTTATCATATCCTAAAATTTGAAAATGATTCACCGTTTAGTTATTTAGATATTAAATTTCAAAAATCACATTTTTTCTCTCCTTATACACGGGCTCTTATGGCGGACAAACTTTTGTCGAGACTATTTTTAGTTTTTTCAATATGAACCTCCGAACTTTAACGAATAAAAAACTATACACAAGAAACTTGAACTATTGTAGAATATAAGAAAAAATTTAAAATATTACATTACCGATATAATTTCGGAAATATTTAAAGTTGAATTTTATTATTTTAACTCATTTATCGACGGCTATTTACTCGAATAAAGATTTGGCAACGCCGCGTCAACAGCTGAGAAAAAAGAAAAGGATAGAAATATAATTTTAAAAAAATACGAGATAAGAAATAAATTTTTCCATTTTGCTACATTTTTCTCACAAAATTTCCCTTTATACCTGCAATGCATGTGCATCCAAATGTCTTATACATACTCACATAACAGCGCGCTGTTGCCACATCTTTTCATCAAACCATATGAGTAAAAAATAACGAAGTCATTTCATTACTTTCTTTTATTGAATAAATAACAATTATCAATTAATGAACTAGTTGTATCATTCTAAATGAAAATAATGAATTTTAATAACTAGTAGAAGAATTAAGTAAGCGAAAAAATTCAAACACTACTTTGACTCATTAGTTTCGGTCGAACCTCCTTAATTGAATTTTTCGTTGTTGAAATTTTTTTTTCGAAAAAACCTTTGTACAGCTTTTGAAGGAAATTAAATTCTCTACAAAAATGTCTCTGTGGTCGAAGACCGTAAAACCAGTGGTTTCGGAGTTATAGCGCGTCAAACATGAACAATTTTCGCTATAACTCCGAAACTACTGGTTGTACGGTCTTCGACCACAGAGACATTTTTGTAGAGAATTTAATTTCCGTCAAAAGCTTTGAGACGGTTTTTTCGAAAAAAAAAATTTTAACAACGAAAAACTCAATTAAACCAAAAAAAAAAAATTTTCCTGTGTTATTTTGGTGGCAAATCGAATTTTTGAATGAACTAAGCCGCTATTAGATTTTAAACCTTTTACCAGGCGGCAATATTTTTTATTTTCTATAAAGTATGAGATTTTCTAGTATAACATAGAAAAAAAAATATTGCCTAAAAATGAAACACCCTATTATACACATTACAAAAGTGATTTGTAATTGAGGGGATGGGCGGAATAACGGTATAAGTCGGGTTATACCGTTTTCCCGGAGATTGCATAAAAATGATCAGTGACCATAGACATTATATATTTATTTGATAAAAAAGGGTTGAATATTGAGGGTTGAACTGAACAACATTCATGGAAGAACGGTATAACTCGAGTTATTCCGTTTTTCCAAATATCTAGATGAAATGAAATGGAAACATCGGAGTGATGTTTTCGGATGATCACTTAAAACGCGAAACATTTCGGGTATGGAAACGTATTTTCGATAGCGCAGAGACTATCGAAGAGATATCGGACATTGCTTCCGCATCATCTCAGCTTATCATCGACAAAAATAGATGACCCACGAACTTTGATGAGATTTGTGTCAAACGAAGCGCAGATATAATGCATGTTATCAGAATATATTCGAAGAAGCATCTGCTAAAAATCGGGAGTAAACTGTCAATACGTAGACTAAAATTAAAAAAAAAAAAAAACGATATAGCTGGGGATATTCCATGCCAAATCGACGTGGTCCTGACCCTCGACCTCTCAGATCTAGTCCGCGATTTTTTGTATCATTTTTCTGACTCTAAATACACTGATATAAGAATTTGTTCATATTTAATGAGATTTATTCATATTTAACAAATGATTTATCAACTCATATACTACTTAATAAATATTTGTTAACTGTTAATAAATATTTGTTGTGCACAAAGATGATTTGTTAAATGTTACAAAATATTAATTTATAATTAAAAAATCAAAAAAAAATTCCAAATAAATGTGTTTATTAATAGTTAAGAAATCCTTCTATCAGTGTAGCTATCAGATTTTTTTTTCAGATTTTTCGAAATAAATTTGAATGTCGCATGAATTTTCAAAGTTTTCTTTTTCCTACACCTTTATGGCCGTGATCGAAAAATCTGGAGAAATGTTCGAAAATTCTGTGTCAAAGATGAAAATTTTTTAACCGAAATTCCTAATGTCTGACTTTTGCTCCAACATGTTTTTTTTTTTTTTTTTTAATTTCTTAATCATAATTTTACGTTTATATTCCAGAGATAAAAAATATGTTTAAAAAAATCTGAAAGAATTTCTAAGAATCCTTGGCTATCGTTCGAAATATTCAAGCAACAGTCCACGGTGTATTCATCACCGCTTCTATTTTTTTCAAATTTTTTCTTAGAAAAAAGCTAAAAAAATAATAGATTGAAGCGAAAGTCCAAACGTTATAAATTTTGGTTCAAAAATTTTGATTTCTGACAGCATTTTTGAGAAATTTTTCATATTATTTCGATCACCGCCATCGAGGTGTTGCAAAAAAAAAAAAACTTTGAAAATCCATGACGTGCTCAAATTTATTTTGAAAAATTTGAAAAAAATTTGGATTGTTATTCAGAATCAGAAGAATGATACAAAAAATCGCGGATCAGATATGAGAGGTCGAGGGTCAGGACCCGGTAGATTTGGCATGGAATGCGATGGAATGCCCCAGCTATAAACAATTTCTTGTATAATTGTTTTTAACTGTTTGTACTCATTGTCAAATTTTTTTGTGACAATGAAATTTGAGATAAGTGAAAAACAGCCTTGTTATCTGGAAGAACGGTATAACTCGAAAACTTAATTATTCGTTCATTGTGAAGGATTTGAACTTCTTGTGGTTCTATTTATATAATCTGCAGAAGCATTATTATGTACTACCATGCTATGTTAAATTATATCAGGATATGTTGAGTTGATCTTGGTTTCCTACGTTTTTCTCATTTATCTCAAAACTATGTTTTCCGAGTTATACCGTTATTCCGCCCATCCCCTAAATTGAAACAAATTTAACATTATACTGATGTAATATGAAGTTCGATAGGTATAGGTGTTTCAAGTATATGGAAATAATTGATGGTTTCCATCTCAGTATCCGGCATAGTGAGTTTTAATCTGAGATGCTGGCAAATCCATAAATGACCAAGTTTTTTGTAGGTATCACGTCTATGGGATTGACTATTTACAATCATTACGTGCTCGGAAATCCCACATTGCCATCTAACCAAGCGAGTTGGGAACTTGAAACCAGAATATCTGATCACTTGTCTTTCGGCCAAAGGTTAAATAACTTTATATTCGCCTGGAAACATCTGTACTGGTACCGAACTGAATTTATGGCTGAACAGATGTCAATCGCGAGGAAGTATCTTGGAAACGATATTCCTGATCTCGAGGACTTGGAAAAGAACGTCAGTCTGATTTTCGTTAATCAACAAGGACCGATTTCTTATGCCAGACCAAGTGGCCCGAAGATCATTGAAATTGGCGGATTCCATGTTTCAAAGCGAATGAATACTCTACCTCAGGTATTTCGTTGATAAAATGGTCGAGGTTGTTGACTCACGTTGAATGTTGTACACATCGAGGTCACTTGATTTGTTAATAGATTCTTCTGTGTTCGACAAAAACTATTCTTCGACCTTAATATTTCAGTATTTCAATCGATTTTTACCCTGCACTCTCGATAGCAAGTAACTGCTTTCGGTATTGAAATTCCTGGTCCCTAGTTTTCGCATAGTATGATTCGTTGAGAAAAAAATGCAATGCAACCTCAATTCCAACTGTCGACCTTCGTTGTCAGTAAGTGACTAGCTGTGGTTTTCATTCTGCTTGTAGGACCTGCAAAAAATTTTGGATGAAGCTACGCAGGGTTTTATCTACATGAGCCTTGGAAGCAATGTAAAGAGCACCATGATGACGAATGAAACGATAAATGAGTTTATGGCTGCCTTTTCAAGGCTGCCCTACAAAGTTCTCTGGAAATTTGAGAATGACATTCTCCCAGGCAAAGCGGACAACGTTCATATCATGAAGTGGGTCCCACAACAGGCTGTTTTAGGTATGGTTTAGTAAAAGGGAAAAATTTCAAGCAATCTACATACTGCGAATACATCACGGCCATCCATTTGATGAAATTAAGTGATATCTCCTCATTTCCGCAGCGCATCCAAACCTGAAGGTCTTCATTTATCAAGGAGGTCTCCAGAGTACGGAAGAGGCTGTGGCTCATGCCGTACCTCTAGTTGGATTTCCAGTCATCGGTGATCAAGAGATGCAAGTAAACAAAATGACGTCTCTCGGAGTTGCAATAAAACTGGAAATTAGCGCAATAGATGAGAAGAAATTATACGAAGCAATTACCACTGTGGCAACTGACAGCAGGTATATTTTCATTTGCAAAATATGTCATGAATATGTCATAAAAATTTTGGAGACCGTGACGTTTCCTTTCGTCCTTTTCATGTTTCAGCTACAAGCAGAGGATGCTGAACTTACGATCGCTAGTCGAGGACAAACCGTACGATCCACTGGAGAACGCGGTTTGGTGGACAGAGTTTGTGATACGTCATGGAGGTGCTCCTCACTTGCACTCCAGTACAGCCGACGAGCCGTGGTACAGTCGACAGGATATGGATATTATTGCATTTATTTCTGCCGGACTTATAATAGTCTTACAATTAACATTAGTAATTTTATATCGATTAACTAAGAAAATCCATAGAGGTAACGAAACATCACAAAATACACCAAAGAAAATGAATTAATATTGTACTATATAAACCCAGACAGCATCAAACTTCAAAATATGTCCTATGGATGTCCTATGAACATACCGACGTCCCATGGATGTGCTATGGATATCTTTTGAACTTTGATGCTGTCTGGGAAGTGGCTTCAGTGTAACATCAGATTCCAATCTTATTGTCATTCAAAGGTATTTTTAATGCGTTATTTATTACTAGAAAAAAAAAAATTGTTTTTAAAGTGAGGTGGGCTCCTCCCTCCCCCTCTCATCTCACCTTCATAGGTTTGATCGGAAACTACTAAGTTGTTGCATATCAATCCTTCACTAAGGATTATCGTTTGCTTCAATTTGGAACCTAGTCAAAGTTACGAGTGAATCGTTTTGCTAAAGGTGTATCGTCTTTGAGACTATCCAAGAACACACATATGCAATGACAAGGTCATGTCTAAACCTCAGTTCTCCATTATAACCTGAAGAAAATGGAAATTCAGATAGAATTCCATTGTCCGTGAACCTTTTTTTTTTCTCTTCGAAGATGTATATCTCAGGAGCTGTATAATTGCGCGCCTCTCAGAAATTTCCCGTCAGTGATCGCAAAGCATTCAATAATATCAAAGATTTGTATCATTTAATTTGTTGGCCATTTTTATGATTTTATAACATCAGTGCCAAGCTTGTTGACGAATGTTGTACAAAATGACATGCAGTCTTGAAAACAAAATTTACCAAATCTTCCAATAAAATGGCTGACACGTGCATCCAATATCGAATAATGATATCCTCGGGTGTTGAATAATCGCTAATGGTTTAGTATCTTGATACAGTTACACGACTTTGCGGTGCGAAGCTGAAATTTTCAAAAATCACACATCGGTCATTAATCGATGTGTAAGTCGCTGCCTCTCAATGGCCATGACCCTACTGAAAATTTCCAGATGGAAATCCATGTGGTAAAGTGTGGATGCGAATGGGATTCCATGAAATTCTGTAATAATCCACCAGAAATTCAGAAACATGGAATATCCATGTTGCTGATCTATGGTTCTCCTGTAGTTAATGCAGTAGTATTCACATGAATATTCCA
Source organism: Tenthredo mesomela (assembly GCA_943736025.1). NCBI lineage: Eukaryota > Metazoa > Arthropoda > Insecta > Hymenoptera > Tenthredinidae > Tenthredo > Tenthredo mesomela. The sequence goes on from OX031015.1 coordinate 3,416,463, forward strand.
TGGTTTTTCAATTTCATGCAATAGTAGAAGTCCATGTGAATGGGTATATAGATTTCCATTCATATATAATATGGTTTTTCATGGTAAAACCCTACAGAATATATAGATTTTTATAGAGAGATAACGGTTATGTCCTGACCTAATCCATGGGAAATACCATGAATAATCTACCGGCTGTTACCTGAAATTTTGGAAGTTTCAACATGTGAATCCATGTGTAATGGTATACACTTCTATGGACAGTTCATAGGAAAATATCTTTATTCCCATGTGAATATGGCAATGATACAGTCTCGTTGTTGACGTGAAACATTGTGTCAAATCCATCAGATCCTGTATGGAATTAAGAGGAAATAAACAATACTCATCTGTGTATAATCTCACAGATTGTTGTAGAAAGTCCCCAAAAAACCATACGATCTTATGGGAACTCCACTGTGAAATCATTTGGTCATCCATGGAAAAATATACACAAAATCCAGCGGAGTTTGGCTGAATTTCGGCAAAGGAAGAACATACGAATTTGAGAATGACCAGACGAGTCAGTGTGGAAAGGATTCATCAGGTACTTTGCATGCAGCATTGGAAAATATCATGGGGTATCGTAGGATATCAGTGGATATTCCAGTGTACTAAGCGGGGTTCATGGAGATTTCTGTAGTAACTACTACGGACAATCCATAGGATTTAATATAATATTACACATAGGATTCCATATATTATTACACAGAGGATCACATGTTTTTGCACATGACTACAACCACATGGAATTCCATAGATTCCCAGTTCCAAATCCCGGTAGAAAACCTACGGATTCACATGGATTCTTTATATGGATTTCCACCTGGAAATTTTCAGTATGGGAGGTTGACTACATGGCGATCGATGCATTACCACACATCATGCATCGTGAAATGAGGAACACCTATACGTGAGGCTTAGAAATTACATCCTGATTTCGTTGCTATGTGTGGTTCCAACTGTGTGTGGCAAAGATAAGTAATTTTCCGATGTTAAGTAATGTTTTAATTTCTTGATACGGTTACACGACCATGCGATGTGAGGCTGAAATTCCCGAGGAATCATTCTGTCGTCATATTACGATGCATGATTTGCAATTCGTGATCGCCTTCGATCTCATTCTATGGCAATTAGAACGTTATCGAACATATCACGCGTCGCAAAATGTCGAAAACGTTCTGTGCTTCAGATTTTTTTGACGCAAAGATTAGGATACACGGGCATTAGAAGATTAATTGTAATCAACGACCTTATTCTGCTTTGATAAATAGCGAACTAAAAATAGGCCGTAGTAAAAATTCTGTATTTTAATGCATCCAATCTGTTCGATAGACTGCAATACCCAGTCTAGGGTATCGTTACTTTTGAGGTAACTCTTGAAAAAAAGGGCACTCGCAATGAAGTTGAATACGACTTTTATCCCTGGCTAAAACTCTGGAACCTTGTAAAAAAGTAGTAGTACCTGTTTCGCTGTATAATAACATGCGGCTTATACTTATTTATACATTACACATCCGCGAAAGTAGCCAGAACTTATCAATGAAATGAAGAAGAATTTCAGTTTTTTCCTGCCCATCAGACTGGCATCAATATATTCGTTGAACATACCCTGACGGCTTTTGATATACGCTCAATATACCTTCAGCTACCCAGGATATACTGGCTGGTTACCCTCTAGCTATCGTTGTAGTACGTGTAAATGGTTTAAATACGGTAGTTTTGCGCGAAAATGAACGAAGTTCGTACCGTATGTATGCGTACTTACAACACTTTTGATCAAAATAACGTTTTTTAACATAATTAGCCCAATAAAACTGTGTTTTCAATGTAAAAAATGCAATTCCTAAATCAGCGAATAAAGTCAATTGACGAAAAAAAGTTAATCGTCGTTGGTGAAACCGACCATTAGTAATTTCGTTGCGATCCTTTTGTAAAAATATTATTCAACGAATATTTTTTTCAAATGTAAGTATCTTGTAACTGTTGAACATTCGGTTTTCATACCATACTACCTACAAATACCTACCGTTCAAAATTTGTTCATTTTCGGCTCAAAAATACCGTGTTTATGTAGCGACAAGAACGTGTTGTTACGGTCTTCTGACAATTCTTATACCAATACCGTGTTTGTACGGTAAACATACGCGGTAATCTGCGTATATCAAGAGCCGTCAGGGTATTCATGAGAAAAGTCACGAATATGTTTAGTGTCGTCGAGTGGACAGGGACTACGAAACAAATTCATCAACGGACTTTATTTCAGGCAATCAGCAATAATTAGGTAGTAGCTTTTTACAGCCGATAGAAATAAAACGATCTGTGCCAGGGTCGGCGAAAGGTGAATTGCCCGTGTATGGTATTTTTTGGCGTTTTTGAAAAACTTCTCGTATTTTCCCGGATGTTGCCATACACCCGGGACTCCCGTGTGTGGTGGACACCATACATACCACACACCTTTCGCCGGCCCTGATCTGTGCACCAATTATCTCGACGTTGATAAATCTATTATCACAAAAAACAACTTCGAACATGCTATAGAGTGTAGGCGATCAAATATTGTGCCGTAAGTAGCTCGAAATTTGAAGAGATTTTTATTCAAGTTGATTAATTTATTTTTCATTATTCTAACCTCAAAATCGCTACTTCGTCGCGATTTCTCGGCATTTCTGATGGAAAATAATGATCGTCACTTGTACGTAAAGGCTTTTTGACGAACCTCGTGTCGTAAACCACTCGTTTCGTCAAAATAGTACTTTTCCACACGGCGTGCGCAAAGTTCGATTTTAAAATTCAACTTGACGCGCGCTGTGTTGAAAAATGAAGTTCGATAAAAAATAAAAAAATAAAAATAAAATAAAATGAATAAAAAAAATAAAAAAAATAAATAAAAATAAAAAAAATAAAAAAAAAGTACTAATTCGATACTAGTACGAAAGTGTTGATTCTCGGACGAGTGTGAAGTTTTTCGCCCGAGCGAAGCGAGGAAAATATACTGTAAATATAATGTAGCGCTAGGAAATAGTAGATTGCGCAACTAGTGCGCAGAATAGGTGAATCCCGCACGAGTCGGGTTTGTCGCCTGAGCGCAGCGAGGGCGACAAAAAAGACAAGTGCGGGAGACACCTATGCGCACTAGTTGCGCATACTATTTTTCCTAACAAGCTGCGCAAAATTCGACAACATCGGTAACTCGTATGTATTATTAAACGATTAAAAATAAATTAAAAATGCATAATTGAATAAAAAAAATTTGTGCGAAGTTTGATCACAAGAGCAATGAAAAACAACCAAATACAAGGTCGCTAAGCAACTTAAACGGTTATTATCAACAATCAACAATTGAACTCAAGCAAAACTCGACTCTGTGATAATTCTAACTAGCAAATGGAATTACGGCCGTAGCCTACACGACTGGATGGCGTTACCAGTTCAACAATGCGGGAAAGAGGCACTGTGCGCACGCAAACCCGTGCGCAAAGTAGAATTTTGCGCACGCTGTTAGGAAATTAGTAGATTACGATACAAGTGCGTATACTATTTTTTATAACTCAGTGTGCGAATTTCGATTTCGAAATAGTACTTTTCGATACTAGTGCGAAAGTGTTGATTCTCGGACGAGTGTGAAGTTTTTCGCCCGAGCGAAGCGAGGGTGACAATAACACGAGTCGAGAATCATCTTTCGCACGTGTGTCGAACTTCATTTTTCAACACAGCGCGCGTTAAGTTGAATTTTATGCACGCGAAGCGTGCGCAAAATCCAACTTTGCGCACGCCGTGTGGAAAAATAATTTTTATCACTAACCGAAAACCGGCTGAGAATGTGAATACTGTATTTTAAACAATATTCTACAGATACACTATTTACAGTGTGCGGAGTAATCCATTCTCTACACTCAGTGCGCGAATGTATAATATACTCTAGATACTTTTTCGCACTGAGTGCGCGAATGTATCTACTCCAGATACATTTGCACACTGAGTGAGCGAATGTATCTACTCGGCACACCGCGAGCCACGGTGTGTGAATCGGGCACTTCGCACACTATCAACAGACATGAGAAATCGAGTTTCGCACACTGAGTTATAAAAAAGCCTTTTTCGCGCAATCTGGAGTAGATACATTCGCGCACTCAGTGAGCAAAAGTATCTGGAGTATATTATACATTCGCGCACTGAGTGTAGAGAATGATTTACTCCGCACACTGTAAAGAGTGTATCTGTAGAATATTGTTTAAAATACAGTATTCACATTCTCAGCTGGTTTTCGGTTACTGATAAAAATTATTTTTTCGAAATCGAAATTCGCACACTGAGTTATAAAAAATAGTATACGACACACGTGCGCGTACGGGATCCTCACACTCGTGTTTTTGTCACCCTCGCTTCGCTCGGGCGACAAGCTACACTCATGCGAGAATCACGTACTTTGCGCACTTGTATCGTAATCTACTATTCCCGCACTAGTGCGCAAAATAAATATAATTGAAACGCCAAACCTTTTCTTTGTGTATTGTAACGTTGAATGAAAGAGACAGAATTCAAGGTGCGGGGAGATAGAGCTGTTAAACGTAAATAAACACGATCGGCATTGTTACCGATTCTTTAAAGCGGACACTTCATCCATCTTATATACTATAATTTGCATATGCTTGAAAATTTAATATTTCATACAAGATACCAATGTTGTAGAATTTTGCGTAGCTCGTTAGGAAAAATAGTATACGTAACTAGTGCGCATAGGTGTCTCCCGCACTCGTCTCTTTTGTCGCCCTCGCTACGCTCGGGCGACAAATCCGACTCGTGCGGGATTCACCTATTTTCGGCACTAGTTACGTAATCTACTATATCTTACTCGTACTGAAATGTACTAGTTTATCAAGGTTATTTAAGTGCTGATTCAGCGTTAGATCGGTAGATGTGAAATGAAAATGATCTGATAATTTGTTATCGTCTAAAGATAAGTATAACTATCGTAGAAGCTTGGTATAGAGGCTCGGTCGCTATGCTAGGAAGCATCTTTGCCCCGTTACAATAGAGTCGAAATCATTTTTGTATCGCTCAGTAGCCGTTGGAAGTGGTAGAATTGCGAAGTGATTAGTGTCCAAGAAGTCAGAGCAGCTACTCGAGGCGTGAAAAACCCAGGTTCATAACGGAGAACGCCATAAAGAATAGAAGTGTCATAATTTTGGGTATCGTATCGCATACTCGAGAACTGCAATGATGCTTTGGCATATCCTAGTCGCTATCGCGATTTGCTTAGTTAGTAAAGTGCAAGTGGGACATAGCTATAGAATACTCGGTGTATTTCCCACACCGTCCATCAGTCATCAGGTAGTTTTTCGCGCCTTAACATTGGCGTTAAACAAGCGAGGTCATGAGCTCGTGGTTGCAACTACCGACCCCATCAATGATCCAACCCTGAAGAACTACACCGAGATCAACATGAAATCTCTTTACGTTGCGTTAGATGACATTGATCATATAGAAAACCGAGGAAAAATGTGCATGCTTGGAATAATGGAGATAAACGTAGATCGCTTTCATAGTGTTTTGGACTCATTTCTCAACAATTCAGACATCCGAAAGTTATATGCACCTCACAGTAATGAAATGTTTGACCTGCTGCTGGTGGAAATGCTTTACACGCCGGGCGTTCTTCCATTGGCTTCACGATTTAACGTTCCTATAATAGGTAAACTAATTGCGATTGTTATTTTGCTTAGCCTTCACGGCTTGGATGACCGAGGTCCGATTATTTCGCCGGCAGTTACAATACTTGACTATGCATGCAAGGTTGCACAAATTGCTATCAATCTATTTCCATTGCACGTTGCTTTTGTTTGTACATCACGAAAATAATGAATAGTTGAATGAGTAATTGAATTAGAAGAATGGCTTATTATGCCTTTCATCGCTGCTGACGAATCGGTGCTGTGCGATAATAAGAATCATACACTTACGCGCTAGAGATTAATTGCAGAACTGAATTGAGGTATATAGAGCGAGGTAGAAATTTTCCTAGGAATTGTTTTAAACTTCTCTCAAATATAGATCATATTGAAACTGACAACTTTTCCTTCTGAGACAAAAAAAGTTGACGTCTGTGAAAAAAGATATTCCACTGCAAAATTTTCCGATTTCCCCGTATAACGCAATGTAAATTCTCGTGATGTCGAGATTATTTTAGATTGTTTTGTATTCAACAAAAATTATTCTTCGACTTCAATATTTCAGTATTTCAATCGATTTTTACCCTGCACTCCCGATAGCAAGTAAATGCTATCGGTATCGAAATTCCTGGACCCTAGTTTTCGCATAGTATAACTCGTTGGGAAAAAATGTAATGCAACCTCAATTCCAACTACCTACCTTCGTTGTCAGTGGGTGACTGGCTGTGGTTTTCATTTCGTTTATAGGACCTGCAAAGAATTTTGCATGAATCTACGGAGGGTTTCATCTACATGAGCCTTGGAAGCAATGTAAAAAGTATCACGATGACGAATGAAACAGTAAATGAGTTTATAACTGCATTTTCAAGGCTGCCTTACAAAGTGCTGTGGAAATTTGAGAATGACATTCTCCCAGGCAAACCAGACAACGTTCATATCATGAAGTGGGTCCCACAACAGGCTGTTTTAGGTATGATTTTAACATTTATTTTTATAAGTAAAACAAATATGTCACATATATGTTCGCATATATTTTTCGTATATATATATATTTCGGTGCGGGCACGGCCATCCATTTGATGGAATTGAGTGATGTTTCCTTATTTCCACAGCGCATCCAAACCTGAAGGTCTTCGTTTATCAAGGAGGTCTTCAGAGCACGGAAGAGGCTGTGGCTCATGCCGTACCTCTAGTTGGATTTCCATTCATGGCTGATCAAGAGATGCAAGTGACGAGGATGGCGTCTCTTGGAGTTGCAATAAAACTGGAAATTACCGCGGAAGATGACAATAAATTATACGAAGCGATTAACACTGTCGCAACTGACAGCAGGTATATTTTCCAATGCAAACTACATGTCATGGCCAAATCATACAAATTTTCCAGACTATGACATCTTCTTTTGTCCTTTATCATGTTTCAGCTACAAGCAGAGGATGCTGAACTTACGCTCTCTAGTCGAGGACAAGCCGTACGATCCACTGGAGAATGCGGTTTGGTGGACAGAGTTTGTGATACGCCATGGGGGTGCTCCTCACTTGCACTCCAATACAGCCGACGAGCCGTGGTACCGTCGACAGGATATGGACATTGTTGCATTCATTTCGGCTGGATCAGTGATAGTCTTACATTTAATATTGATGATTTTGTATAAAATATCAAAAAACATCTATGGCTGTAAAGAAAGATCACAAGATTCGATAAAAAAAAAGAAGTTAACATTGCATCATATAAACCGGTGAGTAGATCGTAATAAACTGCCATGCTGCTGATGTTATCACCTTACTGGACCTCTGCTCTTCTGGCCAAACGATTCAATTTTTTCTGTGATGGGTGAACAGGCTATTGTCATATCTTGTATGGCTGGGATTGATAGAATTCGGTCATATTATATTCGATCCAAGTTCCAAGACACGTGTGAAGATTGGATCTCTATAATTAATTATAATCAGTCTTATTCTTCACGTGGCATTAATTAATAATGCCATGTGAATTATGCTGAAGCAACAGCTCTGTTCTATTTGAAATTCATTACGAACTAAGATAGGCGTTGTATATTCATTTATTTGTCTAATGTTTTTTTTTTTTAAATTTAAGTATAGAATATCGTTAGCCATGTACATTCATACGTGACTAATTAACATCTGCAAACAAATATTCAAACGTGAGCAATTATGTCTATCCAAATTATAAAAAAAACATATTAAGTTATCTTATCTATCTTACTACACCTATCAAACTATCAAAAACTGTATTCCGATCAATACACTAATACTTATCTACAAGTAAAACCTTTCATCAATACACAAGTGTAATCGTTGTCAGTGCAAGTCCGTCAACAACTCATTAGTCTATTCAAGTTCAAATTCAATTATTGTTCTCTGAGGTATAACTTGTGATTATACGTTCGTGTTTCAAAATCGGTTCGACAATTAATTTCTTGAAGAAATCACCCTCGATTCGTTGATTTGTAATGTGGGACAAAACAATTAGGAATTATGAAAGATTTAAATTCCATTTTATTGAAAGATTATTTCGATGAGAAAAATTAACGGACGAACCCAGGAATCGAACCCAGGATCTTCGGACGCCTATCCGGGGACTTACACCCGAGACCACCTAGCTCGCTAGGTGTTTGAGCTCGCATGATGTTTTAGCTCGCTAGGTGGTCTCGGGTGTAAGTCCCCGGATAGGCGTCCGAAGATCCTGGGTTCGATTCCTGGGTTCGTCCGTTAATTTTTCTCATCGAAATAATCTTTCAATAAAATGGAATTTAAATCTTTCATCAATGCAGGAATAGATAAAAAGTTAATTAATCAATTGAACATCTTCGATTGATTAATTAATAATTAATAATAATACGCATCACAAATAGGCCGATGTATACTTTAATCTCAGCTTGCTAGTGACACATCCGTCACACAGGTATAACAGTATACGACTTTGCCTTGCGGACACCAACGTACTAACACAAGATCATAATATCAATTAGGAATTATGTTTGAAGTCGCGAAAAAATCTACACTCTAACTAATTTTCTGTTCATAATTTTACAATTTATAAAATACATTTTATGTTTGTTTTTTATTTGTTATAATTTAACACTCTTTGGTTAAATTTGATGAAAAATCAAAAATTATAGTTCATATAAATATTCATTTACTTACCAATGTTTAACCCATATTTCATAAACAGAGGCGATGCATATCATTGTGCTTGGCAGCAGGTAATACTTATTATTGAACAAAGATATGCAAATAGGTTGATTGATACGATAGCAAGAATAAGTTAGCAATAATTTGTTTAGTCGAAATGATTAACTCTAACTAAGTCATATTGCCGATTCAAGAATGTCAAGTAGGTTAATTACATTCTCGTACAATCTCATAATTTGTCTATGAATACTCAGCTTTGGCTGTTGCATACGGCACACGAATAAATATACATGCATTCAACCTTTCACCTCTTTAATGATATCGACTAGCACCTGACACATGATGTTTTCAAAAGTGCAGCTGACACAGATATTTTAAAGGTTTTTAAAGAAGCGCAACACAAAGTTTCTGTAGTAATACACGGAAAGAAATGTATGGCGTTTACCACAATACTGGTATGGTATTGACGCAGATACTGAAATAGTATCCGAGATATTCCTATACACTATCGCAATGAGTCCCATAAGTATGGTGGATAACGCCATACTTATGGGACTCGATGCCATAGTGTAAAGGAATATCTCGGATACTATTTCAGTATCTGCGTCAATACCATACCAGTATTGTAGTATACGCCATACATTTCTTTCCGTGTACCCCAAGACCTCCAAAATTATCGGATATTTCCCGATTATTTTGCTGCGTGGCATCGAGAGGGCTAAGTTTTGCAGATCAAAAATCACGAGCGCGCAGCGCGAGTGATTTTTGTGCAAAACTTGGCCCGTTCGTTGCTACGCAGGATCCAAACATGAGGGAAATAACCGATTAATTTTGAAGGTCGAGTGGTATTCGATGGATTATTTTTCGCATTCGGATCTGGCCAAGCGGAGGACGGCAGGTATAATAAGGTATAATTATATTGAATTCACTTTTGATTCTGATGTTTGACAGATATTGGGTTACAAAAACAATCGCAAAGCTAGAGTGCAATTATCAGAAGATAGGATGCAATTACCAAAAGCTAGGATGCAATTGTCACATATAATACCACAAGAGCTCCAAAATTATCGGGTATTTTCCGATAGGTTCGTTGCAAACAAACGAAGGAGTCAAGTTTTTCAGGTGAATCAAGTCAATCATTTTTTCTGAAAAACTTGACGAGTTCGTTTGATTGCAGAGAACCTTGAGGGAAATACCCGATTAATTTTGAAGCTCGAGTGGTATTCGGGGGATTATCTTTCCATCCGGATTTCGGCTCATAGAATTGCATCATGAGACAAAATCCACAGTTAAAAATCAAAATTTCAAGTTCACAGAATCATAATTATAATTTAATCTGTCAGATTCGATGGAGCGTTAACTGTATTGGAAAATCTTTTGTTTTTTATATATAGCTAACATGAAAAATTACCGCGGCGAAAGCACACGTGAAATTACCAGTGGAATTGTCAAAATTATCAGTTAAATATCGTGTAGGCCATGCAAAATAACGGCGAATGGTGCGATTCTATTGGCTGAAATTTGGATGGGAAAAATAATCAGTATAATTCCGAATTGGGATCAGGCTTGCCAGATTGGGCTACTTGTAGCCCAAAATCGCCTGTAAGTCGCCGTTTATCGCCGGAAATCTGGTAACCCTGATTGGGATGTCCTTCACGTCATCAAATACCGCGCTCTGATTGGCTAGAATCCGAATGCTAAAAATAATCACTCTTATTCTTAATGAAATGTCAATAATGACATAAATTCAAATTCACATTCGTGTGATTACTTCATGCGGATAGTTTTCAAGCACAAAAAATCTTTCAGTATAATCGATTGCTTGGCTGCCTACTCAAACCATCGTGCAAGGGTCAAATCAACGTCTATTTAAATGAATAGCTGGTTCATGGATCTAACATGTTATGATAACGTGGTTGTCTTGTTCTTACGATGAGTTGCCTTATGAAGGTAGAACTCATATTATACTTTGTGGGATATCTGGACATGGAATTACTCGTTTATATGACATGCTGCATAATTGTCTACACGATACGGCCAAGGTCAATATCTCCTATGGAGTGATCCCGAATGCACGATGATGTTGTAGCATTTCATTATTACTATTCTCATCTAAGCCGTAAGTGGCTATATGTAGAATACTGGGTATATTTCCAACGGCCTCTTCTAGCGATTAGGTAATACTCCAGGGGCTAGCATTGGCATCAAATGATCGAAGTCGCGGGTTCGTGATTTGTGACTGCAACGTTGCTCCGTCAATGATACAACTTTGAAGAATCAGACAGAAATAGACATTGGCTATACGAATTTTCGCGAAACAGCGAAATCGGGTAATTTATTTTTCACAAATTAGCACCATTCTTCAGCTTGAAGAAATTACAAGATTCTGATCTATCTAGAACTATGGACGTTGTATCCACGAAACATCTTCATTCGGTCTGATCATTCATAAGTTTCGTGTGATCTTTTTTTTTCTCTCGCTTCTGAGGTATCAAGTCTTTGGCTCTACCGATTCCTTGGCACAAAAGTTTCTGGATCGTTAATTTCCGCCGGGTTTGTTATAGTTAGGTATAGGTTCATCATTATTTATTTTATACATTATATAGGTACCAATGTTTAGTTCTTTCGATTTTCGACACTATTAATACTCTAGATTACAAATGGAATTGCAATAACGCGTTCGGACAATAGTGCCGTGCGTTTGGCAGTATAGCACATCTATACCTGTTGCGAGTGGCATTCAGGAAATGCGATGATACTCTGAATTTGTTGAAAAAGTATCCTTTTCCATCACAGAGGTGGCAAATTCGAATGGCACAAGCATTGAAAATAAAAATGGATAAAAAATCAATTTATAATATATAGATCGATCGATCGAAAAATATTTTGTGAAACACTCTTTTATCCGATTTTTAACAATTATCATTCGAGAATGTCTAGATTGGTAGATATCAGTAGGTAAATATTATGGATTGTTTTGATAATAAAAAGAATATCAAAAGAAGAAACTTGTAAAACGTGTAAAAAAAAATCGACAATTTTCAAACCTTTGTAATTTCTGCTAACATCTGTCTTACCGGAAATCTTACCGTGTAATTTTGTTTTGCTAGGTGAAGTCCACCTATTGACGAGGTGTCATTAAATTCAAATTTGCGACCGTCTGATTGCAGTGGCCTTACGTTATACGTAGAAACACTTACATACAACGTGACAAGCGAATATCGTAGACGGCCTTCATAAGTTCATACGGAGCCATGTCGTTTCATAACCAAGCAGTAATAGGCGAGTTGACGGAGTTGTAGCTTCGTACTGATCGGAGTGCGGCTTGAATTATAATCACAAGACGTAATCGAATACAGAGCGACAAAACTTAGAAGATAGTCCTTTATTTGACTTGTTTCTTGGTGTCGTGTCTGTTTGCACCATGTTGTGGCGGTACGCAATAACTGTCGTTATTTGTATTGTGAGTCTGGTGAAATTCGGAAATTGCTCTAGGATATTGTCCATATGTCCCAGAGCTTCGATAAGTCATCAAATCGTATTTCGCGGATTGACTTTAGCCTTGAACAAACGAGGACACGAGCTGGTAGTTGTGACAACAGATCCCATCAATGATCCAACTTTGAAGAATTATACCGAAATCGACGTCCACGTTCTCTATGATTCTAATCCAAAGGAGGCTCCAGACACGCATCACTGGCTAAAATTATTTCCGAAATTTACGCGGTTCTTGAATTCTCAAACACAGCAAATCCTGGAACATCCAGAATTGAGGAAACTATACGTTCCTGATAGTAATGAAAAGTTTGACTTGATATTGCTAGAATTGTTATACTGGCCTGCCTTCTTGCCTTTGGGTAAACGGTTCGATGCACCAATCATAGGTGAGAAAACAAGACGAATTATTTTTCAAAGGCTTATTTCATTTCCTTATTTGGCTATTTCTTTACAAATTTTTAAACGTCAATGACGGTCAAAGTGATTCGTGACTTGAATTCTGTTTTTTGAAGGGTTGTCACCAATGGGGCTCTCCCTGAATGTTCAATACACGCTCGGCAATCCAATAATCACGTCACATCCTTCGAATTGGGACCTTTACACGGAGTCTGAATCGTTATCTTTTTACCAGAGACTAGATAACTTCATAAATTTTTGGCGATATATCTACTATTACAAAAACATCTTCACACCTGCACAAGCAGCAATCGCGAGGAAATACTTTGGAGAAGACATTCCTGATCTCAGTGAATTGGAGAAAAACATTAGCTTGGTTCTAGCCAATCAACAAACTGCGATTTCCTACGTCAAACCAGATATTCCAAAAATTATTGGAATCAATGGCTTTCACTTATCGAAGGAAATAAAACCACTGCCTCAGGTAATAATCGAATTAGGATTCTTATAATTTCAAATCAGATTTAGACCACCAAAAGACTAGGAGAAATTTATATTGGCCACCCAAAATGTAGGCAAAATTTATAAGGATGACTAGCCTCGTTGACAATAGTAATGAAGGCAGAAATGTCTTTTCGTGCTATTATTTCAGCTCGTATATGGTTTGAAGTCTGACGAAATATTTTTAGAATATCTGGTAATCTTATACCGCGGTTTCTTCGAATTCATTCATAGACACTTCGGAAATTCTTGGACGAAGCTACTCAAGGTTTTGTGTACATAAGCCTCGGGTCAAATATGAAAAGCAGCATGCTGCCAAACGTAACACGCAATGAAATGATCGCTGCATTTTCGAGGCTGCCATACAAAGTGCTATGGAAATTTGAAAACCAAATACTTCCTGGCAAACCGGACAATGTCCACATAATGAAATGGGTCCCACAACAAGATGTGTTAGGTACGCGGACATTAAATACCGGAACCATTAAAAACCAGCATCTTGGTGCCATACGATTTAATTAATCTACCTAATGCGGTAAACTGACGAACGTTGAAATTACTGCTGAATGCCCAAGCTAATTTTCGAATATTTATTAACCCTCTTTCAGCACATCCCAATCTGAAGGTTTTCGTGTACCAAGGGGGCCTCCAGAGCACGGAAGAGGTGGTATCTAATGGAGTTCCAATCGTTGGGATTCCAACTTGGGCCGATCAGAGAATGCAAATTGATAAGCTGGTTTCACTTGGCGTTGGAAAGAAATTGGTCATATCTTCGATAGACAGAAAAGATCTCGAAAGCGCGATTCTCACTGTCGCAACTGATAAGAGGTGACTTTCTTGACACCAAGTTAACATATATTCCATTTACCAATTCAGTTCTACAAATTTCTAATTGTGGAATATCGACCTTTCCAATATTTCAGCTACAAGGAAAATATGATGTGCCTGCGCACGTTATTGAAAGACAATTCCCATGATCTACTGGACAATGCGATTTGGTGGTTGGAGCATGTGATCCGTCATAAGGGTGCCCCACACTTGCATGCCAGCTTAGCCGACGAACCTTGGTACCGTCGACAGGACATGGATCTAATTGCTTTTATATCTGCCGTAGCCACCATAGTTTTAGGTCTTATAATGTTGATTTCTTACAAATTTCTACTAAGTATCATCAACGTGTACAGAACAGTGCTAGCCAATAAGAAACAGAAGGTTCTTTGACTTTAAAAATTGATTCCATATTCAAATATCCGATTTTTGATAGACTTGGAAGTCTCTGAACAGTTGTTGACTGAAAGTTAATAGCAATGGTGATGAACTGTTATTATTGGAGGTAGGGGAGGGGATAGATCTCTGAACAGTCTTTCGAGCAAGTAGACAACAGCTGCTTATTCCGCAAAAAGAACAAATTGTATCCTAAAATTTGTCAAGACAGTATACAGCTATATTTTCATGTCGAAACTTATATGGCCATGTGTATTTGTCAGTTAGACGACGGACTAAATTTCGTGGAAGATTAGATACGGCTGATCCAATAGAACCAACAGCTGTATAAATATCACAAATTTGATTCACATCACGAGTATTTGTGGAAAATTGCCTTAGATGAAGAACCATAAGAATTATATTCTCGATTGACGAAAAATAATTCTAGTTATCACTTCGCGATAGTCTGACTCCCTTATCGTACTCATATTTCTTACACGTCACGAAATATCAGTTTATTGCGCTTCGTTGATTGGACAGATCTCCCGAGAAATACATAGCCACTTACTCTCTTAATTCCTTGGAGTGAAAATTGCACCACTCCGAGAAAAAAGAGTGAAATTTCACTCTAAATTGAGTGAATTTCACTCCAAGCAGAGTGAATTTTCACTTCCTTGGATTGAAAACAGCACAAGTCCAAAAAAAAAGGAGTGAATTATTCGGGTGGGCTTCAAAGTCACGAACGATCGAAGTCCCGAACGACCCTAAGTCCCGAATTCGCAAAGTCACGACTGTTCATAGTCCCGAACTCGCAAAGTCGCGACTGCTCTTTGTCCCGAACTCGCAAAGTCGCGACTGCTCTTTGTCCCGAACTCGCAAAGTCGCGACCATTCATTGTCCCGAACTCGCGAAGTCGCGACCGCTCGTTGTCCCGAACGAGAAAAGTCACGACCGCTCGCGGTCCCGGATGAGAAAAGTCACGACCATTCATTGTCCCGAAACAGCAATGTCCCGAATCAGTATTTTTCAGAGCACAAAAAACGCGTGGGGTCCTACTGTGTATACCTAAAATAAAGTACGTATGGTAGATGAGCTGGTTTTCGCAGGCCTAAGGGTAGTTATACCGGTGATTCGCTGCAGCGATTCTCGATATCGCACCGAATTGGCAGTATCTCTCGGCGATTTCCAAATTTAATTCTTAACCTAATTCTTTTTTCAGATTCTAAATAAGCCGAAAAATAATCACATACATCGATTCTCTAGAACGATCTTTTGACCGTACTTACAGCATGAAATATAATTGTCCAATATTCTCAGATATAGGGAAGAAAAAGCAATGGTGATTTCAATTTTTTTTTTTTTCAATATAGATGTAAATATACACATTTACCTGCGGGATAAATGGGATTACATGTTCATTGTACTTTTTGATTTCATCAAAGCTCCGTAACAGTTAAGTTCATTCAAGCGTGTAGAACGAAGAACGAGGTCGATATCAACCAAAATTGACAAAAAATAAATAAAAAATTCGGATACAAATACAAGTCGCACCTACATTGAATGAAGGATCTAGCGACCCTACAAATCTGATCACGATGGAGATTGAGCTTTGTCCATGACGCAACGGGACCTTTTATGACAACTTGATCAAGATCCGGCGATGATGTTTAGATCTGTTCCGTAATTTTTTACATAAAAGTACTCGTCAAAAAATACATACTCTATTTTTTCCAGATTTATTCGCAAAATTGAAATCACCATTGCTTTTTCTTCCCCATATCTAAGAATATTGAAAATTATATTTCATGCTGTAAGTACGGTCGAAAGATCGTTATAGAGAATCGATGTACGTGAATATTTTTCGGCTTATTTAGAATCTCAAAAAAAAAAAATTAGATTCGCGAATTAAATTTGGAAATCGCTGAGAGATACCGCCAATTCGGTGCGATATCGAGAGTCGCTGCAGCGAATCACCCACACCGGTATAACTACCTTTAGGCCTGCGAAAACCAGCTCATCTACCATAAGTACTTTATTTTAGGTATACACAGTAGGACCTCACGCGTTTTCTGTGCTCTGAAAAATACTAATTCGGGACATTGCTGTTTCGGGACAATGAACGGTCGTGACTTTTCTCATCCGGAACCGCGAGCGGTCGTGACTTGATCTCTCGTTCGGGATAACGAGCGGTGGCGACTTCGCGAGCTCGAGACAATGAACGGTCGCGACTTTGCGAGTTCGGGACTATGAACAGTCGCGACTTTGCCAATTCGGGACTTAGGGTCGTTCGGGACTTCGATCGTTCGTGGCTTTGAAGCCCACCCGAATTTTTCACTCCAAAAAATTTAGGGAGTAAGATTTCTTCGTATGATTAGATAATGGACAAAGTAATGAGATGGCGAATGAATGAATAACTAATTGAGTAATAAACTTTGCATGTGTAATGATAAAAATGAAAGGTGAATCGGGTCACTGTCTTCTATCGCATTTTTCTATCATTTTTTTGCTAATAAGACATAAGTTATATCTTTTATTATAGATCGTATAAACTTTTGTCGTATAATGCTACATAAGTTACACAACATATGTGAAACTAAGATCGAAGGGCTAGAGGGCTATACGGCATTTAGAGGTTCACCCTGAGGCACGCAAGGGTTCGGAGTAGAGAAATGTGTTTGATTTCCGATACCATTCTTTATTGGACCGCGAAATCTGTAAATAATACTTGTATTGTTTCCGACATAAGGGATTGTGATATCTTATAATTGCCCGCGAAAAATTTTCCCTCAATTTACTGTTCTGCCTTTACCGTAGAGCTGTAATTATAACAGAGGCTATAATAATAATTCAAAGTCGAGATGTTTTTTTCTCGATAACTGGCATTCCGATCGGCTCTTATATTTCGTGTTAAGGCGTTATAAATCCCTGAATAATTCACCAGCTTCAACAAATTTGTTGGTAGTAAATTTGTTTAATTTTAGCTCGTCTCGATCGTTGAAACGATATTCTCCTCCTTATCTAATCATCGAGACACTCTTCGGAAACATTTTAAATGAACAAGCTAATTAAATTTAAACTAAAGATAATTCTCCAATAGATAAACTCATTTGAAGTTAATTTTTCTAAAAATAAACTCGACCTCGTCTAGAATATAATTGAGAAGAAAATTATTCGGGTAATCTAAGGAATTGTTTTCTCAATGAAAGAAGCTATTCTAGGAATTTTGCATATAATTTCTGCAAGGGAAAGACAAGGACTTCATGTATAGTATGAAAGCGATGCACGCGAATAGACGCGGGCATGGAATGCTGGGACAGAGGTCCAAGTTAAATTCTCTGAATCCCGGTGCATTAGTCGTCGGAAAAGCGACGAGGAGGATATTGGGACAATCGCATGGTTTGATCGGAAGAGTTGAAATTCTATAGTAATATGGGAGAGCGCGCTAATGCGGTGCTTTTCCAATCGAGAAGTTTCCATCGAAAATTCCAAACGTTTGCCAAACAGACGGAGCAAAAAGCAAAGGAATTCGACGAAATTGGACAAGGTGAGGTACTAGAACGAAGCCGAAACGTATTAAGGGTTTCATTTCGACGTCTATCGCAATGTCGACACTCTTGTCACACCTGTGAATCGTTATTTAAATTAGAAATGTCATCGAACGAGGCGAGAAGCGAGAGGCGAGAGTCGAGAGACGAGAGACGAGAGACGAGATATATTCCAAACCTTGAGGTATTAGTACGCGGGAGAGCTTTCCGAGGGTTGTTTAAAAAGAGGGATGTCTGTAAGGGGTAGGGAGAAGAAGAAAGAAAAAGAGGAGGAGGAGGAGGAGGAGGAGGAGGAGGAGGAGGAGGAGAAGGAGAAGGAAGAGGAGGAGGATCATGATATACGTAAGGCGCGAAAGAAGACTGCGGCGAGACCAAGTAATAGGTAGATATTGCGAAGCCCGCGGAGAGTGATAAAAGTAAATCCCATCCCGTTTTTCGTAGCTTCGCTAAAATTTGCGGGCAAATTGCTTACTAGACCCGTGAGAGAGAAAAAATAATGAAGTTCGTGCAATAAATCAGGAAGAAGTAATCCTCGATCTTTTATTTCTCCATATACGAGGGCAAGACATTGTTAAGTACCAAGTAGATCTGCGTATGCCATGAGAATCACAAAAATTTTCACTACGAATTCATCTCCTCATTTGATAGATTTATATTAGTCATTTTTTACTTCTTTCAAATCGAAGCTTATTCTCAAAGTTATTCTTATATTACCGCAATTGCAAAATTTTCTCGAAGGTTTAACCCGTTTCGAATTTTCACACGATTTAGAAAAACAACTTTTTCAGATTTTCCACTTTATACGTGACTGTATTATACATATACCCATATAGACAAAACGTTCTCTCTTCTCGAGAACATTTCGCATCGATATTCCACGAAGCTTCACGTGTATTTGAGCCCGTAGTTGCTGCATATAGAGCTCGGTTTGATTTATACAAGAACCTCTTCGCCGGCTGTTTGGAGTTCTCTATGCGAATAGTAGGTACATTATACATATATGTACGACACTTGTGCCCGAATTCATCAACGTCCGTTAAACGTATAACCGCCGTAATATTTAACAGCCCGTTAAATTGTTTTGTTTTTATTGTTACTAATGTATGAAACTTTTAACCAGCGTAATACTAATAACTATTACGGCTGGTTAAAAATGACTACCGCGGTTGCATAGCAGCCGCGCGCAAATACACGGAGAGAACGTTATAAGAATAGTCTTTATTTATTATAGAATGGCTGTCATACTGGGTATAGCGAGGAAGACTTATCGCGGATTCTGAGATCCCGTACTATAAGTATGGTAACCATTGCCTCATTTGTGAGAACGGTTACCATACTTATAGTACGGGATCTCAGAATCCGCGATAAGTTTTCCTCGCTCTACCAGTATGACAGCCATTCTCATAACATTCTCTCCGTGTACCGATAGCTTGTTGTCATTATTACTCACCCTACGCATCCCTGATAACAAGACGCACGGCTGCTCAGTAACCGCGGTGATCATTTTGAACTAGCCGTAATAGCTATTACGCTGGTTAAAAAATTCCATTAGCAACAATAGAAACAAAACAATTTAACGGGCCGTTAAATATTACGGCGGTTAAACGTTTAACGAACGTTGATGAATTCGGGCATTGTTCTCTGACGCAAAGCGAGGCATAAAGCGAATGTGTCACTTACGTGTCACTCACAGCACAAGTTTGTATCAGTAAGTAACAGATTTTTATCTCATCTTGAAAAGTGCAACACTAACATTAAATTTGAAGTGCCAATAGGACCGGACCAGTAGAATTAGTTTTTCATAATACTAAATTTAATTTTACTGACAACGAAATAGATTTTGATTCGCACATACCAACGTTGCTATGATGAGCTCGTATAGGTATAGGAATACCCACTCTAACTTTTAAACCAATAAAGAAAAATATAGATAAATTCGATGAAGAGTTTTGCACGGTTCGTTGACCCTTCTGAGTCGAAGAAAGTCCTCCGCATTGGAGTAACTCTTTGCTTTCGTTTGGATGGACACGGTAATCACTTTACCGGAGGATGGCTAATGACGTTACCGGGTGCCTACCCTTTTCTTTTGTATTCCGAACGAACGTAACAAACTTCGGACAAGACAGCGAATTGAATTAGGCTGAGGCTAACTACCCTCGGAAATTTTTAGCGATACACACACCGATTCATGGACAAATTCCGAAACTTTCTCCTGATGCTGTGTATTAGGATCAATGGGCAGGGATTATACAATTTATTTTCACAGTATCCGTAACACCAGAAGTATCGTTTTCAGTATCATTCCACCAAATCTATCACATTTTTGCTTCGATTTTTGCTCTCGTTGAAATTGTTCCAAAGTTGAAATATAAAATTGCTGGAAAATAGTGAGGATGAATAAAAAGCCATAAAGGTGTATAGAGTTTAATCCCATATCATTCAACCAGCACCTTAAATATATCGCATAATCAGTATATTATGTTTCCGTGTAAAAGTCAAGGGCGAATATCTTGAGTATTTTTTCAGATACTTCTGACCTAATCTACGGGTGCACAGAATAGTGGCAAACCGTGTCTTGCTGGATTCCGATTGTACTTTGGTGCATATCGCGTGTCCTTAGCAAAAAGTTCTTCGTTGATGTTGTCCGGCAACCTACGTTTAGATGTCAACTCGCGAAAGTATTCTCCTGATGATTTCATCGTACGAGGTCTGGCTGGATCTGCGAAATCCACGTAATACAATCCAAACCTCGTTCTGTGAAGAAGAAATGATTTTTTAATAGGGTGAATAACAATTTCAGTCAAATCACTGATTAAGTGCATAGGAAAAACTGAACTCACCCGTATCCATCTGTCCATTCGAAATTATCCATGAGGCTCCAGTAAGCGTAGCCAGTTATATTTATCTTATCCTCATGAACTGCCTTGAGCAATTCAGTCAGGTAACGATGAACATACCGTACTCGTTCCGAGTCATCTAGCTTCTGGGAATTGTCATCAGCCCAGCCATTTTCCGTTATTGCAATCTCGTGATCACCGTATTCTTTTTTAATCCATCGAAATAAGTTGCCGAATTCAACTGAATTTTCCTGGATGAATTTGAAAAAAAGTAAGTAGTTTCAAAATTCAACTCAGGAGTTTCTTTTGTTAGGTCAATTAGTATCGAGAAGATCTTAGAAATTTTTAGCCTTACTCAATTTTGAAGAAATTAACGATTGATTGATCGAACAAGTGTATTGATTACCTTTAGCCAATGGCACCCAGATTCCGGCCAACCTAAATCGTCGTTAAATATTCTCATGCCAATGTCGTTTTCCCATGAAGGATTTATGGTGCCTGGATTAGGAGTGACGACCATAGCCGTATACGTGTTTACCGCCATGAAATCAGCGGATCCCCTGATCAAGTCTATCCAATATTTGCTCAGTTCGGGGAGTCGAGATCTTGGAAATCCCTGCTGAGCACTCTTCTCGGCTATGGTATCCTTCATAATCTGAGGATAGTCACCCTCCTTGCTAAATATCGGATGAGCAAACCATCCAAATTTGAACTGTAGCGCTTTTTCGGCCAGAGCTGCGTCCTCAGGGGCGTTTGGACCAGGAACGTATGCGAACCAGTGGATAACTATTGTTATACGACCTGATCAACGAACAAAAAAATTTGCTTAAAACAGAGCAGCAATATTTATCATTAGTTGTAAAATCCCAGAGATTTGGCTTCTCATTATTCCAGCAGGGGTCGATTAAACTATCATGATCATAAGCGTTGAATAAGACGAATCTGTGAACGATTATTTTTTAGGACAAGACTGGAAATGATATATTTCACTTTCATGTGCTTGTTGGATGTATTGAAGACCGTGTAAGTACATATTCCTACCTTTTTGCTCGCTTCTAAAACTGTCATTGTACAAGTGATAAGCCTTCGCGTGAGCCTTGAGGATTGTTTGAGCTGATAGGTAAGGTCCAATGCCAGGCGAGTTGGCACGCGGTGCCAAAGCGTTTCCTCCGTAACCCAGTTCGGTAATAACCCAGGGCTCGTTGAAAGTGAACCAAGTTTTCACCTGAGAATTATATCCGTGAATTAAAGGTTCATTTATTCTGGACAAATTCATGCGAATTATGGGAACTAATCTACTCACCCTGTCACCGAAATTCTCAAACAATACTCGCGCGTAATCTACGAAACAGTCGATCAAGACTTCATTTTGGAAGCCTCCCAGTTCTTGCAGAGGTTGCGGTAGATCCCAATGGAACATCGTTACCCAAGGCTCAATACCCCGAGCAATCAGTCCGTCAATTAGATTATTATAATATCGAATCCCATCTGGATTGATTACATTCGCAAATCCTGTCGGCAAAATACGTGACCAAGAGATGGAGAAGCGATAGAAATCAGCCTGAATTAAAGAACCGTGAAAATTAACGATGAGTAATAATATTTTGCCAAGATTTATAGGAAATATGCTTTAATTAAGTTTCATAGCTCATATAGTTTTTATAGGATTTTGGTTTCGATTTATTTTCAGGGATGATGCGTCCACTTATCCATACCCCAAGACGTTCTATCATGCTTATGTCTTCCTCATATTTGTGATACGAATCGCAAGCGATGTCACCATTATCCCGATTCGCGACGCTCTCTGGATCATTGTGAGTCATATGGTCCCAAATGTTTTCTCCTTTCCCTATAATTGGAGGTTTCCGAATACATAGATGGCACAGATTAACAAAATTGGGCCAATTTTCTGGCAATGCTTTATCTGGCTAACGATCATCACGATTCAGTGTTGATTGCCCTAAAAACTCATGTTCACTGAATGCCACACAAACGCATGAATCTGAATAGTTTCAAGTCTAACTGCCTGACACAATTCAGAATTGGCCATACGGGATGGTGGCTACCCTTACGGAAAAAACCCTTCAAGTTTGAGAGTGAACCTTCAATTTTCAAGGTTTCACCCTCAATTCTGGGGGTGAAACCCTGAAATTTCAGGGTTCAACCTTCAATATTCAGGGTAATACCTTCAATTCCTATGGATGAACCATCAATTGAAGGGTCAACCGTAAAAAGTTGGTGGATCAACCCTGAAAATTGAGGGAAAACCCCCAAGAATTGTGGAATATCCCTCAAACATTGAGGGACAACCTCCAACAATTGAAGGATAACCCTGAATAGTTGGGGGTCAATACTGAACATTGAGGGAAAACCCCCAAGAATTGAGAAATATCCCTCAAACATTGAGCGACAACCTCCAACAATTGAGGGATAACCCTGAAACGTTCTGGGACAACTCTGAAAATTGAGGGATGACCCTGAATAGTTAGGGGTCAACCCTGATGAGTGGCGGGTCACTTTAAAAGTCACTTCAAAAAGTTACCTCAAAAACCCTGAAGTTGAAGGGAACCCCATTTGATGGTTGTTCCTCAAGTTGAAGGTACCCCTCAATTCAGGGTTAACCCCCAAGTTGGGGATACGAAATCACCCTGAAAGTTGAGAGCTCAGTTGAGGGTGATATTTTGAGGGGTTTTTTTCCGTAAGGGTAGTAACGGTGAGTGACTGAACATTTCTGACAATGCAGTTTACTTAATCGCTACATCAAGTTCTTGGAAATTTGCACAAGAGCTATTTTGCATAGGACGAAGAGAATCAGAGACGAGAGTATTTTATTATACGAGCTTGTTTCTTCGATTTTTAAAACTTTTTCCACAACTTTAATGACGCCTCACTTCATGAATATTCAAGTTCCAACGCTTAAAAATATGCAATTGCGCTTGTATGTCGTGTATGTGGCACCTGGTAAAAGTTGCGAAAAGTTTATGGATTATTCGTGCATCGCTTGGTGTGAAATAACTAACGTATTATGTACCCATGCTCAGCTTTAGCTTTCACGTCATGAAAGAGAGTTATTAACATTTTTATGCCTCGGCGTCGTCCAATAAAGTGATATCTTTACAAGAGTCGGTCATTAACGTTCGTCATAATCATGTGGGTGTGTCCTCGCCGAAGCGACTTATGTAAGCGACAGAATGTTCATTCCGAAATCATTACTAGCCATCTCAGAATGGTGAATTTTTTTCTCTTTATTTCAGGTAAAACGCTCAAAAAGTATACCTCAAACAAGCGATGAACTGCACACTAAAAGAATGGTTCCAACAATGAAGGTCGCTAACAGGAAGTCAGGTGATATTCTATGATTTCTTGCCTCTCTCTCTTTTTCTTGGGGTCACAAAATAAGAGATAATGGGTTGAGGAATAATTCTACTTACCCCCTTCATTCCAGCCACCTTCTATCTGATACGAGGCTGTCCCCACGCCCAATTTAAAACCTTCGGGAAATACCATATGTTTCGGATTCGCCATGTTTCGCGACTAAACAAATCAAACCAAAGGGAAAATAATTATAAATTCACTTTATCAGGCATGTCCTTCAACACATTACGCAGATGGAATAGGTCTTGTACTCGATTTCACATGGATTGATATTCACTGCCCAGTGATCATTGGCTGCAGTGAGATAAGAACTACTCACACGATTTGAGCCACTGTTACTAAAGTTATTATTATTTTCTTGAAACGTACAACACAAAACTACATTTCTTGTGGCACACGTGATTCTATGTCACGATGTGTTAATGTTGTAAAATTGCTTACCTTATGTTTCCAGAAAATGAGGTCTTCTCTGTTCCAATGATATTGAATTATTGCTTACACGTCTAGGGGGCCA
Source organism: Tenthredo mesomela (assembly GCA_943736025.1). Taxonomy (NCBI): domain Eukaryota; kingdom Metazoa; phylum Arthropoda; class Insecta; order Hymenoptera; family Tenthredinidae; genus Tenthredo; species Tenthredo mesomela. The sequence goes on from OX031015.1 coordinate 3,441,180, forward strand.
GTAATATTTCCTTATAAAGTAATCAATCTACGATTAGAATTCAATGTCATCCGTATTATCTGGTAAATAATATACGAAATTACTCAAAGATAATCTAATCTACTAACGTGTGTGCACATCACCACATTTCCAAGGTGTTCAAAAATCTTGCGGAACGCAACGCTACCGATTGACTGTGCTTCAATAATCGATGTGTTCGTGACACGTTGACACTATACTTGTGTGAATAGGTCAAATCCTTTATTGAAACTATTAAAAATGCACTATGTTTCGATCGAACTTGATACTGTTTGAAACTAAAATTTCTTGACTATGATTTAACAGATAATGACCGAAAATTGAGAGAAGGTTGTAAACTGATTCAAGATTGTTAGGAGATTTTGGTTGCTGGATATGGTGGGAGTTCGAAGGGATTTTGAGTGAGGGCAGGAATTCGTTAATTTGTCGTGACTGGTTGAGTTAGTAGACTGGAAGATTCGTTTAATTGACAGGATTGGTCAAGATTTTGGATAAGGGACTCTAGTAGAAGGAGTAGGAATCTTGGGGTTTGAAGTTAGAATTGTTTGAATATTAGGTTCTTAAGATGAATGGTCAAGGGTAGTTTTCAAATTTACCGCGGAGCGTTTTGAAAACCGCAGAAAAGCGATAATGAGGAGAAAAAAAAAAAAAAAAAAAAAATTACGTGAAGAATTGATTTGCACATTTGGTCGCCAAATGTTAGGCCAAAGTATGCATCAAGGAATTTTACTGAAGGTTCCTTTTTACTGATTTATACCTAGATTTATGAGTAACGTTATATGCTTCGTATTTTTTGAAGTATATATTCCGGGTTTCCAATGAGGATATAGAATATACGGAATCTTAATTTTAAAGTAGAAAAAAAATATATTGAACTAAATAAAATACCTACGTACGACCGTACCTATGCAGCGCAAAAAAATATTCCCGTCTATTTCTACCACCTTGTACATGGAATAATGAACAAAAGATTAGATAAGGTATTCGACATGGACGTAAGTCTGATTAATGAAATTTGCAACCTATCCAAGTTTAAAGGGCTTGTCGATATCATCATTAATAAAAACTCGTAGTCGGTGATATTGATCGAGAATGGATCGATATAAAATTGAACCGTACTTATCCGTTTAGAGAACACAACAAATTTGCAATCGATCACATTGTTTATTACATAAGATCTCATGAAACAGAAAATTAAAAATTTCAGAGTAGGTACTTATGGAAAATGCCTTCGCATACCCCGTTCTCTTTCCTGATGCACGTATCACCAGTAATATTCTAGGATCAGTGAACCTGAAGTCCGTATCCATCAATCATATGCTTGTCCATTTATCAGGTAGAAGCGCATATACACTTCTTCATTCACGTTGCTCGATCATATGTTGAGATATCTTGTGATAAAATATTTGTTCGTGAGCCTTAGAATTATTCATTCACTGGTATTCACTATTTTTCATCCACTGATGAAAGACCAAGGTACAATCAAGCAAGATAAAAATCCGCAATGTCGTCAAGCTTGTCGTGAAGAGTTCTCGCGAGGAATATGTTAAGTGAACGATAAACATACTGCTCTTTTTTTCTGTTTGTGTCAACATGATATCCCGATCACAGTATTTCGTGTACTAATCCGACCGGAATACGTTCTCCAATTTGATTAAATTTTCCTAAAAATAAAGTAATTCGCAGATGGACCGAATCTGAACCAGTAGATAAAGATCGTTACTATGGCTCAATCATTTATCAAAATTTTGTCACGTCTTTAAATCGAACGAATCGAACAGAATTGGAAATAACGAAAAAAATATTCTGCACTCTCTTTCAGGGATACTTAGGTACACTAAACGTAATGGATTCTGAGCCGGACGAGTTGGACAATTCTAGAAACAGCCAATCGGCGCTCTGGATTAAAAAAATCCAGAGCGCCGATTGGCTGTTTCTAGAATTGTCCAACTCGTCCGGCTCAGAATCCATTACGTTTAGTGTACAATATTGAGATCACTCACCTCGCTACGGTTTCTATAAAATCAGAACTTTTCTGCAGTGGAGAATACGTCTTACTTGTAGAAATATTGGATTGTAACTTGTTGTTAACTACGTGTCTAACTTACGTGATGCCTATAGTTTACAAATAAATTTCGGAAGAAAAACTCAGACTTTCACTAGCGGTAGTATAGGCATCCTGTGTATCTACTTTCCCAATCATAGTGTCAATGTGTACCTTTGTAATTGCTGTGTGCATATCCAGCTGCGAGCGCTATCTATATTGAAGAAATCGAACAAATTGTGGGCAAGCTGAGTACATATGCGGTAACTAGTATCGCCTCTAGTGAAGGTAAAATCGTTGGATACTGATACAAATTATACGAGTAGGTCCACGAAGAATTATCGTCAAGCTTTGATAGATTAGACGAATGTGATACTAATTGCCTTGCAATTTCGTCATAGGCGTAAACCGATTTCCAAATGTCATCGTACACCATGAGGAAAATAATTGACATTAAACATGGAGTGAATGATTGGAAGGATACCCATATTAGTCGCAAGGAATTAGGTTGATTGATGAAGTTATTTATTTACACTCTGTAAGTAAGTCTACAAAAATGATCATTGAAAAAATATGAAACATAATGAAATATAGAGAGCTACGTATAAATTTATAAAAAGCAATAGCAAATATACTTGAGCTTTACTGTTTGTACGTTTTTTTCTTCGATTTTTTCATTTTTGCTATACATTTGGCCCCAGCCTGAAAGCAAAAATGAAACCAAAAACCGGAAGCTTCGAAACTAATTATCACATTAACATTACTTTTTTGGATATAGAGGTATCGTCGAAATTTTCTCACGGTTTTACAATGTTAGGTTGAAGTTTACGAGTTTGGAGGACTTTTTTCCACCATTCCACGGACAATTTGGGAGTCCTGGTTCTGGCTGGATTTTTGAAATCGATGTGTAAAAGCCCAAATCGTTCTCTGAAATATAAGTTTTAGATGCCACCTCCATTCTGATATTGAAGCTTTGGGTTTATTTGCTCACCCGTATCCACGACCCCATTCAAAATTGTCGAGAAGACTCCACAACGTGTAAGATGACACGTTACATCCATCTCGTTTAACTGCTGTAATGAGTTCCTTCAAGTATGCGTAAAAGTAATCAATCCTCTGATGATCGGTAAGTGTGCCCACATCTGATACGCCGTTTTCTAGTACGTAGACAAGAGGGTTGTTGTATTCCTCCTTGATCTTTCTTAGGAGATCTCCAAAACCGAATGGCGTTACCTGGAATCAACGGACAAGGCTTAGGTGTTTCAACTTATAGAAAATTTTATCAAAAAAATTCAAAATTTATTGGATAATAACCCTGAGCCAATCACTTCCTGTCTGAGGCCAGCTTGGGTCTACACTACCCACCAGACCAGTGTCTAAAAAATAAATGTCTGCGTTATCCGGTGAGCCAGGTTCCACAAGCAGAGTTGTGTAGTGATTCAGTCCGAAATAATCGGATGTTCCTCTGCCAAACGGAAAAAAAATATTTTTAATAAAAGTAAACGGAAGTATACAGAGCTTTGTTCAAGTTCATCTAAGCTCACTTAATGTATTCGATCCACTTTTTGGAAAAAGTTGGAAGTCGTGATCGAGGGTAACCTTCGGCTTTGCTGTTGCGAGCGATTCTGAGTTTCATAATTTCGGGATAATCACCGCCCGTGGAGAAAATTGGGTGTGCCATCCATCCACAGGTGAATTGAAAACTCGTTTCAACTGATATATTGTCGCCTGGTATCTTAGCCTTTTGTCCACTGCAGGGTATCGCCATTCCGATTTTTCCGTTTTGCGTGGGCCGAAATTCTCTGTCATAAATGTGATATGCTCTAGCATGAGCTTTCAGTACGTTGTGGCCACAAAGCAAGCCGCCGATAGGGGCCGTCATTTTGCCTGAATGATTTATAGAGAAGATGAGAATTTTCGTGATTAGTGATGATGTAAAACGAAAGGAACAACGTGACCAAATCAACTGCACAATTTTCGATACGATTATTGAGAAATGTCTAGTCGAAAGATTCAACATTTCAGTATGCGTTTTTGTTAGTTTTTCGAGCTTAGCATTGATTCAAGCAATCGCAGAAAATAAAGATGTTAATTTTTTATATACCTGGGGCTTTCCAATCACCGTCATAACCTTCTCTGCAAAATGAAGCTGGCTCGTTGACCGTCGTGAATATTTTCACTTTGGGCCCAAGCTCTCTAAAAACCACCCTAGCGTAGTCCCCGAACCACTTGACAATCAAGCTGTTCGTCCAACCGCCTAGATCTTCGATAATCTGAGGATGGTCCCAGTGATAGATAGTAACAATTGGTTCAATGCCATTGCGACGTAGTTCATCGATCAGATTTTTATAATAACGAATTCCATCCTTACTGATTTTATTTGCAAATCCAGTTGGTAAGATTCGAGACCAGCTTAACGAAAATCGATAATGATCGAGCTGAATGAGAGATTCGTTTAACAATTAGCAAAAATAGTAATTCTTAGTATGTGAAGTAGGTATGAGGATATCCTGCACGTATATTAATGAACTTACACCAATTTTTTTCGCCCATTGAACATCGTCCTTGTATTTATGGTAGGAATCGCAAGCAATGTCGCCGTTGCTGTGGTCTTTGATACGTGATGGAGACATGTGCGTGTACCGATCCCAACAATTCTCACCTTTGTCTGTTAAATTCAATTCAAGGTATTCATTTCCATTATAAATAACGTATTTACAGTAGTGATATGAGTGACAGATAACGCTCGTGTTGCTTTATTACTATAATTGCAAGATGCAATTGATGGCGACCTTTACAATTAACCGAGTTCAGAGAGCACTGTGATGTCTTTTACATAATAAATCATCATTACCACTGGTATTCCAAGCACCTTCGATTTGATACGATGCTCCACCAGCACCGATACGAAATCCTTCAGGAAAGGTAAGATAGTCGTCATTCGAATCACCAATGACACTGATGAATAAAATTAAAAACTATGATTACCGTTTCATTGATTAGAAATTCCAGTTCAAATTTCTTTCATGAAAACCAATACTTACTGCGAAATCATCAAAGAATACAGCACAAACTTCCAGCCTGTTGTGAAGCTCATGATGAAGCTCTTAGGTCTAATTACGTGTGATTCTTTTTCACTTTCAATAATTAAGGCTCACACATACTTGGAATCTGTGCATTTGAGGTAATATAGAGGTTTCTGTTTCTGATACCGGGACTATCTGCGGGCTAGCTGACTAGCTGACAGGATATTTGAGAGCTATCGAGCAGATTTCTTCCAATTGTGGAATGTGAATATTGTCTGCTATTACTTACGAAGTCCTCTGACCAACTGGACATATCTTGCTCGGTCGTTAGCACTTGATATATTGTCGTCTTCTTATTTCTCGTATTTTATTTACAATCAAAGATCATGTCAATCATAACAGGCCGAATGTCAAGCTGCGGTTACAGCAAAAATTATCTACAATCAAAGGTCATGTTATTCATTGCAGGTCGAATGTCAAGCTGCGGTTACAAGAAAAGAATGTTTGAGTCATGCTTGTTTTGATTCAGATATAGTCGTGCTTAACGAGTTTATGAATAGCCAGACGGAGTGAAGCATAATAATTCCGTTGATTCTGTCTATCAACGAGATACGGCATCTGAATTTATTTTCAGTGCCCATTATCGTGTGCAACAACATACGTTATTTATCTGAACAGTGTATTGACATTTGGAAAAGTAAGTAATATTGCAGCGTATATCAAGAACATTAGATTGAAGTTTTATCGAGTATCGCGACCATATTTGAAATACTATAAATCAACGCAATCAAATTGGTGTCGAAAAATAACAACGGACAAAGATATTAGTGCAGAACAATTAATATGGAAATATCAGACTTGGTTCAAGTGTGAAGCGCATATTGCTCAATGTTTGAATACGCATTTACACATCCATTTATCCACTGTTATATACAAAATCTTTTACAATAGTTTGTATACGGATAATCCAAGGTACAGTAAATCTACATGGTTCCTATGTTCAATATTTAGAATCCTAGACGTCTCGTTGCCATTGGAGCAGGCAGCGTTAACTGTCATTAGTAGGAACATCATGGAGTGTACGTGTCCGAAGGACGTCTTGCCACCAGGTTGTAGACAGTTTGGCCGTTCTTGTTCTATTCGGACTATTGAAGTCGACGCTTGTAATTCCGAAATATTCTCTATAAGTTGAGTAAAATATTGAAGTGTCAGACTGCGAATATCGTTGAGGTAAGAAACAAAAATTCGGGATAAAATCATACTCACGTGTAACCCCGTTCCCATTCGAAATTGTCCATAAGTGACCAAATAGTATATTTTTGAACGTTACAGCCCTCTTCATTGACGACTGTGAGTAACTCCGTCAAGTATCCGTGGTAATAACTGATTCGATCGTAATCCTGCGATTCACCATCATCAGAATATCCATTTTCAAATACATACACCGGCGGGTTGTCGTACTCGTCTCTTATCTTACGCAATATATTGCCGAACCCAACAGGTACGACCTGCAGGTGGAAAAGATTTGTTCAAATTTCGATATTCAAACAGTTATGCTCACGGATTATCGTTTGAACGATAATTACATATATCCAGGCCGAACTGGCGACCGACCAACTCGAATTTACGACATTAATTATGCCACTGTCGATAGTGTATATGTCAAGTTCTTCGTCAGGATCAAACATAGGCATACCAGAAGTGTAGTGATTCAGACCGAAGAAATCAGCCGTTCCTCTGAAAGACGATTACCAGGATTAACTATTGTTCAATGTGTGAAGCTAATTTTGGGTAGTTGTAAACTCAATGATTAAGGTAGTAGTCTCGCTACACTGTGGTCAAATGACCGCTTATCAATCTTCGAAATAAAACAGAATGATAAAAAAGGTTTTCTGTATTGCATAAGTCTTTGGTCGATTTAAACTTCACGGATACAAATTCGAATTTTATGATTTATGATTATAAATAATTTACTACTGCTGATTTGATTTGGTTATGATCGGCAGATTATGATCAACTACTTCATGGTGGTCGATAGATTATGATCAACTACTTCATGGCGGTCGATTTTCTGCTATTTACTAACATTTTATCAAGAATATCTTAAACGTTCTCTTCGAATAATTCGGTGACCATATACTTTTATAGTCGCGTTGGAATCCTCAGAATCTAATTCACAAGTAGTAACTTTATTATTAACGTTATCTAATCAATAGGGGGATGAATTCGGCAATCACAATGTTGGCGGAACAGTTTTCCCATAAGACGCAGAGTTAATTTTGCCATTTTCGACTTATCATTACTTCTTGAAATCTCCGGTAAGGTACCAAATACTTAGGTTTATATAAAAGTTCATCACATAAACTCATATATATTTCAAAATCAAGGATTAATCTAATAACGATTGTAGCGAGACTACTACCTTAACCATATACGAACTTTATGTACGCTATCCATTCTTCAGTGAATGTTGGAAGGCGCGAGAAGGGCCAACCTTCTAGTTCACTGATCATTGCTATCCTTTCTTTCACGATTTTCGGATAGTCCCCAATATAGATGGGATGCATTACAAAACCACAATCGAATTGAAAAAATTGTTCGATCGATGCGGTGGTTGTGTTTTCTCCTGGGACCCATCCAGAACAATCTGTCAAGATACCTATTTCACCCTGCTGTGCTGTGCGAAATTCTTCGGCGTAGATGTGATAAGCTGTCGCGTGAGCTTTCAAAGCATTGTGTGTACAGATGTAATGTCCCATATTTTCTAATGACTTACCTGTAAAAGAATTTCATTGTGAGAGGATTTTGTGTCAACTATCGAATAACATATTTGTTAGTTTCGTTACCTGGAGCTTTCCAGGTAAAGTTGTAGCCCTGATAGCAAAAGACTGGTATTTCATTAATAGTGATAAAAGTTTTGACCATGGGTCCTAATTCTGTGAAAACAACTCTCGCGAAGTCTGCGAACCAGTCTACCATTAGTTCGTTGGTCCATCCACCCATCTCTTCAAGGATCTGGGGATGATCCCAATGATACATAGTCACTACGGGGGTGATATTTTTGGCCTGAAGTGCTGCTATCAGATTTTTGTAATATTGGATCCCATCCTCGCTGACTTTGTCTGCGAAACCAGTCGGTAAAATGCGTGACCAGCTCAGTGAAAAGCGATAGAAATCCACCTGAGGAGTGAACGTGTGACGAATTTGAGTCAATTGATATGTAGTGTCGGGTGAATTTACTCGGAAAGCCCGTTTATGTTAGAACTAAATATTAGGATATATATTATGAAGAGCGAGAGCAGATATGTTTAAGTTGTAAATCTTAGGATAGGTATATAGGTCAGAGCCTAGGCGCCAGTGTGACCGTTAGTAATAAGAGTATGTCTGAGTGGAGTGAATGAAGAGTGCAGGCGTGAAAAAGAACACATGAAGGGTCTTGGGTGGTTGGTGTGAGCCTTCCCCCGAAACAGGGAAATCGGCAGATTTGACCTGACCAGCGACACGTGAAGACGTACGAGCAGAGCCGAGCCAATTGTACGGCGACGGTCGATAATAAAGAATACTTTTTGTTTTGAACTCTTATTAATAGTATATTGTGTATCTAGGGGGGGAAAATGGCCATTTCGAGCGAGGGTGAGACGTTTTTAGCGCGAGTCGTAGTAGAGGGCGCCGAAGGCGCCCGAGACAAAGACGAGTGCTAAAAACGTCCCACCCGAGGTATAAATGGCCATCCCCCCCTAGATGCACACTGTACTTTTTATAATAAGGGCACGATATGGGCCTTCTTTGATGCGCGTCGATCGGATGGGGAATGGCGCATGTTGAGTCGTGTACCACACACTTATAGATGTTTGAATTAAATAAAAATTGAAAAAAATTGAAAAAAAAAAAAAAAATTAAAAAAAAAAATTAATAAATAAAAAAAAAAAATTATTAATAATTAATAATAATTTATTTATGAAAAAATAAAGATCCAAGATTTGTCGTTGGAGCGGGAGGGAATGTACATTCCCTCCCGCTGATGAAGAACAGCGGGAGGGAATGTATATTCCCTCCCGCTGTTGGATATTCGGTACTCACGGTCGAAACACGTGATTTCCCCCCCTCTCGACAAGCATGAAAGAAGGCCCATTTCATGCCCGTGTTATAAAAAAGTCCTTGTATTTACTCTTCACCCTATAACATCCTCGCTCACCTTGTAATTCCACACTAGTGAGTATTTTATACTACAGATATTATAGATATTATTGAACTCACCCCTAGATCGGAAAGCCACTGCACATCTTCTTCGTATCTATTGTAAGAATCACAGGCAATGTCCGCGTTGCTTCCATCTTCTATGGACTCTGGCTTATTGTGCGTGAACCAATCCCAAATGTTTTCTCCTTTGTCTGAAAAAATTCTCAATTAAGAAATCGCATTTAGTAAAATAATCATCGTTGTTCCCCAATCGAGGAAGCAGAATAGGTAGAAATAAATAGTTACCGCTAACATTCCAAGCCCCTTCTATTTGATGGGACGCAGTCGCAGCTCCGATGGTGAAATTCTCGGGAAAACTGAGATTCACGTTTTGAGATTGACAAACTCTAAGGAAGTTTTCAAATTAGAATAATATATTCGAAATATAGAATTTTGCTAGGACTTACTTTGCCAACATTATACAGCAGAGCCCATTTATCCAGAGGTATTTCATGATGAAATTATTATAATCCTGTACGGGAAAGTTTACAGAATAGATCTCTTATGGACCGTCGATAGACAGTGGCCTGTTGCTTATGGATCGAAACGTTTTTATAATAACCACTTCGATTATATATCTTGATTTATGACTCTGACATTACGATTTCCGAGATAAGATAAAATTTTCGAGCTTATAGGAAATCCAATGGTCAGCGATGGCTATCAGGAAAATTGTGTAAGAAGCAGATCACAAGGATGAGTGAATTCTCGGTTGATAGCTTGATACTTAGACCTCAAAACATTTTTATGTCCACCACCGTGTGTTATGATCTTACTAGTTATTTTCAGCATGACTTAAGGCTACCTAGTCTCTACCACGAGTCTGACCTTCTTCCATACTGCCATATTAGTTTCATTGAACCGATATAGATCTTACGAAAGGATACGCGGATTTTATTATTTGCGCCGTATCTTTCCATCAATGAGATATCGGATCTCAAACTTGGACAAGTAGCTACTGCAGATTAATGCATCAACCCGTACCATTTATCCATTTATCCATAGAATTAATTTATATTCTTAATAGTAAGCATACCCACGATCGCTCTAATTGCAATAGATTTACTATAGGCAGAGCTTGGATGAAAATTAGACGAGTACCTATTGACATTCAAAATGTGTTTTCCCAATATCGAGTACTTTACCGTTTCGATGGCTGGTACCTATATCTTCGGTTTTCAGTATTAGGCTACCTGAAATTCGAAGCGAACGCAAGTATCCTGAAAGCTTCTACAAACGAAAGTATCCATTCTGAACTCGAAATATGAAATTTTCCTGGCCTAGTTGTGTGCCTATATAAAAGGGACAATCTACTGACCGAATTAAACCGTAGAAATAAGTGGAGAAGAACCATGGAACCCAAAAGTTCATGGCCACATTCGCAGGGTTCAACCTGAGTCCGAAGAACTATTCTCTTCTATCAGTATAATATGTCATGAAATGTCATATAATCGATGAAAGGCTGGAAAAATGGCGATATCTACCCATCCACCTCATGCCTCTGAATGCATGATCACGTGTACAATCTTATTTGGGATATAGGTATAAGACTCGATGAGCCTGTATATATATAGGATGTTGTTATTGTCAAAGGTGTATTTATTCAATGTGTGTATGCATGATAATCATAATTTTATTAATCGTCGATGATGAACTGATGTTTCTTCATATGAAAGAGATGTAACATTCTTCCACGTGCTCAAAGATTTGCATACGCCCGTGTAAAGAGGAAATGTTTATAGAACAGATATTTTAAGCTCATCGTTGCTTCATGTCTCCGTAAAATTCTCTATGATGGTAATAGTTTAAGCTTTGTAAGCGTTTTGTCGTCATTGGATCAGTTTAACTTCAACTATTATTTGTGGGGACGTCTTGAAGTTCACGCGTACGAAGGACTTCTTGCCACCAAGACGTCGATAGCTTGGCTGTTCTTGTTCTGTCCGCACTGTTGAAGTCTACGCTTATGATTCCGAACCTTTCTCTATGAGTTAAGAACATAGAAATTTAACATTGCGAATTTAATGCAGATGAAATGACGCCGATAATATACTCACGTATAACCAGCGTCCCATTCAAAGTTGTCCATAAGTGTCCAAATGGTGTATCCTCTAATGTCGCAGCCATCTTCAACGGCTTGGAGTAACTCCGTCACATATTCATAATAATAACTGATCCGATCGTAGTCTTCCGAATCGCCAGTATCAGAGTATCCATTTTCAAAAATATATAATGGCGGATTGTCGTACTGGTCTCTGATCATTCGCAATACATTGCCGAATCCAGCAGGTACGACCTGAAATTAATTGAGTATGTTCAGAGTCACGATTTGAAACTTTAGGATGTAAGATGGGTTCTATGATGCTTACGTAGAGGAAGGAAGAAGCGCCCTTTGGCCAATTCTCATCTTTTACTTCAATTATACCACTGTCGATATTAAAATTGCCAGATTCTTCGTCGGGATCAAACACGGGTATACTGGATGAGTAGTGATTGAGGCCAAAGAAATCTGAGGTCCCTCTGTAAGGCAATTACGAGGGTGATTTATTCTTGTCTAGTGTGATGTGAATGATGTGATGGTTCAGTATTCACGTAAACTAAACGATTGACTGCATACTCACTTGATGTACTCTATCCAGTCTTCTGAAAATTCTGGAAGGCGTGAGAAAGGCCAACCTTCGAGTGCACTGATGTTGGCTATCCTCGTCTTCATGATTTCAGGATAATCGCCGATATAAATAGGGTGCATCACCCAACCACAATTAAATTGAAAGTATTGTTCAATGGCAGCTTCACTCGTGCGCTCATCTTCCACCCAGCCAGAACAAGGTGTTACTAAGCCTATTTCACCTTGTTGGGTGGAACGGAATTCGTCATCGTAGATGTGATACGCTGTTGCATGAGCTTTCAAAGCGTTATGTACACAGTGATAATGCCCCATATTTTCCAGAGTCTTTCCTATACAAAAATGTCGGGATTAGAACAAACCGTTCAGAGTCTTGATGTTCATTACACAAAAGCGGCATTTTTAATACCTGGCGCTTTACTGGTGCCGTTATATCCAGTGCAAAACATTCTAGGTTCGTTGATAGTGATAAAGGTCTTGACCAAGGGTCCTAATTCCGTAAAAACGACTCTCGCATAGTCTGCGTACCATTCCACCATCATCTCATTGGTCCATCCACCCATTTCCTCAAGAATTTGTGGATGATCCCAGTGGTATAGAGTTACGATAGGTGTAATATTGTTTGCCAGTAGTGCTTGGATCAAGTTTTTGTAATATTGAATCCCATCATCGCTAACTTTATCCGCGAAGCCGGTTGGTAGGATGCGTGACCAACTGAGCGAAAACCGATAGAAGTCAACCTGAAAAAAATGAACAATGTAGATAAATTCAGTTAGTCGATTTTATCGAGCCTTCAATAACCTACCCCTAGATTAACCAGCCACTGTACATCTTCTTCCCATTTATTGTAAGAGTCACAGGCAATGTCCCCATTGCTCCCATCGGCTATGTATTCTGGGGTATTGTGTGTGAAATAATCCCAATTGTTTTCTCCTTTGTCTGCAAGATCGGCATCACATAATAGTTTGTAAGATGAGAATTTGCCTTGAATATGGAAGGTAGAATGAATAATTACCGCTAGCATTCCAAGACCCTTCGATTTGATGAGACGCTGTCGCAGTTCCTATGATGAAACTCTCGGGAAAAGTAAGATTCACGCCTTGACATCGAGAAACTCTATAGAAATTGACAAATTATAATAATGTGCTCGTCTCATTGGACATTGTCGCATTAACTTACTCTGTGAAGATTACACAGCAGATTGCAATTATCCGTAGGTGTTTCATGATGAGTTTATATTCTTTTCTCTTTTATTTTTTCTAAGCCTGATATTCACATCCAGCTGCATGCGGAAGGATATCGATAAACAGGCGAATTATTGATGAATGACAGAAATTTTATGACGTTCGAAGCTTTTATAACCGCCACTAAGGCCACACATTACTTTTTCTAATTTTATCGGTATGATATCAAAGATTTTTAATCATTGTTCGGCTCGTTCTTCGAGTAGCGATCAGATGGCTATCAGATATGTTTATAAATTGGACTAACGTCACATTTGATCACGATACACTTCAAATTGATATGGTATAGTGTGTCAAACCTGTCAATCTCTGGGCTCATTACTTCCAACGACTTCATACGACCTCATACATCGCATGTTGTTTTCCGTTTATTTATTCTTTTTGCTTGGTGTGGCTGAAAAGTCTCAAACTCAACTGAAAAGACTCAACACTCACGTGTGAGGAATAAATTATTATTAAAATTACTGAGGAATATATTTTTCTAGAAATAAATGATACAATAAAATGGTTTGATTGCTCCATAACATGTGACTCAAGATATATCTAGGAATTGAAGTATCTACATTAGACAAAGGTGAAAGTAGTCCATAGTCCATGAATTGACCTGAAAGTCCTTTTGCAGCAAAAACCGTTTTTTCTCATTTTCTCGAATGATCTCCTGAAAAACAGCTCGAGATCATAATACTTTTTCCGAATTACTGCTCATGCTAAAGTATTGGCAACAAGTTCATGACCAGGGTAAAATATTTCGGTCACTGTTGTGTGTTGGGACTTTCTGAAGCTTGCGAGTTCGAAGCACTTCTTTCCACCAACTTGCGGAAAGTTTAGCTGTTCTGTTTCTCTCAGGGCTGTCAAAGTCAACGTTTAAGATACCGAATTTCTTCCTAGACGTAAAAGTGGAAATAATGTGACAGGGTTGAATAATATCCGATGCATAATAGAGTCAATGGCAGCAATAAACATACGTGTAACCGACACTCCATTCAAAGTTATCCATTATACTCCATATCGTGCACCGTTGAATGTTATACAGTCATCACGTTTCGCAGCGATGAGCATTTCTTTCGGATAAGAATAATAATATTCAATTCTATTACGATCATTCAATCTGATCCCAGTGATATAATGTTACAACGGGTTGTATATCTTTGGCCAGTAATTCAAAGATCAAATTCCTATAATACTGTATCTCATCTTGGCTTATTACGTTTCGAAATCCAGTTGGTTAGACTCGTGACCAACTGATCGAAAATCGATAAAAATCGAACTGAAAATTAATTTTTTGATATAAAAATTAGAAGAGCAATATATCTTTATCGCTAGCTTAGTCCTAATTCTGTGATCAAAAAAAAAAAAAAAAAAGACCGTTCAAAACAGGATCAAATTATGTAAGGCACATCAGACTTGCCTGGTGATAATTACAATGCTGATAACAACAACCCAATAATTCCTAATGTTGGAGAATTGTGATAAATTCTTCGCTTGATTCTAATACGGAATAATAATTTGCTCGTATTGATACGAGGAGAACATTTTCTAACATACTTCACCAACACTCAGTTACTTCACAACTGTTGAGCCGTAAGTTTATTTCGTGCGTTCAGTTATTAACATGATAACTCACAACGCATCTCATGACCTTTCTCATCATATGAGTACTGTTACACGCCAGTCCAAAGATGAAGTTGACTTATCCTAAGCCATGAAAATTAGTTTAATGAATTTGTATAATAAATATCTCGATGTGCATATTGGTGAAATCATGAATAGTTTATTTCTCTATCGCAGCTCACTTCCAGCATTTTTCTATCAACATGGATTGCACTACGATGGAAAAGGATGAAGAATATGAATTGATCATACATCATAGATCTATTCAATATAACAAATTTAGTTATCGGTAGGCTGCTGGTTTGAAGACAGTCAGATCGCCTTGCGGTTTTGAAGACGAGAATTTTCATGGAAATTTTTTCACGTCAGGCTTTTGGACAAACAACTGATTCATTATCTAAGATTGAGATGTGATTTATAGCCCTCATGATCAACTGATAACGTAATAATATTTCGTAACACAAATAATCGGCACGAAGCTTAGGATCTTAATTTGGAGCTGACTCTTGGGAATCTTAATTTCGACGGACGATTCGGAGTCAGGTGAAACTTTTTCGAAAAGATGATTATAATGATGTTAGTAGTGTTTAGATGAATATCAGATTAAACCCGATGTGATTGAATCGATATTATGTCACGTCGGGTTATCGTTATGGATTGACGTGGGGGAGAGTAGGCTATATCGTACCACTTTGGACTTTGGAATTTTTTAAATCTTATTACCAATTCAGATGTCATAGACATTTTTTTTTCGTACTCTAAATTCATTCAGGAATCACCAGAAAAATTATCGTTCTTTCAATTTCATGGTAGAGGTATAAAAACAATTTTTTTCTAAACCTCTGCAAACGGTACGATATAGCCGACCAGCAGGGTAAATCGTACTACCGTTCGGGTGAATCGTAGCACCCCAAAAGCAAGGTATATATGACATATCACTTTATTAAATAATACTTTTAAATATTTATAATATAATATGCTATATTAGTAGGATAACATTTTTCAATACATTTCTATTATGCAATATTATATAAATATTATTATTTAATCATAAAAACAACTTGTAGGTAACTTGTAATATATTCTTTTTTTTATCTATGATAAAACAAGTATTTCGTATATGGATCCTGCTTGCTGCAACTGTCTTCATCTGCAAGAAAAGCACAAATATTTCTTGGTTCCGGGCTTACACCCAGACCAGGCTTCATGATACCAGCATCGGTACAAATCAGCCGACTACCGGTTATTTTACGGAAACATTTCGCATTCGGCTCATAGCAAACATAATCTAAATGTCTCCGCGGCAAAATAACCAGGACGGATCACACTTTGAATTGCATTAATACTGAAAAGCATTACGTGGTTCCTTACGAATCACATTAGCCTTAGGGCTGATGCTTGAAAAACTTATCGAATACTAGTGAAATAAATAATTGTGCGTATCTTCTCGAGGATCGCATCTAGCAGCGTCTAATTTCGTTCTCGCGCTTGTCCATAAGACTCCGACATTCTGGCACCAGACATCGGCTATTTCGAGCGGTATTACAGATTTCGAAGTGGTACGATTTACCTGGTGGTACGATATAGCCTACTCTCCCCTATAAACAATCGCATAGAATCTAGAATCGCTTGTTGTGAGTCGAACTTATCAATTAATAAACTTACAATCCCACTTTCTTATATCTCGGAATTATCTTGTTTGTTTCGAACCTCGTTTTTCGTTGCACATTTTATCAAGGCTGAACAAATGAACAAATCTATCTCATGCCTCTGAATGCATGATCACGTGTACAGTCTTATTCAGGATATAGGTATAAGATTCGATGAGCCGGTATATATACGTATTTATTCACTATGTGTCTGCATAAAAATTGTAATTTCATTAATTGGTGATGATGAACTCATGTGTGCTCATATAAGAGAGATATAACATTCTGCCACGTGCTTCTAGATTTGCATACGCCTGTGTGAAGAGCAATCAGTGAAGCTGTTCACAGAACAGGTGTTTTAAGCTCATCATTGCTTCAAGTCTCCATAAAAAATCTCCGTGATGGTAATAGTTCCAGCTTTGTGAGCGTTTTTTCGTTATTAAAGCGGATTAATTTATACTATTTTTTGTGGGAACGTCTTGAAGTTCACGTGTACGGAGGACTTTTTGCCACCAGGACGTGGATAGCTTTGCTGTTCTTGTTCTATTCATATTGTTGAAGTCTACGCTTGTGATTCCGTATTTTTCTCTATAAGTTAAAAACATAGGGATTTTCCTTTGCCAATTTTCCCGAGATGAAATGTCGCCGATCATATACTCACGTATAACCTGCGCCCCATTCAAACTCGTCCATGAGTGTCCAAATGGTGTATCCTATAATGTTGCAGCCATCTTCAACGGCTGTGAGTAGCTCCGTTATGTACTCATAATAATAACTGATCCGATCGAAATCTTCCGATTCACTATCATCAGAGTATCCATTTTCAAAAACATATAATGGCGGATTGTCGTACTGGTCTCTGATCATTCGCAATACATTGCCGAACCCAGCAGGTACGATCTGGAATCAATTGACTATGTTCAGAATAACGATTTGAAACTTCGGATGTGTTCCATGATAATTACGTAGAGGGATAAAGAAGCACTCCTCACCCAATTTTCATATGTTACTTCGATTACGCCACTATCGATATTATATGTGCCGAGTTCTTCGTCGGGATCAAACACGGGTATACTGGATGAGTAGTGATTGAGGCCAAAGAAATCTGACGTTCCTCTGCGAGGCAATTACGAGGGTGATTTATTCTTGTCTAGTGTGATGTGAATGATGTGATGGTTCAGTATTCACGTAAATAAACTAAACGATTGACTGCATACTCACTTGATGTACTCTATCCAGTCTTCTGAAAATTCTGGAAGGCGTGAGAAAGGCCAACCTTCGAGTGCACTGATGTTGGCTATCCTCGTCTTCATGATTTCCGGATAATCTCCGATATAAATAGGGTGCATTACCCAACCACAATTAAATTGAAAGAATTGTTCAATGGCAGCCTCACTCGTGCGTTCATCTTCCACCCAGCCAGTACAAATCGTTGACAAGCCTATCTGACCTAGTTGAGTGGGACGGAATTCGTCCTCGTAGATGTGATACGCTGTTGCATGAGCTTTCAAAGCGTTATGTAAACACAGATAATGCCCCATATTTTCTAGAGTCTTTCCTATATAAAAATGTCGGGATGAAAACAAATCGTTCAAAGTCTTTATGTTCATAACACAAAATTTAAATTTAACGGCATTTTTAATACCTGGAGCTTTACTGGTGCCGTTATATCCACTGCAAAAAATTCTAGGATCGTTAATGGTGACGAAGGTTTCGACCAAGGGTCCTAATTTCTCAAAAACGACTCTCGCATAGTCTGCGTACCATTCCACCATCATCTCATTGGTCCATCCACCCATTTCCTCAAGAATCTGGGGGTGATCCCAGTGGTATAGAGTTACGATAGGCGTGATATTATTTTCCAGCAGTGCTTGGATCAAATTTTTGTAATATTGAATCCCATCATCGCTAACTTTATCCGCGAAGCCGGTTGGTAGGATGCGTGACCAGCTGAGCGAAAACCGATAGAAATCAACCTGAAAAATGAACAATGTAGATAAATGCAGTTAGTTGATTTTATCGAGCCTTTATCAACTTACCCCGAGATCAACCAGCAACTGTACATCTTCTTCCCATTTATTGTAAGAGTCACAGGCAATGTCCCCATTGCTCCCATCGGCTATATATTCTGGGGTATTGTGTGTGAAATAATCCCAACTGTTTTCTCCTTTGTCTGCAAGATCGGCATCACATAATGGTTTGTAAGATAAGAATTTGCTTCGAATATGAAAGGTAGAATGAATAGTTACCGCTAGCATTCCAAGACCCTTCGATTTGATAAGACGATGTCGCAATTCCTACGATGAAACTCTCGGGAAAAGTAAGATTCACGCCTTGACATCGAGAAACTCTATAGAAGTTGCCAAATCATAATAATATGCTCGTCTCATTGGACATTGTCAAATTAACTTACTCTGTGAAGATTACACAGCAGATTGCAATTATCTGTAGGTGTTCCATGATGAATTTATATTCTCTCCTTTTTTATTCTTTCTAAGCCTGATATTAACATCCGGCTGCATGCGAAAAGATATATCGATTAAACAGGCGAATTATTCTTGATGACGAAAATTTGATGACTTTCTCAAGCTTTTGTATAAACGCTACTGGAGACACACATTACTTTTCATAATTCTATCGTTATGATATCAAAGATTTCCAATCATTGTTCGGCTCGTTCTTCGAGTAGCAATCAGATAGCTATCAGATATGTTCATAAATTGGACTAACGTCACATTTGATCACGATACACTTCGAAATGGTATGGTATAGTGTATCTCACCTGTCAATTTCTAGGCTCATTACTTCCAACTTCATGCAACCTCATACATTGCATGTTATTTTCTTTAGTTGTTTTTTTTTTTTTTTTTTTTTTTTCGCTGAGTTCGACTGAGAAGTCATCAATTGACATGTCATGAAATACCCACGTGTGCAGAATTATTATTGAAATGACTAAGGAATACATTTTTCTAGAAATAAATGATACAATAAAATGGTTTGATTGCTTCACAACATGCTATTCAAGAAATATCTGGGAATCAAAGTATATATGGGGCATTCTACGCCAGTATTGGCAACAAGTTCATGACCACGGTAAAATATTCCGGTTGTGTGTTGGGACTTTCTGAAGCTTGCGAGTTCGAAGCACTTCTTTCCACCAACTTGCGGAAAGTTTAGCTGTTCTGTTTCTCTCAGGGCTGTCAAAGTCAACGTTAAAGATTCCGAATTTCTTCCTATACGTAAAAGTGGGAATAATGTAACAGGGTTAAATAATATCCGATGCATAATGGAGTCAATGGCAGCGAAAAACATACGTGTAACCGACACTCCATTCAAAGTTATCCATTATACTCCATATCGTGTATCGTTGAATGTTACAGCCATCACGTTTCGCAGCAATGAGCATTTCTTTCAGGTAAGAATAATAGTATTCAATTCTATTATGATCATTCAATCCGCCTACATCGGAGTAGCCATTCTCAAGAACGAACACTGGAGGGTTACCATAATCGTTTTTTATTTTACGAAGTACGTTCCCAAATCCTATGGGTACAACCTGTATTTGAATTTTCGAACGTTTAGAACTCCGAGTATTTCACGATTATTCGAATTCGAATCTCATGTAAGAATTACCCATAGCCAATCAGATGCTGATTCAGGCCAGCTGGGATCTGAGCTGTGTATCAGACCCTCATCGCTGTTGTATATTCCAAATTCTTCAGAAGGATCAGGAGTGACAATGTTACTTGTATAATGATTTAGTCCGAAGTAGTCAGCTGTTCCGCTATGAATCGACGAAAGTGATTGTCATTTTTAAGATACAATAACAGAAATATGGAAGGCTTGAAATTAGAAGAAGAAGTATACTTGATGTACGATATCCACTCGGGAGAAAATTCTGGTAATCGTGACAAAGCAAAGCCTTGGACTCTGCTGATCTCGGCAATTCGGGTTTTCATGATTTCTGGGTAATCACCGATAAAAATTGGGTTCATAAACCAGCCACACTCAAACTGAAAGGCTGTGTCCGGGGAAATATTGTCGCTGGAATCAACTGGGAAATAAGAACTTCCCGAAAGTACCATGCCAATTTGTCCTTGCTGACTTGGACGAAACTCTTCGTCGTACATATGATAAACCTTAGCATGAGCCTTCAAAACGTTATGTCCACACAAATATATCCCCAGATTGTGTAATTCCTTGCCTGAAGCAAAGTATATCTATGTTCAAAGTAACTGGCTAACATCAGTTTTCAGTTCATGACTTTAGAGAATACCGTAATTAGGATTAATTAATGACCTGGGGCCTTTGAGGTACCGTTGTAACCTTGTTGGCAGAAAACTTTCGGCTCGTTAATTGTTGAGAATATTTTAACGCTGGGTCCCAATTCTTGAAAAATAATTCTTGCGTAGTCTACAAACCAGTCTACCATTAACTCATTGGTCCACCCACCCATGTGCTCGATTACTTGCGGATGATCCCAGTGATATAATGTTACAACGGGTTGTATATCTTTGGCCAGTAATTCAGAGATCAAATTCTTATAATACTGTATCCCATCTTGGCTTATTACATTTCGAAATCCAGTTGGTAAGACTCGTGACCAACTGATCGAAAATCGATAAAAATCGAACTGAAAATTAATTATTGATATAAAAATTAAGAGAGTAATATATCTTAATCGCTAGCTTACTCCTAATTCTTTAATCAATCGTACGTCCTCTTCAAATTTATAATAAGAATTGCATGCAACGTCTCCGTTGCTCCCGTCCTCAACGAGCGATGGATAACTGTGCGTCCAATGATCCCAAATATTCTCTCCCTTGTCTGAAGAGAAATTTCACAGTATATGAGTACAAGAAAAATCGTCATTTCAGATTTTGATAAAAAAAGGGTATCCTTACCACTAACGTTCCAGGCACCTTCCGTTTGATAAGATGCGGTAGAGACGCCGATTTTTATACTTTCGGGAAAAGTCAAACTGACGATTTCGCAACACGAGACGCTAAAAAAAAAAATACAGTTTGTTCAATGGGAATAAAATAAAGGATCAATAATTATGTAAAACACATCAGACTTGCCTGGTGATAATTACAATGCTGATAACAACAGCCCAATAATTCTTCATGTTGGAGAATCGTGATAAATTCTTCGCTTGATTCTGATACGGAATAATAATTTGCTCGTATTGATACGCGGAGAGAATTTTTTAACATACTTCACCAACACACAGTTACTTCACAACTGTTGAGTCTTAACTTTAGTTCGTGCGTTTAGTTATCAACATGATAACTCACAACGCACCTCATGACCTTTCTAATCATATGAGTACTGCTTTACGCAAGTCCAAAGATGAAGTTGACTTATCCTAATTCATGAAAATTAGTTAAATGGATTTGTATAGTAAATATCTCGATGTGCATATTGGTGAAATCATGAATAATTTATTTCTCTATCGCAGCTCACTTCCAGTATTCTTCTATCACCATGGATTGCACTACGATGGAAAAGGATAAAGAATAAGAATTGATCATACATCATAGATCTATTCAATATAACAAATTTGGCTATCGATAGGCTGCCCGTTCGAAGACAATCAGATCGCCTTTCGGTTTTGAAGACGGAAATTTTCATGGAAATTTTTTCATGTTAGGCTTCTGGACAAACAACTGATTCATTATCTAAGATTGAGATGTGATTTATAGCTCCCATGATCAACCGATAACGTAATAATATTTCGTGACATAAATAATCGGCACGCAGCTTAGGATCTTTATTTGGAGCTGACTCTTATGAATCTTGATTTCGACGGATGATTCAAAGTCAGGTGAAACTCTTTCGATGCAATAATTGTAATGATGCAAGTAGTGCCCTGATGAATATCAGGAAAAACCCGATGTGATTGAATCGATATTATGTCACGTCGGCTTATCGTTATGTATCGACGTATAAAAAATTGCATAGAATCTAGAATCGCTTGTTGTTAGTCGTACTTATCAAATTAAACTTACAATCCTACTTTCTTATATCTTGAAATTGTCTTGTTTGTTTCGAACCTTGTAGTGCTTGTTTCTAGATCACTCCGATACCTTCAATCGTAATAATATACAGTCTTTAATGATCGACGATTGTTACGATTTCAATATCTTATAAATTGATCTTGATTGATACACCAATACGGAGATATTGATTTGGTTTATTATTAAACTGATATAATATATTATCAAGGTATTAATCAATCTTCATAAATATATAACTAACCGAATATTATCCATTCGATTGCCCCTTCGCATTAAAATCAATCCCCTGATAACGTCGTATATAATTTAATTCTTTAAGTTGATTTGTATGTACGGGTATTTTATATGCGTTTCATTTCTAATTGAAATGACAGCCAAACAAATATTTGCACGAAATAATCACATATAATACCACAAGAGCTTCAAAATTATCGGATATTTCCCCATAGGTTCGTCGCAAACAAATGAAGGAGTCAAGTTTTTCAGGATACAAAGGGAGCTTTCCATCTACAGACAAAAATTGACACAGTCAGACACACAGCAATACGATTGGTCCCTTCCGTTAGATCCAGCCAATCATAATACTGTGTGTCTGACTGTGTCGATTTTTGTCTGTAGATGGAAAGCTTCCCATATCACGAGCGCGAAGCGCGAGTGATTTTTCTGAAAAACTTGACGAGTTCGTTTGATTGCAGGGAACCTTGAGGGAAATACCCGATTAATTTTGAAGCTCCAGTGGTATTCGGGGGATTATTTTTCCATCCGAATTTCGGCCCATAGGCATGCATCATGAGACAAAATCCACAGTTAGAAATCAAAATTTAAAGGTCACAGAATCATAATTATAATTTAATCTGTCAGATTTGATAGAGCGTTAACTGTAATGGAAAATCTTTTGTTTTTTATATATAGCTAACATGCTAGCTAACATGAAAAATTACCGCGGTGAAAGCACACGTGAAATTACCAGTGGAATTGTCAAAATTATCAGTTAAATATCGTGTAGGCTATGCAAAATAACGTCGAATGGTGCAATTCTATTAGCTGAAATTTGGATGGGAAAAATATTCAGTATAGTTCCGAATTGGGATGTCCTTCACATTATCAAATACTGCGCTCTGATTGGCCAAAATCCGAGTGCTCAAAATAATCCCAGAAATTCCTAAAACGTGGAGTGCAAATGCAATTACCGAAATCAAGTAGTTTTCCACGAACAAATTATAGAAGTTTGTAGAATAATCGGCGATCGAATATTATTCGGAAACAATCCACGACCAGCCCAATTGGAAATCGAGGAAGAGAAAAGGTGTGACACGAACAAAGGTTGTACATCACGATCGAAAGATATTTAGGTATCTCGAGAAATGTGGTTCGATTCCAAAAGATAGGCAAAAGAAAATAAGGAAAGACATATTTTGATCGACTGTTGCAGCCAATATGTGAAGAACCGCTCGACCTACTCGATTCGAATTTGAGGAGCAACTTTAGAGACATTCAGAGTCAAAATGTGTCTAAACTTTCGACTACTTCGTAGAAAATGATATTATTTGAGGGAAAAATCAACATCAATCAACTCAAATGTCGGTGTTAAAGATTTAACATTGAAACAAATTTTGTTCATTTTGTTTATTTACGTCCTCTTCACATTCACAGTAAAACGATAAATTTTATATAAAAGACTAAGGGTGAATCGTAACCTGATATTGGTGAATAATTGGACAGGTAAATGATTCAGACTTGTAATTAGCTCATATTCTTGCATTTGATGAAAATGATATTTACAACCAATCATAAATAATTATTCAAAGTTATCGTCGTTGCCAGGGTAGGTTTACAGTGCGAGTAACGCTGTTCGCCGGAACAGACTGGAGCTTGCGCGCTGCAAGAACACTCGCCCACCAGGTCGTTGACGATTTGAGGGATCTAGGCGTCTCGTTGTCGTCAAATTCTACGTGAATGATCCCAAATCTTTGCCTGAAAAAATTGAATACAGAAAATGGATGAATTGATTTAAAAATCTAAGAATGACATTATTTTGTTTGGAATGGAACGAGTTCCGTATACTTACGTGTAACCAGCATCCCATTCAAAATTATCCAGAATACTCCAAATAGCGTAGCCTTCAACGTTGCATCCATCTCGTTTAATGGCTATTAGTAATTCCCTTACGTATTCATAATAATAGCTGATACGATTGTAATCCTGCAGTCCACCTTCGTCGGAATAACCGCTTTCCATAATCCATACTGGAGGGTTATCATACTCATCTCGAATCTTACGGAGCAGATGGCCGAATCCTGAAGGATTTACCTGTACAATAATTATACTCATCAGTATAAGCTCAGGAACTCATGGTATTTTCATGAGAATGGTTTGATTGAACTTCAAACATTATGATTACATAAAACCAAGAAGAAGAGGTAGCAGGCCAACTCGGATCGACGCTTTCTATCAAGCCGCTGTCACTATTGTATATTCCCGACTCTTCGTCGGGGTCAGGTGAAACGAGTTTCGATGTGTAATGATTGAGTCCAAAATAATCGTGAGTTCCACTGTAAAATGATAGCAAATATATTTGTACCCATGAATTGATATGATATTCGTTGGATTTTCAGAGTATGCATGAACAAATGATATCCTGTATAGCTATACGGTTTGAAACTGACTTGATAATAGATATCCACTCGTCAGAAAATTCCGGAAGCCGCGATCTTGGATAGCCTTGGTATTCGCTGACCAGCGCTACTCTCTTCTTCATGATTTCCGGATAATCTCCAAAATAGATCGCATGAGCCATCCATCCGCAGGTGAATTGAAATGCGGTTTCCGCGGACACGGTGTCACTAGAGTTTGCTGATAGGTGCATAACTAATGGAAGTACAATTGCAACTTGACCTTGCTGGGCTTCGCGGAACTCATCGTTGTACATACGATAAGTCTTGGCATGGGCCTTCAAAACGTTGTGTCCGCAAAGATACTTCCCGATGTTATCGGGTATTAGCTTTCCTGAAAACCAATCCACACTTAAGAGATTCTGATTCATCAAACCGTAATCCTACTTCTGTATTTCGTGTTCTATTTCAACGTACAGAACACAAAGAAAGACTTTCGAGTACCTGGCGCTCTTTTAATAGTGGAGTTTGTGTAACCATCAGTGCAGAAAGAGTCAGGTTCGTTGATGGTTATCCATCTCTTCACATCATCTCCCAGTGCTTCGAAAAGGACCCTAGCGTAATCAACGAACCAGTCTACGATCAATTCGTTTGTCCATCCTCCCATCTGTTCTATAATTTGCGGATGATCCCAGTGATACAAAGTCACGATGGGCTCGATGCCATTTGCTACCAACTCCGCGGTCAAGTTTTTATAATACTGAACCCCATCTTCGCTAATTACGTTAGCAAAACCAGTAGGCAGGACGCGCGACCAGCTGATCGAAAATCGATAAAAATCCAGCTAAAAAGTTCGTGACGTAGAAGTAATTGTTTATCCAGTACTTCCTGACATGTGAACATACCCCTAAGGATTTTATCCACTGCACGTCTTCTTTGTACTTGTAGTATGAATTGGAGGCAACGTCTCCGTTCCTTCCATCCGTCATGTACTCTGGATGCTCGTGCGTCCACACATCCCAGAGATTTTCTCCTTTATCTAGATCGATTGATATTATCATGTATGGTGTATTCGAAATATTTTCCCGTGATTAATACGAAGGATAAGTAGTTACCGCTAACGTTCCAAGCTCCTTCGACTTGGTACGAGGCACTAGCTGTTCCTATACGAAATCCACTTGGAAAAGTGAGGCTCACGACATCACAGCAAGATATCCTGAAAATTTTTCACCGTGGACGACATTATGCCACAATCCAGTTTCACATTACAAGCTTCTCGAAATACTTACGCTCTAAAAATCGTACAGGCTATTACAGCAATCAAGTAACGCGTCATTGTAGAACTGAGGTAGCTAACAAGATCGACCATTGGCTTTATAGGCGCAATGTATCTGTTATCGGAAAGACTTTAGGCTGCGAAAGATCGGTATCTTCATTATATCTCACATTAATCTTTATGGCTAATCCCGTCTAAAAGGGGCCCCTATTGTGCACTGCCTACTCTCAAACTACAATCACCGGTTATCATTCGCGTTATTCAGGAAAAAAAGTAATTCTCCTCAAATGAACTGGAAAATTTCATTTACATAGTGACAGATACTTGGTCCAGACGTTCACCTAGCATCGTCACTCTACTTCGCAACAGAAGTATGAATTCTTCTATCAAATACGTTCGAAATCACAAAATTCAGCCAAATATCGTGGAGCTGGGGTGCGATTCTGTAACTTTAACGCAAAATTAGCGATAAGTTAACGATTGCGTTAACTATTTCCCCTATTTTTCGCGATGCAACTGTCCGAGAATCAACAACTGAATACCTAAGGAAATCCAGCTCTGTGACGAGGTTCTCGCGATCGAGCGCTATCTTAAGGTAGTACTGTCGGTACATAGCTATAGTCACAGCCTGGTCGGTAATTCTCGTGCTCTACGATGTTCGCCCCGTAGTTGACGTTGTCCAGGTGGTCAAACTTGTGACTGATGTTGCCCAGGTCGTCCGCTTCGTAGTTCTCACTCTTTATTGTCCTCAAGTTGTTGATCTCCGTGCTCCAGGACTTTTGCCTCGTAGTTGACGTTGTCCAAGTGGTCAAACTGATGACTTACGTTGCCCAGGTCGTCCGCTTCGTAGTTTTCACATCGTTAGCATCGGGTTGTTGATTTCCGTCCTCCAGGACTTTCGGTACGTAGCTTACGCTGTCCAGGTCTTTTGCTCCGTAGCGTTCGTTATCCAGGTCGTCAGGCTAGTGATTTCCGTAATCCAGGACTCTCGCCCCGTAGTTGACGTTGTCCAGGTGGTCAAACTTGTGACTGATGTTGCCCAGGTCGTCCGCTTCGTAGTTCTCACTCTTTATTGTCTTCGAGTTGTTGATCTCCGTGCTCCAGGACTTTTGCCCCGTAGTTGACGTTGTCCAGGTGGTCAAACTTGTGACTGATGTTGCCCAGGTCCTCCGCTTCATAGTTCTCACTCTTTATTGTCTTCGAGTTGTTGATCTCCGTGCTTCAGGACTTTTGCCCCGTAGTTTACGTTGTAATACCTAAAGAAATCCGGCTCTATGATGAGGTTCTCGCGATCGAGCGCTTCTTAACAAATTCTTATCACCTACCGTAACGAGACTTTCATAGACCTCGCTAACTATATCGATCTCGTGCTATCTAAACGTATTTTCAGTGCCTGCCGTTAACGAGACTCTATAATATGTTCCTTATTTTAATTGACTAAATAAATGCCTTCAAATGTTGAAAAACTGCTTCTTCATTAAAAAAAAAAAAAAAAATAGTATCCCATTCGGCCCCGTAGATGCGGTTCTTAGGTGGCTCTTTTTGCTTCGATCAACATTCAACAAGTACAATCTTACTCAAATAATAACGAACTAAAACATTATCGGTATAAGGGTCAGTCCATGTCAACTCGACCAGCGTTTGACCCTGCTCACATTTTCCTCTCAGTTTAAAATTATTTTATGTAAAAAAAAAAAAAAAAAAACTACGAAGCGGACGACCTGGGCAACGTAAGTCACCAGTTTGACCACCTGGACAACGTAAGCTACGTGGCAAACGTCTTGGACAACGGAAATCAACAACCCGATGACAAAAAGAGTGAAAACTGCGAAGCGGATGACCTGAGTAACGTAAGTCATCAGTTTGAACACCTGGACAACGTAAACTACGTAGCGAAAGTCCTGGAGGACGAAAATCAACAACCCGATAATAACGATAGTGAAAACTACGAAGCGGACGACCTGGGCAACGTAAGTCATCAGTTTGACCACCTGGACAACGTCAACTACGGGGCAAATGTCCTGGAGCTCGGAGATCAACAACTCGAAGACAATAAAGAGTGAAAACTACGAAGCGGACGACCTGGGCAACATCAGTCACAAGTTTGACCACCTGGACAACGTCAACTACGGGGCGAACATCGTAGGGCACGAGAATTACCGACCAGGCTGTGACTATAGCTATGTACCGACAGTACTACCTTAAGATAGCGCTCGATCGCGAGAACCTCGTCACAGAGCCGGATTTCCTTAGGTATATTCAGCTGTTGATTCTCGGACAGTTGCATCGCGAAAAATAGGGGAAATAGTTAACGCAATCGTTAACTTATCGCTAATTTTGCGTTAAAGTTACAGAATCGCACCCCTGGAATTATCAAGTGAAATAAAAAGATACCTCACAGCAAATCTGTATTTATTGTTTTATATAATCTTGGCATATCATTATGAATCTTCTGGTGATAAAAATGGTTCAACAATAATTACGTGGGAGAATATGATATACCACATTTGTACGTCATAGAGCGATTTATCGCACTTAATGAAAGATTTTGTTATTTCTACAATAAGTTTAGAGGAGGAAATAGGAAGGATCTTTTCAATTAATGGACAGCTCAAACCATAGTGCTCACGATTTCATATTTGCCAGAACCCACTTACAACGCATACTTGGGTTAATCATACGTCAATATCACGAACATGCATGGCACAGTTATGAGTCGGTTATGTGAGCTTATTGCTCCACGTCCTGTTCGCATTTTCAATGAGTCGCTCAACCTTGTCTGATGGTGTAATGTAAAAATTCGTATCTAGAGATACGTCGATCTGAATTCGATTCTCGATGCAAACTTCTGCAACAATTAAATGATTCAGGTCCGTGATTTTCTCATTTCCTTACGTACGAATGAAAATGATAATTACCATCATTTAGAAATACTCACTTGCAGTTATCGTCGTTGCCAGGGTAGAGTTGTGGTGCGTGTAACGCTGTTTGCCGGTACTGACTGGAGCTTGCGCGCTGCAAGAACACTCGCCCACCAGGTCGTTGAAGCTTTGAGGGATCTGGTCGTCTGGTCGTCATCAAACTCCACGTGGATGATTCCGAATCGTTCCCTAAAGAATTGAGTCCATATAATTGACGAATTGATTGAACAATTCTTCAAAAATCAATCATTATTTTGTTTGAAATTGAGAGTTCCGTATCCTCACGTGTAACCAGCATCCCATTCGAAATTATCCAGAATACTCCAAATAGCGTAGCCTTCAACGTTACATCCATCTCGTTTGACGGCTATCAGTAATTCTCTCACGTATTCATAATAATAGCTGATTCGGTTGTAATCCTGCAATTCACCATGGTCGGAGTAACCGCTTTCCATAACCCACACTGGAGGGTTACCATACTCATCTCGTATCTTACGGAGCAGGTGGCCGAATCCTGAAGGATTTACCTGTACAATAATTATCACCAGTAGCAGCCTCGGAACTCGTAATACTTTCATGAGGATGGTTTTACCGAACTCTACAAATTGTTATTACATAAAACCAAGTGGAAGCGGTGGCAGGCCAGCTCGGATCGACGCTTTCTATCAAGCCGCTGTCACTATTATATATTCCTAACTCTTCGTCGGCGTCAGGCGACACGAGTTTCGATGTGTAATGGTTGACACCAAAATAATCGTGAGTTCCACTGTAAAATGATAGCAAATATATTTGTACCCATGAATTGATATGATATTCGTTGGATTTTCAGAGTATGCATGAACAAATGATATCCTGTATAGCTATACGGTTTGAAACTGACTTGATAATAGATATCCACTCGTCAGAAAATTCCGGAAGCCGCGATCTTGGATAGCCTTGGTATTCGCTGACCAGCGCTACTCTCTTCTTCATGATTTCCGGATAATCTCCAAAATAGATCGCATGAGCCATCCATCCGCAGGTGAATTGAAATGCGGTTTCCGCGGAGATAGTGTCACTGGAGTCTGCTGATAGGTGCATCACTAATGGATATACAATTCCGACCTTACCTTGCTGGGTTTCGCGGAACTCTTCATCGTACATACGATAAGTCTTGGCATGAGCTTTCAAAACATTGTGTCCGCATAGATACTTTCCGATATCGTCTGGTATTTGTTTGCCTGAAAATCAACGGACACTTAGGAGATTTTGATTTATCAAATCGCAACCCAACTTCTGTATTTCGTGTTCCATTTACAACGTTCAGAATATAGAAGTCCTTGAAATACCTGGTGCCCTTGGGATATCAGCCACTGAGTAGCCTTGAACGCAGAAGGAATCAGGTTCGTTGATGGTAATCCATCTCTTCACATTGTCTCCGAGCGCTTCGAAAAGGACCCTAGCGTAAGCAACGAACCAGTCGACGATCAGTTCGTTTGTCCATCCTCCCATATCTTCTACACTTTGCGGATGATCCCAGTGATACAAAGTTACGATGGGCTCGATGCCATTTGCGACTAATTCCGCGGTCAAGTTTTTATAATACTGAACCCCATCTTCGCTAATTACGTTAGCGAAACCAGTGGGCAGAACGCGCGACCAGCTGATCGAGAATCGATAAAAATCCAACTGAAAAGTTCGTGACATAGAAGTCATTGTTTATCCAGTACTTCCTGACATGTCGACATACCCCTAAGGATTTTATCCACTGCACGTCTTCTTTGTACTTGTAGTATGAATTGCAGGCAACGTCTCCAGTCCTTCTATCTGCCATGTACTCTGAGTGCTCGTGCGTCCACGTATCCCAAACATTTTCCCCTTTATCTAGACCAATTGAGATGATCACGTATAGTATATTCGAATTTCGCTTTCGTAATTAACACGGAGTACAATTTATTAGTAGTTACCGCTGACGTTCCAAGCTCCTTCGACTTGGTACGAAGCACTAGCCGTCCCTATACGAAATCCACTTGGGAAAGTGAGGCTCACGACATCGCAGCAAGTTATTCTAGTGGGTTTGACAGTGAACGATATTATATTACATTCGAGTTGCATATGCTACCTTTTTGAAATATACTCACGCGCCAAAAACCGTACAAACGATTGTAGCAATCAAGTAACGCTGCATTGTAGAACTGAAATAGCTGAGACGATCGACGATTGGCTTTATAGGCGTCAATATGTCTGTTATCGAGGAGATCTCAAGCTGCCAGAGCGTGTTATCTGCATAATATTGTACAGCAATCGAGAGTTGTGATTAAAACCAGCAGTCACGGTAATATTAACATAAGAATGCTCCTATTATGCGCCGCCAATTCACAATCTGCAATCGCGGCTATCATTCACGTCAGTCGGGCTCAAAATTCATTCTCCAAAATATTCTCGTTTTTCCGCATAACTTTCGGAATAATTTGGTGAATTTATTATTTCAACGTCTGTGCATTTGTTTTTCATCCTGCATTTGTATGTCCATACAAATCACAATACGTATTCCCTATCTAAAATTACGAGTTACTCAAAGACCTCAGAAGTGGCATAATCTAGAAATCAACTTATATCATCATTATCTTCTCTCATTGCTGCACCCGTCAAGTTTCATATTAAATTTTATCTCGGGTGGCTTATAATTCTTGAGGTATCCACTTATTGCAACAGACCATGTTGTATAGCTTTCATATCAAAAAAGAAAATGGGAAGGCATACATAAAATAATTAACTCGCAGATCACATTTTACGAATTTGTATTTACACAAACTGAGTTACAATGGATATTTAGTCTAATCATAAGCAATATAAAACATACGTGACTCAATTGGCTGCATTACTCTCTAAATCTGAATCCGTGGAAAATCACTGATGGCAGTTGGTGAAAATGTTACGATAACTGCCAGTGATTTTGGTATAATCATAATTGCCATCAGTGACTTTCCACTGATTCGGATTCAGAGAGTACATCTTCAACGGATTTT
Organism: Tenthredo mesomela; assembly: GCA_943736025.1. Taxonomy (NCBI): domain Eukaryota; kingdom Metazoa; phylum Arthropoda; class Insecta; order Hymenoptera; family Tenthredinidae; genus Tenthredo; species Tenthredo mesomela. Next base: position 3,473,471 of record OX031015.1, read on the forward strand.
CAGTAAGCCACCAAACCTTCTACACCTATAAAAGTCTGATGGTGTATTGTAAATTTATATCCAGAGATATCCCTGAGCTTGATCCTTGATGAGAGTGAACTCATGCTTCAAGTAGATGATTTGGGTGCGTGATTTGCTTAAATTCTCACGTTGAATGAAAACAATGATTCCAATCACTTAAGAATAATTATCTGAAGTTATCGTCGTTGCCAGGGTAGACTTACAGGGCGAGTAACGCTGTTCGCCGGTACAGACTGAAGCTTGCGCGCTGCAAGAACACTGGCCCACCAGCTCGTTGACGCTTTGGCGGATCTAGGCGTCTCGTTGTCATCAAACTCCACGGAGACAATCCCGAATCGTTCCCTAAAAAATTGGTCCAGAAAATTGATGAATTGATTAAAATGTTCTAGAAAATTATTATCATGTCTTCGAATAGACGAAATTTCGTATACTCACGTGTAACCAGCGCGCCATTCGTAATTGTCCAAAATGCTCCAAATAGCGTAGCCTTCAACGTTACATCCGTCTCGTTTGATGGCTATCAGTAATTCCCTCACGTATTCATAATAATAGCTGATTCGGTTGTAATCGTCCAATACCCCAGTGTCAGAGTAACCATTTTCCATCACCCACACCGGTGGGTTACCATACTGATCTCGAATTTCACGAAACAGGTAGCCAAATCCTGAAGGATTTACCTGTACAATAATTATCACCATTAGAAGCTTCGGAACTCGTAACACTTTTGGAAAGATGGTTTTACCGAATTTGAAGAATTGTTATTACATAAAACCAAGGGGAAGCGGTGGCAGGCCAGCTCGGGTCGACGCTTTCTATCAAGCCGTTGTCACTATTGTATATTCCAGACCCTTCGTCGGGATCAGGCGTAACAAGGTATGATGTGTAATGGTTGAAGCCGAAATAATCGTGGGTTCCACTGTGGAATAGTAGTAAATCGATTTGTATCCATGAATTGATCTGATATTCATTTGATGATCAGAATATGCGTGTACGTGTAATATATTGTATGGGTATACGGTTTGAAACTGACTTGATAATAGAAATCCATTCGGCTGAGAATTCAGGAAGACGCGATCTTGGATAGCCTTGGTATTCGCTGACCAGTGCTACTCTCGTCTTCATGATTTCCGGATAATCTCCGAAGTAAATCGGATGAGCCATCCATCCGCAGGTGAATTGAAATGCGGTTTCCGCCGACACTGTGTCACTGGAGTTTGTGGATAGGTATGCCTGTAATGCAAATACCATGGCAAGTTGTCCTTGCTGGGTTGCACGGAATTCTTCGTCGTACATACGATACGTTTTAGCATGAGCTTTCAACGTATTGTGTCCACAAAGGTACTCTCCGATTGCGTCTGGTATCGATTTACCTGAAAACCGACACACACTTAGGTGATTCCATTTTTCCGTCAAATCACACTCGTATTTCTTGATTTATTTCTAACTTTCCGAACGTATTCGGACACTATTTGATACCTGGTGCATTCATTTCAACGCCTGTGTAACCTGTGCAGTAGGAATGAGGTTCGTTCATAGTTATCCATCTCTTCACATTATCTCCTAGTGCTTCGAATAGGACCCTAGCGTAAGCAACAAACCAGTCTACGATCAGTTCGTTTGTCCATCCTCCCATATCTTCTATAACTTGCGGATGATCCCAGTGAAACAGAGTCACGATGGGCTCGATGCCATTCGCCACTAATTCTGCCGTCAAATTTTTGTAATATTGAATCCCATCTTCGCTAATGACGTTTGCGAAGCCGGTTGGAAGGACGCGCGACCAGCTGATCGAGAATCGATAAAAATCCAACTGAAAAGTTCATGACGTGGAAGTGATTATTCATCCGTAACTTTTGTGGCATCTGCACATACCCCTAAGGATTTTATCCACTGCACGTCTTCTTTATACTTGTAGTATGAGTCGCAAGCCACATCTCCGTTTCTTCCATCTGTTATGTACTCTGGGTGGTTGTGCGACCAGTAATCCCAAACATTTTCTCCTTTATCTAGACCAATTAAGATCGGCATGTATAGAATATTCAGAATATTTTCCCTCAATTAACACGGAGGAAAAATAGTTACCGCTAACGTTCCAAGCTCCTTCGACTTGGTACGAGGCACTAGCCGTCCCTATACGAAATCCACTTGGGAAAGTGAGGCTCACGACATCGCAGCAAGATGTCCTAAAAACGTTTGACTGTGAATGATATTATACTACATCCGAGTCACACATTGACAACTTTTTCAAATACTTACACCCCAAAAATCATACAGGCTATTGCAGTGATCAGGTATCGCTCCATTGCGGAACTGAGGTATCTCAGAAAATCGACAATTGGCTTTATATAGAGGCTACTGAGTCTGTTATCGACAAGATCTATGAAAAGTGATATCTTCAAAATTTGATACAGCAATGTTCAGGTGTGATTGATATCAGTAGCAGCGTTGATGCTGCTCAAAATATTTCTTGACAGGTAAAAATTGACAAACAAGACCTCTGCGTGGCCGTATCCTTAACGTAAGTGTAGATTAAGCCTGATGTGAGATTGAACTTCTTATAAGCGCTATATTTCGGCGAACCGATTTGATTAGTTTAATTTCTTTCTCAATCTGGTTCCTCTAAATTTTCCGATTCTGGATTTGCAGCAAAATTCTCCAGGAAGGGCGAGGGAGAATGGATATAAGGTAAACAGCCCGGTTTCCGACCGCGGACCTGTTTCCGACCCCCCTACTCGTTCTTCGCTTTATTCTATAATATCTCGCTTTGCTGACGAAGGAGAGGTGTCACCGAAGAAAATTTAGCCAAACTTTCGTCGGTGACACCTCTTCTCCGTCAGCAAAGCGAGATATTATAGAATAAAGCGAAGAACGAGTAGGGGGGTCGGAAACAGGTCCGGGGTCGGAAACCGGGCCGTTTACCTTACGTGCAATATAATAGCAGAAATTTTGAAAATCAAAAAAGTCAAAATATCCGTATTTTCCTGCTGAACTTCCGGGACCATTTGGTGAATAATTTTTTAGTTATCCACCTATCGCAACAGACCATGCTGTATATCTCATATGGTAAAAGAAAATGGGAACGCATAGGTACGTAACATAATTAACTCACAGCACACATTTTACGAATTTGTATTTACACAGATTGAGTTACAATGGATATTTAGTCTAATCATTAGCGATAACGAACACACATGACGCAATTAACTGCGTACGTCTTCTTCGGATTTTCAGTAAGCCGCCAAGCCTTGTATAAAAGTCTGATGGTGTATCGTTAATTCATATCCAGGAATACCTCTGAGCTTAATCCTCAATAAAGGTATACTTATGCTCTAAGTGAATTATTGGAGTGCGCGATTTGCTTATATTTTTACGTTGAATGAAAATTATGATTACAATCCCTTGAGAATAATTATTGCAAGTTATCGTCGTTGCCAGGGTAGACTTACAGCGCGAGTAACGCTGTTCGCCGGTACAGACTGAAGCTTGCGCGCTGCAATAACACTTGCCCACCAGGTCGTTGACGCTTTGACAGATCTGGCTGTCTGGTCGTCATCAAACTCCACATGGATGATTCCGTATTGCGCCCTGAAGAATATGCCCCAGGATATTGACGAATTGATCGAAAGATGCGAGAAAGTTATTATTATGTCTTCAGATGGACGAAATATATACTTACGCATAACCAAACTGCCATTCGTAATTGTCCAAAATGCTCCAAATAGCGTAGCCTTCGATGTTACATCCGTCCCGTTTGACGGCTATTAGTAATTCTCTCACGTTTTCATAGTAATAGCTGATTCGGTTGTAATCCTCCAATTCGCCATAGTCGGAGTAACCGTTTTCCATCACCCACACCGGTGGGTTACCATACTCATCCCGAATTTTACGAAACAGATAGCCGAATCCGGGAGGATTTACCTGTATAGTAATTATACTCAGTATAAGCACAGGAACTCATTGTATTTCCATGAAAATGGTTCGATTGAACTTCAAACATTGTGATTACGGTAAACCAAGAAGAAGAGGTGGCAGGCCAGCTCGGATCGACGGTTCTTATCAAGCCGCTGTCTATGGTGTATATTCCCAACTCTTCATCGGGGTCAGGCGTAACAAGGTATGATGTGTAATGGTTGAAGCCAAAATAATCGTGAGTTCCACTGCGGAATAGTAGTAAATCTATTTGTATCCATGAATTGATCTGATATTTGTTTGATATTCAGAATATGCGTGTACGTATATAATATATTGTATGGGTATATGGTTTAAAACTAACTTGATGATAGAAATCCATTCATCTGAGAATTCAGGAAGACGCGATCTTGGATAGCCTTGGTATTCGCTGACCAGCGCTACTCTCGTCTTCATGATTTCCGGATAATCTCCGAAGTAGATCGGATGAGCCATCCATCCGCAGGTAAACTGAAATGCGGTTTCAGCCGACACTGGGTCACTGGAGTTAGCGGATAGGTATGCCTGTAACGGAAATACCATGGCAAGTTGTCCTTGCTGGGTTGCACGGAATTCTTCGTCGTACATACGATACGTTTTAGCATGAGCTTTCAACGTATTGTGTCCACAAAGGTACTTTCCGATTTCGTCTGGTAACAATTTACCTGAAAACCGACATACACTCAGTTGATTCCATTTTTCCGTCAAATTACATTCCTATTCCTTGAATTATTTCCAACTTGCAGAACGTATTCGGAGACTTCTTAATACCTGGTGCTTTTATGACGTCTGCGTAACCACCTTCACAGTAGGAATTAGGTTCGTTGATGGTTATCCATCTCTTCACATCATTTCCCAGTGCTTGGAAAAGAACCCTAGCGTAAGCAACGAACCAGTCTACAATCAGTTCGTTTGTCCATCCTCCCATATCTTCTATAACTTGCGGATGATCCCAGTGATAGAGAGTCACGATGGGCTCGATGCCATTTGCAACCAATTCCGCGGTCAAATTCTTGTAATATTGAATCCCATCTTCGCTAATGACGTTTGCGAAGCCAGTTGGAAGGACGCGCGACCAGCTGATTGAGAATCGATAAAAATCCAACTGAAAATTTCATGACGTGGAAGTCATTACTTATTCGGTACTTACTGACATCTAAACATACCCCTAAGGATTTTATCCACTGCACGTCTTCTTTGTACTTGTAGTATGAATTGCAAGCGACGTCTCCGTTGCTTCCATCTTTTATCAACTCTGGGTGGTTATGTGACCAGTTATCCCAAACATTTTCTCCTTTATCTGGACCAGTTAAAATCATCGTTTATAATATATTTGAAATATTCTTCCGTAATCAACACGAAGGACAAGTCATTACCGCTAACATTCCACGCTCCTTCGACTTGGTACGAAGCACTAGCTGTTCCTATACGAAATCCACTTGGGAAAGTGAGGCTCACGACATCGCAGCAAGATATCCTGGAAACAATCAACTGTGAACGATATGACTTCACATACAAGTTACTGCACATCGGAATACTTCTCAAAATACTTACGCTCCTAAAATCGTACAGGCTATTGTAGCAATCAAGTAACGCTTCATGGTCGAACTGAGGTAGCTTGGAAGATCGACGATTGGTTTTATAGATGGCAACATATTTCTTATCGGTTCCGCCTAGTCAGGCTACAAGAGACTTCTTTATCATCACAGTATCGAAGAATCTCAAACAATATCGCTCTGCAGGTAAGATTTCTATCTAGTGGAACGTTTTGATTATACTGTTGAAATATCATGTAGTATACTAATACGTGTGTAGTCTTTAGTGTTCATAGCTTATCTCAACTCAGAGTTTCTTTGCTCCCTATGAACTCGACCCCGGACTATATTCATAAAAAAAAATTTCACATGAAAACACTCAAAATACAATCCGATGAACACGATAACGCCACAAGATTTGCATGCAGAATGGAATATTCGACTACGTTCTAAATTCGACTTCGGTTTGAGAAGAAACTGAGGCATCTCAATTAATTACTATCTTACATCAAATTCGGCCTAATACCCAAGAATTATACGTATGAGAGAAGAAAAATGGGAAACTACAATAAGAAATCATCCAGCCAGAAGAAAAAAGCTACCTAACTGTATCGCTCGAGATCAGGTAAAAAATTTATCAGAACATTCTGCGTCAGCGAACCTATTCATATATTTTAGCCTCATGAATAACAATAAATCTAAGTATCTTCGGAATCTTTGATTAAAATAATTAAAAATTAATATTTGGAAACGAAAGGTGCATGTACAAATATAATCAATAGTGCAAGATCTTTACATCACAGTAAATTCAAATTTAACTATATCTAAATGTAAGACTATTTTTCCAAATTCTTTTATTTATGGTCAGATTTTATGACAGCGATCATAAATCCACTGTTGAGTTATCGAAAGGCAGAATCGGTGGTTGAAGTACTCGAGTCTGCGTCACATTTTTCAGCCATGAAAATGACAATTTTGGTACTCTTTCTCTATCGGGACTTGAGAAGTTGACGTGGATAAGGCCGAATAATTCCCTGGAAACAAAGTGGTACAGATGTGGTACTAATATTGCCACTTGCACCTGCAGCTCTATAGGTTTCAATCTCAGTTTCACTTACCAATGATAGCCAGCAGTCCATTCTAAATTGTCCATTAAACTCCAAAAGGTGTACTTCTGGACATTGCAATCGTCACGATACACGGCTCTTAGGAGTTCTTTCAGGTATGAATAATGATATTTTATGCGCTCGTAGTCGTTCATTGTTCCATCATCCCCTAATCCATTTTCCATAATGTAGATTGGTGGATTGTTGTACTCTCTCTTTATCTTTCGGAGCAAGTCACCAAAGCCTTCTGGTACAATCTAAAATTATTACACGAATTTCAAATTATTTCATGTATGTATTAGGGTGGTCCTTAACTTGATCATTTTCGAATTTCAATGCATCGATGGGCCAGGACGTTTCCAAATACATACAAAAAAATATAGCCGAAACCCCTGGTTCCTATCTCGATTCTAAGTACCGCCCCAAAGCCTTCGAATTTTCCGATTTGAATCAAACAGGATTTCTGTGACATTTCATGGTTCATTTATTTTCTTCCTATTGCAGTATAGCTACGAAAAATCTCAAACTTGGTACACTCCTTACCTGTAGTAGTAGGTATTTCGTGAAAATTCGTCAGATTTTCCATGATATTGTTTTCGAAGCTACAGCGCACCAACAAAAATTTGTTATTCTCCAAATTGTGATAGATAAAATTTTGCCGTCAAACATGTGTCAATTTTACACGGATACCTAACTACTATAGGTAAGAAGTGTGCGGAGTTTCACATTTTTCGAAACTTCAATGTGACAGGAAGCAAAACAATTACCCCGAAGTACTCAAAATGGTGTGTTATTTAAATCAGACAGTTCAAAAGGCTTTGGAGCAGTGCTTGGAATTGAGATAGGAACTTGGGGTTTTAGACTAGTTTTTTTTTTTTTTGTATACATTTGGAGACGTTCTGGCCAATGGAAGCATTGGTATTCGAATATGACCGCATTAAGGACCACCCTATTCAATAGATTTTCAAGAGAAGCTATAAGATTCTTCATCAATTATTACATGTAACCAGTTGTCCATCCCTTTCGTTTCCCAACCAAAATCATAGCTTGTCTTCACGCCTGATTCCTGTAGGAAAAGATTAGATCTGTCAACACCATCAAGAGAACCAAATTCTACCAATAATGACGTGTAATGATTTAGACCAAAGTAATCCGACGTCCCGCTGAAAATTGTGAATTGAAAATTAATGAGAGACTTCCACAAGGTTGCATAGTTTTTTTTTTACAAAATAGAATTTGTCGGAGGCTAGGTAATGAGAATTTGTCATACCTCATATGAAAGTCAAATGACTTACTTGATGTATTCTATCCATTCGGTTGAAAACTCTGGAAGAATCGACTTCTGTAAACCAGCAGCATTGCTCACTTCGGCGAGTTTAGTTTTAAAGATTTGAGGATAATCGCCTTTATATAAAGGATGGGAGATCCATCCACAATCAAACTGGTAAGCCAATTCAGCAGCTGTTGTGTCACTGGAAGTTTTCGGGTAATATGAAGCACACACCGTCGCGATGCCGATCTTACCATTCTGCGTTGGACGATATTGCTCGTCGTATAGATGATACGCTCGTGCGTGGGCTTTCAAAACGTTATGTCCGCAAGTATACGCTGTACTGGTATTCGACATTTTACCTAGAAAAAATGAAAATCGTCAGAATTCGAAGCGGTTGAAATCAATTTTCACAATTGAACGTACCTGGTGCATGCAAGCCATAGACGTATGAGAGGAAACAAAAGACTTTTGGCTCGTTGATTGTTGTGAACACTTTCACTTTTGGACCCAATTCACGGAAAATGATATTCGCGTAGTCCGTGAACCATTCGATCATCGATTCATTCAGCCATCCTCCAAGATCTTCAAGGGCTTGAGGGTGATCCCAATGGTATAATAATACGCTAGGTTCGATGTCGTTGGCCATCAGTTCATCAAGCAAATTATGATAATACCGGAGCCCCTCTTCATTAATCGAATTCGCGAATCCATTCGGAAGTATACGAGACCAACTGATTGAGAACCGGTAGTGATCAAGCTGAGAAAGTTAACGTATAGGTAATTGCGAATGAAATCATTTTCAACTGGGCTACTTTTGAAAAAAATTCGGTTGTCTGATGTTCGAATTCGAAACTGTGAATAATTTTCCGATCTACGGAACTAAAGATCGTATTAAAAATAAAGTTTCTACTTAAAATATAACTCACTCCTAGTTCCTTGACCCACTGCACGTCTTCTTTGTATTTGTGATAAGAATCACAGGTGACGTCACCGTTACTTTCTTCTCCCATTTTCCAAGGTTGAGTATGGCTGAATCGATCCCAGACATTCTCTCCCTTGCCTAGTGAAAGCCAATCGAAATATAATCTTCTGTAATGTGACACATTCCCGGAGTAACTATTTTCTGAAAAGATAACCAAGCTCAACTTAAGTACCACTAGCATTCCAGCCTCCTTCGATTTGGTAGGCTGATCCACCAGCACCGACTGTAAATCCTTCTGGTATTCTGAGATATCCATCTTCTTCTTGCCATGATCTGTGAAGTTTATCAGTCTCGCATATGACATTCTAATTATTAGTAAAATCGATATGGGTATAGATGTTGCACTTACCGTCCTGGAAAGATCAGGCACACCATAAATGTGAGACAAAATCGCATGTCGAATATACTGATTCTTCTAACGAGTGGTCCATGAAACAGTATAACACACGGGTATATATTGATCACACAGTTTGCGCCTCACGTATAATATTTATCGGTCATGTGACCGTATAAAAAAATAGAACAGCTCAAGGTCGACCGATTGAATTATATTCGCACGTTATAACAAACGTTCATGTGATAATGTGGTGATATTAAAATGCATGATATAGGGATAACAGTAAATAAACAAAGTTGTTTGTCTCTTATGAGACATCTGTAGATTGTAATCTATCGAAGCTGCCGTCTCATCTTTCTCATGACCCTTTCGTTCATAGTTATACCTGAGAATCGGTTGTTCTCATGATAAGCAATGCTGGTCATGACTGATTGGCGAAGTCAATTACCAATCTTTCAAAGCTTTGCACTATCATCTCTACCAAAATTTGATATTTTCCCTAATACTAATCCACCGAATCGATCAATTTTCTTCCATGTAATAATTTTTCCAAAATAGATTACCGATATCATCAGTCATCTGATGATGCGTGCAAAACAAAAAAGATTATATGGCATGAGAACCGAATATTTTTGAAAACCTGGTACTATGAGAAAGAATCATCCATTTGTAACAGAGCTTGATATACACGTCGAAAGTTACTGCCATTGTGAACCATCGTATCTGCATTTGCGCCACCCATATTTAGCATTACTGCAACCTTGGAACTTTTATCATTCAAAAATAGTTATGGCATTATACTCATGAACGCAATTTGAAGAAGGTCTTTGCTCAAAGGCATCGCTCATCAGATAGAACAATGTTTTTACGGTATAACAATATTTGTAACTCGATAAGTAATTCTGCCATGAAAGTCATGAAGTTGTCGAATTCGATTGAAGGTCACGTCAAGGTAATGATGATTGCAGTAAATGCGAAACGAGAATATCTTGTTATTAAATAAATTTTTATCAATAAAAAATACAGAATGATACAGGTCATCAACATAGAACTACGCTCTCTTACGTTAGTAAAGGAACGTGTCCTATTTTCTAGAGCTAGTGAAATACATCCAGGTACTTCCTTCAGAATTTCCATCCAGAGTGATTCCATAACGAGCATGTAGTTGCAGTTTCCGAGGATCAGAAAAGATCTGTTATCGAAAGTTTATAACGAGAATTCATATCTTCATATCTTATTAACTTTAGGAAAGAGATATTCCGAGAATTTCCAATGCTTCTTAACTTGTCGACATTCAGGTCAGTGCAATCTGGAATAAATATCAAACGTGTATATAGCGTCAGCGTTTTTGATATACAGGCTATGACTTACGGTGCGTGGCACGTGGACCGCAAGAACTTGATACTTTTATTTCCCAAGATCAGAAAATAATCTATTTGTCAACTCATCTTGAAAGCTTTCGAATGCTTTGACGTTCATTTTCACTTATTTTCTGATTATTTTTATCCGTTATTTCAACGTTTATTCGCCAATTAATGGGAGAAGCAATAGCATAGCCCAAAGTGATAAGTACTATAATGATCGTCAAGTTGTTGCTTCAACATTCACCTAAACTCAGTAATCACTTTGTTATTTGAACTCGAAATAAAATTATTCCAATGAATTGTAATCCAGCTGACTGTGACATGAGAAGCATTTCAGCCTGCAAACGTATTCCCCTCTTGATACAGCGAATATTAATTGCCACAGATGATGACACCGGTATAATTGATCAGTCATTAATTGGCACTGTTATACATTGTTAAACGTTGAACCAGAAGAACAAGTTTTCATTTTTTATTAAGTTAGCTTATCTTTCCCTGTCTATTTTTTTATTCACAGTTAGCTAATAACCGAATCCACAACTTTTTCATCCTGACTTATCCTCGGAAGTTCGTTTGCGAGTTCGGTGAATTGTGTAATACTCTCAGATTACGAGGAAGCTCTGAGTGGCGACGAAAACTTGCGCATAGTTACTAATTCCAAGAACTTTGTTAGCTATTTCACAGCTAGTTACAGACAAATACTAATAAAGGAGAAACTGAACATTAGCAAATTTTTCTGCACTTAAAGCAGTGGAAAAAGAAACTTGCATTCTGATCCATACTGGCAATCACTTGCACCTTGCTTGTGGATTATTATCCTTTGTCGAAAGAAATTATTGTGGGTATGTTGTATGAACGAGTGTGTGCAAGAATATGGTAACCCACCATCATTTCATCCAGAATCAAGTCACATATACAATTTTCTTCTTTGCAGAGATGTCAAACGTTAGATGTATATTATATTGGCTAATAATAATATAATAAGAGAATTTGATTAATGGTCTTACTGATAAGGTTTTCCTCAAGGTATATCACGTTATAATTTATATTAATGCATGCAGAATATCAATAAACCAGATCCCATCGTGACGCAACGTTTTCCCTAATGTTTCATCGATCCAACAACGTTCTTGACGAGTTTATGGTTCGTTGAGCAAAGTATTCGACATACCGAATAGACGGTGAAGGCGAGGGGATAGAGAAGTGCCCGTACCGTAATGACAAGAGGATCAGGAGCTATGACAGTCCTTTCGACTTTGACCAGCAGAGCGATTCTGTAATTCGTTATTGAAAATTATCGCTGTCGTTAGCTAACACAGCAATATCAGTGACCAATCAGGTTTCAGGAAAGACAAATTTACCCAATAGAAAACAAGACAAAACAAGCCGATACTATCGTTTCGTTAACGAAAAGTTACAGAATCGGGGTACAGAGAGTCTATAACGATGAGTACTTATCAATAATAATCGAAGGCTAATAATAATTACGTTGACTCAGAAAAGTGGGAAATAATTATTCTATTCGGAAACCTTGTTTCGTTTCGATATTGAAAACGACGGGATTGGTTCGATGAAAAAACATGTAGGGCACCTGGAAGATGGCAAAGTGATTACGCGATGATAAAGATCCATTACTTCGTATCCCGTGAGTTGGAACAGAGCCGAAGACCGAAGATTTCGACTCGTTCTTATTTTAAGGGGAAAAAATACAAGATCTGAAAATTGCTCTCTCGCAAATGGAGTGGCTCGTGTATTCTCGTTCTAATTTATGAAAACTCCAGAGTGTAGCGACGCGTAAAAATTTATGATCCCATATTAAAAAACAAACAGCACGGAACATTAGGGATCACCAAGAGTATAAAATAATCCAGTGTCTCCTTTTTCACAGACGAAAAGACAAAAACAATTTCATAAAGAAACGGGAAATTAGTATTCCAGTATAACGGATAAACAGGCATTTCATTAATTCTAATATCCCCGAAAGAAAGAAGAGAAAAATAAGATCGAATTGTCGTTATATTGGAATATGAACATTGCAATTTATGAATACATCTGAAGTACTTTCTCTTGGAATTCTCTTGCCGGATATCGCGGAACGATTCACTTTCTCATTACCATTAACCCTCCTTCTACCTTCCGGTTACAGAGTAGTATCGATGTATACGGATAATTGACGTCGTTTTCTTGGACAGCCACTTCTTGATATTCCTTCGTCCAGTGGAGTTGTGTGACTCCATTTATTCTATATTTTTTTCTTCTCGAACCCTATAACAAATGTTTGTAGGAAAGAAGCCATTACAGGAACAAGGGCTGAAGATATAAGATTTTTTGGCTTTATCCCAGACGGAAAAGGGAACTGTCCAATCCGACGTGCGGTTCACGCTTAGGTATTAATCATAGCTGGGGGTAGAGCAATGGTAGTCCATGTGCATATGGGACCCGCGTTTAATGTCGGCTTACCTTTATAAATGACTGCTCTACGAACCGTATTAAGCTTGAAAGTATCCCTGGAATTTCTGATCAAAAAGCCTGAACGTATTTTATGCTGATACTCAGCTTTATCACTCCTAGTACGTATATACCTACCTTGCCGGACGAAGATTCGACTAACTAACTTAAATACGAAGCGTGGGTAAAAAAATTTGGTTGGCTTATGTGCACGATACTCACATACATTATTCTCAAACACACATTAATAATCATGTCCCACGTCCCCATCATTCAAAAGAGTTAACCACCCCTGTCCTGCTAAGTGATACGCAAATGGCTTATGCTTTGTACATTGTAAATAGGTAGATGAAACGCTTTCCTTCAGTCTTGTATCTGAACTGTTATATACACACACTTATAAAAATACGAGATCCAATGTTTCAGAGATGATGTTGTTTCAGAGAAAAGCTTTCGTACAGACCTAGACGGTTTGGTCCGGAAACCAATAACGAACTGACTATTTTGGTCATCGCTTTTACTCGTTGTACAAATACACACTGCCGCAGTTGAGGTTTGTTCGGTAGACCATCGACCAACAATACCAACATGGGACTTGAATTAATTCTTGAAATTAGGTCTGAACGAATTGACGGAAGAAGAGACCGGCGGATTGTTAATAAAATAGAAATCCTGAAACCTTGTGGATTTCCGGAGTTTCTTAAACCGATTAAAAATGATTATAAATATTCTATACTACTCTAAACTTTCGGTTAAACCCTTGGTATATAACCTAAAGGAAGATTGCGTAGAGGTAGTTTGTTAACGAAGTTGAATTTTTTATAGGCAAAGAATCTGGGGTTACGTTTAATGCAGGAAAACTCTAGCGACTGTGTCACCGACGTTAGTCATATACCTTACCTACCTATCTACACACCGTCTTTTTTTCATCATACGAAGTTACTTTCAGGTCCATCCTAAATTATGCAAGGCTAAACTAATACTCTAGGTCCAACTAAAATTTTCTCGAGCTAATCTTGTTAAATATTCAACGAAAACTTTACCCACTCTTGCCGGATCAGGTAGATTAAATCTTTGACATTGCTGTTGAAATATTTGGGTGTGTCTTATGTACCCATCCGTCTGAAGTGATCGTTTTTCTCTAAGTACCTCAGTCGCAAATGAAATTAAAAAAAAATAACTAATAGAGAAATAAAAAAATCATTAAAATCTGACTGGAATCTTTCATGAAACTTTATGTCGAATTGGTATAATTCGATCAATTTTTCACTCTCTTAAACGGCAAGGCTCAGTTGGTACATAATAATCTGAAAGCTCTGACCTGAAGTTTGCTAATGAAACGACAGCTGTAAAATCTTTGGCCTTCGCTGAGAAAAGCACACGGTGTAGTTCGTCGCAAATGGTACCTCAGTACTCTATAATCTGAGAGCCAAATCCGAGTCCGCACTTGTACCGTGTAATTAGCTCGCTAAGCTCTAGACGGAGAGACGCAGGTACATGCTGCAGCTCGCATGGTGGTTATGAGGAGAGGAAAGGGTACCTAGGTAAGGGTATAAAAGGGAAGGGAAAACCTTTATCAAAGACTCTGGCACCTTGCCACGCTGCGGCGCATAATGAAGCAGCACGTTGTGCTTTAACTGTAGTGCTACCGGTACTCGTACCCCTTTTCGTCGACCCCAATACCAGAGTACCCGACGAGCGTGCTTTCCTATCCAGGAAATGGTTTATTATACATAAGACAACAGTTCAGGGCTAAAAGTAATGCGGAATAGGGTGAAAATAGTACTTAGCATGTGATTTGAAGTTTTATTAAAGTATGAAAGGCGGTAATTGCTGCAGCTGTTGGATTTTAGCTGTATAATATGATTTGAATAAAACGGTATAACGTTCATTTTATAACGCATAATAATTTCGCCCATATTTGCAGCTGAATACATCTACGCTACTACCGACTGACATTTCCGAGGCCAACATTTCCCGGGATTACCATATGGAAATATCACGGTTTACAAACAACTGCTTAGCGTTTTAAACTTTTAACGAAAATCCGTCTCAAATCAGTGGGAAATATTTTTTTGACTCAAAAAAGCTGAATAATTATCTGACATTCACGCCATATGATCAAGTTATACACCCAAGACTTTTATCGCTGGTCAAACAATTATTGTTAAAGATATGCTCAGAAGAATCGGTCCAACCTTTGGCCAACGATAAGAATAATTGGACGTTTGATAAAACGGTTGAACATAATTAAAATAAAATTGTAGAGAAACAACGACGTCTTATCAAAGTCCCAAGTCCGTTCGTCAATTTTTCTTGTTGAATTCTATAGTAGGAGCATGTGACGTAATACACGATAAAATTTGCTTTGCTTTTACGTCTATATTCGTCTTTTATTCTTCTCGTCAGCTGTTTTATTTTGATTTTTTTTTTTTTTTCGAAATTGAGAATAGAAACGCAATTGAAAATTGGCAATGAATGTGTATATTTACGGTGGTGAATTTCACTGTCGTTTGGTAACTGAACTGCCTATATACCAGTCCTGTATGCACATTGGACAACCACTAATTTGAATTGACCACCAGAACCGTATTTTGGAGTACATATGAAGTCCGAGTCTATACCATACACCGGTACTATACGTGCCCTATAACACTTCTCTATGAGGTACAGTACGTGTGAGCTCATTATGCAAATTGTCGCAATTAGTGTTAACCTGAAATTAAATCAGCCATTTAATTAGCGTCGGAATAATCCGTTTGACTCATCGTAAGTGCTTCTGATCATTCGATAAATCTATGCCACTTTAGATCTATACGGATCTACAAAAAGAAAACACGATACATTCACTCAGAAATCAGAAATCAGTATTCTATAACATTTATCGAATAATATTGGGATTAAATCAAATCCAATAATACAGTTGAGTACCTTGTAGCTGTTATCTTCGGCTATACTAAATACTTTGCTTGATTAAATAAATGAAAATTCTGACACATTGCACTTATCATGATATAACCGATAACTAGATCGATTGGCAATACTATGATACTTAATTAGAAAATCCATATCGATTGACTGTCAATCATCTGTGTACCTACACCGTTGTTATATAAAACTTGACAATATAATCTGATCCGCAAACAGTTGAATAACGATAAGCAATTCGTGACATAAATCTTACTGATGCATTGCGCGAGATAATGGCATCGGTTAATTAAGTGCTTGGCAAACTCATTATCGATGTGAGAGCATGTGTGCCAAGCCATTGAGTAGATAAATATGTTTACTGGAAAACAAGACCTATCGCTGATCTTGGATTCTGTATTGCACAATTTCACATTATCTATACTTACCTACTTGTATTATCTGCAATGTTTGACGCAATCCAGAAATCCAATTTACCTGAATAGAGATGATGATATAACATCAAGAACGGCAATCAAAGTCTGCATCGATATCTCACGTATGAAATAGGCTTGAAAGGAAGCTTAGTATGATGAGTCTCAAACGGAAGGAGAACTTCTCCTTTTGCAAAAAAGTCGGGATCATCACTTCCATCACCATCCACCTCGTTCTTCTTCGATGGGGACCCGAAGAAAAGAATTCTTTTTCAGGGATTTTGACGAGATTAATTGAAAGTATAAGTGCCTTTAAAGTACACTGATCGATCTTGATAAGATGGGTAGATAAGCTGTGGTAGTAACTTATCTAAATTTGTAGAAAACGTTTGTCGCATAGAAATTCTACGATTAGAATTGAATCCGGAGATACATACTAAAACATTTAACGGTATATATTCGCTGACATTTGACTAGCGTCAATAAAGCTCTAATGTTAGCTGCAGCAGACGTGCTCGAAAATTCCATTTAACAGTTACTACTCTCGTATCATTATACGGCAGTCGGTATTATTCCCAGACACAAACTACTAGGAGAGTCATTAAATTACATGGATTGTAAACGGAGTTTTAATTCGTGACAACACATTGGAACGTCAGCCAATAAAACTTGAATGTTTTTGTAGTTTGAAATTTAATGCATTGTCGCTTATATGCGGTGATTTATGATTCGTTCTCGTTTTTTGAGAGCGACGATTTCTCGATGAAAATTATAGTCAAATACCCCGAATTTCATTCTGAGTTGTAGATGTCTTACAATACAGCTGGTTCCTAGTTCAAGAGTTCGATCATATTTGACAATACGACTGTGCAGCGTGCTGCAACTGAACTCGGTTAAGGGGGTATCTAAGTCTCGAGCTTCATAAAACGTTAAAACTTTTCACAACGGTGTAGCATTGAGGGACATGTACGGACACAAATATAAATGATACCGTTTCAAAGTGTACAGTTTCAGCTTTAATTTGAAAAAAAAACGGTCACTGTAGCATCCAAATTATGGCCGTGGCAGCCACTGAAGTACTGGTCGGCGAGAAGCTGTGCTGAAATCTGCGACCACGATCCTAGCTGAACGGAGTATCCGAAAATAAAAAACTTGGGATTGTTTTGTTGGTCAAAGTACCCTTCAGGCTCCTATGGGACAGATTTTTGATCCGTCGTTCAATTTCCAAAATACAGGTAAAAACGTTACTCGAAATCAAGAAAACGGACTTCTCTCGGTAAAAAAAATTCATAATTCTGCCAAATTTCAATCTATAAAAAATCTATCGCATAGAAGCCTGAAGGGTACCTTGACCAACAAAACAATCCCAAGTTTTTTATTTTCGGATACTCCGTTCAGCCAGGATCGTGGTCGCAGATTTCAGCACAGCTTCTTGCCGACCAGTACTTCAGTGGCTGCAACGGCCATAATTTTGATGCTACAGTGACCGTTTTTTTTTTCAAATTGAAGCTGAAATTGTACACTTTGAAACGGTATCATTTATATTTGTGTTCTACATGTCCCTCAATGCTATACCGTTATGAAAAGTGTTAACGTTTTATGGAGCTCCAGACTTAGATACCCCCTTAACTCGATAAAGTTTAGTTTAGCACACTAGTAAAACCAGAAGGTTAATTTGATGTTGAAGATAACCGGTGCTTCCTCACTTGAATGATGCATTTTCTATCTATTTGAGATACGAAAACTCAAGAAAATTTTCAGATAGCAAGAGCGAGTAGGAGAGAAACGGAAGACACGAGAGAACAAACGGCATTGCTGATTCCCTAGAACGACTGGATTCTCGAAGCGTCTTATACTCAAAGTTCTGCACGATAAAGAGATAAATAAAGGTATACCATACGCAAATCCCAGTTTGATTCTAGTATTTCCAATGAAACCGATATCTCGAGCATTATATGAAACTTCGAATGAAAATGAGTACAAATTTTCCCTGAAAAACAATGGGAGATTTTTTGTTCACGCATATGCCATTTATCCGTATGTCAACCATTAAAGAATTCCACTAAACCACGTCCTTCCGGGAGAAAAGGAAAGAAATATTTCCGCCATAGCAGAGGACGAAATATTGCATTCACATTGCCTGTCCATCCGTCTATCAGCGTTGAACTAATGATTAGTGAAGAACAGAATTGACTGAAGCAAGTAAGTTTTGTACACTTCGCATTGCAAACAAGTGAGCACCAACTTATTGACTTCTGGCGAAATTGCTGTTATTTATTTTTCCAATTTGTATTATCCTCGTCATTATTTTTCGTGACAAACTCGTTTTGAGTATGAAGGGATGAAGATTTTTGGAATAATTTTTCAGACAACCCCAACAATTTCTTTACATCAATTTAGCTGCAGTCATAGAATATCTCCTTTTCTATCTTCGGAGTAGACTGTTTGGTGACTACATTCAGAGTTTCCATCAAAGGCTATATACGTACCCTGCAGATTGTCATACAAGTTTCATTTTAGACATCCAGTGATAAAAAAAAAAGTAAAAGAAAAGAGAAAAAAGGGACAAAGAAGAAGATATTAGGTGTGGCTTCTCCTTTGAGTTTATGGCACGTGGTGCCACGCGCAGCACATACGAAGACCACCTCTGCGAAAAGAACTAGCAAGGAAAGGAGTAGCTTCGACCAAGGCAGGGGATGATGGTCGAAAAGGAAAACCAAGGAGGATCGTTTTAATCTCAGAGCGGAGCAGCAACTGGCGCGTTATTGCCTCACCTATATTGAGTGTTCATTCTATCGTGGCCAAGTTGGCCATATCCTAGACAGTCCTAGAAGAAAAGAAGAAGCAAACGGGGAAGGATAGTGAAGAGAAAAGAAAAGAGGAGTAAGGAGAAGAAACGGCGAGGCGAAAGGACGAGGGTCAACCCCACCGCGAGTTGGGTCACCTTTGTTCATTCGAGTCTATAGTTCAAACGATCATATTTACTGGTCATCCGATCAGGATCCTCCGCTACATCGTCAAACGTTCGAGGGTAACCTTGTCTCCCGTGTTTTTCGCATCGATAAATTTCGACCTAGTCGTTACGTTCGTTTGATTATATATGCACAGATCTTGAGATTATAGCTTCCCAAAGGATAGATCGGTAGTGTAGGTACTCATTTTTCATTCCCCAAGACAGGTCATCATGAATTTTAATTAGTGTTAGCTAATTAAAGAGGCGAGATGTTGAATGTCTGTTTAAAATATGCGTATTCATGAAATAATGAAATAATATAGTGAATCATCATATAGTTTCAAATCTCGTGGTTGTGGGTAATATTTAACGTTTTACCGTTCAGTCTTCGGCATTCGGAGTTTCCAGAGCTACGTCGTCTCCCCTTCGTACAGTTCTTTGCATAATTACAATTCAGTGCAGAGTCAACTGTAGGGGTGCTCTGTGTACCGCGCGCATTACCGGAATATGTAAACCTTATTTACATCTAGTTCTACCAAGTTTTGTCGTACCTACCTGCCCGAGTCGGTGTCTACCTCGCTCCTTACCTATAATAATTCGTCGAGACTTAACTTCGGTTGTTCCTGGATTACGCGACTTAGGTGAAGTGCATAGGTCCGCCTTCACACTAGCTAGAGCTATACAACATATATGTGAATAAACGTTATAACTGCACAAATACCACCTCGGAAAAACTTCACGATTTATATGCATTACGCAAAACCCGATCCCGACGAATAATCATCCATGTAACTAGAGCAAACAAAAATGGTCAGATTGGAACAAATGTCTCGTTCTAGTTTCATGAGAAATCATACATTATTGATAAAACTGCTATGTGAACCAAGCCATGTCAAAGACGACGAGCTATATAATGACCCGGAGAGTCTGTGATCTAGTATGAACCAAGTTCGTGTTGAATGAAAAACGGAATTTGATAAATCTTCCGAAAATTCGTTTCATGTTTCATTCAATGATATATTATTGATCGTCTGGTGAATTTCTACTATTTTGTTGGATAATGGATGCATCGAATAGACGCGGACAGGTTAGCTTTAGAGAAGTGGGTCATGTTGCATAAGGGATGATGACGAGCCCCAGGCTAACATCGCTAGGGTGGTTAACTGGACTGTACCAAGTGTGAGGTAATTACTCGACTGTCTGGGGACTGCTCGCTTGCGATAATGCACAATGCAAATCTCATTACACAAACGGACCATTTCTGAAGTGACCTGACGTTGGGACACGAACCATCGTGGAGAGAAACGTCACCGAGTAGGTAGATACGGAGTTGGAGATGAGCTGAGACACAGTACCACGTCTGCTTCAATGAATGTGTCTACATTCGTGTGGCTTGTGCCCAAACTTGATGAAAACTACTCGCAAATAGCATTTCGCGAATTGACTTAAGATTAAACACGAAAACAAAAAGGATCTCTCAATCTACTCAGACCTTTTCGTCGTTGTGGGATAAAAGCGAGCAAAGAAAGACCAAATACCTAACATTGCTTTCTGGTCTCTCTTATCTCGAGAATATTGAACCAATCCATGCAATTTCTGTTTTTCGACGTCCTTTTTTCCGAAAACAGGATAATACTTCGTCGTATCGAATGTTGGATGATGTGACCATGTTCGAAAAAAATCGCACAGTCAACTTCTGGATCTGGTCGATCTTCGTCGCTTCCTATATATATTCAATCGTATTCATATACTCGTGCATTTCTATTTAGATAGAATTGTGTGCGTTTCTAGATTACTTGATTGTTGTTATTGTAGCTACGTTTAAATATCAGATATCGCCCTCTAGGCTGGATAGCTAGAGGCTCGATTCGCGTTGTTTGGATTTCACCGGGTATCTCGATAATGGATTTTGCCAATTCTGACGAGATTACCGCTACTGGTTCACTGTTTTATCTTGTATACTGTTTTCTGTCTACTGTGATATAAAAAGCTACTACCTATATTATCGAACGTGTCATTGAAGCACAGGTATTATTAACTTTGATGCTATTATAAAAAAAAAGAAAATTACTAATAGTGAAAAAAAAAAAAAAAAAATTGTAGGTATTCATTTTATATTCCTTAGAGGAAAATAAAATATTTGCACTATATCTGCAGCGTAGCGTCAAAGCTCTTGGCACACGAGTTTAATTTTCGATGTTCTTTCTAATCAGAGGAAAACTCCTTCAAAGTGGCAAATATTTGCCTTTTGAGAAAGATGAAATTATAAGACGCGAGTAGGGCGTGTTGGGCATAAATATTTGTATAGTTGTAACGTTTGGCGCGGTCGTGAACGAGGGTGACGGTATAGGGTAGCTTTTCCTAAGGGTGAGCGAAACGGAGGTCTGGGGGTGCGACACGAACGATATTTTGTGTTTACATGACGCAACCAGCCTACGTGGTTAGACTCCACGCTGCATCGGCTCAAGAATAAAGAAACGAAGAGGGGAAGAAGGAAAACTTTTTTCAACCACTTTGCATAAAAAATGGAAAATTCGGTTTAACGCCCTGCTATGTATCAAAAGAAAATCAAATTTATACACTAAAAGAATCCCCTCTACCCAATAACAGCTATAGATACTCTCTTCTTAATTCTATACGACAGCTGGACCTTTTATCCAAAAAGGTGTTCGTAACCACTCAAAGAATCAGCGTCGTCCGAATCGCGTCCAATTTTCGTATTGCACTGTCGTCGATTTTTATACTCTGTGAAAAGATAAAATATAATAAAACTCACGTTTGCGACTTATGCCTATGTTGGAAATGCCCGGGAATCGCGTGCCAAATAATTATGGTCACAAATTGTTGTAATCCACGATTTCAAGGAAATACGAAAAATCAATTCTCATAGCTAACCGTTTCAGGTCTGGCCTACCCTTATACCCGCAGATTATATATTTGACTTACAATTAGAAATCCTAAGATTTCCATCGCAGACATGAATAATTGTATAATTAGAGGCAATTTCGCTCCGTCTACTAGCCGGTGAAAATCTTTCAGGAAGCACTGAATGCCCAATGGCAATATCCAGAGTAAACTGTTCTTAGAAATGTTTCGGTAATGTGCGACCGCTGTGTGCGTGGGAAAACACAACTTGTAACAAAGGTGATTTCGCTCTTCTGGGATATGGCAAATATTCTGTTCATGCATTATTTAATAAAATAAAAATGTCTCGCTCTGTGCGTTACAGCCTGCACGCTAGGGAATCAGTGATCATTTACCGCGCAGTACTATATATATATGCTTGCCAATATTTTCCATGAACTAACAGTCCGTTGTGTAGCACAAAATATACGTCATTTACTCAACGTCGGAGTGGTTCTAGACCCCGATGAGTAATCACAGCTTTGTGACTATTTACCAGTATTTTACTAACTGAAACGAATCAGCCTCGACCCTTAACTTATGCATGAAAATGTCCTAAACTAGAATAAGAGTGATTGGTTCAGGCCTGAGAAAGAGAAACAAGACATTCGAACGAAGAAATGGATTAAACATTAACATCCTGAATATTACAGTACACCTATGAGGCTCAACGATTTTTACGCCTTTACTGTCACGTTTTTCCGTCAAGAATGATTCGCTTGAATTGGTAAGCACTTATCGTCCGTCGCGCGATTCGTTGCGTGCCAATTCTCTCGGCCAGGGGCTAATAGGAATTTATCAATCGCGTTAGTCCATAGTGTGTTTGCCGATAGGTCATAAAGGCCGGACATATAGTTGTATGTATACAGGGTGATTCAGAATTCGTGACGAATCTCTTGAGGGGTGAATCCTCGTCGAAATTGGGATCGAAAGTTCCTCAGCCATTTTTCTGAAAAATGATTTTTTTTCAACAATTTTTTTTTTTTTTTTCCATATCATTTTTCAATTTGAAAGAATCCCATATGATGCCAATGAGTTTTTTTTTTTCAATATCAGAGAGATTTCTCAGTAGAAGTTTGTTATATTGGGGGAAGATGTTAAAAAAATATGTATGGTTCCAAGGAAAAAAGTCATTTTTCAGAAAAATGGCTAAGGAACTTTCGATCCCAATTTTGACAAGGATCAACCCCTCAAGAGATTCGTCACGAATTTTGAATCACCCTGTATATACATATATATATATATATATATATATATATATATATATATATATATATATATATATACAGATACCGGAGTATCCTTAAGGTAGAGAAAATGGTAGCTATTATGTTCCTATATCTTTATTTGAGGTAATG
Organism: Tenthredo mesomela; assembly: GCA_943736025.1. Lineage (NCBI taxonomy): Eukaryota > Metazoa > Arthropoda > Insecta > Hymenoptera > Tenthredinidae > Tenthredo > Tenthredo mesomela. Next base: position 3,497,041 of record OX031015.1, read on the forward strand.
TTACTATTCTACTCTCCTTCGTAGACCTATAAGCGATTCGCATGCGACGCGTGTACCGGACCGTATAATATCAGTCATAAAAGTCGTATGTATGAAACCTAGAATGTATATGAATACCGGAAATCACGGTGAGCTTTCTCCACGGGCATACCAACTGACTGAGTAGTACGCAGACTGCATCAAGATGTACTTATGTATTACGACAAAAATCTTCATTCCGAGCAGCTAACGAAATTTTATAGTTCGGCAAAGGTTTTTTTTTTTTTTTTCTTTTTATATCAAAGGGACAGAGAAATTAGAAGCAAGTTTTCACGTTCTGCGATGAGAAATAGGGCATAATTTTGTATTTCGAAATTAAAACAACTTTTCTTTTTCTGCTATGCAAAAAGGTATAATTTTTCTATATTTTCATCATATTATAGGTAAAATGTAATTTTATTTTAAGCTCGCGGTTTATATCAGCTAGGAATTTTCTATATGGCTTGGTTCGATCTTAGAGCAACCGCGACGAAGCGCGGTATTGCGCAAATTACTTTCAGAGTGGTTGGCCGTCGCTGCTCACATTTTTTGTCATACTTTTTCCTCGCACCCTCGTAATAGCTATTGATTGTTATTAGCCCCCAAGAAATCGGCGGCCAATTTTCTACCGTTTTCACCCTGACGCGACGCCTTGAGTGATGTCCACACAAAAAGCTTACTCACTAAGTATAAGTCTGGTGGATATCCTCAGAGAAAGCACTTTTACCGTTAAAGGCATCCAAGATTATATACCCTCCGTTCAAAAGGCTACACCTTTTCAAATAAAGTCTAAACTAACATTTCCAACGAATTCGTTCGGCTCGAAATACGCAAATAGGGGGATGAGACGAAGAGTGTTTTTGAGGCAGCCCATTAGGGTTCGAGTTTTACTGCACGATTTGATATCGCGCTCAGTTTATGACCCACCATAGTTCCGGTGGGATAAGAGGAACTGGTACTACGCACAGGTATATAAGATCCAAGGGAATTGACCACCCTTGTGCAAGTTACTGATATTTTTTTATGACTAGCCCATACTGATAAGTCGAACCGTTATGCTTTATTGGGACAATAAAATTGTATCGATAGATTGAACGTAATTGTCCAGATAGTCTGTAAAGGAGATATACGACATAATACACCCCTATAGTTTTATCTCGTTACGATAAATTACTGATATTATTTATTAAGCGATTAGCATAACAGGGCGAGGAATCGCAGGCATTGGTTTTTGACAAGATATTGCTCGAGGTTGAAGAAAATATTTTCCACCACTTTTTTCATCAAAGCTTTCAAGGGAATGAGAGAACTGAAAATCCCTCTCTTTCAGAACCAGTCCATCGAAAGAAAGGGCTACGGATCTCATCGAAATGCTCGCACGTTGATTCTAACGGGCTATATAGAAACCGAGAAGCCATATTTTAAACAACTATACTTTCGCGATGAAATTCTGAGCGAATAAAAAAACGCCATCTTTACATGTGAAGAAATGTAAATGTCTTCTTTCTTATCGAACAAATTCAGACTTTTTTTTCCCCTCCAAACGAACGTCAAGATTACTACACAGGATGTCATTTGATGGAATAACGTTGTAGGTGGTTCTAAGTATGCTTCTAACTTCTCAGACGTCAGAATAACGTATTCCGACGTCAGTGTATCGCAGCGTCATTACTTAATCAGCGTCCCACTTGCCGCAGCGTTTGGTGCACCAGCCGCCTAGACGTAGATGCAACTTTAATGCAATTCAACGCCAAACAATTTTCAACTACGACTAAGCAGCCCGTTAAACACGAAGCTTTCTGGTTTCGTTAACGTCCGACGTACTTTAGACCGTTCAAAGCTCTCGCCTCTATATATTTTCAATAATTAATTTCGTAGTCTCGCTGATTAGAAATACTTACCAAGTTTAAATAGGAGAACGTAACGCAAGGGTAGATACTGATTGAGATTTTCCCTAACCCCCCGTGATTTACAATTATAAATTTTTAATTGCACCAATAAAAGCGCTAAAACTTGAAGTAAAATATACACTCTCGCTGCGTAACACTTTCCATTATAATATCTCCAAATATTTTTTTCATTTGGGTAAATTCCGATTTGATCACAGCACGAAATTCTTGGTTTTATCTGTCAGTCCATAACGTATTACCTATTCATACGGTTAAGCTTTATATTGTTAAAAAGCTTCCGAGGGTGATCGCGATCGGTACACAGTTATATATCATTCATAATATGCAGCTTGTTTGAGGACAAATAAAATTTGAGTCTTGCGTGTCTCTCGAATTCTAAAGCACATATCAAGAGAAAAATTCACCTCATTATATCAGACTTGTATTCAGTCTAGATTGTCTATACGATTCCTTGTACAAGCCACGTAGTGGCGACACGATGGTGGTATCGTGTCTTGAAGGGTGGACAATAAGCGACCTGCAGACATCATAATGTATGCGGCGCCTCCACTATCGACATCATATGACACAATTGTTATTCGCTCTAATTTACCTGGACAAAATCGCGCGGGTATACCTTTCTAGACTGTATAGATATTTAATTTCTGGCTATTATTTGACAAAATAGAATTTTTACCTCCATTTTGAAAATTCATGAATAGGCTTGGAATTATCACTAAAGATCAATATGGGACGATCCTTGACCTAACCAAACGACTAGCATAAGCTTACATACTATACTATAGTTATTGCGTCTAACTTTAGTCATAAAGTTAGACCAATATATTGGGAGAAACAATTTCAAAATGAAATTCCTAAAGCTTGGAATCTAGTTTCAACTGTCGTCTTTGAAAGTCTGTCTGACTCGTTCTCCACTAGTTAAAGAATGAACTCTCTCTGTCTTCGAGAGCAAGAGACCAGGACCAAAAATTCCTTCGATAGGTATCCTAGCTTGGGGCACGAATCACTCGAGGTTCGATACGAAGGTAGAATTTTGATCTCTTCTCATAGAGCCTTTGTACCCGGTGTCTGTACTGTATCCACGTTCTCGGGGCTGAGGTTGTACCCTTAAGTCCACGGGGGACAATCGAGTTATACCAGTAGCAAAGGGTAGAGGTCAAGAGAAGGGGGCTAGAGAAGTACATCGAGGTAAGGAAAGCGCGGCATCTACACCATCCGCTGTAGTTTCCGACCGGGAAGCTTCAGCGATTTATAGATATGGGAGTTCGGTCGCAGATTTCCTTCTGCCAATTGGAACAGTGCGATTTCCGGTTTGTCTGACCGGAAGTGAAGTTACTACGCTGGCCGGAATTAGCCTGGTTATTAATTTCGCGGTAATCTTTGATCTTTACTCGGATAGAAATGCTTATAACGGATTCGCAAAGTGCATTAGTAATCATAACAACTGCAACAACAGATAAACCTATTTTCCAGGCTCTCTACACCCCTTGCAACAACCAGCTACCTCGAACCCCATTCCCCAACACCTTTCTCGAGTAAAACGAGCTCTCACCGGGATCTTTATATCCGACATTTAGCGCCCTTGCACGACACCTACCTACCCTGTCCAATAATATCAAGTTTTTTAGTGTCGTTATTATCCCGTATACAACAGGGAATGTCGAATAAATTTTCCAGAAAAGGGAGAAAAATAGATACCTACTACATGCATCGGGAGCTGGTGCTGGGGCAAGCCGATACGACGCCTAGGTATTAGATAGTATGTAAAAGGTGTGCAGAAGATAGAAGAGACTAGACAGGGTAGATACACAACGAGATCTTCGCCAAGGGAGTAGAATTTCAGGAATTACAGTTGAGCTTTGCATATACGAATGTTTGCAGTCAATTTACGACCCCAGTGGAACACCCAGTGCAACAAGCGCTTTGGTAATTTTAATTATTTTCACTAGAACTCTTGCTCATATATTCTGATAGTCATGGATCGTTTAATTTTGGACTAAAATTTTCTGTATTTCGCCAGGGTCTATCGAGATATCATCTGCGTTGGCTTATACTATGAATATGTGATGTTTAAATGGTCATGGGCCAAGAAATTCTTATCCTTTATGATTGGAGAGATGGAGATGGAGATATTCGATAGAAAATAGCTCATCAAAGGTAAAAAGAGATTCAAGCGCATTGGACACTGGACGTTAGGAGAGTAAGGAGGTCAAAGGTATTGGAAATCATGACGAAGAGGTAGAGAAACTGGCGAATCGGACTTGCCGGACTGTGGACGAAGATGGATGGGATCCTCTTGAATCCCAGCAACCCCAACGAGACCCTCGTGCAACCGCGTTGTCCACCCTTCGGCAAACCCACAGCCGACAATCGTCAATACGAGAATCCCACGAATCCGGTCTCCAGAATGCCATAAAATATTTATATCTTCACCCGTACCACCCCCGACCATTTCTCCCTCCATATTTTCCCTTCTCGACTACCGCTGTCACCCGCTCACCCGACTCATACCTTGTTAAGTTCAAACCTTTCTTACTATACGTAGGTATACATAATAAGCAAAGAAGCTTTCGAAGCTTGGTATAGTACCATTCTTAAATTTCTTTTTTCTTCATTCACTTTCTTTTATCACTCGTCAGTTCTGATTTTATCCTACTTTTAAGAAGACGATTTCAGAAAAGAGACCTTATTATGTCTTAATTATATTTCCTGTAACTATATGAACTCTACGATTTTCAGTGGACATTTGATCCAATGTGTATACCGCGGCCACCCATTCTCTCGACACGCAGAACAGAGTTTGATCGTCAAGGTTTTTACAGCTCACGGTGAATGTCGTGGCAACAAGCGGCGGTTCGTCATCACCACGCTTCGAGAGGTAATAAATAATTTACCCCCACTCTTCCCTGCCACCCTTAGCCCCGCAAGTTTCCGATAACAAGCGGGTGATGGGTTATTCAACGGGGCGGCCCACGCCCGCCACAATTTCTATCACGTATTAGAATTATGCATGAGACGTCTATATCTTTAGCGGCATCATTCGTTTCGTACGTCTATAGAGCAGAATCGTAAGAATATAGGTGAAAGAATTAAAGTGGATGTATTTAACATTCCTCATGCGTTGTTCCTCGCAAATGTACATAAGTCTATGATTTCCTCTTATTTTTTTCCTTTCTCTTTTTTCTTTTCTCTTTCAAAATGTCATTCGTTTCCTTTTCATTCACTAATTTCTCCCGCTGGATATTATTCCCATTCATGTTATCGTACTAAATGAGGTTGGCTTTTCTCCAGAGGCTCCTTGCGATCGGGTGCCTTAGAGCACATCTTTAGCTGCGACTTCTGCACTTCTTCTTTATCTTAAAGCTCTATTCTGGAACTTTGCTACACTCCGATTTAGGAACACTATGCTACCAGCCATGTGATAAGGAAGAAGACTGGAGAGTATACGTGTGTCACACTAACCGGGCTACATGTGGTACACTTGCAGAATTCTGTCCCTGTAATGCCATGCTGGGTATATACATATGTATGTATGAGTAGATATCTGGGTGTATAATTTAATGCCGTATTACTTACGCTAGTTTTTATTTCACGTACCAGTGAATACGAGATTGCCTTGGAACGGTGTAATCCAAGAATTTGCAATATTTTACTATCCTTGATATTCTTCCATGTATACCTATATATATACCATATACATACTATATATGCAGATGAAATTAGTTTCTTTTTTGCAGAGTAGAGTGAAAATTGGAAAAATTTTAATGGAAATATCAAGCCGATATCGTAGCGACGTTTATACGAGTTCGTAAAACCGTGATAATTTATCCCTAGTATATATCCATGAAGTCGTTTATAAAATCGATGCTTCCGTGCGTGTCATTCCGATAGGAGGGTATCACGTATCGTAGAACTAATGTTTGAGGTGTTTGAAGCTGTTCCGTTCCTCACGGTTTATATTATCTTCTCTAAACGCGTGAAAAGATACTGTTTCAGAAACTTACGACCCGTTTACCACTTTGCCAGTAATTACTATTTTATTCGGGTAGATTATTTGTTTCTTGATGGAACGACTCCGTTTACGAGCCACGTCCTACTTCGGGCTAAACTCTACTGAAACCTTGCTAAATAATGGGAGAACCCACGGGTTTGATTCACCTGTAGAAAAAGAGAGTAAGAGTAAGAGAGAGAGAGAGAGAGAGAGTTCACTTAGCTATTGCGAATTGTATAGGTTTAAAAATATTGCGAATTTTTTTCGCTGTCTTTTTCAGTGAGATACTGTTTTCTATCAGATTAGCTTTTTCTATAGCGTCTATCTGACAAGATAACTGTATTAGGAAACGACCAAGGTATCAGAAGTGGATATAGAGAACGATTGAATTGTGTTATATGAATGAAATCAGAAATGTATTTATTATGTATGTGTGTAACATATTTTGGAGGTGTATAATATTTGTACGATAAACTAAATGACAGATGAAGGGAAAACTTTCCCACCGATTATTACTCGGCGTATTCCTACGAACCCTCTTTAGAGTCTTGCCCCCTCGTTGTTGACACGGTGCCGTAATTACTTCCGTGACTTTAGCCATGTTCTCGTGGCTGACTAACTTGGTATAGCTGAAAAGTTACATATTATAGTGACAGAGACTCGACGTGGTGTTATACTATTGGGAACCTTAGAACCTCGATACGCCAACTAGTGGCAGAAAATAGGACTGTTCTATCAAGGCTACAGTAACCAATGAGAGGGCTTAGAACCTCGATACGCCAACTAGTGACGAAAATAGAACTACTCTATCAAGGCTAAAATTTCAAAGCCACGCCCATTCCAAGGATCCCAATACTTTCATCTGTATATGAGTTAAAGTCTTAACTTCACGTGACATGTAGGGTAAGGTTGCCGATATCGTACCGCCGCCCAAATCGTACCACCGTCGTATCTTCCACAATTCGTAGTTTTCATGCTATCTAGCCGTGGTTCTTCGAAGCATGTATCATAATACGCGTGTGGAATGAAAGTGGACGTGAAAGAAAAAGTAAGAAAGGAAATATTAACGAAAGAAGAATAGCATACCGTAGCATGTAAGTTTTGGTCACATTTCCCTAACGGTTTTTGGCTGGAAATCTAATCGAAATCAAACTTTGCCTGAGTCTCTTGTAAAGTAACTTCAATTTTCGATATACTTGACCTACCAATTTTTGAATCGAACCTCTAAAGCTCTATCTTTATTCAATTGAAAAGAAAAATTATGAGTTGCCGAAATCGTACCAGCTATCGATTGCCTTAGAATCTATACGGCCTAGATCGTACCGGTACGATTTAGGAACTGTGTTCACAATATTCTTGGGATTATTAAATTAATCATTTATTATGATTATTATGATTATGATTATTATTATTATTTATTATTATTCATTATTTATCATTTAATTAATTATTTAATTCACATTCGTGCAGCTGGCATGACTTAGGTACCCCAGGTACGATTAGGGAGCCCTGTGGTACGATTTGGGAACCCGGTCGCTCAAATCGTACCATTTTCAAGCTTTTACAAAATTGATTGTATTTCATGAAAATTCTATTCTGATCTCAAATCAACGAAAGATTTATGAAGAAAACATATCAGAGACTCTGTGTTCCAATTTTAAAGTATTTGCATGAATATTCCTAGAAGTTTAAGGCTGAAATGTAAAAAGTGGTACGATTTTGGCAACCTTACCCTACACGGTATGAGAATAAATCCATTAAAACGAACAATAGATTTCAAAATTTTACGAAAGGATTATTTTTTTTTTTCGTCAAATTTTCTTTCTTTTTTTTTGAACAAAAAATTCGTACCGCTAAACAAACGTCTGATTTTATTTTCTCGTTAAAATTCTTACTCCCAATTCCCCAGTCGACACTATGTGACAAATTGTTTATTTTTCAAGAAAGGAGGCTGAATTTTAGGTATAAAAATTTCTCGAAAAAAAATAAAGAATAAAAAGTGAAATTGTCACCCGCTCTTCTTCATTCTGAAAAAAAATATATATATATTTATCATCTCCTTCTTTTTTCAAAGGTCTGAGAGAACAAGATCTTAAGTCATTATTTACTGCAAAAACTCGTCTAGTCGAACTTTGTGAAAATTATAAATGGCGAGGCACTCAATTCTCCGAAATTCATGATGGGTTAACATTTTCAATAAACATATTTGACAGAAGTAAAGATCGAGGTGGGACGCGCGTTACTTGGTAAATGAAAGCGAACCTTAAGACTGTCCAGGAATATGGAAGATCTTTAGTCGACGGTATGAATAGCGGCGGCTCCCATATAAATATCGGTATTGTACGAGGGCTCAGAACCCGCAGGCTAATATACATATTTCATGGGAAACGACTCGCTAATGTTCGCGGCTCTTTTTATTGCGTGTATTCAAATACGCAGGAGACGAATAGCCTTTTCAAGACGAGTATTTACCGTTTACTTAACGGCATAAGGTTCGTTTCTCTGATGGTTTCTTTTCGTGGATACCTGCCAAGCATAAAGATCAATTTTAATAGGCCTTACGTATATTTAAGCTCCTTTTCATTCTGAAAGAACGTTTCATCGCAGATGAGTGTTTCCTAAAATACATTAGCAGTCTAATATGTATATGAATACGTATAGTATATATATATAAAGAGACAGAGTTATGGCTCCTGCCCAATGCAGCGAAGCGACCGACAAAACCCTCCACGGTATACCGGAGAAGGTAGGTAATATTTCTTCGCGAAATGTCTTAATAAAAATATGAATAATTATACTACGCGATATATATCGCTGAGGCGAAGACAAATTACAAAGTCGAATATTTCCCGTAATATTATATTATACCATCGCGGTGATATAAAGAGGGGTAAAATGAAAAGCTGAATAAAGAAGGTCAAAAGTCAAACCTCCAACAACTTTCGTAAATCATTCATTGCGTGCCATTCGACGCGTGATATTATCCGCTGATTATTACCTACCTGACTTTCGTTGCGAATCAGCGAGTGGATAATTTCTTCTGTTAATTTATATACCTAATTAATGTCAACAGACCAACGGTGGTAAGCTTTTAGAGACAAGTGAATTTTCTCGAAAATTAACAATTGCGAAAATTTAATAAAATGGATTTGATACAATTATTTAGACGTTTTTCGCTCATTGAATTAATATAGCCAATCGTTTTCCTTATATCTATATACCTACCTACCGCGTTCATGCGTGGCAGAAGTGAATTATTTTTTCAACACCTCGTCGAGTTTCCGAAGCAGCAGTAATCGCGAAATAATACGAGAAATATGAAATAGAAAGAAAAATGAAAAATAAATAATGAAGAAAAATGAATATGGTTATAGAAAATCTTGACGAATCAGAATTCGCACCGCTGATTTTCGTTGAGATTCATTTTACGGATTTGAACTCGAGAGGTTGACTCGCGTTCAGACGTGTTCACAATTTTTTTCTCGAGTTACACCACAAAATCATTTTGCCGTTGGCGACAGTCCGCAAAATGAAAATGAAAATGAAAATGAAAACGCTCGTTGTGGCGTTTTTAAAGAGTAGACAGTCTCGACAGGATTTCACATCAAACCTGAGTGGTCGTGCCGAGAGGATAACCACGCCGCACTTCGTTACGCAAACCTCGCAAAAAATTACCCATTCCTACCTCTTCGGCTTGAACGAATGTAGGTGCGATGAGGAAAGAAACTTTCCTCTTTCTCCTGTCGACTCTTACAATTAGAGAACGCGCCGGATAAAGAGTCTCAAGATCGACCCATCGGCTCGGAGATTCTTCTCAAGAAACCCATTAATCCTGTCGAATCGCAGATCAGTACCGTAAAATGAACCTTCCCGGTAATTCGACATGTAAGGTACCTTGGATAACAGATCGTCTCTCATTTACCTCGATGCACGCAACGTACTGGTACCTACGCTTTATATATACCTATATAGAAGTTCCAATTTTGAACACATCCACCTCCTCAGCTATATATATACGACTGTCATTGACTATTTATTTCCTCCACCCCGCTATCTATCGGAAGAACTTCCTTTCCGCAGCTATACCTCTCTTTATTTCTCTTGAATTGAATCGATTTCAGGGTGATATCTCCCCAAGCATGAATCTGACTCTAAAAATGGTAAAAAATGATTTCCAACGTGATTTTACGAGTTCAGCTACCGTCGATGACTCATAAAACCTACGTACACCTCGTCTGAAAGCGTTTGATGAACGTTAGTTAGCTCGTCCGCTGCAGAATATCTCGCAAATGAACCTGCATCTTTGCAGCCGTAATCCTTTCTGCACGTGATCAATATGTTCGATAAGATCTAATTTAAATTTTTATCCCAGTCCCCGACGAGTCCTCTCATCTCATCTCTCCCCTTTTTCCAACTCCATTTGGAAAAGCGAGAAGCCCTCTTTCCACAGCGCATTAGGTTAAGCTCAGTTAGATGAACGGAGCTGCAGGTAGCCCCGTATCAGATCTGGCTACTTAATACTCTATTACTGAGACAAAGCGGCCGCCACACCTAGTGCTTTTAATGAATCAACAAGAAGAACGCTATGGGACGAATAGCCTTTCCTCTTCCATCTACTCTTCTCACTTCTTCCTTCTTCCTTCATTCCATCCTTCCTTCATTTTTCTCCCTCGCGAAACGGAGCAATTTGAAGTTCTGAATATTCAATGAACTTAAGGTTGGTGCAGTCAACTTGAGCTGCCTTTTTCCGTGTAAAGAAAGGGCCAAATTATAACTTCCCTGATCGAGCATAGCTTAGTAAAGTTTAAGACGCTCCAGTCTTTCGTTCCACACGCCAACTCGAGGATATAATTATTGTGCAATGTTTATAATTAAATGGTGCAGCAATTAATTTATATCGAATGTCGATTAAGACATATGCAGATGCATTACGAATGAACATTTTCTCAATGAATTTGTAAAATAGCAAGTAATTGCACCTCGTTGGTAATATATATACATTATATGAAGACAAACGCTTGGCACTAGAGCAACCAAGAGAACAGTTTCCCTCTTGATCTTTTTCTGACGTGTCAAAGCGCCGCGGAGAGTTGTTTGAGAAGAAATTACTCGTGTTGGGATCCTCCCTTTGCGACTGAACGCGGCTCTGTTAAATTGGGGACTTGTCTCTCTCCTGGAGACTCGAAGGAGACAATGTCTTAAGGACGTTGATCACAGCTAGGCGGTGGGACGTCCCTTTGCCTCGTATTCTCTTTTCCCTTTCCGTTTTTCCTTTCGCCGGTGTTCTCCTTCTTCTTCTCACTGTCTTCACCCTGTTTCTTTGCCCTCTCCATGCCTACCCCTTCCCGGGTTTTCTGTCTTTGTCATTTTCCCTGCAGACCAGGGGTAAACGTAAGCTGATTACGTTTTAATTCACCCGAAATGTTACGCCCGGCAATCTCTCCGGCTCGCAGCATCTATTGGGCGGTATTTGTGAGCAAGCTTCCGATTCACCGATAAGCGTAATCTGTGCTTAAGCAAACTGAGGGTAATCTTCACCGATACTTTCATCCAACCACTCTCCCAATTCTCATTCCTGAGCTTACACAACGCTCCCCAAGTATTCCAACAAACAATGAGACGCGCATTATTCCATTTGTAGGCTTCGATGAGGCTTCAAACAGATGCAAATTCGCCTAATGCGAATTCGTATTTCAGGCCAGACTTCAGAAGCTTGAAATATATCCCGGCAGGTCCTTTGTGTAGTGCTCATGAAATTTTGATAATACTACTCCACCTGTATACCTAGACAAGATATTAATACAAGAACTTTCATCAATATTTAACCGTACATCAACACACTAGGTGCACAGAATTCAGGATTTGTATGTCGTTTACTATGATTTAGATGTACTCATATTACAGTGTGAACTGTAGACTATGTAGACGAGAGTAAGTAATGAAATAAAATATTTCATCAATCAGCTACGCGATTATCCAATATCGACACCAATTTATTGACGCCGGAGAGACACGTCGATGATTGACGGGTTTTGTAATCAATCAACTATCTCTGGGCAATATTGAAATTACGCCTGGTACTCGCCTACTCACTTTTACCTCAACTAACAGGCGAGGCAGTTAAATCGATTTTCCTTTATGACTGGAAGGCAGACACCTGCTTTTTTTCCGTAAATTCTGTTTTGGCTTGATCGAAAATTTGCGGGAAAGCGTACGTGGCTCGTTGTAGCAATCAGTATTTCGATGTTTGTTTCGCTCTGTATATTTTTTTTTTTGTAATATCCGTAAAATCATACCTCTCTATTTCAAAATTGACGGACCCGTTAAATCATAACTCGAGTTCTGCATGTTATATGAATTAAATATTCGTGAATGGAACATGAAGAAAATTGAAATGAGGTAAATTGAATTTCACTTCGGATACTATATAGCTTCTAAGGTACTTGAGTTTTCTATATTTTTTTATTAAACAGCCCATAGGGCCTGAATTTCTTTTTTTTTTCCGGTAACTAGCAGCCGGGGAATTACAGTGAACACGCAATAGTTTCATTGCTTTTGAACGTTCGAACCCCTTTTCGACCGTGTTTCAATCACCTTTTTCTTTTATCCACTTGGTCAATGATACGAAACGAGCATTTCCACTAATTGAATTGAAGAAATCTCACGCGTGAGTATCACAGTTGTGTGTTTCACGTTCATATTTGTAAACTGAAAAAAAAAAAAAAAAAAAAACATAATAATCGTTTAGCCAGTTTTTTAACGAACCAACAGTAATTGCAGAGTTTTTTTTCCTTCACTGCACGTAAGTATAGACTGTGCATGGGAGAGAAGAAAAAAGGAAAAAGAAAGAAAATCCCACTTGACTCGAGGTCGTATAAAATGGTATCACCTATAGCGCGTGAGCAACAAATTACTGAGTAATTTAACGAGCACGTTCTCGCTATGTAAAGTTGAAAAAGGTGGTAATGAAATCAGACCGCCGTAGTATGTGAGTGGACGAATAATTGTCACGGTGGCTAGGAAGGGAGTCGGAAGCGTATACCAAGGATCAAACCTTTCAGTACGCAAGCGTCGATCTCTCGTAAACCCCGCGAGAGATTGACGCGTACATGCTAGAACGAAATAATTAAATTCCCCATTTACGAATTGCGTGCAAGAACAATTTGTCTCTAATACGGATATCGTATACAAACCGGCGTTCAATGGCTCCTAAAAGCTTCTAAGCTGCATATCAGTTCAATGTATTCAGCTTACACTCAATAGTACGAGCCAATCCACGAAACGTTAAACCACTTCACCAACATAAACTTCTGAAGCTATTCGTTACCTTCAAGAATAAATATCAGATCATATTTGTGTGCAGTTTTATGAAAATACTTCACCAAATTGGTAGAATGAAATCTAGGTGCAGCAATTGAGGAAAGTATACTTTGAGCGGGGGCTATCAACCCAGGAAATCATCTGACCATCTCCTGTCCGAGTGAAGAATGAAGTCAATGAAATCATTGGTGATAACTTGAAATCATTTGTAATCGTCTGTAAAATCACATAATATCTGCATTCAACGAGCGAACTCATTGAAAAAATTCTGAAATCAGTGAAGAAATCGATTTTAATTAAAATGATTTGTGCATTGATAGTGAGAGTGAATAGCTTCTCGATTTGAGCTGAGCGATTCTGACTATTTCGTTGTACTTTGTCCATAATTCATAGACCCGTAAACACAGAAGCCAACTTTGATGAGCTTTGTAGCTAACGTAAACTCACCGGCCCACACTCATGTCCGTGCCAATTACAACGGACCAAACACGGTGAGTACATTATACATTATAGAGATGTAGGCCTCTTGGAAATCTCAGGTGCGTTCTTACACGTACCGAGTAAGCGGAAAGAGATGGGTTTGTGTGCTCATTAATATTGCAATTGTAATTATCTCCAACATATATATGTGGGATGGCAAGACACACATGCGTTGGTACAACGATTTACTTAAAATTGATGTAAAATAACCTGTTCTGGAATTAACTTGAACCGATGTCGGTTCGAAATTCAGATAGATTATTTATTCGAAAACGTAGAGAACCTGCAGCTACAGAGACAAACTAATGTATTCATTCATACACGTGTAAAGCTTCCATTAGCAACTTACCTCGGGTTCACGATGTCGACTGCATCATACCTATACACTATTGTCTCTCAGACTTACACGAACACGTATATTGTATAGGAAAGTGCGAAACGAGCTGTCAATATTGTGAGCTAGCTTATAAATTTTAATAACCCTTCGTGACTAACGTAACATCTCAGGGTCCAGGAGTTTCGTAAAGTAACTTTACCAAGCTACGAGAGTTACGGACATTGCCATGCATGTCCGGTGTCGATACACCATCATCTTTGTATAATATGAACCGCTTTGATTATGAACAGCTTCTACAATATTTGGTCTTAAGCAGCAACGTATAGTTACATCCAAACTCGGTGCATTGGACAATGACCAAACTTGGCAACTTTGACGAGTTACTTTAACTTGGCTTAAGGAAGCGATCGATAGATAAGGTATACGTACACCTAAGCTGATTTTGATATAATTAATAACTCTCCTAAGAACATTAAGTTTTAACGAGTTACGGAATCCTGTCGTGGTTTCCGTTTGATGGATATAATTATTATTCGTTATAATATAAACTTCAAGTTCAAAGGCTGTAATTTCCAGTTGGTCCCGCGATTATTATAGAGGGATGAACTCGTCAAGCGAAATTTTCTCTACGAAATTACCAGCGAGACAAAAAGCGTCTAAACGTTAAAGCCAGTGAAAATTCATGAGCGACTATTTTTAGTCAATTATCGTCGCTTCGTGTACCGCAGCGTCATTTCGCGAAGAATAGCGGTGGACGGTAGTTTATTTAGAGGTGGCATTGTCACGTGACAATCCCGTTCACAATTCATCCGGCCTGCAGCACCTACTTCTGCCAACTGTCACACGGACAAAAGCCGGCATGCCTACGTTGACAAATATCACATCTACTCCCCGTACTCTACTCTCCAGTGGCCATTTTCAACCCTCTCAATTCTCTCTATGAGGGACACCTATTTCCGACCTTTTACTTTTTCAAATCCTTCGATCACTCGACGATTCAATATAAATTCAGCAAGACAGTAGATTATAATATACTCAGGATTTGAGAATCGATTGAAATTCTATTTGCTGTCAAAAATGTTATTCGTGATCGTAGTATCGGCGGTTAAGCCGTGCAGCATACGTGAGACATGGATGCAAAACGGAGCCAAGAAGTTTGTTGGTCTCAGCGATGATTGTGTTGATATTTGAGAAAGCTTTCGGTGGAGTGGTTCTTGAGTTGAGCGAAGGCGACGGGCTTTATGCAACAACGGAGGACGTTACATATACCTGTGTACAATACAGAAATTTCACATGTATGTCGATAGTTGGAAATCAAATAGTCGGTGACTGATTAAAACTCGAAACTCTGACTCGTAATTCTGACAAATTTCCATCTTTCTGTTCCTCGCAGGTGCTCGTAGAGCCTCTGCACTCCGATTTTTCAATCAACCGGATTCCCGGTTTGGAAGTGGAACTTAATCGTAGCTTTTTCATCGGTGAAGTGGATCATATACACACACACACGCACATAGACGCGAATAAACGCGTATAACAAATCATACGTGGAATGCTCAAAGGGATGTATCTACTTCCTATCCCGTTCATTCTGCAATCGTTTCCAGCTCTACCCACGGCCTTCTTCCAATTCCTCGTCATCGATCCTATACCCCCGTCACACAATGCTACTACAGTAATTAGAACAATTGGACATACATATGTGTGTACAGATTGGTGATATTTCAGAAGTAAAAATCAGTGTAGAAAATTTTTTTTACCAAAATTTATAAAAGCGGTAGGATATTTTTGAACCACGAGATTCTCGGGGTGAAACTTAGATAAATTGTGTGGCACATTCCCGAATCCCGTTAATACTACCATCGCTGTTCCTTGCGCGACGCCTTGGCAGCATCCAGATGGAATCAGTTAATTGCGTAATTACTCAATCACCGTGTTGCCAGGAAGACTCCATTAGGCAGAGGGGCTCTTCAACTCGGGATCGGAAGGCATCTGCATATTTATAGAACCACCTAAGTTTCTTGACAGACGGATATCGCATGGGTATAACCGAACTATCTTTGCCTTAAATCGTAAGTTTCTAGTCAATTAAAATTTGTCGGAATTACATACAGCCTTGTGAATCCTTGTATCATGTAACTACGGCGTGCATCGCGTTACTTCAAAAAATAAATAAGCGAGAGAAATATAAATGTTAAAAAATTTGATTCAAGATACAAACTCGGGCAGAAAAGGGTCCTTGAAGTACATCTATCTTCTCCTAACATCGACGTTTAACGACGATTTCGATAGGTTTCCACCCACAGTATACAACACTTACAAACACCTACGGGAGTTGATAGCAGCCACGCGACCCTGTCATCAACCTTTATCACGTCCTTAACACTCATTCTCATTACCTTGGTTAGTGAGCAATAAAATTCAATGACCGTTAGCACCACCTCACCACTTTGAAAGTTGTTTTCTTTCGTCGAGGAGCTGACCAACGTATTATGTATATGGTAGTACATACATAAAAGCGTGTTATTCCTGAGCCAGTATGAGGGGTTGGTCGTAATGATTATATAGACGCATGTATACCACATTGCGTAAAACTAATGAATATGGTCGACTGTGGATAGAATCGATAAGGACGAAAATAAAATAGTGGCACAATCAATCGAGGGTAGGATATGTATTTACGTCGTCTTCGACCCTGGCGATTGTTCAAGCAGATCAAATAATCTTTTTGCGGTGTTCCAACCAGCTAACGATCGACTAATTATAGTATAAATAATGCAGAGGCTGGTGTGTACTCAGCATTAGCTGAATCCTGTTTAATCTTTAACCAAGCAAACATTTCCAGTATGCTGTTTGCCTCCAAATCCCACTAGACAGAAAAATAATATTCCGTTTGCGGCTTACCCGCCGTCACCACAGCTCTTGTACCCCCTTATGAAACACATGTGTCTATGTGCTAGCAGGGTAGAATGACACACTGAAATATCTTCAGTATCTAGTGAAATTCAGCGAACCAAAAGTTACACCGACGTCGATACACCTATGGGTATTCTATTCACACAAACGCGACGCTTTGGCAAATACAATTACCCAAAGTTCGTAACATGCTGCATGTCGCATATTCTCTTAAACCCTATAAGAACGGGAATATAATTTGTGCGAATTCTGTATGTAGGAATAAATCAGTTGTCGCTCTTTGTTGGCTTAGTTTTTTATTCAAATTGAAAACGCTTGGAAGAGAACGTGTGGTTATTTGTTTTCAGCTGAAGGGAACCGCGTACAGAATCCTCTGGAATGACACAGCCACCGATAATAGTAATTCTGAAAGACTAGGATTAATCCATAACGTTTTCAGTCACCGGATTTCAAAGTCTCTCTGTATTTGCGTCAACGCCGCTTTACGTATACCCGCAAAATTTTAGCCGTACCATAATTTCATTCAGTCTATTCGGAACCGAGTTGCGGCGTTTAATATCAATTGACTGGTGGTTATATTGCAGTAGTGGTAACGGTGGTGGTTCTAGCGATAGTTGTAAAATCGGTAGCGGACACGTTCTGACCACAAAATTTTGCGGCCCAAATTGCCCAACCGTGGTTCACAAGCCCGAGAATAAACACGAAATGGAAAGTGGTATAGGAGTGTGAGATGACGCGGAATCCGATTTTAAGGGGTAGAGCAGAGAGGCCTACCTCGACCCTCTTTGTTTATTGTTCAAGTCAGGATCCGGACGAGCTGAGTTAAGGATTTCGTTTCTCGTTCTTCGATAGGATAAGATAACTTTCCAGCTGATGGTGGAAGAGTAATAGGTAAACGTGTTCAGGTCAAAGCGATTTTAGGCCGCCAAGGGGGTAGATACGAAGGAGAGAATTAGAAAGGGTAGAACTAAGCGGAGGAAAGTTCGGCTGTAAAACGAGCTAGAAGGATAGAACGAAGGAGAAGGTTTGATACAACGAACATCAATGGACCACAGCATCTCTGGGTAAAAGTCAAGCCCTGTTTCTTTACGGCTCCTGGTCTCGCCCAGTCACGTTTCGAATTCTCGCTGGCAGATTATATTACCCTGAGCGTTGGGGATGGGTTTTACGGGCCAGAAACCGTGATGGCAACGATAGACCTCATTCTACCTAACTTAGCTAGAGTTTTTTAGATTTTTATAGACAGCGGTAGAATACGATGTATCAAGAGTCAAGACTTCCGTCCTCGCTACATGCTGACATTTACTTGATCGTAACCGTAGTAACGTGTGTATACACACCTACCTATGTGTCAAAAATTTCTCCACCAAACTCAGAACCATAAGTGACAACAATCGTTTTATACAGCGAAAAATAAGAGGCGAATTGCAAACTGCAAAGTGCATCTAGAAAATTTCATCGGAGTTTTTTTCCACCTCGGATAATTGACCAGTTTAAGTGGCAGCTGGAGGCAATCGGGGCCGACTGTTCAATGTTCAACGTTCACCGTTCAATGTTCAATGTGCATGGTGGAGTGATAGTATAGTATATAGCAAGTATACAGTTTGATCTCCTCGATGGGCGTGGAGTTTGCCACATTCATCGCATTGCGCTATTCGAGAAACTATTCCGGGGATATTTGAACCGTGAAGGATCTACTATATACCTATGCAGTGGTTAGGTAAAATTACCTATAACCAAGGCCTGATATAGCATGTACCACGAGAACTCGCCGAGAACTATTGAGTACCGGATGGGGAATGGTGTGTTGGCGGAAATGTTTCATATACTTACACCTGTTCATGACTAGACGAGTGCAAACACCAAGTTTACACTGACAGCTCTATTTACCTGTGCATACAGCTAGCGCTGTTTGTACATTAGCGGTGTTATCTTTTCTATTATAAACAGAAATTTGATGAGATGTATTTTTAGGGCATTTTGTTTCAGTAGTCGACAAGAAAGAAACCGAAGTAGGCAAGACGTTCAAAGCAAACATTTTGAAAATTGCGAAAATATATCAACGGAGTATAATTGGGAGTAGAATTCCATAGACAGTAAGTTGCAGTCTCTCATGAAACTCATTTCACAAAAGCTGTAATAAGCTCGGATGACACCATCGCCGCAATGAGAATTCAGTCTAGTCGTCGACTGCGATTTTCTATCGATCTCACACCATCCAACTCTTTCCTTTTCCTCGTTCAATGCAGATTTTCAATTTTCTTCATTTTCTTTAACCTCTCTCTTCATCTATTCGCATTTTTCCACTGATAACCTCCGCACATAGTCCCTAAGGACTTTATACTTTTCGTTAGAATTTAATTGAAAAGAGTTTTTATTACCAGAAAAGAACCAAGAACGATCCTTATCCCATCTATCTGGCTATTTTCAAGATTTACCTGCATTTATTCACTGCTTCCTTTTATTTCCACATCAGATAGAGCTGGGATTCAACTGGGATCGTTCAACAAGGATTATTTATTATATTCCTTGAAATTTTTCTGGTAATAATTCCTCGCATTATATTAACTCCCCTTTAACACGCGACCGGAGTTTAACATTGACGAAATATGGCGTGACAGAGATTACAGATAGTTTATAAGATGGAACATCCAATTTGCAAGTGGGTGCAATATGCTGCTGTCGCTCCGGTATGCAGGCGATAAGCGAACGACGGTACAGCTCATTTATCCAGTCGACTTTCAATTTTGCTTCATCTACCCGAGAAATTGCATTCTTCACTGAATTCTTACGCTCTTCGTACTATACCTTAGCCATTCAGCCTACGATAAAGTGAATTGAACGGAATAATCTAAGAGCGGAGATGATTTTCTATACTATAAACAAATTCATGTATAGACGTATATGACGAATAAGGTTGTACTAATTCATTTTCTGCGTCGAATTTTTCAATTTATTCAATCGATTTTTTGTCTTGACCCTCTCTTTCTCGTCTTCATCCCTTGTCACTTTAAGACAAGTGTTAAATTCGTCCCGGCTTGAAGTACGGAATTTTTTTTAGTGAGGCCCTCGAATAGGTCGAATTTCAAAAGGCTTCGAAGCTATTCCTGGACCAAAACCTCAAGGGCGATTCGGAGTGTTAACCAACTGAATATTTCCATTTAAACGACGCTCTATGTTCACCCTTGTCAAACGTTCGAAGACGACGCCTATAGCCACGTCCATCATTTAGAAATAATTCATTGCCCTGTGGCCAAACTTTCTCGATGACGAATCGCACTCAACCTGTAGACGCCGACTTAGCTCTAGACTAGGCTAAAGTAAACCGCTATACTAGGTGGTTTGTTTCGACATATCAAGTAGAATTTCTTCCAAAATATATACCAAAGTCTAGTATGATTGAAAAATATTAACGCGCATAACGCATATATATATATATAGGTCCAGGTTTCAAATTTCACACTTATTCACTGATTCAATGACTCAAAAATTGTACAAATGGTTCACACAGTACATCGAAGACGCTACTTGAGGCATCCTTCGTCACCAATTATTCTGACACCTGATACTAACTCGTCCTCGTCCAACTCGTTTACGTAAGCTCTTTCGATCAAATAGCTATCGACAGATTTCGTGAGTAATCGTATAAGAAAAATTTTCCATATTTTTATGTTCTCCAGGGATTTTGAATGAATTTAAAAACACGTTTCATCACTTTTCTGCCATTCCTTTATCACACCATACTCAACAATTGATGAATGGATTATAGGCGTAAGCAACAAATAAAGATTCAAAAGAGCTTTTTAGTATTCGAATCTACTGCAAGGAACGTATTTAGCTCCGCCATTGATAAAATCGAACTTCCTTCGAAGGCCTTCCTTTTAATGAAAGGAATTCAAGCCGCGATGTCCGACGGGCAGAGAATGTTCAATTGGTGGTGGTTCCAAGGCTCGTTTTACTGTTCACAGTCTATCGCCTTTCTGGGAAGGACATGAAATAGGAAACCCAGAGACGGATATATCGGTACGTGAGTCGAAGAGTATGGCACCTCAGATTAACGCCCAAAACTATGCCACCTCAAGTTAACGCCCGAAACTATGCCACCTCCATCTAATTTAACATGTTAAATGTTAAATTAGATGGAGGTGGCATAGTTTCGGGCGTTAACTTGAGGTGGCATAGTTTTGGGCGTTAATCTGAGGTGCCATACTCTTCGACTCACGTACCGATATAATGTAGGAGACATCAGACTCTTTAAATTTCACATTTACCATCATTTTCGCTTTCCTTCACATAGCTCATACTCCACAAAATGCCACATGCCCACATAGTCTATGGGGTAGTTGCTATCAAGTTTGGTGGACGAAGCCCGAGCCACCAGCAAACCGCAAGTGAATTCTCCAGGAGATTCCCCGAGGGGAATTTACCACTCGAAATGCATGTATGTACTACAAAGTAGGCCCTCCTCGCCACAATAAGGGAATGAAATAGCTCACTGCTCGCAGCCTTGTGATTCACCCTGTTCGTACAGAGCCGAACGTATGGCTGACCTGTCCAGGTTTAAATTTTACAGGTAAATGGAATTTCCCTTCCAGTATTGCCCTATGATGCAGGTATAGGGAGTTCCGGAATTAATTTTAATACGTGTGAATAGCTCGCATGAAAAGCTAACGATGAAAAATGAGTTAATCGTAAGACTATGCCAGAGAGTTTCTTGTTTCGTAGTTTTATCGAGGAGAATCCCACGGGAGAAGTGGAAAGCCACGTAACTCATGGGAAGCGAGGCGTTGATACGCGATCCGCGCCCCATTTCGGAGAACGTATTACTCCCATTGCGACTTTGGTGTTGCAATTTTAACACCGAAGGAGTGTTAATTTATTTCTCTGAATGTTCAGCCAGGAGTTGAATGATCGCAAGAAATATTCACGTACGGCTATTCGCGAGCAGTAAACTTGTGATAGACAATAAACTCTGTACACCAAAAAAATCAAACAGCTATATGTGTCTACGATTGAAGATTAGGGATAAAATTTCTTCAGGGAAAGATCAGAGCAAAGTCTAATAAAGAAAAGGCTCGATCCTTAGCTCGCATTTGGTATATAAGGTAATACGAGCCTTGTGTAATACGTTCTACAGCTTAATACGCATTTCCGCGTAATCTCGCGACAAAGAATTTGCCTCGGGGGAATTCGAATATTCTGAAAACGGTTGGGTAGATCAAGAACGCGGACTTTTTTCCTCTCAGTAAACGGTGGATTGGAAAAATCGAATGCATAGCACATCGGCAAGCTGCAACGCAGCATGGCGTTGAAAACCAACTGGAATTTGTAAGGCAGAAATATCGAGCTTTCCCGAATGGAAAATCGAACAAATATATTCCTCAATGTGATTTCATTCAACTTTTAACGGTGAGATTGATTCTTGTTGAACCTGGTATGGATGTTAAGCCATTTTTTGATTCTTATTCCCAGCTGTGAGTTTATTTATGATCAAATCAAAGGGATCTATCAAATGAACGTTTGTTAGAATCTATTTCGTGTACATGCACGTACCGAGAAACGATGCTAGGCAAGGAAGTCCATGTACTTCATGGCTAGTTTTATGGAACTTAATTGTATCCCAAGAAACGTGGTAACACTTTTATTGAATATTCCTACCCCCGAGTTTGTCCTCCGTCTCCGTGAACGTCGCGGTGCCGAAGGGAATTGTGGAAATCTCGTTTGCGGAAATATTTTTTTCTCTCTTTCTCCGTCTCTTTTTCACCCCGTCATCCCCTTCCTAGAATCGCGACACGACTGCTGACTGCAAATAGTAACATCTAGGTTGTTCTGATCATGGAACGATGACCCAGCACGACCCTCGCGTGTATGCAGTAAAGCCTGCCTCGAATAATCTAGATTTTCAGTTCCAGCTAGTCGACACGATGAAAAAAAGTACATCACGCGCGGGAGGTGAGATTTAATTTCAAATGATCTGCAGGATGCGAATTCTTCGGTGGCTAGAACTCGTAGCTCGATGTAAAAAAAAAATATTTTATAGAGAATTCAGTAATTGCAGCAGGTGCCATTGCAGTCGATCAGTAAGTTTCAATTATCCAAAAAATGTCGTAGGTCTTTTTACTCGCCTGCGTCGGTGTAATTTCCTTTCCCCTATTTTCGTCTCTCTTCTTTCTTTATCTTATCTTCCCTCTTTTTTATGCTTTCGCTATTTCTTCGCTCGTAGTCTCACCCCAATGGGACGTTACGTCGAAACTTTGGTTTTTACGAGAAACCGATCGTCACATTTTCCCCGTTGACGACGACGTAACGAAGAGGCAACCAGATGTCTCACCAAATCTCTCGAATATCTCTACGGCAGGCATAGTAATATAAACATCCGCAAAGCCGATCTTTGGATTTCTTCCTTTCTCACAAAGCCAACTTAGACACCTTGTCTCGCAATGTTTTTACGGAATGTTGAGCCGTGACCAGGTTTACGAACCATTAAAAGTCTACCGTAAAGATTTCCCGATGTGCTGAAATTGGAATATCTGCTTACACCGCGTTACGCCTTTCTCTCTCTTTAAGCTCGACACACTTTTTCACTCTGTCTCAACACACAGCGTGATGAACGACTTTCTTTGCCATCCGAAAAGTTAAATGGAGTCCCCTGCGACTCTTAGATTTTGGCATACTTCACTCTCAACATTTCTATGATGCAATCTACCGCGTATAAAATGTAGCTGGATTGAACGCGGGCGTTAATGTCATGAAAATAGGGTGTTAGATAAAATTTGAATATGTAAAGAGACCTTGTACACTTTAAAGGACACTCTGCACAGTACTTTGAGAGCCGGTGTAGCCCCTCAATTTTTTGACTAATTTACATTCTGGGGTCTCTCGCGTGAAACGAGAGTTGAGAGTGAGGAAGTTTGGAGCCTTTAATATACGTAGGTAGGAATTTTCTTTTTTTTATTCATTTTTTTTTTTTTTTTTTTTTTTTTCGTTTTTTCTTCTCAGCCTACCAAATTTACGATCAGGCTTGAAGCTGAACGGCAAATATGTAGTGGAATGGTTTTAACCACAGCAATCTCAGCGGAAGCAGAAAACCAGCACCCACCAACCAGCAACTCGCCATTTAAACTTTCACGTCGGAAATAAAAGTTGGAGGACGCCAGATGGCTGACTGCCAAAATCTCATTGTTGGCTGGACGAATTCTATTTATTTTATGGACGTCTAACATTTATACCTTCGTTCCTGCAGCCGAACATAATCAACAAATTCTCCCTTATACCCGCGAGCAACAACTTTCTACAATAAACCGCGAGTTCCCCCTTATAACGTATAATAGAGGTTAACGACTTTACTAATTACCATTCAATTAACCGCAGTTGGAAAAACTAACTCCAACCACAATGAGAAACTAGGTAGGTAGGTACTACCTGCGAAACGTTTTTAAAAATTTCCTCGAGTTCCGTTGCCCATTTTTAACTATCAACAAAAAAAAAAAAAAAAAAAAAAAAATCTACGAACATAATTCCATCAGCTATTTAATTATATTTAATAAAGCCCAGAAGCCGGTACTTTATCAACACTCTTTGAATCACGAACAAATAATTAATCCGCAATCATTCGGCATTAATAAAAATTGAAGAGAAATTTTCCTTACGCCCGTCTGAACATCCTCAATGATTTGACGGTGCTAAAAATTCACTCCGATCGATCAGGTGAAATAAAAACAACAAATGAATAATTAATGAAGATGATAAACGAGTCGTTACGTGGTCAAACT
The DNA here is from genome assembly GCA_943736025.1 of Tenthredo mesomela. NCBI lineage: Eukaryota > Metazoa > Arthropoda > Insecta > Hymenoptera > Tenthredinidae > Tenthredo > Tenthredo mesomela. Next base: position 3,521,782 of record OX031015.1, read on the forward strand.
TTATAGTAGCTCATATGAACACGTAGAGAACATAATATATCGAGAAGAGCTCTGGTACTACGTCGACGCAAACTACTTCGTAACTACTTAGACGGCGGGCCTGACGAGACTCCTACCAGACTACTTATAAACTTATTTCGCGTCACGTCTTTAAAATGATACAAGATATACCGGGTATAATATACATAGTGATACGCACGTACCTCGTATCTATAAAAGTAGGTACTATAATTCTCCAATATTCTCAAGACTCTCAAAGATCTCGTTTACTTCAATAAATAATTAGAGAACTCTCTGGTGACCCGTACTATACGTTTGAATGAAGACAATTATCGTCATGGTCCGAATTCTGTGTATTAGACCTTCTTGGTTTGAAAAACGACTACGAAATCGTGGAAAATATTCTACAAAGAATTCTTAACTAACGAATGCAAGCTACTTTGTGATCTAGGCCCTAGGGGGTGAAGTAGATGGCAAAAGACTCTTATATTTATCACAAAACCTTATACTGACATGAATCGAGCTTCAATATTCCGGTCAAATAGTTGGCTAAGCCAAACACTCAGATATCATATTAGACATGGTATTTGAAATATTACTAGGTAGATACGCTCAGACATTCAATCATTATTCAAACGATCACTCGTTATTGCATATTTCATGAAAGGATACCGACACCCAACTATCATACCTACTTATTCTCAAAACATTATCATTCCCCACGTATATGCGAATCCTGAAATTTCTCAAACTCAGCCATTAACCCAGAAAATTGATCATTTTTCACCCCCACGAATGACCAACAGCCTCATAGTACCCCGAAGTCTAGACGGAACTAGTTGAGGTCAAAGTGGACAGCGCACGGTTGTGTGAATATGGATGAAATATGCATTGCTTGGCTTATCAGAGCTGATTGAGAAGCGACGAGGCGACGAAGCTATCTCACGGCTTTTGCAATGGTTTCGTATTCATGGGCTCACGTTGGCTAGCCACGACCAGAGTGGATTATCCCATCGCCAAGAAGGAGACGTTGAACCTATATACGTTATGTGCGTTATGTTTTCCTTCATTTGAACAGTCATATCATATATTATATACAGAAATTTCGAAATTTCACGGATTGCGGCTTTATGCCGATTTGAATACATATAGGGTATGGAATATCGAGGGAGTAAAAAAAAAAAATGTAAAAATCGTGAAAAGTACGTGACGAAAAAAGAGAAGAAGTAAAAAATAAAAATGTATTCGTTTGGGGACGAAGTTCGATCACACTAATTTAAATAGAGATTGCAGAGGGTTTAATATTCGACGTGACAAATCGGCAAGAATTCGATGAGTCTTACGGTGAGAGTTTTCTCCAGTGATAATCCCCCGTTTTTATATCTCTTTTTAACAGTATCGTTGTCTCAGTCTTCGGCCTTTCTGCCTTCGACTTCCTTCCGGAACGTGAAATGAACAGATTCCAGGTTTATCAGGTCTAAACAAATGAACGCCACGGGCACTCTCTGTAGTTTATTCGGGGCTGTAAATAACGTAAAGTTTTAATGACGGCACATAGCTTACAACGCCGGAATAAGATAGGGGAGAAGATTGTGTAAAAGTCTGTAGGCTGCAGTAACTCGGCAAATATAGGAGTAGGGTATATAGGCGAAATGTTTCTTGTTAGGTTTGCGAAGATTCTAATTCACTGAATTTATAACTGAACCTTAGAAGGAATATTTACCCGGGTAGGTATCCCACGGCACCCTTATAGGCTCTATCCAGGGTCTTTCGGCAGCCCCTTTCCCTCGAGAAAACCTACAAGGGCCGAGTTTCGGCAGTGATATTTACAAGTCGATTAGTATTGACCTTTTCGAAGAGTCCTGAAAGGATCGGGAAGGTTATCGGCATCCTCGAATGATTCCGAGGCCCCTTGGAATAGTTCCATACCTTTTGAACCACCTGAATTTGTTCTCAAGAAAATTGTGGCCGTCAATTGCCCGGAGAGTTTCATAGGTGTGTACCTAGTTTTGTTTCAACTTTACCTCTAAAGTTTCCTATGCCCTATTGACATCTGACAATTTGCCGCAATTTGGACGGATACTTTAACCGCGACTAAAAAAAAACCAAAAAAAAAAAAACCAAACTTTTTACCTATAAGTTGACAAGCGGCAGATTTCAAGGTGGAAAAAGTATGAGGAGTATGTATTATACCTATAGATAGATACTAGTAGTACGTGCGGGAGTTTCGACAGAAAAGAACGTTAGCTCGTCACGATTGAGAGAACTTTTCTGAAAGAAAAGTCCAGACTAAGAATTCCTTTATTTTTACTCAATTGACCTTAGAACATAGAGTAAGTATTTTCTCTCTAGTAAACTTTTGGAAGTTTTTTTTTTTTTTTTTTTTTGTTTTTTTTTTCTTCTGTCCACTGGTGAGGTTAAAGAAGAATTTTAAACTGGCAGACGAACGAGAACACACAGACATGTGACTTCTATTTCTGTAACAATCTAAATGAACTTCCGAAAGAATAATTCGAACATTCTTAATTGCAAAAAGTTTCGCATGGAAATTCATTACCTTAAGCTTAAGACAATAAGTAAGCGAGACCAACACAATGCGAAAGGCTGATTTCAAATTACAAACCGAGGATACATACAAAGTTTTCAACATCCGGACTTCAGCCTAGAATGTAATAATGGCACACAGGAAGGGATTAATTCTACAGACTGTCTAACTGTTTGATTAAAGACATTCCTTCAATTAAAAAAATGATGATTGCTCGCAGGACGACTTAGCTTGCAAGCTGTAACACGGATAGAGAGAAAATTTTGCATTCATTTACTGTGTAAAATCGGGACTCTTCATTTTTGGACAAAATTTATATTGTTCTCGATGTTTAGTGTGAAGAGAATTTCACAATCTCAAAGACTCAGAAGATCCTTGAATTATTGAATGATCGAATTGACAATGACACGAATTCTCTGATGCTCTGAACATTTTTTGTAACTCAGTAAACGATCAGATCCGAGAAATGATAACCTTTCTCGGGTATTTTCGGACTGAGTATAACCCAATTTTTCAAGTTCTACATCCAGGGTAATAATCTGCATTTTTATCATCCAGACCCTTTTACCTAAATCTTTTTTTTTTTTTCCCCACGCTACGTGTTATCGGGAATATAAATCGTCTGGGGCCAATACGAGTCAACATCTCTCCATATCTCGATCTCCAATCCTCTGGGAAAGATGCTGCAAATATTAAGTCTGATTGATAAATATATGGGAATTCAAGAAATCCTAGGAGACGGGTTTGAGATAGCTCTCAAATCAGTCTACGAGATAGTCAAGTATAGCATAAGCACAGCGGTAAGGGTCGCAGATCAACCACATATGCATAATACATGACATACGTCTTTCCTCTATACTTAAATCTACGTGATGAGACACCACTGAAATAAATTGCCAGATATATTTACCCAGTATAAAGCCTTCAAGGTTGGCGTGCTGCTGCTATTACTTTTACTATGATTGAAAAGTTGACGAAAGAAATCTTCCTTATATATTCAGATTCAGTGAATAGTCGGCAAACGGTACGTGACGACCGTTACCGTTCAGCATGGCACTCATAATATGACGGGGGTTTCGGAAACCTTCTTTAAATTAAAGACCTCCTGACATTTTGGAAAGGAAAAGGATGGCTGGCCACTTGTCACTGACGAATACCTTAGCACTTTTCCAAAATTTATGTTGTACCGTTAGACTAGGGAAACCTTTGGGAGGATCTTTGTAAACCTGAGCAGGTGTCTAATACGTGTGCGCAGAGTTTTCACACGCACTTTATTTCCCTTTTCGAATTAACTTTATATATGTTACCCCCTTGATCGAGAATACTTTGTATACGTTACTGCTGAAAACGAACGGACGTCAACGTCCAAAGAAATATTCAAAACCGACGTGTTTCGCGATGAGGTGCGTGACGCGATTTTTATCTAGACACACACACACACACACACACGCCTTACCGTCAGTGGTGTAGGTGATATTTTCCAAAGCTTGACTACAAGCCCGAAAGCTCTTGTAAATGGGCGTACGAGTAACGTTCACGATGCATTGATAATCAACTTGTTTGATACGAAATGATTTCTTTCTTGCGTGGAATATTTAATACGTTAACTGCAGGTTTAATAATGCAGTTCAAAGCCATGTATCCTCTACAGGCAGAAAGATAACAATTATTTTATAGTAGCCTCGCGTGTATTAATTGACGGAAAAATCGCACCGTGATATCTAATCATTCTACAGGAATATATTCTGGGTTTTAATTTTCGACAAAAGCCACGTATTTATCATTTTATTCGACATAATACTCGAGGGACCTGCATTCACCACGGTATGACCAACGGAATGACAAGAATTGCTCTTCGATGTATTTTTATTTTGATTTATATGAACTATTTTACAAGCTACATTTAGAGAAAAATGTATAGAAAGTCTTAGTCTCCAGTCTTGTGGAAGAGTCGATGGTGGAAAATGGAAAAGTTATATACGGAGGTATAAAGCGAGAACTTTTTCCGCGCATACAATCGCAGATCTTCCCGCATAGTACCTATGGTACCGAAGTTTTGTACACCGCGAGCAGTTGAATTCTAGACAGTTGTGAAAACGTACATAGTATAGCTTATACGTGCAGGAAGAACATATAATACATATATATATATATATATATATATATATGCCTCGAAGGGGACAATTGCGTTACGCAAACTTTTAAACCGAAGAGTTTATTAACTCTTAAACTCAACCTGACATACACGTGCCATGGGTTTTGAGTGGCACGACGTTAAACTTTTGACCATTTTGTATTAAGAGGAAAATCGTCCAAACGACTATCAGGAGATTCAGGACACTTTTTAGTTATCAATATTCAACGAGGAAAAACGATACGGAAATTTTGTTCGATAATTTGATATCTTTTTATTCTCATTGCAGAGTCACAATTAGGTAGCGTATATTTCAATTCGGAAATAAACGGTTGGACTGCTGCAGTTTATCTCAAAAGACAAAGAAAGAAAAAAGACGGTAGAGATTCTTTCCTCGATTCGTTAAAGCGCGGGGGAGTAGACGGAAAATACGTTAACGAATAAATAAATATTCATTAGCTCTAACGAACTTAATCAGGAGCTAATTAGAAATTGCAAATAGCTAAAAGTTTCGTATATTCATGGAGCTGGGCGAGTGAGGAATTCAGACGACCGAAAATTCAATATTTCAATAATAAGCTTCTTATACCTTCTATACCCATCGCCATTAATTACGCTCATTAATAATCCCCGGGATTCTTGATCAAGTATTTACCTATATCTTGACGATATCAACTTTTCGAGCGCAGATTACTTTACGTATAGAAAGAGTCAGCTTCTCGTTTAAACATATCTCAAAAATTCATCGACCTTAACAGCAAACGGTGCGAACATGTTTGAATGCTCGATTGAATAATTTTCCAGCCACAGACCGGAAGCGCTGACCCTTGCCAGCAAACACGAAGAAAAAGTGTAGTGTTTCCGGTCCGTAAGACAGAAAGGCTACGTCGCTAATGAGCCGTTAATTGTAAATAATAATGAGTCAGCAAACTCACCTGCGTTGCAGAAACGCCTCTCATGTTATAGCACATATTTACGTCATACGACATACCTATATCACTTACAATAATTAATAACCCAGGCTTGTACCTCAAGACATCAATTATTATATCATCTGAATCTGATATGCGAATGTATATCCAACTTCTATAGCTTCGCATAATAAGGAAGAAATTTGATGATCATTAGGTTTCGTTAACTAATGATACTGTTGGTAACAAATTCATGGAGTATACAATGCGAAACAGTAAAAGTCTGGAATATCATGCAATAGTTTGAATCTGGTAGCGAATTAGCAGGTTCTTTTTATGAAGGAGATGAAGTACGAACATCAACGAGTGATCGTGAAAATTTCGTCTCATCATTTCCTGTCTGAACCTTCCACAGCCCCATAGTTGCCTAGAAGAGAACCGCTTTGATCTATTTCTGTACATGGGCGAAGGGCTGTAATGAAAATCGATTATTAGGAGATATTCACTCTCAAGGCTGTGTAGATTCCCACGTTTCACAACTCGAATAGATTTTCTGTAGAGCAAAGTATTATACCTTCAGCAATGTGGCAACTAGCACTGCGAATCAGATAACTTTAGGTGAAACAATAATCAAGAATTTGAACAGACAGATGAAGAATGATTTATTATTGTATCTCGGTTAGTCTTCGGGATATTTGGCTAGTGAGATTGAATGAATCACCCTGTACAATCGATACATTTTACTTCGTCAGTCTCCCATTGTTTCTTGTTTACTTATAGCCGCGATACCTCCGCATATTTTGGGAACGTAAATTTGGAGTTAATCAACGAGTTCTTGTACCAACTTCCTACCCTCGATTCAAACCGCTCATCCACCACGATAATATTATCGTTTAAACGGTGAATTAATAAGCATTTGTGTTCGCTTGGGCTGATCTTTGCTGCGCACACTGATCCTCTATCAAACCCGAAATATCAGCGAGCACTGTGCTTTGATCACGAGAGATGTCCGCGGGCGATTCACCGCGCCATTCTCATCTGTCTCATTACTATGCTCGCGTGGCTGTACATACATACACTAGCACAGGAGCGATGGGTTGTACATTTACACTATGTTCTCGGCTAAAGTTTAGCTGACCAATTTGCCACCGTTTGATGCATAAATCGATAGTTTGAGTAATAATGGAGTAGCAATTACGTAGCATATGGATTGAGTATGAATGGCGATAAAATTGTGAGGAATATAATATGTGAGGCGGTGATGTGATGATGTGAAGGAACGTAGGGGATGTGTGATTTCTTAAATGCTGAGAAAGTAATGAAAAAAACGGAAAGCCACACGTCAGCCTAATGCGATATTCGCGCCAAGCTGTTTCCTAGATGAAAACGATGCCACACTTTACCACATTGAACTAAAGTAGTGAGGGAAAAGTTGAGCCAAAAGGAGGCTAAGAAACTGTAGGAAAGAGAACCGAGCTCAGAAGCCATGTGTCTCTGTCCTCAAGTGCTGAGCGTACTAATTTAAACGGGTCCAGTAAAAGCCGTTGTGCCACCAGCTTCCTCCACCCTTCTATTCGATCCTCTCGGGCCAAAGCCCTCCGAGAGCTTCCCAACCCTATCGAAGACACGAGGACAGTAGTTGCGCTCCGTTGAAGAGGATGGGGTTGGGTGGGTGTGGAAACGGATGGATCGAGAAGGGTGTTGTGTTGACAAAACGGTTCTATCTGTAATTGGATATTAATCTTCCCAAAGCCCCCTTCTAGGGCAGGGATTCTCATTTCTCGCCTTTCTCTTGCGTGCAGGATATAGTAGTATATAGTATATTGTTCTTGTAGCAGAAAACGTCCCTGAACTTTTGCAATTACAGACAGTACGGCCGTTAGTCATTGAAACGCTCGCTTCTTTCTTCAGCTGTTCACTGCAGACTTTATATATAAGAATATAGCTTCCAAATGAATCTCACAAGATCTTCCAATCATACAAAATCACTTTGCGAAAAAGGGCATTCAGCTATCTGGGAAGAGTCTAGTCTAAATGTATCATAGTCTGAAGAATTATTATATTTTTTCATACCTCTTATGCAGTCTGTCATGTTACTTCTGTAAATCTAAAATATTTGTAGAGTTTTACTTACTTTTCATTTTACGTATCCCACCGCTGTGACCAGTTTTATGTTACGTAAACTGACTGCAAGCGCTCACATGATAGATTCTTTTACGAGTGATTCGTATGGGGAAGATGAGAAGTGAATTTGATTGCGTCGTAAACGACGCTCAGATTACCGTTCCTTTCTTTCTTTCCGTTTTTCTTTAATTCGTTTTTGGAGAAGCTTTAGATTCTTCGATCCGTAAAACGCAACGTCCGTCGTTAACGGGTGTGGGATAGTGCGTTATCTCGGGACTAGGTATAGTATAGATATAATATCCCCACGTCTAGGTCTGGGAACGGAGATCTTCGCCTTGGTCTTCCCGGCTGAAATATGTTTCTGGGATCTTTTATTCAGATCAATCGAGCGTGAGTGAAAGATGCACGACTCACCGCTTCTACGAGTGCGTAGAGCGAGGGCTGCGTGAGGAGGAGGTGCGTGCAGAAGGTTGAGAAGACCGATGGCCGATGGGCATCCAGATATCATCCTCGGACCTCGGACTTCGGACTTCGGACCTCGGACTTCGGTCTAATGGAAGACGGGGTCGGTCTAACGATAATCGAGTTGGTCCAACAAATGCGTATTTTTCTTCCTTTTCCGTTCCAACTTTTTTCTCACCCCTCTCTCTCTCCCTCTCTCTCTCTCTCTCTCTCTCTCTCTCCCGTTTCTTGCACCCTTCTTTCTGCTTTTTCTGCAGCCGTTCGATGTAATTCTCGATATTCTGCTTGTAGTTAATGGATATCATTATTTTCGTTATCTTGTCTCATCTGTCGTCGCACTTATTTCAATCTATTTTTGTGATTCTAGTATCATATTTATTACATCCAGTATTTGAGTTTCTCTCCTGGTTCAATTTGAGGTATACTTTTTCCTTTCCCATGTGATTATATGATACGAAATGTTCCACGTTTGACAGAGAAATGCGACGGCTTCAAAGTCTCTATGTCACCAGGAGACAAGCGGAAATGTATTCCTCGAGTTTTTCGCGTTATTCTTCGCGGCCGGGCTTAGCTTTTCTGGTGATTAAGTATCCAAGCAATGTTTGCTCGAAGTAGTATCATAGCCTGCCAGGAACAAGAGAAAATAAAAATGACAAATATAACTCAGTCAGTGTGGATGGCGGAACGAAACTCCGAAAAGACGAGCCACTATAGCGCCGATATGACGGTCATTTTTTGATCGAAAATATTTTGATGGTTCGAACTTTGATGATTGCAGCAAAGCCAAGGGACGAAGTCTCGATAAAATACAATTTACTTACGCACGAAGATAGCCAACGAATGAAAAATAGAACTAGAGAAATCTCAAATATATAGGTATAGTATAATATAAAAGAGCGAGATCAGAGAGAATGGCTGGAACCCGGCGAGGCGTGACTGAGCTGATAGACGGTAATGCACGGAATGACACATGGACTGGCCAAGGTCTCTCGCCATAAATTGCCAAATAACTTCGGGAGCCAAGAATTTGGGAACAGCTATTTATGCGATGTTGTAATGCTGTGAAACAGTGCGCATTTACGACGCAAACAACGCGGAAAGTACGCGGACCAAAGCCCGTCCTTAACGACCTTGTGCTATAATAGCTATAACTTATATCGTGATATTAAAAGCACGTAGTTTACCGGAACGAGAAGAATTCGTCGATTAGGAGCGAGTGATTAATAAATAAGGGATGTTTTTTCCCTTTCCGTTTTTCTTTCGTTTTCTTTACTTTCCTTTACTTTCCTTTACTTTACTTTACTTTACTTTTTATTTTCTTCATTTTTGCCGACTATGTAAAAATGGTTGAAGGAAATTATTAGGGAATGAATAAAGTAATCATTGCGAGGAGAATTACTTGATGGAAAATACCCGTGTTCAGAAACCGGAAGTCTGGAGGGAGCGGGAATGATTAACGATCTTTTACCGGTGTAAATTTGGCGAAAGGTTTCGCTGAATACATATTTTTACATGACGTATAATACAGCTATATACTATATTTTCGGTTCGAATACCTGACTACACGTTAATTGTTACACGGTTAATAATCCAAACTTTTGACACATTTCACGCGTGCAATTGAAACTCACAATAAGTTACACTCAAAGTTTCGAATTATAGTTAGAAATTCAATTAATCCAGATATATTTCACTATTATGAAGCTTTGATTTCGCATTAAATAGTTGTACATGTCTCTAACAATTATCGGTTGTGACCTTTATTGAACATAATCTGAGATAGTACCATTCGATTTGATATTCCTTCAAAAAATATTTCCAACTAGGGAATAACAGCTGAAACCATTCGAGTATTGATCCATTGTTATTTCTATGCAGAGCTGATAACGTGAAAGTAAATTCAATTAAAGAAGTAGCCACAGTTATTATCATGACGAAAAAAAATATCGACATTTCTCTGATCGATAGTAACGCAAGCGCCAGGTACTGCCATCGTGAAATAGGAATAGAAATAGTATCGGATTATGATTGTCGCGGGGCAAGGTTTGGTTTAGAGTTATGTGCTTCGTCCAGGTAATGGAAACCAGCTAGAAAATGCATCGTGGAAACGGAACGTAGTTTTAAGAACGATCATTCATGACTACACAATAATACTCAATTTAGTTGAAAGCGAATATAAATTGGAAACTTGATACAGCTATACGAGGGACGTTTCTAATTTTTTTCGTTTCACATTTGTATATCTTGTGAAAATGAGTTTTTTCACATGGTATATTGTTACAGCTGTATTATAAAGTTTGGTAAATAGGTGCCTGCACTCGACCCTGGAGAGAAAGTCACAGACAAGACTGTGTGCCATTCGGTACCAGCTTTCAATAGTCATGAAATCAGGATCCGACAATATTTCTGGGAATAAAATCAGGAATCAATCATCCGAACGTCGTCGCCTTGCATCAATTATTCGTAATATTGAACGAGCTGCGCACATATGCATGAAAGCATAAAAGCTTATTAAAAATTGAGTACGGGCAACGAAATGAGGTGGCATTAGGATAATGATGGTCCATTTCCGGTTTTATGATCGCTTTTGCTACCGGTTAGAATCTGCCAGAGTGAGAGAGGAATAAAAATGCTCTACCGAATAGTAGAATAGTCCTGGCCACTAAGAGAATCAATTTGCCGGAGTGGGCAATTGTCTAGAAGGCTGCTGCCATCCAGAATCACCACCGCGACCATCTGCGCTAGTATCACTCATCGTTCTGCTTCTCTCAGTCAGAGTTACCCCGAAATAATTGCAGGTATTATTTTCAAACGAGATAGTCTCAAGATTTTCTTATTTTATCAATACAAAAAAAATTTGATTCATAATCACAATCGTCAAAGCCAGTGAATTTAAGGTAAAAATGAAATGCTTACCACGGAGCATTGTGGTCGAAAATATTTATACCACTGAAGAGTTAAAGAGGCTTTAAAACTCAATCAATGGTATGGAAGAATTTAAGTAAAGTAAGAAATTATCGATTAGAGAATATAACATTGGTTATTAAATAGAACTTAACGAGCAAACTTTTCGAATGCCATATTGATAAATTTGATACTTGTAAGGTAGTCTTGGTGAAATTGGCATTAATGAATACCGCTAAGAAACATTGCCTCAATGTGTATTTAAACAAAATATGAGAACAGTAACTGATTTAAAACAGCATATATCGTGACCAGATAGTTTTTTTTCCTCATTAATGACTGTTATTTCGCTCGAACCGATGGGAAAAGGAAATGTATACTAGACAAGCATCAGCCCATATGAGGCTTTGTCTGAAGCTCGAAATAATTGGACTACTCAAATTATTACCAATCCCTGGGATACGGTACAGAATATTTCAACATTTTTATCATTTCGTGGTTAGATTAATTTATTTAAAAATAGGCGTGTTTCCATTCGCATCGTTATTTCATTTGCTTGTAACTTTCATTACTGTTCTGAGTGTGCGAGGAGAATTATTGTGGGATAGAGAAGACCATCAAAAGTCTCTTCCCCGGTTATTTCGAGAGAGAAAATTAGCGGAATATCTTAAACAGCTAGTTAAGATGATAGACGCATCTTTCGCTCCGTCTGACGGTGTTATTGATTCCGTCAGATATCGAAGTCCTAAAGACGGTCACGTGCTATTAACGGTGGTAGGTACGAGTCGGCGTTAACTCCGAGCAGCTTCGATAACCTTATTAGACGTTAAGTTTGCCTAAGTTAGTCCACAGTCCCTCGAAGCATGTGCCACTCCCAGGAAACTTGTCAAGAAACTCCGTGCTTTTCGTGCAAGAGTAGAAGCGGTGATGTGCGTATATTTCACGCGCAAGCTATATTGGGTATCTCTAAACTTTGGATACCAAATTCCATGAGAAACGATTTACCACATAATTCAGGGGCTGCATGGTTCGCGGAAACGAGGTACACCTAGACGAGTCCAAATAACACTCTGAAACGAGCTTTTACCACATAATGAGAAGGCTGAAAATGGTAAGAAAAAAATTTAAATGGGATCAAAAGTTTAAATATAAAACGGAATGAACCGTATTTAGTAGAAAAATAAAGATTCTAAGTTCCGACAGACAAATGTTGGAATGGAGGAACTGGATAGAAGGAATTTTTCGGTGGTCACGAAACGGTGGGGTCGAGCTAAAGAAGAAATCAGTAGGGTGTCTCCCGCGGGCAGGAAGTTTAATTACGTGAAACGTGACGTCAGAGACTTGAACCATCTGCTAAGTCCGTATCCGACGTTTGGAGCTCAAGTTTTCGTCCGTTTTATCGTATATGTTTGAATTCATGCCACAAGCGATCACCGTCCCATCTTTATCCGAGCAGGAAAACATTCTTTACCCTCGATGATCTGACAAAAAAAGGGTGGGTTCGGATGAGCCAATTTTCCTTAAACACTTTGACAAGGGCCTTGTGTTCGTATTTCGAACACTTTGATCTCGCATTTCCTTTATCTTTCTTTCTTTTTTATACGTTCCAACGCGACGTATCCGTGTTGTGTTTAATTCAAAATCGACGTCGAAAAAAAATATAATTAAAACGAGGTTCCGGATGGGCTGTTATTCTTCAGGAACAGCTAAGTGCATTCCATTTTTTCGCAAAGCTTAAATTATACAGGATTCGGCGTTGGATATAATGTTCTTTAATTTCTAATAATCGATAAACTTCGTATTAGATATTTTCATGGATATATGAAATTCTCTAACCGTATTGAATAACGAACCCATCGTAGTCGTAATCTAAGTAACTGAAGTAATAAGATGGGTTTTGTTTCATTTTTCGAAAATTTATACAGTGGAATCTTCGTAAATTCTATTCAGTATTGTCGAGGTGGGTAGGTATATACTTGCTATAAAACGTGCTGTAAACGTAAAAGAAAACTTCTTTCAACAAAGAGGGTCTGACTAATAGCCTGCGTATTCGATTCACGTACCAACATTACGGTAATAAAATACACAATAACTTGTGCGTTATGTGATATGTGCGGCGAAATACGTTTTCCCATTTCTTGTACACACCTACCTCGGATGTATATACGTCCATACAGGAATCTCTCGGGATGATACCACAACCGTTTCACTATCCAGCCTCGCAAGCTCCTCGTAACAATATAGATTACATTAAAGCTGAACCCGTCGACGTACGGTCAGTTGCATTAAGTTGAAAGTTATGATGCATATCAATGATTATATCAATTTTATAGACAATTTTCTGAACTTTTTTAAATTGGAAACTGACTCGCTTATCCATAAAACATTCGGATTCATCAAGCTACAACGGTCGCTACGAAGGGTTAGGATGAACGTGAAGTGTTTCATCACCGTTTCATCAATTAAACAATCAGTTAATGGACAAACGATGTTTTATTATTGCTTTTTTCCGGCCTTATACCCTCTTCGTACAAGAGCATACACACATATATATATATACATATGTATGCAGAAGCCGTTATCTACGTGTGAGAGCACCTGCAGCAAACCCCTTCCTGAAACTCCCCTAGATCGAGGGTATGCTGTACAAACAAAATTTCACCTCGAATGACGAGGATAGGGTAAATGTCTCCTTGTATGACGAAGAGGAACCGTGGAATATACTGCAGAAAACGATTGGCGGATGAATCCCTGTATCAAGACTACGGAAAATAACTTCCAGCTTCAATCTTTGCACTCTGACTGGGTATAGCCTCCACTCGTCTCGTCAGTATTTCTACGTTTCATTGCACGCGACGATTTCCAGATATTCTCACGTACTGTACGACGTAGCCAGACAAAACCCTTAGACCACGTACTAGTATAGAGAGCGATGACCTAGAACCTGGAATCGTTTGCCAGTATATTTTCACCTGATTTTTATTACTGGCTACGAATCAGATTGATGTTTTCGTATTTTATATAGCTCCTCTGTACTCTTGGTTAGTACTAGATATATCAGGATCCTTTACTATTTCCTTTCTTCTTCCTATACTCATCTCTCCTACTTCTATATCTACAGGTGTGCACGTGCAAGAGCTATAACCTAAAGAAATAAGGTAATGTTGGAATTGGTATTCTCACGAGGTTCCAGGATCATGCAGATCCTTGGCCATTATCGGAAAATCCAACCATCAAAAACGTGTTTGATAGCCATATTTTTCGATTCTTAAATCAGCTTTACATGACCGCAGGACGGCGTCAAAATTTCGCCATCCGCAAAGTGGCGAGAGGCCAGAATACGCGATATCTTACTATAATTAGAATTCCACACCTGAAGGAAGTGGTATCACCATGACGTGAGAAGTATACCTGAAGTTTTACTTATTGAGCTTCTCAGTTCTCGGTACCATTTTGCTAAGTCTGCACTTTCATCAAGTACAGAATGTAGCTATATGTACTTCTTGGTAAAGTAATTACTGATGATGCAGCACTAAGAAAGTGCAGATCTTTACCTCCTGGTTTTACTTGACATTTGGATATTAGCCATTTGTGTCGTTCTTTACTGTTAAAAATATGAACAAAGCTCACCCATACCTCTGGTACATTGGCTTGAAGTGCCATTGGAATTGTCGCAAAATATTCCACATAACGAAGTAACTAACTACCTGACTCGAATTTGGTGGTGTAAAACCGCGCAGTAATTGCTGTTGGAATTACATCGTACTTAGGCTTACCGAAATCTGCATTGCGGCGTGGTCCATTATTACTCAGTACTGCACTTCTCGGTGGTTACAGACTATGTCAGTGGGACACTTTGCGGACGAGGTATAATAAGGCTATAGCACGTACATGCTGCTACTCTTTGACCGCGCCCATACAATTCAACCCACAAGACACATTGGGGCTTTTAAAAACTTTTCTACTTTTCTCAGTCCTGTTAATATTTCCTAAGTAAAGTTTCAGCTTTCAAATAATG
This sequence comes from Tenthredo mesomela, assembly GCA_943736025.1. Taxonomy (NCBI): domain Eukaryota; kingdom Metazoa; phylum Arthropoda; class Insecta; order Hymenoptera; family Tenthredinidae; genus Tenthredo; species Tenthredo mesomela. Next base: position 3,536,880 of record OX031015.1, read on the forward strand.
CCCAGATTATTCTCCCCGTATTCTATAAAGGATTGAAATGTGGATGGTATAATATGGAAAATGAATCTCGCTGTCATTGACAAGTGGGATTGGGTATGTCACGATGTAATGATTAAGGTTTTAGTACTTTGACAAACTGACAATCTCTGTGTATATAAACATACATTTTATTATATTAATTAATAATAATTGCTGTATTCACAATGAGTAGGTATTATGTATACGTAGTAGGTATTATTGTATTATATTGTAATATAATTAAATGTACAAACCAATTTATATATTATTTGCTAAACTAATCGGGTAGAAATTAATTACACGTAGTACACGCATGCGAGGGCTCTCGTGTGTATATCAATACAGCGGGTGAAATTCACTGGCTAAGATTTCCCAATTACGAATACCTTCGGCAACCCTTTGCGTAATCATTGACAAAATTCTATAACGATACTTCAAATTTACTCAACTCTATTTTAACCGAAGTACAATTTCCAAGACGGTTTAACACACCTACCTATAGATATACATATTATGCATTTATAGCTTTTTCCTGCAGGTGATATAGCTTTTATTCACAAAGCTGAAATCTGACAGACGATTCTGCACGGCTCGCAGGTTATTCTACAGACAAAAATGGTAAGAAGAGAAAGAGACGTTTAGAAGAGTGAAAAAAAAAAAAAAAGTAGTAAAAAAAAAAAAAAAAAGAAAAAAGAACAGAGACGCCAGCTGATTGTGAGCTCTAATTTGCATTACGCACTCGCTTGCACGTGACAGCGAGCTTTTTTTTTTCTTTTTTTTTTTCCTTCTTTTTACATCGTATAAAGAGGAAAAAAGTACTGGGTAATTCGTAGAAGACGTGACACGATTAAAATACTCCTACAAACGTTTTTCCAAGCTTTCGAAAAATCTCTCGCTTAATATACAAACTTGAATATAATTATAAATAAATTTAATTAGTTGATTTATTGAACCTACTATAAGCGTCACGGTTTTCCGATTCCGGATTGCAGTCGGTCACACTCATTGTCATTCAGATAACAAATAAATGACGATAAAACGCCATCCGGTATCGCCTAATGAAATTTCTTCTTCTTTTTTTTTTTTTTTTTTCTTTTATTTATTTATTTTTTTTTCACATAATTATTCGACATTGTAAATTAATTATAACGCGTCAACTCGTCGATAATTTTTAACGAGTGACAAATGGCTGCCATTGATTCTGGTACATAACAACGTAGATAGATATATATATATATATATATATATATACCAGCGACATTTCTGGGGTGTCAATTATTAACGAAGTATATTTCATTAGTTATATTACGTAATTTTATACTTGGTCTTAATTATTTAATCTGTACACACGTATGTACAATTATAAATTATATAAAATCACGTGCCAACGATATTTCGATTCTCAAAGTACATTCGTCATAAACAAGCAGCTATAGGTATATCGCCGATCTTCACCTGCACATATATTCGCAAAGTTCAGAATGAGGAAAACTGCAGGAAAACTGAAATTCAGGTAGTTATTCAATTCCTTTCTTTTCATATTCATTTTCAAACAACAATATTACTGCATCTGACTGTATGGACATTTCAATTATACACCAATCGTTAGTATACATATAAGTATAATATATACGTATATTACAGCGTCGATCGTGCGATTGCGTTTAATGATCATTTCAATTATTTATAACGCAGAGTGTATAATTTGACCAATATATTGTTATACTTCGTTATTCTGGATCGTATAGCTGTACATATATTTCAATTAATTAATCCCTTTATTTGTTATAAAAAATCTGTTAAAAATTAAAATTATAACGCATACATTATATTATCGTCAAAGTTTCTAAGGTATGACAATAATTATACCATATAATATATGTAGAGCTTGTGAATTTCGAAACTGTATTACCTCTTACGATTAATTAATTAGACACGTGCGTAGAGTTGAGGATATATACACACACATATAAACGCACTTGGGGGGTTGAATACCCATATATGCATACATGTATATATATATATATATATATATATATATATATATATATATATACACACATATTTATGTACATTGTGTGATGACGGAGGCTCGTTTATCTTGTGTTGGTCGGCAGCCATCTTGAATGAAACACCGTTGAAACGAATAACCTGGCCGGATTGAAGCTCGTCTATCATATTTTACAAAAGATTGAGAAAAGAGAGTTACGGGGTAGGTGGGTAGGTAGGTGGTTAGGTATATGTAGGTATACTATAGGTATGATAATATGCGCGAGTCACGCGTAAGTTGGCACCGTGTTCTAAATACATATGGTGTATAGTTATCGATATATTATAATATATCTATAAATAGGTATACAATATAAAATATTATACATATATATAATATATATAAATAATATATATATATATATATAATATAAATATATTGTATATTCCCACGACTCGGGTTACAAGTAGCGTGAGAAATGAGCTGCTGCTCGCTACCTGCTACAGCGTGAAAAATAAATTTCGTGTACATTATTTTATATATTTATATATTATATTATATTATTAATAATAATAATACGAAATTTTACTCATAGTAACAATAATAATAATAATAATAATAATAATAATAATAACAGTAATTATTATTATTAGTCATTATAAACTATTTATGTATAATTATAATATGCTCAGAATATATAGTTTATACACAGCTCCTAATGAAACTTCCTCTTAACTATTAATAAAAATATATTTACAAAATTATTATATGTATTATTAATTATATAACATATATATATATATATATATATATATATATATATATATATTACGGCTTATACCTATATCTAGGCTCACATATTATTATTCAAGGAAAAAAAAGTTATTGAAAAATCGTTATCATTATCAATATTATTATTATTATTATTATTATTATTATTATTTCCTTCATTTCTTTTTTATTTATTCAATTCATTTATTTATTTTTCACAGAATGCAAAATGAGCAAATCGGCAAAACCCCTTTTTGCAGATACATTTCGGACCATTTGAACCCGAATTTATTCATTTATTTATTGTTATTATACTTTTTGGTTTTCTTTCAGTTTTTTTCATTATTTTTATACATCGAGCCTCGGAGTGTTTTGGATTAAGATAAATACTTAAAAAAAATGATTAAGTATTGTCGACTATGCAATCGGACTGAATTTGGGCATCTTTTTTTTCTTTTATTTTTACATTATATGATCTCGTCTTTTAATATTCTTAACAATTTTATGTATAAAATTCGATATGGTTTATACGCGCTAAGAATATTGCACTTTTACTACCTATCTACAGGAATAATGAAGCAAATTTAATTTTAGTTCACCCGGAAGCAGGAACTCGCGTTAATCACTCCCCGTTCTGTTAATTTTATTAATTGCATATTTCGTAGCGCGTACAAAGTTGAATATTTTCTATTTTCAAGATCTTTTATGCAGCTGTTTTGGCAAGCAGTATAAATTTTCAATAAAGATAAAATTTTCACATAAGATTACCTTAAAAACTCATAATACCGTTATCAATATATCGGTAATAGATCGACTTACTAAGGATACCTCCGAGTCGGTGAAGAAGTCCTTTAATTTACTTATTGGTATATATCGTCATTTCTGTATATCATCGTAATCCATAGCAATTAGGAATACATAGGCTTTCAAACTCACACAGCGATACAAAACACTCGATTGGTCCACGTGCGAAGTATTTTAATACCCTTACTGCCGAAATCGATAGTTACCTATTTATTCTCAGTTCCATTCTCGTTTTCATTATATTTTTTTTTAAATTAATTTTCAACTCACCAGCTCCTCCGATCGCCTTGACTCACCCCTCGCCAATAAAAATCTGCAGTGCTTTTGACGAGTGACGGCTGATTCCGTGTCTTGATTGAATTTTTTTTTTTTTTTTTTTTCTTTTCTTTCTTTCAGTTTTCTCAACTTTTGTTCAATCATCGCGGCATATACTATAATATCAAATCCTAAAAAAAGTAAAGAACACACCAGCCAAGGCTATGCCATCAATCAGACCTAATTAGTAAACGATGATTAATTCCTATGTTTGATAATGAAACGTAAAGGATTACTTGATAAACTATAGACAAACAATTTTACATGATTCACGAAATTCCAGAATCATTGCCTTCATTTTCGTATAGCAGTTTTAACCCCGAGGAAATCAACCTCAGGAACAAATAATGCTCACTCGATTTTGGAACTCTGCATTTTACTACCCGAACCGATCCCAACCCTCGCCGAACCCTGAAGAGACTACTAGAGTGTCTCTAAAAGATTTTGAACCATAAGGGCTGGTGCGGTGACACGAGCTTTTGCTTTTCTTGTCTGACGACCTGGACGAACTCCGCAACGTGGTGCTCTTTGGAGTTGCTCCGATTTGTTGCTGTCTTGCTCAAGCTGTACCGATACACTTGCCACTCTTGGCGACGAGCATCCCGTCTCCTGGAACAGTACGAAAGATGGAAATGATCAGAATAATCATCCTGGACTTTCTCATTCCGTTTCAATTAAAAATTTGAATGATAATATGAGGAGATTTTGAAAACTCAATTCCGATACGCGCTCGACGACGAATTATCTTTGGCTCCGCTCTTGGAGATGAAGGGTTTGAAAGACGAAACGAAGGAGTTATACCGATCCTGAGACGTCGTACCTACCTAACTTTAACCGTACCATGTCACAGCGAGAAACAACAACATTAACTTTCCGAGCTTCCATGAATCTGCATGAATTAAACCTAACAATCACAAAGACGGAAGGAACAAATCAGAATTCTATCTCACAGGATAGCAAAAAAAAAAGGGGTGCTCCTGTTTTTCCAAACCCCTTCGAGTAGCAACTCGGTGGCAGAGCCAAAGCTTAATGGCACTTTCCTAACTTCGCCATATTAAGGGAGTCCGTTAGCAAACTAAGCGCTAATCTCACTTTCTCTCTCTCTCTATCTCTCTCTCTCTCTCAACGAATTAAAGTTTGTTGCTCCGCATACACTCGCTTCCTCTTCAGCACCGAGTGCCGAGGCTTTTTCAACGCTGAACAAAAAGCTGTCACCGCCTTTTATCTGTACAGGTATATACTACGTGTAGCCATATATAGTCAAAGTTCATTCCTTTCTTGCTATTTATTCACGGACGATAAATATGACAAAGTTATAACAGAGATTACGCTGTTTTCTATTCTCGTAATAATGAACAGAGAAGTCTGTACGCTGTTAAACCGCGATAACCAATACAGCGGAAAATCTACCTCGCCGATTCTTACGCGTCGCTAAATCTGATAACATGACCTCATAATGTATCTAATTGAAGCTAATTTAACCCACATTTGAAAAGACAGGAGTTTTTACAGCTAGGATTGAGGATGTTTGAATTCGGGTTAAAATTGTGAAACATCTTTACCCCAATCGCAATTATAGTAGTACCATATTAAATTGAATTAAAAAAGCTTTCTCCTCTGAATGTTTTCTGCATAAAGTTGCTTGGTTTAATTATGAAAAGTTAATATACTGCGTTGACTGTTTCAAATAACTGCATTTATACTTGTGTTCACGGTTTTACAAATTGTGTAAAATAATAAATGAGATATAATTGTTTTTCACGTTGTAGGTAGATTTTCCTGTTTTCGTCGGAAAATCTGAGTAGCGTTTTAAACTAATTTAAAATTCATTTCAACAAAAATTATCATAAAAAGTCGGTGAATTTATCATCTGATGATTAACAAGGTAGTTTATTTGGGGAATGAGACCGTAATCTATATCGCATCTTCTACAAACTAATCAATTCCGACTAATTCACACAGCCCAAATTGCTAGAACTGAAGTACCTACTCAGCTTGTGGGGTATATTTCCGTCCGTGAACTAACGGATCCAGAAAATCTCCATGGGCAACTAGTTTGACCTCGTTCCCCGATGAACCGCAGAGTAGTGATCGGGTCGGGTCATCGTTATAATCGCTTATTAGAAACTTTACCAAGGGCTTATGTAACTCGTAAAGTTTAGACAATTTTCCTAATTTATACTTAGCGATGTTTTTCTTTACATTTTCTTTAAATCTGGTTTTATACTTCCGATTTCCATTACCAACTCACGACTGAAATTATTCAGCAAACTAGATACCTGGATGATATAACATGTCGAAGGAGGATTCTAGCGAAAATCTCCGACCCCCATTCGGACGGTAATCCATTTTAATTAGAGTTATTACTACGCGACGTGACCGAAGAATCTTAATTAAATCCCGACACAAGCACGGCTCGTATCACGTCCGGGTACTAGCCATAAGAGACTCGTTGTCGAGGACGTAGCTTGTACATCCTTCCAGCTTCAGCTGCACCTGCCATGAACATTTGCAGATAATGAATCATGGATGAACAAGAACATCCCTATGCACATAGAACTCGCCCATCTGTCTTCCGCCTCGTTTTCTCTTATTTCCACCCTTTCAGAATCCATATAAAATGTGCTTTACACTTTTACAGGAACTTTTTGCCATCCAATAAACTTTTTTGACGACATTACGTTTCGGCCTCCTCACCTATTCGCTACTATCGACATTAATGTATTCACAGTCATTCGTGAACGTGCCTAACCCTTTTCTCCCATAGACGAATACATTTGCTTGTATGGTTTAGACGGGAGTTTAACAACGGTTTCCCTACCTACAAGTATATGGGAGGTGGCTACCCTAGAATACATATGCAAACATTGTATTATAGGACAGCAAGGTAGGCAGACAGTGGCAATTTTGCTGTAATAGGTACCTACAGTAGGCGCGAAGAAAGCAAACAGAGTAGGCAGAGCGCCCCATTACAGCACAGTTTCGCTTCTGTACACCGATGTTAAAATCATAACGATAATGAGAAATAAAACGACCGGTCTGAGACCCGAGTTCCACCCTAAGGCCTAAAGTGTGAGGGTTTTGTAATTTCTCATAACTCTCCAGGCTTAGCTTAGCTTTCAATCGAAATTGAAATATGGAACGTGGCTTATCGAACAGATATTAAAAAATCGATGTGCTTTAGGCTTTGAAGAGATACCGTTTTTTTGATTTTTCTCATTATATTTGATGTTGAATATCCCCCAAAGACATATTTGTGAAAAAAAATATATATATATTCTATGTTCGTGAATAAAATCAATGGATGATATCCGGCTTTATTCAGCTCGCCTCGCCCATTCGACGTAAATTTTTAATCTTGCTTCTGATCGTGCCTACAGGGCCACGCTTATTGCGAGTCGATATCCATCTGGACAACCGTGTTATCGGTCGATTAATCGCCGCTCGTGTTCGCCGAGCCCTTTAAATTCGGAAGCTAAACACCTACAGGACGATTTTAGGACTCGCAGTCCGGCAGTCCGGCAGTCCAACAGACCAACAAATCTCACAATCGCTCAATTCGTATTACCTTTTACCACCGAATGGGTATACGATAAAAATCTTTCCGAAATTATCCCGAAAATTCAACCCCGTTGAAAAATCGCGTGAGCTTGTTGAACCAATTTCAACCTAACGCATGCGGATCAGCTTTTTAGACGAGACTAAAAATGCGATATCGTCCAGATTGAATGTCACATTCGCAAGACGATGCTGCTGGCAGGATCAACGACGTCTAGGCTAGTCCACCCCGATCATGAATTTGGCAGATAATCACCTCAGGGTCAGACACCCCGCAGAGGAAGGAGATAACCCTTTATTTTTAACTGCTTCGCGTTAGGGCGGTAGAGCTCTTCGGAAAAGAGGCAGCACGGCTATATATACAAGGGGGATTTTTAATTGAACGAGAAAATCGGCCGGCGAAACTTCCTCGTTCTCTATATCCGTGCCAGTTCCCAGAGGGAATTCACCGGCTGAGTGAGCCGGTGTCTAACCCTTTTGCACCACTTTTTGGTTACTCGGTGCACAGTGGTGGTGTTTCAAGTGACTTTCGGCCGAGGGTAGATAAAGGGGAAAGAAATAAAGGGGATAGGGAGCGGAAATGGGGGAAGCAATAACCCGGCTCTTATTAAAAACGATATATATTATCATCACTGTTATTGTCATTGCTATTTTCTCCCAGTTATCATAAATTTTGTGGATTTTTAAACCAAATTTTCAATCCCCAAGACACCCTTCGACGACTTAAAATCAGATAAAATCTCGCTAAGGGTTCGCCCGCCGATTCTTCAGGAAATCGTATTCGCGCTTACCCCGGTCTGACGTAGCTTAGATTATTTATTAGAAGTGACAGTGGGTCAGCGTGGGGTTGATTAATGACAAAGTTGACCGGTTCTCACAGCTAGAAATACCCGATATACAAAATCCCTTTGTCTACTGGAATCGAGCGATCAATTCGGCGCCCAGGACTGACGACCCAACCCTCTGCCCACGCAACCCGGTAATATTTTATTGAAATTATCACCCCTGCTGGTTGCAACGATTCAGATAAGATCTGGGACCAGATAACGACCGATGATACGAAGGACACAAAAATACACATAATTAACATTTTTTTCAATCATAATCAATGTAAACTCACAGTCAGGCAAAGATTGTGCTGATGTTGATGCTGATGTTGATGCTGATGAGCTCGATGACGAGATTCACTTTGTAGCTGCCAAGCTCGAATGTACAGGTCACCTCGGTATATCAAACCTCCTCGTCTAGCACGCAGCATCAAGTGCCACCTGAAAGTAGTGAGAAAAAAAGAATTTTCATATATTTGAATCATATCTTTGATCATTTTCTTCTATCGCATCGTCATTATTTATGCATCACAGCTGGAACCGTATGAAAAGATGAAATAATTTATCGAACAATTTTGAGGTGAGATTGAATTCTGATTAAATTAATTGGCACGATTGAATTTTTTCTGAAATTTGATATGTTGCTGATATTGAGGCGCGGTGATGTTTTCGTTAATAAATTGCAATGTGTATAACTGATTCGAAACGTGTACGAATGAATTAGGCGTAATGGCTTCATCATATTTTGGGTAAAATACTGTTTGAGATAAAATCCCTGCTATAGAGTGGTGGGTGGCGCGGTGAATGATTCCAATCAAATTTCATTAGCCGTGGGAAAAGGCTGGCCCCCCGCGTACCGTGAGGATTAGTATCGTCCTTAATTAGGCAGAGCGTCGTAAGCGAGAGGAGAATCTGAATTTCAGAAATTCCTAAACCTTACGGAAACCAGATATTCGGTAGAAACACTTCAAGACCGTAACCAGAGTCCTGGTAGAAAGGGGCACTCTTCAGTTTAATTCCTACAGCTTGGAAATTCGCTCCGTGATATCTTACGCTATCGAGATAAGTATGAGCCTCGCTCCTCTTCCGTTAACTTATTGATTTTAATCTCCATCTCTCTTATCTCATTCCCTTATAACTCTAGCCCCTTCTCGCCCATTCACGTCTTGACGATCGTGCTAGGTCCAAGAATTCAACTATTTTCTCCGGAAAATTTGTTCATGTCTGATTTTCGATAGCTTCTGATTTGAGGATCAATAGCGTTTCGTTTTTTGAAGAAAGAACAAGACAAAGAAGATTGCTCTCTTCTTTAGATTCGGTGCAATGTTCCCTATCGTCTTCCCTTCTTCGGTTGAATTTAAAGAAATTCTCATTTCAAACTCGTGTAATGGCCGAGGCATAGAAGTGTAACGAATTCGTTAATTCTACCATCCCCTTTAAATGGCATAAAATGAATGCGAATAATAGTTGGAACGTAATAGCATTTCCAACTTTGCTTTGCTCAACGAATTCAACTCCGAGGATGCATTTGTTTTGAACTTAACTTATCCATTCCGAAAACTTTACTATAATTTACATAATTTCGTGGCTAATTAGAGGATAGAGATAGAAATACGAACTAAGCTAATAAAGCCTCGCATTAATCCCTGTTTCGTGATGATCGATCGATCGGAAGCAGACCGAGAAACTTATTGTCTAATGCTGATTGGTTTTAGTTACGTATTTCACGATCATTATTAGATAACGAAGTTTCGTCAAATTCAAATGCATATATATATACATGAAAAAAAAAAAAAAAATGAGAATATGAATATTTAAATTGTTAGTCAAGTTCAAAAATCGGATTTGCTTCCCTGCAGTCATTTACAAACCCCTGTATAAATTTCACCGCAACGAATTCTCGTTCGTCCTTCTCTCGCTAAATAACTAGCTGTCAGCTCTTTGATATAGATATATGTACCTACAATATCCCAGAGTCGACCAGGAAATGTCATTTTCAGTTTTGATATGTAATACCTCGACTACCCTTTCTCTGGTCAACTGGGTCGTCAATCCCAGGGTTGCGATAAAACGATACCGGGTCATCGCGTTGATTAGAAATTTATCTGCGATCTGACGAAACAAGGGATGAAAACCAGGAAGTTGATGCATTCATGCAACTTCAACTGTAATACCTCTCTTTCAGTTTTCACTACACTTTGTCTGATTGTTTTTTTTTTTTTTTTTTCTATTTTTTTATTTTTTACTTCTTCTTTAAAGAGGGCGCAGCAATTAGAGCATCATTACCATTGTCCTCGTTCTAGTTCTCTCGCTTCTTTTCCGTCTACTCCTCCTCCTCCACTTTCTTCTCCTCCTCCTCGTTACGTAACAATTTATGAATCGCAATTACTACGTACATATTTGTGTATCATTATTCAATTGTCACGTATAACGTTTCCTAATATTACGCCCCACGCGATAATCGACTTTTCTATCAAATGGAAAAAAAAAAAAAAAAAAAAAAAACGAATAAAGAACGAACTGGAATACACACAACAGTCGACAGAAAGCTCCTGACGTTTGACTCGACATACAATTTCAACCGAGGCATTCGCTCGATTGTAACATGTTACAATTTTACCAAGAGGTAAAACATACGTGGGGTATACACCCCGACGTATCTGATAAGAATGAAATATTAAAATCACTGAACAGGAAAGTGTGATTTTCTTTATTTTTATTTTTTCCTCAAAATTTCCATTCAACACTGAATGATGTGAAATAAAATAAAGTTGCTTTGTGATACCTATAGACTCTCTTCAAACCTTTCATTACATACACGCTATTGAACTTAAAGCTCGAATGGGACCTAGATACAGATCACTTTACCAATACTGTAGAATAATTTGTACTTTGAAAAAGCATGAACCAATTGCAAAAAAAGCTACGTGAATCTTTTCAAATTATATCCACAAATCTGTTGTACAATATTAATCAAAGAACTTTTTGGAGCTTTCTGAAAGCCCGATGTATGAAATGTGATCAAAATTCTTCTTGCATCAAAAATATCAAGCTACAAGCTTATCAATTCAAACTTTTCTGCGGCTCATTCGTAGATGCAATTTGAAGTGATCTTTTATCGATCTTTTATTTCCATTTATCTTGCGATTTTTGTCGAATTATTTCACACCCCGTAAATAAGGGAAAAAACCAAGCGATTGGTGAAGCTGGAAAACAGTTTCGGTGGTGGTAGCGAAAGTTCGGGGGACGCTCATAGAGGTAGGTGAGCGCAGAAAGTCAGTGTAATAATGGATTACAGCGTCGATGATATCGCGTTATATGGACATAGATAGAATGATACACGAGGGTTCCATGATTTATAAAAGCACCATTCCCCGATTTTAGATAGAGGTAATGGCGAAAGCCATGGCACGCTGAGTTTTTCTCGGTATATTTTCGGGTTCGAGTATATAGTGTAGGTATAGTTGCTTGATTTAACATTAGCTTATAGTTTTATCGGAATTTTTCCTCTCCGCGGTGTTTCTCGTTCTGTGTAAATTTTTATTGCGCCTGTGAGCCAACCACAGTAGTGTATACTGTATATATTATTCGTGAAAAAGAGGGAAATGGGGAAAAGAGAAAAAGATAGAAAGAGAAATGGAAAGAGTCAGAGTCATAACGGACGGGTGCTGAGTCGTAAATTTTCGATTTATCAGTTGAGCAACCGTGAAACGCAACAAACACCGACGGCATTGCCGTGGTCAAAATTATTATCTGAATGATATCCGTGACACGGTTTTCCCATTTAGAAAATGAAATGTAACGTTAATCGACAAATAATCGAACTTTCTCACGTTATAAATAATCATTCCAACATTCTTGCCATTTTTAAAACGAATACAATATTAATGATTGAGAATTTTTGATGATCAGTGATGTTCTACTATATTTTCAGATTTCCATTTCCAATATCAAAATCGGACGAAAGCATGTTATTTTTATTCGTGCACGGAAAATTCTAAAAATGAATCCAAGCCGTCAAGCGTGGCTTTAAAACTATAGAAAACAAACGATTACAGTAGTCGCGATTGAAGCGTGGGACATTCGTCCAGTGTGCAATTTTACAAATGACGAATCAAAGGATTCGAATAGCGTAAAAATAAAGGTAAATATGTATTTGGGGGAGAAAAAGTAATATTTGCAACCTTTGTCACATCAATATTGATACCGGTATGTCGTTACATAACTTAGCTTCAAAACCCACCATTCTAGTTCACTGAATTCGAAAGCTCATCCTCTATAAACAAAATATGCGAAAGAGAAGTAAAAACGTATAATTCTCTCGCTCTGACTATTTCTGAATTAAAATGAAAAAAAAAAGGAAGTAAAAGAATACTACAAAAATATAACCACTTTTTTTTTTCTTCTTCTTCTTCTTCTTCTCGCGTATAAAAGTCGATTTGTGAACTTCTCTTCGTCGCCGTATCTAAACTAATTCAAAGATGATTATAAGTTGAGAAGTCGTTTCTACTAGAGAATAAAATTAATCTCTGAATATGAACAAATATAAGAAAAATAATACTGATTTGGGATATTTTCCCTGTATATCTGTAGACTTATAATATCATCGACGGATTCCATGATTATAGTATCGATACCTGCGCGGAATAACCGGCTATCTCAGAGTCCGCTTGAAAAAGCGGCTATCTCAGAGTCCGCTTGAAAAAGCGGCTATCTCAGAGTCCGCTTGAAAAAGCGGCTATCTCAGAGTCCGCTTGAAAAAGCGGCTATCTCAGAGTCCGCTTGAAAAAGCGGCTATCTCAGAGTCCGCTTGAAAAAGCGGCTATCTCAGAGTCCGCTTGAAAAAGCGGCTATCTCAGAATCCATTCGGAAAAGCGGCCTGTGCCTATATTAATAATATAGGCTACAGTCGGTTTTTCGAATGGATTCTGAGATAGCCGCTTTTTCAAGCGGACTCTGAGATAGCCGCTTTTTCAAGCGGACTCTGAGATAGCCGCTTTTTCAAGCGGACTCTGAGATAGCCGGTTATTCCGCGCAGGTATCGGTATCATATGCATCTAAAGATAGCGAAACTGGATTAATCACCGACATGCTGACCAAACTATTTCGAATTTGCTTTGAGGTTCCTATTGGTGTAGATATAGAGTGGCGCTTGATCTAGCCCTTTGGTCCAGATCAGATTGGTCAAAGCTACCAGCATCATGGGCTTAGTAATGATACGTCGAAATGTGAAATCGATATGTGTTGTAAAATTTGATGGATCGAATAATTCACGTTGTTTGAAATTGTGCGAAAATCTTAGAAAAAGTTTAAGAAACGAGGAGTTCTTCCGTTTACACTTTGCTAGAAAAGAAATTGGAAAAATTCGATCTTGCGTTTGCACTCGATTTGCTTTCACTACCCATACCAGGGTGTACCGCTGCTGCAGCGAGTGGCTGCTCTCTGGTTTAGCTTGAAACAACGTCCACGGAAAGCACCACCGTTTCACAATTTTCTATTTCCACCCGTCACCTGCTCTCCCACATTGTCCGACCTATCCACTCGTCACAGACCCGAGAAAGGATTTATATTTAAATTTAAAATCCGAACACTATCCATCCGTCAAACGATGCATATTGAAATTTAACCCGGGATCGATATACGGAGAGGTAAAATATCGGGAAAAAACTAAGTTTCACTGGTCCAGCTGCTTCGTTTATAAAAAAAAAAAAAAAAAATTTTTATATGATTCTGGGGATGAAAAATTGCAGCCTTACCTTGTCACAAGTTGATGAACGCGAGGCCACTGTCCTCTAGAACGTAGGATTCTCGCTGTGCCGAGAAGGGATGCTCTATGACAATTCGAGACTTCCATACCCTTGAGAAAGTATCTAAGTGCGGTAAGCCATTTACCTGTAACAAGAGATAAATCGTACCTCGATGAGAATCGATTCTAGTGCTCTCAGCTGTGATAGACAATCAGAATCCTGAAATCCTCCACTGCAGTTGAGAATCTAACTCACCGTTTCCGTTAAGCCAAGTGGCATACTCGGCGAGGTGGTCAGGACTTCGGGGTTGAAGACGAACTACATGACGTAAAAGTGCCCCTGCTGTGGGACCAGTGGCCAGACGAGCGAGAACAAGATATGCCGGAGTGTAAGCTGGGTCTAGAGAAACGCATCTCTGAAGCATCCTTACGCACTCGTCGGTTCTATTCGTTTTTCTGCAATTAGAAGAAAGTTCTATTGATAAAATTCGCTTCTCGTGCGTCAAGGAAGCCCTGTCTAATTACCGAAGTAACTTAAAGCTGTTAATTTTATGCTACACAGTTTTGCCTGAAATAACATCAGTACGATTCGGGGGTCTCAATTCCCCGAATATACAAATCCGCCTTAAGTTAATCCAAGTAATCTACGTGTGTAATTAAACCGACTAGGTCTTCGGGGCGCAAAATTTTGCGAATTCTCTTAGGAACTAGATGTCACGGTGACCCGACCTTGACGTAGTATAATTTAATCTGCGGAGTGGGTCTGGTGACATTATCGTTTCAAATAGGTCGCTTTGCTAAAAATATACCTACGTATTTCTAAATCGTGGGAAAAGCGAGAATGAAACCAGCGGATCAAAGTTTCGTCAGGGTTTACTGTCAGTCGAAAAAGTTTTATGAAAAATGTACATGCACATGTACTTATATAAATTGATATTCAGGAAAAGTGTTTTTCACCAAATACTATGAGAGACTTGTACGCAGTGTCGTCATCAGAAATTGATATTAAAAGGTTTGTATACAGAGCTGACTGAGCGTCATAAATTCGACGTTCTATAAATTAAACGGCAATTTCAACGGACATGTGGGTGAATTATGGTTTCGCTTTGACGGTGCAGTACTTCGACGGCATAAAAGGGGACGCGGTAATTACGTTAGAATCGCCAATGGTCAGACCAGAGGCAGTAATATGACAATGGCCTTTTTATTGTTTGCAAACAACCCCGCAGGTTCTTTATCAAAAAGAGAGAGAGAGAGAGAGAGAGAAAATAATAAATAAATAAAAATAATAATAACCTCACTCGAGGGGTAATTTACGCACGATTTGCAAACGTTCATTCCGTGACACAGCACCAGCTGTAGGACACCTACATACATATAGAATATAGACGTACACATACTTATACGAGTCGTTTTTTACATAGGAATATATTATTATAAGAAATATAATTTTCACCACGGGGTTCACATTCGTTTCACCTTATGCCAACAGCCTGTCAGTATTTCGTACGAAAATAGCCACGCAATTGCGTTGAATTATTCCACGTTAAATGCGGAGAGAATGGAATTGGGAATACTTAAATATCATAAATAATTCATAGAATTAAATGAAGAATTCTGTCACTTGACGTCAGTGAATCATCGGGGTTGCAAAATTCTATGAAATCATATAGGTATACAAAAGCAATTTTAATTCGATTAGTTTCAATTCTGAAAGTAATTTTCCAGATACCGTGGCGTGGAATGATGATAGTAAAAAAAAAAAAGACAAAAAAAAATTGACATTATTATTTAGGCACACGATAGCATGGAGCGATTTTGAGATAGCAGGGCGAAAAACCTTTTTTGACTGAGAGATAATTCAGCAGACTATGTGGTACGGGGACTGAGGTAGGTACTATAGGAAAGCTCTAGAGCGGAAGCAGCGCTCTCTGAACAGCGCTTTCACTCGTGTTAATTAAACTTTAATTTTGGCCAAAGCGCTAGAATTACCGGCACGCAAGATTTAACGCGTAAAATTCGCGTGAGCGCTTCGGCCAATAAAACGGACAATAAACTCTTGATAAAATAGTCCCAGTCCCAGTCCCAGTCCCAGTTCCAGTTCCAGTTCCAGTTCCAGTCGGCGTTAGTCCGTTTTTCCATCTGTCCACGCCTTTACTCAACATTTTTATTTTCTACCAATTAATTTTAATTTCACCAATATTTGGAATAAAATATTTTCAATCCAATCGAAGAATCGCGCGACTTGTTTTTATCAATATACGAAATGTACCCACTCTTGCGCCTCCCTAGTTAATTAACTTACGACAAAAAGCGTCCGACCCCAGTCCGGGTGGAAATTAATGAGAAATAAATTACCTGTAGAGCTGGCCAAGATTGTAGTGAGCGTTGACGTGACCTGGCTGAGCCTGGATAGCCGAAAGAAAATGTTGTTCCGCTTGTTCACCAACAGTCAGAGTCCCTAGATTATTATGGGCACTTGCGTAGGTCGGCCAAAGCCTGAAACAAATAAAATGATATTGTAAGGTGAGGTAATTGTCGTCGATGTTTTATAGTTAGTAAATCTATCGATGTCTAGATTAAAATTTGAAAGCCAATTAACGAATTAATGTATATCTTGAACGATATGCGCTTTAACGCGATGTGGATATTTCATGCCAAGTTTCCTACATTTGTACCAGGTACTAGGTACTACCAACGGGGATCCAGAACTCGCGTAAATTTGCTCCACAGAACGATGAGCAGAACGGGTTAGCTATCGCAGATTAATTTCGCTGAATCCAGAGCTGGATATTACGCTTCGGAGAGTCGAAGTAATCCACCCTCTGAAATATTAAATCGCTGTAGAACAAACTCTGATTGGCATCGGCTTACACGGTCTGCTAAATAGCTTAATAGTATCGCAGCGCAACTTGCGATATAATTTCACCTATATATACCTATACCTACTTACTCATCGTGAAAATTAAAAGAATTACAAATATTTGAGCATGAATTATTATTACCACTTCATTTATTTGTCAGATAAATAAAATATTATATGTACTATAGGTATTATATGAGATTCCGATCAGCTGGGTGGATGAAAAATTTCATACGAACTTGAATGAAAATATGATGATAGAAAGGAGCGGAATTTTTTTTTTTTTTTTTTAATCTTTTTTACTGATAGATCATTTTTTTTCTTTTTTTTTTTTTTTTTTTTTTTTTTGTGGGGGGAAATGAAAGTCCTTTCATCATTATCTATACCTTTGAATTTGAGATCCAGATTGAAATATTGATTCGAACAGAACCATTCTCCGTATTTAAGAAAAAGCTTTAACACAGTGCTTCAGTTATGTCTAAAACCGATGAGTTTTACACTCTGTACAGATGATGGAAAAAAAAAAGAAGGAAATATAATGGCTGAAATAAAAGGGGCCACAATAAGTGGAAATCCGTTACGAGTACCCTCTGCACCAACTGGAAAGATAATCCAGGTTCTATTCTCGCGCATCAAGATTCGTCGACATCCTCGCATATATACCGTACCGTACCATCAGCAAAAGCGATGCTATATAAGGACAACGACAAAACAGCGAGTATCCACCTACTATATCCTCGTATACACTTACTTACTTCCATTTTACACGCGCCCTCTCGTGTTACATTAACGTCAATTCCAAACACTTGTGAATATCGTGTCGTTCGGTAAACGATTTTCAACCCTACCATATCCTCCACTTGATTCAAAAAATGATATACAGAAAAGAAAAAAATTGGACTGACTGCAGTTTGACTTTTATCATTAATAATATCACTAATAAGTAATATGTAAGTTCGTCCCAGCTCGATCTTACCGTTAATTATTGCCAGAGAGTGAGGGAACCGTTGGAACTAGACCGGAAATCGGAATGGAAGGGTAGACCGGAGCACGGAAACGCGATCGATCGATCTCTCGTTGGTTTCAGGACTGTTTATGTTCCGTAATAGTAGTTGGGTTCTATCCGCGTGGGTATATAGATATATATTTCTCTTGAGACTAGAAAGAGAAATAGTAGAACGAAGAAAAACAAAATGAGAAAAAAAAAAAAAAAACCGAAAAAAAAGGGAACGAAAATTCCCTCGGGTTTTATTGAAATACTAATATAATGCTGGGCCGTACTATTCTCATACGAAGCGAGCTTTTTTTCACCGTCGTATATACATTTCCGGGCTTTGTTTTTGGCTGATGGGTGTCGCACGGATCCGTCAGAACGAAAATGCGAAACAATATAAGAGCAAGGCGACGAATTCCCCCCCTTTTTTTTTGTGGAAAACAGAAATAAGCAGAAATACCCGAGTTCCTACTCGGGGTTATCAAACCGCGTGACAAAATAATTTTTAGCCTTTTTTTTTTTCCAACCGTGGCCTTAATGACTAATGTTGCTTCGATCCGTCTGACCCGGTTTATTCAGTACGCAATATTCCGTCGTAGGTATATATATAACTGCTCTGATATATGTGAATCGATTTTTCCAACCGCGGTGACTTTTCCTGGTATTATATGGAGCTCGATTTTTATTTCTGTAATTTTGAAATCGATGTTTTTCTCTTGTAAATGTAGACGACCGTTCAAAGGATTAGTGCTATAAAGTAAGTTGGTAAGAAGCCAGAGACAACGCCTTTAGCTGAAAGACACTGCAAGTCAGTGAGCCGAGAAATCAGAGTTGTTTAAAGGGCCCGACGAGATCAATTAGAGTCTCCGAGGAAGACCAGAGGGCAAAAGCCTTACGAAAGAGCAGCTTGGTTCAGAGTAAAGCTTTATACAAGCATAATAAAATGAGGAGGAAGAATCCTTAAAAGCAATAGCACTTATTAAACAAAATGTTAAAGAAAAATAATAAAAGCGAGTTTCATCAACGATGTTGTACGTCCATTTGTCTGAGGATGACAATTTATATTACGGGAGGTAATCAGATCGTGGAATAGATCCAGTATTTCCAGCGCATAAAAGGTCAAAGATTCAAAATGAATTTTAACCGCGAATTAAGCGATAGGATTAAACGAAACTTACTTTAAAGTTGAACAAATTCTGCCAGGTAAAGACATCGAACTTAAAGTCACTTTCGCTTTCTCATTTAAGTGTATTCAAATCTACAGGAATTATATTCAAGGGTTGTTAGGCGCGGGTAGTACTATCAGCGTTTTCATAGACACCAAAGTGCGAGGGAAGATTAGACCGTGGAAAACGCTAAAATAGTCTTCCTTAATTAGGGTTGTCTCACAAAGCGACCCTCTTCCTTTTCAACCTCCTCGATACCTGTAGATCCTCCATCCATGTATATAAAAGGCTCATTCAGTTCGACAGTCAGTTGCACGGACTGCCCGATCAAAGGTCGAAAGCTTTAGTGAAAATTACCGCCATTACACTATTCTAATTTGTCTTTGATAAACGACTTCGTACCTCAAGTGTAAGAGGCAGGATTATCTTCTTTTTTTTTTTTTTAATTATAAGGATTTGTATCTTGTCAAGTTACCCCATAATACTCAAGTATATATAATATCTATAAGCTGATCGATTAATATTCTATAACGATAATCCCCGTTTCTTGTTCTCATTTCCATTATCGCGTCGCGTCGAGGCGGTTTATATATAATCTAAATGTTAAAGTTGGTCGCTACAACTTTGAGCAAAGGTTTGTGTTAGTATTTCCGAAATTTCTTATTTCTTCGCAGTTCAGGATCGCGTTTCTAACAATAAGCCCAACCAATATAAGAACGATAAGCAAGACCGGTAGGTATAAGGGCTAAGTCATGAATCCAGATTGCCATGGCGCTTTAGGGAGTTTGGTGATAGGAAGCGGGGGCGTTGAAAGAAGCGAGGAAAACTCGATCGAGTTAAAAGTAAATCAATCAGATATAGTTTTAAAAGTTATTTAAAGTTTTTCGATGTACAGCCGGCGGAACGGAGACCTTGTAGTTCGGAAGTACCTACTTCGGACTTTTCCAAGGGTCAAATCTGGTGATCTGGTTTTCACCCTCGAGTTTTCAACTTCTGACAATTTCTTCTGGGTAGCTTTTCGTTCGACAAAGCTTCGGACGCTCAAATCATTCGAAAATATTAAACATTTCGAAATATATTGAATAGGTAATAAGTATAGGTATGTATGACCCATCCGAGATGGTCAGGGTCTGATCGTCTATAGGTACAGTGGCCAGCAGTAAACTGACTTCACTTTACACTTGAGATTTGAGTCCCGGGTCAAGTGGATAAAGTAAAAAATTGCTTCTATTATTTGGGGCGCTTTGAGGGAAGCTCGATGCTAGTTCATTCGGCAAAGAGGCGAATACAAAGAGTGTGGAAGGGAGTAGGGTGCTGCGAGCCTATACCTATTCAGGGCGCACGCCGGCTCGCTTTATCTTCTTCTTATAAATGAAACAGGTTATTTATTATCCAATAAAGAGACACTCGCAGGGCGAAGCATCCCAGCGGGCGCTTTGCTACGGGGTAACCCACCCTCTTTGCTTCGGCGTGCTAGAGGCCACGCCGTCACTTGACGTATAAATATCGAGGGCAACCCTGACCCTCGCGAAAAATACCTAAATGGCTCATCCAGCTGCTTAGTAGGCTCAGCTCAGCTACTTCAATGGGCGAAATTAAGTCCTTGCGAATTGGTAACGTGATGGATTTAAGGGAATGAAATTTACGCGTACCAGGTGCAATTTTAATGTAAAAGAGATGAGACTTTTCAGTCATGCCTTGAATATCGAGGTGTGTTTCCATTTCATTTACCTACTTTCCTCTTTCTCTCTTTTCTTTTCCCTTTTCTATTTATCTTTTCCTTTACCTTCTTCTTCTTCTTCTTCTTCTTCTTCTTCTTCTTCTTTTTCTTCTCTTTCTTTCCCTTTTTCTTTTTTTACCAAACGAAAAGACGCACAGAGATGAGAGACCGGATTACCAAGGTCTCTGAGGATTGCTTCTTCTACCTTTATCCCACGCCCGGTGTCGTATCTTTCACACGGTTCTTTCGGCGTTATTGATTGGGGCGTAAACGAACGTTGACACAAAGTTGACAAAGCAAATCAAATGGGTGCAGGATGAAAGTCAGAAAAAGTTTAAAATTTCAGAGAGAGTATAGTGTGATCCACGATGTTTGAGTCGAAAATTTCTGTCCCATTCGTAAGATTTTCTGATTTTTTTTTTTTTTTTTCTGTAAACATCTAAAAATATTTGGAAACCCAGTGCGTTCGGTATATTTATATCAGTTTTTCATTTTGTTCAAGAAGATTCTTGAACGGAATCGATGATTGTCTCGTGAAATTTTCTGCATCAGTTGAAATTTTGGTACACCTTTAATGTAGACCGCAGTTCGGCAATTTTGGAGATATAGGAATTCGATTTTACATTGTTAAATTATGGGGCTGGTTGTCCCCGGTCGATGCAATCGGAAACTGACTTATAGGCTTCCTCCGTCGAACCGCTCGAATTTAAATAATATTGTTTCCGATGGTCGTGACGAGCAGACGAGTCAAAAGGTCCTGGGAGACCGACTATTGTTTCCATTTCGGAAACGTATAAATTCTATGAATTTCCATTCTATACACAGTTAGGTATTTTATTCAATTCTATTTTCCTTTTTTTTTTTTTTCATTTTATTTCACTCTTAATTCCATCAATCCATCGGCACAAATGGGTTTAAAAACCGCAGCTCTATTACTCTGTCGATTTAGGTATGTATACCTATAAATGCAGGCTAACCAAAAAACCGAATTATAATCATTTCAACGATGTTTTTCGATTAATTTTAGTTTTCAATTAAAACAAATTAATAATAATTATAGAATAAAATAGTATCATTCATTTTTATAAATTATTCCATAATAAAGAGTAAAACTTTTCCTCAATTGAGTCATGAGACTGACTTTATGACACTTTATGACTATATTATTAATTATCTTTGGTCACGTCAGTAGAATGCATTGGGTACTTCACGGTCTGACGCATAAGCGGTGTGCTCTATTCTTCGATGTATTTTATGGGGTTTTATAGCTTTTCGTAATGCACATGGTGCGTCAATGTATTCAAAGGTTTCCTTGCTTTTAGCTTGATTTACTGCGCGCGATATAGACAGCGGCGATATGCCATCCGCAGTTTTATACCCCCTGCGAGAATATAATGGTCTATGGCGAAGGGTACCATAAAATTCCAATCAAACAATGCATTATCGTAAATATGACGCTGCTTCTCGTACATGTAAATTTTAACAGCTTATTTATACACTTAATGGGCCTAAGGAAAGATTTTATTTACTACCCCAAGATCACCTATACACTTGCCGATCTAACTTCTCTTCAATTTTAATGATATACTCAAAACGTTCTTCCTTATGCCAAAAAATAAAAAGGAAGCGAACACTTGAAGACAAGAAAACGAACAAGAACAAAAAAATAGTTTCGTGGAAAATCTAACGTCACGAAAAACAGAATCGAACGAATTTTCAATCTCGAATCGATGACTGTCTCAGAATCGGGTACGGAAATTAGAGGGTAGCGTTAGTCGTTAGCCGATTATCCAACACGATGGGAAAATTGGTTGAAAGTGAGCCAGAGGCAAGATTCGATACACTGTACCTACTGGCTGTACTGGTACAGTTCGGTAGAATTCGGATGTATAGGTTTAGCATAATTATTCAGTTTAGCTTGGATTAATTACGCATACTAAGAGCGGAAGTTCTACGTCGTACACAGTCCCTAAGGAGTAGCTCCGGACATCTTTACCGATTAATTTCATCCCGTCTTTACGGCGGTCTGCTTTCAAGTACTTGCATAATTTCTGTTACCGGTAATCGCTCTCGCCTCTGCCCCCCATGTACCCCTGCCCTTAAATTACTACTTGACCCTAACCAACTTACTTATAACAACGATTTACGAGCCACCGAATTGAGCCTCAAGTTATGGATTTTTCACTCCACTTTACGCCCGCGCGCCGCGACGCTGCTCCTTGCGATATGCTTTCTTTTTGTTCAGTGCAAAGTCATCCTTGAATTTTGAAGAACTTTTAAACGAACTTATTGCTTATTTATGTACCGTTTTATACCATATATAAACTCAGGTATAGGTTTTATATATAAATTTAAACTGAGCTACCTATCAATATTACTGTGTTTTAGTATTTAGCTGTGGAGAATAAAACTCATCGAGACATCACTCGAGGTTGATAGAATAAAGTTTGAGCTTTGAAAAATTATCGTATCTGTGAGGTGAAAGATCGAGGATATCCGGTACTTATAGGAACCCCGTGGCTCGCGAGGTACTTTAATCTACGTATACGCCCTCGCTAAAAACAGAACAGGTATATATAGGGTATAGGTACGGAAATTGCCAGTTAGAAGAGGTTTACATTTTTCAAGCTCTATATACTGACACAAAGATAGACGTATACATGCCTCTGTACTGTGCTATTTTACCTATTCACACGTACGTGGGAAATTAGATCCTCGATTGGGACGCGATGCAGTATACCTACCTGCCTACATATCTATACTATATACTACGCTCCCTCGCTTCCTCTGACTGGTTGGCGTGAACGGGTAGCCGGTGTCGATGAAATGCAATTTTCAGCATGCTCGTTGCAGTTCTAGCTACCGTCATTTTTACTCGGTTTCACGTGTTTGCCAGAGTGATTGCATTTTCGAAGACAAATATTGCGCTATTACGACGGACTGATTGGCCGACGGACGGGACACCGACTGCCATATGCAAACCACTGGCGCAGTGCGTCCCTGTTTGCTGTAATTGCATCCGTGTTAATTGCTTTCAGTTCTACTTCTATATACCCGTAAAAAAAAAAAAAAAAGGACGAGAAAAAAAAAAGAAAAAAAAGAAACACCAACAAAAATACCGAACTAAATTAAACACTCAATAATTCAAATTCAGACTAACTAAGTTTCTATTTTTCTCTCTGGATTGCCTTTTTTTTCAATATTACTATACGTAACGTGAAAAAAAGAAAAAAAAAAAAACACAATATATTGTCAAACACGACGAATACGTAGGAATATCGACGCCCTATTTTAATGACTCACAGTTTTTTTTTTTTTTTAACGAAATTAATGTTCTCAATTTGGGTAGGTATTTATAAATCGAAAATGAAATCTTGCTCGACGTTACTTTGCTACTATACACTCGATGCACCCATGATATCAGAGATTAATGGTTCCCTGGCTAAACTCCAAAGATATACCTATAGGTATGTATTGAAATCTGTTGGATGGGTTTTGTTCACGCAGTCTAACTAAAAAGGAGCAAAACGTTAGTAGCATTTATGTATATACCATACCTACCATATAGATATACACACATACCTATATTACTATATATAGGCATATATACAGCGTTACTTGGAGCTAATTATTTTCGATGGGCACTCTGGTCGGGCTATCCACTTGCCGCGGTCTGCGCCCCCGCAACGAAGCTTTTGTTAGCCTTGGCTTAAAGTGGTCCCACGCTTCGTAATCCGGACTGGGTGGCGGCGACGCCACCACCGCGCCGCCCTGACTAAGGGGAGCGAATAAACCAACAATACTGCATTAATTAAGCGCAGTCAGTGTAGCTCGGTGGTGAAACGGGTGAAGGATGAAGGATGAAGGGTGTAGGATGAGGGATAAAGGGTGGAAGGTAGAGTCTGTAGGGCAAATGGTGAAAAGAGTCTCATTCTACTTTTCCTATTACTTTTAAAGAAAATCGCCAACACGTGACTCAGCCGATTTCAACATGCATCCTAATCCACGTAACTTTATTTATTCGTTCATTTATTTCTATGACTTATGCTGTTTGTATGTCTTCAACATTAAATGCGATTCGCTGTCACTTTGGCTTACGAAATTCTTGTTTCTAAGGCAACGATTTTGCGGTGGAGAAATTCTCCTGTATCGTATATTATATCGAATTCTTAATACCTGAAATGAATTACTCGTGGTAGAGTTTATGGGGTTGGGTTAGCACCCGGCGTTGATGAAGCAGTATAATGCCTACCCTTAGGTAATAAAATCATATCTAATATTCGCAGACAGTTTAGACTTATCTATATAAAAGCCCCAAAAAAAAAAAAAAAAGGGAAGAAAAAGTTTGTTACTCTTAGATCCTAATCGTAATTATTCCATAAGTTTAATTGTGTATCTATAAACGCGTGTGGATAGTTCCTGCCTATTGAATGACTAACTATATAACCAACACACTATTCGTATTATGCTTATGTGCGTGTTGGTTGGTTGGTCGTCAACTATTATGCGGTAGATCTACAACTGAGCCAATTTTTAAGTGTACCAGCTAGTATAGCTGCGAACGCAGTAGGTATGTAGAAGTACAGGGAGAAAACTGGATATGGCAGTGATGCAATTTAGAGAGAAAAATGAAAAAAAAAAAAATGTACAACTGAGTACTTTTACCCCACAAATTCACAAGGACGTAGTAGTAGTTTTCCTCCAACATGGTCTGGTACACAAAGAGGTTGAAAATATTTCACAGTTTTTTCAAACGTCGGAAGTTATGTTAACAGCAAAATAAACCCTAGAGAAATCGGGTTGGTGACCTATTCAGTATATTATACTTCGCGTAGAGTAGACGTCGAATAATACTGCATTAGAGAGTATAATCTCATACAGATCCGGTTTCCCCATTAATTTTTACGCTATAGGAAAAATAAAAATTGTACATGCACTCTATTATTTATACTTAGTGTCGATCACTAGCCCGACAAGGGTTGATCAATTATTTTGTAATTACTAGATCAAAGAGGCTGAGTTGAGATTGGTTGAAGGGGTAGCGCAGCGTTGTTTTGAAATTCAATTATACGGGTGAATATTGACGACAATCATGCGTGGCAGGACACCAGGAACCCGGACCAAGCCTAATATAGGGATTCGACTAATTCAGTCTTCCCTAGTGCAAGCAGAGTGGAAACTGACAAGAACAGTAGCTACCCACGTCCGACCGGTAGAGGTATTTAAATAATTTGCTGAACATTTTTGGGAAAATTCATCCATTTGAAATTCTCCCAATTAGTAACGTGCGACATATTCCGGACTGAAGACCGCCGCGATTTTTCAAGCATCAAATTTTAAGAGAATTTGGTTGAAAAATTAATATTGCTTTAAACATTAGCGAAGAAAAGGTACGATTTCATTATTCATTCTATTTTTCTTAAAATATCTGCAGATTACGTTTATATTATAACTATTATTATATACAATTTGTAGATAGATAATAAAGGTGACATAGAGATGGAGATCGCCTAGGAAGTAGACTCGCCTTTCAATTCCTTGAGAAGTTATTTAATGGCGTCGTTATCCCTTAGGTCGAAACTCTAAACTATCGTATAGCATGGACGTTGTATACCGCTGAGAGCTAAGGAATACCTTCCATCAAGCAGAAGTCTACCATTTGGGTCTGCCTGATATTCAAATTGAAAAGAAGTCGCGAGGGGCGGTACGACGCTCCATTTCCTCGGAGAAGAACTACCAGAACTGTCCCGAGCTTGCGAAAAAAAAAAAAAAAAAAAAAAGAAGATGAAGAAGAAGAAGAAAGAGAAGAAGTAGAAGATGAAGAAAAAAAGACACTAAAGACACAAAGACGAGTCGAAACTTACGCGATACACTAAAACAGGTGCCAACCGATTCAGTTGTGTCCGTAGATACATATACAGGGTGAGTTTTTTTTTTTTTTTCAAGTGTTACAAGCGACCATCTCGAGAGCGATTGGAGGTATTGAAAAAAAATAATATACAACAAATGAATGGCATGAAGCGGGTCAATATGAAATTTCAACGGATTGAGGCACCCCTGGGATATCAAGGTGATCGTAATTTTCTTAAATAGCAAAATAAAATGTTATTCGCTTGTAACACTTTGATAAAACTCACCCTGTATACCATATATACAGAGGCAAATGGGAGTTCGGAATCCCGGCAAAAGGCGACGAATACGATTGACCGACTACCCGGACCCTTGGGACAAACTAGCGAGCCATAGGTCCTGAATTTAGCCACCCTGTTCGGAGTGTGCTTGAAAAGGTAGTTTGTGCTTGGAAAATGGCAGAGCTTTGGCAAATCACTTCCTCAGAGTCTTTGATTTTAGCTTTCGAAACTTTGAAATGAGATAACAGTATCGTAAAATCAGTAAATCATCATCATCTCCTGACGTTGAATCTGATTTTGAAAGCTAGGCTGGGTACGTTATTCTTCCTGTCCTGATCTCTCTCATTTTCTCTCGTATTAAAATTTTTCTGCCCTAGTTTGTACATCGGCAATTTGCACGGTGGAATAAAAAGAGTTTATACGATTTCATCGACCGGACCATTCGGAGGAACAAGAGGCTATAACTTGAAAAGTGATCGTGTTTATAAAGAACGAAGAAAAGAAACCGTTACAGTAAAGTGAAGGCGAGAGAATGAAAGAAAGGAATAAATAAATAACAGCTCGACTCTGATCGAAGATCGCGAGCTTTCGCAGTCTAGTCGGCAGCCTTGAAGAGAATCTATACGATCAAGGATGGAATAGAAGCAGCGGGAATAGTAGACTCAGTTTTACGTAGGTCGAAATGGCGAAGCCAAGTCGAACATCAAACGGAATCTTTAGTGATCGATTACGGCACGTTCCTCTCGGTGGCTTCGTGCAAATCTCCTCGTAGCTCAATTCTAGCACTTTCCATGTATGTTCTTCGTTTTCATCCCCAGGAATATAGATCTTCGCTGCCGACAGTCTAGTCTAGGCATGCATCTCTGAGACGTATCCCAAAGACTCCAGTGCTTTTCCATGTTAGACGAGACCCCCGTTACTCTCTACTTGGTTGCCCTACGTTTTACGTCATATTTGTCGATGCTAAGCTCGATTTTTAGCTACAAAAATACAGTTATAGAATTCCACCCCGCAGCGTCTGAATAGAATATGAAGCTTTTTTCATTTTCCATCCTCGGTCTAATCTTGAGGCAAAAAACTACGCGGTGTATAAGTATAATGATGAAATGGCAGGACGAGAGTGACTCGTTATTCTCAACGTTCTTAAGAGTTCGTGCCTACGCCATTTCTCTTACCCCCAACTCTTGCAGAATAATTAACAACTCATCCTCTCCAGAAGGCGCTGCAACGTTTAGCCACGCCGAAAACAAATGGTCTGTTAAAACGAGAGATGAAAATCTGGGTCAACACGAATACAATTACATTTCTGAGTGGAGACGAGAGATAGAAATTGATAGATACGAAGCACGCCCCTAGATATACAAATACATAGAACCCATACCATCCCCCGCATCCACCCACGTAGATACATGATGGCCTACATTATTTACCCCATCTCCGCGTAGTCAAGAGACGAAGAGAGCTTTTGAGTGGAAAATTGAAAATCTTCTGTATGCATTACACAGCGAAGAACCCTGGCTTCAAAGGATCATGAATAATTATTATTCAGCTTGATTCACTACGTGTTTAGTTATCATACGTTCATAACAGGCTCACATGTAACCTCCATCAGTAAACTGTAAGAAAGTACAGGTAAAATCCTCCCGCGGTTAAAAGAGGGGTTAAGGCGGTTCGTTCCGGGCGAAGGATCAGCGCTGGGATACGGTAGTTCTTTTATTTGGAACTTTACTGCTCTACTCGACCCATCTCGCTCCAGCTCAACCCAGACGAGTCCAGCTCTAGGCAGTGACCGAGATAGTAGACAGAAGCAACATCGTGGTAAAATATACTGCCAACCCCGTTGGCTCGTTTCTCCATTTCATCGCTTCGTCTATTACCTTTGTCTCTTTTATACGAAAGCTCTTTGAACTTTGACTTTACCACACGGAATCACTTCGATCATCATTTCAATGATAAGAATTCTCACACGTTAAAACAAAGCTCTATATATAGTAGTTATTGCTCACCATAGCGCCAACTGATAATGTAGGATGGCTCTATCGGGCTGCGACGAGTCCCTCAGGAAGTTTGCGAAGTTGTAATGCATCTTGGCGTTGTGTGGCAAAGTCCGTAGACCAGACCTGGAACAAGATGATCGTTACAGTACCTTGGCATCGTTAATTATTACACCCCGAACTATCGGAAGCAATCCATGGCACAGGGCCAGGTCGTTGTTTATTGGCTCACTGACTGTGGTGTTGTATTAGTTCAGCAAAATGTACTGAGTATAAGGTATACCAAATTCAGCTGGAAATCTAGGGTAGAAATGAATTCAAACTGAATAATATACTAATGATTTTGATACAAAAATTTAATTAGACTTGTTGAAATTAGCAACTGCATTATTTCTGCTGAAGTAACTTGCAGTTTTCGATTTCAAGTTGCAGGACTGCGGTAGGTGACTGTACGGTTAAATTTGTTATTCGCGTTGAACGTCGTCTTCGAAATCCCTGGGGTTTGAAGAGCTGGCAAAAGTTGTCGCAGTAGAAATAACCCAATATAACTTCTATCTAAGAATAATTCTGCACCCTCTACTTTTGAACGTATATATGGTACGGTACAATAAAGAAGAAACACACTTGCGTTGTCCCGGGAGACGATTCCAATCTAAGCAACCATCTACACGAGCAAGCACTCAACCTGGTCCACGTCTTATTCGTTCATATGCGTATATAGGTACCTACACGGAACTGAGCTGAACCTCTACCTCTACCTCTACCTCTACCTCTACCTCTACCTCTACCTCTACCTCTACCTCTACCTCTACCTCTACCTCTACCTCTACCTCGACCTCTACCTCTACCTCTACCTCTACCTCTACCTTTACCTTTGCCTCTATACCTCTACCTTGACGGAATAAACCCCCAGTATAATTTTGTCACGGATGGATATTCACCTGAGCAACGTTTCCCGCGACGTCCAGTCGCGGTTCCGAAGCACAGTTCGACAGCACCCAGCTGCTAAAAGTAGTGCCATACCCGCCGTGATCAGACTTCGTCTCCGAGGAACGGCCGTCCAGGTTACCTGAGCCCCGTACACCGTCAGCAAAATTGAGCCAACGCTGAAACCGACAGTAGGATGAAATTTAGAAATTGTACAAAAAGTGAGGGAATCTTTTTTTCGGAATTGATCAGCGTCTAGGTGCTTCTTTATTATTAAATTTATCACTCACCTGGGGATGTAGAGGACTCTTTCGGCCACAACGAAACCAACCGTTACGAAGAGGTTTGAGGCGGGAAGAAACGGCAGAACGAGAAACATCCAGCCAAGAATTAGGGGCGGATGCCTCTGTTGCTGAAAGAATAACGAAGGGATGAAAAGTTTTTTTTAAATCTGTTGGGGTCTTCATTTCTTTTTCGTTTTTTTTTTTTTTTTTTGTACCATGGAAGAATGTATACAGCGTAATTGTATGGATATATGGACTGTTTTCATTCTGGTGAAATTAAACTCGACGTTAATCACCTAATTTAACTAGGACTGGGCTATTGAGCAACCGAAGAGCCGTGTGTGGCGTGCATTGTGGCTCGTACAAGGCTATTTCTAATTAGAATTCCATGATCCTCGGGAGGCGGGCTTTTGTGCGTCTGAATTACGTTCGTTTATCATTGCAAACATGAACATGTGTGTATATGGTAGATATGTATATCCGTAGAGAGCTAAATCCGGTATGCAACTGTACTGTGGAACGGGCGTGTTACGGGTCACTGGTTCGTGTCCAGTTCGTGCATTGTATTTCAATGCTACGACTGATATGAAAGGGCAAACATGAAAATGATTGCTCAGATATTTGCATATTTTAATAGAAACGACACAAGTACACACACATGTCCTACCCATACATCGGTATTAAAACCATATGTAACCACGTACGCATAAGTGCAGAGAGACTGAGATACAGAGCTGCTAGTCGTGTTAAATTTCCTGATTCCACAACCTCTCCTTTCTCTTATCTACTGCTACCACGCATTGCGTGTGCCGGCTATTACGTAGCGTGATAAAATATTATGAAATTGAGTTACCTACGCGCGGTGGGCAAACAGATCGAATTAAACGAGATTAGGAAACAATCAGTTGCTTTTTGGACCCTATAGTCGAGTTTCAGAGAATCTCGCATTATGTATCGCTGTATGCATGAAAAGGAAGGGATATCAGATATTAGCGTGACATTTTTAGGGAAGAAACTAAAATAAAAATGAATATCAATTGATGGAGCTTCGTGAAACCCACTTAGGAATATTCGTCAGTTTGTAATCCAGAGACATCTTTCCGATCGCGATTTAGGATAGAAATTATTGATATCCGTGAAATAATTGAGCATTATTCAACTCAGAATAATGAATTGCGAATATATTATCGTTCGAGTAATTATTTATCCGTAATTTGCATTATCCATTATTTCGGAGTCGGCTTATCCCTCATTTGTTGTTCCGATTATCCGTCATTCATCATTTGTTATTTCTGTCACCTGCTGTTCGCGTAGGCACCTAGTTCACTATTTGAGTTATAACTGGATATAGTTGTTGACTTTATTCGAGTTATTCGTTAGATTGATGAATGTGAATTCCAGTAATCATTGACATCTTTTAAACGCCATGAAAACCGCGGGATAAAGAGCAACGAGTACAAGGGTTGATTTTTAAAAAGGCAAAATAAATAAAATAAAATATTGGGTGGCATATAAAATATGAGAATGATTAATCTATGTGAGTGACGAAACGTGCTCGAAATTTGTAGCAGTAGATAAATCAGCGATTGTGTGATATCGACGTTAAAAGTGGCTATATCTTAGGATTATTATTTCATAGTCTTTTAACCGTTGAAAGTTTCAAGTCCTGCCTACCCCAAAGTGGCGGGTTTCAGGCGTTTAAACCAAAACCAACTACCGGGGCAAGGCTCAAATTAATTTAAACCCTTGCTGCATGTTCACCGTGACTTTGCGCGGAGGGGTGACTCGGTAAGTTTCATTCCCCGACCGCACCCTTATATAAATCAAGGGATGATATCGCGTCGTCTAATTATAATCGACGCTCCACTATTCATCAATTAAGCAAACCGTTGTTATACGACGCATTGCGGAAACGCCTCCTTCACCCAATACCACCCTGAGCTTCTCACACCTATATATATGGGATGCTCTCTAAGCCTTGCACCCCGTATCCGCATCCCACTGAACACCCGCGTCGCGTGCCTCAGGCAAAATCGGCTTCTGCTTCTACCACTAACTCGCTCGTCATTAGCACGCATTATTAACACGACTCGATTGGTAGTCTGCGGCACAATACACGCGCTTTACTATCGTACAATGGGATCAGAGGATTTGTGGTCTGAAGTCAATAGGCATTTAGGCATACAGGATGTCTCCTTCGAATCAACCCCTTCTCGTCTCCCAATTTTAACACCCTGAATCGAATTGTCGCATCGCGTCGTTACTTCCACCCTCGTTCACTGTGTACGTAAATAATTAGGGAAGATAAGTGCATACATTATACGTGATAATGAATTCTTCCTATAGTATAAAATAGAATTGAAGAAAGAAAAAAAAGTTGGCGGTTTTTTATACGATAAATATTATCGTTAATATTCTTATTCTAGTTCGTTTGATATACGAAGGTAAGTAGTTCAACCGCTTGATTCGCCCCTTGTCACGTAATTCTTTTTCGTTTTTAATCGTGAAGTAATATCCTGAGGGAGTTTTGAACGTGACTGAAGCCTAGGGTACATGAAACGTTCAATTTTAAACTCATAATGGTTATTGCAGAAACGAGATCGTAAATAGTTTTAAAAGAAGTTCAAAAGAGTAACCGTTCGCAGTTTTCTTTTCTTCTTTTTTTTTTTTTCTTATTTTCGTCTTCTTCTGTTCACTTTTACCTCGTCGAGAAATATGAGGGAGAAACTTGTAATTAATCTTGAAATTAAGTTACGTGTATTGTTCCAAAGTTTGTTGAAGTTATATAATATACTATATATAATATATAGGCACATATATATATATATATCTACTTTCGCGAGTGGTTTTCACAGCGGGAAGGAAAATGGAACGGATTCGACGAAGCGGTTGAAAAATTGCGAGACCCGATTTCAAAGTTTTAATTCTGTTTCCTGGTACTCGAAGACAGCGCTGTCCGACTGTCTATTTATAAACGTACAATATAAGGTTTTCACGGACAACATATATCAGTCAAAATACTTATTGCAATCACATCACTGTTTAGAATTGGAAAAAAAAAAAAAAAAAAAACAATTCTTACTTTTGGAATGTCATAACCTACGGAGAATACAGTAAAAACCCATCTTTTTCGTCATGTTTCGTCTACTTTCGGTTTCATATAAGAATTTTGTATATGTATTGAGCGTTTTTCTTTTTTGAGTTATAGCATTACGTATCTAGCTCATAGGTATATACTCGATTCGAAATTCAGTATGAAAACACTTTCAGGGAGTTATTGATGTAGTAATTTGCCAGTTGATGTCTTGATAAGGGACGACGTATTATGCATAATTCAGTGGCTTTTATGAAGTTAATAATTAATCACGGTTCAACGCTTATTTATAACTGTAGTCCCAGAGAAATTGACCAATATAAATGTATGTATGTATGTATGTATGTATGTATGTATGTGACAATGGGGTTGGCTATAACGAAGAATATTGTTAATTTTCAATCGTCAAATTTTTATCCACGGTTATTATTCGCAGTCTGATTCTATGGATTTTAATGGAGGATCTATTCTATGAATGGAGGATCAATTCAGATACCTATACCTATAGCTTTTTCCGTATCCTGGCTAGAAGACCTTTTGTCTCTGGATTGAAATAACAAGATCCAATCTGTCTTCGATCCGCTCTTTTGCTTAAAATTAAATCAGGGATAATAGGAATACGTAGGTCGCTATCAATTTAACCCTAATGTTATGTCACGAGGTGAAACAACGTTCACGCTGCGCGAAACTGACTGAGAAAAGAGTATGACCCTTTACCCAAATATTAGCCAAGAAGTATACACATACAAAAATTAGGGTGGTCCTCGTTCAGGGTTTGGACGATAATTTTTCAGCAGGCGCCACCCCAAATCGGCTCCAAATAATTAAAAAACAATTCCTCAATATTTTCAGATTTTTATCCCAACTTCAACCCCTCCTACCATAAGAGGGTGAATTTCATCATTTAAAATACACGTGTTTTGGCGATATTCTCAGTATCTATTTTATTTCGGGAGTAATAATTTTCAAAAAAATTTTCAACTGCGAGATTTTAGTGGGCATTCAGTGGGCGAAAATTTGTCAAATCCCTAAATGAGGACCACCTCAATATATAATTATATAATATGTGTAAGGGTTATCTTTTTTGTCATTAAAAACGAATGAAATCTATTTTAATATAATATTATATGATATGTATTATAGAGGCAAAAAAAAAAGTATTATTGATACGCATGATGAGTGTAGGGCACGGACGTATTATATAGGGTATATGGGGTATTTTTCTAAGCCTAATTCGCTCAAGAGAGGTGAGTGAGTCGTAAGCGTCGTTGAGAAAAAAGATAAACGCGTATAGAATTAATGGACACTCGCTCAATGCCGCGGAAACAATTTATCCGTAAAACTCGGTCGCCGTGGGCGCTTTCATGGGATTATCTCGACTCTGTTCTCGAAGGCACGTCTCGTCGCGCCTTTAGCTGTCGTACAGCTGATGTAAATCCTTGCGAATTCAGGCGCCATGCAGAGGTATTGCTTCACCCCTTTATATACATTTATACTATATATAACACAAATGTGTACACATCTGACTTGCTATTTTTTATTTTTATTTTTCAACAAATAAATGCACGGCAATGATTAAACGGAGTTTTTTTTTTTTTTTTTTTTTTTTCAATCACTGGTATCCTTTGAAGAAATATTTGCAAAAACCACACTGTTTTCTCGCAGTGAAAAGAATCTATATACGGATGAGACGAAATCCATAAAATTGAAATACTGGTAATCAACTGTAAAAAAAAAAAACTGGGAAAAAAATTCTTTCCTACACCCCATTGAAAAAAAAAAAAAAAAAAATACTACGTGCATATCTCAGTCAGTTCGCATCGTATTATTTTATTCCACGTGCAGGGTCCCGTGTATATTGAGGATAGGTACCGTTCACCCTGTATCATTACCCGCTCGCTCGGAGCTGACGCAGTATCGTTAGGTGATACTATTACACGATGGGTTATAGTCGGAGGAGTCCATATCCATAACATAACCGATTATCAGTTTCCTCGATTTACTGTGGTCCGCCAATCGCGAGGTAAGAGCCAAGAGGATTCAATTGGATCAGCTACGATACTTTGAAGATATCGGTGGGTTTTCATAGGCAAGTACAAGCTAGATCTTCGATACCTATATACATACCTATAGCCAGGAGTTACTTTTCTCTAAAAACTACCCCCTACCCAAGATCCTGACTTATAGTTGTATGAACTGTAAGGTATGACCGATAAAACCGTTGTGCCTTTTTCCGGGGATAATCGAAGCTACGATCGATCAAAACTCCCAGTGAATCCGACGTTTCGAGCTCTGTAAATCCAGGGTGAAAAATTAACTGGCAGAACTGCACGAAGCGAGTGGCTTATCGCTTCTAGGACAGTCCGGAACGTGGCTACCCATGAACGTTTATTTCCTCTACTATTTTTTTTTTTTTTTTTTTTAATGCATATCTATAAAAAAATATTTCCATGTGTGCTTATACGTTTCGATACTTTAGTCACTTGAGTTTTTAATCTCGGAAAAATGTGGAGTGAAAAATGGAAGTTGAGCGGAAGCTAAAGTAGAAAGCTGTGGAGAGAAAGAGAGAGAGAGAGAGAATGGGGGCGGAAGCTCGCAACTGGGAAGTTACCAGCTTATAATAATATATACGGGTAAAATATCTTTGAGCTCGTTTTATTAACTTAATTAACGCTCGCCCAAGTGTTGCGCGAATACGCGTATTAATTAAAGAGTTCTCGCTCAACCTTCCGTCTTTTTAGCCACTTAATTTTACTTGGTCAGAGTTACTACCGCAGCTGATACTGAAGTCATGATTTCTTAATGTTTCAAGATTCTCCATACAAAACCGTAATAATTGATTACCTTCGTATTTCCCGACCTACAGTTTCATTAATAAAATATTTTTACTATTATTATCAAAATACTCACCTCGAAGTCTGTGAAAGCTTTGTAAGTGAGAACTACGCATCCTCCAAAGAAAATACAAGTTGCCAAATTTCTAGCATCAGCAACTGACGCGACTAGAGGAACAGATCCCATCTGCCAATCGTGAGAAAGTGTAGCCGGACACACCAGTAGCCAACAATTTAGCGCAGCCAAATAACAAAACGTCAGCAACCTGAAAAAAATAAAATAAAATTCAAATTCAAAAAATGGATCATTAATTTTAATATAATTCCATAAAAAAAAGGAAAAAAAAAATACTCCGCAATTCTTGATCAATCCTTCTTGATTTTCAGGGAATGGAAATTCCCCCCCCCCCCCCCCCCCCCCCCCGAAATTTCACGGGATTTGATCAAGGATGTGTGGAGGATTTAATGAACCAAACACCCCTGCGGATATACAATTAGTCTCTTGCGATTCTGTCTCGACTGAAATTCGACGAAGTTACAGAAGGAAACTTCAAAGCTGTATAATATGTATATGCCGGGGGACTTTCGTTAGATTACATAGAACACACATATACATATACCTTGCATGGTAATGAATCGTGATGAATATATTATCTTGTCTGTTTTCTATCATTTCGTTTTGATTTTGATTTTATTTTATCCTTATAACGAAGTGTGCTAGATTATCTGTGGAAACTAATACAAAAGCTTCTGATATCTGCACCGTGTACCTACTGATGCAGTTTTTTTTTTTTTTTTTTTTTTCATCTTTCTTTCTCTTTTTCGCTGTCATATTCTGCGGGAACAATAGACATGCCATGCAAGCCACTCTCGGGCAGTGCCTAGCACAGATGGGTTCGCGATATAGTGGAGATTATATCGAGAGATGCTGATAGTGAGAAAATGAAAGCTCAGCGTCAGCACCAGACGCCTTCGTTCCTCGAACCACCTCGAACCACACTTCTACCAAGTCCGCATCCACTTTTTCTCACCCTCTTTACTCGCTAAAGCCACTCCACGCGGGAACAATGTCAGCTCCGCTCGAGCCCATCGGTTTAGAAGTGCTCCATCGACCAATTTTTATCGACAAAATTTTTTTGGATAAGGGTTAATTATAGGCGTACCTACCTACGACACGCGGAATACTTGAACGACCTTATTGACCCCAAGAGATTGATATTCCAAGTGGAAAGGACAGTTTTAGAGAATTTATATCGTCGTTAATTGAAAAATAAAATAAAAATATTTCAACAAAGAAGGGAAATAAAAGAGAGATCAAAAATCGAAAAAAAAAAAAAAAAATTTCGTAATTTGAAAAGAGTCTGATTTTAGCTAAACTATTATAGGGGTGAAAATATAATCGTCCAGATTTCACTAGATTGAACGAATCACGGCCTAATGAAATAATTGCGGATTCAAAATTAGACGAACGATTGCAATATGGCGTGAAGTGAGAAGCTATAGGCGCATCGATGATTAACGTGGGTCGTGTATCAAGTTGATTGAAGGGAATGAAAACATTAATAAATTAATTAGGTCTAAACTAGCCAGGTGATGGAACGGGGAGTGTAATTAACAACCATTTGCGAGCCGTAATAATTCCCGCTGCAACAAATTCTGCAAAAGCTTTACGAGGTATACAAAAGAGGGTGAAAGATATTTATAACTTCCAGTCGGCTCTTCAATAATAACGAGAAAAGTGTGGACCAACAAAATTTCGTTATTGTCACTGGGAACAAAAGGATCTCATTTATATCCCGTACTTACTCTCCTCTAGCAAAATTTCGCGGGCATTAGGGTATCGCTATGCTGTTTTTTTTTTTTTTTTTTTCTTTTTTTTTTTTGGTAGGTAGGACTCTGCGAATTCAGAGGGATGAAAACCCTGCCAAATTACGAACGAAGTAGGTACAGCTGTATCACGAACAAAGTATAATGTTGAACCAAGGTAGAATGCTTTGATGTTAAATTATTTCAACTATAACGTAAGAAATATATTTCGAGAGTCAAAAGCAATGAAATTAGGGTTTTTTTTTCTGTTTATCCTCACTGCATCCTCATCGCTGCTGAATTTCTATTGTTAACTTATTAAGCTACGTCCCAAAAAGCCTGTAATCCTCCACCTACGCACGAATCAGCTTTATAAAGTGTTAATTTGTCACCACGTGTGACAACACGTATATCTACGTCAAATTGCCACACGCAAATTATACCTACTACCACTACCCCCTTTGTAGTATCTAACGATGACACACAGTCGCTATAATGAAATTGATTATAATACAACCCGGGAATGAGAGAGAGAATTTCTATTTGAACCCGGCTAGAATTAGGATTAATATCTCAAATTTCATTTTATCAAAAACAAAAACTCCCAAATTATCATGCGAACACCATTTCTTTTTTCATTTTTTGATACCTGTTTCCGAGGAAATATGAAAATTTTGGACCGCGCTGTATGTCTAGAGATTTTGCTGATCCCAATCCAATTTCTCTTCAATGAGGTTTTGGCTTGATCGGTATAGTGACCAAAATTGTATGATTTGCGGGCTATCGTCATAATCAATCGTTAGTGGTATAGATTGGTGGTTGTACAATTAACGAGTGCCTCGAAATATTGATGTTTGTAGCTGACCACGCATCGTCAACTAGCACGCATATATACGCATGTTAATTAATCTAACGATGGTGGAATAAGCGTAGCGATATTATTGCAACAAATGAAAATACAAAGCGAAATAGTTTAGAAAATTAATTGGCCTCGTGTCATTCTTTTCATTTTTCATCATCCATCCGATGAGGTAGTAAAATTTCTTATGATGTTCAACGATGATTTAGATTTTCGGAAAGTGAACAGAGCTATCAGGTAAACCCTGCTTAATGTCGTTTCACATGGTTTTTACGCTCTAAGATATGGAGCTGGGAATACTACGATCCCTGATTCTCCTAGCTGACAGTCATTGTCCTACGATTATTCCGAAACAATTCAACTCCCATAGTTCCTTGACAACTTGCTGATAACCACCCTTGAGTAAGCCTGTCAACTGCCTTACCCACGTCAAGAATACTCCTAGAGTGTTATATGTGCTCCGAAAGGTTGTTTTCTCTAGTCAAAATTCGGTTGATCATAGATATCATGGTAAACCCTTTCGGTGATCACTTTTTGCGCCGGTTAAACACGCTATGAGAATTTTTTCGCAGCAAAAGAAGAGAAGCAACGCCTTCAAGCTTCTTTTCGAAATGATTTGAGATCAGTATTTATATGAAACTGCTGCGATTATAAGAATACCAAAATTTTTCATCATTTGAATTTCTCTGACCACTTGTCATTTCCTTGATGGATCGCCTATGCTATGAACGATCCAACGCCTAGACCAACGCCTAGACAAAGCTGTTCCCAGTTACTAGCGCCGGTACGGCTGGACTCGGCAGCCTTCTGTCTAGCTGCAATGCGGCATGCTGGACTGGTCGGTTTACCCTGGGGCAGAGATGACCTCCGTGCATTCGTGGTCGACCAGAGAGAGATCTCTATTCGCGTTACCGTATATATGCCTGTATATTGGTGTAGATGACACGATACGTGAAGTAGGTAGTTGATCCCTATACACATAGGTACCTAGTCTATGTGGATGTAGGGTACAAGTCGAAAATAGTTTTGGGATACTAGCTGGGTTTTCTATTCTGATGCTGTTTCGAAAGGTTCGTATTTTAGTTCGGTGGTACATTTGGTACGCAAAACGGTCTGAGTATACGAAATGTTTTTAAGTGAAACCGTTCGACCGATGCAGACGCAGAGTAAATTAAATGTCAGGTAGAAAACTTTATCTCTATTCGTTTCCTCGCGATAACTAAATCGCTGATAGGACTCTGTCAGACGAAACGCCAAGTGGAAATGGAATACTCTCTTTTTCACTCTGGGTCTGTCGAAAATCTTTGATCAAAGAAATGCGATGATACTACAGTAGGTAGCCCTAACATTTCAGACGGACATTTTTGCCCTGGTGAACCCGAAAAGTTACCCGAAGGTCCCGTGAGATCAACATCTGCAATTCGTTCGCATTTATATATAAGTTTCTTACTTTTCTCAGTAGCCCTTCTTGACTTTACCCAGAATAAGAACTGGAGCCACATTTTAGCCAAGAAATACCACGTTTTCGGCACTCAGGCCTGATTCATATCCTGGCCATATGGGACATACGACTAACTTGTAGGACCAAGGATCAAGGATTGGGAAATTCGTGGCTATGGCAAGCTAACCAACTCTTTGTCAGACTCGCCCTCGTTCAACCTTTCTCATCCCTTTACCTCATGAGCCCAACGTAATTTCCTTGGAACGAACGACACCGCGAGAAATTTCACGCTTGGAATATCTCCTGGGGTGGAAAACTTTGCCAAACCAGTTCACCTGCTGGTAGATACCACCGGTATGAAAAATAATCATGCCATAGTTTCACTTCGTAAAACAAGAGGGACAACTTTGTTTCAACAATTTCATTCAATTTGTTATAAAATTGATAAATTATTGTGAAAAAGGAATTCGCCCCAATCGGATTGTATCAGATTCAGAGGTCAAACTAATTTGGACCACAAAGTGTGACAGGGTCTTAAATCAGCCCTGTTGATCGGCTCTAACCACGGCCCTCCGATAACCGTGAATGGAAGGTCCTGTGCGGTCTAACTTCCGGCAAGGTCAAGTTACGGTTTAGGTAAACGCGGCAAAGGTCAACCCGGGTCAACTGTTGGCCACAACGTTTGTTCCGCGGAATAGATTTTTACGTCATTCCAGTCCATTGACGTAGAAAAGCGGCCACTTTGCCCTCGGGCATACCGCAAACGTCTTCAGCTTCGAAACCTGAAGGTCAAGCTCCTTGAGAATTGAATCGCTAAGTTCATCGATCGGAGCTTGAATTGAGCTAGTCAGCATTCTACCTCTAAACTTATCGCTAGATGAAAGAAAGAAAATGTCAATAATCCCATGACCTCATCAAACATCGTGATCAAATTTTCATCGGTAACCTTTTCATGTTCTTTTATTCAGCAATATATCTAATTTATGTGTGTAAGGTTCGAATTTCTAAGCTTTATGAAGTGACTAATATCTCGGGTCTATTCAGGCTCAAAATAGCTGAAGTAAGTATCCGGTTTATAATTAGCTCAAAGTTATTAGTTCCCATAAATTAGGTGAAGGGTATAAGTTGCAGTAATTTATGTTCACAACATTAGGTCTTCAGTCCTTGATACGCCATGAGGAAGACACTGCAGATGCTGAATTATGCGAGTAGATGCTAAATAATTTCACTCGGAGCCTTGGGTTTGTTGAATGATATAATAAGTTAGACTTTCCTTCGACTTTCCTGAAAGAGCTGAATAAATTGGGTCGCTTAAAATACTCGCCTCACTTATTCTACTTATCAGCGATGGGAAAATCGTAGGAGAAATACAAGCGTCAATAAGTTGTCAAAAATTTGGTGTACAGCTGGTATCTCACATCCGCCTCTTATAGGCTATCTTCATTTTGTCGACTGTCTATGCAATATTTATATCCTTCCTATTACTCAAATGTGGTCTATTGTGACTTTTCCATAGTCCCCATTACCGTAAGTGGAATAGTATATTCATACTTACACGACCCTAAATATAGACAAAGTTTCTTCAGGTCTGCGTCACGTGTCAGAACCAACTAGACTAAGTGACTAAAGGTCTTCGTGGAAAGCTTCAGAAACTCTATATACATACATATATACGTATGCCTTAAGTCTGTTTTCAGAATCTGTTGAGAAAATGGAGAACAGATTTAAAGAGATGGAGGAAATGGAAAGGCCGTTTTAATCCCTGTAAGTTCGTAGGCGTACGGTTACCTCTGGAGCCATAGATGTATTTGACTTCCGCATCTCGAGGCTTTTTTCAGAATTGAAGAGAGCCGGTTGGCAAGAAAAGTTTTTTATTTTTTTTTTTTTTTTTTTGGCCTGTTACTCGATAAGAGTGAAAAAGTATGATAATATTAATAATAATAACAATAAAAAATAATAACACCCTGAAGACGGACACCGACAACGATATTAATCAATGCCCAGAGAATTCTTTAGAAAGTTTCGAGGAACAATGCGGGGAAAAACTTAGCACTCGACCAAAAAACAATGACAATAATGTATTCTAGACGCAGCGGCCTCTTTTTCACCGCATAATCTTTCTCACTGCGGATATATTTTTATTTCGTTGACGTGATTAACGATGATGGTAAAAATATTCTAACCAGATTGGTATAAGGATTTCTTTCTTTATAGCTGTAACTAAAATTCACAAATATAAAGAACCCATTAAGTGATTCGTCAAATATCTCGAGAAATGTGTTGGCACTGACATTTTTTTTTTTTTTTTTTTTTTTCTCTTTTTTCATTCCTATGTGTGAAATCGTAGGGATCTCTAACAAAGAGGCGTCACCCTTCTGACTTTGAACAATATGTACAATTTCTCGCATCCCCATGTTTCGACTAGGGTTGTATGTTCCACGCCCTTATTCGTTTGCGATACAAACGTATCAAATATCACCGATCTATTCCCCCCCTGGTGTGGCTTAATAATCTCCCCCACTGGCAATTAGGACCACGAACATAGGTGTTGGCTGGCGTATAATTTGCTAAGACTTTAAACGGGTAGTCTTCCGTTTCAAAATCGCGTTTAATGGTCTAATTAGATTTTTAACATGACCAAATTTTCAACACATGTATATAATTTAATCATTCATGATACTGACACGGGGAAAATTTCGCAGCAAATATTGACCCACTGACCTCTGCCTTGACCTCCAAGATCCTACGTGTAGTCAGGGCTAAAGAGGGCCAACCTTCGAGCGGTTTAGTCGAAGGGTTGGAAATTGATTCACCATCAACCCTGGGCTGCAGACTCGAGAGAATTGATTAAGGGGTACGTGCTTGGAAAATGAAATTAGATGTAAAGATAAATAAATCCAACGAACCTACTCCGCCTTTTACAGCTCCTAGTGCGCCTGCGGGCTTCGCTTTTGCTAGCCCCGGGAGTGTATCGAACATTAAAGCGGATGGGTTTGAACATTTTCATTTTCCCGGTTACTAGGTAATGTCACTTGCCGCAAAATCGATAATTCAGATCTTGCTAACCTCGCTACACTCCCAACACAACCCCTAAGATTTGTGAGCGTTAGGCGAGCAGCTATGATGTCAAATAAAACATTTTTACAATTCTTCACGTTCAACCGCGTCATTTATATCGACGCATCTTTAATCAGATCATACGCTCGATTGAATCACTTTGGTCTATCATTCGATGGCTCAATTCCGTTCGACTTGTCGAAGTCAAATTAACCGTATAACTTAGTAGACTTATCACTATCCTGAGAAGAAAAGAGTCTGAAATCGTTTTCGCCCTATCGTTATCCATAATATCTTAATTATTCTTTTCGCATTCTGTTTTCTGTTTCACACGATGATATATCTGGATACTTGAATCCGTTATTTTTCCAGACGAGTGAAGAAAGATGCAGTGCATTTGTATCGGGATGTCAGATTCCATTTCCGAGGCTCTTCGTGTAAATTCAAGCGGGACCGAGACCCTCTTTCGTGAAGTGCGTCGACTTTCTGGAACTGAAATCTGAATTTTCCATCTCCTTTTCACCCCTTCCATTTCTCGCGTCGTATAAGACGACTAGGCAGCCCCAAGGCCCGGATATCCCTCCGAAACGTCCCGACGGGCTAATATTTCAAGTGTAATTGATACGTTCTCCTGCGGAGGTGGTACGGTCGCCTTCTCTTCATCGAGTTTTGGCTTGAGATAGGTGTAAGGTCTCTGCCTCTCTCTTTCTCGCCAATTTCTGTATTTCCATCTACCTCTCAAAGAGAGATGGCTGGCATATAGATGGTACTTGAAGAAAACCATGTCGTCGGCTATTCCCAGAAGTGTTACTTCATTATTTATGGCCTGCTTGACAGAAAATCCAGTTTTTTTTTTTTTTTTTCCTAACTTTACGCTAAAGAGACTCTACTCTTTATAGGTGATTTTCGCGGTGGTCGTCTTGGCAACTAAAAAACTAAGGTATGGGGAATGGAGTAACGCGAACGATGAGCAAAGGACGTTACAGGATAAAGACGCGAAGATATGAGTGACAAATTTTATCTTCCCTAAGGTTATTTCACCGAGCGACGTGGTAAGTCGAGGATATCAAGCGACAGGCTGTATTTCGGTGCTAGCTCACTCCACGGGACATCACTTGGTGTTATCTTGCCAAATATAATTTGCGAGAACCCGG
Source organism: Tenthredo mesomela (assembly GCA_943736025.1). Classification (NCBI taxonomy): domain Eukaryota; kingdom Metazoa; phylum Arthropoda; class Insecta; order Hymenoptera; family Tenthredinidae; genus Tenthredo; species Tenthredo mesomela. The sequence continues at coordinate 3,581,233 of OX031015.1, forward strand.
CAACACGGTTGTACAATTATTTTCGAAAATAAGAAAAATACCATAGCGAGAGAACTCCAATACACCCTAACGCATTCACTGGTCATAAAATAATAGATGGAATATATCAGCTCGATGATAAATTTTCAAAGCGGAATTCTAAATGACGATTTTTCATACTGCGAATGAACAGTTGATCATCCTGCACCGCCAGAGCAGAGATAGAAGCATTTCCTGTTGCTGACCGATGAGTGACTGAGAATGGAAAGAGAGATTAGATAATGGGAGCGAGAAAGGAGCTTGGAAGGGGTGAAGTTTCATCCGTAATGGAGGTTTATTGGCAATTAATCTTGCAGCCCGGATGTACACCGCTTCCCCAGGCATGGTACATTTCCGTCTCACTCCTGAATCACTCTTGAATCACTCCTGAATTACCCTCTGGCCAACAAACCGGGGAGAGTGAGATAAAGCCAGATCTATCGTTGGCTAGTTGAATACAAACAATTCCTCCTTGAACGGTCGAGGAATATCTGGTTCTATCGCGAGTCCCCCGAGTTCCTATTTTCTTCCTAAGACTCTAATGACCGACTGGTAGAGATATCACGGAACAATGTAATTGATGGAAGTGTTTAGGTTGTAGATACAGATCTCCTGCAGCGTACTTACATAATTATAGTATTACGGTTCGAACCCTTAAGGGTGTTAAGGGTTGGTTGAACAAGGTGGTGAAAATTTAAGTGTAAGGCGATACCACTTTTAGCCAGGTTCCTTTGATCCCTGATACCTCCTCTCTCTCTCTTTCTCTCTTTGTCGTCCCTTTCACCCAACAGGAAGGATCCTCGATGTAGGTGTGGGTAGTGAGGTAGGTACGTATTTATAGCAAGGTCTCTTGTCTCCTGCCCAAGCCTCTAGGGTGTTGAATCTTACGCAGGTTTCCGCTCGATGTAGACTTTGAGTTTTGTTATTTGGATACCTACCCGCCTTCCCAGACGCACAATCTCCCTTCTCAATCTCGAGCAGATCAAACGGAATACAAAACACACGTTCAAAGACATTTGTAAGCCAGTTTTACCCTCCTCCCAAAGTCTATACCCATATACTCCTATATACCTTGAAAAGTCAATATATTGCACGTTTAATGATGAATTGAAATTTCAATTACCAGCTGCTTATACAGGGCTAAGATGAGCAAACACATTTTTTGTTCAAACCTTCAGTCAGCTTCGTTGTGTAATTTCCTTAAAATAGGTACTCATTTTGCTCCAGTTTCTCCCGAAATCACAAACGTGAAAAATTATTTGTGCTAATTAATTGTTAGCAGGGCAGTAGATTTCCATTGATAATATCGGGAGATTGGATATCATTTCATTGTGTGATACAGCCTATTTCCAATAATTGTTTTCGACTGAATCGAATGTTATATTGAATTTCATGGAATTCAATTACTATTACTGCCTCTCATTACAACCGCCCTATTCTACAGTGGTGAATTCTATTTCATTTGTAATATTATACACGTTGGATGGATTCGTTGATTAAAATGACCATTGTCATTATTGCTGTCAGTATTTTGCATGTTATTATCGGATTTTTGAGCTTTGCAGAGTGCAAGTCATCGATTGAGTATTTCAATCCTACATTACGTATCGCATAGAGATGCGACTGGTTTTGGCTCTTCAACTAGCATTCGGTATTAAGTTTTCCAGTACATTCGCCGCGCACTGATAACGGTGTAACTTATCCATTTACGTCGCGGGTCATTACGCCATAACTGGGCTAATTTATAGAGGCCAGAGTCCCACCTAAATCCGAGCACGTACTCTCACCCGTTCTGTCTCGCTGCCGCGTCCAGGACAGACGGCTCCGTTGGGATGAGGATGTTCGACCACGCGCCCATACCCCATGTACCTTATACCTGTACATAAATTGTCAAGAATCGTATATAAACCCGTGCAGTAGACGTAGGTAAAATTGGCAAAAAATTTCACCCCGAGGCACGCGCGATGTAGTGGCTCTTATTTCATATTCTTTACGGCCAAGCATCTGCAGGGATAATATTATTCCGGGCAGGCTTTCGGTGAAATTAGTCTTCCCATATCAATTTCAGTCGAAACTGATTACCCGAAATATAAATATTCACGGAAAGGGGTTAATTAGAAATTCGACGAAATTCGACGAAATTCGAGCCGAAACAAAAGCTTGTTTCCTTAACATCGAAATGGGCACTGACTGTGTGATTTTGTTTTTGAATCAACGATGTGATCATCCCTTCGAAGAATCTCTCGACGGTTCTTTTTTTTTTTTTTTTCAAACCTAAGATACCTCTTGGATAACCGCCCGAAGTATTAACATCGTAGGTAAGTATAGCTACTTCACATGGTGCAAACCGCGTACCTAAACCAACTGTACGAACCGACTCATAGTCAAAGACCAAAGCCTGTGTTTCATCCAGTGCAATGGATCCGGAGGCTTTATGCTCGCAGGATGGAAACCCTCAAGTTGCCGCCAAACTTTGACTGTGATACTAGATGTTGAGTAGGTATGTACTTCGTACCTATCGTGGTAGGCAAAGACGAGAAGCTACGGTACTTGGTGTACCTACAGTCTTAGAGTGTAGGCCAAGACGCCTGAGGCGCTCTCAAGGTCTCCCTTGTTCCTCTGTTCCTCTGTTCTTCTGTTCTTCTCCAGGCAGTACACCCTAATTGGACACTGTGTTGCCAGGTGCCTAGTCTCCCATATTTCTCGCCACATACCTACTTCTCTGGAACCCTTCATTTTCACCACCGGCGATGTTGGTTTTGGAAATTATTTCTATACAAATAAATAAGGGCGAATGACAATCCCGAGTAAAAATTAACCGAGATAGTTTGATGAACTGAGTCGTTGCTTTAGTCACCACCGAACTCTTTACTGTTCCCAATAAAATTTCGGCTTTTAAGAAACTGTTTGATATGTCGTGTTCGCTCAAGCCTCGATTTGTTGTACAGACTATATGTTAAAAAAAAAAAAAAAAAGATCATAAAAAAAAAATACTGATGAATTGTACATGAAGATACCAGACCGTGGGTGAGATACTGCTTCGTCTGATTCGAGAGAACGTTGAATGATGTTTAGACTTGAGAAGTTATTTAGCCGATACCTCGGAGTATTTATCTGGCCTTAGCTGGCTCAATTTACTAAAACAGCTAGAGTCCGAAGCCAGGTGATCAGGTACGAAAATCTGACGTGATACTTCGCCGTAGGAAGTTTAGATATTAGAAAGAAAATAGTGAAACCATAAGCTCGCTCAGCTTAAACCTTCGGTAAAGTTTACAGTCTAAATTATGCCAAGAAACAAGGATAACTTTATGAAAACATGAAGTAGAGGTAAATTACATGAATATATACTGGAGATTCTATTTCGCCTCGAATCTTTTTACACGGTAAACGGCGTTGATCTTTCCTCGTGAATTTTCGCTAATGGTGCAATTGCTAAAGGCCAAACGGCGTTTATATTCATACGAAAAAGGTCAGTAATTTTCCGTATATACATGAGAGAGAATACGCGATCCTGTATCCGTACGGGTTATATTTTTATGGTGGAAAACTGCCAACGGGTTAACCTGACCTCAAAGTAATCTTTCTCAATACGATAATCCATTCTGCGCTTAGGAAATATCGTAATATATTCCAGTAGCATAGCATAAAGGCCAGGGATATCGATATAGGGAGAAGTTATTCGTCTAGTTCTATTAGCTCTTTTTATAGCACGAATTCAAAATCATTTCGAAGCTAAATTTCGATTGAGAATTATTACAGACGTCTTAGAAAAAGACTCGATAATTATGTCGAATCGTGAACATGATTTGGATTACAGCGTCATTTGTCGCTCAAGATGTTGTCAACTAAGGAAAACTCAAGATACGATCATAGTGGCGCTTCCTTAATTTCGAATGCTTCAATTTCTGTAATTAAAAGATTTTTTTTCATTCCAAGTGAAGAAAGACAATGTAAAAAGTTATCTTCGTTACTGAAATAATTATTCTACAAAATCTGTGAAAATGAATATTTATACTCATCGGATCCCTGGCTGAGCTGAGTCAGCAGATAACTGTAAGAGTGACGTTGAAGAATCATCTAATAATAAGATTCAGGCGCAGCTCTGTCCCCTGTAATTTGTGTATCGCGCTTTGCATACCACGGTATAATAACGTCGCTGAACCCTAAGTCCGTAAATTTTTCTTTAATTAAGCTAATGTTTCCACGAAATTTCGCGATCCGCAAAATCAACAAAATCCTTCGAGCCTTGAGGCACTATTTTAACTGAAAAAAATAATCAGTGTGTTAAAAAAAAAAAAAAAAAATACGAGTGTTGACACGACGCAGCTCTTGTGTTTCACGTGACCTAAAAATCTTGTATTATTCAGTATTTCTTTCAAGCTCGTTACTTGGACTTTTATTATATACACAGCTATTCAAACCGTTAGAATTTTTCCATTAAACCCCTCGACAATCAGCTGTCGATCAAGTTACCTTCAGCTATGGCATATTTCGCAAAAAAACTTGTCTTTCCTTATTCTTGACGCAGTTTCACCTCGAGCCAGTATCCACCCCTTTCAACATAATGTACCCCCGTTTCAAGGAACCCCTTAAACCTTTTAGTATATCACGCGTGACCCGCCCCTGCGAACATAACACGAACATTTAGTGGTTCAATGGTAATTCCAGGATCCAGGTATGTGGGATGTTCATATCCATTATATCAATTTGAACAAGAAAAATGGCTCTATAAAAACCTCTTAAAAAAGGTTAGCAAGACGAAGTTAGAAAAAGCTTTTTGACTGACACACGTTGAAAAGTTTTGAGAAAATGTCAGAAATTAAGCCTGAAATAGGCACCTAGGTATGTACGTGTATAATTTTATGGGAAAAAGCTCGGCATTGGATGAACTAATTAAATCTTTACGACATGTATTTGACGTTCGGAACACTGTTTCTAAATCTGGCGATATTTTCAAGCAGAAATGTGTAAAACCAGCTACTGTAAACCAAGAATTCTGGGCGTACTTCCAAGTTGCCCTCCATCGATACAAAGTGCAGGTATAATAAGACTACCTGTAAACCGCAGTGCAGTAGGTATGCAAGCCCGAAGCTCTGAAAACTAGTCAGAGCGAGTTGGCGAAGTTTGATAAAATATGTACCTACATTAAGGGTCCTCGAGGCGAGGCTTTCGGGAAGAAACTCTTTGGGGTTGGGGGTAAAGGCTGCTGCTAGGTGAAAGCGTTATCGACGTATCGACGTGTCGAGCACGTACAGCCAGGCAGATGTGGAGGAGGATCACACGGCTCGTCCTTGCTACGCGACAGGATAGACGTTCCCCTGGGATGGTGGGGCGAAAAAAAAAGAGAAGAAGACGAGGAAAAAAAAAAGAGAGAAAAAGAAAGAAAAAGCACGCCGCTTATAGCAAATTCCAAACGCACCTTCGCAGAGATGACTTGGAGTTGACACTTGAGGTTGACATTTCGAGTATACTTGCGTCATTTGAAGCAAATAATCCATAGATGGGATGAAAATTTGAAGAGAAGATATTTCTCGCTCCCAAGGTATTCGGTTATGAGTTATGTACACATAGACACAGACGAGTGGGATTTTATAGTAGGTATACTATACGGAAAATAAACGTGTCAACAAATCGAGGCATCATCTATACGGGACAAGTGTATCCTAATGGTTCTGTAATATAATTCTAGTTTCGTATTCCACGATCGTGTATACCATAATAATATTATAATATTAGTAGAAACTCTTCAGGTGAGCGAAATATAAAAAGAAAGAGTTTATGGTCCAGTAGCTATTCGCGGTGGTGTTTTCAGGACGGTAGGTATATAAGGTAGGTATATCTACGAGTTCGTGAGAACTTGAACGCCCATCTCGTATTCAAGAGAACATCAGGGTACATCCCACCAAATAATACATCTCGTATAAGGTATTACCTCTTTTCCCTCGGTATATATATCCTAGAGACGTAAGAATATTATTCGGCTTCAGGGAAAAAGCTAAGAAAATTTAAAAGAGGCTCATTTCACGTGCTATACCTATGCGTTGAAAATTATTGTGCGATATCAAACCGCACGTGTTCATATGGGTGCTGAATCCCGTGGGAGGAAATACTTACAAAATCATGAGAACCTATAGACAAAGTCTAGGTACTACATATACATACATATATACTATGTCTAGCCGCGGTTATATTTTCGCATTTTTATTTCAACCTCGAGAAACAAACTGTCCCACGATATCACTCAAACATAGGTGCAGTATGCATATGTAGTATTTATTCATAAACTCACATGGCGTATATCCAGATTAAACTATTCATCATGCGTCTAGAAAAATTTATCCGTTGATATCGATATCGCGTTTTATTTTAGTACTTAACATGTGTGCAGAATTTTCTGTTTTTGTTTTTTATTTTCTAAACCTTTTGTCGTTCAAATTTCCTAATTAAGACTCTCAGCATTAGAGCGAAGTTGTTTAAGTTTATTTGATTTAATTTTTCTGCTCAAATAGGAATGCACATTGTAAAAGGCAAATAAAAGGCATCGGTGGCAAATTGCTCCGCGAAAGAAGAGAGTTTCGTTCGTTTTATTCCGATCGCGAAACGTCGTGGCGTTTAACCACGACTCCGAGCTTTCGTTGCTTGGCTTTCAAACCACGATTCCAATGTCAATCCACCTCGAAGGTACCAATTTGCTTCCGCAGTTGCTAGCTTAAATTCCTCTTACCTAGACACCGATGCCGATCACGAACCGAAGAAAATAAGTCCAACGAAACAGTTAAAAACACAAGTTCGGGGTGAACAGCAGACAGCTATGTCCATGCTCAGGCTTTACCTTCTTTCTCTTCTCCCTTTTCCTTTCTCTTTTCCTTTTCCTTTTTCTTTTTATTTTTATTTTTCTTTTTATTTTCCTCTTTCGCTTCTTGCAGCTTGGTTAGAATTCGTGGCTTGTCTTAAAGAACTGAACGGTGCCTTGAGCTTGCAGACTTGAAACACAGGGATGAAAGAAAAAGGAGGAAACCTCTTTAGACAATTCGAAGCCGTTTTTGTTTTCTCGTTTTTATTTCACTGGATTCGGATTCTTCTACTCCTGAAATCGATGCTGTACGATAAAATTGGATTGGTCATTTATTGGTCATTTTTCTGTTTTTACAGTCGCCCTGATTTTACCATTCGACCTAATAAATTGCACAGTAAAAAATTTTCCGTCATCGCGTCAAAAATTTTTGTGTTTAATATTTAACACTTTTTAGTGTCAATTGAACATAATACAATTGTGTTTTTCGTTTTCATTGTTTTCCAACACAAAAAAAGTGTTATTTCGCATAAAAGTAACATTTAAAATGTGTTACTATAGAGTATTTCAACATAAATTTGTGTAATTTTCAACATAAAAGTGTTTTGTTATTTTAACACAAAACATTTATGTTGAAATAACACAAAAATTTGTGTTCAATTTTTTTATTTACACAAATTTTATGTTAAAAATGACGTCAAATTTTTTACTGTATGGATGTTTTCTGAAAGGATGAAAATTTCGACGCGTGAAATAGGATGCCTGTTTAATCCCTATATAATAAAATCTAAAATGACTCACCTGACGTGTAGGCACGGATGAAAGGCTGCCGGATTGTCCTGGGGGGAAAACTTTGGTAGCGCACCATGGAGCAGCGCGAGTCTCACCACGAGTAGAACTCCGAACTGGAAATAAGAGTAGAAAAGTTAGAAAATTGCTCGAGTCCGGTATACCTTCTTTTTGATGGCCCTTGACGAAACGAGACTTTGCCTATGTTTTTCTATTTCCCTTCTTTCCGTTTCCTGCACCTATATTGTCCTGAAAATACGCAATCGCAGAACCGAACCACTTTTCTATGTGGGATAAACAAAACTCAGAATAGCAGCTCAATTCCAGTGGCTTATTTCGATAACGAATCTGCACTCTCCGCAAGCGGCAAAGGTGTTAAAGAAAAGCTCGTAAAACAAGGTGAATTGTTTTCCGCTGCCAATTTACAGCGACGCCTTATTTTACTCTCGTCAATTTAGCTACCGCGTTTCGCGAAACAACTCTCATGCTAACTAGCCAGCAGAACCATGGAGCTGCTCGTAAAAGTTTCGCAAGTAGTGTGTAGAGTATAAAATCCATAGAAAATCTCAGGAAATTTAACCGAAAGCCTACCCAAAGCTGAAACGTCGATTTCTTAGGCTCAAGTTGACTCATATTAGATCCCAAGACTTTCGACTGCCCCAGGGGGTCACTAACGCTTACGAGGTGAACGTGGCAAACGACCTGGACTCTATTTGGATCAGGCTATCGACGCGACCGCGAAAGGTCAGGATTCAATAATTTAATTTTTATAGGACACCGCCGGCCGATATACAGTGGTGAAGAGATAAACTGAAAAATATTGGAGTTTCCCGTATCGCGGTAAGAAATAAAGGAAGAAAAAATGAATAAAAAAAAAAAAATACGGAGACGCGAAAACAGGCTGATATGCGAAAACGGTTTTAACATTGTCCAGCCCACCCTCGAACTCTGAGGGACTTTGATGTATTATGAGCGTGAATAATATGATTACGAAAAATACTTTCTCCGTTCCCTTAACGTCTCCTTGGCGTCCCTTTGGTAACAAAAGCTTGGAACGAATAGAACGTAACCACTTTTCAAACCAAGGGACTCAAGGGAATCCTCTCTACAGTTTAACGAAGCAAAGTATCATGTTTAAAACTTATTGCTTACTCAAAGAACCGCATTATTTCCCGGAAGAAGACATTTTTTTTTTTTTTTTTTTTTACCCCTAACGTTTTGCGAATGAATTTTGGCGACTCCTTCTTACCCCCAGCTGAAATATATTTACTCGAAAAAGTCAAAAGTTCAATATGAATTCGTTGCAGTTGGCTAATTCACCGTAACTGACGATGTCCCGGTCAATGAAAATAAACCTTTCGTAATACTTGACCACGTCACGTCCGCTGTTACCTTTTCCTTCCGTCGAAGCCGATCAAAAGTTGACCAGAAAAAGACTTCTTAATACACGGTAGAGAAAAAAAAAGAAAAAATTTCTTTCCTCTCCTCTCCTCGCGCCGACCTGACGTGGCCCTTTCGACGGGCTTCGTCACGTATCAAGATCACCACCGCTGTCACATTTTCGTCACGTTCACGGAACCCCGGTAACCCAATAGCGACTTTTACGTCGGCAGTTCGGCACCAGCTAGCTAGCACTAGCTGGTATAGGAGTAGCAGCAAACCTTGGACACCGTTGTCGGGTAAGATAGGCTACACTGACTACTGTGAGATCAGTTGCCATGAAGGGAAAGCCCGGGGAACTAGACCGGACAATATCTGCCAATCCAGGCCATTCATATCTGGGAAGGATTTAAGTTGCGGCGAAGCTCCAGCACAAGAGCTGGAGGATCTGCCCGGACTTCTAGCGGTCACCCATCCGCTCATGGACCCCACGTACTACATACCTACCCGGGGAAAGTCTTGGGGTCGACATTATGCCGAGAGGACGGTCTCCAAAAAGGGGTGAATAATATAGTCACCAAGGCGGAAATTCAATTTCAGTAAATATCTGATGGTCCGCTATATACCTACCGTTTCAACGATTCCCACTTCTTACAGATTTTCCAGAACTTTTGCACTACCGCATTTATTCCCTGGTTTGATATACGCCATGCCGTTGTACATTCATATTCGCAACAAGAAATAAAAAAATGATAGAATAATATATAGCAAAGGATGCGCGTAATTTTCCTTCGATTTTGATTTTCTATTTTTCTTATCTCCAATATATTAACTTCACGTTTCAGCATTCTTGTATAAGTATTGATCGTACCGCGATCTTTCTGGCTACGCGCCCACGAATTTCGGATAAATAAATAAACATAATATTCACGTCTGGAGTTGAAAGGGTGCGCAAGTAAGGCGATGTATTTAAACGCAACTATATACAGACATATATATAGGTACAGACATGTGTACGTGTCTCGTGTATATCGGTAGGTGAATATTATATAACCATATAAAGTATATATATTATATATGTAGGTATGTTACATAACGTAACTCGAGGCATATAGGTTACACAAAATCTCACCTAGTATATAACGTAAAGAATATACATCACCTCTATATCGTATCTAGTTAAAAGCCCTCCTACTTAGACTGGCGTAATATCGATACTTCATACACGCGTTATAAGGTATGGTATATACGAGTAAAATTCTACTCCATACATGAGGTATAAATTTTGTTGAAAATATTTCACATCATATCCTATAAAGCTTGTAAAATATGGGAAAAATTATTAATACCTATAACTAGGTATACTACCTTTTTTCTCAACTTTAAACAGACTTACAGTTATATACTTTAGCTTGCCGATAAAGATCCGACTAAATAGGTATATAATAAGCTCTAGATTCAAGCATCGCGATTAATTTTCTTATTGTTCTATAAACTGTACGTTCTTAATTATTTTGACGTTAACGAACTTGTGCGGAAATATATGACGAGATTTAACCTCAGGCCCGAGTAAAGCTATTCCTGTCAAACTTATGTGCTACTACCCTCAATCTACCATACTGCCACAAGTGACCCTCGAAAATCTTGCGGTCTAGGAAACGCATAAGAGATTCGTAAAGAGATTTTGGTATACGGGCTTGCGAACTCATATAGCCTTAATACCCTTTTCTACTTTGGTAAATTTTGATGTAGTAGATACGTAGATACGCGTAGATTGAAGATGGAGATGAGGTCTGGGAGAGGCGAGGCGCAAGGGTAGGTCGTGCTCGTACGCCCTGTGTTCGTTCGTAGCATAAATTAGCATAACTTATACGGCCAACTACGTTTATATCATGATTATTCCTCGCTATAATGCTACTAGGTACCTACCCTTGGTACGCTTTCTTGCCGAGCCTTTCACATCCTCCTTCATACTTTACCCGGTATATAAGTATCGCAGCTACCTTGCTGCAGTGAGCCTAACAAATTCTTGTTTACGCTAATTAGATACTCAGAGAGAAGATAAAAGCACATTACCACTCTCAGAATCAATGTTTATATCTGAGGGGTGAAATTTTTATTTTTATTTTTTTCATTTTAATTTTAAATTTGAATTGTATGTCCCAACGTTATTCTGAACGGACGGTAACTCCAGCCTCCCCCGCAACTAGTGGACATTGGAAATGCGGAAGCTCGAGGTAACTTGGTCCAAGCTACAAGCTCGGTTCGTCGACGACCGGTTTAAAACCGTTCTACGTATACAGTCGTCGCTCGAGTCGCGAATGTCGGAAGTTTTCTCGTAAATTTCTACCACCGTAACGCTTCGGTAGAATAAGTAGGAGAAACATGCTAAACCGCCCACGTGCACCGAAGCACTTAAAACCTATCCAAGTCTTTACTCATCCAAAGTGTATGTCCGTAACTTCGTTCTCTCACGTGCGAATTACCTACTAACGTCACCTTTTTATAATAGAAGAAAATTAAGAAGAAACATTTCGAAAGAAGTGAAGAACAACAGCTAGAACTTCGAACCCCATGTACCTATTCCGTTTTTACTTATTCAAATTCTAGTCTAGTCTGTGCATAAACACTTTTTTTACTGACAAGATGAAGACCCAGTGTTCAAAAAGACGTTTCAAAGCACTACGAATCTATCCTTATACTCTTTCACATTTGATTTTTCAGCGTAGGTATTTTATCGCCCCAACCATTAGTCTGTCATTGACGCCATGTCGTAAAAATTAATGCGGATCGGTTTACAAACTTATAACAAAGGCATATCAAAATGAAGTTAATTAATTCCCATATCATATTCAGCACGAGTAGAAGACGGGCTTTGGAATTTCACAGAAAGCTCGATGACTCGTTGACAGCTTGATATTTGGCTAGAAATATTACATTGAAAAGCAGTGATCTAGTCAAAGTATAAAAATAGCCAAATTACCTATCAGACGTGATATCGATATATTTTTTAGTCAAAGTTGCGATTCACTAGTCACAGGTAATTGCACAAATTGGCACGTGTACCCTCTCTAATTACGCCCTCACATTCAACTGGCCTTAGGGCCAAGGCCAGGGCCAGGCGAGGTAAATTTAATCTACGTTACAATAAACACTGCTTAGGGGCGAAGCCGTCTAAATTAATTTGTCGCCGTAAACTCGATGACCAAGGCTCCCTTAATTCGCTTTTCCCTACAACAGATAGGTATATAGCGCACGGTGTCCAAACGCCCGCGGTTGTTAGACCGAAGGCTCACACAACCAGCGATGTATTTCGATGGAAAAGGTGCGAGAAATTATTAATCTTATACAGGCGAAAATAGACAGATGTACAATTTTTTTATTCGTTAGCATGATACGTGATACATTCTTTTTTTTTTCATCAAAAATTTCTGAAATTCTGTGTCATAGGAATTCGCGAATTTATTTAAAGCACAAAAAAAAAAAAAAAAAATAGCACAGTGATTATATACAGAATATGCAAGTATACGGCAACATAGGGTAACAACGGAACGGGGGTTTTGCGACAGCGAAAGGGCTTCGGAAACACTGTCAACGTTAAGAGGATTTTACCGCAGCAAGAACCGCAACTCGGTTTGATTTCAGCGTTGTGTTTGAATAACGCAGCGTTCGATGTTGCATGCATCGAAGTTAGTTTTTCTTTATTTCTTCTTTTTTTTCATTCTATGATATTTTTATAGCTTCTATCAAACACGACAAGAAACCGTATAATAGTGTGGAATGTGAAATCGAAATTCTAAATGATCGAAGATATTTGAATGGAACGAATTTGATATATTTATAGACTAGACCGCGAAGATATTATACGTCAATTTTCACGCGTTAAATATCTCATTCAATTCCATTCTATTCGCCGTATTGTCTCGGACGTGAAATTTGTCTATGAAAATTATATCGCGTACAGCTACAGCTACCGCAGTGGCGACACATAAATATTTAGTCTAGCACCGTTTGGTAATGAAGCGATTTGTTTGTCGGCAAATTTAAGGATCGCGCAAGTTCTTCCATTTGTCCTTTTCGCACTCTGTGCGAAATCTCTTATTCGTCCCTTTCCTCTCGTGTATGGCAATGTTCCAAAACCGTGAGACACCCATCTTAAGAAAATTTTCAGGCAAAATTATTTCACGATGAATAAAAAAAGGCAGCTAAGATATACAGTTCTTGCGTACGTTGATGCGTTTCGCCAAAAACCCATTCTTCTCATATTCATTTTTTATCTTTTCTTCTCGCGTTCTTCCGTAGAATTATCTCCCAAAATCAGTTGACCGTAAGTTTATGTAAAACCCTTCACCACGGAGGTTATAAATTACTAGACGAGTTCCTTATGCGGCTTTAATATCGTGCTTTAAAAATATAAATAAAAACCCCGACCTCCACACCACCATCACGTCTTTCGTGCTTGAGCAGCGCTAAAACGGTGCTAAAGAAACGCGTGTATAACCACTCGAGGCTCGCGTGCCTTCCTATACCTATTCGTGATTTTGTAATACTCGTGGTTTTTATTCCACACGCATATACCTATATTCATAGTATATCAACGGGTCACAGCCCTATGACCAATATTTGATTTCGTTTATCAATTTCATAGCAATATCTATACCTACAGGTATATATGTCTACTCGAAATCCTAAGGCGTAAGAATCGTTAGGATTAATTAGAGACCGTGTTATGTTCCCCAAACCCTTTTGAAACTGTTCAAAATTAGAGAAATTTCAGAAGTAACATGGCCAGTGCGTTACGTTTTGATCCCTCGGGTATCATATTGTTATAAAAATTTTTATATACACCCATATCCCCGCTATAACTCTACGGTTATTACCAGCCCTTTACTACCCGTATTTTGGTACATGTTACTCCATCCACCGCGAGCCTCCGGCGAAATCCCTCGAAAGGTTGGTGGGTGTACCCAACCGATTCAATTAAGGTACCCGTTCGCTGCGTACCTATACTTTCAGCTCGGGGCAACGTGATCACCAAAAATTGTTTAAATTTAACAAGAAAAAGGGTTTGAATTAATTTTTTTTTTTTTTTTCTAATACCTAAAAAAATTGAAATTTCTCAGACCATTTGCAATTATCAAAAGCTATTTATTAATTTCGCTTTTCTCGACGTCGAACGTCTGACTTTTAATAAATCGCGAATTTCTCCATGAAATAACCGAAAATATGAAGAAAAAAAAGCGTACTGTGGTAGCTATGCAGGCTTTTGGTGCTCAGTCAGAATCCTCACTACCAAATAGCATCTGTTTCTCCCTATATAAGCAAGAAAAAGTTCCCCATTTCTCGAGGCAAGGGCGGTGACTCGTATATATATCCAAGAGACGAAAAAGTTTTCGGCGTGAATCATACCGTCCGGTGACCCCATGAGATCACGATTGCTGGATCTACTAACCCTTTTCCCGCAATTTGAGTGGAAAAATCAAGCGGCTATATGAATGGGTTTGAGAAAGTTGTTACAGAGATGATGCTTTTTTTTCGCCGATTTCTTCTGCTTCGTTTTTCAGATTTACATCATTCGCAGTCTTAGGTTTATCATGAATACTTTTCATACTTACTGAAACGAGAAGCGCAGCGGCTCGCCGTGAAAAATTTCTCGACTCGTCGTTCCACCGAGCTTCCAATAGAGACCTGAAATAAAAAATTCATATTGAATATCAAAATGCTTGCCATTATTCAACTTTTGTTTCGTTTTTTTTTTTTTTTTTCTCTTCTTTTTTTATGTGTAATACCTGTCGCTTTTTAGTACATCGAGTTTAGTGCAGTAAAGCAGATCCTAGGGCTTAACGCCTGTTATAATCTGCTGAATTTATTGGCAATGGTCATTAAGCTCTGTTCCAGGGTTTCAAGTTATAACAGAAAATGATTTGGCGGAATAATTTCGAGCCGATCGAAAGAATAATAAAAATTGGAATAAAATCACATTTCAGATTGAATAATCTTGATTCGTAGCCTAAATGGCGGTAATTTTATCGGCCCATTGGTGCCTGTAATTTTAACCCAATTCCCAATATCTTTGTTCGAAGTTCACCTCGCGCTTTTCAAATTTATTATTCCGAATGAAAACCTTTAGCTTGGAAAATTCAATTGAATTAAACCGATGTACTATATCATCATCGCTTATTTCTTATACCTGCATTATAATTATATACATATTATTAGCGGAAGCAGTAACGTACAGGTGCTCGACATGCAACGGACGACTTAAGCCGATTTACATATTACCAAAGTCGAGTAGCTCGTTTTTATACAGTGGCATGCACGCTGTCACATCCACAATACCATTTTGCTCCTGAATCAAAGACTTCTTATAGCGGGGGGGAAAAAAAAAAAAAAAAAAAAACTCTTCGCAAAGTACTGCCGGTTATTTACGGTTCAACTTATCCGCAACACTTTGCAGGTCAAGGATCTATGCTCTGTTTTACGTCCTATAGGTATGAAAACGCGACAAAATCCTCCTTCGACGGTCACTTCGATCGATAATGGATAAACCATGAATTCATTCACACATCCACTATGGATTTGCTACATAAAATTCAATTTTTTTATAATCATATGGTCATTACGGGCTCACCTTTTAATCGAATGCCAAGATCGACATAGGTCATAGAGTAGATTTAGGAATAGTACAGTAACCCCCGTCTCTTTGGCGAGCATTGATAACGCACCAAGTCCCACGCTGCTCCATACATGGGCCGTCTGTTGACTGAAATGAAAAAATGTATCGTTTATTTTTCGAGTTCTATTGAAAATATGAAAAAAAGATAATTTAGCAACATTTGCACACTAATACTATAATAACGAGCACGATTTCAAAGGCTCGTATTGATGCGTTAGGGGTGAATTGTGTACACAATACGAAGATGAAAGCTTTACCTATCGCTTTTCTCTTCAATTATACCTTCACCTGTGCGTTCACAGATGTGGGTATCCGCGCTTGAGCAATAATATCGTATGTTAAACTCGCTGGAATACCAATAGCTTTTGTATAGACAAGCGATTCTATAAACCATATGGTATCCACATGGTATAACGAAAATTACATGCGGTTATCAAAACGTATTGATTAACGATATAAACATAGGTATGTAGGTGTCTGTTTCTAGTAACAGTTGCAGAATATCGGAGGCCTGAGAGGCATAATAAATGTATATGTATAAATAAATTTTATATGAGTTTGGCCAGAAAATTTTTATTCAGTTAAACTACATACTACGCGATACGACACAAGGCGTCGTAGTACGGTACAGCGTTGATGTTTCTACCGCTATTGATTTTTCTCGTCATTTTATATTCACGAACCCAAAAATTCGGGCTCGTGCATCGACTGAAAAATTTAAAACATATCGAGCGCACCCCACGAATCAGCCTCCTCGTCTTATCCCCTAACTCTCACCATTTTGCATTTCCATTTATTTTTAAACCAACTCTCTGCTGTATCATGTATGGTAATATACAACATGCTTTGAAATCTTCCTACTCATGATCCTACATATAGTGCATATACTAGCCTGCGAATATTTCGCGTGCTGCACATTATTCTTTCTCTTCTCAACAATATCGAATGATCGATCGCCTCCTTATACTTAAAAAAAAAATGAAAATAAATTCTAAGATCAACTTAATGTTCCTGATACCTTTTAACACGCCATTTCAACCCCGCTCTTATATAGTTTACTATTATTCTGAAAACTAGAGAAAATTATTTTCTCGATACTTGAGGCTTTTTCTATAGTTAAGTTGGTAACAATTTATGCTCGCACGTTATACGATCTGTGAGCGTTCGTCGAACGATGCCTGAGATTATTCTCGTCCCCTTTTCCGTTTACAGTGATTCTCTAAATTTTGGGAATTCTAAAAAGTCTAATCCAGAATTAAAAGCTCGTGGGATTTGGAGCGTATTATTTGAGCGACACGTAAAAAAGCCCGGAAGTCTTTTTCCGCGCTATCGAGTATAGAAGCTGGAAAGAACGGCACGAATAATCTCGAAAAATGACTCGACCATCTTTTATACATGTATTACCCTCGGCAATCTCATTTCATTCTTTTGGATATAAATAAATAATCGAAGGTAATTCCCCTCTCTTGTCTTCCTCACTTTTTCTTTCCTCAGCTACACACGCGTTTTCCCATCGCCGCAGAATATTACTCTTATTTTTTTTTCTTCTGATTAAGCTTAGGTACGTTAGTCTAATCTTTCACGATGACACTGTTCGATAAAATTTACTTCCAACAATTCCTGATCGGTTGTATCGAATAATTTATATCCACGCAGATTCTCCCCCGAGTGAATTAAACCCTTAATCGATATTAGGTCACTTTTTTCTGGGTCACTAACTAATTACCAAGCTCTTTTGAAGTTCATAGATTACGCGATTTAATCAAATAATGAAACTCTGCGTTTTGTTGGAAGAGGGACGAAGAAGGAGAAGGGGGAGGAGGAGAAGGACGAGGAAGAGGAGGCTGTTAAACCGAATTGCGTATTATACATAAGGTAATACATGAGGAAAGGCAATTAACGTGGAGGGAATCAAGACTGAAATAAATACAGCTGGAGGGGAGTAAGTTTCGTTAAGGTAACCTATTTAGTAAATGAGAGGATGTGGGTATACATCAATCTACGTTAGCCACCGGGCCTGTCACGCTGCGTCCTTGGGGAATTCGGGAATGTAGCTTTTCCAGGAAGTTCGTTTCAAGGGTCGAATTTGTAGCTTCAGGTTCCGAGCTTGGAGGGAGAAATTATAAAGGGTGAAGGTCTTTTAGGTTCCATGGAGTAGGTAGGTACGCAAGATAATAAGAATAATTATTGTTCAGCTGGTCCCTCAGTCTCTGAGCGTAACCTTTAATAAATGGTGACATAGATTTATGAGGCGTTAACTTATCTAAAAATCTTTCCTTCCGTTGGGACACTAAAAGTTTATATTTTTGATTAAATTCGCATTAAGAATCGTTCGAGCGAGTCAACCGCCTCGCTCCCTTTTCGGCCACTTCTTATCGTACGCTAATCAGCAAAGTTGTTAATTAAGCCAACTTGATACCGAGTACTAAATTGTAGGTATACATGTATATAGACCTATATAAGTATATACGTGATACATATTTATATATATTATATATACATATATATATATATATATACATATATATATATGTGCAGCCCTCGTTACGCACTTGTACCTAATTACTATTTATCACCTTGTCGCCTGTAATGGACGATCGCGAAAAAGGTAGAAGGTGACTCGACGAGGCTGAAAGGACCCAATTTAAAAGTAACGAGCTCGAAGACCAAGTGACGAAGTGTAATCAATTTCCAGTGCCCGAAGGCAACATGATATTATGTATCAAGGTACGAAGCTTGTCTTGTCTTGTTCGAAAAAAGAGAAAAAAAAGGAAAAAAACAAACAAGATTTTTTTCACAATTAAGACGACCGATGCGACACATTGTCAGTGTACTACATGGTACTACCTACATCTCTCTCGCTCTCTTCTAAGATCATCTATTCTTATTTCATGAAATTTCTTATCCGTTTAATAAACTCCAAGCATTTTCTAATTGACTAGAAGGAAATTTGCTGTTCCTAACTCAAGGAGTAGGTGCGCACGTGTTAGAAAATTTTGATCTAAGGTGACACGAGACACCCCACATATTTCGCGGTTTGAAACTCAATCAAATCTGATTACGTCGTCGTTGCTCTGAGAGTATGAAGTAGGAACTTTGCCGTTTCGTATCAACGGAATTAGGTGTCGGAAGCCATCGCGAAACGGGCAACGAGAATAGAGGACGGAGGTTGGAGGTTGAAGGTTGAAGGTTGGGGGTGGAGGTGAAGGTGGAGGTGGAGGTGGAAGTGAAGGTTTGCTACCGTGATGTGGTGGTAATAGAATGGGGTGCTTGTTGGCATTGTATTTCCTCGTAACACCTGACGGTAAAGACTGGCGTTAAAATTTAGCTCGGCAAAATGCTTTTGGAAAAGCTAACGGCGACCGTAATCTCTGACCAAAATAGAGGCTGAATTATACCCATAACCTTAAGGTGAAGGGAGCTTTTCTATTTGGTACGTACGTATAAGCGTGTTCCGTTTATTTGCTCGAATTTTTCGCTTCGTTAAATTAGTTTACTTAGCTTTATTTTCTATATATATACGGTTTGTCAAAGAGCAGCTTAACGCTATATATACACACATATACCGGCTATCTACCCTTGCGTATATATTCGGGTTATACGAGCATGTTACGGCTGCGTTATTCGATCTCCTTGAATTGAATGTGATATTTTGGCAAACAACGTTGTTTCAACCCTTTGGGAGTTGAATTTCTGATCAACAGTCAATTTCTGGGTAAAAGTGAAAACTGACGGTATGACATCGTGTCCTGCACGGCTGAGCCGTAAAAGATGTACAACCCGCGGGGTAAAAATAATTCTTTTAAATTTGCGAAGAAAAAAAGATGAAGAAAAAAATTCATGGCGCCGCCTTGACTCCTTGAGTAATAAAAAAAAAGGACCCTTTTTAGACGGATTTGAACCCCTTCCACGGGGGTTACATACACTGTGAGATGAAGAGAAACAAATGGTATACCCAGCCCTCTGTAAGGCCGGAATATTAACCATACTCGTTTTATTCGAGGCTGCAGCCTCGAACCTTGGCCCTACCCCTACGTCACCCAAAAAGGCCACATGAATATTTTCACGACTAAGTAAGAGCTTAAAGGTGGAAGGGGAAGGGGTAGAAGGAGGATAAGGCTGGCGCTGGTACCGGGACTCGGAACGATGGAGGATGGAGGATGGAGGGTTGAGGGGTTTGAGGCAAATGAGGGAAGTTGAGAAAAACAGCTCCTTCCTTCTCAGCTCTGAGTAATGGCAGGAGCAAAGAGAAGTGTGTCAACCGTCGTACTTTCAAGTGATGAATCGTGCTTCCCCCTCGAAGGTGGGAAGGTGCCAAAAGACATTCAGTACCTCCTTTCCGGAAATTCAACGAGTCTATCTACTATTTCATCCTCTTTGTAGTAGGTACCTTACAGGAATTATATAACAGAGATGAGCAACACGCGGAATTTACTCACAAATTTACTTATTCACGATGATGGATAATGGATACAATTCACATACATATATTCCATGTATAAATTATGTATCTGCTTTTTTTTTTCTTCAAAATCTTGAAATTGCGATATTTCTTTATTGGCGTAAAAACTCGCGACTTATGAATGAAAATTTCATCCACCCTTAAATTTAATGGAAAAGTGCAGACGAAATGATTCCGGAATCCCTGCAGGTTTCTGCAAAGGCGGCGAAGGTATTTTAGTAAATCTCGAGTCACCTGCTCCACCAGGTTCCCGGTAAATTAGTTTAGTTTATAATTTCCACACCGCCTTCGCACTTATGAGAATGAATGGGCCGTTGTTTCGAGGGCAGGCAGGTGTCGGCGTCGCGGTAAGCGTCGCGACGCCATGATGTACGCGGTAAAGCCAAGTTTCACGGATTATATTTACCCACCCTACCCCCCCTTTGGAATCCATCATCCTTTACCGTAATGTTACGATTGTCTGGCTTTGACTGACGCAGAGCGAAGAGGAAGACGAAAACGAAAACGAAAACGAAAACGAAAACGAAAACGAAAACGAAAACGAATACGAAAACGAAAACAATGCGTGGGACAAAGCGGAAATCAAAATGACAGATCAATTTCAACTCGGGGCTAGAATCCTAAGTCAGCTTTCCCACACATATATATGTATCTACCTACACGCAGCATTGCGCTGTTTCGTTATGTAAATATTTTCTCTCGTCTCCCCTATATATTCTGTATAGATTCGCGAAGATCAGCCCCCGGCTTCTGACGAGCGATGACAAATCCATCGGCTCTTCTTCTCCCATTTTCCCGGACTATACTGACCGCCGCTCCGCGGACTATCAACCCTCAAGTGAATTTTGAATCCAGTTTTTCTATATGTTCGGTTGGGGTAGGCATTCACGTATGACGCCCACCTAAGTCCCTATTGTTTCGAGGCAGTAAAATGCGAAAATATAGCCTCGACATTATGAATTACCAACGGGGCTTACGTTCTGTACCCTCCGCGCCAAGCCCTGTACTAGAGTGTTGGCAAAAGCGGGAAGATATTTATGGTTTATTGTTTGGTATGCATGAGCCGCAGTTTCGAGCAACGTACAAGCCTGTTTGGTGTGATAAATTAACTAAGTAACTGAGAATATTAATACGATTTTACCCGCTCAACCTTTCGCCCTTTAAACTTTACACTGATATTTATATGGACCTTGACTTACACCCTTAAAACTGTTATACAGATTCGCGAATCGAAATTGGATTCCAATAATAATAATTCACAACGTTATTCTTTCTTCCTATTATATATATAATTCGGGAAATGAGACACTTGTTGAAGATTCAAGCCTCGACAGATCACTTATCTCGGTTGTCGATTACAGCCCAGCTACAGTAATGAGTAAACTAGCTAGCCATTAATTTGTACATCGCTAATGCGCTTCGCTATGATGCATAAACTACCTTATTTACACTCTCTCTTCTAACCTGGTTTCCTATCTCTCTATACGAGTAGTCTAGCTACATAATTTTACTCGCAAAATTGTACATACAGGCAAGTATACGAGAGCTTATATTGGCAGAGAAGCTTTTCAGTATATAGCATAGTATACATATATAGGTATACATAATACTGTATACTATATACAAGAAGATCCTAGGGTGGCTATGTGCACAGAAGCGACTGTTTTATGGACAATTTAGCTTCGTTCTAAATATACGACGGTTAAAGGAAAATAGGTTTCTTAGTATAGATGGAAGTAGATAATAATTATCGTCATCGTCTTGAACGATTACGGGTATCTAAGGTGAGGCTTAGCCTCAGGTCAAGGCTGACTGAAAGTCTCAAAAAATAAAATAATTGTTCGACAGATTTCAACTAGGAAATAGTTACATTCGCCATTGATGAATCGATGTTGAATAAAAAAAAAAAAATTCTGACCATTCAATACGCCATCGGTGATTTTGGGTAAATAATATTTATTCAGGGACAAGGTAGCTGAAACTTGGAAAATCCGCTTTATTGTCCGATGCCCTAAGGTACAGCTGATACAGATTCCTTTTGATGATACATTATTTGGTCAAGGCTCATCCCTTCAAGGTATCCAACAGTCCAACAGACTTAAATAAATAAAATAAATAAAATAAAATCTCTTAAATCCCAAATTCACTTACCCGTGGTAGGCTAGAAACGACAGAAGAAAGAAGATGCAAGCTAGGACGTCTGCTCTGCCGACTATACCAGTCACCTGAAAAAAGTAAAACGAAAATTTTATCATTAGAAAGGCTTGCGTATCGTTTCATAATTCGTGGTTTTTCAATTGTTTCGAGTTTTCAGATTCTGGGGAGTCTTCGAATTCCCGAATATTTTACTTGACATTTTAGAACAGAACACAGCCTTTTCTATCAATTAAAAGTGCTCAGTTTCTATCCAGGAACCTTATATCTAAGTCGCATGAATTTTTTTTTTTACACTTTTTTTTTTTGTTATTATTTTATTATTTTTTTTTTTTTTTTCACCGAATTCAAGGCAGCTGACTGAATTCCGTAAGAATGTTGAATAAATTGAAAGCAGGTCTCCATTTCCAATTCCCTTGAGATACATTCCTGGTGGATACGCGTCTGAGATAAATCTCCATACAAAAATAGATTTTCGTGAGAAATATAATAAAAATGTCTCAAAGACCGTTTTTGAACGTGCGTTTGCCTCGCAGACACTGCCCTCTCATTCCACGAGCGACCCACTCATCATACATACACTTATATGCGAACAGGTATTAAATCTCGCGAATTTCACATTCATTCATCGACCCAATGTATAAATATACACCTAGGTGGAATACAAATACCTTAAATACCTACGCCAGTGTTTCGGTGACGATAAATCTTAGATCTCATTTCGAGAATTGCGGCGGTGAATAGCAGTATAAGCTTGTGCGAGAGCCTAAAATAACGCCACGTACGTCTGGCATTACGGAACGACAGATTGAAATTGGATCCTATTCGAAGGAAATCCCGGGAAAGCCCAGCGAGCCGGATCCCTATGCCACCAGTCGGCAAACAAGGTGGCCGACAAGATAAGGGGTTGCCGAATTATTGATGCCGGGCCTCGAGTGAGTGATAACTGAAGCTTGCCAAAGGACCGCGCAGCCCTGAACCACTAAAGCATATATAGGGTACGAGTGAATATCCTGCAACCATATCCTGTACAATATCCTGTTCCTTTTCCTCACTTTTTATTCTGGACGATCAGGTAAGAAACGAAGCAAAAATGATGGGAAATTGAATTCTCGGAAGCGAGAAATTTTAAATGGTCAATTTCTTTTCTTTCCTTTTTCTTTTTCTTCTTCTTCTTTTTCTTTTTCTTTTTCTTTTTCTTTTTCTCGGTGCCTTTTGTCTCCAAAACGGGAAGCTGTACCTTTGCGTTGGGTGAATTCTTACCTTTGAAGAGGCAAGAGGGCGTGAAGTAGATTTCTGAATTTTCTTCAACTGTAGAACGAGTCTTGAGGGTTGTGGCCGCGAGTGCGGTCAAGCAGCCGCACTCCGTCAACGTCAACGGGGTCGCAGGAGAGAAAGAATAAGGCGTCGCGAAACGGGGATAGGGAAGGCAACAGAACCTCGCTAGGGGAAAGTGCTTTCCGTGTCTACTTAAGATAACAGAGATTGCTGCCTCTTCTTTGATAAATTCCCGGGCAGGCGGCCAGATTTATCGTAGAGGCAAACGTCGGCCTGGATCCAATTTCCAAAATAGCCAGTGACATTAATTTATTATCAAGCTCTTGCGAAACGCGAGATCGAGTTCAAGGATGTTTGACTCTTGACTGTGACGATGGTTCTCTTTCCCCCTTTTTCACATCTCACAAAACATAAAGCTTGTTTTAATTTGCACACACTTTCTCTTTACGCCTGGCCGTCTCTTCAAACGCGGCAAAAAAATAAAGGAAAAATACAGAAAATAGTATGGGGTACTATACTACCCATACCTACGTTGTACATATACGCCATGATTGTATTTCAAATACAACCCCCAGTCAAAGGGTAAGATCACAATACCGACACACATCATACCGCTAAGCCCTCAAAGTGGAATTAATCTTACAAAACAGTATTTCACACGATCCCCCTGCAGCACACTAATGAATCTCCCTCATCTCGACATTTTATTTTTATATCCTAAGCACTGCCTTTATAATTAGGACTCCGCTAATTGGACTTTCATCTTCGAGAGTGGTTTGATTGCATTGATAAATTAATGAATGAATAAATTTTTTTCTCACACCTATAAGATTCATATCACACAGAGAATTGTGTTTTCTCTTTTTTTCTTGTGACCAAAAACTAAGGGATGTTTAACATTACGACTGACACCTCGCACACTCGAGTTGCGGTAAACATGTCACAGACGGTCGATCGAGACAATCGCGTCGTTACCAAATAGAACGAATATTTACGACTCGCGACATCGGAGATAGATGAGAAGGCATGGGAATTGTGGTTACGGTAGTCTCCAACCCTGCGAAGAGTGACAGCTCTGGCTTTCTCTCTGGA
The DNA here is from genome assembly GCA_943736025.1 of Tenthredo mesomela. Classification (NCBI taxonomy): domain Eukaryota; kingdom Metazoa; phylum Arthropoda; class Insecta; order Hymenoptera; family Tenthredinidae; genus Tenthredo; species Tenthredo mesomela. Next base: position 3,605,875 of record OX031015.1, read on the forward strand.
GGATAACGCACCCTTGTCGAAATAATTGTTTGCCTGGCTCCTTCCTGATATACCGTTTCTCGATAAACTGCGTTTCATGTAGATGCATCTATCCAGCCCATTCCCGTATGATAAAACGAGAATCAAAATTACCCATTTAGTGATTTTTCCATATTTTCTTAATTTTTTCTCCCAATTTCAAACTCGCAATAAATACGCAACCTACTCTCTAAAATTTGAATTAGTGAAATAAGTGAATAGTCACTGGTTTGCAGTTATAAGTATGCCACTAATTGAATCAGTGGCATACTTATCACTGCAAACCAGTGAATATTCACTGATTGCTAGTGATTTTCACTAATTCAAATTTAGAGAGTACGTCATACACTAGTACAGCTATAACGAAGTTGAATGTTGGTCAGGAATCAACGAGTCAACGAGCTCAACTAACAATTCGATTATGTGCAACGAGTCCGGTGTATAAACAATCACGATAAAATCCGCCTCAATGAAAGAACAAGAAACGACAGTAAGACATCTGTCGACAGTTTTACCTCGCGACCTTTTTCCAAGCTTTGTTTCTACCATCGACAAATATCGTATAATACCTATATACGTATGTATTGACCTATATATAGTTTGAATCGGAAAAACAAAATGATATAAAATATGAATGAACTGAAGCTACTTTTTTTTAAATTCGACCTAATATCATAAATATTGCAGATTCATACAAGGATAAGAAATCTGCATGCTGTATGAAAGAATCGAGGGCAGAGGGTAGATTGATGAGGTGAGAATCGATCGGGAAATAATCTCCACGAATTCATTATTGTTTGATAGAAACTTAGATTCTGGGAAAGGCAGAATCATCGATATAGAATAAAACGTGGGAATTTACCCGATGAATTGCACGCTTCGAGTTAGGTTGGATTCTGGATTACCAAAGCGCGTCCATGTCGTCGGAGCTTAGGCTTAGATATCGACGTTTGAACAATAAACAGCGCGATATAGCTGTTATGATAAAGCATAATACTGAAACAAGGTATAAGGTATCACTAGTATGTCCAATCTACGTATTTCGGGTATATCAGTTATGGATATCAACAATACCCCATGTATCGGTTCCTGTTTATCCCTTTTGCGAACCCTCCAGCTAATTTCTTTCCCCCTGTTGATCGGATAACGAATCGATAGATGGGCAAAACGACATTGTCCCTTCGGCCGCAAACCACGGAATACGAATAATTTGCAACAGACTAACGGTTTGGTCATTTTCGCGTGAGGTTGGGGGTCGATGAAAACCAACGGATGGTTCGAGTTTGGAAATGAAATGAAATAAAATGAAATGAAATGAAATGAAATAAAGTGAGATAAAATGAAATGAAATGAAATGAAATGAAACGAAATGAAATTCTTCGTCCCATTAGCATCGCGATGAGCAGCCTACATACCCACCAACCTACCGCAACGACAACGAGTTTCAAATAATTTCGTGGCTCTAGAAACCACAAAGTGTTGGATGCGATTTTTCGCAAAGGGATTTCATAGTGGATAACAATTTGTCGAACCATCGAGAAACGCTATTCAGGATATGTAGTAGCGAATGCCTTTCCCTCCATTCTACCAAACTTCTACTTTGCCCTAGACAGATATCGGCACTATGCATATATTTTACTCGACCTGAGGCACAGATCCGCAATAAAGATTCAAAATAACACTGCTATAACGTAAACAGCTGCTTTCAATCATTTCAACAGAAAAACTTCATACAATGATCAAAATTTCCTTCATTTCATGAGATGAACCCTTAAAGATGTGCAGAACTACGGTAATCCGCAAACACAGTATAGTTCGCGACATCACCGACAGATGGACATGCGCTTCGACGCTCTCCCACTGTAGAAGCATCTTTGCTAACGTCATGTATCCAAATTTAACAATTTGGAGGATAGTGATTCGCTGATTAGGTCAGTTTGTGCCGAAATCAGCACAAAAAGCACCTTCGGTGCAAAAACGTTTCGCCAAGTACATTAATGCGATCATTGCCCACGAAAAATACATCCTCATACCAAAAGACATGTACAATCTATTGTTGGAAAATATTTTGGACAGTGGTATTTTTTGACATTAAATCAACGTTTGTTAAAATATTCGTAAGAATTTTCTCAACAATATTCGGAATAGTGTTCTAATAATATTGCGTAAATATTACAGACAATTATGTTTCTCTTAACGATCCGTTATCGGAGAATCCTGATCTTATTGTTAGCGATAAGATTGCAATTATCGTGAATTCGATAGTCAAGAGGAAGAGTCACCGACAATGTCACCAAAATTCACTATCTAGTTAGTCGATAAATTTATTTCAGTACTAACGATTAGTCATATAAATGCGAAAATGGTTGACTCGACAACATGAGATACAATAATTATCTCTCCCAGACTCTCAAGGTTGATATTTTCAACCTACGATTAACTGGTGCGATTAGGCATTCGTATCTAATACACGGACTAACATGGATCGTTGGGAAGGAAAGGTCGCCATCGTAACCGGAGCTAGTGCTGGAATCGGTACTGCAATTGCCGAGGAACTCGTCAAGGCGGGTGTCCTGGTCGTTGGACTAGCCAGACGTTTGGAAAGGCTGGAAAAATTATCGGCAAGCTTGAAAGAAGCCAAGGGGAAGCTTTATGCCAGGCAGTGTGACGTCACGAAGGAAGAAGACCTTCTCAATGCCTTCAAATGGGTAACGACCGAACTTGGAGGGGTCGACATCCTTGTCAACAACGCTGGTGTTACTGGAAACAAGAATGTTATAGGTGAGCAACCCGGGAAACATCGATTGTTCTTCTCGTAGATATTCACTACTCGTTCGATTTTTCTATCGCATATTTTCAGACGCCGATACCGAATCTTATCGCAACATTTTGGACGTGAACGTATTGGCAACGGCCGTATCTATTCGAGAGGCTGTGGCATCGATGAAGAGCCGTGACGTTGCTGGTTACATAATCAACATAAACAGGTCATTTTTTTATCACATAAGCATCATATTCTATGTCTGTGTACTGATCATGGCTTTCCTCGTGACATAGCGTTGCTGGACATTGCCATCCCTCTGGGGTCGGGCCTATCAGCTTGTATGTGGCTAGTAAATTCGCTGTTACGGCGCTGACGGAAACAGTGCGAAAGGAACTAGCCGCTGAAGCTAACAACAAGATTAAAATAACGGTAGTACTCGAGTCTTCTCATATAAACGTATTCCACAAATTTCACCCACACAGAGCCATGAAAGACATAACCATGTTTCTGATCATGATAATGTGATTTATTTACAGAGTATCAGTCCAGGAATTGTCAAAACAGAAATCTTTCAGACCTCGAAAATGTCTATTGCCGATACCGTCTTTGAAGCATTCCCATACCTTGATGCAAAGGATATTGCGGACGCTGTTCTATTCGTTTTGGGAACTCGACATAACGTCCAGGTCCGCGAATAATATCAAATTCATTTCTATAACAATACTTGTACTGTCACGTTGTAATCGAATTGCAGTGAGTAATGACACCTCGAATTTCTTTTGATATGTTATAGGTGACCGAGTTGACCATTCGTCCTTTTAACGAAACCTTCTAAACGACAGAAATTTATCGGAGTTCCATCAACCTAATTGAAACTATCATTTTTGGAGTTGTACTAAAAATATGATAAACACTGTTGCAAGTAAACATCATTCTTTGAAGTAATTTCAAGTGCTTTCATTGTTTCCTCAATTGCACCCCACAACATGCGTGATATGAGAGCTTACTGACAACTTGACTAACTATCTTTTTCAAAGTCAACAATGAAATTTCTATTTCAATATCGTATTGGCGCAAGACTCCAACGAGTTTCCGCCTAGATTTGACAAAAGAATAAGAGACAGAGAGAATCCTGTGAATCCCAAGCTTCGCCAAATGCTTATCTAAAATCGAATAGTCGTAAAAAAAAAAAAAAAAAAAAAAAAAGATATGTAAAAGAAATTCTGCCGCAGAGTTTCCCGATCTTGGAGAGGTATCATGAAGGGTATTTTGATGGTGTTGATGCAGGTGGGCAATCCTAGTACCACGTGACCTAATTCAAAAGCTCGAACGATGCCCTAACCAAGATAAGCAAGAATAGAATATGTATAGAAGATATAACCGAGTAGGTTTAACAAATCCTGCTATAATATTAAATAGTATAGCCTCGCTCGGCCCGGGTCGTAGGGCTAGGTCTCACGCCGAAGGGACTGACTTGAAATGGAAAGGGTGTGTGGGTCGAGGTATGAGACTGCGGGAGGTTAGCTAACCCGCCCGCCATTTCGTGGTTACGATGTCGTTGCCGTATCGGTGTGTATATTCGGCGTATATTGCGAGCAAAAGAGACAGGCGCAGGAACAGGAGCAGGAGCAGGACTCACCGACAAACCTATGCCAACCAACCAACCAGTCAGCCAGCCAAGCAACGTGCGGCGGCCCGTTGCTTCAGGCTAAATTAAACCGACGCTTGCCACAGGTCGTTCACGGAATGTTTCCTTTACGGTCCCCTTGGCTTCCCAGGGTTCGGCGCAGGACACGGCGATAAAGGGTCGACGGGGGGACAGGTGGGTAGACAAGATCCCAAGGGCTGGAAATCACACCGTGAAACCTCTATCGACACATGTATATTACGAGCGTACATATACCCATGTAGGTACCTTCACATACATCCACATAGGCAGAGGCGATATATTTTAGGTTCCTAATGTAGTGATAACTGATAAGAAATATCAAATTTCTAATCCGCAATTACGTGCACACAGAAACACGTAGATTTGGTTACCCCGCACACATTTTCTAGTACCTACACATCCGTTCGCATTCGATTTTGCCATAGGACTCGGGGGAGAGGGCTCACACATAACCGAGTCGGGTGCGATGGTGGAGTAAGGATTTTCGTTTCTATCCCCTTTCGTAATGGCCGCATCCTTAAGGGATGCGAAAGGATGTAGTCCGCGTAAATCCTGACCTGATACACTAACGTGACCATTGGGATTCACCACGACCGTTTGCTATCAGTATATATCCGCGATTCAGTTCGGTCAAAGAAAGTGGTTTAATTAGCTACATACTAGTTAAAACCAGTCGATTTCATGGACAAATATAGATCAAATTTAGAGATATTTTTGCCGTAGCTCGGAGCATTTATCACTTCCTAAACGGTTTATTTGAAAAGTTAGAAAAAATGAGAGAACGTTGGGATTTCGTTTGGTAAGTTTTACTTTGAAAAGAAAATTCTCTAAAGGTTTCGGTTAGGATAAAAATCATCAAAGCATGTAGCGTTCACAAAATTGTAAACTGCAAAGGACTGCCGAGTCTCTGATGAGTCGCAGCCTCTACCGTTGGCCAAAACTGGAAGAAAAAAGAATTTTCGATGTTGCGCAGCTCTACTATGCATCGAAAGACCTCTTAGAAAATTCAGACACTCCTGAACACTATAATTTCATATCTACTGCTCGTCCGGAACCGACCGTAATTAACCCTGGCTGCTCTTGTTCCAGACGTGTGGGTAATGTTAATGACAATCAAGGACAAAGAGTTTTGCAAGAAATTTCGCAGTTATTCATCGGACGGGCAACAAACCCCTGGATGGAGTTCAATGCGACTAGAATTTCCGCGTAACAGAGTTTGTTAGATTCTGCGACAGTGCGACTTATACTTCGTTCCAAAGGGTACTTCGTAAATATCCCTCGCCCAACCTTAGACCCCAAGATCCTTCCTCGTGGTGCTCTCTCTCCACCTTCACCGTTACCTTTGGCTCTTACGTTCACCTTCTTCACAGCAGCCTACGAAACTCTCTACTCAAAGTTTTACTGCCCTTTGTTCGGTCCGACCGCGGTCTTGGTTGGGTACGCGGTGTGCTATAAACTAGACGCAATGGTTCCGCACCGGGTGACTTTGGTGGTAGACGACAGTAAGCGGTAGTAAAAGTGCCTCAAGAAACAACCGCGGCTTGTGCCGTTGTACAGAATTTCAAAGAAACTGGAGCGACGTGAATTACTTTGAAAATGAGTGATCAGTTGGTTTGAAATGAGGACAAAAGCCCGGCGGAAAGAGGACGACACGAAGCGACGTGACGTTGCTGTACTCACTACCTTATAGCCGTCTGTTGTATAGGAATAACTCTAAATCCGTGGTCTGAGAATGAGAGATGTCGAAATAGTGTGGAACCCGTAGTATTCGACGCGGGATTTTGATCGTAAAGACGAAAGCTAGGGCGCATTTAGCTCTCGCCCCATTGCTGCCGGTGGGTGAATCCTTCTCGTAAACGAAATTTAGCCACAATATCTTCTCCAGTTGTAAAAAAGTAATAAGCCGTCCTCGGAATGGAAATTACCTTGGAATAGGTAAGGTGGAGGTGAAAGCATACTCTCGGCTGTCTCGTCACCGTATATATGTATATGTATATGTGTAAAAATGACGTGTAAAAAAATAGAGAGAGAGAGAGAGAGAAAGATGAAAAAAAAAAAAGGAAAAATAACAGACGACACAATTTGCCTCGAGTTTCATACCATCTTTCCGACGACGACGGTCTGTTTCCCGGGTTTGAAAATAAATCCGTGTAAACCTTAGGCGGTTAAATCTCGCCGGGTTTTCATCCTGAAACAATAAAACGAGGAATGAATCGGATTCTTACAAAATGGCTAGGAGATAGTAGCCCCATATTCTCTTTTCCTCTTGTATTTTTCTTCTTTTTATTATTCTTCACCCGTGTATGTACGTAGGTATACGGATACTTGAAAACGGTAGTGCCGTGCGGAAAGGAGGCGATTCTCTTGAACGGAGGGTTGTCCCTGCGGAGAAACAAGCCGGATACTTCTTCGGAGCAATATCCGTTAATGAAACGTCCAACTAGAGGTAATGGACAGCACGACGACCACTCTGGTCAGCTATCAAACGCCTTTCTCCATTTGTTCAGGATGGACTCAGAGACTCACCCTGCACTTGGCGCGTGTCGACTCCGCGAGACTATGCCGTCAAAGAACTTTATACGGACAATCAAACTGATTATTTGTTCAACGACACTGCACACCCCGGCTATTTTCTACTTTTCGTAAAACGGTTACCACCCGACCATTTCACCGTACGAATTGAAATTATCCTTCAAGAACCACACAAGTTTATCGTAGCGATACAAGACCTCTACACATCCATGGATAAGTGAAATATCTGATAAGTGAAGACTTTGATGAATGACACAGGTTCAAATGTGACCTGGTCTTGAAGCTGACCTCAGAAATCTGCAATATTCTCAATAAATACATGTGTGAAAATTTGGTGAACATTCGTAATGCGATGACCTAGTTCTATAAGGAATCACAAAAGAAGCGGGAAATTTCGTAAAGTAATACGATGTGGCTCAGGTGATTTCGCCAAAATCTAATACAACCCAATGCCTTGATTCCTTCCTGAATTCAACCAAACACGACTGCATGAATCATTGATATCTCTACCCAGAAGATCTCTCTAGAGAGAAAAAAAGTCTATCGAAAATTCGGCGTTCTTTATTGCAAAAATGTCTAGGTACAGCAGCCTGGCTTGTACACATCTACCCTGAGACAGGGCACTCAAGCGAAACAATTGAGGTGTCATCCTCGTTAAAAAAAGAAAATAAAAAGAAAAAGAAAAAAAAAAAAAAAAAAATTGCTCGCGAGACAGTTACGTACGTATAACTCTGTACAGCTATCTCACGCGAGTTAACCGCGGTTATATGCAAGCGCATAGTGGCGTAAGCTCGCGTCAAGGATACCGTCTGATTACGACGATGCCTCGCGGGGAGTAGGCTCGCTGTCTGAGTACTAGAGCTCAGTCTCACAACGTCAGAGGGGGGGTTTGGGGTGTGAGATGGTTATCTGAAGGAAGGGCTCGCCGAAGGCTCGCAAGGGTAGGATAGCTGAAGGGGATGAAGGAGACGGAGGATACCCACCCATCCAACGCGCGTTGTAACAACTCAAACATTTACATACTGCTACTGTGATAGCAAGTGAGTTATGTTGACTAATGCGCTGCTTCCTCACGGCTACGGTTACATAGCGTAAGTGTATTCCGTGTACGTGTTACACAGTCTACCCTCTCGGTGCACAACGCGGTCTACCTTCCTTCCCCATAACCCTATCCCGTCGCGACCGCGTGGGACCCTTTTAGCGCCTGGACGCGCGTTACCGGAAACGACCTCCGTCCCCATCCGGCTGTGAGAACAGTTAAACTAGATTCAGGCTTACGCGAGTACCATAAGCGTGATAATAAAATATGTACCTATACTTTACCTAGTCTTAATGCGATGACGCATAATAAATTAATTGCAATTAATTTTCGATTCATTGAATAACCCGGTGTGGTTATAATGTGCGGAATTCGTTCGGTGAATGTATTTATAATTTCCTGATATTATTTCGTCTGTTAGAATTTCACTAGGATAGCCATTTTTGGGGTAACATGAGGCGAGCTAGATGGGAGAGATTCGCACATTAGCTACGCGGCCTCTCGTTGTTAGCTTAAATATTCTACTATATTGTCGTCAGGGCGAGGCATTACCACGTAGGTACTAGTACCTTACACACATAGGTACATACGCATATTTATGTTTTAATTAAGATATGAAAACAATTTCCCCATGTTGAATACGTCAACTTAATTATACACGATCGGCCTCACTCGCTACACTTTTAATTTGCGAATATACAACGGAATTAGAAACGGAAAAATTGTTGATTCATATATATGTGTGTGTTTGATGAAAGTTTCATGAAAATCGAACTGTAAAAAGAAAATTTATGTGATTCATACACTGACAGAAACGTATAATTGAATAAAAAAACATAAATAATTCAAGTTCTTGATGTACAAACGAAGGGAACTTTCGCTTCTCGTGTTAAAGTTGGAGGCGTGTGTGCGAAAGCTTGCATAAAAGCTCCCTGTTGATGGGGAGTTCGTCATTATATATATACCTACCTACGAGGAGAGTCTCGAAATGCTTGGGTATGAATGGATTCGTTACAAGCCGCGCTTGTCACCGGGCGTAAATACTCTCTCGACGTTTTCCTCTTCCTCTTTCTCCTCCTCATCCTCATCCTCATCCTCATCCCCATCCTCATCCTCATCCTCATTCTCCGCATCCTCTTCCTCTCTCGCGACTCTCTACCCAGCAACTGAGAAGCGAGCACCCGGCACTCGAGCGTGGCCTTTCATCGTGATATAAATTCAAGTTTGTCGGGTGTGTTATACGCGCGATCCTTTCCTGCGGAAGCGGCAGCCCACGGTTCTTCCGATCTCTCAAGGCCGTTCAAAGTTCTGTTCTATCAGTGACGATATGAATCGCCTAATCAGTGTCTCCGTCAATGAATGAAGTGTATTAGGTACCTATATAATCATGGGGAAAAAGGGTAGGGAAATTTTACGGTAAGGGAAGAAGGAATTTCACCAAGGAATCTCTCTACTATATATAAGGGAAATTCGAGACGACGCGCGAGGGTGCACGCCGGTATGCATGCTTTTAGGGGATTATCTTCTTACGTGCCTCAAGGAAGATGGAAAACCACGATCAGATATTAAGCCGTGCTAAGTGAGCTCCGTTTTAGACAAATATAATTTCACACACCTCAACTATTCCAACCTCTGATGAAGCGATAAAGAACCATTCAACACCTATTCATTCATTCATTCATTCATTCATTCATTCATTCATTCATCATTAACCGAAGTTCTGTTTTCAAAAATGTTTTCAACAGATTTTATATCCAAATTGAATACTTTAATAATTATTTTTGGTGTATTTCGCGAGAGAATTTATCAATTCATTTATCGTATCAGTACGTTCAATAATGCATCCAATTTTTTTAACGCGTTGGAAAGAATTAAATTTCCATTATTTGTAATCTTTATGCGTTGTTGCAGCGCTAGAATAGATCCGTTGTGTTTTTTGGAAATGATATTTCAACGCTTTCATCCTACTACCGGGTTGTACAATTCTATGCTGATGCAGGATCAGCTACACGCTTTTTTCACAACAATAGACTATTATTGAGGACCATGAAAACTCACGACTACTATATATGATCGATCGACATTTGACGCGTATAACAATGCACAAAACGTGGTCAAATTGATCGACTATCAAATTCGCTTTCAATTAATTTCAGTAGGTAAACGAAAACCGGATTATCCTTTTTGTATCGTTCATTTTTTACCTCGGGTTTGATAAATTTATAGAAGAAAAAGAAAAAAAAAAGTTATTATTCAGATTGAGCAAAGAGTAAATTTTCAGTATAACTACCTACCTACCTAACTACCTGCCTTTTCTAGCTACTGAATAAGGAATATTCACAGTGTTTGATGAAAGGATGAAAGAAAAAAGAATAAGTTGTTCCCTGCTTCTTTGGACGGTAGGTAATTTTGATCTATTACCGTGAATAAATTTCAAATATGAATAGCTGGAACTTTTCAGACGAATAGATATCTGCTGCAGCTTCTACCCGCTCGACCATCGCTATACTCACCCTTATATCGCGTTCCAGTTTATATATCTATACCATAAGTTACACGTATACATAGCTTCGCTAGAATAGCGGTAAAGTTTAAAACACCGCGTTTCAGGGCTGCCAAGCAGTAGCTTTAATCAACTTTTCAAAAAAGGATAACGAACTTTTCAACGGCGGTGAACAAGCCTTTGTGGTGTGTAATAACGCCTGAGTTTCAAGGCAATGGAAAAGCGATGAAGAGCTGCGATGGGAAACGACCTGGAACTACTTCCCAGTGAGCGACAGCCTCGAATAAACCCGTGGTTACAAGCACGGGGTAAGAAAAACAAGTACAATTACAACTGGGGGCGTAAGAAAAGCACCAAATTAACTCATAGTTGTTTTGTATTCATAGAAAAGCATCGTAGGGTGGTGGAATCAAGTTCACTTTATACCTACACGTGCGTACAAAGTAGGCAAAGTTTTCGATAAAAATTTCATTTCGTAAAATTTCTTCAAATGTTAAAGTTAAAGTTTCACAGTATAGTCAGATGAGCGTAAGAATAAGAAAAAGAATTGGAAGAAGAAGACGAAGAAAAAAAAGAAGAAGAAGTTTGGCTCTTTTCTTATATAAGAATTTGCAACAGCGATAATTTTTGAAAGGTTCGAATGGAAACAGCCGAACCAGCGGTTTCCGTCTTGAAAACAATCCCACGGACTATGCCGGGTAAAGTTGGCCCAGTGCAGCTGACTTCTTTCGCCCGAACGCTCAGAGAACTTTCAGCGCAGTTCATAAATCACAAATAAATCACTTTAAATTCGCACTGTTAAATCCGACTCTGTCTGGGCCGGACCTTATACCGTCGCCCGTTTGCTTCCTCTTTCTCCTCTTCTTCATTTCATCGTCTCTTTCCCTCGTCGTTCGCCAGAAGAGAAATTAATATTTAATGACAATAAAAGTAATAAAAAAAGGCAGCCCGCCGTTTCTCGTTAACCAGCTAAACCCCCACCCCGTACCGTTCCCACGCGACCCAGGAGCTAACTTAATCTTACCTCGCCGAAAAACCAACATAAAAAAAAAGAAAAAAGAAAAACGAAGAAAAAGAAAAATGGGGAAAAAAAAAGGGAAAAAATAGACATCGTAAAAGTTTTATTTCAAGATTTATTCCGACGATTTTATACCCCGATTTTTATTCGGACTACCTCTTTCCTATATTCTGTTTAATTTTATTAACGGTAAACCTTCCCCACGTTTCTTACTGCCCATTACCCCATCTGAGTCTGGGTTTGCCCACTGATTTTGAAACCATGGATAAACTCGTCCTGAATTTTTAAGCGTCTGAAGAAATGACGTCGCTCGTTATATAGCTCGATCGTATTTTACGAAAGATAGAAGAGGAACCAACCATCCATCGATCAAATTAGCAGTAAAATTTTAAACTAGATTCCCAATACTCTGACCTTTCATTTCATACCTATATAGCTGTATGGATACCTACTTACGTAGTTTTCGAACTCTTTCGTATATACATATAGCTACCAATTTGTCGTTTTCCTGCACGGTAAGGATTCGATTTCTCGCATCCATTTTCTAGCTACATGTATATATAAAGGATCGTATATCTCTACACGAAAGTAGTACATATATATAGGAATAAGGGTGAGAATAAAAAGGAAACGAACTACATATATATATACACCGCATGTATATAATATATTTTTTCGATCGTTTGAAGCATCAGCTCACGTTGAGATTTTTTTCGGTTCGACGACGTAGTTGGCCTTCGCAACCCTTCGAAACCGAAATGTTATCAACAGTATACCTTGCCTACCTTATATACCCGTGTTGGATCGTAAACATCACCGAGGGGTGAAAAACGATGGAGAAATCGAGGAGCTATTCGGTAACGAACGCTCTAGAGTCTAGTGATTCATATACCGTACATACGTAGGTATATATATGTATGAGTACAGTGGATTGGAGCGTAAACAGAAATAAGTGAAAAAAAAAATAAAAAATAAAAAATGTAATGTAATAAATATTATTTCAGCTTTAATGATGCACAAGGTAACATTAATATTTATGAATGATATAAAATTAAAATAGCTCGTAATTTCGAGAGTCAAAAAGTTGAAGCACAAGAGCTTTTACTTATATACACAGTTTAACAGATCGATGCGGTACAAGGTGTGATTACCGGGCAGGATTACCCAGGGTGTAATAAATAAAGTGTATATCGCGTGGGCGTTTACTCGAATACTACCTACATATATCTATATAAGTATGTATGTTACGTGGGTATAATAACAACTTATGCTCGTAAACAAGTTTCTAGTCGTTTTACAATTATTACCTACCTCTACAGTCTACTGGGTAGGTATACTGCTGCGTGCTTGACATTTTGTGTTTCTTTAAGTACCTTATACCTTTAGCTATATATAACGTTTCTACAACTGGTTAGCGCATACATATATGTAGCTACGTTCTATTTTCCAGTAAATCCATGATCGATTTTTGCAGGGTCAAAACAGCGTGAACTCTGACCTCCACTTTTGTTGAAATGCGTGCGCCCGCGCAAACGACCGAATCCTACTTTAGACCGTGAATTTTGTGGCACAGTGATTTTCCAAATGACTTCTCAGGAATGCCGACGCGTAACGCTAGTAAAATTCCTTTACACCTTTGCTCTTTTTTTTTTTTCCGTCTTTTTTCTCCCTCGTACATTTTTAGTTTTTCTTTTTCTTCTCTCGCGTATAGCTCTTTGCGCCCTTACCTTTCAGGCAACATAATTTTCAAATTTTCCAACGAACGTCAACCGTGAGACGTTGGTCTTATATACCGTGATAAAGTTTCGAGCCATTGATTCCTTTATGTAAAATCTATGGAACACGTATTTTGTTTCAGTCTCATACATTTTCCACCTCGGTAAATACACGATCTCGTTTTTTTCACTGTCGTTTGCTTTCACTTCCTTCTATTTTATCTTTCGGAAGAACCGGATGAAACCTTTGTTACTTTTAATGCCGGTGGGTGTAGGTAGGTATATATGTAAATAGTTGAGCACATTGTGCTGCATAACTTCTTAAAAAGTTATGCGATACAGATGGACGACTGAAGCAGAAGAGTTTCAAAAGAGTTTATCGCATTGGAATTGCGTCGCTGATCAATTTCGGGTACGAAATTGAAAGAAAACTATTTGTCACGTAACGTCAGTATGAATTATTATTTGTCAATGAAAAAAAAAGCAGATATAAAAATGAAAATAAAAAAAAAATACATAGCTGAAATAAATGATAAAATCATTTTTCAGTACGACGTAAATTTTTCCCTTGCTGGGTAAAATAAAGGTAATCCTTTTGTTCCTGTGAAACACGATGGACGCGTGACATCCTGCAGCTTAAGCCCATAACATGCCGAGGAATTCTACACATATGCATGCATTTCACAATAAAACCAACAAAAAAAGACCCTCTCATACAATTTTGGCAAAAAATTCATTTGTTTCGATCCATCAATCTCTTTCGTGGATTAAAGTATTCAGACAGCTATAATCGTCGCCAAACATTAATCGGATATTCTGCTCTTCAGATTCTCTCTGGACCTGGTTCTAATTCTGATAAATAAAAATGATGTTTATCAATTTTTTTTTATACGTTTGAACCGATCAGAAATCCAAAACTGGATCACGCAGCCTCCCCCTATGTGTGGATGATCACGTATATAAGTTTTCGATGTGGTAAATACACGTGTGTTTGTCCGGGCGCCCAAAGGTATGGGAGAAGTTCGTTCCCAATTTAACTTATCGGGGGGACGAATCGTCTCATGATCCACCCCTCGCTTTCCGTTTCAATTTCCCACGAAGCACATATCATAATCCCATCCAGTCCCTCGCCTCGTCTCGCCTTACCTCGCCTTACCGATTCTCCAGTTTGCTATATTTCCCTAGAAGTACCGCATCGCAACTTCTATCCCTGGTTTTCGTAGGTACCTAGATGGTATAGGCAGGACGATGGCAGTGGGGAAGTTGGTATTGCATCAGGATTTAAGCACGTGTAAACCGCCTTCACCATAATCGTAAAACTGCTCGGAAACCCGGGTCCAAGGTAGTCGAATATACGCGAAAAGTCATTACATTTTCCGATTGATTTCGCTTTCTCGCACCCTATTGTCTAAGATTTAGACGCGTATATATACCGCAATGACGTATTTTCGTCGGCGAAAAATCCGTTATCACCTCGTCTGATCCTTATGACTGATCGGAATTACCAGCTATACAGCTATGTGATGCGATCGTAAACGACGATGCCTTTTTTTTTTTTTTTAGTCCTCTGAGAAATTCCGTAGTGTGACCCTGAAACTAGATTTCTGGATTCAGAATCAATCGGATCATATAGAAAAATCGATGTCTTATCGCGATTCCGATTCGCAAATATAATATCTACCACGTATATAATATCGGGATGATATACTCGTTATTTCGATTTGGTGAAATAAATTCAGAATCCTGAATCATATATGGCTTGAATGAGAATGAAAGACTTTTGAATTTGTCAATAAACGAATCAATAGATATGGACCGAGGTGACATGGAGGAAGAAGAACAGATATTGGAGAAGAAATAGAGTCTTATAACTCAAAGAAGAAGTAGAGTGGAGCGTTGTTATCGAAAAACTCAAGTGTTTACACGCCAATATTGCACTGAAACGCCCCCGGCAAGATATCTCAGACGGGGAACAATGTGCTTCTACTCGAAGGGCCTGCTTTACAAAGCACAGCTGACATCCTGAACGAGAATGGAAGAATGGGAAAATTGAAAAGTCAGAGATAATTTCGCAGAACGAAGTAAGAACCGCGGATTATAGACGAAAAATTGTACAGCTTTTTCGCGAAATAATCATTTGGTCGATTCCAATGAAACCGTATCATAATGGTATTCACATTTTTAACAAATCCTAGTTCCAGCCAATGAGATCTTTTTATCGACGAATTGAAGTAAAGTATAAGGTACATACTGATCATCAAAATTGATGAAAAAATAGTTTAACATACTTTATTCGACATCCCCTTGAGTCGAAAGATTTTTCTTCTTTTAAAATTACGACGAAAAAATGTACATTTTTTTTTTATTTTTATTTTAACACGGTATAACCCCCGTAATTCTCCACTGCATCATCTATATCCCATGTATATAAGGATATATACGTACTCGTGGTTTTAAAGTTTTTAATCTTGCTCGTTTCTCTTTTTCATAGCCTTCTTTTTTCTCGCTTTTTTTTCTCATCGTAATTACGGGTAGGTAGATATGAGCCGGAGCAAAAGCAAAAAATTCTACCACCATTCATTTTGCACGCGTCCCGTCGCCCTGGCTCACATTTTGTCATATACCTACCTGCATATATAATGGTTGGAAAATAAAATTTGAATTTGAATGAATAAAAAATAAGATAGTTAGATGAACTCAGGTAAAAAGTAGATTGCTTGAACAAAAATTGGATATTAAATTAAAATTAGAGTCTGCAAATCAATCACACGCGTAGCTATGATTCATATTGAGTATTATATCTTCAACGAAGGATCACAGAATTCTCGTTAATATGGCATTATTCTACTTAGAATTCGTTGGTCGAATTTTCTGGACTCGGCAGAAATTGGCCTGGAAGAAATCGGAATTCTTCCTCCCTGGCTCCTTATCTCGGCTTCGCATTCTGCGAGAAGTGAAGCGAAACGAAAGGGAAGTAAAGGAGAGGAGCGGAACGGAAAGTAAAACAGAAATGTCTATTCGTTCAGCGGACGAGCGACCTCACGAGATTTTCTTTCTTCTGGTTCTTCGACCATCAATCAGAAATTATTCCACGTCTTGACTTCTGCGGTGTAGAAAGTTAAAGGAGAATCGTATATAATCTCCGAAATCAAAACTTACCCCCGATATAGCCAAGTTGTGTGTTTCGTAAACTCTTTTCCGTTAAACTTCACCCTAGAAACTAAACTTCGTTTTTTCCTACCAACTCGACCTGACGAACAATAAAAACCACCCGAAATCACCTACGCATTTCTTTTTCCGACCAGAAACCAAACTCTGCATAGATTCGAATGATTGATTCCCATTTTCCTAAGAGATCGCGAATTTTTCGCAGAATTAAACTACGAATTGAAATTAACAATTTTCTCAAATTGAACGAACCCACCGAACAATGACGCCTGAGGGATTTAGATTCACCCCCAAACTCGAGAAATTCGTAATTTGCCTGCCAAGATTTCACGGGTAGTAAATACCTCGACACACATACGTACACGTCAGGCAGTTTGAATTGGCACGCGATTATACCGCACAGTAGCAAATACTCCAGGATTCCGTTCACAGTCTATTATGGTGCTCGACTAGTCGGCTAGTCACGGCTCGCGAATCCAGTTACAGACTAGGACTAGCCCACGCGATCTACGTGCCATGTATCCATCGCATTTCTCTATAATATAGAACGGAATACACCAGACGTTGCAGGAATTGTTGTCGCCATTCTCTGTAATCCATTAGTCAAGTGAATTCTTGAAATGACCATCTACCACCATCTACAAAGGTCGAGCAGGCGGTTTCTTCAACTTTCTTCGATAAGCCTTAAAAGCGTGAGGGTCTGATAAGAGGCAGGTGTAACTTGAAGATTAATTTAACACTGGCTGGGTAATGTATAGGGGTATATCTCTCACAGATGTTACGTATCTCCCGGGTTTCTCTTGCCACATGTACCACCCCGCAAACTCAATCATGGTCTCCTTTCTCCATTGTCGGGTTTCGCAAAGTAAGTATATATCTGCGGGTATATATCCTGAAGGCTAGCTAAAGGCTGTGCGAACCACGGCGAGGCCGATATCGCGTACATTCAGCCCTTGCAAAAGCAGAAGGCCGCGCTTGTCGCGGTTTCAACGTCAAGCACCGAGTTCACCTATGTATATGTGGGTGTTATAATCCCGTATAATCGCGTGCACATGCGTAGTTTCTATAGCCATATATGTATACGTGACTCAATCCTCCAGGCCTCCACAAATTCCCTGAAATAACAGATACGCGGTTTTGGCACCGCCGTGACAGCTCCACCCTTCTTCTATAGGTGCATATCAATTATAGTATGTAAACTTGCGATGCGGTATACTTGTAATTCAAGTGGTTATAGAAATATCGTTGCACCTGACGTTTGCCAATTTATTACGATGGGAATTTATACTGCCGTATACCCCGACCGATATCTGGATGGCGTCGTCGATACGATACGATAACGATTTTTGATTTACGAAAATATTGAAAGCCGAAAGTTTATCGGATAAGAAATTATCTCCTATTTATTGACATCATTCATCACTTGCGATAAATATTTGCATAAGAAACTTTTTCACGAATATAGCGATTCGTTTTAAGAAAATTGTTAATTATACCGTGAGATTATGTGGAAATTACAGATTCCAAGCGCACAGGCGCTAATTTATTCGAATATTACGAGGGACGCCAATTTCAGACTCGGCACGGATATCCCTAGAGTCCGTCTGCTATTTGTTTGCGATTGTTGTCAAATACAAATGGCGACAGACTGTGGCAGGAATAGGTTATGTTTGTTGTGAATCTAGCAGACGACAGAACCAGGGGTTTTACTAAAAAGTTGGTGGAGTTGCTGGCGCGATTCTGCCGGCCAATGATATTCGAATAAATCAAAGTTCACGCGCTTGGAGCCTGTAATTTCCATATAATCGCACGGTATGAATAAGTGTTAACGAAGGTTGATCAAATCTTCTACATCAAATCACTCTTACAATAGTACATTACGATACGAGTGCGGTAAAACTTTTTCTGACGAATGTGAGGTTGTAGCACGAGCCGAAGGCGACCCTACGTCTACGTCTACGACTACGTCTAAGTCTATACGTTTAGAACGTATAGGTCTTTTGCTTCGTATTTTACATTCTCGATGTCGGCAGGCTGGTCAAATACGTTGTGGAAATCCTGGAAGACGGAAATCACTAGCCTGACGACAACGAAAGTGAAAACTATGAAGTAAAACACTTTTGGAATGTACCTAAGTCACCAATTTGACTACCTGGACAACGTCACCCGAGTCGAAATTTTAACCCTGCTTTGATTCTTCCAGCGCCTATTTAAACCTCATATGATACTATTCGACCTAGAGCTCCTACAGTGAACCTCTAAGTTCTCCATTTACTACGTTTGCTCCTCCTTTGGACCTCCAACTCTTCCCGAGTAGAAATTTTAACCCTGCTTTGATTCTTCCAGCGCCTATTTGAACCTCCTATGATACTATTCGACCTAGAGCTCCTACAGTAAATTTCAGTATCATAGGAGGTTTACATAGGCGCTTGGACAACAAGTATATATGACAAAGTATGAGTCTGATCTGCCGCTACTATTTTGTTTTTTTGCAAATGGGAGGAGGTCGAAGGTTTTCCTAGGTGCTCGCGAGCTCCTACTTTGAACCTAAACATGGAAGATCGTCCAATAACGGCCCATTTGAGGTTCAAAGTAGGCGCTAATTACAATGCGAGTTAACCCTCCTGTGATCCTCCACATCCTGATTTGAACCTAGAAGTATAAGTTAAATGGAGGCGCTAAATTTCGACTCGGGCAACCACGGGGCGAATGCTGTAGGGCATGGAAATGAACGACCGGACGACTTAAAGACTAAAGATCACGAATGAGGCGGAGATGACTCAGTAAGACATTGAGAAATCGAAATTTCAGGCAGAGTTCATACGACGCGGGCACCATTAATTTCACAGGCTTGCTACGAGACTGAGCACTTCACGATACGACCGTTTGATTGGGTGGAATAAACCGCAAATTCATACTCCTAGGACAGATGAATCGCAATATATGAGCCGAGAAAGAGACCCGCATCTCAAAATCCACCTCAAACGGACGTAAGATTCTTTGATATACCTTTGGTCTAGTTTGAATCGACGAAAAGTATCGATGTGCGGTCTTTTCTCGAAGGGCGTGAGACGCTCTGTCGTTTGATAGCAGATTCATACCCTGATAAATCGCAAGACATGAGCAGAGAAACAAACTTTCATCTCGAATCTAGTTCGGATCGATGAAAAGTATCGATGTACGGTCTTTTTTTGAAGGGCGTGAGACGTTCTGTCGTTTGATATCAAATGCATACCCTTCAGGACCGTCACCGCGCGAGATATGCACCAAGAAATAGACTCTGGTCTCGAAATCGACCTCAAACGGACGCAAGATTTTTCGATCACTCCTCACTCGGGCTCGGATCGATGAAAAGTATCGATGTGCAGTCTTTTTTCGGATGAGTTTGGAGAAATTAATCTGTAATATTACACTCACAGTTCGGTAACATTCGCATTCTTCTGTTTCATTGCATCGCCTAGGTATAAGCGGACGTCCGATCGTCGTTTTATCAGTTGGCGAGATCGCGGTAGCAGGTGAAGCGTCGCGTGATCCGGCAGGCCTACAGTAGCGGTGGCCGAGCCAGTCTCGTATCTGCCCTTGTATTGGCTTACTTTAAACGGCTCCTGCCTGAAAACAGCTTCGTTTTTGACATTTTAGGATGAATAATTTTGGTCTCAGATTTTCACGAGGAATCGACCGGTGTGAGGAAAGTACCGTGTTCTGGATCACCCTGTATAGATATATTCATAAATACTATTCATGAAAATTAATTAGGACGTAATTTGACGGACATTTAAAATTCTCCCAAGTTATATAAGTTAATTTCTGTTCTAGACTGTGAAGAGAAAACCGATATTTTATTTAGTTTTAATCACCCTAAGTAGAGGCTAAGTTTAATATCAAATAGAATCAATAATATATTGAAAATGTTTATTCCCGTACGATCACTCTCATCAATTTATCAAATTAGATATATATTTGTGGTAATTATTGTCCGCCTTGGTAATAAATTGGAAAAATACTCGTAACGTAATATGCTATCGATGTTCGCTATATGAACTTAATATCCAACAAAGTAAGTATACTTCAACGATATTCAGACTCACTTTAATCTATAAAATAATTGTATTAATTAGGCATTATTCAATTTAATACGCCGTGTACTCTGTGATTTCATATCTATTATACGAATTTATGTATACAGTACTACCGCAAACGAACAAGATATTATATCGACTTTGAAATAGAATGCATGAGATGTATAATCCATTATCTTTTCTCTGCCACATTCGTCGCAGTCTACAAACTCGAGCTAGCTGTATTTATTAATTTGATAAGTCTTACGATTTCCTTATAGTTTCCGACTCGTTATCAGAAATGTATAAATGATAATACCACAGGCATAATGTTATTTGAAGAAAAAAATTCATTCGAAGAAACACACGCAGTCGAAATGGTTCTTCGCATACACCACCTCGCCAATAAGCTGTGGGATACGAGGGAGCCAAGACAGCTCAGGTAATGGAGCGACGGATTTTGTACGCGAAACAATTACCTTTTTTTCCGAAATTGAATCGCGAAGCGCGATTTCGGGGGATTTATTACAGCGCCGTAACGTAGGATGAGATTTTCCCCGTTCGTTCCCTATCCTCAGAAAAGAGGATGACAGTAGGATTATGTAAAAATCACGTATACGTATGTAAATTCTACCGAAATGTTTCAACGCGTTTCAGCGTATATACGCACCACCTCGAGTAAAAGGAGGTGAGAACCAAAGCAAAGTGTACAAATGCAGAAACCCACGGAAGAAGAAGTGTTATTTAATCGCTTGCATATCACAGCTTATCTCATGTCATACGAAAAGCTCCATTTTCCGCCCATATCATCTAAGGTGCTGCGTTTTTGTTTTTTTTTTTTTTTTTTTCTTTAACTTTCATCCTTCAGCAACGGACTTTATCTACTCATTTATTCGTTAATTCATGAAGTAACTTACCGCTTCTGTGTGTATTGGATGTGCTGCAAAAAGGAGTCCAGTCAGTGCCGCAAAACCAGGTCGCAGAGATGCAACGGCTAGGCTAACTTTAGTGACCAAAACGCACGCTGCAGCATGAAGAGCAACGTTTGTAGCGTGAAACCACATCGGCGTCAAACCTGAGGTAAGGTAGTTTAATCTGTAAGCAAAAAGATTGAATTTTATTAAATTATTGCCAAAATAAACGCTTCTTCGTCATCGGTCGATAGAACTAAGGAAAGATGGATTTGCTTTTAATCTTGTTTTTTGATACAGAATCTATCCTGCAGCTTTGGCCGATCCTAATCACATTATATATCAGTTTTTATGAACCTCGTTCACCACTGATAATGATCGAGTGTGTATCTGCACTGGCTATCTGTAATCGATCGGTGGTAGATATTCGATCAATTATTCCATTGAGATAATCTCTCATTTCCCGAAGCACTGACGAAGTCTGTATACGTGATCGCTTCGTTAGACGCGATAACGCAGATTCGCGATAGTTGAACTTTGAAGAATCGATTTCAATGAGGATGAAATTTTCTTAGATAACAAACTCGATATGGTCAGATATTAAACGATGTTTTTTATCCGGTATAAAAAGTATAACACGTTATTTACCTATACTACTGCTGACGAAAAACCATTTAGGCGATGAATATATATTCATGAGATGAAAATGAGCCGGTGAACCTATACCCGTGTAGCTATATACATACATATAGGCGTATACCTCTACTCATACGTATAAACTTTTGGGGAAATAAAGAAGAAAGAAAGTTAGAGATGTATAAGTAAAGATAAGATATTCCCTCGTCGTGGTCAGCTACCGTTTGACCATTCGACGACATCAAAGTCCGACTTTTCTTTGCCCAAAACTCTCTTGCCCACCGAATTTCCCTTTGTGATTTCTCGGCACGTGTCCACATGAACTTCCGGTCGCTCTGGATGACCGTATCAAAGTTACACGATAACATTTGAATTCTAGACGAACGAACGAACGAACCGACGAATAAATGAGGAAAAGAACATGACGAGACGATAGACGTGCGCGTAAAATTCACGTAAAATATCACGGACTTATATGGCTACTGGAATCCTCATTTTTATAGACTCCTCCGAGATGTATATCATGTTGTCCCTTGGGTATGGCACAGATCCGGATCATTGGGCACGGTTCCAGGTGCCAAGGATCACATTAGTCTGTCGACGGTCTAAAGTGAATATCCCAGTAATTGACATTGAATCTGCAGTATAGACATACATTCAATATGCACATAAATCGATTACACGGAAAAAAAAAGTTACTTGATTCAAGTAAACCAATTTACTCAAGTCATATTTACTCATCACAAGAAAAGTTTATTTGATTTCGTACTATAATTGTCATTGCGCCTATTAATTAATTTTCTTGACTGCATGTCTTTGATACAAATATTTTATTTCGTTGCCGCAAACATATTTTTTTTTAAACAAAAAAGCGGTCATTCCTGAAGTAAAACAATAGGATTATTTAATACGAGTAATGAAATTTTTCGATTCCAATACTCTATTTGGTTGTTGCAACGAGATATGGTTATATGGGCAAATCTCTGAAACCTCGAATTTTTTTAAGGAATTTTTTTTCATTTTCAATTCTTGAGCACATGCCTGAAATTTTGAGTATACGTCCCGTCAGCTGTTAGAATACAGAATCTAACGTGGTGCAACGTTTTGAAGCAACGCACCAATCATTATCAACGTTTTTTCATATTTTTGTGATTTTCGAATCATTTTTAGAAAATAAGGTGATAAAAAATACAAATAAGGTGATAATTAAGTTTTTTGTATGAAAGCGCATATTTTTGCGAACAAAATGATTTCAGGATCAGTCTGCTCCGATTGATACTTTCGGAGATATGAATTTTCAAACATAGCGGTGCAACAGCGGTTTATGAAAATTAACATAGCTCCAAATCCGCCATTTTAAATTTTTTTTCGAAATCCTTGAAGTTGTATTTTTTTTTTTCTATAGTACTACAGATATTTTGAATGGCGCAAAGTTCTGTGATTTGACGGTTTTTTTTTTTGAGTGAGGTGACGTGGATCCGCTCACCTAACGCGTGTAATTGTATGATCTTGGATTTTTCGCATTTACTTTTCACTCCGTAACTTCTTGAATAATTGTTAAGGAGATGGTGCGGGTGAATTTTGATTCAATAGTGTACTAAACAGCAATGCACAAATGTATTCAGCTAGATTTTTCATCAGCAGACGATGTGCCAATAAGAAGTATGCGTTTTTACTTCGGTGCACGTATTGTCTACTTTTCAATAAGATGTATTTTAACTACCCCCTCATGCGAGCACATAATCCTGTCACGTCTAGATTTACTTCTTTTGTGCCCTAGAACACGATCGATGTTGTCTGATAACGATTTCAGGTACGCACCAACCACGGTGCGCTATAAAAGTCATAAATATTACAAGTTTAAAAAAGTAGTCACACCACTTTGACTCTTCATAACTTTTCTCCTATTGTGAGCACATACTTCTAACATGTTGCATTCTATTCTGCTCTCTTAATGCTTTCAATTCATCACCAATTCAAACATTACCAACTAATGCACCAAATTTTACAGCATAAAAATAAAATAAAAATGAGGGAGTGACATCTTCGAATGTGCCAATTTCGCTATTTTATGTGTATCATATGCATTTTTGACTTGAAAATTTGTGCGCTAGTATTTTTTTTTTGTATTCACATGATCTACACAACATATACAACCTTATTTTTCACTGATAAATGGGTAAAAATGATGTATTAGTATAAAGAATGTAGAGTGACACAAAAATTCGAGGTTTCAGAGATTTGCCCATATTCGACGAAGTGGTTGCTTTGGATGGAAGAACCAAGACACATACGTCATCTGTTTTTTGTTGGTAACAAATTAATTTCTTGAGTTGAATATCTCCTACTTGCTTGTATTATGAAGGAATATTTCGATCGATAAGATATTTATTTGATCTTAATACACATTAACTTGCTAATAGACAAGTAATTATTTACTTGGCGCAAAGCAAATTTATTTGCTAAGGAACAATTATTTTTTCCGTGTAGTTGTTCGGTGTCAATCACCGAGACTGTTACCTTGTCTTGCTTATGCCCCATTTTCACTGACATATGAACCATACTTAATATAACAAAACGTCAATTAGCTGAGAATTTCCTCAAATATTCGAATTATTTGAAGAGGTTGTTTCCCATTAGATAGCCAGAATTATATCAACGGATTCTCCAGTAACTTCTGACTCACTGATCATTACCTGACTGTGTTTGATTTCATTTGTCATTCGATAAGTGTGTTATGAAAATATCTAATTCCTCATTATATCAGTGATGAAAAATGTTAGATACGAAGAAACTTGAAATGGAATTAAATTGGTGACTGTTATAGACCTCATCATTTTAATCGGTGTTTTAAGGTATTGACAAAAATTGTCAATACCTAGCATCTTCTGAATCTCAAAATATTGAAGATCAAGAATTATGAAGAATTTTTATGTTTTTAAAAATTTTTGTCAGATTTTCCCTGAAGCAATTTATTCTTTTTCTAGCAGTCTTACTGGACACCTACCGGACACTGTTGTTGGACAGAACAGGTCAAAACTCATTACCAACCTCCGCCTGGCACATGTTTCTAGACTCTACTCATAACACATCGATACGAGAGCAGCTGCGGATCCAGCATATGCATATTAATCATTAGCAAAATCTTAGAACTTTTCTGTAGCTACATTTTCTTCTCTGGGAGAAGTAGAAAATAAAAAAAAAATAAAAAAAAAAAAAGTTTAAAAGTTGATTTCTGGAGAATGAATATTTTGACCGGTTGTCGTAAAGAATCAGGAGTATCGTTGGATCAATCTTGGAATGCTTGGTCCTCAATTGTTCGTAGGAGATGCCTTTATGGTATGAACGTAGGATTTTTTGATAAACTCATTTTTGATTGAGATACTGGCAAAAAAGTGGGAAGAATTTGAAAAATGAAAAAAAAAATCGAAAAAATTGAATTACTCAAGTAATTTTTGTAATATCAAAAATCCCTACGTTCATACCATAGAGGCATCTTCTATGAACAATTGAGGACCAAATATTTCAAGATTGATCCAACGGTGGTCCTGATTCTTTACGACAATCGAGTCATTTTGTATTTTTTTATCTTTAGCGTAGCCACTATCAGACTGAAAGTAATACATGAAGTAAAATATGCGTAAGGAGGGTCAAACCCTCCTCAAACATCATGATTTTTCTGGATTTGGTCAGAGTCCTTAAGTCACAGAGAAAAATTAATTTCTTTTTGGCAATTTCAACTCCTCCAAAGGTGTACATACCCCCTTAATAAATTTGACGGGAAAGTAGAAGATACATATGTACGAGTTTAAAATGGACGTTTGAAATCCACGAGGAGGAAATCACTGGGGAAAGATTCGAAACATTTTAAACACGACTCAGTGTTCAAATGTAATCACACTTGGGCGGTGCTTGGAAAGCGTGAAGGATTTGAATAAACAAGAGTAGGTACCGTGGCTACGGAAACTAAACACGTACATTCACCAGCATACATACACGTCCTTAAATACCTGAGAAGTATAGCGAGGGATGAGGAAAAGGACATCGCTCAGCATACCAGATGACCGTATATTCGTTCATCTAGGGGTGTGTATGCATCTTTGTGTGGATGTAGGAATTTGAGGACCTTCGTTGCCGTGATATGAAGTGACGTAGTGGATGGGCCACTCGGTTAAATCCCTGAAATATTTTCTTTCCAAGCGAGATGACATTAATTGACAAACTCGGCTACGTAATGTCCCTAAAGTTCGAGCAACGTCGCGTTTAATCATTTAATTTCGTAACCCCCTTCATTTCTGAGGGCTGGGAATCTTTTTGTTACGAGGTGGTATACATTCAACTGTTTAGACGAGGTACGGGATTGCGATGGCTGGGGCTAAGTAAATGTAAAGAGTTGACTCCTCTTAGAATTTTTTTCTCTTTCTTATATTTTATTTCATTTTTATTTTATTTTATTTTTTATTTATTTATTTTTTTTTTTATTTTGGAACCCTTTGTTCGCGAACAACAATGTCTAAAGGCAAACTGTCAGCCCTAATCTGACCTATAAAATGTAACAACTCTTGGGGAATCACGTTGATTGAATTCTTACAAAAACTTATCTTGACGTCAGCAGGCGGGGGCCAAAGTGGCTTGCAAGAAAATCTTTACCCACGTAAATGTCATTCGCAACAGTATCTCGTATTACAGACTTATCACTATAGAAAAAAAAAAAAAAATTGCGTCATTCATTTCGGCCTATAAATAAATCATATTATCAAAAAAAAAAAGAAAAAAAGCTTAACACCTTAGCCTGGAAATAACTACATCAAATAAGATCACCATCATTCTTCAACCAAAATCTAGCTTTTCGTCCACTGCTTTGAAAATGTGAAATGAAATTTTTATCCGAATACAGAAAACGAGTAGTAGTAACAGTAAATGATCTTGGTAAATCGAACCTGTTTGCTTCATCTTTACTCTGTAGCAGCAGTATCGTTATCAAAAGAGAACTCTTCCCGTAAACCGCAAGTCTGAAGGACCCACTACCTATCTATAAAGATCACCTAGTGAATCTAGTGGCTTGCCGTTCTTTGAGCATACATTACATGACAGAGTAGAGAGAACCTTAGAGCTTTCCGAAGAATTTCTAAAACTACTTCGGGCAGATGATCAAAAGTAAATGCACCCATCTATTTGCGGTTGAATGTGAATTTTTAAGAGCTAGTTGATCCTTGATCATAAGAAAGTGATCCTAACGGCCAAGGAGTTCTCAACGATCCCTTCGCTATGACCCTTCGAAAATGGAACACATAATACTGTAACTTCGACGGTTCTCACGTTTTACCCTATATTCTACTTCCTATAGGGATGCTCGTTAGGGTGAAATCCGGTTGATAATTAACGCTGGAATTACCTGTAGGGAGAAAACAGCACTCGAACAAACCTGTGTAATGTAGATAACGAGAGTATCATATCTCCTAAAATTTTTAAAATCGCTTCTAAACTTTAGATCAAAAGAATGCAGCAATTAACCTCGCAGAATAAAAAAAAAAAAAAACAGAAAGAAAAACACCATACGTTAATTTCTCTGACCTCGGAATATCTGGCGATCCAATGATCTTCAAAACATTATTAAGTTCGACATTCTTGATATCTTACGGAATCAATCTTCCCTGTAGAGTTTAAAAGTAATTAATTAAAAACTTTTTCCGTGGGGCAGTGAAGTGAATTTCATATTTTCGGTGTTTTTTTTATTTTTTATTTTTTTATTTTTACTTACTTTTTTCTATTACATGCGGTTATCGCGGGCAAAAAGGTGTATTAAATTTGATTAATTCGACGTTGACCCGTGGTACAGTATAAAATTTTCAATTTTCACTCGACCAACATTGGCCCTCTGTGTATAAAACCGACGGGAAAAGTTTACGTGGACTTGTAATTTTTTTGTTTTTTTGATTTATCGCACTCAGTTGCTCGCCCGCTTCTCTCCCTGGGTTATATATATATATATATATATATATATGTAACATAGCTTGAGCAACCGAGTCGCTTAAACAAGGGTAGAATCATCGGCCAACGATAAATCAGCGCAACCCCTAAATCGGTGGATCCTAAGCAAAGTAAGCTATCGTGCACCAATATTAATCTCAAACAAATTAAATAACAATCGAGCACCGAGCAGCGACGAAGAGAAACCCTGCTGGCCCTACTCGACCGAGGTTGGTTATATAAGGTCGTACTATGCCCTGGGTCAAGAGGGTGCGGGGATACGCCAAAGAGAGGGTGAGAGGTAGATGGGGTTTGTAAGCGCACTGGCTATTAATCATCGACCCACGCAGAGATGCCGCCTTCGCCACCCTTTCCCTGCGCCCTTCTTGGGCTCCGCGAGTCCACAGCTGGCAATGAGATTACCCTTACGATTAGTTCACCTGCGGCAGTAAAGCTCCAACCCCCTAGGCACCTATTTCAGTTGCATCTTTGATACTTCGGCAGAATTTGTCTGTTGGCCCCGGTTATTCCAGACAAAATAATGGTCTTTTTGGATTTGAAAATCCATTCGAAACATCGCCATTGAATTTTGGGTTCATTTTGTCAGAGAAAATCGTTATCAAAGCAATTTATCGATTCTGATGAACTCCAGTCAACCGAAAACCGAATACCTCTCGTATAATTATTTCTAAGATGTCTACAGAAGCTGCAGCCGCAAAATAGATTAATTCGTATGACATAATCGCGTTGTCTGTCTCAAAAGCATTCTTGAAGACCTGCTGATCCCGTCGCAAAGACATTCTTGAAAAGGCCAAGCTCAAAGGATGAAAGCTTGACGTTGTTTAAAGAAAAATTAAATTCCCCTGCCTCGTGAACCTTTTAATACCACAACCCCTATCGTGTGTATAGTCGTAATAGAATCCGCACGCGTAACCAGCTATATACACATACCAATTCATTTTTTTGTTATACATCTAGTTCTACGTGGTAAGTTCCACCTCACGACACACGTACGGAATGATCAAATTTACTCCAGCCATTTTTCCACCCCTATCAAATTACGTGTATTCAATATAATACCAATATAAAGTCTGCGGCATCATCCATATAATACTATATTATACATTATATTATAGGCATTGAGATGAAAGTCTTTGGTTCATGTGATATGTGATATCGTCTGGATTCGCGACAGAGCATATGATCGTTAATGAGATAATTATAATTGGGACGTAGCGCACATTCGTTCGTTCATTCGTTCACGCCGCTCAACCCTGCCACATGGGGTTCGGTTTAACCACATCGCTAACGAAGGGTTAATCCTATTGTGCATTGACGCGTCGAGGTTAGTGCGTGACGAAGCCACGTTTACCGCTGATACCTATATCTACCCCTCGAGCAAATCTCGCCACTCTCGTTCATAAATAAGTACCTACAGACATCGTTAGTGCTTTTTGAATTTATTCATTTTTAATCACCATCATTTGGCTGTCAAGTAATTAAAGAATTTTCCTCACACGTATATATAGGTGATAAAAATTGAAACTATAATATTATATTAAATGCAGAATATCTACGTATAATAAAACTGTTCTCTTTTATTATAGAGTAGGTTGAGTTTTCTCGTTACCTTTGACCCTTCCATTTATTTTTCTTATGCCTCTTTTATTCTTCGTCACACGATATCATAGCTGAAATGATACGAAACGGTGAACCGGTGCAGAAAGTGGAGGACAAAAATGGCTCGGCCATTCTCTCGACTACGACCTCAAAGCACACATAGGCTCTCTATAACGCGACACGCGGGCTTACAAAGCTTAAGTGAGAGCCACAATAGCACCTCGCGCCAAAACGAGACCGTGGTTATCCTACAACGTTCACCCATAACGCGGGCTTGACCAAATCGTCCATACAGTGACCCCCAGGACACGGAAACACACTGGGAAACACGCATTCAACCAGACACCTAAAAAACCCTACCCATTGGTCATCCCTTGAGCTCACGCACCTCGTTCTATCCTGGCACGCATCAGCCTCTGATAATACTATGAATTATTACCGCTTATATAACTGGAGTGCCGTCATATATCTTCGGATCAACCTTATTTCTTTCACAGATTGTGTATCGAAAAATATGGTTCGTCCGTGTCGGATATATGATGAAGGTCGATTTTCAACCCATGCGATAGCTGTACATCGCTAGAAAGGACTAACCATCGCGTCCTGATGCCACTATACTACAACCGACATTACGCAGGCCACGTTACAGCCCTTCGATGGAAATCTTCACAAGAATTATTACACGACCAGCCCCTTATGTTTTGGAGAGGCTTGATCATGTCAAAACATCGATTTCACAGTTATTTCATAGCCCTTTTACACAACCATGTTGCATCCTTCGTTTAGAAAAATATGGAAATATTTTGTGAAAATTTCTTTCCTCTTAAATACACCCTGGAAAAATCCATCCAGATGCACTAAAGGGCTTTATACTCGACTCTTCAAATCCGGGTTTCTATCTGTAACGCGTACTGTGTACGCAGATTGGGCGTACGTTTGGTTTAACTGATTTTGTTAATCCTGAAGCAATTGTCTGTTATTAGAGTTCCGATTATTGATATTATCATACCGTATGGGTTATTTAACGTTATCGTGTATATAAAGCTCGCGTTGGAAATCCGAGATAATTCTCATCCCTGACAATAACGAGTTATTACCAAACGAGCTACTAATCCCTCGGATTAGCCAGCGAAAAAAATCATTCGGGAAATGTAACTGCTCGGGGGGATATTATTTTGTGCTGTGGGCACGTCCATCAGTCGCGAAATATCTTCCGTTCTCTCGACAGCTCGAATGTATGTACAGATATTATAACTATATATAGCCAAGCTTTCGTGCAATTGAATGATTTAAAAGGTAATTTGGCACCATGCCACCAATCAATGAGCCGTCCTTCCGCCAAACTGACTCCAGGTTCAAGCAACTTGATATCATAAGGCTCTGAGGTCTGACTATGAACCCAAACGGTCTCTGATCCCTTGTATCGGATTTTCACTCCTATACCAACGAAACGTCGCGACGTCGTTAATGGCGGCCGACGCTAATCTCCTTTAACATATACCACACCGTTTTAGTTGCAGTGCTGAAGCTAGTCAAGCGTTGCAAATTTTTGTAGAAAATTTTTCACTCGCAAAATTCAAGTGGAACTAAAAAAAAAAAAGGAAATTATGGCGGGGTAGTTTTTTTTCTTCTTTGTTTTTCGCGTAATTATCTCTTGTAAAATTATTTCCACGTATAGAAAGGTGATTTAGTTGGTAAAACGTGATTCGGATATACAATCTGTCAGACCCAGTGACCGTCGTTGAAAAATTTCCGGCTCCATAGTTTGCGAAAGGTTGATTTTGTTTAAAAATCTGTCAAACGATTGAACTGCCGGTATTATACGCGGCAATTAAAACTAAAAATCTCTGCGATATGAAAACTGATTGGTACCTCGAAGTGGTGCAGACTCCGTGCATCGGGGTGAAAAAAAAAAGCAAATGGGATAAAACTGGGCTGCTGTAGTAATTGGAAACATAGTGATAAAAGTTGGTAAAAAAAAAAAATGTAAAAAAAAGAAGAAAATTCGAATAACCTCACCAACGCGTATCGAATAAAAACCTTTCTCTAACCCCTATACAACACCAGCGCACTCTCCAGCCACGGTTTCGTCGTTATTCGAGGCATTTAAATGCGAACGAATGCGGAATGCGTAAGCGAGTACCGAGACCACGCAAATTTAAACTATGGCAGATTTAAATGCGGATACACGCCGTAGACATTCATCCAGGCTCGTTGTTGAGCCAACGATCTGCTACCCGGCTCATAACGGTGGCTAGCATCGATGGCAAAGTTCTTTTTGCACAGTTCAATCACTATGATCGGCTGAAGAAAAAAAGGAAAAAGTAAAAATTCGAAATATAATTATGAGTCTAGTCTTTCGCGGCGATTCGACTGGCTTTGATTTCGGATATTCGATGTGTTATTTCAAACAAGATAGACACGTTACTTCGTTCTCATATCCGTCGCTCTGCCTTCGATAGCTAGAGGGATGATGGAGGGTGCAGAAGGTAGGAGCTCGACAAGACGATATTTTATCTGTTCGAAACAAAGTGCATGTCTCTTCGGGCTAATTGGAATGCATTCAATTCATATCAGAGGGTACGGATTTCGGTGAAAGCTGGACCTACAGCATGCAAAAAAAAAAAAAAAAAAAAAAAAAAAAAAAAAAAAAACAGAACCGACTATAAGTTTGGAACAATTTTCGTCCCCTTGTCCTCAACCTCGTTTTTAGCTTTGATAAAAGAAAAAAATATAACTCATACCGAACGGACCAAGAAATATCCCTCGGTTGAACTTTTTTTCACATAGCTACCCACATGCTTTTTGACTTCGGGATTACGTTTGAGGATTTTTTAACATCGCAATTATTGTGATTACGAATCGCCTTCGCCATCTTTGTGTGAGTGTATATGTTCAATATGTGCAAGACGTGAGATGAACGTGTATTGCGAAACTGAGTCGACACGTACGATGCGAGAGGTTAAAAAGACGACGTGGCAGAAACAAAGTGGCCAATATATAAATGACTGCCACAGGAAAACCCTGTGGCCTAGACCCTCGCTCTTTTCTCGAAAGCCAGGGCCCTCTGTCACTGCTCCCCACGTCCACGGACCCTCCTGAATTCGTCCTACATCTTTCTAGTGACTCGAGCGACCTTATATCGAGCATTTGACGTGCTTCGCATATCCAGAAACCTCTTAGAGTTGCCTTTTTTTCTTTTTTTTTTTTTTTCCAACAGCCTCTCTCATGTTGCCAGATTTCACAGTAGGTAAGAAGTTTTGCTGACTAACATATCGGATCATGTAAATTTCATCTGCGTAACAAAGACACCGCAGCTACACGATCAGATTGGAAAGGTATTCAGGTGATATTTTATGCCAGAAATATTTGACTTTTCTGAAATAGTTTCACGACTATCTACAACTACCGTCATGAATCAATTTTTTGTCATTTTTCAATTTCAAGATAAATTCTCAGCCTACTATTTCCCTGCGCTTTACTTGCCGTTCGCACGAATCCACTACACCAGGCAATGAGATTAACCTCGAGATTAGTTCACCTAGAAGCAAAGTTTTAAACTCCCTACCTCCTTCCGTTGCACCTTGCTCACACACATATTATATCGGATTACATATTTAGTTAGGCATCTTTGTTGGGATTAGTATCCCAGGTGAAATTCTACATAGCCAGTCCACGTACCACATTAATGCCACATGACATGAGCATAGCAATAGTATCGATAGACCATACCAAAGGTCGAAGTTGGACAACAATGTGGTGCCGACATCGCTTCAATATGGGTTTCTGTTGTGGCAATAATCGGGCTAGCCGACATAGTTTATCAACGTTTAATCAAGGTGGCAAGCTATATGAATATCCACCGAATATGTAATCCATGTCGAATTGCTACCTGGTGTCAAAAGTTTTTTTTTTTTTTTTTTTTCTTCTTCTTTCGAGTTTCCGAGAGTTGCAGTTGGGTTGGAGATTTTTTTTAGATATAGTACAAATATGTAGGTGGCTATAGTAGAATTTTGGACTAAAATGAAAATTTTTAAACTTCAAACATTGTTAGCATAGCCGTTTTTGGAATTTCGAATTCCTGCGGGAGTTGCGCTTTAGGCAGCGATTTTCGCGAAACGGGCCTGATTGCTATTTAATTTCACAATCTATTATATTCACAATAGGATATTTATATGTACAGTTGATTAGATGAAATTAAGCGCGCGGCTTACGTAAGCCTTCGCCTCAATAAAATATGTCGATGGTTAATCCTAATCAAAGCTTCTGCGGGCAGATACAAATCTTTAGTGGTCATCAAAGAAGACTTCTACCCCTTTATCTAATTATCTTATCGGAAACTCAACCATATCTGATAAATACAGTTGCCAAGATATTGCAAGGGATAAAAGCAATCGGGAGCACAAAGACATCAGTTTCGCTATGAAGCGATACTTGGTAGCAGCGATTACCTTCACGGTATTCACATCGTGAGTATTTTGCGGACATTGACAAAGTGCAAAACTAATATTTCGTGAATTACATTCAAGAATTCTTTAAGGATTTCCTGCTGTGATGTCGTCAGCCTCACTTTCCCCAGCGGATTTCGTATTGGAAGTGCTAGTTCCGCGTATCAAGTCGAAGGAGCTTGGAACGTTAGCGGTAAGAATTTGGTTTTTGGTTACAATTCCAGATATAAAATTTCGAATACACCACAGTAAATGATTTTAATTGTTTTAGATAAGGGAGAAAACGTTTGGGATCGTTTGGTCCATGACAAGCCAGAGTATATAGATGATGGAAGCACCGGAGATATTGCCTGCAATTCTTACTACAAGTACCAACAGGACGTGCAATACATTAAATCCATAGGAGTAGGTTTACGCGTTGTTAAATACTAATTGAACAAATGTCTCTTCATGCCTTTTGATTTTCAGTTGGATTATTATCGATTTTCTATAAGCTGGTCACGCGTTCTTCCAACTGGCTTCGCGAACGTTATTAGCGAAGATGGGCTTCGGTATTACAAGAACTTAACAGCAGAATTAGTGGCGAATGGTATCGAGCCTATCGTGACAATGAGCCATTTCGATCACCCGCAAATCATTGAAGATATGGGCGGATGGACGAACGAGCTCATAGTAGACTGGTTCGTCGCTTACGCTAGAATTCTTTTCGAAGCACTGGGAGACAATGTCAAAAGATGGGTAACCATCAACGAACCCAATGGCTTCTGCGAAATGAGTTACTCAGGTATGGCCATTGACCATGAAATTTTCCGATAAACCAAAAGCTGGAGAAACGATGTTAGGATTAAAAAATCGGATGTCTCAACTGCTGTACATCGTTTTCTAGAAAGATTATTTTCCACCGTCCCGGGCTACCTCTGCGGACACAACGTTTTAAAGGCTCATGCCAAAACTTATCGCATGTACGATGAAGAGTTCCGCGAAACCCAGCAAGGTCAGATTGGCATGGTACTTGCATTAGAGGCATTTCTACCAGAAAATTCCAGTGACACCGTATCCCCAGAAACCGCATTCCAATTCTCCAGCGGATGGATGGCTCATCCAATCTACTTTGGAGATTATCCGGAAATCATGAAGGCGAGACTAACACTGGTCAGCGCGGCCCAAGGTTACCCAAGATCTCGTCTTCCCGAATTTTCAGACGAGTGGATATCCACCATCAAGTAAAATCCCATCTGTGTATTCGTGTTCAGAAATATTTTCAGATCCGAACGAATAACATTTTTTGACACTTCACAGTGGAACTGCAGACTACTTTGGCTTCAACCATTACACGTCAGCTCTCGTTTCACCTGACTCCGACGAAGAGTTCGGAATATACAGCAGTGACAACGGTTTGATAAAAACTGTGGACCCGAGCTGGTCCATGGGGAATTATTCGTTTGCTGTAATTATAATGATAAAAATTTGATCACATCATTTTGAGAATACTATCAAAATCGATTGACTCTATTCG
The DNA here is from genome assembly GCA_943736025.1 of Tenthredo mesomela. Taxonomy (NCBI): domain Eukaryota; kingdom Metazoa; phylum Arthropoda; class Insecta; order Hymenoptera; family Tenthredinidae; genus Tenthredo; species Tenthredo mesomela. Next base: position 3,641,460 of record OX031015.1, read on the forward strand.
GTACGTATATGTATACGTACCAGCACGATATTTTCACGTGGGTATTCCAAGCCTCGAGCAGAATTCACTAGCAGTAGAAAACTGGATGTTGAAACTTTGAATTAGCCATCTGTTTGTGGGTTCGTTTTTATTGCAGAACTCTGAAGATTATTGGAAATTACGAAAATCGTAGCTTTATACTTTCGTGGCTGAATAGAAAAGATTATTGGAATGGTGAGGCGCGGTTCAACCTCTGAGCTACCGTACCTTTTTTCTACAAATTTTCATTCTCCGGAATATATAGTCGACTTATAAAATAAAATAAAATAAAATGAAATGGTGGTTCTAAGCTGAACCGCTATCCACATCCTATTTGAAGAATTGCAGTAGCTTACATATATAGCTTGAAGAATGATATGATGAATATAAGATATATTGGCATAGTATATCTACTTGGAGAAATCATTACGACAATGAATTCATATGAGTGAAAATACTAGATAAATTATTTGCTATGTGTAGATTTCCATATTTCCTAAATAATAGAATATTCATAACACTGAAACGATTCATTCACCTCATATAAGTTTAGGTCCAGTAGGTTTAGATATGAAAGTAAATAATAAACGCGAATTATTTTTATCCATCGATTGCAGACATCTCTGATTTGTCTAGTAAACTTTAGATTCAGTGTAATTATTTATTATGGGTACAGAAAGAAAAAACAATTGTTTTAGGCCAATCCTCCAGGATTTGGCTATGTCCTCCGTAAGATTCGAGACGAGTACAACAACCCACCAATGTGGGTAATGGAAAATGGATTTCCTGACACCGGTGAATTGGACGATTACGATCGAATCAGCTATTTCTATGAATACGTAAGAGAATTACTGATCGCTATCAAACGAGACGGCTGCAACGTTGAGGGCTACACAATTTGGAGTATCTTAGATAATTTCGAGTGGTATGGTGGCTATACGTAAGTAAATTAACAACACGTTAATAAGGAATAACGGATGTGTTTCATTTTCGAATCATTTCATTTATTTTATTCAATGAATTCATATTTAAGGAAAAAATACGGAATTGTAAACGTCGACTTCGACGACCCTGAGAGAACCAGGACTAGTAAATTATCAGCCTCGTGGTGGGCGAGCGTTCTTGCATCACGAAAGCTTCAGCGTGTGCCTACGAACACAAATTCTCAGACCAGGCTACCCTGGGCATGATAACTTCAAATATTTGTTCACGGGTGAGTCGTTGTGACGATCATTATACTTCAGTGAACTGACGCAAGCGAATGGTGAACAACATTCTAACCATATTTGTTCGCCACAGAAATTTAATATCCACCGGTAGACATTCGTTGTAAATCAGAGCACAGCATTAAAGTGTTTTTTGATAAAATATTGATGAAAAACAAAAAGAAGATATTTAATATAAAAAGGCATTATGATGATCCGATATGGAGAAAGTATTATTGTATCAACTATTTATCACCTTATAATTTAAAAAAGAAATTTCACTCCACTATGTCCCGCGTCTAAAGTTCGAGTTCACGAATCCCCACAGCTGGCAATTAGATTACACTCGAGATTAGTTCACCTAGAAGCAAAGTTTTAACTCCCCACCTGGTACTGTTGCATTTTCCTACCACATATATATTGGATTGCATATTTAGTTACGCATATTTGTCGGAATTAGTCTGTTCTTTAACGAGAACATGATTATTAATCGAGTATCAACTCTGCAACATACTTTTATGCGGTTCATTATTATAAAATTAGTTTCATTGGTATTGCACGAACTTTAACCAGAAATATAATCTATTTACGATTCATATACCGTGAAAGTCTCAATGGTCAGACAGGTCCCAGTTACCGGACAGAAAGTGTGTGCAAGAGAGACAGAAATACGATTTCGTATGGACGTCCGGTAATTGGGACTTTGACGGTAGTTATCGAAAAATCTGACAAGATTCGGATCTCTTCTGACCGTCGTGGAATATTTCATCTTTCGCATCTTATCGTGAACTCAACCTTATCTCATATCTATACAGTTGTCATGATAGCGGACGCTTCAAGTTTCTAAATTAATTAATAAAAAATGTGATATTATTTATTCGAGTCAATTATGGGAGATAAAAGCTACAGCTAACTTGACAGAAGCATCAGTCTTACAATAATGTGCCACTAGTTCGCTGGCATTACCTGGACGGTATTCACATCGTAAGTATTTGAAAATTATTTGAAAAATGCTGAATGAATATTTTCTCAAACATTTTTAGAAATTCTTTAAGAATATCCTGCTGCGATATCGTAAGCCTTACTTTACCAAGTGGATTCCGTATTGTTAGCGGTAACAAATCGTTTCTTTACCCAATTACGTAAATAATATTTCAAAAATACTTCAGTGAAGAATCTGAATTCTTCCAGATAAGAGAGAAAACGTTTGGGATTGGTGGATCCACAACAATTCCAAAGGTAATACGAGATGGTAGCGGGAATCTTACTTTCAATTCTTACCACAAGTACCAAGAAGATGTGCAGTACATTAAATCAATTGGAGTAAATACCAAGAGACGTATAATTTTCAGTTGGATTTTTATCGATTCTCGATCAGCTGGGTCCACGCGTTCTTCCAATACTGGCTTCGCAAACGTAATTAGCGAAGATGGAATTCAATATTAGAAAAACTTGACCGTTGAATTAGTGGATTATGGAAAAAGGATACCCTGACAATGATGAATTGGATGATTACGATCGAATCAGCTATTTTTATGGATACTTGAAGGAATTACTTATCGCCTTTAAACGAAACGGTTGCAATGTTGAGGAATATGCTATTTCGAGTATCTGAGACAATTTCGAGCGCAGAATTATCAGCATCGTGGTAAGCGAGTGTTCTTGCATCGCAGAAGCTTCAGCCTTGTACCCACTAACATCAATTCTCAAACTAGACTACCATGGGTGTGATAAATCCAAATATTTGTTCATAAGTGGGTCATCGCGATAATCATTATACCTCGATGGACTAACCCGAGCGGATGGTGACAAACATTTCGAACATTTGTTTGTCAGATAAGTTTCGTATCCACCGGTAACTGCCGTCATAAATCTGAACGCACCATTGAAATATCATTGATAAAATATATAAAACGAATAATATTTTATATAAATAGTCGCGTAGGAGACATTATTGAATCGAATGAAACTCGTGCATCAATTATTTATCACCTTTCAATTTTATAAAGAACTTTTACATTCGTCTCCGGGCGTCTCCTGCGACACTTTTAAAGTGTTTTAAAATTCCGATCGAAACTTTGTCAAGGCGCTGCGTCAGCAGGAATGTCCTGGCGAGGCATCCGCCTTGCCTATTTTAGTTCTTTCTTGAAAAATTTCCCTATTTTTCTCATACCAGTTTCGGGAAGCGGCTGTCATCTGCCGCACTGGAACGAAGTAGGTATACAACTTCCCACCAACTTCGAGACGTAGTTGAAATTGCAAAAGAAGGTCTGTCCTAGTTGACTCCGACTTCTCCATCCCTTACATAATGCAAGATGTTGCGCATCAAAAAGCTTAAATTGCCCTTGAATTCTCATTCTCGTTTATAATTTCTTTTTACCACCTCTTGCAGTCTATCCAGGAAAAACGATTTCGATGGTGCTTCAACCCCCTGAGTCATACCGTTCTACAACCATCAAGCTTCAAACTTTTTATCGCCTAGTCAAAAGAGGCGCGTGCGCGACCCTTTCAATGGCGTTATCTTCTGAACAGCTTAGAGTAGAAAACTCTTTGGAGGCTCATTTTGGAGCTGATTCAATGCACTTCATAATGATCGCGTAAAACACTATTCTACCTTGTGTGAAAATGTCGATACTTACAATTCAAAATTTCGTGACCAAAGAATGGTGTGAGATGTGAGCCTTGATAAAAGTTGACAAAACTTGAAGAAGTTTATTTTCTTAATTTCAATCCGAGTGATTGCGTGAAAAAGTTTCCTATCCAAGGGTTGAAATGATCACGGGGACGGTGTTTGGTTTGGACTGAGAAATTTTTTTCGTCGCCCCGAATATCCGTCGAGGGCTTAGACGAACGCCTCGTTGCGTAATAATACGGGAAGTCGATAAACTGTCAGAGTGAGAATTGGGCGCTCTTTGAACTTTTGTAGCCACAAGTCGAGCGGAAGCCACCGCAGGCGCTCTGAGTTTGAAACGGTGTGTCCCGCTCCTAAAATTGCGGTGAGGGACATTTTCAAAGTGGCGCTTCGCCAGCTCGACTCAACACGAAAGCCAACCTAGGTACCTACCGTTTCTCTGTCGCTGACTCTTGCAAAAGGGCGAGTGGACCGTTCGATAATTTCCTCCAACGATCCGGGAGAGTTAGAAGAAAAGAAAATACTAAAAAAAAAAAAAAGGTTAAAAAAAATGGCGAAAAAAAGTACTTTGGAATATTTAAAACCACCCCATCCAAGCACCGGTTAAATAAATGCTGATCTTATCTTCGTTGGGGATATAAGGTTTCATCGCAAAGGTAAGATAGCTTCGAGGGGAAACAATACGCTTAATGGGCACAGTAGAGATCCCGTTGTGGTGCCTGTGGACCCAACTCGAACCCCAACTCCAACCCCAACCCCAACCCCAACCCCTCCCATCCACTTCTCTCCATCACCTTCTTTAACTTCGGTTATATACCTACAGCGGGAGCAGCTAGGGCAATACTTGGCCTGCCTATAAAGCGACGATTCGCTGAGGACAATGAGAACTCAGCTTCGGTGTGGGTAACAACAATGGTTGAAAAGTTCGATACAACCGTTTCTCGGCTCGTCCTCGTCCTTACTACCTAAGGATCAACTTTATTCTCATCTCATTGTCGAAGACCAACTCTTTGATCATAATATTCACAATAGGTTTGTATCTTTGACTGTCGAGAGCTCTGGAAGCTTTTTCCAATACTGTGAAGACCGATGCGACATGGTATGGTATCCTTTTCCTTAAAAGTGAACTTTCTTTTTTCTTCTTTCTTTCCTTACGCCACCTTTCCTCCGTTGTTGTACAGAATCTGGCCAGATTTTGGCAATTTATTATCGGGCCACTGGGAAATCTGTCTTGAAGTATTGAAAAATTGATAGGCACCGCACACCCGCTTACCTAACGTATAGTTCTTCAAGATTCTAGTTGACATAGGAACTCAGGTCACGTCTTTTTGCCTATAAATGATAATAACAATAAACACGAAGAATGACGCGTCCGGAACAGCCAGCTGTATGATTGAACGCATGTGGAGAGCCTGCAGGCAGGCTATCTCGTTTCACTTTACTGCACATCGATTTATTAACCAGCAATAAAATGTAACTCTATGGTACGCTGTGAGTTGCAGCTTCTACTTCCTTCTTCTATCGAACTCTCTGCATCGAACTGGCGTCGTGATCCGTATCCGAAACGGAGCGAGACCAGTGGATATAACATACCTCTTATTTATTTATTGTACATAATTGGTTCTGAGTGGATATCTCCTCCCGGACACTGGCCAACCGTCCAGCGAAACAGCATTTTCTTCTACCTGTGTCATGCCCACTGAGAAACTGGTGAATAACTTAATGTGGAGTATAATTACTTGGAGCTTAATCCGCGGAAAGCTAGAATTTGGTACCCAAAGTCAGTCTCAACAGCTGCGTTACTGCTGACTATGATAAATATGATGGAGGCATGAACACTTAAACACGAAATTCATCGTAGTTCTAATGACTGGTAAGTCCGGAATGAAAAAGCTCATTTTTCAAACTATGAGGGATATTTTTCAATAGCAGTTTCGTGAAAAAAAATGGGCTTTCACTGGTCTCTCTGTCTGAATGATCTTTCTACCAATCACAAAAGGGTAAAAATTGGTCAAACCATAATGTCTCGACACTATAAGAATAAAAAGTAAAAATTTCTCTGCAATCGATAGACTAGCCCACTCGGGCTTCTGTACTAATTGATTGGTTTAATGGTGGGATAATGATAGCAATATATCGCGATTGATGTTCATCGTTAATTTAGCGAAATTCAAGGCTGTTCGTCGATGAATCTTGGTCGACCATCTAAAAGGAAGTAGAAATGATAAAATACTTAAAAAATCGGTGAGCAATCCGTAACCGTACCATTACCGTCTTCATGATTCTTTTTTTTATTATACTATAATTAAGTCAGTGGGCGTATAGCCACGCCATGTACACATAATCTGTTTTATAAGTAAAAAAATATGTGGGCTCGGAAAAAATAAAGGGACAAATTTTCGCTCGGGGCAAAAGCACGTAATGCCTTTTGCGGAAATTTTCATTAAAAGAATTATATTAAAAGAAAAAAAGCAATTTCCTCCTGCTCGCCGATAATCTTTCAGAATAACTCGCTCGTTTGAACAGGTGTACGAAAACAAGGTATATTGCATCATCATACTAACGTGTACCTGGTATACATAAAAAATGTGCAAATTTGTTTCACCTCATCTCATTGAAAATTCACTTGACCTTCTGCAATATTGCTACACATTATTATTATTATTATTATTATTATTATTATTATTATTATTATTATTATTATTATTATTATTATTATTATTGCGAGATTATCGACTCGATATTCATACTGCAATGTGTATAACTTTCGCGGATGATGTACCGTGAATAATCCGCGTTGCAGCAGATAACACTTTGGCAAGGGACAATATTTGCCCACGGTTAACCCAGGGGGGTGAATATTGGATGGAAGAAGAACCCTTGGTAGGCTGTAGATGTAAACCTATACAAGAATCATACAATAAACCTGTATCATTCACACGCGAGATGAAGGCGGTACAGACTCTCTGCACACATCCCACTCGCCGTGGACATCGCCTCGTGGGACCCTCGTCAACCTCTTCGTACGAGGAAACCCGAACGAAGGTGGGTCCTCTTCCCTTTACGATTTTTTTCGTTTCCTTTCTATTTTCTGTCCTCTCTCTCTCCCTCTCTCTCTCTCTCTCTCTCTCTCTCTTTCTCTCTTTCTTCTCTTCTCGTCGTCCCAAAAGTTGGTAAAGCTCGTGAGAAAAGCTGGAATCGAGAAGAGAAAAGAGAAGAAGGCCACCCTCATTATGCCAGAGCTGCTGCCTCTTGTCTCGAGGGTTGAGTATTGTTTTAGGGTAGTCCTCCCGAAAAATTTTACGCCTGATTCACCGCAAGGACATCCATAACGGCGTAACCAATTGATAACTTATCAGAATATAACAAATTTCTTATTTTTCATTGATATTTCAGCAAGTGTTCTCGCCCAACGCCTCGACAATCTGAGGTATAGGCGCAGCTAGGTACTCATGTCGATAAAAAAATCATCAGTTTCACGTGAGGCTTGCGTAACGTTCGAGTCTATTGTCACGAGATAAAATGTACTTGGAATTCTTTTACCCTGTTGAACAATGTGAGTAAGAAAATGGGGCAAAGGTAACCTGAAAATGTTAATTATATCGGATACGGGCCACTCGTGCCTCGTAATGGGGGTTGGTACTTGCGTATTCCAAAGCTAATTTGTTTTACAAAGGAAAAGGAGCCCGGCTAGGTACCTTCAAAGGCCTAGTGAAAGTGAAATTTGAAGATCGCGGCCGCGTGTTTGAGTGTGCTTATAAGAAAATCAATTGTTAAGGTGTCGCCGCGTTTAGGAGCATTTTCAACAACCAACGAATCACTTTGCAACATCAAAGCCAACGCTTATACTTTGTGTCAAAAATCTTTAAATGAGGATTAGACCATTTGAATGAACAATTAAAACTCGACGAACCTCAACTATATACTCAATGGGAATAATAATATTAACATAAATAACGAGGGATGGACATTGGGGTGCGGAATTCTCTCGAGTAAATGTCATTAGATAAATTACGAAATTCCAGAGACGCGAACTGGGACGTGCGCTTTGAAATGACGTCAGGACCATTTTCCTAGCGAGAAACTAAAGGCGAGGGGGTTCAAACGCTTTAGTAGAACGATGCTACGGGTCATTTTCTCCTTTTTCAAGACCAAACTTCTCGAGGTACAGGGAATACTCGGCACGTGATAAAGCAACCTAGCGAAGTCGTTACACTCTGAGCACCAGTACGACGAGGACGCTAAGACGAACAGATCGTCTTAGCGTGCGCTAGATTCGGTTCGATATTTATTGCGCTAGTGTGTATGTATGTACGTATAAAAGACTGAATACTTTCATTAGCGATAACGTACCTACTCCTATTATAAGAAGAAAAAAAATCCTCAAATTTAAGTTTCTTTAAAAATTGAACCCAGCTTCGCAGTGTTATAAAACCGTCGGTAATTCGCGTGCGAACAAAGCTCGCAATTTCGAAGAAAACGGAGGGAACGTAGGTCGTCACCGTTCTGATTCAACTGCCACTGCCTACGGTTGCAAGAATCTCGTGTCTCTCCAATGTAGAAACGTAATTTGTATCAACCTGACAGACGGGGCAGACTGTGAAAGACTCGAGATACGATGATGCTGCTCAACTTATTTTCAATGGAAAACTCTCATCGCTTTGTTTCCATTTCCGTACCAAGATTAAATTACATATATAAATACAAGTATGCGATGTGTTGTTATTTTTTACTTTGAACGGTAGAATGACGATTCCTTCCTTTCTTTCTTTCTTTCTCTCTTCTACTTCAACATTTTGTGCTTTCACGAAATTGAAAGAAAAAAATCAAATCTACCAAATTTCTTCTTCTGTAAGACTTGAATCGAAATCTCTGCATTATATACTGGGTAGGTATATGTTTAATAATTTGTGTATAATATATGATACGATCGTAGAAAATTCTTACAGTTAAATAAAAAAAAGAAAGTAAAAATCACAACGATTCAATGGTGCGAATAGAAGTCGTATCGCCAAACGTGGATTCGTTTGGTAGAGGTAAATGAGTTTGTTGTCCAGTTAACGGTCGACCCTGTACCGATTGGGTGACGTTATATTGGCGGGTAAGCGCGTATAGGCACTAACAGGGACTGAGAGGAGGGTATTGAAGCGTATATTGGTTCCAATTAGGGGAATTTCCGAATCCTTTGGGTATTTTGGCGCGGCCTACACCTACCTACCTAGCTAGCTACCTACCTACCTACCTTTGTACCTACATCTCTATACCTACCGCCCACGACCTGATCCCAGCAAATATTTTGAAAGCGGAGTTGAACGTCGACGCTTTTCCTTCGCTCTACCCTGCAGCTTAGAGGAAGAGAAGATGTCGTGCCACTCGAGGCAATCCAATTACGCGGGCGGCAAGACATTCCCGTTTCGGTTGTTCCGCTTAATTAACAAGATACGTAACCCATTTGCCCTTTGTCACGTATATCTTCCCAGATCTTATCTTCTCAGACTAGAGTCGCGTCATTCAACTCTATACACCACTGTGTGTACATGGCTGAAATCCGCCTACCCCTAAATGTCTCCAACTTCTTGACTTTAATTAATTTACACAGCTATTAAGTCGATATAGTTTCCCTTTCTTTTACCTTTTTTTCTTCTCACTTGTCCTGTACAAACATATACTCGACTCGCTATGAATCTATTATACAACCAGAGAACTCAATCGATTCTCAATTTCTTGACGCCAGAAATAAAATTTTTACATTATTTGTTAGAAAAAATAAATTAAATTAAAAACGAAAAATTGAATATACATATATAAGAATATTTCAACTTGAAAGAAATCACAGAATTGTACTTTTTTCGTACTTGATGGTTTTTTTTTTTTTTTTCCTTTCTTTATTTTTTTGTCTCCCTTGTTTAATTTGCTCGCTCACTGAATTGCTCGTCTCTATAAAAACGGACGAGGATGAGGAAAATTTGAGTTCCGGATACCGGGGTGGGTGCAGAATGAAGAAGGCGACGTGTTGTAAAAAATGAATTCATCGAATTGGAAACACCCTCGCATCTTTCGTTATTTCCGGCATATCACTTGGAGGATGAGCAGATGTAAGAGCAGAGTGTCAAGTAGAGCGATTCGTCTACCTACTCGGATAAAGTATAGTGAGAGGGAAAATAAATACGGAATGGAAGTCTTCTATATAATATATATGGTATATACATATATATTATATAGTATGGCCTATGAGGGACTTTCCGCACTTGACAATTGAAAATCGCGTCGATTCTTGTCCCGGAGGAAAGTGTGTCTGTACTTTCTAAGTAGGTAAACCAATTTTCGAGTTCAGCATCGCGACGTCAACCAACCCACCGCTCCTGAGTTATCCAGAGTCCCGAAGGTCCTACCGCGACTCTCTTTTGCCGAAACTGAAAATTCAAGGTTTCTTGTATTATCAAATTGAAGTATATATACGTATACTTCCAGATCTGAGAAAGGTGAAAATGAATAAATTATTGTGAAAAATGTATATTTTATTACGTTATATTCTGAAGAAAGAAAAAAAACAGTCAGTCAAATTTTGGTCGTTGAATTTAAGGCGGAAATCAATGTAGTATTTTGTAATTTTCTAAGAAGGTATGCGAATCAATTTCCCGTTCTACCTGCATCACCGTCACACCCAACTCTGTCCTTTTGTCGTTTGGAACTGAAAAGTCAAGGTCCTGGTGTTTTCAAATTAAAGTGCCTGGAGTGAAACGGAAAGTCAGACTATACTGTGGGACTAGATGGAATCGGAGAAGCCCGGCTGGCAGGCCTGTCCCAAAACGACGCCCAAACACCGTCCCGCCACTCGCTCGTCCGCGAGGGGAATTCTAATGCACACATTCCGCACATATTGCTTTTATGCGATGCGCGGTCCGTTTTAAATATGAACGCAAACGCCCGCCGCCTACGGAATACAAATACGGTACCTCGTAGGGATTTCATTCCTCGGCATCCCTGCCAAGTTTGGTACTTATCGTTTACCGGCGTTACACCCCTAACAGAGATCCGCTGGTTGTTCTTAACTCTCAAAGTTCTTAGACTCTACATTGTCACGGGGAAATCCCCTCGTCGATATCGCCCTCGTGACTAGAAATAAAAATTCTTTGATAAAAAAAAAAAAAAAAAAAAGGGAAAAGAGAAAAGAACGGTGTAATAGTAGCTGCAGTGCTAGACTTTATACTCATGCCAGGGGAAAAACCGCGACTCTGATCCGAGATTCTCATATTATTATATACCAGCAATAAGAGAATCAGAAAGGTAAGACGCATATACGAAAATACGAAGAGAGAGTAAAACAAGAATAAAAAGAAAAGGAACAATATTCCGAAATTATAAGTTCGGAATTCAAATTCTCAGAATACGTAGATTCCCTGCGGTATCTCCCCAAGAGAATTCCGCGCTGTCACAGTTGGATGAGTCTCTGTGCTACGCAACACTCGCGAACCCATATCTATGGAACAAAAGGAGCAGGAATCCTTGTAGACAAAGATATATTCAATCCCGTTCAACGGTTCTTGGCTTTTGGGGTTGTTAACGTCAGAAAGTGTGACGTTAGGTTTAAGACAATTCCCATATTTTCCCATGGTGTAAATTATAACGATACAAAGGTAGGACGTTGCGTGTATAGATCTTATTTTGTTATCACTGTTATATCATAACAGGTTCGCGTAGTTTTTCTACCAAAGCTAAAAGAAGATTAAGATAATGAGAAAATATTGTCGCTAGATAAAGATCTACGAACTTTTTTTTACTTTCGCGTTGTTTCTTTTATTTTTATTTTTATTTTATTTATTTTTCTTCACAATACTATATAGGTACTACCTATAAGTTATCGCTCCTCTTCCTCCCTCGAAATAATATATTTTACTCGGATGGTGATCGCTCCCAATCTTCGCTCTTCCTATACCTTACTAGCTATCTTATATTTACTTTTTCTCATTACCAGACTTAAACATAAATATTCGATCAAACTTTCTGCCTTATCGCTTATCGTTCAAATAATTTCGACAACTTTTGATACCGTGAATCTTCTTTCAGATTCCAAAAAGCGGAAAAAGAAAAGTAGAACTAATATATCGGGGAAAGGAAAGATCAATAGTTAAGTTGGATAAAAAGAAAATAAATAAATAAATAAATAAATGCGGGGATCATCGTTTAGCGAAAAAAAGTAAAAGCCTCTCTTCTCTACGGAGTCCCTTGATTTCAAGGAGTCGTCGATATCGTGGTACTCCTGGCCTTCTCCTACCCTACCACGACTTCATCTTAAGCCCTTGAAAGAGTGGAGAAAGAAGATTGAGAAAGTTTTTTAAGCAGAGGCTTATCTACTGTCAAAGAATATTTCTTATCGTTAGAAAGCCTCAAACCTGGCTGAGAGTAGGCGTGACGTGATCCATCACGTCATTTATTTCTTAAAACTTTTTCGGCTTTTTTGCGGCATCGAGTAGGCCGGTATAGGTATACCGTGATGTATATAAAAATTTAATCACAGCTCCAAATTTCGTTTATTTAATTGAGACAGTAATCCAAATCCGTTAAACAGATTCGTAGAATGAATGAAAAATAAATTTGTGCAAAAAAAAAAAATTTGCGAAAAACGAAAAATACTTTTTTTTTTTGTCTTTCTGTTTTTCGTTATTTCGCACATATTTCAGGATCTATGAAGCACGAAATCTCTATTATCGTGGTAACAGATTTTTATATTACAATCCACCATCCTGCCGCATGTTATATGTAGGTATAGCTTTGTAATTCCGCACGGAAACTAAACTCGGAGGGTTGAACCTCGCCAGTATCCCGCAATTGATATGATAATAAAACGATGTTATACTTATATCACGATTATGATTACGATTACGATCATGGATATTATTATTATTATTATTATACTAAGAGAAAATTGGATTTCGCTTTATATATATTACCCCAGATATATAATATATTATATATGCTATCAAGAATTTAGTGATAACGATAAGGGAAAAAGTGTATCGCTTCGGTTTCAATCATTTAACATTTCCCACACACTTTAATATATTACGAAATAAGGGTAATATATTTTACTTGGATATATACATATATATAATGCAGGTAATATCCATTCCATATAAGCTGTGACAAGGTGTTGGGGTACTGTCACCCCGTTTCAACCTGAATACCTCGAACATAGGTATACATGTCCGTTTCGTCGCAACACGACGCGACGCCTTGCAGGTTGCATCCGACAAACGTAGCGTTAAAGCATCGCTCTTCGTAGGTATTACTACATATACCTATATCTATGGTACACCTACTTCGGCCATATCTCATCTAGACACGAGTATAAGGTATTCAGAAAGACAGGAACTGCGCCTTTATAAAAACGGTTAAAAAATTGCATCTGCATCTCTCCCTCGTTTAATCAATTGAAAAGAATATATTTATTCAGCGTGTATCTGCGCAGTTGGTTCATCGATCGTATAAATTCAGTGGCCAAATTTTGCGGCCCTAATCAATATTCGAAATTGTTTACTGTATGGGCGTTGCTTCGGAGGTGTTCCATTAATTTAGCCAATAAACTATATAGTCGCAATCGAACGGGTCAATTATCATATCGTTTTCTGTACACCGCGTTATCTGATAACGTTTCTAGTTTCTATAGTTTCGAGTAATAAATCTGTAAGCAGATTTTTCCGATTTGATTCTATTTGATAATAAATCTATACGGGATTTAAAACAGGGACGATTTTGTTCTCGTTGTTCTATATATTACAGAGATAGATAAACAGGTTCGAAACACGTGCGGGGTAGGTATATATCGGTTATTTAAGCGTAATTATAGTAGCCACTAATTATGGTATTAACCTATTACCAAGCCAACCTCGGGGCTAGTTACTGTTCGTCGAATTACCGCACGGCTACGATTTAGACTTTGGCGGTGGTACAACGTTCTATCTTTAGTTAACGCGGGTAGAGAGTCATTTTCTGGCGATTATTATCCACTGCGTTAGAAACTTAAGTGAATATATTATACATCATACTATATAGAAACGTTTTGAGTAGATTTAGTAATTGTATAAGATTAAGGGGACCACTACAGCGACGTTTCGAGAAATTATCATAGTCCGAAATCAATTTACTTCATAACCAAAGTTCATTTCACATCAAAATATTTTTCTTTTTCAAAATCATGTGTCGTAAGGATTTTAGAGCATCGCTAGACCGATTCAGGTCATCTTGGATTCATTTTCTTCAGAAAACAAATCCTCATCATGTGAATGTAGGAATTTTAAAATAAAAAATTATGTCATAAGTTATGATCAATTTACCGAATTTGCAAAAATTATCATCACTCATTTCTTAAATAACTTGGCCAAAACGAAAAAATTTCAAAATTCCTACATTCACATGATGAAGATTTGTTTTCTGAAGAAAATGAATCCAAGATGACCTGAATCGGTCCAACGGTGCTCTGAAATCTTTACGACACATGATTTTGAAAAAGAAAAATATTTTGATGTGAAATGAACTTTGGTTATGAAATAAATTGATTTCGGATTGTGATATAATTTCTCGAAAAGTCGCTGTACTTGGTCCCCTTAATTGTATCGCGACAAAATATATCCCATATATAAATAATTCTGAGGAAATTAATTCAAGCGAAGTTTACCCCACCCCCCGCGTCCGACAAAAATCTCTTGTATATGAATCATCTCTACTCGTCCTTTGTCATGAGGTGGGTGCAGACGACTCGCGGAGAAACCTTATCCCCAAAGGACTATTTCAACGGGAACAGAATTCGTACGTGCTGGTGTAACGTAATTCGCCTTTTCTATTATCCTCTTTATTAACTCATCGCTCATGAAACCCCCTACAGCTACTTGGCATTCGGTTATTGCCTCGGTGGCTCCTGCGCCCTCTGCTCCTTTCCACCCGCTATTTCTATATCTATCTCTCTCGCCTTTTTCTGTCACGCGGAAATGCGTCTCCCTCTTTTCTTACCGACGAAGATTGAGGCCCGGATCTTGTGCGCCGCCTAGTTCTTTCGAAAAGGAAAATAAAGCGAGGTAAGAAAGAGAAGAAGAAAAAAAAAGAGAGAGAAAAGAAAAAACAACAACAACAACAAAAAAAAAAAAATCAAGAATTGCACGAGATCACGTGTGCAGGGTGGTGGTTCCTTACGTCTGGATATACACCGCACGGATAAAGAGAAAGAGAGAGAAAGAGTGGTCTCAGACCACACAAGCTTTCAGGCAACGCACGGTCTACACTGTATCAGTTGGCAATCGATCAAACAATCCAGACGGAACCCTCGTCACGAGGCCAGGTTGCTTACTTGCTTCCTCTTGGTTTACTTCATTTCGCTATATATGCTCGTGCCCCCTCACCCACGCATTTGCCAATACACCTACGTCCTACGCCGGGTTATTACAAGGTTCAGGGGGGGGGGGGGGGGGGGGGGGCAAACATGACCAAACTCTGTGTGACGCCCACTGGTATAACGTTCCTAAAGCAAACAAATATGTATACATATGGGTATATATTTGTATGTATGTATGTACTACATATTCTTGGTACATGGGAAATCGAGAGTATAAGGCCTCTTTCATAGTGAGCCGTCATGTAATCGATCAGGTTATGATTGAGCACTGCTAATGGTAGGAATAAGCAACTTGCCCTATACTATACTACTTCGTACCCCTTTAGGGCCGACTGGTGTTCCCAGTAATGAAATTTCGTAGATTCGTGGATTTGAGAGTGATAGGTACGTTAGCGAGCCGAAGTATGACTAGCTTTTGCTTTTGGTCTCCACATGCGCGAAAAAGCTTATAACCCAGGTAACAATTTCGGAAGTTATGTAACGAGGATGTAACGGCTATATAGAAATGTCCGCCACATTCAGAGATCAGATACATATCTGGTACCTTGACATCGCAGGGACGTCACTGAGACGTCAAAGTACCAGATATGTAGCTGATCTCTGAATGTGGCGAACATTTCTATATGGCCGTTACATCCTCGTTACATTACTTCCGAAATTGTTACCTGGGAAGTTTCTTTTTTTCGTTTTACAAATGGCGTGAGATTAGATTTCACATTATAACGAAGGATGATTATAATATACTGTGTTTGAAATTATAATGAGAATGGACAAGAAAAAAAAGTGTGATAAAAGAAAGTTTGTTACAAAAAAAAAAAATAAAAAAAAAAAACAATATCATGGGTGAAAAGGGAAAGAAAAAAGAGAGAGAGAGAGAGAAAAAGAAAAAATTGGAAAAAAAAAAAGAAAAGTTTTCGCAACGGTTAGCAATTTGGTACTATAGCTATAGTGGAAATCACGGGACCGTGCAGTTGCTTCCGTTTGTAAAACTTTTCATATTCTACTGAATCAGAATTTGTCGGGCGCTACGACGTCAATTTTTCGCACGTGACTTATATAATTCCCCTAGGGTAGGAGGCACTGCGAACAGGCCCGTCCGTTCCCTCGGCGCCAAATAAAACATCGCCGTTTTCATCGTCGTATAAATATATATATATACATAGTATATAACATATGATATTCACATCCTATATAGGTTTTGGTGGATATATACATTTTCCGTTCAGAAAATAGCCTCCCCACTATTCGAGCACAGTTTTCCCGATACATCTATATACTTATAAAGCTAGCCGAATGATGAATAACTATCGGTACATCAATTCTCCCATAATATTTCATAAACTCTTGGGGAAAAGTTTGCCATCTATATACTATATAGTAGACTGATATGAAAATTCTTATCGTCGCAAAAATTCTATTTCGTATAAACCCCATCCCCTCCTCTTCCCACCCATCCCTTACCTATACGCCTTTCTCACAAGCTCTAATATATCTTGACACATAATATACAGTCGCGGTATTACCTATAGGCACATATATCCACCCCAGGTATCAGGGGAAAGAAAGTATAACAAGTAGGTAACACGAGAGCAACGATCTTGTACTTTTTTGTAATACTGAAAATCTCTGCATGAAAATTGAAATTCCGTGCAGAGGGAATGTTTTTTTTTTTTTTTTTTTTTTTTTGGTCTTTTTTTATTCACAATAAATTATAGGGGATGAAGGGGTAAACTTTGATCGTGAAATCACACAATAATCACGGTGCCTTGAGTGTTAGATACAGAGTGAAGAGGCGAAAAACGTTAATCGAATAAAACGAACGAATTTTAGATCTCTGACCCGTGAAACATGAGGACCACATAGGGAGAGAGGCAGATACCTAAATCCGGCGTTTTACCAAGATTTGCGGTGAAATTTTGCACGTTTATCTAGAGAGTTAATCGAGTCGGTTATTTGCGAAGCGTGAACCGCTTTCCCCTGATCCCGTAGCTTGTGTACCTATACATTTGGCGTAAGAATCGTTAATTATTTTGCAAAATTATAACACCTGGGTTTGATTCAGTCACGCCTAGTTGTCGACCTGGAGGAAACACATGCGCCGTTCACTTCCAACCCCTTGATAACGAATGCTGTATGTTGTACCGGCCTTTATTGACCCTCTCGCGTTCTCATGCGTTCACCCAGATCTGACCTTTTCCAGTCGAAACCCAAACCTCCTCGACTAAGGAATTGGAGAATTTTCTTCTTATCGCATTTTTACTCCTGACGAAATAGAAGAGAGCCCAACCGTCTAACCCTATACGAAATCCATCATGGTCCCATGTATTCGCATTTCGAAATACTCGACTTTAATATAGATATCTCTTTGACGTAGACTATCTATATCTACATACATACAGGCTCAAGATTCCAGACAACGAGACTGAGCTTCCGGCAAACTCTCAACACGTTTTGACTAATTACTTCATGGATGTGTTCGTCTAGTTGGTGCAGGGTTCGCATCGCTGGTCTTTGTATTAGCCCCTACTAATGCCAGCACTAAGTACCGACTATTATCTCGTGTTTCCAGAAGTTTACCCTACCCTTACCGGCCTTACCCCCCAGCAAGTCCTATTGTGGGAACATAAAGGCTGATACGCGACCCCCCTTCGTGTGGTACCTTCCTCATAGTCGTCTTCATGGGCAAGCTGGGAATGTGTGAACGGAGTAAACACGCAAGGCAAGGTAACTTCTCCTGGAGAAGGATGGATGTACGGAAAGTCATTTCTTATTCAACGCAACAAATGGTTAAGTTTAGTTCAACTATGGTGTGTGGATCCTGGTGCCGGAGACGGAGACGACGGCACCCTGTACTAGCTAAGTAATACGACACACTAACGTCGGTGTCTTGTAGGAGGGGATGGTTTATTAACATGATGAATGATAACCGTAGACGAAAGTGGAAAGGGGCGAAAGGGAAGAGAAGGGGAAGAGAAGAACGCAGTATGTAATGCAACGACCTAGACTACCTGTATTCTCTGACGAATACAAATCACTTTTGCCAGGTTATATTCTCACCCACCTGGCGTACGTTGGTAGCAAGAAGAGACCGAATGATGGAACTAGATAGGATAAGATGGAAGGTTCTAACCCTGGAGTGAGACGAATGAAATTTACTCTGAGAAGCGAAGGCTCGCCATATTCTCCAGACCAAGTATCTTGTTTGTTTAAAATCTGATCCAACGTTCTCCAGGGTGTAAATTCTTGGCGTTGCTTCAACGCCACGGTGTAGACTTTGAAATGGGATCATAACGTGGAAAGTGATGAATGAAATTTCTTCAAAAAGTTATTTCGACAGCTTACCCCAAATATACCCAACTCCAAGATAGGAAGAGGAGGGAAAACGAGCCCATGATTGCATTCAGCATTATTCAAAGTTCACATTTTCTTCTATCTTTAGCTTTACACCATCGATTCATGTCTACGTGTGAACAATTTATCACAGAACAGTCTTCGAACCAAAGAAAAATTCATAGAATTTTAGATTACACCGACCTTTTTATTTGGCTCGCTTCACAGCCGTTCAACTTTCGCATTAGGCAAATAGACTGAAAATCGGTAATCAACAGAATGGAGTGCATAGATATGCTCGCTGACGATAAATTGGCTAAACTTTTGGCCCAAGATGTGAATTGCACTTTTGCAAATCATTCAACAGTTTCTCAATGCGGAAATATCAGTTTCTCTAAATCTTCTGCGGTGTCGAAGAACTGAATGTAAGCCGCAGATAGAAATAATCGGACACAGGTTCTCTCGTCGATTAATCACTCAGCGAAAAATTTATTGACTGCGGTCAGCCTTTACTCATCGTCAGCCCTGTATACGTATTGTTTCTCTGGAATAACAGATTTGCAATGTATATATACGTAAATGAATTCACAAACACAACGAAAACCTGATGTGATTACTTCATTATCGGAATGAAAAATTTATCACAAATGTGGCTCGAAATACTGTAGGGGGAAAAAAAAACATTGATTAAATAGCTAATAATCACAGGTTGAACCGGGAACATAATATATATGTAGAGTTGAAAGCAATCAACTAATTATTTCCAAGTTATGGGTTTCGAAATAATATATACAAATATTCCTAAAAACATCCAATCATCGTTGAGTTGTTTTTTTTTTTTTTTTAATTTTCTTTTGCCATTTTTGATACATATGCATATACCTACCTTAAAAATTGGTGAAAAAATTACCTGCCTTATATTTAAATAGCAGTTTGTAGTCTCTGATGAAATATTAATAAACAATATAGTCATATACGTCTATAAATGTCAGAAAATATATCTGTTGAAAAATTCCAACCCCATGAAATAATTAGAGTGAAAAATTATCCATCTTTATATTTTTGATATGAATACTTTCACACTTCAATTATTATTCCATTAGAACCGATTTGAACGTCTATTTGTATTTTCATTACATATATATATTCCACGCCGTTTCGAACGGTCAAAAAAATCACCGCTTCCGAAAAAATCGTAATTTGGTCCTCGAACACAACTATATCGAAAGAATTTTTGTGAATTTTTTCAGAATTTTCGGATTGCATTTGTGGATTTTTTCCAAATTCCAACTTTTTTTACAAACTTCCGTATCTCAAAAGTATAAGATCCTACAAGAAAATTTATGAGACACAAAAGTTGCAGTTTCGAATCAACTTTCTGAAAAAATTTTTTTGGGAATTTCTCGAATCCCAAAAATAGCAATTTTTATCAAAAATACACAAAAATCGATTTTTCAATCAATACGTCACCTTCGATTTGCCTCGATAAATCACAGAAAATACTCTCAAGTGTGGAGAACAACCCCGTATTTTTTTTGAGATGGGTGGCGCAATCGTTTGGAAGATATGCTTTATTAATTTTTTTTTTTTTCTGAAATTTTTTTTTTTTCTTCTGAGAAAAAAATTAATAAAGCATATCTTCCAAACGATTGCGCCACCCATCTCAAAAAAAATACGGGGTTGTTCTCCACACTTGAGAGTATTTTCTGTGATTTATCGAGGCAAATCGAAGGTGACGTATTGATTGAAAAATCGATTTTTGTGTATTTTTGATAAAAATTGCTATTTTTGGGATTCGAGAAATTCCCAAAAAAATTTTTTCAGAAAGTTGATTCGAAACTGCAACTTTTGTGTCTCATAAATTTTCTTGTAGGATCTTATACTTTTGAGATACGGAAGTTTGTAAAAAAAGTTGGAATTTGGAAAAAATCCACAAATGCAATCCGAAAACTCTGAAAAAATTCACAAAAATTCTTTCGATATAGTTGTGTTCGAGGACCAAATTACGATTTTTTCGGAAGCGGTGATTTTTTTGACCGTTCGAAACGGCGTGGAATACCTCATATATATATATACAAATCCGTGATAACAATAATTAGTGATCAATGGAAGCTATGGAAGCGAGAGTCTTAATAATCCACAAATTAGACTTTGGGCATCGGATGAATTAATTACTTTTATCACATTGGTCAACCTTCGAATTATATTTTCACGTTTTTTTTTTTTTTTTTTTTTTTTTTTCTTATGTATCACTCTCTGTTGTCGAATAAACTCAAATAATTCCGAGGTTAATCAATTTAATTGATTCGGCCGAAATACGAGTATAGGTAGGTACGCAAAGAAAAAACTTACGTCATATTTCATGTGGACGTTTCAATTTTGTTAAATATCCCGATACTCTAGATATAATTCGAAAAAATAAAAATAATAAAAATAATCAAAAAAATACAGAATGTTTATTAAAATACTTTTGAAATTTGACTCGTGTATACAATTCTCATGGGTTGGAATTTTACCTTATATACCAATCTTTGCCGCTGTGGGAATAATTTAGCAAAAGCTTTTCCGACCGACAATGTGCACTGTAATATTTAACAGGGATGAATTCTTCACGCAGTTTTCACATTAGTATAATGTAAAATCAAACCACTGAATATTCAAGGAAATTATTATCATTATTTTTTTTTTTTTTCCTCCATTTTTTCTCCTACACATCACTTTGTCCATCTGAAAATTTTTCTACATAAATTATATCTGATCGAATGACTTTTGCAAACAAAAAATCAACCAATTTGGAAACGGAAGTAACCACGCCTTGAATTATATACATACAAACATATTTCGATGAAGGGTAGGTATAAATGGCTTTATTTAATTTCGGAATATAAACTGCATGATATATTCTTGAGGCAAATAATTTTTTTGGTCTACCAAGTATACCTACTGCGGTATTATACGCTTATTCAGCCAAATATTTGCTCGTTCAGCTACCACAATAGTGAATTAATAGATTTTTCAACGTCGGTTATTTACCGCCAGTAAACTATTAGGTAGGTAACTTTACCGCTCATATATTTATATATATACTTTAAATTGCTCGACAGGGTCAGATCGGAACTCTTTAAACTATGCAGATTGAGCTTCTTTGTACAAGCGGTAAAATCTGAATTTTTATCAAATATCTCATTTTTTATTTAATAATAAATAGAACTACGAATGAAAAACTTTTCAGCAATTTTTAATCGAGTTGCGGTAAGTTGGGAAATAATACGACAACCCGGAATGCGATATCTTATAATACCATATACACGTACTATATGTTTGGGATCTTATTTGTTAGACGTTATCAAAATTTCATTGCGAAAAGTTGCGGGTAACCCACTTTACGAAGTAGGTATAAGACTAACGCAAAAACATAGCATTGCCTCATTTTTTTTTTTTTTTTTTTTTTTCTCTCTCTCTCTCTCTCTCCTTCTCTTATTTTTGTTTTCTTTCTTTCCGTACTGTTTTTGTTCTTTTTCCTTATCTTTTTTGTACATTCGTGAAACGAGGGTGGGTCTCGCGTAAGCTAGGGCTTCGGCGAGGTTCTCTGAGCTCCTGTGCGGTGCCCGGAGAAATCGAGGTACAGGATGGGAAGGAATTTGGCGTCCCTTTGAACTTTCTTTGCGTTATAGCATATACCTTACACTCCCGTAAGAGCCCTAAACGAGAAACAACACAGAATACGAACTGGCCACCTCTTCTCTTGAGGCCAACCAACCGTCGGTTAAACTGTCAGAATATATTATTTCCGAAAGTTCACTGAATCCAAACTCGAAACCGGGAACAATGCCTCGTCCTATGCTTACATACACATCTACAGCTAGATATATATATGTATATATATAGTATATCGCCGATCTTCCAGGAAATGTAAAAGTTTTTGCAAAGTGAAAGCGAACCCTAAACTGAAAGTGAAACTTTAACTTAGAAAAACTGAGAGGCATAACCAAATAGTGTTTGACGAAAGTTTATCTTTGAGTCACTTCCACAATAGCTTTTGTATTTGTCTTATTGTTGGATCCTTCATTCTGTCCAAAAGTCCAAACCGAGAAATCAATTGAAAATTTCATTATTTCTTTTCCCAATACCGCATTTCGGATTTGAATCAACTGATTTTTGACAAAATATACCTTTATCTCTCTTTTCAATCGAAGACTCCGAATAATTAAAGCATTCAATGATTTATTGTTAAGGTTTCGGAAGCCTACAGTATACGTCGACTGATTGTGACCAATTGAAAGGTAAAAAAAAAAGCGAGAAAAAATCCTCAGCCAGATGCTCAAGATGTCTGATCGATTGGTATTTGCGAATAGGTGCGCGAAAAGTCTAATTGCTAATTAGTCGTAATGCGAAAATTGTTCTTTACGTTAAAAACCGACTTCTTTCCAACACACTGTCTTTGTTTCGTTTAGGAACAATAATCGCACTGATGTGAGGCAGAACGAAACCCATGGTCAATTTGGCTATAAGAACGAAAACTATAATGAGACTTCGGAAAACTCGCAATAAATCTGTCTTCAAGTACCTTACACACGTCCCAGATTATTATTAACATGATTTTACCGCAGAACGAGAGTCATGACTCGATATAATTCCGAGGCAATACTCCTGGCCATTACAGAAACGACGATATCGACATTCAGCAGCGCAATGCTGTACCAAACAATAGCTTAGCTCTCACCGATTAAATTCCAGACTCAATGCTCGCGCAATAACATGGCTGTGTTTGACTAAAGGAAATTTATTTCCCAGATACCTACCAAGCTTGTAGGTATTATCGCCGGAATTTCCGCCCTCGAATACGAGAGCCAATCATACATATATATTTTTTTTCTTTTCTGTTTTCATTTTTCTTATACTCAAAGGTAAAATTTTTGCGATCGAATTTCTCTGGCTTTTCGATAACAGAAAAATTAGGGGTCGGAAATTAAAAGAGTATTAAGAGAATTAACGCGCGATGCAGGTTCTACGTTCGCGTATTTATTTAGTCAATTTATTAATATTATGCGGTGAGTTAATAATAAGAACAATAAGTGTTTCCGGTATACCGAGGTTGAATAACTCTGATATCCATATACTCGTAGTTATATACCTATTTATCGTCGAGTAGAGCCTCGAGTAAAACTAGCTTAGTTACGGAAACTTTTTTTTTTTTTTTTTTTTACGATCTTATTAATAACTTGGTCATTATACTTTCAAAGCCAGGTATATAACCAGTCTGATATGAAAATTTCCGAGATATTAAATCTAGTGAAAACTCACGAACCTCGTTTGGCATTACGTCAGAAATTATGCGTCTAATTTCACAGGACATTTCAGTATTCACGATAATTGGCATATACACCTGCTACCCCCTGTTCTCCTTAATTCTTTTACACGGAAAATTTTTAAGAAGAAAAAACTGAGAATAAAACTAAAAAAAAAATAATAATTCAACATCGCTGCAGATAAACATTTGAAGTTTCATTCACATCTAAATACCCTTACTATAATTCGCTTCCGAAACGTTGCTACTATACGTATTAAACAGAAATTGTATAACGGAAACCGAACCACCCTCGCAAATCGCTTACGATCAAATCCACTGTCAACTTGTCACCCGAACTATACACCATACATCCGTGGTCTTAGAAACGCGCGGTGAGATCGATCGATCGTATCTAGATTTGGACCCGGATGCCTAATTGCCCGTACATCTGAGCTGGTTCTCGTCTTGCTTTATCCTTCCAGATCCTGTCCCGTCTTCGTCACCTCTACAATTGTACCGCTTATCTATTATCCGCCGGCGATTATACCTCCACGTCATTCTCCTTGTTCGAGTTATTTCCCACGGCATGAATGACACGTGCCATTTAGACCCTGCTTCTATAAACTAAGTAGAGATTTTCTCGTATATATGTATAGCTAAGTCAGCTCAGCTGCGGAGTTGAATTATGAGACTTGAAACTCACTAAGATTCGACTATGGATACGGCCAGAGATGCCTGGAAATAGCAACTCGCTCCCTTTTGTAATTGTTTTGCATAATCGCTACGAGAGCTATTGTAATTGCTATGTCTCAGTCGCAAAGAGGCGTATTTTAAACTCTCCTAAACGCTACGAGGTTTAAATAAATTTTCGCTCATTTTGTATAGTACCTTACGACATATTTTTATCAGCCTGTTTAAAACGTCGCTAAATAACATGACGGATTCAACGTGTATAACGATCGAATAATAACCTGATTCCGTTAGTTATACATAATAACGATAAAAATCACAGCGTAACCATGTTAGCCGTGGGATAATATCGATGCAATGTTTTATACCCGCATCGAATCAGCCCGAATTTAGTGTAAATATTAAATGTTTGCATTATTTCCATTAGGATTATATGATCGTTGATTCAGAAACTAAATTGAAGTTAAATAAAGTTCCGTTGGTTGTGGTTACAAATTTTTTTTTTTTTTTTTTTAATTTTTTTTTTTCACTACTAGAATATTGGTTACAAAATGTGAGGATATCTATAGGGGATGAGGGTTTATTCCAGGGATTTAAATCGAAAGCGTATTTTAATTCGACAATGCATATAATGATACGAAAAATCTGGGTACCAATTCAATGCGCGGATTATAAACCAAACAAAAACTCGGTTACCTATCTATAGAGATATACACATGGTGTAATACCCGCAGCATAGGAATCGAAAAATATGATCAATATGGACGATTATTACACGTATTTGCAAAATACTATCAGAATAGATCGCAGTTGATGAAAAGGGAGAAAAAAACTTAGTAAAAAAAATAGTCAGATCGCAAGTCGCAGTTGGTTAGATCAATGGCGAGGTATCGTGTGGTGCGAACAAATCTAATAGATGCCAAAGTTGAAAGCTGTTTACTTTAAACGACTCGATCCCCTCAAGAAATCGTTTCGCATTCTCCGTTATCTTTATAACAATTTTTTTTTTTTTTTTGTTTTTCTTTTTTATCTTATACCTCTACTAGCTCGTCGAAGATAAAGTCAATTTTTATTTTACACAGAAATTTCGTTCGTCCCTCTGAACGTGAACAAAAAAAAAAAAAAAAAAAAAAAAAAGGGTAAATCGATAGACCCATACACTTCGGCATTTAAAAGTTATACCTTTTATCTGTAGTTTTTATTATAAACTACTTCACCTATATATCTCTTCTATTTTTTCACAGACTTCGATATAGGGATACTCGACAATAAAACTCTCACAGATCATAAAGATCAGTTTCTTTTTTTTTTTTCTCTTTTTCAGCTATTAAGATAAAATTGTAAGGAAACAGAAAAAAATAATAGGAAATGAATAATGCCTATTCGTCCGAGATTTCCTGTGTAAAAATTATTGTTAAAGAATAGAAATGAAAAGATATAATGGTTAGACGAGAAGAGAAGCAATGGTTGGAGTACAAGCAGAACTAGATGTGGGAGTGGTTTGTGCAGCATCAATTCATCAGCCCCAAGACTTCGTACTCGAACTCGTTGGTAGGTACCTACTCGTACTTGTAGTTCCCACTGGTATCCCCTGCAGCGTCTAGCCAGGCTACTATCCCCGTCCATTTCATCGTTCATTTTCATCAACAATGCTTGCCAAGTTTCACGGTATTTCGGTAGATTAAGGAGACGTTTGTTTGCCAGAAATTCGCGAATAGATGCAGCAGCACCCGGTATTCTCGCAGCAAAAACAACCCCTCAAAGAGCTTAGAAGGACGTGATTTATTCCCATCAAGTTCTAAACACGCAATGTTTGAAGGTCATGGGAAAATACCATCTACTTAACAGATTTCAAACGAATGAAACACACCGCAGCCAATTTCGTCCTTGTCATTTATATTTCGTTAAGATAGAATTTATTATTTCGTTATTTAGGTATCTGTCAAAGCTAGCTATACCTACGTAAATTTAAGTATACCTATAAAATTCCAATTTTTCTTTTTCTTTCTGTGAAATAGTTTAGCCTGATTTAGAAAACGTCGAGGAAAGAATATCTATCGCTGAATGGACGTGGATTAAGAGAGAAGAACTTTCATTGTCGAGAGCTATTAGTGCGCCTGGCATTGTCGAGGGATGAAAGCATAGAGATTTTTAAAAGCGCAGTGGTCGGCGATGATGATTATGGCCTAGCCAGATCCGAGGTCGAAATTCTATAGTCCTAGAAATTTTTTTCAACATTTTTACTCCGAACAGACACGTGGATTTCCAAGGTGCAAAACAACGCTCGGTTGATTGAACCAGGAGGTGGTGACAGCGGTGGGTGACTTGCCAAAATATGCGCATCCCCGATGAGAAATTCGAGACCCTGCAGAGCTGTATTATTTTCGTCCACGTGAAAAATGAAGGAAAGAATTCAATTTCGAACGGACATAACGGTGAAAGCACTCGCACCTGAATTAATTCAAATTTTTCGACCTAAAATGGTATTATTTTACCCCCATTGTCAGAGAAAATAATAATAATATTACCTTCGTGTCTATATATGTTAATTTATCATTGAAAAATATGATTTTTGAATAAATTATAAAACTTATTAATCTGGTTTCATGAATTATAAACGTTTCATAATCTATTCCGGAATTTTCTATCTCCCGCTTCCGAAGTTTTAACTGATTTTAAATAGTTGACAAATGTAGTAGTAGCGACTAACGACCCCGATGTGAGACCGCTCAGAAAATTTTACTTTTGGTATATTATAGGGGTTGGATGTAGATTATCGCGTGTGATATGGAAATAAAATAATTGCAACTAAATTGCGTGCGCTAGTCAAATACGGAGAATATATTTTTCTTCAATCTCGTTCTGCAGCACGATTTGATTATTGCTACTACATGCCTATATTACTACCCCCCATCGTGATGTTACAAAATTACAAATAGCTTATTAACTTATTGAAAATTGCGATCCTGTCAAGCGGCATTGAGTTTAGTTTTATTAAGAATAAAATCACCAATTCTTCCGAGTCGTTAAACGAAATTTTTATTTTACTTTTCGTACGGTTCATTGGCGACGCTAAATTTCATCTCGATATAATAAGATTCGTCGTTATAGCTCATCAGTCTCGTAATCAGGACGAACAATTATTTAACTACTTTGTAAATTTGTGTAGCTATACATACACATACGTTGGAGCTATAGGAAAAGTGTGGATGAAAAAATTTCTAAGGGATGAAAATTAAAATGTCATTATTCCTATAACTAATGTATTAGTTACTTGAAAATTATTCTCAAAAGGTTTTAGTAAACGGCCTGCGGTGAACAGTCGCGAAAATAACTGAAGTTGAATTAACGGAACGAAGCGACTTTTCATCGACACCCTTTGAACTACAATCATTTCCCATTGAACCACCCTCATTCTGTAGAAGAGGCTTGTTCTGCAAGCACTCGTTCCGCAGCTATCCACGCTTCTCGCTTCATAAATCAACGGGACAAAGACGCGTAAAACATACAGTGACACGACTTAACTTTGACGTCGCGACGCCGGAAACCACCCCCGTTCTGCTAACTCTAACTTCGGTTTTCTTTATCGGATCACCAATCAAATATTTTCACCTTATTTCCACCTTCCTCGTATATATATACCTTTAAATATATATACTGTTCACGCTAAAAGGGCGTGAATCATTCCTATATTTTAAAATATCCGAGTATACTTAGCAAAATTCTAGGACAATTATCGATTAGACTGGCCGACGTGCCAGTGTAGACGAGTTACTTTGTCAGACTAAAATCAGTACCAAATTTATAGAATTTTCTTTTGCACTGAACCAAGAATGTACGATTATTTACCATGGCATCGTTCATTTTCCTTTTTTTCTTTTTATCATTTTCTACTAGAAGTTGTTATTTTTGAAGATATAGGTATGATAAGAAGCGAAGTCAAGTTATCGTGGCATAAGTACTGACACGATCTCGTTGGTTGTCCAATTCAGTCTTGCGAAGTTCTTGGAAAGTTATCTCTTCCTCTTTCTCTCTTTTTTTCTTTTTCTTCTTTTCTTTTTTTTTTTTTTTTTTTTCTTTTCTTTTTTTCTCTTTTTCTCTATTTCCACGGTATAAGAAATATACGCGACAAAGAGCGCGGTGGCCGAGTGACGCAAATGGGCAAAGCCAGAGAACGTAATTTTAACTTTATCGAAAGATAACCTGACCCAACTCTCCTATCCCAAGAGCAAAGGAGCACTGCAAACCTTTATTCTGAAATATTCAAGATACACGTCCGGAAGTTGTGGAAACGAAGGAAATTGGAAGAAATAATAAATAAACGTATTATTTCTAAAAGTAAGATTTTACTTCCCTTCATTTTTTTCAATTGCTGAAGAAAGGTAAAAAAAAAAAAATGATGCAAACTTTTCAAACCGAGTGAAATTTCCATACGCAACGTAATAACGTAACGTAATAACGATTACACTTTGAAGCGAAGAATATACCAAAGGAAAATGCAATATGGGTTTTCCCAACTGCAACTTCCGGTACACCTTTGACGCCAGCTCTTCTCCATTTGTTGGTCTCGCTTCGGTTATACGGAGTAAAGTTCGTCTGGTAACGTGCCGGCCAAAGTGGTCAGAATGTTTTTGTTTTGGTAGTTCAACGCGGTCGTCCAGTGGTCAACTAAAAGAGCGAGCTTTTTCACGAAGGCCGGTGCTGATTACGGCTTTGTGTCATCCCGCGGGATAGAGCTAGAACCGTCAGAGGAAAGCACACTTTGAGTTCACCGTCACTGAGTGGGTGAAAGAACGAGAGAAAATAAGGGAACGGGGGATGAGGATGAGGATGAGGATGAGACGAAGGTAAGCTTAGCTTTCAACGAACAACTGTAAACAACTGAGAATTCCTGATTCTGCAAAAAGAAGCCACCCGTTTCAACCCTGCGAGTTAACAAATCGTTTCTTACCAGGGTGATTATTACGTAATTGATTCTGAATCGAACAGATTAGATTTCCTTTCAATTATGAACATCTGTATGCCTAACCCTTCAGCTGGTTAATTGCTATTATCATTAGCGACGAATATACAGCTGAATTTTCCTTGAGTAAGAAGGTTTATGTAATATATACATAGCCAGCCGTTTGATACCGAGATGAGGAAGAAATTGCTTAAAACTAAAATTTACCACAATTATAAACTCGACGATTTTCTCAATCACTGAATAAATGTTTACAATGAAGACGGTATCACGCATCGACGGTTTTGTACGATCAGTGATATGGGGAAATTTAAACCGTGAATTTATGGGAAAATATTGCGCCTCAACGCGTTTCATAACACTCGAAGTGTTACTGTATAGTCAATGAATGTATTATACATATATTCATGGTATAGTTTACCAGGAATGGTGTTCATATAACCAGAATGTGTTACGTTTTCGACTTACGTGTTTCCACGATTCGTTACATATACATAATACAGGGTGTACCAGACCTAAATGCAGAAAATAAAGAGGATAATAAAGGGGATCGAGCTGAGTAAATTGATCTATAGAACATGTGGTCTCCGAAGTACCAGTCGTAAGATACGGTCGCTTAAAAGATCGCGCTAGGCGCCGGAATGTAGGCAACCGACTACACACAAATATCCGTCACCCGTCTAATTGATAAGCACACTCGACTTTTGATGCGAGTCATAACACTTGTGAATTCGCAAATTTCAAACAAAATTACTTTTGATATCAAATTTTATTATGGAAACAATTATAATGCTGTTCGAAAATTCCATGTCAAAAGTGGTTTCATTCGAAATTCTTGACTTCTAAAGCGTTATGAATGGAGCGCTTATCGATGCTGGCTGTGTAGTCGGTTGCCTAGATGCCGGCGCCTGTGGCACGATTTTTTTTAAACGGCCGTATCTCGCGACGGGTACTTCGCAGACCACATGTTCTATAGGTCAATTTACTGAGCTTGACCCCCTTTATTACCCTCTTCAATTTCTGCATCCAATTCTGGGACACCCTGTATATACTTATTACTTATATAATATAATGAACATATTTTCGCTCTTTACTCAGAGTGGTTACCTTTAAACGACATGTGACATTTCTAAAGTGTATTTCAATGATATCTCATCTTTCCCTTTTTCCGTGCATCATAGCTATCAATTTCTCATTATCGCTCGTCAAAATCATTTCGAGAGTCAGGCGTTATTTTGAAATTGACGAATACATCGTGGTACGTAAATTTTTTTATCAACTTGACGTTTTCAAATCGTAAGATCTATTCCTCGTTTTAACATAAAAAAAAAAAAACGCGTATTTCCATATCGCATTATTTAAACTCGAGCCGTTCAACGTCCGGAGATCGTAAAGTTCGTAAAGACTGAAAGTGCCTTTAGAGTTCGTTCAACTCCGAAAACGTATTAAAATACGTAACAGATGTGCAGGTTGACACTTTGGTGCTCGAAATTTGAACGAAAGGGGCGATCTGGGCACGCAACAGTTGACGAAAGTTGATTCGATTACGACGGGGATTGGACAAAGGCTTGTTCCTGGTACTGGAAAAATCTTCTCGAGAATATAGCCAGCGGTTATACGAGTTTGTTCATTCTTTGGTTCGGCGAAGCCCACAAAACCGAGTTATAAAAAAGATTCTATTCAAACTAAAGAAGAGGGAAGACGTATTTCTCAACTTGTTTAACGAATATGCGTAGAAAATATTATAATTGTGAAAATAATAATATTTAATTAGATAATTAATTAATCCAAAGAAACACCCTGCGAAAATTCTTATTGTCTTTTCTGTACCAAGTTTCAACGATTCAAATAATTTCGTATACAAAATGACCAGATTATCCCGAATCCGGTATTCTTCCTTTGGAAAACCTCTTAATTAATATTAATTGACTATACAGGCGAACGAGCAGGACTTCGTCTCCGTTCCTCATCCCTGCCGTAGCCTCTGAAGAATATTCGCCTCTTTTACCCGAAGTTCGATTTTAGCCTGGTTATATTTGCATATATATACATAAATTTATCCTGTGAATACGTTGCGCGTCTTTTTTCTGCGCCCCTCGTTTTCTGCAGTGTGTTTGAGTACAGCTGAAGGAATGAAAGAAAAAGAAGAATAAATGAAAAAAAAATTAAAATAAAAATAAAAATAAAATAAAATGAAAAAAACGATGGAGGAATCAATCTCGAAGCTAACTTTTATTCTCGAAACTTGGAGATACCTATACATATGTGTGTGAAAACGGAAACTGGTCTGACGATTCTCCTTACACCCTTATATATGCCCGTATTCGGTGGTAAACTTTTACTTCTCGCGGACTGCAACGTAAGGGACTATTATTTAAGAAGCTAACGAAGCCGACGATAGAAAAGTTCAGACCTTCTCTACTGCTGCTGCTGCTGCTGCTTCTGATTTTGCAACCCCAAAGGAGATTCCCCTGTTTTATCGATATACATGAACACAGAAGCTGGTATATATATACGTATATTATATATCTACTCCTTTCGATGACCCTCGCAAAGTTTAAGAAAGAAAGCAAAAAAAGAAAAACTTGACTCTACAACCATTTCCGCTCGACCGAATCGTAACTACGAAAAGGGACTGGCCTGTACGCGACAGTCGAACGAGCCAAGGGACTTGGTTTCCGAAAAAGCGAAAAACGCGAAAGATAGGGTAGGGGATGAAAAAAAAAAGAAGAAAATATTGAATAAGAAAAGGAAGAGAAAAAATACAAAAGATTTATCATTTCATATACATACATACATATACTCTATGTATAATGCATGTGCTATATAATATATGTATATGCAGCCTTATATACAGTTTGCATATAAATTCGCGTGCAGGTAGCTGGAGTCTTTTAACCAAAACGATTCGAGAAGACAGAGCAGACACAAAAGGACCTTAAGTGGAAGATAGGAAAATAGACGAAGGGGTTGTGGAGAGGTATAAGCTAACTAACATAGTTGGGCAAGGTTATCTACGCCTGGCCTGGAGCCCCTGTACGTTGAGCCTTTCGGCAGGGTGAAACTGTGCCTTGAGATTTGTAGATGCCGTTGCGATCTTCCATGATTTAAGGTGGACCCTCGCTTAATCCCAGACCCGCTGTCTTCGCCAAGTTTATTACTTAAGCCCTTGTTTACAGGGAACATTCACTCAAGGGTTTCTTGCAGCAGTATAAAGCAATTCCAACTTCCAACTAAGGATTTTTTAGTTTATTAAAACGTTACGTTAATTTAATTATCATTTTGTCGTGTGACATGTGACATGTATACCTAGATCAAAGAAAGTACACTTTTGATACTCCCAAAGAGTATGAGCTTACGGATAGAAACGCGGACTACCAGAACTACACAAAGGATACTTGCCTCGTGGAAATTATTCACAGGATATGCAGAACAGAGGGAAAATTTCCATTCCATCTTTCACCCTTCACCTCTCGTCAATCGTTAGCAAAGCATACATAAACATGTGCAGTCTATAACGGGAAACAAATTTGAGATCCTCTATACTACAAATGAGACAACAGTAATCATACGTATTTCCGGTTCGTTCTACGACGAAGATCATTACTTGAATTGTACCGAGGTTTTCATCTAAATAATCGATACCTTCGATAAGAAAGAAAAAGAAATAGAAAAAGAAAAAAAAAATACTGTTGGTACATTTTTAGTTTGAGAATATTACTATAGCTTCCGAATTTTTGATAAGATATAGAAGAATCGGTGAAACTTTATGCCTCCTCGATTTTGTAACTGAAGGCTATATCCTAATTTTGGAGGGGAAAGTAACAAAGTTCGGAATTCTCGAGGCACTGTAATTATCTCCATTTACATCGAAAGGCTCGACACTTGGCGAGCAGCTGTAAGCTACCTACTACTTCCAAATAAATGCAAATTCTTCGCCCCAAATTTTATCCAGCACCCTTCCTTCCGACTTATCTTGCTTTTACTCTTGCTCTCGCCCTAGGTCCATCTCTCTTTCGTTTTCCCATCTAGTCACAGAGAAATTTGCTTACGTAAATACGACATTATTATGCGACCAGTATTACTTTATTACGAGACCCAGTAAAATTTCTGTTTTACGATTCAATCTAATCAGGAGAAATGTTTAGGGACTGTCCCAAGATGCCTGACTTTAACCTAACTCTAACTCGGACTGTGAATTTCACCTGAAAGCCTCTTTCCTTTACTTTTTTTTTCTTCTTCTTCTTCTTCTTCTTCTCCTTCTTATTTCCCCTACTGTCTGGAACTACAAATAAAATGTCAAATAAATTTCTCAACCTTGTAACTTTTAGAAACGTTCAACAAAAATCGTTGCGTTCAAAGCTACGAATCTCGAGTACGACGGTATTTGAAAGAAGGTACATTTAAAAAAAAATTAAAAATAAACATAAAAATAAAAATAAAAACAGGTAAAATATTGTTAAAACGACGAGAATCGGCCATCCGAAATCCTTAGCCAATAACGCGGATTTTTGTTCTGGAAATGTTCAAAATTGAACGACGGAGAAATGTATTGCATCTATACAACACACGTGTCAAAGTATTTTTTCCATCGTGGCGAACCTCTTTTCTTATGTTGTTGGAACAATTGTATCGAGTTATCAAATCACTGGTATAAAAGCTTAAAGAAAAGTGAAGTCGATGCACACAATGAGACAGTAAAACCTCACGAGAGTTGAAATCGAATGTTTCTGCCACGTGTATGGAATGATGAATTTTCCACATACCCCAGTATTCGTATATTCGAATCTGTGATAATTGGCCAGCGAAGTAAAAAAATAATTACCTTACAGGGTAGGTTGCGTGCTACGGGACATTAAACGTCACAACACCGAGGACGAATTTCATGTTTAAGGTCAACGGTGCGGAAACATTGAGTTAAAATTATCTCAAACTTCCTTCACGACTTGTAAACGACGTAATATCATGAGTTGAAGCTTCGGGTTAACTTTTCAACATATCATCATTACCTTAGAATAAAATTTTTTTTTTTTTTTTTGTTTCTTTTCGTTTCTCGCTCATTTATTCCCACTCATCTTTCATTAACCGCAGCATAAAAAATGTCCACAAGATTAAAGGAATTTTTGATGTTCAATTTGAAATTTAAAAACCAAAAACCTAGGGTAGGTAGGTACTACCTACTTCCGCATCAGCATAAATTTGTCAGATATTCACCACGTCTCTTTACGAAAGGATTCGTGCTTGCCAATCCCTGTCGAGTTGATGAGCACCGTTAGTTCTTGGATTGCTTACTTGCGGTGGCAAAAACTATAGCTATATAGCGGGTTGAACTGACCGTAAAGAGCACGAAGAGCGGGTGACGGGCTTGAAGTACTAATTTGCGTTTAAACAGCGTATCATATAACCTGTTTAACTCGCCGAACAATGTACGTTGGCTCGTTATCTACGAAGCTTAGTAAACCCAACATTTGACGTAACTAGGTCGAGATAAAGAGATGTGGAATATGAAGAATATTGACATAGTACCAGATACTCGTGAAATAGAATATTTTCGAAATTCAATCATTATCCGTCGGGGTAATAGACAGAAATTTATGTGAAAATCTATTCAGAATTTTATAGTTCAGAAGGAGTTAAATTTCGTCACTATCCGGTACCCGCATACCTTCTTAGTTTCCTCTTGACTCGGTTATTAACTAAATGCAGTAATACCTCTTCCATTGCATGACCCACTTCGCGGCTGAGATAGGTACCTATATAAGCAAATATCGGGAATGAGAAAAGAAAAGTTATCTCACGAGCGAGGAATCGACTAATGGTTTGTCGGTCAGGATTCTCACCCACCAACCCCAAACGAATTAAATAAAGATTAAGGTTGGCATATCCAATCTAGAAGTGGTACGATTCACTTACCGATAAATAATGCCGTAAGAAAAAGGACAAAAAAGGAAAGAAGAAGAATAAACTAGATTATCGAGACTCAGAAGAAGTATCATCCCGTATTTTCTTCACCCTCTATGGCTCCTGCAGCTCACCTATCACCACAGTATTCAACCAAACTGGCAAACTATAATTTTAGCCATTAAAAAATATCTAGGGAAAATTTATTTGAATCATTTTCTTCGAACGTTAGAGAAAATTATACCCATAAAGGAAAGCCTCTCTAAAGACGTGGGGTCTGTCTCTAATGGTTCAACCTTGCAGACCCCCGTCCCTCACAGATGGATGGCTTATTGGCTGTCAATGCTCACCGTAGACTACCAAACCAACTGGAAGCCCCTAAGGGTTGAGCAGATTGCTCTCTGAGAAACCTCAAAGGGACGAATACCACAGACACTCTGTGGTCCTTCGTTAAAGGACGAAATTTTACACTGACCTAAAAAAATGAGGTATGTGATTGGTATATTTCTGACCTTATCTAAGTATATACCAATTCTCCTAATGTATTTATGTGTTAGGTATGCCGCCAGCTAAGTAGTGAACTAATATGGGTTCAAGGGAAAATTGCTGCTCAGACGTAAACCTAACGTAGAACGAGTATAATGTAGGCCATTGCTAAAAGCTGGGCTGCACATGTGCAGAGCGATCAAAAAGGTCTGCAAACGATAACATCCGCGCTTCGACGTTGGGATAAGACGAGGAGGAAGGGGGGGGGATTGAATTATTTTCAGTTAATGACGGCTTCCTGTAACGACTTTGTTACACGACACGGTGGTTGGCAACAAATGGCGCTCGCGCGACCAAAGAATCACATTTATTACACGACAGGCCAGAACCATGCAGCGGTTGAAGCTGACTACTTTCTAGTTTTCTTACTTTTTTTTAGTCTTTTTACTTTTTTTTTATTCCTACCTTCGTGTATTTGATACTTCCGTGCCTGGCGACGGGCATGTTTCCGTTTACTTATTTCAGCACAACCTTAACTCAGAGTCAGTAACGTGATTTGCTTCGTGTTTAATTGCTGCGTTCGTTGCGGAGTTTGTGTATATATGTATAATGTGTATATATAGAAATAATACACCCAGATATATATATATATATGTACTATAATATGTAATATCTGAAAAATGTAATAAAACTTGAATAAATACCTTGATATAAACTATGAACTATTTTTGCAACGGAAATAAAGTCAAGCAAACTATCCACCAAGTGATATCCGAAAGAATCGCGTGCGTAATTTTCCTTCATGCAATAACGTCGTAAAGAAATGTGTGGTCAGGCTTCTAGAAATACGTTTAAATAAATAACTCTCGAGGTCAGGTGAAAATGATTTTATACGCAATTGATGGAAATTTCAAACGATTTAGTCAAATTAAACATTCGTTAAGTCTCATTGATTCAATATTCAGACTGCAGAACAAAGCAAATTGATAATTTTCAAAATAAAGGCAATCATTATTTCTGAGAATAATGTAAAATACGAATTTCGGCTCTAATTTGAGATACTGCGAATTGAATTTCCGCGGAAACAATGGCGAGATAAAATTCATCCCTCTTTATCTATTTGGCGGAAGTTCATTTGGGACAGGTAAAAGAGAGAGACCCATGTCCCAGCCAATATTCTTAGTCAGCTACACACTCCCTTACGCATGCTAGACACGCACGCACGGACGCACTCGAGAAATCAACTAACGGAAACATGTTCTCAGAGTCTTTTTGCCCGGAGCTTGGAAGTAAGGATGTATACCTAACGGAGGAAAGGAGAAGGAGAAAAAGGATGAGAAAGAGGTGGAGGATGCGCAGTCTACGCAGCATCTTGAACATGGACCAAGAGAACTCCTTGCAAACAAACAACGACCGAGATGTATGTGTGCAGGGGTAAATTGAAAATTGAATATACCTACCCCTGTACCGTTATTCCAAGGGAAGACAGACGCGTTTGCTACGTAACTGAAGCAATTTCACAGCCATATTCGAACGACATCTTCAGTGCTTCATTTTCGTAAACCACAACTGATTGCTTTTTTTTTTTTTTTTTTTCTTTTGCAGCTTTTAGATGAAGAAAGAAAAAAGAAATCGGGGCACCTCACTGAAGTATATTCTCTTTCATGTATAGATATACCTATTCATATATTTTCATACAAGGGCAGGATTATTTTATTATTCCCATTGCTAAAAATAATGCAATTAATGAATATATGTAGGTGTAATCTAATAAATCTCATACTTGTAATTATGATTATTATTCCTCTTTAAGACCGCAAAATTTTGTCGATGCGATCGTACGGTTAGCTGACAATTTATAGGACGTCGATCTGCCAATCTTCGTCAGACTATCACCCCCGACCTGAACCTAATTAGATCGACGTAATTGAGTAATTAATTATAGTTCATAGGCTCAATAGACGAAGTTGGTCGGAGCTGCTACCCTTGCGTAACAGTATAAGCAACCATAGACCAAAATCTTATTTCGTTTACATAATCATTCGCTCAGTAATTAAACCCAAAATTGAACGTCTGAAAAATAAATTTAGATTTGACTTCATTTCGTTTAAGATCTTATATAACGTATCGTAATCGTTGCCGTGTACATACATGTACAATTTTCTGCGTTAAGCTCGGTGTGCATTTAACATGCACAAAAGTATAAAATAAGAAGAGAGAAAAAAAAATTGATCGCGTGCTTGAGAATCGCACGTATATAATTATTGCTACTCGAGTATAAAGCCTAGCTGAAAAGAAAAAACTCCTCCCTCCATTATTTAATAGAGAATTATTTTCTATGAAATTTTTACACCTCAAGTTATGCTCTTGCAACTGCAGGACATAACTGCGCCACTTAAAAATAGTATCAATCATTCTCGAAAGGGCAAATATTTTCCGAACCGAATTTCACTTTTTGCATTATTTTATCTGCGCTAAAAACTATTCGATATTACTAAACAAATAATTATTCGTTGGATAGGATTGCCTGATATTTAATTAAAAAAATGGTCAACCAATATATATATATATATATATACTATTGCATATATATGAACATTTCGCTGCGCATACACTAGGTAGCCAAAAAAGTAAAATGGAAAAAAATAATAGCAAATATTCCCTTCCACTATAAATATTAATAATTCAATAAAATGTTTCGAATAAACTTGCGGGTACGTGAATATATACGAACGATCTAAAGGGGGTCATGTGTGACGGTTGAAATATATTTTTCCAATCGAAGTATTTTTCCAATTCAAATTAATCGCAGTCTGTTTGTTATTTCATTTTGTGTTATTTTCTTTCCACTTCCTTTTCCGTTCCATCTGCGAAAACCCCTACCTTCCGTTTTCCGGTTTTCTTTCTGTTTTTTTTTTTTTTTTTTTTTTTTTAATTCTTTTTTTTTATCAGAACCGTTCGTTCCTTTATCTATATATAAATTCGCCGCGACCTCTCGCACGTACATTGCTATAACTGTGCATGAGGTGACACTCGGAGCGTGACGTCTGGAAAATCTGGAAAGAATCTCTCTCTCTCTCTCTGTCTTGGTGTGGTGGCCATTGGACATTGTGCTCACGAATCGGGCTAATAAAATATTGATCTTCCTCAAGAACTGTTCGATGGATGCAGCGAGAAAAGTCGACTCCTTGACGCCAGGACTTGAATAAAATCAGAGTTCTTGCAGGTAGCTCGAGACTCGAGGTACAACGGCTTCTATTTATGAAATACTGTCACATAAATCTTCGTAGCTCGCTAAAATTGGCATAAATTGGCATAAATGGAAAAGTTAATAAACTGAATGCAGGTGAAACGAATAAACATTCCCTAATTTCACTATCTCGTAGGATTCAGCTGGTAGCTACAATATATAGTAGGGCAGCTAACGGGGTAAACTTTTGTTCGTATTGAAGGTATTACCTATACCTTCTCTCTACATCGATATTCCAACGACTTCGAAGTCGAGCACATTAAAATAAATTTCATAGATGCATAAGAGAAAAGTGAAAAGAAAGATCAGAGGAACTGCGAAAGAAGGAGATGGACGAAAGAGAGCGATGGTGTTGGGCGACTGGCTTACTGAACCGAGAAGATATAGGTGGAA
Organism: Tenthredo mesomela; assembly: GCA_943736025.1. Classification (NCBI taxonomy): domain Eukaryota; kingdom Metazoa; phylum Arthropoda; class Insecta; order Hymenoptera; family Tenthredinidae; genus Tenthredo; species Tenthredo mesomela. Next base: position 3,681,004 of record OX031015.1, read on the forward strand.
GAAGCGAGGGTTCGGGTTAATAACGAGAGTGCCTCCCGGAATCCTGACCTACTCCAAACATCGCCTTAATATTACCGAAACTGCTTAACTTTCCCACCGAGCTTCAATACGATTCTAACGCGCTCCCTTCTCTCAAAACGTATCTCAAGAGGTTGGTTCGTTCGTTCGTTCGCGCAGGGGTTGTTCCCGCTCGTAAATTTCATCCTTCGTCGTTCTCAGATAAAGATAAACAGTTAGACAAGCGAGGGCAGAGTTCTTTTGGTTAAGGAATTCTAAGAATGAGAGATAAAAACGAAAATTTCTTGTATCACTACGCCCAACCCTTGTTATATGTTGTTCAAACGTTTATTTCGATTCGTCGTGGTCGTCTCGCGTTTGTTCACAACACAAAGTTTGGTTTATAGTCCCACAGACAAAACGCAGTAACACGTAGATTCCAACAACTAAAAATAAGCCACAAATATACCAAGTTCATTCTTTCATCCAGGCACGTAAGATTCCCCTTGATCCTTGCCACTTCCGTCCTGGAATTCGTAATTCTAAGGGCACCCACCACCGCTCGCACGAACGAGATCCGATCAACAACGACTTGGCTATCCATCGCGATGTAACTATAGAACAGCAACACAGTAACTAGTCTGCCATTCCCATAGCCAATGCTGGATATTCACATTCATTAAGATACCTCACGTACCAAAACGTCAACAGGGGTAATTTTACTTTGCGTCAATATCTCGTATACGATGAGTGTTACGAATCTTATTGTTACCACAGTATAGAATTACACACGAGTCTTTCGTTTCCGTCAAACTTTTTGTACAAAACAAATAATCGTCCATTCAAGAACAACGGGACACGACATGATGCCATTATTTGACAAGCGTTCTATAATGCTAAGCAAAATAAAGGCTAAAGTTCCACGTCGTGTGAAATTGAGGGTATAATTTGATAGCGTGATGCTTCATTTCTATTCAGGCAGTTTCATTTTACCGATTTCCAACCAGCAAGCCAGCCAGTCAGTCAGTCAGTCAGTCAGTCAGTCAGTCAGTCAGTTCAGTAAATTTTATTGACAATAAAAAGGTATTTGCTAGTAGAATATACTGCCAAACAACCTATGGTATACCTACTTGGATGCTGTGTAAATGTATGTGTGCATGCGTGTGTGTGGTACCTAGATATTTATGGGTTATTTTTGCCGAATGAAAGCTTTTCCTACTTCGACAAAGTTCTTTTATATGCATGCGGGGGTATACGTATATATACATATATATACTACATATGAGTTTTACACACACCTGGGTAAACATGTATAAGTACACTTGGCAACGGATGTGAGATAAAAGCAAAACGATACTATCTTCGAATTCTGGGACATACTGGTCCCGATCCAACCGAGTGCCTGCAGACAACTTTAGGATCAACCGACCAACTTTGATCAATCGGAAAGTAAACCAAGTGCTTTCAGATATTCGAAAATCAATGCAATCAATTGAGGGGTTTGGAAATTATTTTCCTGGTAATCCTTGAAATTGGTATAATGATACCGTTGAGAGTAAAAGAGAATATGAAAGCACTTGAATCAATGTTGGTTATGGTAAAATATATTTTAAACTTAGAATTGATAGTAAATGCGTGATGGACATCGAGTGTGAATTAAATTCACAGTTAGCTTCAGACCTGCGTCCCTGGTTTCCATTTTATCTTGAGACCCTAATCTAAAATCCACAATCTTGAGTCTGCACGATATCCGGAGTAACCGAATGACTTATAGTAAAGTTAAGCTATCTCGATCGGAGCTTACCCTGCTAAACAAGCTTTGTCTAATGCCGGTAATAAAAAGCTCAGCGGTGCAGTGGAGACTTTGATCCAGAAAGTAAACGCGTGAGGCACCCGCGCGAACCATCTTTTCATAGTAGAGTAAACGAGGTAGAAAAGATCACGATGCGGGGATCAAACGGGGCTGAGAAGAGAAGAAGAGAAGATGAAAAAGGAGGAAAAAAAAAAGAAAAGAAAGAAAAAGAAGGCGAAAAAAAAATGAGATTCAACCAAAAGAATAGAACAGAATACCCGGCTACCATTCTCCGATAGGAACGTTATGGAACAGTTTTGTCAAAGCACCGAGGTAATTGAACGCGCCACTTCCATGCAACGGTACTACCTTATATCTACCGCCTCCGTTTCTCCATTCAAAGAAACTGACGCCTTCGTTACAGACATAACATTTCACACAAAGTTACAATTGAAATATTACACCCACATACTTCCCTCCCATTGTCATTATTGCGAGAACACCACCTCATAATACCTGGTATACACAGATACAGTGAGAAATTTTAACTACAGTATCCATCAGTAAGAGAAACTTTGAGATGTACCTACCAGTCAAGTTCCGTTTTCTAATAATATCAAGACGCAGCAAGAATTTCTATGTAACTATAATGAATACTATACCTATATGAATGCGTATAGAAACTTGTAGTGCGAAGTGGATGACGTGTATCTTGGAATCTGATCTACTTGGTCTATTCATTCATTCAGTTTCTATTCCTTTTCAAAGCCATCAACTCAGTGTCAAAGAACACAAAGATTCGAAAAAGCACTGATATCAGGATCATCTGAGCCCCGCTATGCCAGTCTAAAGCTTGCAAGCTTGCGTGTGAGAGAGTAATACCTACACGGTTAACGTTCGAAACGCAGTTACACAACCATTTTCGAGGACGAATAGCTCGAAGAAAGGAATCACCTTGAGCCGAGGATAACGTTTCAATGAAACTTAAAGAAGGAAAAAGCGCGGGGGAACGTGGTCTTACGGTTCTTTATACTACCCGAAGAAGCTCAGACTCTCTGAGTTTGCAAATCCATAGAGAAAAGAGAGGAGAATCAAACCCACCCTTGAATTTTCGATACGAAATTTCTCTCACAGTATTTTCGTATTCGTTTCTGATACTTTCACCCCGCGGGTACTAATCACAATTTATACATTTATTTTCTCCGCCACTTTAACCCCAGTCGATAAAATTCTTGCACTAACCCCATCTTTCCTTTCCTAATCTATTTTTTTTTTTTTTTTTTTCGTTTTTCTTTTTTTTTTTTTTTTTGTTCTCTTTTTCTCCAACATTCTTATCGACTTACCGAAACGTCAGGGTGGTGAGAGGTCGGTAGCTCTTGTGACTGTTGGGATCCTGCATTGGAGTACCCCAGAAATCGTCCCTCAGGATGTTGACGGCAGAGCTTGAAGCCAAGACATCCTTGTTTCGTACAATTGCCGGAATGTCATCGTGCACGAAATCGCCACCTAATGCATTGAGGTAACAACCGGTTGCCACCAAGGCGACGGCAGCATAAACGCACCATCCTGGTGGTTCGGTGCTTTCAGCTTCGCTGCATGATGACCTGGCGGACCTCTTCGCCTGGCAGCAACATCCATTGTTTTTACGTCTCATTTTTAAATCACTGCACGCACTTTACGACGTGACACTCGCGTTTTCACCGCGTCCGAACATCACACTATAATATGAAGTTTAATGCTATCGTTTGACGTGTGAAACAACGGCCAAATATTGTAAAGTTTCAGCCATTTTTGACACGGAAATGAATTCACTTTGATTTATCTCCGTATATAGCTTTTGGGCTTCTCTTTTATTTCTTTTCCCTGTTATTTTATTTAGTTATTTTATTTTATTTTTTTCTCTCTCGTTCAACGAGAAAATGGAAAACGCTTTTTATCCCCAAGGTGTTGCGTTGAAAAACCTCGCGGAGATCGGGATCAAAAACGTGATGGGTTTCGGGGGTGAAATACTGTAATCCTTGATCACGAGTTGTCAATTCAAATTCACGTTAGTTTGACGGTGTTTAGTTTTGATTTTTTTATCTTCTCAACGAAATTTAGTCGGCAAATCGTTCGATTTACATTCGCGAATAAGAATCTCAATTATAATTAACGAACGGAGTTATATATTCTGTTTCGATTCGATTTCCTTTTCAATCGTATGACGACTTATCAATTTATATTACTGATTGTATGAATATTTGTGTTGATTTTTATTCCTTCACCAACCCTGACTCTCTTCTTTTCGACGAAGTATCGACCACTTAAAAAAACTTAATTGGATTTCGCTTCATTTATATCTCACACCTCGATGGCAACGAAAAGTCCAATACAGATATTTATTCTATTCACATTTCAATATCTTTTCACTAATAATTAAACACCATTCCGTATACGAGTTCTTCACTAGCTAAAATTCCGCCCCTACACCACGATCCGCTTTTCGAAACAATACGAATTTCATTTTTCATCATACTTTTCACGAGACTTTCTCTCTACTAGCCGTTAATCCACTGTCATCCACTAGGCCAGTATTCTGCAACGGCTTTAGTTTCCTGGAGCGTTAATAATTCCCTGAACTAAAGGATTGAAAATTTTTATCATATTTTTTATTTATTTTTTTTTCATCACGACGAACCGATTCTTTAATCGATCGTTATATCTCATCCATCTATTTTTATATATTAAATTAAAGAGAAAAGAACAATTCAATAAAATACAATTAACAAACGTGTGAAAAATAGTCCATTAGAAATAATGAAAAATAGAACATACTTTAAACAGAAACCAAAGTTTACTCGCCTACCAGGACCACCCACGGCGTAACTTGACTAATTCATCGGTGTTAATTGTAATACAAACGCGCGTGCTGCGAGAAAATTAATGTACAATTAGAGACAGGTACAATTAGTCGCGAAACTGCGAATCGCAGGGGTTGCTCCGTAAAACCGGGACGCCAAAGCTGCATGACCTATATTACAAACTGGTGTTACCGTCCATAGAATGTAATGCATCTACTGTTTATACTATAATTTTGAATAAAATTATTGGAAATTTACTGAGCTAGTAATGCCCAAGGTAATAAGATCATATATTTATGCGGACATTACAGTTCCGTCACAGATTAATTCTGTTAAGATTAATCAATAAAAAATTTGGAAAAAAAAAATCAAAATAGAATAGAATAGAATTTTCCTCATTTAGAAAAACTGGAATTCAATTTCGCATACGAATTTTCTGTCGATTTTCAACCCGTTATATCCCCAGGGTGATCGAGGGATTAAGATAAAATTAAATGGGGAAAGGCGGGGTTGGGTTTTCTCCTATTTTGATCAGGTATGCTTTTTTTCAGAAATAAAAGTGAACCTTTTCATTGATAAGAGATCTGTGATTGTGTGTTTTTCTCATTTACATTTCTCTGTAAATTAATTGTTAATTAATTTGAAAAACATTTCTCAACCATTCAGTTATTTAATAATATTTTTTTCAAACGTGTCACAAAGCTCCACTTTTGCCAATCAGGCATTTCCATATAGCTCGACTATATACTGCACATGGGAATAATAAAATGGGGGTGGAATTTTGTTTGGGTTTTTATATTTATTATGTTTTTCGTACTGTTTTGTTTTTTTTTTTTTTTTTTTTTTTCTTTTTTTTTTCTTCCTTCAATTTTTCATCCCCTATGTTTTCGTGTTTCAATATAGGTATATGAACATATGTTTTAAATAAGTGAAATAAAAAAAAGAAAGAAAACTAACGTCACAGCCGGAAATCGTACGAGTTTCGCGGTCTAACAGGGCGTCGCGACGCCGGTGAACGCGAGACTGAAGGCCGACGGCATCCGCCCGGTTATATACCCGGCGTATTGTGACCCTCACCCCCTGGCGCAGGCGCATCTTCTTCGTCAGTCTTTGCCGCGGATCTCGTTGTACCTACCCCTGCTAAATGCCTCCCTGCCTCTCTACCTGCGTACACGTTCACTGTCCTTTCGTAATGTCTCCTTATATTGGCATTCCAATGTTTACATTTGTTTTTCACCAGAATTGCCAATAGAACGTAAGAAGCAATAGTAATTGAAGCGTGAGTATTGCATTTCGGGTTTATTCAGCCAATACTGACAAAACTGTAGGTACTTCCATATTCCATCCCTCGGATATCGTATTTGGATAACTTGGGTAACCAGAATAATCGAGAAGAGGGAAATCGATGAAAAAATTGAGTGCCTATTCCGAAAATCCATTGAAGAGTAAAATAGAAGAAAATTTCCTTCGGGAATCACCAAAAATGTGTTTTATCATTTCTCTGCCTGCCTGCCTGCCTGCCTGCCCGAAATCGTAGCCATGTAGAAAATAAATAAGATGAAATTTTCGGAGAACAAGTCCGGCACCCGCGGCGAGCCCTACGTTCACGTAACATTCGCATCATAAACCGTGGCTTACAAGTAAAAGGCGGATTCGGCCGCGGCGTAGACGACTTGGTGGACCGACGCAGAAACGGAAGAAGAAGAAGGAATAAGAAGAAGAAGAAGAAGAAGAAATAGGAAGGGAGAGGTCAGACCCGCATGCTCGGTTAAAATAGGTCGAGCACTGCTATTTTGGTGCTTCGTCAGCAAGGATCGCATGTCCGTCTCGTTTGGACAACCCAGAAAATGGCAAAATGTCGAAGGGACGTACGCGTCGAAAAGCTCAGACGAATACGAAGTCCACGATGAACGGTTGCAGTAGAGAACCGCGTGCGCGCGGGCGCGCCGAATTCTTAAAACAAGAAAAACGAAATGAAAAGAAGGGAATGAAAAAAAATCTGAGAATAAAAATCGTTGAGGATATCCCGTTTTACAGACCAACCAAAAAATAAAAAATAAAAAATGAAAGGGAAAAAGCAGAGGGAGAAAAAGAGAAAAGTACTTTTTCACAGTCGCTACCGACCTCCCTTCTTTATTCTACGTACTACCGCATGTAATCTTTATCACACAATTTTATAGAGCTTCCTAAAAAATGCATAGCCACTTCCCTCTTCCCTCAGGAATTCAAGCTCAGAATATTTTCTAGGCCCACAATTATACCCACTTATACTTTCATTATAGCTGAATGCCATTATGTCTTATTTTGCTCACTTCATTTTTCAAGTTCGCCTGTTTCTCGTTCCGCGAGGACCGCAATCTTCTCCGCTCTTTATAACGGATAAGTTTTAACGAGTGTGTTTAGGAGGATGAGCTATAAACTCTATAAATGAGAGCCGTAAACCAAGGTTTAACACCTGTATTATTTATTTGAAGAAGCAACCCCTAGCTACCGAAACACCCGAGATCAGCCTACCGCAGTTGAGAATAATACATGCGTTTCCACAAGCCGTTGACTGCGCAGGAAATTAACAACTTCACCCTCTCTCTTTCTCTGTTGAATAATTCGTTCCTATAGTGCAGGAATGGAATTTTAGACAGAGAACGAGAGAGAAATTATGACGTTTGTTCGTCTTCTTTTCCTGCTTCGCAATTCTCTGGGTTTCTTGTTTAGAAACGAGAGCCGCTGGTCAAACACAGATACGCATAAGGCTAGACCCTTGCCTAATAAATTCACGGCTTCTCCTCATCACCCGATTGACTCGCTGAGCTAGAGTCCTTCGAAGGTGCCGTCGGTCGACGCAATCTTGGATCAGAGGCTTTAGACAGTGTAGCGCGTCGTTACAGAGGCTGAGAGCGACGGGATCCGAAAACTGACAAGGGGTAAAATGGGAAAAGGGGAAAAGAAGGAAAAAACGAAAAAAAAAAAAGGAAAGGAGAAAAAGAGAAAAAGGGCAACGGGGGAAAAGAAAAGAGAAGGAATACTGGCTAAGCCGGATTAGGAACACTCTTACCCCGTCTTACCGCATTACCTCCGAAGACTCGTGGGTACATGAAAGAAGCGAGGATGAGTGACGGAAGACGGAAAACGAGAGACGGAGATAGGCTGTACGATGTCTGCAGAAAGACGATTGGTAAGCAATAGAGAAAAACCAGGAATTCTGAAATCTGACCACGTCAAGATTAAACTAATGCCCACTAATTCCGCAGGATGGACAAATAACAAGAAATAACATTCGCATATATGTACAGTTCAGTTTCGAAGTAAAGAAAAGTGAAAGACACACAATAGTGTGAGATCAATAACTTCAAATATGGTCAAATGAGGGTGAAAAAGGGGGTGGCGATTAATCAGCAAAGCGAAAAAGTCGGAGATTTTCTGAAAGACCGTTTATTGCAGCATCAAATCCGGGTATGATAAATTATACTATATCGTTGTGTGGGGCGTCGCGATGCTTGGGCAGTCTGCTGGCCGGGCATATCGCCATACTTTATTGCTATAACGTTGAATATTTATCGTCGAGACACGAAATTTGTATGTATTTATTTTTATTAACACGATAGAGAAGGGGTATTACCTACCCGGTATGTGTAAATGTTCCGGGTTCAAATTTGGCCGCAAAAAACATACTCGGACGATCAATCATTCCGATAATAGCTAGGCCAAGAAACCGCGCTTTGGCTTAGATCGAACTAATTTTATTTTCATACAAATAGACAAATATCTCGAAATTGACAAAGTTCTATAGTACCCCATTAGCGCGAGGACATTTCCTAGAAATCAACAAGTTCGAATACCTATACTCAACATCGTACATTTTTAGACTGATCAAAAATTGCCCTGCAATCATATGTTAATTAGTATAAAGTAATAAAATTGTCGTCCAGCAAACCGGTTCGATGAACTTCATACAAATATAGATCAAAAAGCAGAAAAAGACTTGTCTACTCACTATCTGGGTTGTTAAAAGCACTCCTATAGTATAGATTTTCCCTGAGTGAAGAAGCCCACGAAAGTATTTATGGGATGTATTTATAGGGCCCAGGATTTTTTGCAATTACTTTGATGACCTCATACCGCCGCGTCATGGAACAGCCTTGTATCAGCGTATATCCTATGAAAATTCGTCAACAGATTAACTGAAACTTTTCCAATTTCCGCTACTCTGTATTTATAGATTTCAACGTCTGTAACGATATAGCAATATTGAAGATTATACCTATGTAATTCCTCCAGTGCTTATGAGGAGACATACTCTGCGAAGAAATTCTATGAACTAATTTATGCACTTGGATATATTTGTACGAGACTTACGATTAGTTATTTTAATTATCGGACTTATGAGCGGTTGAATTATTAACGAGAATATACCACAAAGTTTTTCCATATACTGAAGCAATTTGCGTAGTTCTGAGGAAACTGCTACCAGACTGAGAAATAACGGTGTTTTTGCGATGGAAGGTCGCAGTGCAAAAAGCTGCATTTCTTATACTCGTCTCTAATAGCAGTCTCCGGTATCTCTGGATTCATATTTTAGTTGTGGAGAGCCTTTAATCATTCTGCAAACTGCTCTGTTTGTGAAATTCGCGCTTCGTATCGCAAGGAATGATGTTCCTATTTTCCAGTAATGACAAAATCTTAACGGACACTGATTTTCGCTGTGACATTGTGAGCTTAGTTTCGATTTCACTCGCGTAAAAACGGTTTTAAGTAATTACCGGGTCTAACGTATAGTGTAAAAGCTTCTCGAGCTTTTATCAACGCCACGTTCTCAGACATAGATAAAGCATTGTATCGGTTCGAGATCGATGCTTGTACGCCCTATCAACTCGCCTGAGAAAGCAATCACCTTCTTTAAAGATTCAAGCCTGTGTACTTTGAATTTTCATCTACATGCGTTCTCGAACGAATATATAATGCAGAGAACTTGCCTTTTGCTAGAGAACTTTTTCTCTACCACGTTAACTTCGATACATTTTCCGTTTTTCTCGGATATGAATAATAGAATTATAAATTCGCGGTAACTATTGAAGAACCACTTGTTGCATTGATTTGAAAAATTCTGCACTGAAATTAGACTCGACCAAAAAAAAAAAAAAAAAAACAATGCGTTGAAAGAGGGAAAGAGGGAGCAAAATAATTATCGGAACAAACAAAGTTAGGAGAAAAAAAACTAATTGATGGAAAATTGGGAGACAGCTGTATTCGGTCGACAGAAAAATCTTGTTAAATCCACGTAATACAGGCTTATAAAATATAATCTGAAAAATCTCAATAATCGCATTACCAGCTTATCGACTGATGTCGCTGGGTACTTTGCCGACTGCGGGCCATCCCCTGAAGTTACGTTATTCGTATCATCGATCCCATCTCTTACTTGCAGCCAGGATATCCAATGGTTTCCAAAGTAACATTTTGTAAAGTACAATATTTGAACTAATTTTGAAATGTATTCAAATGAAATGAGAATGAAGAAGATTAAGAACTCTCAAATAATAAATTGTTTACCATCAAAGTCCTGGAGGAAGTTCCTTTGCCTCGGGAGTGAGCAAAGGAATACTTACTTAGGTTCAGGGCTAATATTCTAGCCCTGAACTATGACCGTGCAGAAGCCCGCGAGCATTGGTCGCCACTTTATAAGAAGCCCTTGTATTTTATGCGGCTGCACTCTCAAACTTTAACAGTTTATTGCATCTCACCACGTCCCAGTTTGGCCCTCGGCCGACGGTCCTCTCGCCAACACGCTCATCCCCTATCCCAACCCCCGAGATGTACCACCGGTTTAACCTCTGCTCTGCTATGGGTTGGGCTGGGCGGACGGGACTCCCGGTACTTACTAAACTTTTCAAGGATAGGGAACATTTGGTAATTGCGAAAGTTTATACCTTAAATTCACAATTTCAAGAGTACAAATTCCCCGTTAAATTGCTCAGATTCTGATGAAGATTTCATATTATCACAACTTGTAGTTACAATCATTCGGCCACAGTTGCCATCTCCATAGTTAACGTTTCAAATTTTTCACCCCATTTCGTTAAGTCTCTTTATAATTTTCTAAATGAATAAATTTCCATGGACATAACTGATTTCTACACAATAGTTTAGTGATTGAAATTCCTATTCGGCCATGTTCGTGTGTAGGTAGAATAATTTCCAAGAGGAGCCCGTTTTTCCGTGACGCGAAAAAATTATAGAAATCAATGGTCAATCGTTAATAACTAGGTGCTAGTCCACGGGGAAAAGTGCTCGTTAACGTGGTTGAAGTTAGCGATCAAAATCTTATGTCTTACTTCTTCTTTTTCGCGGTGCTGAGTCGACCGATTTTTTTTTCCGTTTTATTTTTTCATTCTTTCTTCTTCTTCTTTTTTCTATCATACTTCCCAAAGGTAGGTATAGGTACTGGTTATTTCACACCACTCCACTCCATAAATTCCATTTACCCGCCAGGGTACTATTCCGCAAAGATCAAACCTTGCAGAAACATATATAATTTTTACCAGTAATAAATACCGTCTATATATATCAAGACGAACGCTGGTCCACAGTAGTCTGATTCCACGTCACGTCAGACACCACAGCATACGTAATTTCTACCAGTAGCGAATACCGTCTATATCAGCCCGAACGCTGCCGTACAGTAGTCTTATTCCACGTCGCGTCAGATGTCCGACATACATCGCTTTCACAAGTAGTAAATACCGTCTGTATCGGCCCAAACGCTGGCCCACAGTAGTCTGATTCCGCGTCGCGTCAGCCGACACAGAATGCATAATCTACGCCAGTAGTAAATGCCGTCTGCATCAGACCGAGTGCTACCGCGCAGTAGTCTTATTCTAAGTGAACGTGACGTCAGACGGCCAAACCTAGATAATTTTCACCAGTAGTCAATACCGTCTGCATCAGCCCAAACGCTGCTGCACAGTAATATAAATCCCACGTCTATCGTGTTAGACGGGAGATAAAAATATAAAAAATAAAAAGTAAAATATATCGTCAAATTTCTTAAAAATCTTTGGTTATCCTATCGAAATGTACGCGAGTGCTGCTATCGCATTTCACAATAGAAGTGCATTACTCATCGTCAGATGCATCCACCTCCTGTATACCATCGATAACGGGAATGATTGACGGGCTGTTAACCATCAGCGACTAATAACCCGTCCGAGGAACGAGAATCTACGTTGGCTTCAAATCTATATATATAACCTTGATATGTACATATGTATATATATATATATGTATAAACAGAAATCATAGGTAGCAAGTACCCTGCACTCATAGTCCATACAAGCTTTAGGCAAGCGAGGAATCTATTACGCAGATAAGTCTCTCCTGCACGGTGGTGCGCAGAGTAAGTTGGTAAACTAGGGCATCAGATACAGATCCTTAGGGTGGAAAGGGTCCGACTTAGTCTGGTGGGGTTAGATGGTACTGTAAGAAGCGCCAGGTCCAGGATATCGGCTGATTTCATCGACATTCAATTCCATATTCAGTAGGATCTATCACGATTGGGTCATATCATTAAACGGTACTGCAATGCGATTTCTGAAAGGAAAAAAAAAAGCCAAAGGACTTGATATTGAGGTATACAGAATTTGAAAGGACATCGATAATTGTAATCGACTCTCGACGAAACTCCCATGCAGTTCATTCATTAACAGCGACTTAGGTTATCGATTTTCGTAGCCAGTAACGTTGCTGATACAGCGGTGCTTAACCTGGTTCTCCTGCATCTAGATAGCCATTGTATTACTGTCTTTTTCAAGGATCACTGTATCCCTGTATATACCATATACTATATATATATAGTTGAAGCTTTTCTCTAGTCTTATCAAGCTTTTCCGTTTCTTTTTTTTTTTTTTTTTTGTTCAACAGTAGAGAATGTACTCTCCGATACGTCTTTACCGATTAATTACGACGGACAGATAACTCTCGTTTATATATATTAGACTGTCCTATTTTTATTTCAACTTTTTTTTTTTCTGCCTCCCATATTTTACTTCTATCATTTATCCCATAATATTGATTCTCTCTCAATGTAGAGCCTGAGAAATAATATTTAGAGGTAGCTCAACGTGATTTTCAATTTCTTATTTGATTTACTCGACAAACCATCGATTCTAGGGTTCTGAGGTGAATATCTATGTTCCGACTTATCAAATAGTGGAATAATTTTTGGAGTAAAGTTATGACACATATACGGGGCATTCCATGCCAAATCGACCTGGTCCTGACCCTCGACCTCTCAGATCTGGTCCGCGATTTTTCGTATTATTCTTCTGACTCCAAATAGCAATTAGAATTTGTTTCAGATTTTTCAAAATAACTTTGAGCGCGTCATGAATTTTCAAAGTTCTTTTTTCAAAGTTCTTTTTTCTTTTGCCATGGTCAAAAAATCTGAAAAAATTCTCAAAAATTCTCTTCGGGTTATAACCCGCAAAAACGAAAGAAATTTCGCGGTTATTTCAGTCCCGAACAAATCGATAATTTGAATACATAGACTTTGTCGCGGATATACCCACGCGGGTAGATAATTTCCACTGGAAGCTATGTGTGTGTACGCGTGTGCGTATCTGTATGTATGGGTGTGTATGTGTGTGTATGTCATGAATGTTCTACTAGGTACCTGTAATCTTACCGGATTAGAGATTACGCTAGCGATTTGCCCAAGAAGCGTTTACCTCACGGAAATTCGCCACTGATTTTCTCTATTAGATATTCAACCAGAACATCCAACTTTAAACATGCGGTGCCTTCACTCAACGCGTTATCGTCATATACCTTAAGATTCTGTAAGCTTTGCTTGTCAGATATTTACTTAAGTATATAACGTGTATATAATATAGGTATAGGTATAGGTATAGGTATAGGTATACGTATAATGGTCCTGCGCAGCAACCATTAAGACTTTTTCAATGAGCCAACAACAAAACTCGACATAGTTTTCCTCTTAACAATACAGTACATACTTAGACTGCAAAGTGCGAGAAATGCCATACCCACTTTTGCGGTCTATCATTAATCTTGTTCCGTCCTGGACACGCACTAACATCGTTCAAACTCTGGAGAGACGGAAGAGGAGAAACGATTTGGCCGAGTATTTTCAGAGAAGGTTATTTGGTTATTCACCCTTTTTCGGCTATCCTGTAATTAATCAGTGAGCACTGATCAAAATATTTATCCCCGCGCTGTTATGCATTTCCGATAAACGCTAACGGCCCGAAGAATTCGCATGCTGACAGTTGACTTCGCAATCTATGCGTTGCATTTTTACACGAAGTTAGGTATACGGCCTCGACGTTACCTGCGACTCACAGAAGATAATTTCAAACGGTTCGATTCTTCGATTGCACAAAAAATTCTTAACTGCATTAATTAGACTTTGCGGAAAAGTATTGGCCAAAGTACGATTAGCAATGGTGGCTAATTCAGTTGAATTATTTAGGAAAGCTTCGATCAGCACGATTCTTCGCAATTCGAAGATCGGAGAGATCAGAATAGTTCACGATGTGTTACCGTATAAAACTTTGTTACACCTGAGTAAGAAATTCGGATCTTTCGTGAATCCTGATACTCAAGGAGGTCTAATTTAATCCATTATCCCGAGTGATTAATTTTTCCAAAGCTACTCACCTCGCTCAGCTAAACTGTCGACGTTTCTATATATGTATATTGTATCCTATACGTAGTCGCATACCGGCTATACAAAGACTTTGACGATTCGAGTAGGTAATACCGGAACATTAATTCTCCTCGCAAATAGAACCGTGGAAGGTATTATGGGTTGCAACGAAATAATGGGACATTGGAGAATGCGTTCTAGCACCGCGCTGTTAACACATAGCGTCGCAACGCACACACGATATCCCGTATCCTGTATTCTAACTGTGGATTTTGCGATCTGCGAATTACCCCCAGAGCGAATTGCTGAGCGGTTGAAATAATGCAAACAGAAGTTAGCATCGCACGAGTGTGAGGAAAACTGCGCGAACGTGTCCTCTTCGCATTTATTAAATTAGCTGACTGTCGCTCTTTATATTATTTTGTTTTTTCTTCTGAAAAATAAAAAAAAATAAAATAAACGAAATTCTGCTTCGTTTCGCATTTTTGAACAAACTCTTTTTACTTTTTTTTTTTTTTTTTTCTTGTGTGTGTGTGTTATTTTTATTTTGTTTTAAACAACGCCAACGCTAACTCCTTCCGCTAATTTTCTGCCATATTATAATCCTAATTATTTTATTATTCAAAAATGTTGAATATCATTCGCTCACAACAACGCAGTGTCTTTAAATTAATGCCAGACGTAATTTGGTGAATAAATTGACTCCGGGCACCGCTGCTTTCCAGAGCTCGTCTATAAAACACACATATTACGAGGGCATTATGTCAAGTGACGTCGAAACGGCTTTGGCTTTACTGTTAATCTGATATTACAGGTCGTAGTATATTCAATTCTGACAATGGGATATGGTATGTATGGATATAATTCATATAAGCGACGATTTTCCACAGCAACTAACTGCTACGGAGCCCAACTCTCCTGTAACTAATAGGGCTTGTCTTAGGGGGTTAGGCTAGGGCAGAACAGACGTAATTTGAATAAGGAACTCGAGCTGCTAATGGAGAAGGTACTTACGGGTATTATATCACGTCAAATGTCCGCTCTAATAATGGCAGCTACATCTTCAGTATACGCAAGCAGCTCAGTCATGGCTTCACTTTTTGCATTATGTACATTCAAACACATCGTGACTCTATTCTAATCTCCTAGATCATTCACTCCTATAGCCAATCATAACTCAGAAGCATTATCCTTATTAAAAATATTCAGTTTATTTATAATTTCGGAAATTACAACCAAATTCATTTACAAAGTTCGAAATTTTCAATGTATCTAGTCTTTATAGCCATAGGAATACACATATACCTACCTCTTTTATCTATATATATATATATATATATATATATGCATTTTCGAAACTGCTGCACCGTTGGCAATAAAACGGGTGACAGCTGCACACCGTAATTCGGTGTCTGCAGGGGTGGGACGAAAATTACGTAAAAGGTGAGCTGATCTCGGCGGTCCCAACACCCGGTACACCAGGAATGAGAGCAAGTCGCACGTGCCACAGAAAAGTCATAAACGCCGTTTTATTCCGGTGTTGGTGTTCCCGTTGGCTTCGTTTCGTACAGGCTTCGCTTTCGACCTCATGCTCTTTGAACCTATAAAAAGTATGACTTTTATACACAATTTCTACCTGCACTCAGAGGTGCTTCTTTCTCAATCATCCCTTATCATTCTTTTCTGAAGAACTTTAAGGACTGTCAATGGTATGGCTTCAAGATGGGGTATTTTCGGGGAATTCAAATCGCCTCGAATTCCCGCAGGATAACCCGTGTCTGTTTCACAATATGTTACTTATAGTTGTCGCAAGGTCGTGAGGGTAATCAAAAGTCTTCAGCACCGTGAGTTTTTCTTCCTGAAGTGTTTGCCTTCTCCTATATATCGACAGATGTATACGTATACCTACATATCAGCTACTTTGCATGAGAATCGAACTCAGGGATTTGAAAAGCCATACGGTACCGTAGCGTATTGCACTCGGTGATACGGCGTGTAAAGTAAACATAATATGAATGCCTTACACCCTTGCAGTGTCGTGTCGCCTCGCATCGCCTGGCGTCGGGTAACAGCGTCTGATGCTGAGCTCGTAAAAATGAACCATAAAAGTACTGCAATCGTTCCGGAGTGCGTCTGTAACTGACGGGGTAGGGGTGGATAGGCTCACTCTGAAATATATTGCCTCTACAGGACGTGTCCTACGAAAGGTAATGTTTGTCCAGACAGCGGAACAATTTATTTCCGTTTGTCCAATCCAGATGCCAAGCGAGGCTTAATTGATAACGATACTCGTCCGCTTGTACATCGTACGCTATGTGAGATTAATGTATTTTCATATTGTTCGCAGCACTCGCTACTTTATAGAATAACGGGGTTTATAATTCGAATAATTTTCGTATGTCCCATAAGACGTGGAAAAAAAAGAAAATTCTACCTTTTCGTTACACATTTACCATCCCTTATAGATATCCAGGTGTAGGTATACACGCGCTTCTACGCTTTCATATTCGAATCTCATTTCTGGAGCGAGACTTTTTACTGCCTCGTAAAACAAAGGTAGGTAGATAGGTAGGTATTACGTACATCTACCCCACTAAAGTTATATCATATTGGTAAGTGGTCAAGGAAAATCGTTGAACATAGAAATATGAAAACGGGGAATGAAATCGTGTACGAATTCTGCTGGACGAGTGCCAACGGCGTCAGCATCGCAAAGGTTAATTACTCCAAGTTGTAATTTTCTATCTCACGGCTGTTTGTTGTATCGAATAAACACTAGCACACGTTGGCGACTCGGAAATTCACTCCAAGGTACATACAAACCCATCCCTACCGCACTAACAGACTTCCCATTCGCGAATATAGCTTCAAATCCGATAATCTTCGCTGGAGCTCAGCACAAGTTGATGGACAGCCTCAGCCATAGTTACAGCTGAAGATCAACTATCCGCGAATATCTGGTTTTTCAATTCCGTTCACTGGTTGTAATGCGAAAAAATTGGGAAGACGACTTAATGCCTTTGCTAATTGCATTGAACCAATTTTCACGCTATTTAGAATCCCAGATCGCATCTACAGTAAATGACGAGCTCTTTCATTAAGGAAGCAACTTTCTACACCAGTGTCAATAGCAAAGAGAACGACGAGGGTCGGTGAATCTTATCGCTCGAACTGTCAACCCTTTTGCGTCTACACCATCAACCACTGCAAACCCACCCCGGGGCTTTCCTCTGAGAACTGCACTCACTGTGCCATGAGATGTCATATCAGAAATCTTGTATATCTCTCATCTTCGCGTTTGGCATTTGCTTCATACAGATGCGTATCAACGTTAGTCTTGATATACTTGGCTGCTTTAAGTGCCGCTGATATATGTGTATGTGACAATTTGTATGATTCCTATGTGGCATCAAACTTCTCTGCGTGCAGGATACAATTTCAATGGAAAATCTAGTTCCTAGCTGTAGGTATAATGCTCAACGTTTGTTGAAGCCCGTGCGATGTATCTTCAATCAACTATACTACTACCGCTGTTTGTATTCCTAGTCAACGAGTTTGCACTTACTGGTTTACGCCATTGAATTGAAACGTTTCCAACGATGGTTATACACGTGTAGATGTACCATATGTATGTACATACATATACATGCGTATACATGCCCACCTCTATCTATTGATTTAATACACTGTGTAAACTCAGGCAGAAGGGAGAAAGAGACATTTTGTCAGGGGAGCTGAGGCTCAGACAGCTCTATTGAACATTTTCTGGTTAAGAAGAAGATAAAATAAAAAAGTATGGATTTCTGGTAGGTAGACGAGATATGGGGATAGATAGGTAGGTACGAGAGACGTCCGCCAAAGCGGGGTGACAGACTGGAAAATTCATACATCTGTAACGTGTCGCGGTTGCACACGTGCGCTGAAGTTATTCTATCGCGTGTACCCCTATAGTTGCTGTCCACCGAATGCAAAACACGTAATGAAAATTTCAACCTCGTACATACGTTCATATGTGGGTGGTTAGTATATACCTATGTATATACCTACCTACATATCCTACGTATGGACACGAGCAAGCTAAACCAGCGGCAGACCGAAATTTCTCTACTAAAAACGAGCTGCCGGGAAACCCTCGTTCTCTGGTATAGTAGCTGTATAGTGGTCGGCAATAAACGTGCGAAAAGTACGAATCATCGTAAACTGAATTCGCTCGCGTGCGACCGCTATAATAATACTAAAGGACGGATAGAAACGCACCGACGAAGAGTGGGTACGCAATTAAATTCGGACGTAAACTTCATACAGGGTTGCTACTTCCTGTCTTTTAAGTTCTAGCCGCGACGTGACTTGGTATGGTTCAACCAAACATGTTTTACGCCTTTTATTGTCATCCTGAGAGTAACATCAATGCAATGGTCGTCTAGTGGGTTCGTCTCACCATATACCTGAATGATTGAAGTGAAAAAAAAATAATCTCATATACTTGAGGATTTATTTTTTTCGTTTTTTTTCCTTTTTAATACTTGACATACTTTTTTCGCATACAGTGAGAGAGAGAGAGATTGAAAAATAGATCCAGCTGGTATTACGAGTAGGTACATGAATTTCTGAGCACATCATATCCATCTACTTCTGAATGAGTATATAGATTTAGTACCCATGCTATAAAGTACACTGCCAGTCAAGAGTTTCAAACTTTCTGCTTAACTGTAATATTCTGTGATCTTTATCCCTTTTTTTTTCTCCAAGTTCGAAATCACCGATTTTGAAATTATAAAAACCGATAGGATGCCCTGGATCTGAAGTAAGATATCGGAGGTTCTACTCCTCGCCATTTCGCGATGAGAAGAAATTAAAACTGTTATAAAATTCTGGTCTCGTTGTTTCTGATCGTGAGTTGTTACGGCTTTAGGAGTAGTTTCACGCAATTGAACTTTCCCGAATGACGATGAAAAATAAAGGTTTGTGGTACTTTCAAGTGCAGAGACTGAAACTTTTGACCGTTTCTGTAGGTGGTGCAGCAGTTCAACCAGCGCGTGCCAACGGACTAAAAGTTCGAGCACGTAGTAGATAGCAGATATATCCCCCAAGATGCCAAGAATCCGCCAGTCCGTGTTGTGCTCTACTGCGATTTATTCGAATCGCCGAACCGTGCCGCAAGGGCAACTATACGGTTTCCTACTATACGCCACTTACGAATTACGCAGCAGGGACGCCAATGATTTCACCGAAAACACTCTTATATCAATTCAACTTTACCATCATGATTATTTCGAATTATTAAAGAAGGCGTGGGTCTTGAGGATGCTTCGATTATTCGCAAAATGAATTGACTAAAAAACATTTCCACTCTCATCTCTCTTCCTTTTTATTCATCTTTCCCGTTATCTCTCTCTCTCTCTCTCTCTCTTTCTTCCTCTCTCTCTCTCTCTCTTCCTTAGGGGATCCTGTATCCCAGGATGTAATAAATGCTTTTCTCTCTCTCTCTCTCTCTTTCTCTCTTTCTCTTGGCTTTCAGTTTCTTAGATAAAATGAAAAATGGCGAAGCTCAATGCCGAATGACTGTAGAGTATTTTTGCCGGGTATTTCGCACCTTCCACACTTGGTGAGGCGAAAATTTACCCCGGAGTAAAACCATTACCTAACAATTTTCAACTAGGTACTAGCCTGCTCGCTCAACGTCTCTGGAGTTCTCATGTGCAGCTTATAGCGGACGCGATTTTGTCTAGGCGAATGTATGTATGCAGCTTTTCAGCTGGCTGAAAAATTCATTGCAATTTCATTTTTTCTTTCCTTTTTTTTTCTCTTTTTCTTACTGCTTGCACAGCCATAATTTACTTTTACAACGGCGCAGTAGTATGTGGACGAAAGTCAATTCTAAACGGTAGAAAAATACCTTCAAATAACCCAATCCAAAGATCGCACGGCACCGATTGCCACCGTACCGCGAACGTAGATATAACCGATTCCTCGAAATAGAAAATTGTTCAGCAAAAAGTATGCCGCGATTCCTTGAGCTCAATTGTGTGGCCGATTTTTTAAACCACCACTTATCTGTCCATGTGACACGGAATGAAAAAAGCTCTATTTTGGTATAAATTTTACGGTTCTTTATTTTTTAGCTGATATATTAAAGTAATAAAAGAATCTTATACCTAGACGTCGGTTAATTGAAATAAATTAATTTTGTTTAGTATAGTTGAAATATAATTTTTTGGCTGCAACACAAGGAAGCGTCTTAAATTTCTCCGCCTTCCATTAGCGCCTTTCATAAAGTTGAAACAAATTTTCTAAACAAACCTTTAACTCTTTTGTGCCGGCATTAGAGAGTGATTAATGTACCAGTAGCCTTGCCGTTGACTAGCACGATAACGTACCTACACCGGGCCTTTAATTCTTCGTTGAATGAAATTACACACTTTTCCATAAATCTTTTCAAATTTACTCGCCGCTACAATAACCGGAAATTCTCATTATGAGTCTAACGAATTCATCTTAAAATAAATTCTATCTCATTTTTATAATTACGGATCAGGATTTAAATACGAGTTCTTTCAACGTCATTCGAAATTTCTACTTTGCCACCAATTCTAAAGGCTTTCGTGTATTTCTGTGCTATAAGCCAAACTCCATACTTGCTTTATACTCCAAAGAAGCTATCTTGCCTGTCTGCCTGCCTCCCTGCCTGCTTACTTGCTCCAAGCGAGGGGATGCTGGATTTGAGATAGGTGGGTACTCGGTACCAGTTGCCTACGTTGCTCTGACGTAGTCTTGTTCACCCGGCTCAGCACGGTTCAGTATGAGTGCGGCCCAGAGCTGGCGGGCAGTCGGTAAGCCGGGCTTATGCAAATAGAAGGATCAATAGAGATTAATTACTCATTCAGTTCGTAGTTAGGCCTACCACCCCCAGAGCTTACTGTCTCGAAGCTAGGCGGCTGCAAGTCTACCATATCCCGAGACGTACAACCGACTGACAATTCCGACTTCCGATTACCAGACTCCATAATCAACATTGTGACAAATTATTGTCTGTACAGCCATTCGAAATTTTATTTTTTATTTATTGTTATTTATTTATTTATTTATTTTTTTCTCCCATTTTCTGCATACTTTTTTTTTTTCCTCGCTATTATACGAGTTTAAGTTTATTTTTCACCCTGTGCTACAGACATTAGTTTTGTGTGTCAGACTCAAATTTTTCCTATATTTCTACTATGTTGATGTACGAACTGGCCACGATGAAAAGTGGTTAGTTTCGTGTATTGGTTAGTATAGCGAGGCGGTAGAACGCGTAAATTAAACTAGCCACACGTTTTCCCTGTACCTAGTATCAGAGCTCTTCTTTATTTATTTTCTTTTTTCTTCTTTCTATTTCTCTCTTTACGTGCCGGATAGCAAACGAACGTGCTCGTAAATATTTAAACAAAAGACCGTCCCGCTCTAAGTGGGATTAACCACGTTGCCATTGGCTATGAAACGGATTGCAAAAAATAACTGAAAACATTTCATAATCCAGCTTTATTGGCTACCCTTGGATTTGCCTACCTACTCAAATTCTATACTTTTTTATTTAAGGGTTGAAACTATTCGACCCTATTTATACTTATATACTCATTTCACCTTCGTCCATATAATTTATTTCGTCATTTCTTTATGTACACGATTCTAAGGGATGAATAAACTATCCATTCATAATTCCTATATAATTATTTGTTCAATACTTTCGTTATTCTTTTCTCCCTGTAGTTCCCGGAACAATCGATTTCCTCTATCCCCCTCAGACATTATATTACTAATTCAAGCGAAAAGAAATTCTTCCTTTTGCTTCGTCGGTATTATACAAGTATATGATTCCTATACGTATATTTAATACACATAGGTACCTATACGCACTCATTCTTGGCAATTAATTTTTCGTACAATCGGGTCAGCGCCTGGGCTTGGCCAAATAAATTAACAGAACGGGGGCGCCGAGATCTCGTAGGATCGTATAAGACCCGGCTTGGCATGTCTCGCCGCAATCTTTACACAGGAAACACAGCGGGTCCCGAGCTTTTAGAATTGCGAAGGATTAATTCGCTACGGGGATAGTCGAGTTGTCTTATCTGGTGTGAAGTTACGATTCACCCCTCGATAAAAGACTTGGCGTGTTTTATCATTATATTTTATAAATACCTATTACATCCCTATAGTATACCACAGATACCTACAGGCTAAATATATCCCAAAATTCGAATCACTACTTTGTTAATCAATAAATAATAGGTAAAAAAAAAAATATATGAAACTATTTTCAAATGATTTATCAGTTAACAATATCCTAAATATTTTTATGTATGAAAATATTATGAAAATTGAGGATAAAAATTCTCTCGCCAAATATACGTATATATTCGTTTATGAAAAACTGTATTTTCGTCAAAATTCATATAGAGCAAGAATAATAGACAGTAGATTGTTCGTCGACGTAGAATGAGGTACGTATGGGTATAAATGTGAAATTTCTTGCACCAGGTTCCTCCAGGAAGTGGTACGATGCGTTGTAGGCGTTGAAGGTAATCGTGCGGTCTCTAGAGAATTTCAACGACAATGGTTAGGGCGTGGCATTATGTCTCGCGGTAGAACAAACGGAATACATTATGAGAAATGGCTTCCATCAAGCCCCCAAGCATATTCACCCTATACGTAACATCCATACGTATATAGGTATAGTTGTGTTGTTTGCTCTCGCGTTAATGCACGTGGATACCTGCCACACCGAAATCGACAAAACAATATGCAAACAACCATATATATAGTTACATCCGGGAAAATATCGACCCTATTTGATTATAGACCCAAAAAATTATTCGGTCGTTTGTTAAAAGCAGCGGCTCTTTTTTATTTTATTTCATACTCCAAATTTGATTAAATTTTAATCGAATTTAATGTATAATCTATACTTAGAATTTCGATACAAATATCACACGGAGAAAAATTTATAGTAAATTTTCTCATACTCATATAGTAGTTGTGTCATATACTTTCAATATGACGATTGTTCCTATACTTTATACCTAATGTCACCATGAATATAGGAATGACTTTCTCACATTCATGGAACATTGAGTATAATGTATCGGAACGATCGTCATATTGGAAGTATATGACACAACTACTATATGAGTATGAGAAAATTTACTATAAGCTTTTCTCCGTGCAGAAGCAATTTATGTCCTCGTATTGTTACGTCAAATGGCAATTAGTTTGGGACATTTGTAGATATATATAGGCACCTAGGTAAACTACAGCTAATTGTTCGTGGCTGGGGAATCCTCTCCTTGAAACGTCTGTCTCTCGAGTTAGACGGCAATAGACGGGCAGCTAGGGGTTGTCAGGCACCTTGTCTGACGTCGGGAACCGCGTAGGTACTGCGTTGGTCGCAACCTAGAGGGTCGAGGTGCGTACGAGACAGGTAATTACAGACGCGTGATTTATCGCTCGGCCTTCGGGCTGACCCAATCGAGCAGGACGTGCGCCCCTCGATCGTTTCACCCTTTACACTTCCTCCCTTTGCTAGATGCTCGTGGTTATTTGCACGGGTTTGGTCGATAGGGTTTAGGTCCAGGCCTTCCCCCCTCATCACCAATATATAAATCTCTGGGTCTCTCTCTTTTCCTTCTTTCGTTCCCTCTTTTCGTTTTTTTTCTTTTTTTTTTCTTTTCTTTTCTTTTCTTTTCTTTTCTTTTCTCTCTTTTATTCTTTATTTCTGTCTATCTATCCTGAGCTTTATCCACAGAAGAAGAACAGGGATTCTATGGATCAGGACCACAAGTGATCTGAAGAGTTTCGTATAAGGCACGTTATACACTCTTAATGAGAGCTTCTACTCAAGCGAGACGACGCGGACGTTGAGGAGTTGAGGGGATACAGAGTGCTCTAATGGCTAATTCATGAAGGTATAATAACCTGAGAAGTCATCGATTATCTACATCTAGGCCAAAAACACTCGTCTCGTATTACAGAAATATCAGTGTCAATGCACGCCAATTAAAGAACAATATGGAAGGGGTTATTATAATCGGATGAAATTTTTATCAATTTATTATTTTATCGTGCAGAATTTTTCTTCAACCGATGAATCATTTTGCCTATTATATATCCATCGGTACTACAAGTAGATGTGAAAAATTTATTTTCAAAACTGCGAGGATACCGCCGGATCGAAACTTTCTTTCTCTTCGGAAAAGTTGAAAATACAATTATAATGTAAAAATCCTTTGGTTTTTTTTTTTTTTTTTTCCCTTGTCTTCGTATGAAATTCTCGGTCAGTTGATTATAATTTTTTGAAAAAAGAAACAAACCCTGAAGGTACGTACCTACTTTACTGTACTTTAAAGTTTACTGGAAAAACAATTGTCGAACTTAATTCAAAGTTTAATTTAAACTTTAATTACGTACGTTGAATGTTGATAACGTTAAAATTTTCAGACGTAGGTAATAAACGGTCTATTATATTGGATTGAAGAAAATAGATGACCAAATAATACGAATTGGCAAAAAGAATATTGATATTTTATTCCTACTACCTATAGATGGGTAAAAATTTTTAGACGAAAATTCGTTCTTCCGAAAATACAGTTTCCATATATCGTGGTTGTTTTCTCTTTGAGGAGACAAATATCTTATAAGCTCGAAAAAAAAAAAAAATGTCCAAAAATCTAGGAAAATACTCGACTTATACATTACGTCGAATTCTCAACTTTCAGAAGTAAGTTATAGAAACCCAAGATGTTATCAGAGTCAAAAAAAAAAAAAAACGCTTTCCCCATATTGGTTCAGATCAAGAAACAACTTTTCCACACTAGACAAGACTGCAACAACAAATATTAGACTTCTTTTGTTTCATCATATCATACAGATCTCTCAAATTCACGTATGAGATGTGATTGTCCCGAAAAAATCGATCCGCACAAATACTTGAATGAAACTGTGTTTTCACCGAATTCTGTAAAATAAAGTTTTCATAAGCTCCTCCTCGCTGCTTGGCCGTGAAATAACTTTCCCCCATTTTCAGTCAGGTAAAAATTATACATTATTATCTAGCTCTACCAGCTAGCTCGTGCTTTATATTTTAGTGGAAATTCAAACTTCAAAGCGTCTTTATATTCAAACTGAAGTTTGAGGCTTAAATGGTGATCCTTGACCCGTAGATTTTACCACCTTTACTTCCCTTTTTTCTTTCTGCTTTTTTACTTTTTTCTTCTTTCCTCCTTTTTTTTTTTTTTTTTTGTTCTTTTTTATTTTTTTTTATATATGCCAAAGAAGCCAATGATATTATAAATTCAAAGGGAGATGCCGGTAATTTCCATATTTCCCATGAATTTTTGCATTTATTATACCCACTGATACAAACTGCGTTAACTGACTTAAACTTTCGCCGCGGAAATGGCAGAACGTGACAATCTGTCTTCTTCTTGTAAATTCTACTGCGTAGTACTACCAACGACTAAAGTACTAAACACTCGGTCTCTTACAGCTCTTCGCTGTACCGAGCTGATATATTTTAGCATATTTCTAAAGGAGTAGAAATGGCGCCTTAACAGAGAAGAACAAAACGCCTGATTTACATTGAGAGGTGAACTGCTAACGACTGAGTAACCACCCACCGAATATTTTTTTTTCCTTTTTTTTTCTTGTTTTTTCTTTCAATTTTTGTACAAAAAATTAATAGTCCTTACACAGTAATTCTGCAGAATTAAATTCCTTTTTTTCTGATCAATACTACAAAAGCTACCAAAATGATGATTAAAAGCGTGGAACGTACCTACGGCTCATCCAAGAGCTTCAAAACTCGCTTCATCTGTTGGGTCGAGGTGAGCTTATTGGGGCTTATGACGTGCCGATTTTTGATAACAAAAAAAAAAAAGATATAAAAAGAACACCGTAAAGTATACTTCGATACCATATTTATGGAATTCATTTCGAAACAAGGGAAATATTTTAGTTTCTAAATACAATATTACACATTTGTAAGATGATATGATAGTTTATGATGCTTGTCGGCTCTTAGTTACCGAAGTGTAAATTATTTCGTTACGTGTTTATTCAGGTACTGAAATTACCGGAGTGTATTATATACAAATTATTGTGCAGAACGAGTATCCCGTTGATTTTGACGAAACTCTCTAGCGTAAACATTAAGCTGCTTTACTTCACATGAGTGATGTACGTAGTACAAATATACCTATTGTCTCAGGTTTATAGGCTTATGAATATAACGTCAAGGATTTGACAAACAAAAAACACCTGTACACATACCTATACACGCGAATAATCTATTCAAGATTTCTAATTTTGATAAAAGTTGATTTGATTAAAAAAAAAAAAAAAAAATTATAACGTTATACGCAGTGTTCGTCATTCTGAACCCTGAAGAAAAAAAATTTGTGCAGTTTTTACGCACGACAAGTATAAAAACTGAATATTTCAATTGTCGAGGGGGTTGACGGTACAAGACCGAGAGAATAAGACCGGGAGTTGCTTTTGTATTCGAGTGGTGAACTTGGGCGTGGAACTGTTTAATTAAGGTTAGCCGTAGGGCTAAGAGATGACGACGGATGAAAGGGTGGGACGACTTGATGAAGACGACTGGGGAGAGGCCTTAGTGAAATGAAAGTTGAGTGCTGAGGACTTGCCGGCTGGACCTTGTTAGGCATCCGTCTGAAGGGCACCTCGTTAGTACCACTTAATAGTTTAGAGTGGTATGGGGTCGTCATTTAACCATTGACGTCCGTGGTGGGTAAAAAATTTTGTATTCACATCTATTTCATTCAGAAACATACCTAATTTTATTCCTTACCATTTTCAGCCACTGGTGATAAGAAATGTCCATAAATTTCTACTTCATCTCATTTTCTCCATCTATCTCTCTCTCTCTCTCGCTCTCTTTCTCTCTTCCTCTTTCTATAGATATTCCTGTATATTTATATAGGCTTGACAAAACAAGGGAGAGCAAACCCAAGCTTTGAGTACAGCCTTAGCTTAGGGTGATATTAGACGGAAGGTAGCTTCTATTGCATCCCCCATCACCGCGAGTCTTGGTATCGTAATCAAGCGAACGAGCAAGTGACTCGAGAGGCACGAAGCCACCTTAGTCTACAACAACAGTTTGACCCTCTTCAACGTGGTCATCTGAATAAAGCATGAGCGTCTTCCAGTTCCAGCGTCCCGTTTTCCCTTTTCCATTTTCTCCCGCGGATCTTTAGTCGACCTCTTCATCCCGTTCGTTTTTTATCCCCTCTGTCCGAAGGGGTATAAATATTATATTCATTAATTGATCCATGCGGTAAAAGTAAATTCAAGATATATAAAAATTGTTACTTGCGGACAATACATCTCGGATGAATTGATACTGAAGGAAATAATTACTTGTCAGAATCTAAAGATTCTCATTTCTATAAAGAAACACAAATGTGAACGTCTCGATTCTGTGCAAACATTCCTTCGGTTCGTTGATTATGAATCAGACTCAATCCCGTTTCAACTTCACGGTATAGGTATATAGTCAGATTTTTAATTGGACCGTATAAGCCGTATAGATTAAATACTCGCAAGTAAAAGAGATGTTTTTATTCTCTTCTTCGTATACATCGTATTCGGTATAGGTACGATGATACTATACAGGGTGGTACTCATTCGTGAACTTTACTATTTGATGTCCGTGTAACATATACCCTGCACCTACCCACCTACGGGTACAGTTCATATTACTCCAAAGTCAAACATAATATCCGGAACAGTATGCTCACCGCCAACTCTATTTCATACCATTCGCGTAACTTCGCTTGACACGTGCTTTGTAATTGCATGAGAATTCTCGGCTGACATGAGCCTGGGTCCGGCTTTAACGCACTCGGTGAACTAACGTCCGCAGGCAAATCGTTCCTGGTTATTTACGCGTATGTAACTTTCTGTGTAACACACATTTTAACATGATAAAGGAATCGTCTCTTTTATTTATAATATTATCATCATTATCATTATCATTATTATTATTATTATTATTATTATATTTATTTTACTTCTCTGATGAAAACTTTCTGTTCAAATGATAAAAAGGCATTTTCTACCCCGTTTGTGGTATAACAATCTCCAGTACTACACAAAGCAGTTATTTTCAAACAACGAAAGTCCCATGAACCATGTGCGAAATAATTAAATGAAATTTTAATATAAATTGTCATATGAAAATAATGCTATATGATTAATTTAAAAATGTAATCTATAATTTATAAATTTATATTATTTCACTGCTTATTAGATACGGAATATTTTCACCTTGTCTTAACGTCAACAGTTATTAATGTTACTTTTCAGACAAAGGTATATACTTTATCTTTACCCCCACCACGTGTCAAGTACCTACTACCTAGATAGCTAGGCTAGCTCCTCTGTTCCGTTATAATTAGCGTTACTGAAGATCCCTGACAAGATTTTAAGCGACAACTTGGAAACAACCACATTAGTCTCTTTGTGTGTAATTGAGGCTTTGCGAGATTGTTGCCTTGTGCGGGAAACTGTGGCAAGAAACGCGTTACGCGGGGGATACCCTCTTTAACAAAGTTTGCCACACCGAACTTATATAGTTTATAGTTGTACCAAGCTACTAATAATGCCCTGGATATGACGTTAACAAATAATCTATCGCTTGTGGAGTTTTTAGAATAGAACAAAAACATCACGATATAGAACGGTATACCTACGTGGCGAAAAGAAAACAAGAAAAACAGATTTCCCTTTCCTTTTTTTTTTTTTTTTTTTTTTTTTGACAAAACTTATACATTACTTTTAGAAAAATTTCAAACCATCGTTACGATTCTTTATTTTTATTTTTTTCTTTCTTTTTCTACTTCTTCTTCTTCTTCTTCTTCTCCTATTTTTTTCTTCGTTTCTTACCATTTGATTCTTGCAATTCTTTACACGATAAATAACACTTGCATCTCGCTTGCCCATCTGAAATCCATAAAACATAATTACTCAACTCTTGGCCGATCCATCTTGTATTAACAAACTTTCCGAAAAGACTTCTCTTCTCGTACCTACCTGCCTACCAACCAACCAACCAACCAACCAAACCACGTCTACCTACCTGCCTACATTCATAAATAATACAGCATGGAACTTTTCAAATTATGACGTCGTGTTCTTGAAACTAATGCGTGGTTTATGAAGACGCACGACTCCTGTTGCTGATATCGAAATAAGCGAAGTGAGAGAGCTGGGGCAAGCGAAGGGAAACTTTTTTTTTCAGCATATCGTTCTTCACGGGAAACGAAATATATTTTCATATTTATTTTTTCATTTTTTTTTTTTTATTTTTCTTGTCTCCATTATCTTCAAATTGTCGCAGCTTTTTACGCATATATGTCGACTTTGTCAGTGGATTAATAAAATATCAAGTAAAAAACCCATATGCTAGATTGAAAAAACAAATATTCACCGCAGAATAAAATAAATAAATTAAATAAAAGAAAAAAAAAAAAAAAAAAGCTCAGTAACTGAATGGAGCTCTATGAATATTTAACCTACGATACACACGGCTCTTGCTCTCTATAGTACCTATAGCTGACTATTCAACGTCGACAATCTCCCCAGTGCAATTGTTAATGTACGCGTAGTTCTATACGGGTTGATGGAGGAAGGGTTCATCCAGTCCCTGGTCCCCATGAATATATAACGCTAATTGGCTTACATTAGTTAGAAATAAATTATGGAATTATTTCTGTGCAAAGTGCACGTGGTCGAGTAAAACCGCAACTACAGAAGCCCTTTGTCTGCACTGCATCATCTCCGTCCTTGATACTATGCCATTAGCCGTAGGTAATTGGAAGAGTTGAAAGAACATGAAGGCAGAAGAAAAACAAAGACTACATCTAAGAATAAGAGAGGAAGAAAAGTGGATGGCAAAGTCTACGATCTTAACGACGGTCGTTTCATTATTCTTCTATACGAATCTTCTCTGGTTTTATGGACGTGTATCGAATGAGGGAATAAAGGATCAGTTTCAACTGAGTAACTTTGCGAATCAATGGTTCTCTTAGCCTTCACTGATCACTTTTTATGTCCAAAGGTAGTCTTTATTTCCAGAATTCTCAGAAATTGAGATCAAGGCCTACAGTGAGGTCCTTGATTCGGTCTTATTCGAATTTTGATCCTTCCATGGGAAAAAATGTCTAAAAATATTTCGCGAAATGTCAGAAATTGTGTTTTATTCAAATGGAAAAATTCGAAGGCTTTGACGCGGTACTTAGAATTGAGATAGGAACCTGGGATTTCGGCTACATTTTAATTTTTTTTTTTTTTTTTTGTTTTATATTTCGAGACGTTCTGACCCATGGGAACATGGAAATTCGAATACGATCAAATTGAGGACCACCCTAATATCAGTAGGATATGAGAATATTCGCGATACCTAATGTATTCCTGGCATTCAGCTGATATCTCGTTTCTGAGTGCAGTGGAGTTGATATGGTCTTGGAGTTAGCGTACATACATAGCAATTCGCAAACATCGTCTGGCTAGCACGTCTGGTGCTAGTTGGTCTCGGGGTTATATTCCTGTTGCTCAAACTTCCCTCTTACTATGCACGAGACAGTGTCTACCTGTCGCGACGGAATGTGTATTAAGGAGTGAATGTGGAGTGCGCTGAACGGTGCTGAATGTATTTCGAACTGACATAGGTAGGTATAAGGTATGCATTAATGGTCCGCATTGTCGCCAAAGTTGAAATGACATCCGGAGCCGTATAACTTGAGCAGCTCTTAGTTTTATGGGAGGCATAAGTATCTTCTGTTTTTCTTCAAGGTTTTAGAAGAGAGAGGAATTAGGGACGAGGATAAAAATCTGTTACCTTTCCCAGCTGAAATCCCTCGCACCCTAGTCATCCACTGACAAATCTCAAATATTCATCTATACGAGTGGGAATAAGTAATAAAGTAGCAAAAGTAACAAAGTACCCAATGTCAGACTGCTATACCGTTTCACCGCCGAATCTCTCCATTTTCAAGCATTTCTAGCGGGTGTTATTAGAGATAACTTTCTTCCCTCTTAAATTATTCTCTACTGTCGTGGTGCGCGAAGGGCACCACCCCGGCGATATAGGAATAGCGAAAGACCGAGGAAAATGGAAGAAGGAAGAAAGACCAAGGACGAACGACGAAGGACGAAGGATGAAGGACGAAAGACGATGGAGGTGCCCCGACGCCTTTGTACTCACTTACACACACCCACAACCTACACAAACACATATATATACATATACATATGTATGAATACGGTGATCGTTGCGTGCTTCGTACGCATCTACCGCCCTACAGTTAACCAAGTCTTCCTTTGAAGAGCCCGGAGGGAAGTACAAGGCTGCTAACAAAACTGCTACCAGTTTCTGGAGTGGGAGATGGGACGTTATGTCAACGACCCGACGAACGAGCTTTGCGTCCCTTACATGCAGGAGAACACCATTGCCTAGCATACCAGGACGGAAAGTCGTCTTCATCTTCTTCTTCTTCTTCTTCCTATTCGCATTCGTCGTCTTATGTTCTATTAACTATTCTACTATTTCTCTTATGATACTCCTGTTGCTGCAGAAAAGCAACTCCCCCATCCCCTTCTTGCAGACTATTTCAACCCGTTCCCGTAAAATGAACATTCTCCGTCATTTCAAGACACACCTTTCTGCATGGCCTCTGATCTCAGAGGAAAATTATTTTCTCTGGCCTGAAACTAGTAGTTTATATCAAACCGGTATCATCCCCGAAGTCTGTGACCATATTTCACATGAAAGACTGTAAGTATATCTCGATCTATAATTTGATAGGTTGTAATTATCGAGAATTCAAAATGTTCAAAGGGACAGAAATACGTTACTTCATATTTTAATGATTTCGTTTCCAGGGGTAGCGAAGGACTTAGGTATACGTTCGCATAATTGCCACTGTAGTATTTTTCTCATTCTTTTTCTTCTTCTTATTCTTCTTCTGCTTTGCGAAACTTATGGCAACTACTCCGCGCACCATAGTCTGTCTCATCAACGAACAATGCTCAAAATGAAATATTAACGTAGCCCAAACATATAATATTCATAGCTCCCGGCAGACGTTTGGAAGTGAGTAGGTATTCGCCAGAGATACATATATATTGTTATCCAAGTGAGTAGTAGCTAGCTTTTTGCCACAGGGGTGAGTCAAGCCGGCCGTAAAATCCACCGTATTCTACCGTATACGTAAGCAATTTTCATTTCCCCAATTCTATTAACTTCCGACTCCAGCTACCACGTTCCTTATTTTATTTAATTTTTTACTTTTTTTATCCCATCTCTTGATCAATCTTTAACTTTGTAATGCACAACGAATATTTATCAATGCAGTTGCACATTAAGTTGGAAAAAAAAAAAAAAAACATAAAACTCTCTTGCTATTCCTGAAAACTGTCTGTCACGCTGTTTTAGTTCACGTCGTAAGCATATATACTTAACAATGTGAAAACTTTGAAATAATTAATACTCGTCCGTGCACTGTATCATGCAGAATTAACTGTCTCTCGTTCTACGGGTAGAATGTATATGAGTTTTGGTCGTGATGTTTACCGCGTTGGTACAGGGTTGATTAAGCATTGTAATTATTAAAATTGCCCAACTAATTTAGTAACTATGTATCTATAGGATGTCATTCAATTACTCGTACAAATCTAAACTATATACTGGGATATTCATCGTCGAAAAACAAAAAGACTTTTTATATATTCACCAAACTTTCGTCAGTTGAATAGATTTTTGACAAGACCGATAAAGGTAAGTAGTCTGTAGAATTTCCAATAAGATCGAATTACGAATTATAATGTATTCGTAGATTTTTTTGCGGCATTAAATAAAGATCCCGTTTCATCCCAAAAGACATCTCATAGTCTCAAGATGTGAGTTTTTCAGAAAAAAAACTTCCGAGCTTTCTGATGGTATATTGCATGAAGGATCTTCAAGTTTTCACAGCGTGAAATAAAGCGCAGTTTCTTTTCTTCCAACAAATTCAGTAATTTGTTTTTCCTTAGCGATCGATCACAGTGCTGAATCGTATCAGTAATGATTCCGGGCAAAAAAACCGGAGAAACACAATGTGAAAAATGATGTAAAACTGCAGTGATTGACGATCTCCGACAGTCGACTCGATGATCAGAAAATATTTCCTTCAAATTTGGCGTCATGCAAGTGCAGAATCGTGCTGGGTTATCCGAGCTTCGTTGGACTAGCCATCGCGGGGTTGTCCTAACGTGTAGGGTGATTCCGGAGATGGCTGACACGCTGGGTGGACCAGATCGTATACAGCCAACGAAGTAAATTAAGGTCGTATAGCTATAGAACTGACCGTTTTAGCTCGGTCAGTGTGTTCACCTAAATTCCTGCGACATTTCAACGACTCTGCACGGGGAGGTACTTAATGTTAGCTAAATGCCAAAAACGGCTTACACGACCATTCGGCTTTAGTCAGACGATATATTCCGTGTTATTTTTTGAACAAAACGGTTTTATTCGCGAGAATAATCCACTGAGAGGAATTCTACTCATCAGTTACGCTGGTAACTAAATCATATTTGCTTCTAGATTTCATAAAGTTGGATCGAGGAGTGTCTCCCAATTTTATGATCGATCCTTATATCTCCGTTGAGAATGATTTGGATGGATTTTAGTCGACTGCAGTTTTCAGTGGAAAAAAAGGATTCTGTTTTTCAAATCCTGAGAATAAACCATTTCAAAATTCGTTCCGCACTCTCGTTCGCAATTTGATTATTAGAAAATTGGATTCCAATGGTTTCTAGTCAACGCCAATCATATATAATAACTTTCAACTGTTTATCGCCTTTTCCAAAAATTTAATGGATAAAAAAAGCCGCCTTGATTTCCACGAAGAATTGTCCTAATCACGAGTGAATGACTAATTCCGAGAAAAGACACTCCGTACGATATAGAAGTTAAAGTACAGCAGTACTGATAGATTTGATCAATAATTGTTAACAGACGGTATGGACGCATGTAATCGTGAGTATAGGTACGTCACTCGACACTATCTAAGCCCGTTGACAGACTGCGGAAAAAAGGCCTCCGAGAGTTTAACGTAGCGTGAAAAATATATAGTTTGAAAGGACGGTCTCACGCGGTGGAGAAGAAATAAAAGTAGAAAAAAAAAAAAGAAAAATAACTCGTTAGAGAAAAGGAAACCAGCTAAGAACCGCAACGGGCAAAACTTAACCACTGACAACGCAACTTTCGCCTCTAAAGATAAGATAAGAAAAAACAAATAATATCCATCGCGGATCGAAACTGTAATTCAATCAATCATCTTATCGTTGTGAAAATTCTGTTGAAATCTATCGAACCAGACGTAGGTACCTACTACTCGAAGTCGATTATTATTAACGTATAATTCTCGTTGCTTTGAGCGAAGAACCTTTGACGAACACTTGTGGCAACATAAACTGGGAATTAGTGATCATCAAGCAGACCAAAGTCAGGCTGAAACCGTTTTTTTGCCCGATTACACCATCACAAACAATTCTCAGAGAACCGAACCCCCAGAATCCCAGATCTCTGTCTCTTTTGGGTTGATAATTTCATCGAAAATCATGATACGTTTTTTCGAGGTAATATATATCTGGCGCGCGAACGGATGAAATTGCAAACTCCTCTCTTCGGCTCTGCTCTGTACCTTGGCGTTATGGTACCGCAGTAATCAATTCCAAGGGTAGGAGAAACTGGGTAAGAAAAAAATTAGGGAGAAAGAGAGAGAGAGACGAAGGGTTGACCAGAGGCTAGGCTCCGGTGTCCAGTTATACTCGCGCGTTCTATCCGACTAGAGAGTCGTTAGTTTCGTCTCTCGGCAGACTTACGACTTACGACTTACGACTTACGACTTACGACTCATGACTCGCGACTTGGGAGAGTACGATGCCGCGACCTTTCCCACGTTGACCACACATCATGGTCTCGAATGGAAGTAAAGGGATGACCAACGCATGAGGCTGTCCTTCCTTTTAGACGTCTTTCACCGACTTCGCGCGGCGAAATTGCCTACGGGTTTCGTCGCCACCTCCGGAGTCCGTCTTCCGGTTCACTGCCTTTTCTTTCTTTTTTTCTTCTTCTTTTTTTTTTATCTTTCAGTATTTCTCTTTCTCTCGATTGCTCTCTAGGAGAACAGTTTCAAAGATTCGTTGGAAAAATCTCTCGATTTTATCACCAGCTGTAATCATACTATTTTTTTTTTTTTTTTTTTTTTCACATGCATGAATTATTTCGACCCTCATATTCTCATACGATATCATAGTTTTTCACCAGTTTATAAATTCCTTTACACTCCCGCGTGCAAGGCATAGATATACTCACTCGAATTTTCATACCTTTTCAGGGGAGGAATGTACATGTTACCTATCACAATATTCATATCAGGTTTATGAATCTTTAAGCTAATCCGCAGCATCCCATCGTCCTGCTGGGTTTTGTGCGGCGATGCATTTTATAGTGAAAAAAAAAAACCTACGTCGGATATGAGATAATGGAACGATATAAAAAACGCGTAAAGCCATACCTATACCCAGCTGAACCACCTCAGATCTTTGAGTAATTAAATAATAGCGTTTATTGAACAAAGTGTTTTGAATTCAGATTCCGGTTTGGCTTATGCGAAAACAACGGACTAAGTATAAGTTAAATTTTTGCCTGCATTACAAGGGAATACGTTTTCCTAATTTATGCGGCAGTATCGATAGATTTCGAAACGTGTTTACATTGGCGGAGGAGAGTTAACTTAACCAGCGAGAGGATATTCGACCCCTTAGTGGTAAAACATGCTACCCGAGAATATGCTGGGAAAACATGCTACCCGAGAATAGGCTGGGAAAACATGCTAGCCGAGAATAGGCTGGGAAAACATGCTAGCCGAGAATGAGTTTCAAGAACATACTATCTCACGTCAGAAATTTTTTGGAGCAAAATTTGGTTGGTAACACTGCGGCTCGCATAAAGACGATGAAAACGATCTTCATTCCAATTTTTATACAGAAAGTCTACACAGTCTAACTATTATTGATCATTTGTAAACATTTGTTGACATACTCGATTGCGGATACTTGTTTTTTTTTTTCTCACGTCATATTTACTCGAAAGATCGTGAAGAATATAAAATGTTATTAACTTTATGTAGATATATCAGAAATTGAAGTTTATGGGCCATTCCTTCCAAAAATTCCATTCATGGGATTTTTTCTCATGACTAATGTATCTCCAAATACATGTCTGCTTGAAAATAAGTCAACTTTTGAGCCGGGGATTCAAAAAATCTGAAAAAATTGAGACGTTTATTTTTTGCCTTCCCTTCCATCATACTCGAAGAAAAAGGAAATCATAAAGAGTGAGGGACCACGCCACGTCGAGTTGGCGTGGAATGGCCCATATACTATATACTTCAATTTCTGACATATATCTACATAAAGTTATTAACATTTTATATTCTTCACGATCTTTCGAATAAATATGACATGAGAAAAAAAAAAAACAAGTATCCGCAATCGAGTATGTCAACAAATGTTAATAGTTAGACTGTGTAGACTTTCTGTATAAAAATTGGAATGAAGATCGTTTTGTTCGTCTTTATACGAGCAGCAGTGTTACCAACCAAATTTTGCTCCAAAAAATTTCTGACATGAGATAGTATGTTCTTGAAACTCATTCTCGGCTACACTGAGAGAATTTTATGGTAAATGCTACTATCGCATGATTGTAAAAACACAAAAACAACCGATTGTAATAGCCGAAGTAATAGCGATTATCGGCGATGATTGAATTCAACACCCTGATGATAATATTTACCATCTGTATAAAAAAATTGACCACTCAGATGGTAATGGTTACCATCTCTCATGTTATTATGAACCATACAATGCCATTCCATAATCTACAATTCTGAGATCGTACACGCTATCATAAAATTCTCTCAGTGTAGCATGTTTTCCCAGCCTATTCTCGGCTAGCATGTTTTCCCAGCTTATTCTGGGGTAGCATGTTTTCCCAGCATATTCTCGGGTAGCATGTTTTAACACTAAGGGGTCGATATGGAGTATTTTGTTATAACGCCGGTTTTCGAAAGAGAATGTGATACCCAACGGGCGAATTTTGTGTACAGTTTTCACACGTATATGAAAACACCTACAAAGATCAACCCTCAGAAAATTCGAATGTAGTGTTAGAGATTTGATTTATATGTTAATCGCTAGACAGCTGTCGTGCCCTACGTTCGCAACTGCGCGGGATCGCCTGGCACACAGCCCTCTTTCGTATTTCTTTTTTATTTTAGGTATTTTTTATTTATTTTTTGTTTTTCTTATTTCTCTTTTCTTCTTTTTCTTATACTACTTCTTTCTTCTTCTTCTTCTTCTTCTACTTCTTCTCTATCCTACTTGAGACGATAACTCTGACTTCTTCGAACTCGCGACATATCACGAATAAATACGCTACTTCCGGAAGCTATATTTTCGAGATTGACCCAGATCTTTTACCTATCCCATTGTAGATATATACAGGTGCCACAGAGAAGGACTAGAAGTCGATAAGTCTCTCGAAAGGATCTAGAACTGAAGACTTTTTGTTCCATGATTCGATTCTGCAATGCTGGTGGTGTTACTTATATATGTATGTATAAAGTTCACTTTCAGATAAGTGAAATTTTCTTGTATCATTCATT
This sequence comes from Tenthredo mesomela, assembly GCA_943736025.1. Classification (NCBI taxonomy): domain Eukaryota; kingdom Metazoa; phylum Arthropoda; class Insecta; order Hymenoptera; family Tenthredinidae; genus Tenthredo; species Tenthredo mesomela. The sequence continues at coordinate 3,719,056 of OX031015.1, forward strand.
TCCGTTATTAAGATTTAACAGTATATATGCATTTTTAACATTTCCGTTTTTTTTTTTTTTTTAATCAACCGAATAATGTCGACGAGCTATTATAACCGTATATCATAAAATAGGATCCAATTTGTGAAAATTACTAGTATACTATATAAGATTTAAAGCTAATTTTGTTAATGTTTAAAACCAGGGTGTTTGTTTCTAAAACAAATTTCAAGAGGCTTGTAATTCAATCGCTGTGTGTAAACTTGAATGATTGATGCCTACGAAGTGGTAAAGAACGTTGGTGGGTAATTACGGCACGAAATTCATAAGGTATGTAAGTTAAAATTTGACCAATTAAACTGTCTATCAACCGGCGATAATTAATTAGTAATTAAACAATAATATTGATGAAATTCCAACCACCGCGCGCGGCCTAAACTTGGGAAAACTCGTTTAAGTTCGACGCTTTCTTACTCACCCTCCATACACTTTACCCCCTGATACCGGTAACTTTACCCGCGTAACATCGCCTACGCCCACGCCCTTGTTCTCGCCCCTCGTCATCGTGACGGTCCACGTGAATGGCAAAAAGTTTACCTACTGCTGCAGGAACGGGGTAGCCGATAATAGAATGAGAATCAACCGGAAACGGAAATAAAGTATCCGGTGAGGTTCAAAAATAATTTACTCAAGTCCCGCAGTCTTAGTAAACGGAATAAATAAAAAAGAAAATGAAATAATCTACCCAACTGATTCTAACTAATCAACAGGTGATTTTGTATTATTATCATTTTTGAATAGTCGAAAGTACGGTCTTAACGAATTATATATGTTATACGTCAGAAAATCGTAAGTCAGCTGTAGCTTGAGACTAGCCCAATTAGATAAGATGTACGATTTGTACGATTTGTGATTTTATTTGAAACATAGAAGTAGTTTACTTACGTTTTATTTACAATCGGATTTATATCTATCGATAATATTTACTTTGAAAACGATTGATTGAGGTGAACATTATTTCTATTACCACATATATTACATATATGTATATATATCAGTCTGCGTCTAGAGAAATTTTCTGAACAAAATTGTTTAAAATAAACGATAAGTGGCGCGCGATTAGACTACGTTTTATCGGTCATATATTGAGAAAGAATATTTTCATCACATTCAAAATAATCAAACTAGATCACAGCTAGATCATATATAAGCGTGAATTGCAACGGTTGCAATACACAGAAGCCTCTAAGATGTCTTCTCTCGCTGTACTCATCTGCGTGCTTCTCGTCACGAGCACTTTCGGTAAGTAACCATTTGTGTATTCAATTATTCTGTAATTTTCCTAAAATATTCTATCACGACACAGAATTATCCCTTTCGTGTTAAGATATGGAAAAAAAAGGGAAATTTTTTTAAAACCAAAAATTGGCCGGAATTTATTTAGAAATATATTTATCACGTTTTAAATTTGGAATTTATTTTTATTTTTTATCTTTTTTTTTTTTTTTTTTTGTTTTGTAATCAGGTTCCCCGATGCCGTCGAGGAAACCGAGGTTACTCGATAACCGCATTGTGGGTGGCGCAGACGCAGGTATAAAGGATCATCCCTACCAATTGTCGCTTCAGCTATACGGAGAACATCTTTGCGGAGCATCGATCATTAGCTCTAAATGGGCAGTTACCGCAGCTCACTGTCTAGGGTAGTTATTATCCCCATTAGTCCAACTACACGATATTATTACGAATCGTGCGTAACGATTTTCCTCATTACTGTTTTTATTATTCATTGACGATATACTTATGTATCGTAATGAAAATCAACGAATACACTTTCACTCGTGTCTATAACCCGTACCTAATATTAAATCCAAATCAACTTTGCGTAATAAATTATTCAAGGGATAATCATTCACAGTTGTTTCGTTCAAATAATTTCATAACGTAGGTATATTTATTCACTAGCTAGCCATGTGCCCTAATATGTATATACGTTCAACTTACAGCCTTGTAAAAAACAAAATTATGGATAATAATTATTCTTCCATTATTTTCTTTTTTTTTTTTTTTTTTTGTTCACTTTTTGTTCACTTTTTGTTCATTTTTTATTTTCTCCACTCAGAGGAAGGCCAACGTATTATCGCGTTAGCGCTGGAAGTTCGAACAAGTATGATGGCAAGCTTTACGAAGTTAAAAATTTGATACCGCATCCGCAATTCGATCAGATGATTATAGACTACGATATTGCACTTATAGAGGTTTGTCCTTGAAATATTAAGCTGATAAATTGAAAAGTGATAATTTAACAGGGTGATAATTGAGGGGATGGGCGGAATAACGGTATAACTCGGAAAACATAGTTTTGAGATAAATGAGAAAAACGTAAGAAGCTACGATAAACGGAACATATCCTGATATAATTCAACATAGCATGGTAGTACGTAATAATGCTTCTGATTATATAAATAGAACCACAAAAAGTTCAAACCCTTCACAATGAACGAATAATTAAATTTTCGAGTTATACCGTTCTTCCAGATAACAAGGCTGTTCTTCACTCATCTCACATTTTATTTACACAAAAAAAATTAAAAAATGAGTACAAACAGTTAAAAACAGTTACACAAGAAACTGTTTATAGCTGGAGCATTCCATGCCAAATCGACCTGGTCCTGACCCTCGACCTCCCATATCTGGTCCGCGATTTTTGTATCATTCTTCTGATTCTGGATAGCAATCGAATTTTTATTCTGATTTTTCAAAATAAATTTGAGCGCGTCGTGAATTTTCAAAGTTTTTTTTTTTGCCACACCTTGATGGCCGTAATCGGAAAAACTGGAAAATTTCTAAAAAAATTCTGTGTCAGAAATGAAAATTTTTAATCAAAATTCATAATGCTTGGACTGTCGCTTCAATGTATTTTTTTTTTTCGGCTTTTTTCGAAGAAAAAATTTGACAAAATAGAAACGGTGATCAATACACCGTGGACTGCTGCTTGAATATTTCGAACGATAGCCAAGGATTCTTGGAAATTTTTTCAGATTTTTTTAAACATATTTTTATCTCAGGAATATCAACATGAAATTATGATTAAAAAACTAAAAAAACAGGTTGGAGCAAAAGCCCCGACATCAGGAATCTTGGTTCAAAAATTTTCATCTCTGACAAAATTTTCGAGCATTCTTCCAGATTTTTCGACGACGGCCATAGAGGTGTTGGAAAAAATCTTTGAAAATTCATAACGCGCTCAAATTTACTTTGAAAAATCTGGAAAAAATTCTGATTATTCAGAGTCAGAAGAATGATACAAAAAATCGCCGACCAGATATGAGAGGTCGAGGGTCAGGACCAGCTCGATTTGGCATGGAATGCTCCAGCTTTATCGCTTTCTCCAATTCTATTTCACGTATTAACAGTTCAGTCCCGAATTTTGCAGATATTTCTCCGAATATATGTTTCTGATAACACAGCTGCACTCAGAACAAGGTTTTGTTGACACAACCAAAATTTTGGTTATTATACGGTCAAAGAAATTTTTTTGTCCAGTCAACCAAAATTTTGTTGATACTACTAAATTTGTTGTTAACACAGCAAAATTTTGGTTGACTAGACAAAAAATTTTTTTTTTACCGTATAATAACCGAATTTTGGTTGTTTCACCAAGACCTTTTTCGCAGTGTGCGCTTCGTTTGGCTCAATTTTATCAGAGTGCGGAGGTCATCTATTTTTGCCGATGATAAGCCTGTTGAAGCAACGTCCGAGATCTTTTGGATAATTTCGGCGCTATTAAAAATACGTTCCCATAACCGAAATGTTTCGCGCTCCGAGTGATCATCCGAAGGCATCACTCCGATGTTTCTATCGCATTTCATCTAGATATTTGGAATAACGGAATAACTCGAGCTATACCGTTCTTCCATAAGAGCTGTTTAATTTAACCCTTCAATATTCAACCCATTTTCATCAAATAAATACCTAATGTAGATCTATGGTCACTGATCATTTTTATGCAATCTCCGGAAAAACGGTATAACCCGACTTATACCGTTATTCCGCCCATCCCCTCAATTGCCTGTGAATTCACTAATCCACTGATTTCATTTTTTTTTTTTATCGACGATCTATAGATCGCCGAAGAATTTGAATTCAACGAATTCGTACAGCCCCTAGGACTCCCAGATTCTGAGGCTGAACCTGGAATGATTGTCAACGTTACTGGATGGGGTACGCTATGGGTAAATACTTTTCTAGACTGATGAATAAGAAATTGTTTGAATCAGTCCATCATCAAGAGTAGAAAGACTAAATCGATAATATCCGAATTTCCGACAGAAGATATTGAAAAATTTCAACCATTACAGCAAGACGGAAGCTCCTCCAGAATTCTACAAAATGTTGCTGTACCGATCGTATCCCGTGAAGTGTGTAACGAGGCGTACAGCCTGCTGAACGAAATAACACCGAGAATGATTTGCGCTGGTGATTTCTCAAAAGGCGGCAAGGACGCCTGTCAAGGAGATTCTGGAGGCCCACTTGCAGCCAACAACATCCTTTACGGTGTCGTATCCTGGGGATATGGCTGCGCTCGACCTTACTTCCCTGGCGTTTACACTAATGTTGCAGAACTCCGAGAATGGGTCAAAGAGAACAGTGGAATTTGATATTATAACAATACTCGCAATTTTAATGACATTTCTACACACCTGTATGTATGTACGAGGGCAAATATAATATCCTGATATTCCTAAAAAAAAAAATCGAAAATTATACGTGTTTTTCATTTTCCCAATTATTTTCGAGAACTAAGATTATGACGAAGCACGTCCAATCGCGGAATTAAGAGAAGAATTCACTTTCCGTGTATACACAGAGAATAATTTATCTTCGAATTCCTCGATAGTGCAATGAGAGATGAATAAAATATGTCCCCGATACTCTACGACTAAGTAGATATATGTCATGTCTGTACAGCTGAGGTAATTGATCTTTGTTAACCGTCTAGGATAAGCTCTCAAGCTAGTTGGCCATACATCGATTATCTAAGGATTAAATTACCGAGCTTATCTACGTTCAAATTAGGTATCATGCATTGAATCAGTTCTGATTAGAAGCCAAATGCCAGATCAGCAATAATATCCAAACCTAAGCCACCATTGTGAATCGAAAATGTATAACTGGGACTTGCTGCTCTCAATCCTCGTTGCTTTATCTTACGGTATGTATGATTTCTACGTTAATTCAATTCAATACTTATAATCACGATAACTTCCTGCGATTTACATAATTTTGCTGAATTTTCATACACGCAGGAATCACTTACGCTAATACCGAAAATGCGGACGTAACGGATTACCCGTATCACGTGAGTGCAATTTATTGCTAAACTCTGATTGTCCCAATTTCGATGTCACTAATTCTGATTAACAATTATTCTCACTCTTCAGGTCTCTATCGAATACAATAACGAGCACAGCTGTAGTGGAGTGCTCATTGTCGAACGTTGGATTCTCACAGTTGCAGCTTGTGTCTATCGGTACGTAAGAATTTTTTTATCGCAGTCTTATGATGGACTTTACGTAAGCGAGAGTCGATGACGGGTCTCAAAGTCCAAAAAATTATCACCCATCGAAAATAGATGGCAGATGTAAAAAAAAAACTCGGAATTAAATGACGTAATGATACCTTGTGAAAAATTTTCAACGGTCGGTATCGTTTCATTGATTGTCACTATATTTTTCAAGGCTATAAGAAAACCGTTCATATATATGTACTCTTTAATTTATTTACAGAAATGGTTTAACGGATCTAAGTGTCAGAGTCGCCACTTCAATTCCCTCTACTGGTGGAGAACAGCTGGAAGTCAAGTCTGTCTTAATTCACGATGATTTTGACTCCATCTCATATGAAAATGACATCGCCTTATTGCAAGTATGTGAAATGCATCAGCTTGCTGCTTAGATTAGATGAAAATCTGCAATCCTCATGATTAGAGAATTGATTATATCCTTCGAAACAAAATATTGATAAAAAAAATAGTATATTATGATACTAGTGCGGAAAGTTGGTGATTCCCGATGAGTGTGAGGTTTGCAGCACGAGCCGAAGGCGAGAGCTGCATCTCACACGAATGGGGAATCACCAACGCCCGCACTAGTCCATATACCATTTTTTGTAACACTGTATGGAAGTTCGCACTTTGTGTATACTCCGCATGGATAAATCGCTGAAGTGTGCGGGAATCAACATTCCCGCATGGGTAAATCGAGCGGGAATATTGATTCCCGCATACTTTGAATGGATAAATGTGTGGGAATCAACATTTCCGCACACTTTGTAAGATCATCTTCATCAGTAATCTGCTATTTTGTGTACAATTTTCGGTACACAAAGTAAGAACTTTCCATACAGTGTTACAAAAAAAAAAAAAAAATTCCAGCTTCGAGAACCCCTAGAATATGGAGATGGTAAACTTCCCATCGTCATGCCGTTATCGGATTATGAAATTGCCGATGAAACACTCGCCGTTTTAACAGGATGGGTGGTAGACGCGGTAAGGATATAAATGATACCGAAACTATAATTAGTCTCAGTCGACAATCAGTAAAATAGATTCGGGTACAATGACTATATGCCTACTATAAATATTAAACGAGAAAAAATTTCAGTTTGGAAATACAGGATCGCAGTTGACAGCGATATCCAATCCTATAGTCAACCAGAGTGTCTGCAGTTCGAGTTTACCAATATTCAAAGAACTTACAGATGCGATGTTATGCGCGGGATACATGATCGCGAATACCGAGGTTTGCCAGGTGAGGATACGAATTAACCCTCATTTGGTTATACTCGGGGGATATGGGATTGTAATTTTAATAATCAGCTTATACAGAGATGATCTTAAGCGTGTTAATTGGACATAATTGACGCAACCGATCACGGGATAGAGAGCAGCTGATATAATCCCCTAAAAATCATCCGTAAAATGATGCGGACGATAGATGCGATTAAGCCCAATTTATCATAATTCGTGACGGCGAGGGTGGATTTTCGGAATTGAAAAACATTTCGTTGATTTTCAGTGTTCGCTAACTTTTCAATAATCGTTATTTATCTTTCATTTATCCAAAGGGTGATTCGGGAGCGCCGTTAGTCTACGATGAACAATTAATTGGACTTTTATCTTACGGTTTGGGCTGTTCGGTACCGACATATCCATCTGTCTACACAAGAATCAGCAGCTTCGTTCCATGGATATTGAATCACACTGGGATTATATTTTAACTACTATATGGTAAAACGGTAAATGAATTCTTGGAAATTAATTAGCTCGAGGAAAATTCAAGGATTAGAATAAATTCTTGCATGTGAATAAAATAATCTGACCAGAAAACTGAGCTGATTTAAAATTATACTTTTTGTTTTCAAACATTTTCAGACACAGGTGCGTATGAATTCTTAACGGATTCAGAAATGGTTCTAAATCGTTTGGGTTCATGAAACCCGCTGAAGTTCTTTATTATTTACATAAATTAACGATTGAGTAGTCGGCGCGATGCGCAAGGATGGACACATCCCCATAATACATACGAATTATATTATCATCTGATGGCATGGCAATGCAGCGAAACCCCGAATTACAGAGCCTATTTCCGGCTCTAATACATATTCATAATAATTCAGCATTGAAACGCGCTAATAATCAATTACTTTGTATAGTTGAGCACTCACTCGGCAATAACTTCCACCCCCGCACACAGCATCAGATCTGCCTTTAATTTAATACCAACTAATACCAGATAGTGATTCACACATAGTGAGTCAATTAGTGTGGCATTGTATTAATTGTAGACAATGTAGATCCTGAACAGTACAACCGTTCTCTATGATCAGTCCACTGACGTAGTTACAAAGTGCAGGTAATTTTTTATATTTAAAACCCTACTCTTTTTTATTTGCTTTTTTATTTTTCTATATTATGGTCCTTTATTTTGAAAAAATGATTGTTAACAGAACACAGATTACACAATTTATTCACAAGTTTATGCATGTACAGTACTGTTTATAATCGAACGGTTTTTTTGCACAAATACTTGAAAGACCCTATTTCCTGTTTATGCGTTTTCGCAGGGTATATTTTATGTACATAATTAATAAACGATGAATTGTTGTATGACAATCCTCGCTACGATTACCTGGCCAAATAATTGTCGAGTAATTCACAATACGACTGAAATTTCTAGCTACGTCAATCCATCAGGGTATCGATGTTCTCTGTTTTCGGGTATAAAGGGAAGAGGAGGTCGGGACTGGCTCATATTCCTGTATTATACTGTATCCAGTCTCTGAACGATCTTACCCTCGTGTAAACTCCTGGATAACTCGGATGGGCACAACCATATCCCCAGGATACAATACCAATCAATTTTCCATTCAGTACTAGAGGACCGCCACTGTCGCCCTATTCAAAATACGATCTAATTAATCAGCGGTTCAAATGTTATTAATTAGGCATTTAATTATCAAAAGTTAATTTCTGTTATTACCTGACAAGAATCCTTAGTACCCACGTTCAGTACACCTGCGCAAACCATTCGTTCTGTAATACGCATTCGTTCTCGGTAGGCCTTGGCACATTCTGCAAATGACACCAAGGGCACCTCTACTCTCCTTAAAATCCTTGAAAGATCTCCTTTTTCATTCACTTTTCCCCAGCCAGTAACTGTCACTATATCACCAGCCGCGAGAAAATCCGTCCTTCCAGTAAGCGGAATGGGAATAGTGTGAGCGTTGAAGAGTAATGGCTTCATTAACTAGTCAATAAATTATTATCATTCCTTCATCTCTTTTATCTTCTGTTTCTGATCAATTTACTACCTGTATTGCAGTTATGTCATTGTCGTAGCTGGTCGCGTTGAACTTTTCATGTACCAGAATTTGTTTCACTAGAGATAACTTTCCCCCATAGTCGTAATAAGATGATCCCGATCTTACAGTGTAAAGAGAACTGTTACGTCTTGAATAAATAAATAGTGTTAATTACATTAATCACGTGATCGAGTTATCGTATGAACATTTACACCCAAATAGAAAACACGGAATGATCATTTGAGTCTCTCAGATTACGTACTCGAATATACAGTGCCCTGCTGTCAGAATCCAACTGCTACTGATTACCGTACCACCGCAAAGGTGAAAACCCATACGTTGCAAAGAAACCTGTGAATTCAATCAGAATATTTAATTGACGGGATCGGGAGAAGCTGGGTTCATTTTATTTTAATTTTTCTTTTTTTTTCGAATCGAAAATTTACCTGATATGGAACTTCCTCTATCCTTGTCCTGCTGCCACCGACGATTCGACTCGTATATGTAGGGCCTGAATAATCTGATAATTGAATGTTACTTTAGATTACGTTAAGTGACATTGTGAGTTTGATTTTTTTTTTTTCTTGAGGTAGTGATTATCGTACTTTACCTTCAAGGGCAATAGTGCAACTGAATATCGAAGACAGTACGAAGAAGAAGTGGACGATCATTGTCAAGTCAGAGAAGTACACTATCTGACTAATCGTCACTGCAGTTGTAGTTGTATTTCAAAGATCCGGGTACTCAAAATCTAATTTCAAGAATCGATCGATAGCCTCGAGAAAACAGTAAGTTTCCACGAAACTTTGAAGACAAGAACTAAACCGGACACATTCAACCATTTACACTTTACTCACAACAGCAATTAACTTTCAACCGATTTACGCTTTATAAAGACAGAGTAATTTATCAATATGCATATAAATTAAAAACTTATAATATCAACGGAATCAAACAATTATAAATGAACTTTCACAACCGATTCTCACTTTTGTCAACTCACATCTATAGTGCATCGTCAAATTCAGAGTAATTAAGTCCATTTTTCCGATACAATTTGTGAATGGAATTCCCACATTCATGGTCACTTTATACTTTCACTCCTAATGTGATGGACGGAGGGTGTGAAGACACACCGAATTATATGACGTCTAAAAAGATCATTCCCCACACATTCGGCTTAGAACTCATGCACACGTCGTTGTTATTCAATTCTCCTTTGACGTCAACCAGAATTATTGATCGTTATCTCGTTTTTGTTATAGACACAAATTCTGCTGCTACCAAGTTGGATAGTCGCTATTCGGCAGTTATTCAATTCTATCCATTTTTTTTTTTTTTTTTTTTTTTCTTTCTTTTTCTATTTATTTCCCTATTCACTGCCAGACTAAACTCGGCAGAAAAGTTTTGACGTTTTTCCATTAAGTATCATCAGATATCACTCACAAGCTAGTACACGTGTCATGTCAAACGTTGGATCGATGAAGATTCCTGCAAATTAACTCGTCACTCAAATTCGGAAATTGATTACCCTATAGTTGATTTCTGTTCATTAGATGGACTTCAAATTTGATAATAACTGTAAAGTGGAACTACTCTCTTACTTACGTACAACAGTACTCAGCAAAGACTTGAAGTTAAAGCTCGTTTGCGATTTGTGACAGGGTGACAGGCCACCCTGTTGCTTTACACCTCACCTCAACACACCTCAGCACAGTGATATATTTTCGCAGAATTTCTAATCTGAATTAAGGACTAATTCTACCAAAAGCACTCACATTAGCAAAGCTGGTGTCAGTGGTATCATAAAATATGATGTTATGTACTATATGTATGTATTTTTAAATTATTATCAATCCGCACTTTTTTCAGCAATTAAATCCTCCTTCGTGACTCAGGTGGTCCCTTGACATTTAACGCTGTTCAACTTGGCATCATTTTCTTCATATATGTAAGCAGTCTCTGGCAGTATTCCCAGAAGCATTATATACCTATATGCCAAGGTGGCAAATCTCCGGTCTAGATCTACTAGATTAGCAGAGAATTAAATTACCATAAAGCGACATGAACCAGAGTATAATTTGATCCCCAGAAAACTTAATAATGCAACTGTTGCGGTGCACTTTCTTTTTACGCCGAGTTAAATCCATCTCTTTTTTATTTTTATATTTTTTAATTTTATCTACTTATTTCGCAGAATAATTTTCACATCTCTATAACAATTACGACATAAAACTTTAACCACTCCAATTATATGGGGGACGAGTGTTTCATTTTTTCTTTAGCTTTATTTTCCTACGCTATATTTGACTGGTCGAATTATAAGAACAGAAAATAAGAGGGTCTCAAACGAGCAGTGTATATTCATTGTATTCCAAATATTCGATAAAAATATTTTGCGATATTGAGGTAAACCTAAATACCAGCACGTTTTTTTATCCATTCACGAACCGCTGATACTCGTGTATAAACACCGGGATATCCAACGGTCGCACACTCTGCTCCCCAAGAAACGATTCCAACTTGTATATTGTTGTAGGTAAGTGGCCCTCCGGAATCGCCCTATAAATGAAATAAATTTGAAAAACATAACATTTGCGAAACACTCATTCCCGCAGTTTATATTCACTTGGAAATACGACACTGATAACAGCAATGATTAATTTTATCAGATGTAATTTCAACGTCAGAGATATAGCCCTGACAAACATTCTCTTTCCAACACACACACACACACACACACACACACACACACTTGCACCAGATAACACAAATTCGTTTCACATTTATTTCCGCCTATTTTTCTATTTTTCTATTTTTTGAAATTTTTGAAATTTTATTACCTGACAAGTGTCCTTCGTGCCGGTCGTGTAACCAGCACAGATCATTTGAGCTGTCACGGTATTGCGATAAATATAAGTATTGTAGCAAGTTTTCTGAGCGATTATTGGAACTGTCAAAGATAGAAGAGTCTCTGAAAGGCTGCCTCCAAACTATAAATGAATAAAAATATACAAAAAATGTAAATTATACTGCAATTAATTTAGGTAAAATTGATAGCGGTTTCTTACCGAAGTCGCACCCCATCCGGCTACGGAACATTGGGTTCCATCAGCAATTGTATAGGTTGCAATTGGGAGAGTGACAGTTCCTATTGTCGTAGACAGAGTAAGGGCTGATGTCAACTGTAATTTATTATAGATGTCATGAAAATGAAAAAAGCTCGTTGTTATTTTGACAAAAATTGGGTCATACCTTTATTAGTGCAACATCATAGTCGTAACTATCCTCGTCATACAACTCATGGGAAATAATAGACGAAATGGCAGTAATCAGAGTACCGCCACTTCTTCTATTCGTACTTCCAACACGGATATTAAAAAGGCTAGTCGATAGTCTGAAATAAAAATATTTTTCTTTTAATTATTGTCTACCTCAATCTGTCAGAGGATTTTTATTTTGCCTCAGTATTGTACCTATATAAGCTATGAAATATCGTCTTGAATCGTATATCTTATGGACTAAACATCGACGTTTAATTCTCGGACGTTTAGTCGCTCATAAATTATTCAGAAATATTGAATTATGATTTAGGCCTTATCTCGTTTAGAATTTGTTACTTCTACAAACCCATCAACACAGTGTGCCGCTGTCAAGATCCATTGATTGCTTATCAGTGACCCTCCACAAACGTGTGCATTATTGTAGATAATTGACACCTGAAAATCGCCGATTATTATTTACGGCTAACAAGTAAACGTCGAGTTTACACCTACTCGCAATTTGTTAGTAAATTTTGTGGGTTGAGACCGAGTAAGGATTATTATGTAAATACTGTACTTACAAGATACGGGTAATTGGTAATTGTCGTCGAAGTACCACCCACGATTCGTGTGGGGTTACAATGTACCGCGATAATCAGCCCGAGGAACAATACTGCTATACGAAACATGGCTAAATTGTAACTGACGAGTTTGTGCTGAAAACATTTCTTATTACAGCAAAGTCTGATAAACGATCGAATCTGATTTCCAGGATTTTTCATTCCTTATTTTGATTAGGTGCTTTACTCCGATTTGTTATACAGAGCGATAGTCATCCGGCTTTCAGCAGATAAGTAAGTATCCGAGATTTTAGTCGATGATTCATCATATCCAGCTGTGATTTAACTAATTCCTAGAATTTTATAAGTCTGTTTAAAATGGAGTGAATTTTAATATTCCATCCTCTATTTCTGACTTAGTTTATTCCGAGAAGTGCTGTGTCTTGCTTAGGCTTTTGCTCTGGTTTTGCCAGTTATTTCTATCAGTGAATCATTAGGAATACAATACAAAGACGAGATTGAGATTTGATTCCAATCTATTTACAAAATATAACCAGCTTTGAATCGGTACTGATATAATCGTTATTGTTGATCGAGTATTGTGGGTAATTACTGATTATATTTGTCTCGATTCATCATATCGAATAGAACCGAACACAGTATATCACTTGGCGAAACGTCGAGAAAAGATTAATAATAGGTAGAAAAAAAATCTCGACGATACCGCTGCAATGTCCAACTTAAGTCTAACGTTATTGATAGGGCGTTAATAAGAAAGGACATAAAGGAAAAAAAATTGGTCAAAAATTTCCAAGGAAGCTTTCCTGAATAATTAATAATATGAAAATACTAACACTCACGGATCCCCATCCTGTAACCCCAAGCAAAGTTCGATCAGGAAAGATGAAATTAGCTGGTGGTAATCCGATCGGTTGTATGGTTGTCCCGAACTCAAATGGCTCTGCCACCCTAATCAGTGCGATGTCATAATCGTTGGTCGAACTCGAGTAGGAGCTATGCCAAGTGAAATAAGAAACTGAAAAAAAGTTCCTCCTGAGGTATGGTAAGAACTTCCAGCACGAATTCGCAGGTCTAATAAATCATCCATTGATAAAGAATAGACGCAATGAGCTGCAGTGAGGACAAAATACTCGTGGATAATGGCACCCCCACATCGATGATAGCCATGGTACATCAGCGATATCTGCAGGATGCAATGAAAATCGTTTTTTTGCTCAGAATTCCATCACATTTATAACAATTGGGAATATTATAAATTTATTTATTTTTTCTACCGGGTGAATGTCTAAATTTATTTTCTTTAGGGATGTGCCGGATATCCGGTAAGTATCCGGTATCCGGCCTATCCGGCCTGTTTTTTACTATCCGGCCGGATAACCGGATAGCAATAATCTTCAATGTAGTGCCCAGAAGATAATTGTACTATTAGTAAAGATGAAAGAAACGGAAAAAAAAATTGAAGTGGTCAAATATAAAATAAGCAGGAAATACAAATTCTTAGTTCAAAGTGTTTAGTGTTTGATAAAAATCCAACATTAGGCGATTTTGTTGTGCCGGATACCGAATATCCGGCCGGATATTGCCTGACCGGATATCCGGTATCCGGCAAATGAATTCGGCCAGATATCCGGTATCCGGTTATCCGGCCAAATCGCTATCCGGCACATCCCTAATTTTCTTACCTGGCAGGGGTGATTCTCGATGCTAGTTGTTTCACCCCCGACTATACGACCCTCTGAAAAATTGGAAATGGTGCTGGCCGCGCCTAGATATATGAAGAAAGAATTGTCCATTAGGTGGTAAGTTGAGAAATGAAACTTAGTCATTCTTGGGTTCGTTATTGCTTTCCTATATTTTCGTTTAATTTTGGCTATTTGTGAATTATTATTAAAGGTAATCGTTTTACTTACCGCACTCAGCAAGCGCGATAATCACAGCCACAAATGTTACACGTTCCATCGCTTCCGGCGGTTGTCAAATTCTGAATATCATGGAAATATCAATACGAATACAATACGAACACTGTTATCACTTCAAATTAATTGCTTTATAAGCAGCTGATGAAAAATTGTTCACGTATAGCAAACTCAGATGAAAGTTATATCTTGATAACAGAACAACGGCATGTTTCAAAATCTTCAATCGTGTTATCGGAATATTTGATACCTAGCATCTCATTTCCGGTAAAAAAAAAAAAAAACCATTTACATACGTAGTAGAAATATATTTGCCATGAAATTTACCTAGATGTTCCGGAAGATCAAAATTCTAGGTGTCTTCGTCTTCGATCTAATTCAAACTTTGGCTTTTTATACACGCCAACAAGACTCACACATATTGCATTCGATTATCTCTGTATAGGCTTGTTTAAATATTTTGCTACGTTTTCCGCAGCACTTTAGCTGCACAGACAGTACAAACAAACAGCGTTGTTTTTACTTTTACTGAATACAGTCGGACCTTTCAATAATAACGCAAGAGCCCCCAAGGAGAAGAGTTTTTCTAAGAATTTGAGTACCCCCACCATACGTGCACTCTTCGCTCACTCACTCTCTCTGTCTCTCTTTCTCAGTCTCTGCAGTTTTCCTTATATCAAGTGACCAAATGGGGGTACTCAAATAAGCCGGCTACAGACGCATAGTCAATAAATCAACGACCTTGATTGAACGCGGAAATCAATACTTAATTCAACACGCAAATTTTTAACTGTATTAACTAAACCTAAGAACACACAAACAAACACACACACCTACTACATAACGAGACTTGTATTGAGGCAACTACATATTATTATCTATCAAACATACTGTATTTCTAGCGCTTGATGGGACCAGTCCCAGAGCACTTTACAAATAAACTCAAACTCAAACTCTCATTTCGGCGCGCAATTTCTCAATAAGAACAGCCGCTTGAACGACTGGCGGTTTGTTTACCTAGCCCATGTAAATGTGTTCTTGATCACACACCTAATTTTCCTCGTTGAAATTTCACGCGGGAAGTCTATTTATGCAAGTATCACTATTCTCGTTACAGTTTTCATAAATGTTATGGTTTCACTGAGTTCTTACAGCCCAATTTGAGATGTATGTTTCATTCGCGAAGCGAAAATCAGTATTCTTATTGAACAATTCACCACAGCGTCTCTTTTTGCGATTCGGGATAGATGCCGCATATATGGGGAAATCCACGGAACCTTTGATTTTTTTAAAAAGTGTAACTTCATTTTTTATTTTGAAGCACACTTCTCAAACCTTTTTTGGCATGTCTCTTGTAGACTATAAGTGAAGAATATACTCGCGTTACTCATTTTTATCGATCCCTCAAGAAGTTACGGTGAAAAAATCGAAAAATCGTTTATTTTTTACGAAAAAGATTCATTTATCTTAATTTCATCGTTATAACATGGTTTTTCATTCATCTCAATTTCATCGTTATAACTTATAACTTAGTTTTTCGATCATTTATTGATTTTTTGATTGAAAAAAAATAATTTTGAATTTGAAAGAAAAAAAATTTTGATTTGTTTTTAATTTTTTTTTTTTTTTTTCACTTACGATACGAATACGCATTTGTATTGATGAAATCCGAAAAATTGCACATTTCAACGCTATTTTTAACATTTCACACGAATATCCGAATATTTATTGATCAAATAAAACTTCATAATATTAGAAGTACCGAAAGTTCAGTGTGAGGATTTTCTCAGTAGATTCTTACAATAAAGGTTTACGAATTACAGGACGTTTGAACGAGTAAGAAATAAAATTAGAGCTGTGCCAACGAAAAAACATGATTTTAAAAAATAGTTACGCGGGTACACGTTCAGATACTTCGACCTCTAGCTTCATCAGTTTTGATGGCACATTAATTTTGGAACCACCCTTTTTTTTGTTTCTTGTGAAGCTATCTGGACGTGAAATAAAAATTTCAACTTTCAGATTCCTCAAAAAGTTATAAACGAAAAGGTAAAAAAAATGTCGACGACCAAAAATGGAGTATCGCTACTTTGGGTGCGAATCATGGGGAATGGTCAAATGGCACACCCATATGACATCATTAACTTCAAAAGTCATAGATAGACGAAGATTTCCCCAAATTTTCAAATCGATTCATAAACCCCTCATAAAGTTAGAGGCAAAAAATGAAAAAAAGAATTCAGAGTATCGCTTGAAAATGTGCAATTTTTCAGCATTTTTATTTTTCAAAGTCTCCCAGAAATATGTGGATCACTTTTCAACCGTTGAATATCATTGAGTTGGCTAGTAATATAACTGAAATGAAGGCCCACGTACTTGATACCCACTTTAAATTCTATTTTCATAGGTAGACAACCGAGTATCAACAAATTTAAAGGTTCCGTGGATTTCCCCATATACCTTCTCATTGAAATTTTTTTTTTTTTTTTTTCATTTTTCTTCTTCTTTTCCCTTTTCATTATCCAGTAAATCCAGGAAACAAGAAACAGAGTCACAAAATGCGAGAGAAGATTCCTGTGGCGAATGTTGGAAAAATTATCATAAAATGAAGAAAACCGACGACTGGATCAGATCTAAAAAGTGCAATAATTTTCCGGGCAGTTGTGCAACAATTTTGGAAGACTAGATGCCCGAAAAAGGCATTTGAAACCGTATGGCATTCCTCCCGCACTACTGCGGCATCTCTCCCATAGGGTGTGGGAGAGATGCCGATTTTCACTGTTTTTTGTTGACGTTTATTTTATATGAACATAAAAGTTTATCAATTTTTTGTTCTTGCCACATTCTAGTACATAGTTTGAAGAATAGTCACTATCAAATACGTTTGTTAATATCTATTTTTGTAGAAGTTATGAATTTTCTCCAAAAAGCGCGGCATCTCTTCGCACTTTACCCTAATATAAGGGGGGTGAGAGGCGTGAGGGTTGTGATAACGCCTTGTAAAAAATTTTACACGTAGATATACCAATTAAGAATAGATTTATATGAATAATATTTCTTTTCAATGCTTAGGATCACTTCCAAAAAATAATGACTGAATTAGTCTGAAAATCCCATGTTATTCAAATGGGAAACAAAACGAGCTTAGAGGCACATCTTTCCATTGGACTACAGTGCTGGGGTTTCGCACAGATTTTTATTTATTTATTTCGAACCTATCTGGGGGGCGCACTTGTCAAAATTCGTCAACACCCCTATTAAGGACCACCCTAGTATATAAGTAGTATTTATTATGGTAGAATGAACTTATTCACTTGCTGAATTGTCGAATCAAGAAAACTCTACTTTACTATTTCGGTATAAAAACTAAAACTTGTAGCATAGAGTATGACAGTTTGATATAATGATGAATATATAAAATTCAGTTGATGATTGCTTTCGTATACCTATACTATATCATACAATCTTGCTCACGATGCATGCGTATTTACAGGTGCACGAGCGTATTCACGTCGTGGGAAGGATCAATTTCAATACCTGAAACCCATCCTCGTAACAGTTCGGCCTCACTTGAGTGCCAAAATATTTTGTTGCTCATTCGCTTGTGAAGAATAATCATTCGCAACTACACACATTCGTGGCAGTTGAAAGATTAGCGCGTGCAAGTGCCAAAGGTGCCCGCAGTGCAGCACTCCCATAAACTCGCACGCGCTAATCTTTCGACTGCCACGACAAAGTCGTCCCACAAGATCGGAAGAACTGTAAGACAAACAGCCAAACACAAAACAGAACTGCAAGGAGTTGTAACCTATCAATCGATGTATTTTAGAGCCAGATTTGATGAATAAACAATATGGAAAACAGTCGGAAATAGTACATTACGATACGAGTGCGGTAAAACTTTTTCTGACGAGTGTGAGGTTGCAGCATGAGCCAAGGCGAGGGTTGCAATCACACGAGATCAGAAGGA
Organism: Tenthredo mesomela; assembly: GCA_943736025.1. Classification (NCBI taxonomy): domain Eukaryota; kingdom Metazoa; phylum Arthropoda; class Insecta; order Hymenoptera; family Tenthredinidae; genus Tenthredo; species Tenthredo mesomela. Next base: position 3,737,627 of record OX031015.1, read on the forward strand.
GTTTTTCCGTCGAGTTTTGTACAAAATTTTAAATGCGGCGATTAAAATGGACCACCCTGTATACCTCAAATATCTTTCGTCTACATAATGCATAAATATATATCTCGATTATAAAATATATATACTAAAAATATATTCTCATTGTATAATAATTATATACCCCATATATTTCGCAAATATACTAGTATATTGCATGTATTTCGATTACAAGATAAATATATTTAAAATATATATTTAATATACAAAAAGCGGTCAAAAGTTACCTATTTTTTATATATTCAGTTTATAATCAGGAAATATATGCCTCGTTTGTATAAAACATATATTTTTTAAAATATAATATACTCCCGTACGGTTCTTGCTTAGGATTTTGCTCTGGTTTTGTCAGTTATTTCTATCAGTGAATCATTAGGAATGAAATACAAAGACGAGATTGAGATTTGATTCCAATCTATTCACAAAGTATAACCAGCTTTGAATCAGTACTGATATAATCGTTCTTCTTGATCGAGTATTGTGGGTAATTACTGATTATATTTGTCTCGATTTATCATATCGAATAGAACCGAACACAGTATATCACTTGGCGAAACGTCGAGAAAAGATTAATAATAGGTAAAAAAAAATCTCGACGATACCGCTGCAATGTCCAACTTAAGTCTAACGTTATTGATAGGGCGTTAATAAGAGAGGACATGGTGTTGGATAGATTCAAGAAAATTTTATAACCATTATTGATTAAAAAATGTCACATCATTATTGCGTTCAATCAAAATCCACCCCTGTCTTCTCGACCACCCAACTTCGCAGGTTTGATACGCTAGCGTAAACCCCGGGTTGGTAGGCTGACGCACATTCATCACCCCATGACACAAGTCCGACCAACATGTTGCCGTAGAATAGTGGACCACCGGAATCTCCCTGTATTAAGAATGCAGTGTTAGAAATGATTCTTCAAACACGATAATGCCGTCACAGTATCAGATATAAGAAAATTGTGAACGCGTTCATGGAATGTAAGCTCCAACTGCACTTGTTGAAATACCTAATAAGAAAAGTGGCACTGTCCATTACTCTGCAAAAATTGAACTGAAATTTTTTTTCCGAAATGAATTTGATCGAATTTTAGAACAAAACGACTGAATTTCACCTTGATTTTATAGGTTTTTGAAATTTTTACCTGACAAGCATCCTTTCCTCCGGCTTCGTAGGCAGCACAAACCATTCTGTCAGTAATGTAGTTCAAGTACGAATACAGTTCGCCACAATAAGTGTTGTTCATTACAGGTACTTCAACGACTTGGAGTACCGTAGCCGCGGTTCCGCCATACTACGAAATAAACAAATAGATAAATAAATAAATAAATAACACGCAGAAACAAAATTGGTCAAAAATTTTCGAAGAAGCTTTCCTGAATAATTATTAATATGGAAATACTAACACTCAAGGTTCCCCATCCTGAAACCCCAAGCAAAGTTCCATCAGGAAGGATGTCATTAGCTGGTGGTAATTCGATCGGTTGTATGGTTGTCCCGAACTCAAATGGCTCTTTCACCCTAATCAGTGCGATGTCATAATCGTAAGTCGAGATCGTGAAGGAACTATGCCAAGTGAAATAAGAAATTGCATGAACAGTCCCTCCTGAGGTACGGTACGAACTTCCAGCACGAATTTGCAGGTAACTTGAAGCAGTAGTTGATATAGAATAGACGCAATGCGCTGCAGTGAGGACAAAGTACTCGTGAATAATGGCACCCCCACATCGATGAGAGCCATAGTACACCAACGATATCTGCAGAATGCAATGAAAATTGTTTTGTTTTTCGCAGAATTTTATCACATTTAGAATAATTAAGAAATTTCTTCTTCCAATCGGATGAATGTATAAATGCATTTTCTTACCTGGTAAGGGTGATTCTCGATGGTAGTTGCTTCACCCCCGACTATGCGACCCGCTGAAAAACGGGAAATGGTGCTGGCCGCTCCTAGATATGAAGAAAGAATTGGCCATTAGGTGGTAAGTCGAGAGATTGAACTTAGTCATTCTTGGGCTCGTAATATTGCTTTCCTATATTTTCGTTTAATTTCGGTTATTTGTGAATTATTATTAAAGGTGAGCGTTTGACTTACCGCATGCAGCAAGCGCGAGAATCACAGCCACAAATGTTACACGTTTCATTGCTTCCGGCGGTTGTTAAATTGTGAATATCATGAATATCAATACGAATACAATACGAACAACCTTATCACTTAAAATTAATTGCTATATAACCAACTGATAAAAATTTCTTACGTATAGGAAACTCAGGTGAGAGTTATATCTTGATAACAGAACAACGGCATGTTTCAAAATCTTTGATCATGTTATCGGAATATTTGATACCTAGCATCTCATTTCCGTTAAGAAAAAAAAAACCATTTACGAAGTAGAGAGACACTTGCCATGAAATTTACCCAACTATTTCGGGAGATCAAAATTCCAGCTGTCTTTTTCTGTTGAACCTGAAATATATTGTATAGATCTAGTTCAGATCTGTTTCAAACTTTGGCTTCATACACGCCAACAAGACTCACCTATTCCACTCGATTATCTCTCTAGGTTTGTTTCAATATTTTACTACGATTTCCGTAGCACTTTATCTTCACAGGCAGTACAAACAAACGGCGTTGTTTTTACTTTTACTGAATACCTGTTCAAAGATTTTATCTCATGACTAGGTATGTCGACACATAATGTTCACTAGACAATAAATATTGTAGGTCGTAGATATTGCGTGGAGTCGCTGAAGAGGTTTAATATTTTTTCCATAAAAATGTCTAAAACCATGATCGGGTGAATATGAAGCAAGTTCAAAAGCGTGGTCCCTCATTTCTCGAAGGAGAAATCGATTCTGCTGTAACTTTTCCAAGAGGTATCGTTCCTCGGAGTTAAGATCGCGTATCAGAGACTTTTTACGATTCAACGGTTCAATATTGTCGGATAGCACAGCCATCAAACGACTCATTCCGCCTCGAGTCATGTAGATAAACAAGAGCAGTGAAAGATTTTCTACCTCAAGCCTCTTGCCTGATGCCTCCAGACACTATCTAATACGAAATATTTTTCAAACCATATCTTATACCCGACAAATGATATTTCAAGTACTAACAATAATTCACTTTTCAATTATGATAAGCTGTTCAAAAAACATAACATTTTTGCATATGAATCAATAAATTCTTACGATCTTGTATTCGGGATATACAATGCTGACCGTTAATCGTTAATAACCTAATGACAATTAAAATTGCAAAGACAAAAATTCAAGATAACTATTGTGCTGGTCATAAATAGAGGTATATATAAAGATTACTAATTTTCTTATTATATATAAAGACAATTAAAGTGCTAATCAATATCTATTGGCGGATTATAAGTCTGGAGATATTCTTTACACACGTGAAATTCTAGCTAAGACATTAATGAACGGGATTCCCAAGACATAAATAAATCCTATTATTACATGTGGGGATTATATATATGGCAACCCTTCGTAATGCCTCGACGCAAGCCTGTGTCTTTTCTTCGCATGGTTTTTCCTCAGAATTCGAAAACGGTCGTCTAGCATTTTTCATAAGATAAAAGAAGGAGATATTTGAGTTCAAGACGGCGAAATGGTTCTACGCTTATTTAGTTGATAAATATTCGAGGTGAAGTGGCCACCAGATTTATATGCTAATGACACGTTAACGGAGAATTCCAACATCCGAAATAATTCTCCTTTTCACTTCTACTATTGGCACATTTTACAGCACTCGGCACAATTCGATGCATAACTTGAGCGAGGTAAAAAAATTTGTATTTCCATATTTATTATATATAAAAATGGATGTTCAGTCAATGTTTTTGTCATTCAAAACTCATTTTAGTCCCACTCAATCCAATCAAACGTGCGGTGGTCTGAAATAGTGAAAAGTAGCTGAACACACATTCAATCCCATAGGTAAGGTACGCTCCATCGACGGATGCTTCACCCTAGTAACAAAAAACTTTTTCGTTTTTATGTTCTGACTCGTTGCTTTCTATTTATCTCAAAGGAAGTTGCCCTTTTCAACGGCTTTTAGACAGAATAGAGTCCATAGAGTTGAACTGAAAACTTTCGAGTTGCGGCTTTCATCCTTTCAATTGAAGAGAAAAAATATTCCATGCGGTGAAGTAGCCAGACTCACCTGCAGAGCATTTCCTACAATAAAAACAAAGGCATTTTATCACGAGAAGAGAACAGCTCTAAATAAACACACAATTTCTCTTAATCGATGCAGTTGCAATTCGCTGAAATAGAGAAAAGGTTTTATTTCTTCACCATATGGATCGAATCAGACTGACATTTCGTCAATATAATTCCATCGACAATGATGAGTTGTTTATAACAATAAAGAATAAGATAATCCTCACTTCATATAACAAGGTTGTAGAATGTCTGACTGTTGATATTTTTCCATCTTCCATGCCTAATTTACAACCTGAAGATAAGCTCTTCATTACAATTATCAGAAGATAAGACGCAAAGGATTTATGCCTAGGTAACCATATTAATATATGATCCTTCAGTTGGGACAAACTTTTGACAGTAATCAATATGTTCCACGTCTTGACGCTGGTCAGCCTCTCGGCACTTTCTCATGGATTTGAAATACCTGAAAGTAATAATTTGTAACACTTTCATGAATGAAAATAGATTTTGGTGAAGTGGAAAAGAGGGAAAGAATTAAACTAAATCTTTGCATTATTTCGGTTCGCAGATTATCAAGCATGGTTAAAGGACGCGGTACCATTCAGCCCTTCTGGATCGGCGGGATCGAGGATAGTTGGTGGCCAGACAACGACGATAGGCAATTATCCGTATACGGTGTGTTCATAAGACATTAAACGAACTGGAGACTCAGTTTTGAACGATAAATTATTTCCAGGTTTCTCTGCAACATGAGTGGGAGGATTACCAATACGATACAGTCCATTACTGCACTGGTGGTATCATAAATAAAGACTGGATTTTGACCAGTGCGCGATGTGCCATTCTGTAAGAATTTATTTTAACGAGCATCGCTTGCTTTACTAAGATTAGAGAATTTTAGAATCGTTGCTTCACAAGCCAGAAACCTATTTCACGTCACTCATAATCTCATATCAAACTGCAGATTTCATTATCAAGCAATTAAATTAAACTTAACAATACATTCACTAATATTGAACGCGGCTTAAATTAGCCCGAATTTAGAACGATAATTAATTAACACATTTTACTCCGGTAATTATAGACTTGGGTGAATGAATTTTTCAGTTCACAAATTTACCCAGTTACTGCCCAGTCGCTAAATCAAGAGAATACCTTCTCGTTCTGTAGATTGAATAATTCAATATCTATCATCAATAAATTAACATCATAACTGAACAAGAAATGTATCAATCAACGAAACACATATAACATTCAGGTTGCAGTCAGAAAACGTCACCGCGAGAGTAGGAAGCAGCTATTTCCACCAAGATGGAATTGTCCACGAAATAGAGAGAGCAGTCTTGCATCCCCTATTTAACATAAGCGTAGATGACTACGACATAGCTTTGTTGAAGGTTGGTGAACAGCGATTTTCCATACATCTAATAAAAATTTCTTGATAAGTAACCAATTTTCTCTCTACCATCAGCTAAACAAAAGTTTAGTTTTCTCTGACGTCGTGCAACCGGTTACTCTGCCAAAGAGCAACGCAGTCGTTACCGAAGACATAAATTTCACCATGGCAAGTTGGGGCGCAAGTTATGTGAGTGAAATATTTCATTTTGCAAAAAATCAAATCATCCGAATTCGAAATACATCCCATCCAATTCTAGGAAGATGAAAAACCATTCTATGAGCTTCGAAACGTTGATTTTGCTTTTCATCATCATTTTTTACTTCTTCCAAATGACCCACTCACTAATCCAGTGATTAATGAAAGAAATCGGTTTTTCCAACAGTTTATGGGCGACATGACTACCGAACTCCAAGAAATCACTATGCCTACAATCAGCATAGAGCTTTGCTCAACTGTATACGGAGACAGACTAACCGAGCGGATGTTCTGCGCCTACCAAGCATACGAAGGCGTGTGCGTCGGGGATGCTGGGACACCAGCCGTCGTCGATGGGGTCCTGATAGGTAGATTGAATACTTTTCCCCATTGAATTTTGCGTGAATTTCATTCTTTACATCGCAAATTATACCGATCAGACAGTACTTAGACTAACATCGATTTCACGATCGCAGGAGTCGCATCATTCAACTACGCGTGTGCTGCCTATGGTTACCCAACAGTCTACACCGATGTTTCTACCCTGGTAGATTGGATCACTGAAATTAGCGGCTCTCCACTTGGTGCAACGGTTTCTTCATACAGTTTACTGGCCACTGTTATCATCCTGGTCAAAATGAGACTCGAATGATTGAAATGCGGTAGGAAAAAAATCAATAGCTTGAATTCTGCTCCGAAATTGGCTTATGAACCAATCGCTGACTTTAACCACATGATTCGTCAACTGTTGAGTTTGTAAATATGCCAACGCCACACAATCTGATACCTAATATTACCAGCTTGTAATTTGACTTTAAACGAGCCTTAGTTAATTAGCATTTTTTAATCGCATTTATAGTTAAGATTTTGTAGTCAATAAATTGATTTTTTGTAAATTTAATAACTTTCTCAAAAATATATGTCTAAACAACTTTTAGATAATTTATCTTTTTTTTTTTTTTTTCTCCGATCGAAGAAGCACATCGCCATTTAAGGAAAAGGAGAAAAGAACTGATCTTTAAGTTTTTTAAAAATTATACTTATGACTAATTACTAGACAAATTATAATTATGTGTATACCTGAAACTGATTACACTTCAGTAACGAGATTGGAAATAAACTTGATTCCACTAATTACTATAAGAGACCTGAAGCATTCGGTGAGAAGAAATAATCATTAACATTGGGGAAACTCGGTTAATCCAGTCCCTCGATCTTCTGGAATTGCAGTAGGGATACGAAGGAATCAAAACCGGACCAGCGAAGATATCAGGCAATGTCTTAATCCGTCACTCGTCAAAATCCCTCTCGGTGAACTGATTCGGTCAGACCGTGTCTCGAAATGATCCCCTCAACAGCAGACGCGATCCAATAACTTCTGACATTGATACCCTGCCTTATATATTTCTCTCTTTCCATATTGCCGTCTCTTATTCTCTCCCTTATTCAGTGCAGAATTTTCTCTCACTCCGAAACTGTCTCCCGCGGCGATTCCTGACTTCGTAAAGAATCCCGTGACTCATTCCCGCAGCATCGTACATAGTCCATTGATATATATACGGATACACTTGTATATATACTACCTACATCTCAGAGGAATAATAACTTTAACGAAAGAAACAGCTTTTGGATCAAAGCTAAGGAGCTTTCTTCGAGCTCTCAAACCCCAAAAGAAAAAAGAAATCCACAAAATAAGGGATTTCGAAGAGGAAAGGTTCGCTACCTTGAAATATCAAAAGTCAAATGGATGATTCGAGCCATTAATTCCAATGATTTAACTCCTTTGTTCTACTCAGAAGAATTGATGATTCATCGCTGATTGTACGGCTCGTGCCGGATTGATTTAGATCACGTTAACTCACGCTAATTTCAACCTTTGACAAGTGGGAAGGCTGATTTGAATTCAGCGTAATCAGCCCGCGTTACAAGTAAACCGCACTCGTGTCCACGCCAGGCTTTGCTGTTTGAGTTTTGGTATTGGAAATTCAATATCAAAGTCTGACCAATTAGAGTCGTTGTATAGATGCATCTGCACATTTGCACACCTGCATAATACATAGAAACCGAGTTCGTTTGACGACTCATTTTATTGACACTACATTTTAGACCCCATTTGCAGTTTCACGCATATTTCACACGCAATATCCTCTTTTTATTATCCACACTCGAGATGGCACTTAATATAATTCCATTTATAGTTCAAAAAATAGTCCTTAGACCCGGAAGTTCGAATAATTATACTCTTGAGGAAGTCTAGTCATTCTGATTATTCCATTTGGCACGGAGTTTCTCCTCTAACTACAACGTGCACCTCAGTACCGCATTGAATTTTAATATTCTCTGCGTTTTTAGTTCAAATTTTTCGTCAATATTCCTCTCTCTCTCTCTCTCTCTCTTTATCTATAGAAAAAAAAAACGAAAAACGAAATTGTTTCAACCAACGCCGAAAAATGTAGTAACTTCGAAAGAAAATTTACATCCGGGTTTACGGGAGGCGCGAAAATTCTAGGGGTTGAGAAAGCGGAAAATAGTGTCGGAAGTAACTAGCAGCCGGAACGCTTATTGCTACAATTTGGCAAAGTCAAGGCAATATCAACGGCGCAACGGGCACTGCAGTTATTAGTTGACTCTCCCTGCAATTCACGGTGCAGTTCACTATCATCCCCATGCTCACGATCCCTAGGTATCTACCTTCCGTGTTGAATGGCGTAAAAATGCAGTCTGTCGTAATGTTAAGGCCTGGAATTATATACGGTGCGAATTTTGAGGAGAATTGAAGATAAAAAAAAATGGGAAAGAATTAAATTGGAAACAGTGCAGGGCATTGATATGATCGTTCGCTCGATGAGCGAGCGAAAGATTATACGAATTTTGGTTTCAGGTACGAAACGATTCTTCAAGTTTCCTTGGTGCCATAATTGAGTAATGCCCGAAGCGTTATAAGAGCGTGGTTCATTTTAAGAAGTGGCGTGACAAATTCTCAATTTACTACTCTATTCGGTGCGACATTCGTCAGCGTTCTCAGGAGTTTAACGGATAATAGATGAGGACATTAGTTAAGATTACGTTGGGACAGGCTTTTATGAAAATTTGACGCCAATTCCAGAAGCGTGTCTCCTATTTTTTAGAGCCTGAAACTGATTAATACTAGCCGGGTGATATCTTTAATGGAACTTATCTCGGTAGTCAGAAATAAAGTGAAGCACAAATACTTACGATTCATAAATAACGAGAACAATCTCATCTGACGTTAAAGGATAGGAGAAAATCCATAATATAGCAGAGAACATAAAATTTTCATTCATAGGAAACAGCGATGGATAAAAACGTACCTAACATTTGACGATGGAAAATTTCCAGATTATCAAATGCGACAGGAAAAATAAGTCGAACGTGTAAACTAAATCCATGAACAGACTTTGTCCAATGGAAGTAAGTGTCCGTTTTATAAATCAACGTCAATATTAATGCGACTGGTAACGTTCTATATGTAATATGTATGCCCTGCTGTATTCCGTTACATAAATCATAAGAGCTTATACGGAGGGCAGAGAATATCCTGGTTCATATTAAAACTACGACGGGGTTGTAGGTGAATTCATCCGTGTACCACATACGTCCTGATACTCGTATTATCTGGCCTCAGAAAATATAAGAGGATTCCTTAAATTTATGAAGAATTATATTTTTGAATATGGTAAGAGTATAGCTATAAATATTTTATGCAATTTTTCATAAACTTAAAAAAAAAACCTATCTTTTAGGCCTCATATAGGGTCATGAAAATATTCAAATAACGGAGTAAAGGTCTCAAAAATCAAGACAACGATCTCTTCTCTCTAGTACTCGAGGATTATTCGGAGGCTGATAAGAAAATATTATTTTCTTAACATTCTATTATGTACTACTGTTTGCTGTCGAAAGATAAAGAACGAACGAAACTCCTCGAGTTGTGAAACCGTAGCTATATATATGGTTCAAGTAGATCGGTAAATATGTACACATCAAATATAAGGAGCCCATCGATTCTCGAGATCATATCTTCTTAGGAGTCTGGAGTAAAACAAATCGAGATATACGGTTACCGATTATTACGTCGAATCAAATTTCTAATGGTGTACATCTTACAGCTGGTTAGCTAAAAGGTATACCTATATAAGAGCAGTTTTCCCGAACTATACTTAATCATCTGATCATACGAGGAGATAAATTTTAACTAGAAAATCATGGGTGACGTCTTTATCTCGAAATATATTTCCTCGAATTAGGATCCGGGTGATTAAAAACGCGAAACTCAATCAGTGCCGAAACCCAATCAACGTTCCATTAATTCTGTTAGCAATTTAGCCAATTTCAATATAGCACAGCATCCGCTAATGTAGCTTCAGGAAGTTCTTCGAGGCATGACGAAAGCCGCCGATATCTCGTAATATAAATTTAATTCCGACCTGAAAACCGTATTTAAATTAAAATCGAATATGGCTGCAACTCGTCGTAGTCGTATCTCGAGATGCATTGTGGAACTAATTTAGATCGCTGCAAGATGAACTGCGGAGTCAAATTATAAAATTTATTTTCACATTATTTTATAAAGTAAAAAGACAATAACCCAGCGAGGAATAAACTCCATGATAGAAATTTCATTTTGCATAAATTTCAAGACATCTAATGCGGTCGGAAAAAACAGTCTGATATATAAATCAAATTTTTCAAACACGTGAATTTTTCTCCTAATTTAGGGTGAGATTCTTGGATGAATTTATTACGATTGTTATCAATCCTCAAAGCCTTTACTGTCATTTTGTGAGAAGGATTAAGCCGGATATCGACCGAACAGTTATTCAAGCTTGTTGCTCGAGGCCTAATCAAACGATTACTGCAGCGACGCGACGCGACGTTACGTATCAATCCGTACATCCCCCGATTTCGATAAAAGTAATTGAATGATAATGATTAGAATATCTTTTCGAAAATCGGATATCGAATAAAAAATGCTTGGAAATTTTATTTCACCTATTACCTATAAACATTTCGTTCGTCAAATATCGAGAATTAAAAATTCGGTGTATTTTATGAACCGAGGTTTCACCTGTGTCGAGAAATTTTTCAACTGTATGAAAGTTGAATGAAATTAAAAAAAAAAAAAAGTAAAATGGCGAAAACTCATCATCGGCGAGCCGGTAAACAATCGCGAAACAAACAGATGAAACACACTCCAGGGAAATTTAGGGCGCGTGTCAACACGGCCATTCGCAAAAATGACACGCACCGGGCTCAGGGGTTTCAGTTCGAATCCGGGCATCGGATATCTGTCCATCCTGGGAAAAGCCCGCGTCTCTACCCATCAAACCTCCAGAGTCATTAACCTGACACTCAACTGATGAGTTGAAATGGCGAAAAATTGGCAGCGAAACGGTGCTGCGCCTAACTCCTATTCCCAATTTCACGAACAATATTGCTTATCATTCGTTGGGGAATAATTTCGACGTTGATAATAACAATAATGATAAGTTTTTAAGCAGCTGTTGATTAACTCCTCTTCTCCATTATAAAAGCAATTAGCTTGATCTTGAATCCATCGATTTTGTGATTCTCGTGAATTATCGCTGAGCATAAGCCTCTCGGTTCGTAACATAGGAGGAAAGTGTGCATTTCTGCAGTCTGCTGCAGGATGTGAAAACCGGTAGGTGGAAGTCGATATAGAAGAATCGGAGATAAGCTGGGCCAGCGTGGTCCCAAGGCATGAATGCAGAGGTGAAACGCGTGAATTATCAATGTAGTCATTAGGGGAAGAGTTACGAAGCACAAACTATAACCCGAGTCTATTTCCGCGTACAGGGCCGCTGGGAACTGACCCCCTCGCAGTTTGCCTCGACCTCCACATATGCTCTCTTCCGATTCGCGTCGATTCTACTTCCGTTATAAATCCATACCGCATATGGCTAAGCGGGTGCAGTCTTCCTGTTCAGGGTTTCATATCTGATCATTTATTTTCCCCGCAAAGTATATATCCGTTGCAATAAAGGTTGGATTTATTAAAGCAACATTTCCGGTGCTTAGAAACTCGAGATAATCATCTCACAGAACCCCGTTGTACAATCTTCCTTTCCTGTACGCTCAAGCCCTTTGACAATGTGCAAGCGATATGCAAATCGACTCTTTCTATATCTCGGTGGATGTTGGGGTTTGGGGTAAGGCGGTAGAGTAATGTTCATTACACAGTATATCTAGCTGGTGCAGAGTACATCTGCTCGAGATATAAACCGCGTAACGATCCGCTTTCCCGTCGTGCCATTGCATAATGTCTGGTACTTTAAGGTCACGTTGACACAAATCTCTGGTTTACACATTTCTCTAATTACCTTAGACTGACAATAAACCTGAGCATATTCTCTCCTAATAAGGTTACACCGAGAATTAAGAAGGATTGAAGTACCTACGGAGCGGATTGTATGGTCGTCGCAACCCTTATTTCCGAGGAAGGATCAAGGAACCGCAAGGATCTTTTTCTGTACCGTTTCTTATTTCCGATAACAGCGATTATGGGCATCTAGGTAAGCCGCAGTCGTTGGTACTTCTACGGATTATTATCAGATCCTGTTAGTTGTAATCTGTGATCACGCTTGTATTTAACCAGACTTGTACAAATATATTTACCCGCGACGCGCAATTTGCATTTTAATTACTCATTACCATAGCAAATATTGCACCCTTCGTTACGCTGCTACGGCACCTCGACCACCACCTCGACCTCTACTCCCATCTTCGTTGCTAAAACCATCATTGTTACCAGAAAGAGAGGGACACACGGTTTCTGGTGGCCTTGCAAGATTTACATTGTGCCAACCAGACGCTGGTGGCTTCTGTAGGTACCGAACCACCGAACAAACTGCTGTAATTAGTTATGCACGAACAGGCACCTCTATACCCAACTCTCTCTATCTATGTATATATATATATATCTCTCTTTGCGCCAAAGCGTTGTACACATTTTATTTTTTACATATGCATAATGTTTCAGACACAAACGTCTAGACTAGATTGTTCAGTTCAAACATTTTTTATGCGCATACGAAATAATTTTCATCCCTCATCCCTCAATTTTCATTTCCATTATTAACATATCAATCTGAATCAGCACCGAATATCGATAACCAATATTATCACTGAATCTCATAATTTTTGTGAAAGTTCACTCGATATATATTTCATTTTTTTTTTTTTTTTTTCCATTCTTTTTTCTTTTAATTTGTACAGCTCATTCTTAGATCGTGATAGGCCTCGTAAGATTTATCTGTGAATATCTGAGCTGGGAGGGACCCCTTCGCAAAGTGGGCAGGTATAACATTTCAGCCGATTGCTAGTTAAGATTGAGCAGAGTTGTTCTTCGCCGAGATTATATAACCCTGAAATAATTTTAGCTAGTGATGAAAGACGCTGACTAAATTACTTTATCATCAGCTAAAGCGTACGACAATATAGATTTCTCCGATCGTAATACTGTGGGCCGGGTATACGAGCTGAGCTGTTACGCGAATGAAAATCGTTGGGAAAAATGACTTGTTAAATCTTATCACGCAGCGGGAAACGGCATCCCTAAGGGATTCGGCACTGGGATACTAATAGAGGAATCAGCGGACGCAGTATTTAGAGATAATTGCAAGTTAATACCTAACGTCCAATCAGCAGCTGACAATTAGCCATTAGAAAACGCCTCGACTCAGCTAGAATTTTTTTCTTATTTTATATTATTATTTTTTTTTTTTTTTTTTGTTTTATTCTATTTTCGTTTCCTTTTATTTTTATTTTACTTTTTCTACGTCTTCTTACAGAAAAGTTTCTCAACGTTCATTTATACGGGTTGAAAAATCGAAGCCATGTTTTCTCAACGATCCATTCATATCGAGTTATTATAGTAGTTAGTCAAGTTTCTAGATCAAGGCAATGATATTATTGGATTTTGTTCGATGATTATCAGAGCGTATATGAGAAACTGGGATTAGAATTGATTTTGGAATATGGCCAGTTAATTAACAATAGAATGAATAATCCGTCTGCGTTAAGTCAAAGCACTTTAGAAATTGGCCCCATATTATTCGCGAATTTAGCTGCCAGGTTTATGTACGTACGTACGTACGTATGTATGTATGTAATACGTCTACGTTGAGAGGAAGGAGCGAGAGAACAGCAATTTCCAGTCTCGACGTCGAGCAAACTCAAAACTTTATACCAGAGTTCACAGTTCATGCTCACACTAATGGAATGGTATTTACAAACGCGAACAAACACTCCTATCAATTACAAGACGATTCAACCTACTTCTCCTCCCTCTAAAACCCCGTATATCTCTTTCTATTTCTCTTCTCTCAATCTCTGCCTTTCCCTTTTCCATCGGTACCTCCGATTCCGCACCAGCAAAAGCGAACTTTTGATTACCCGCATCCCCCTATAATCCCAAAGTAGTAGATTCAGGTCTCGACGGGGTGGTTCTGTAAATATTTGAATCTTCAAATTTCAGATCAACGAAACGATGAAAGATTTTCAAACGTTCTCTCTCGTTTATTCGCTATCTCTATACTCAGATTAAACGGATTAATTTTCACATAGTACTACCTATACCTACTCAAACACACCGAGCAATTTCAATCACGTGGATAGATCGTTTTGGAAATAGACATTAAAAAAAGACGCATAGTAAACCCACTGCGATCATACACATCGGCGCAAAACGATTATTAACAATTTCAATCCGCTGTCAAGGGTTAACTTTTCATCACAAGTACTTTAATTTTATTTGCCTGACAAATTGGAGAAAGTTATACAGTCTGGGCCATGATGTTTAACCTAAGGGTATTTAAAACGGAGCTAAAACTTTTTTAAATTAATTCTCATTCCAAGCTTAATCTTATTTTTATTTTTATCTTTTTCTTTTTTCTACAGAAAGTTGAACAAGGAATTCCTCCAAGGATCAAACAAATTTTTAGAACCTCACTCGTACTACGCATGTTATCCAAGGAATATAACGGAAATCAAGAATCCGAATCAACGGGACAGAAAAAAACGGTAATTTAATTATTAGGATAGACTGAAGGCTCAGAGGTCTAACTGATTGACTTGCGTGACGATCCGATTACCGATTTACGCGTGGATAAGATGTATACCTACTATTCAATCTAGTAAGAAGTCTGCTTTTAATTACTCCGAAATGAAAGAGTAGATCGCTTATCGGAGGGTCTTATTCCATGCTAAGATTTCAAAGGAACCTTTGAATACCGAATAGCTACCCCGGAGCGTAGGTACCGGCAAACAAAGCCTTTCATTTTGCGGTTCAAAAGAGCACTCCACGGATTAAAATTAAAGTTATTAAAGGTGTCCTCCCGCTACGACGAACTTCCATACTGCAACGAGGAATCGTCAACCCCTGCAGGCAGAGGTAATGTGAATAAAATTGCTCTGCCTCGCGCTCTGCCTCGGAGATTAAAAAGATAAATATAAATTTCCTGCTTTGCAGATCATCTAGGCAGGAAAATCGGCACATACAAAAATACTGACTATCATTTTTACACACCAACTACATTCGTGGAGATATTCACTTGCCTACGAGGATATAGACAACCGGCTCCGTTCGCAAGATGCGAACCAGGCGTACCTGGATGGACTATTAATGTGGACGATGGTAACAAATGCGAGGAAAATAGCCGTGGGAAAATGTCGAGAGAATCTGGGATCTGTTTTACTTTGACAAAGGAGGAGCCTGGCACGGTATGAAATCAAAGAACAGACTAACAAATTTTTCTCGGATCCATTAGCTCTTATACTGAGAAGATTTCTGTTGGAGATATACTACATTTTTTTCTTTTCTTTTCTTTTCCTTTTCTTGAAAAGTAACGAAAAATAATTAGCTTATTTTTCCTACGAAAATTAACCTCGCGATTAATTAAAGGTGACAGACGAGGTGACTTGCTGGAATTGTAGCATCTCTTCATTTCTATAAATCTCAATTTTTAACCAATCGAATTTTCCATTTCTATAATTTTTCATTACTGTTCATATTATAATTATTGTTATAAAATTCTGATTATCGAATCTTTTCAACAGAATGATGAAGATAACTAATTAGAGGAAGAAAAATGAACACGAGAGATCGTTTATTAAAGAAAAAAACGCCCAACCTTACGACTTGGTTATTATTTTTTTGCGTCGAAGCATTGTGAGCAGTTGAAGAAATTGAGAATAAAGGTAAACGCCGCGCGTCTGCCTTCTTGTTTCGCTTTCTGACTTTAATAAAGATAATAATTAGGAATAGATTAAGTAAACTAAATGGAGATTTTAATCCCACCTCCCCTTCGGTCGAATAAATGTAATAAATTACGTTTACACTTTTTTTTTTTTTTTTCTTTTTTTTTTTTTTAATTCTTTCACAGCTGGATGGATTTTGGCGAAAAAAGGCTGACCCACCTCGCGAATAAATCTCTTCCGAGTATATATAGGTGAAACCGCACGTTGATACAAAGTGAGATAAAAAAGAAAAAAAAAAAAAAAAAAAGAAAAAAAAGCACTTTGACACGCTTCAGCATGGTAAAATTTGTAAAGCAAAAATAAAGGAAAATAAAAAACGGGGACGAATACCTACGTTGCGTCGCGTTTTATACCGGCATTCTTGAGAAAATTTTCTTCCAATAATATCATATTCTACCTATCGCATATTTCTCAAAGTATAGAATATAGGCAATATGCAACTAACGAAGCAAGCTTTACAATCAACTTTCAGGATACGATTTAAAGTGTGTGAAAATTGCTAAAGAAAGGACGCAAAAATGACGTTTTCTTCACATTATCGATAGATGCTCGAGCTGAATTCCTCACATCGCGATTCTATACAACAAGGATCACATATTATAGATCGCCTATATATATTTATAGGTAATACTCGAGTTTTATACATGCGGTATGAGTATGTGTGCAGCGTCTTTTGAGCTTCTTATACATCATTATGTATATATTACCGAGTATTTGCCTTTAGAATATTCCGATGAATTCCTTTCCTAAAACTCTTACCTTTCTGAAACCTCGCTCGATAACATCCTTGATAAATTCTTTTGAAGATATAATACATATTGTATACGTATACCACCTATTAGGTAGGTATATACGAGTCTATATTAAACGGCCATAATTATTCGTCGGTTTTTTTTTTTTTTTTTTTTTTTTCTTTCTTTTTTACCGGATTTAATTATCCACGAATACCGTAGATAAATTGATGATAAAATCTACTAAACACCTATATAGATATATAAACCGGCAGGTATTTCAATTCTTGTAAAATAAATTTCCTCATTTCGTTGGATAGAGTAACCGCGTCTTTTACGCTCCCATCGAAACGTTCGGTGCAAACATTACTCCAGGATCGTAGCCGCGCGCCCACGACGACTTGATTCAGGGCGTTTAATTTCCTCAAGCCAACCACAAAGTGCAAATAAGCGCCCGTGGAATTTCACCGAAATACTCAACGCTTACCTACCTACCTACCTACCTACCTATACTAGCTGGTTATATTCGTACAGAGTTGTTTCTCCGCAAACTTTCATCACTATACCGAACTCTACATCATGGTGAACTGGTTCAACGAGAGGTACTCCGCAATTACATACACGTAGGTGTACTATACAGTACTATACACCTACCTATACGGAACCTTGGACCAAGTAAAGATGTGCAAACTACCCCCTATTCGCTAGCGTTGGTACATATGACTGCAGAGTGATCAGTCTCTATCTCGAGCAACGGGAACCTCGTATAACCATCGTGATGAAGGAGGGTTAGCCATAGGTAACGGTTACCACGAACCACCCTCAATCCTGTTTGGCTTTGCGGATGGGTATAGGTGCCTATATATATATACCCCGTCCGCATCATGGGGGGTGGCGTATATAGCTGTACGATCACAGCGTAACATTTTATGGTTCAATCGTGGTTTACGTCGTTGAGACTGGTGCAGTAGGGAGGATCGCGGTTTCGCCTGCGTGCCAAATTTTTATCACAATTTACGAGCCCTCGTTTCGAAACAGAAACAATGGAATTTCCATGCACCCTGTTGCGGCCTGCATGGCCACCGTACCGACACGATCGAATGGCTTTCTGACGAGATATATGACTCGGAAGTCATCTCTGGTACGAGGTATAACTATACTATAGGTACATACGCACGTATGTGTCGAATGCTTCTCTCCAACTTCACACATTTTTTTTTTTTTTTTTATTTTCTCTTTTTTTTTCGCTTCTTTGATGAGCTTTGCATCGAGTGATAAATCAAAACGTCCCGAGTATCGAAGAGGGAGGAAAAATGAACAACATATTTTATATAACACTTTTATTAGGTAATATCTATACTTATATTCCTCATCGTCTAATTATATTTATTCATTTTTTTATTTATCTTTTTTTTTTTATTTTTTATTTTTTTATAAAATCAACTTATATGAACATAGTTATAGCTTCAACCATGCAATTTTGTAAGTTATTTATTCACATTTTCTTAATAAATAGATATGGATATACGGTTGCACCGTTTTTTTTTTTTTTTTTTCTTATTTTATTGTTATTTTTTCTTTATCTTTATAATTTTTTAAAATTTTTTTTATTTTTTGGCATTTCGTAGAAAATTCATCCTCCCATCCTTATTGTTAGATACAATTTCACGTAATGTACTTTTTTTTTTCCAACAATTATTACAATGAAAATATAACAAAAATTATTGTAGCTTTAATACTGCGCACTCTGAGCCGTTCTCAAATGACACTTTAATTAATTATCAGCGTCATTATATTATATTGTATATAGTCTTATAGTATTAGTCACTGGATTTACCATTATCATTATAAATTATTTATTCAGTCGACTTTGAACTAGGCGATTCGGAATCGACCCGAAGCCTTTCGTCAGTTTTGATTCTTCATCATTTTTAAAGGGTCACGATTGTAACGTGCAAATACTTCCTTCTTGAAACCATCGAACAATTTTCGATTCATACTATTCTGTCGTTCACGCCAAGCGGGTCGACCCTTTTTAGTCTGAAGACCCCAATGACCAGTGAATATCGGGGAAAGTACAAGGAACTCGTAGCCAGCTACGTACATCTCATAAACCTGAAACCAAAAAAAAAAAAAAAAAACAACAATAATCATTTTTTTCCTGAATGCATTTTTTTTTTTTTTTTTTTTTTTTTTTTTTTTGCTGCTAAAAAATATCTGCATCCAAAAGTGCGTTTATAATCATCGCAATTATATTATAGGATCAGGAAACGCAAATGTTAAATCACGCGCAACATTACATATGGATCAACCGACTGTTCATGAATGGGAATTTAAAATACAAATTACACCATATGTGGGAAACTAAACCTCGCGATACCATGGACAATGGTTATCCACGTATAGCACAATGCAATGCAGTATATAGGCACATACATACATACATTGCATGGCAGTAGGTACGCAAATGAAATTGGCGGCTGTCAAGAGTAGGTAGTACTGTACGGAGAAAGGGTAGATATACCTACGTACTACCTACCGTTCCTGCAGGTATAACACGACGAAGAAACGGT
This sequence comes from Tenthredo mesomela, assembly GCA_943736025.1. Taxonomy (NCBI): domain Eukaryota; kingdom Metazoa; phylum Arthropoda; class Insecta; order Hymenoptera; family Tenthredinidae; genus Tenthredo; species Tenthredo mesomela. The sequence goes on from OX031015.1 coordinate 3,757,039, forward strand.
ATGGTATAGGTACGCTGGGGAAATGTGTTCCGGTTAATTTCACGCTATGGCATCAGCCACAGCGGTGACCATTGCTCCGCACCCGGTACTACCCTGCGTTGCTTACCACCTGTGCGTTGTTTATACCTAACCCTTTAGGTTATTAAATTTGATGACGTTGGAGCAGCTTACAGTGCAGTGCAAGGGGCAGCAGAGAAAAGTTCTTTTTATTATTACCCCTTTGTTAAATTTTTTTATTTTTTGTATATATGTATTTTTTTTTTTTTTTTTCTTCTTTCCCCATTACTACGAGATGACCGTTGGACTCTAAGAGCTTCAAGGATACCCAGTAGACTTGAGTAGGTGATAAGTCAGAGTAGGTATATAAATTTGGTACTGCAGGGTTCAATCGTGAGGAAGAGAAACATCTTTCGATAAATTAGATCATCTGTAATATAAGTATATAATATGAACCAGGATAAGAGTATAAGATTGAATAAAAAGAACAAGCACTAACTTTTCCCTTATCGATAAGAAGAGAAGTTTTATTCGAAGGGATCCCATGTAAATAAGGTAAAAGTACACGGCGAGGCTACGAAGGTGAATCTGATAATTGAGTTTTATGCGATCACACGGTGGTCTAAATCCTACTGAATAAAGGGCGTCTTTCCTTCTACCCCCACTTATCGTAGCGATCCTTCGTGAGAAAAGCTTTCGCATTTGCATGGACTTGCCTAGTCGCGAGTTTTTTAGTTTTGTTTTTTCTTTTCATTTTTATTTTTTTGTTCTCGTTACCCATTCCGTTTTATGAAACGCGAGAGGGCTGACGTTATCAAAAAAATATATCACCACTATGAGGGTATAGGTAAGTAAGTCCTTTGGGAAGAAAAAAAAAGAAGAAATCTCCTCATCGAAAACTCAATTTTTTTCCTATTTTATGTCACGCTTTTAGTGTATATACCTATATATATGGACGTGTCTTTACTCCAGACGTTGAAAAGGGTTCGTGTCTAAAACACTCGAGTGTAGATGTATATACTTTGTCCATGAAATCCTACAGGTGGTATACGTTTTAAGACCCAACTTCTCATCGGACCAATGCGATGTCAACGGGCAAAACAACGCGACGTAACGTAACGTAACGTAACGTAACGTAACTTAACGTAACATAACGTAACGTTGAACTGAGTACGCCAAAACTCTAATCAGTGTGTCGTTCATCGTCCATTCCTAGTCTAATAGCTAGTATGTATGTACGTATGTATGTATGTATATGAACGTTCATCCCGCAGGAATGAGTATAATAACTCTTTCCACGATTTAGAATTAAAACGATTCACCCGCAGGAAAATCTCTCCGCTCTATTTCTGAAACTCGGTTTCTTTTTAATATCACTAAAATAACGGGGAAAGAATTTTCTCCGATAATTTATCATTACCGTAATGAAGAGTTTGAAGGATATTAATGCACATATATACGTAGTACCAATTTTTCATTTATTTTTTATCCTGTTTCAAAATTCGAAAGCAAAAATAAACAGGATTTTCGCCAATTTCTAGATTAGATATCGTTATATTTTTTTCTCTCTATCTCTCTCTCCCTCTTTTCGCAGGGTTAATTCACCAATGATATATTTTTCGATCGTATATTTTAATCAAGTAAATCTACCCACTTCTAAACGAGATATATAAGTATTATACCGAAAACGCGGTTATCAACCATACGCAAAAATGAAAGGTTCGCAGATCTCGCTTCGTTTAACCGGGCAGAGGCCCCCCCTCCAATTAACGTGAATTAAACAAGCTTTACCTAATCGCTTGGAAGAATATTTTAGTATAATATGACGCGATGTGAGCTAGGGGAAGAATTTTCTACCACGAAATATAAACCGTGTGAATATACGCGTATACCTATATATATATATATATAATATATGACCGTAAAAATAACTTCATACGATCTGAAATCCAAATCCGTTTTCATATATCAGTTGACCTGAACAAACTCTGGTGGAAAAGATACGGTCAGATTTTGAGATTATCCTCATTCCTTTTCAATTTCTGATTGAATTACAAAAATTCTATTAACGATCGTTGAAAAATAATCTCATTGTATAAATGTATAGTATAAAATTCTGAATACCATATCCTACTCGAATTCAGTGTTAAATATTTCATATTCTTGGCATCTAGGCCTTTTGCCGATCCGCGATATATAGAACTTTCGTTTTATCACGTTTCTATAAAACTCGCAGATGTATCCAGACGAAACGGCTCTTGCCTATACAGAGATATTCTTCTCTCCTCGCATATAGTAAGGGGTTGAAAAACAAGTATCGGGTCAGACCTGACGATGCGAGGGCGTAAGCAGAGCGCAAGTGTGCGAGGGAAAAATAATGGCAGAAGAACATTCATTCTTATTCCTCTAGGTACGGAATGTAGGTTGTGGTTTACGCGAATGTATTTGTCTTTCGTACTTGTATTTTTATTTTTCTTTTTTTTTTTTTTTTTTTTTTTTATCTCATCCCCCACCCCCACGGGTTTGGCTTTGAGACATTTACGTCTCTTTTATTGCTCAGGGTTTGACGACAGTATATAGATACACGTATACCTATACATAGGTATATACCTACACGCGTAAATGAATATGGTATACGAATAAAAAAAACGAGCTGTTCTGTCAATTGGATTTTTCAACGCTCAAGAAAAAAGTGAGAAATATGTAGGCCATGGTTTTTTCGAGCTGGCCCATCCCTAGTCGCCCACCTCCTTTTGGTCGAAATGTGTCACATTTCGATTATTATCTGAGCCCAGGCGTCAAAAACGCAAAAAAGGCCAACTTAGCGCAAATTCTATTTCAATTCCGAACATATACGTCCAAAAAAATGTTCTCTTCGTGCGAAAATAGAGTCTACAGATGGTTTTTACATTGTTCGCCGATGAGATCGAATTCGAATAATTTTGTAACAATGTAAAAACCATCTGTACCCTACTGAAAATTTCCAGATGGATTCATCTGGTCGTTCGAAATTCCTATGGAATTTGCTGGAAATCCAGCAAGTTTTAGATGGAATTCATTGGATTCTGCTAGGAATCCACTAGATTTTATATGGAATCCATAGGAATTTCGAACGACCAGATGAATCCATCTGGAAATTTTCAGTAAGGTACAGATGAATCCTGGACATTTTCAGTAGGGTAGACTCTATTTTCGCACGAAACGAACATTTTTTTGAACGTATGTGTTTGGAATTGAAATAGAATTTGCGCTAAGTTGGCCTTTTTTGCGTTTTTGACGCCTGGGCTCAGATGATAATCGAAATGTGACACATTTCGACCAAAAGGAGGTGGGCGACTAGGGATGGGCCTTGAATAGACGAAAGCTTATAAATAAAAAAAAAATTGGTGAACAATTATAATTTTCAGAATTTGATGATTTTAAAAACGCGTTTTGCAAGAAAACGAATAAGGTATGCACCATCGCCTATGACGTGGAATATTATCGACATATGTCTATCAAGTATGTGAAATTGAATAATGGTCAACACCTAAACCCAACGAGTTTCTGTCATATATGCTAACATTGTGAGTATGGGATTCAATTAACAGAGAAACCGCAGGCTAAGCCCACACCGGATAGGATCGCGCACGCGTCATCAAACCGCCTGTCGTCAAATATTGTAACGGAGAGAATTCCCTATAGGGTTTATATGATACTATATAGAGCAGCTGGATGACCAGCGCTAGTAATATAATGGATGACATTCATTAAGCGAACACGCGTCGTACATCGTATGGTATAACGTGTTAATATATCAGAATGTAGTAAGTAACTATGCATGTGATCAATGATCATAAACGATCGAATGGACAGAGGGATTCTGAGATAGTGGTTCTAGAGAGAGGTACTGCAGGTTATACTTGCCTGTGTATTTCTTGTGTAACCGTATCCCATGAAGCGTTCATCGTGGGCCGGTACTGTGTCACGTGCGACGTAAAACGGCTCGTAAAAAAATTCGAAGTTCGTAACATCGTGACTGATGTAAACCTTCCCAGACTTGACGATGTCCGAATCTGCCCCATGGCTCAACGATACGTCCCAACTCCACCTGAGAGAATATATATATACATCAATTTTCAATCTGTCAGACATACAACATGCCGTAATTGATTTCGAAGCTGTGATTGCAGTTAAAGTTCATTGCTTGCTTTTTAACCAGGATATCAATTTTTATATGGAATCCTGGGTTCTCTCACCTCGTAAAGTTTGTCGCGTACTGATTATGGATGAAGACTTTTTGATGAAAAGGTCTCGCTAGTCCTTTATTGGCAAGTCTAACGAGGTCGGTTTTATTCTGAGGAAATCTGACTCTGGTGTCAAGTTCGTATGTGGGAATAACGTACGCGCACTTATCGCACTGTGAACTTTTTAAAAATTCATTTAAAAGATTGGCTAAATTTGAGCTTGGTATTATGTCAACGTCTGTAAGAAATACGTAGTCAGTTTGACAGTTTCGTCTTGCCAAATTACGAAGGTGATTTTGAGGATAAACGTTTCTAGTTTTCCAAGTCGTTTGGTCCTTCGACAATCCCTGGAGAAACCTGCCCAATGTTGCTTCCGGCTTTAGGCAGTCCACGTCGTCCGGGAGCTCGACGACTCGCGGTTGAGCTTTGACGAGTCTGCTCTTTGGTATTGCCAAAGAAAATGTTACCCTCTCGCGTATTGGGGCGTAACATTTTCTCAGGTAAGTTAGGTACTCTTGAAAAACAACGAAATCTTCATCTCCGGCTGTGAATACTGCGACGGAAATTGGCCCGGTCCAATAATGAGCGACTTGGACAAGTGAGTAAAGTTTCTCGACGGAACTCTGAGTGGCTATGGAGACTAAATAACTTTCGGACAATGTAGGATACTGTGAGCCAACCACGACGGAGTCAAACATCTTGTAAAGCCTTCGAGAATCCCATCTACCAAGCCTAACGTCCATCTGTAAGGCACTAGGCTCCAAGGCGGGTTGATAGTCCCGTGGATCACAGGGCTGGACGGGTTCTGGTGTTAGGGCCAAGGCGTTCCACTCAGTCAAAACGTTAGATTCTTGTTGATCGTCCGCAGGGGCTGAGTAGTTTGTCTCGCAGTCTTCCGACTGCAGGAGTAACATCGTTAACAGCATGTTTGAAAATGTGATTATTATCACGCTGACCAAACTGAGATTCCATGGCCGACATCCAAACTGAAACAAAAACCGAAAAAAAAATAGAAATTGGTATTATAAATTGGTATTATATGGTAGATGAGTATTTCAAGACGAGTATTTCAAGAGATCGTGGTGATTTTCTGCTTTAGTTTTCCATTAATCGGCAAAAATATTTTTTTGTTAAATCTGAAAGTTTGACAAAGTGTCTAAACCCCTTCGCCCTCTCTTTCTCTCTTTTTCTCGTCTCTGTCACCCTCGCGGAGCTCTTCTAACTTTTGCAGAGCCATTTTAGCACGCTAATTACCTCGTCAAATGGTTCTTGCGTAGGTTGGCGGACAAAAATCTGGCCCTGAAGTTCGTCAAAGTATCGCGCGAATGGTTTTTCTCTCTTAACTCCATAAATCTTAAACTATTTATCTTACTTGAGACCGTTGTTTCAATTCAGGTAATAAACAGGGATGAAAATTCCTCACTTATTATAACATATGAACGTATAGGTTCTTACATTAGTCATTAGATAAAGGGTGATATAAAATAATCTTTAGCGAAAGGTCCGAGAGAATTTGAACGGCATGAAACCTTCGTTTGGGTATATAAATATGACGTTTGGTATAAATGAACTACTCGCTAATAATGTGCGGGTGTCGGAAAAATTCTCTCGTCTGGCTCTTATCCGTTAACTTTTCCTCCTCGTCCCGCTGAGATTTCGCAACGGGATACTCGCTATTAATTACGTAAGCCGTTGGAAGGATAGTTTATAGTCGACAGTGGCAATAGGATCGGATTACGTATCCTCTCGTACTAACGACCCAATCCCCATTAGCCTTGGCCGAGATGTTTTATTGCCCCAGTATACCGGTGTCTCGTTCCATTATAAAAATTAAATATTCGACGATGCGACCAAGAATCTTTTCTCAGGGGGAATGAAATAATGGCAGATTCGTTATTTTACACGCTTTAAGATTTATATCACGCACTCAAATGACCAGACGCACCTATAAAATACAATATTCCATAATTTTACATTACGAGGCGTTCGGTATAGGCAGGGACGAATACCTCTATAGAGAAATTTCTACGAAAATCTGAAATATCTTCCTACCCGTGAATCTTTGCCACGAGAAGCCACTTTAAAGCCAAGTTGTTGCATCGATCGCTTTTACCAGTAACGGGACAAGTGGCTAAGGCTAAAGCAACAGAAACCACAAGCAAAGTCCTCCACTGATTTACTTTAGAACTATGTGAAACATAGCAAAGTCAGAACTCTGTGTATGTGTAGGTATATACGTATGTATTAATGAGAGCAATATATTTTAGCTGTTATACGAAAATATTTATTGATTATTATTATACAATAATGAAGATTTTACCAAAGTTCATTACCTACTTCGCAAACTTCTATATTATACTATCAAAAAGTTGCTTATAGGCTTTCTGCTCCTTCTATTGAAACGTTGCTTTAACCATAATTGTCTGATCTATCGTATGTAGATACCCAGACACTATTCAATAAACTGATGGAAATTTCCGTCTGGCCTAGTTATGGAATAGTAATAAAATACGAGCTCCTTAAAACGAATAACGAAATAATGATCTTCCATGTGGATTCTAGACACATATATTCAAAGTTAAGAAAAGAACTTCACTTCTATTATAGAAAGTTAGTGTGGATATAACGATATAGTTACATCCGTGGACGAGAACCCATTTATAAAAGAATATTCGTACCATTATCAAAATCTAAAACGTTCCAACTGAATTGAAAGAAAAACTTATTCGACGTCACATAATCGCCTCTGATATCCACCAAAGTGAGAAATTAAGGACGTAATGACGCTCAGTTCGTGCTAAATGTTTTATGCATCGACTTACACATTGGCTAAAGTTTTCCAGTTTGTTTAACTCCTATTTTATTCGATAAACTAGTCATTCGTCAAAAGTTGAAGCACGAAAACAGCGAATAATTTTGATCCCAAGAATGTTGAATCAAATCCTAAGTTAGGGTGGTCATTGATTCGGTACTATTCGAATTTCAATACTCTCATAGGCCAGAACGTCTCCAAATATATACAAAAAAGTGTAGTCCAAAGCCTAGGTTTCTGTCTCAATTCTAAGTACTCAATGGGAAGTTCAAAGGCTTTAGAACAGTATACTTAGAATTGAGATGGGAACTTGGGGTTTTGGCTACATTTCTTTTTTGTACATATTTTGCGACGTCCTGGCCCATGGGCGCATTTGAATTCGAAAATGATCAAATCTGGGACCACCCTAATGTATATCCTATTCTATATGTATACATCAACACGCATGTACATTTCCTGTCGTGGCAGAAATTCGACCAGCACCAAGTAGCAGAATACAGCTGCAGGGTCGTTGAGTCGGCCATCAAGTGACCGCTAACAACAGTGAGCACCAAACCCAAACTGCAAGAGTGTGTGCAGACAAGGCTGCACGATGTATGCAACTCCGAGAAGGGCATGATTGATTATGCTGGCACAATGTTATCACTGACCGCGTGCTACGAATATGCATCAACGTTACATGCCTAAAGCATTAACAGATTGTGGCGTAACATCGCCAATTTTTTGCGCGATGTGTCATTCAAAGAGGTGACTTCAAATTTTGACATAACATCTCCAGTTATTCTGCGACGTGTCTTCCAATGAGACGACATGGAAATTTTGCTAGTTATAACGATACTGATTTAATTATGGAGCGAAATTATGTGGCGTAACATCGCCAATTTTTTGCGCGATGTGTCATTCAATGAGGTTACTTCAAATTTTGACATAACATCTCCAGTTATTCTGCGACGTGTCTTCCAATGAGACGACATGGAAATTTTTCAAGTTATAACGATACTGATTTGATTATGCAGCGAAATTAGTGCAGTGAAAAATATTTCGCATTATTTGTGTACGTGATGATGATGAAACTTGTTCTTGTAGAATATTTTTTTAATTTATGGACTGATATGTGGTTTCTTTTTAATTTGACTAAAGCTCTGCACGTTTATAGTTATCTAAAGTTCTATATTAGTTTATTATCGCTAACTGGAAGGCGCAAGATCGTTGGAACGGGCTTTCAATGTTGCAGTATAAAGCTGCCGGGGCCGGGATAGAGAGTTTCAAAGAATTTCCAATTCTCGGCTTTTCAACCCGCGTCCCCGCTAACCTTCTCTGCAACGAATTACCGTAATGAAGAGTATTCAGTTTATTTTAACCCAACTTTGGCCAAAGCCTTTCCATAGTAGGTTACAAAGTCTGAAATAGCAATGAAATAGGCTAAGAGAAAATTTCGAGCCACTCTAGATCGAACGAATCTTATACCAAGTGCCAAAACTGTTCTTATACCTATGACGAAATTTCACTTTAATATTTCAGGAACGTTTTCACGTTAATCAACACTTCTTTCTCGATCAATAAATGAATGCCCAGTTTATTTTTTGTGAATCGTGATAACGTCGCGAAAATAATATTCTACTAATTAGGAGCTCAATTATCATTCCTTGCTTGCGATTTGCGGACGCGATAATCAAATATCAATGCCTCTAGAGTTCTCTGAAGTAACAAGCACAAAAAAGGGGAAAAAAAAAAAACACAAAATGGATAAAGGAGTGACTGCAGAGTTGCTATTGGTGTAAATATTCTCAGTCTCGTAAATTTTTGGTTTTTTTTTTTCGATGCCTTTTGCATATTATACCGACGGACAGTTGACATCAAGGGCAATTACATCCAATTAAAATATTAAATAAACGAAGACCGCGCTTTCATCTTGCGTCTAGGGCACTTTTAGTGTTACCGAAGCGACAGGATGGACTCCTCTTTTGAAACGTACCAATTACGTCTTACTATATACTTGGTTATGACACCAAGCGTAGAACGACGTAATTAGCACGTCCGTCCTTCATTCTCACCTATTCGTGCTCACCTTGGAAGAACTTCAACGGTTTTCTCTAATGTATAAGTGATAATGAAAGAGTTATCGCAGATGGTAGATATAACTGCGTGGCTACTCTCGTGAAAGGCAGAGCTCTCTTTCACTCACTCACTCCTTTCGATTCAGTTCACCTAGTTCTAAAAAGCTTCAACGTACCGTTAAGTCTGAATAATAAGAAAAGAAAAAAGATTGACGAGAAATAACATGAAATAAAATTAAAACCAAGCTTTAATTTTACAGTACGATAAACATATAAGAGTTATATGTTACCTGTGTAAGTGTTTCGTTTTTTAAACCTCCATCACTAGTTGGTCTTTTCCTTTTTTGTTTTTTTTTTTTTGTCCTTTTTGGTCCTTTTTGTATCGCTTATCAATTAACCATATTGCTCCAATAAATTAATATCAAGGGATAAAAAATCGATAATGCGTATCAAGATTCCATCCGACAAACGACCACGTGGTCTCACTTATTATCTACACATGGTATAACCGGTGATAAAAATTGATTACTGACCGATAAGCATTTCCGTTCAGCTGACAAGATTATTATTTAAAAGTCAACGAATCGTAGATAAATTTCGGTGAATAAGATTTTTTTTAAACAATTAATAGGTAAAATAATTCTCAGAGTTTTTTTTTTTTTTTTCTTTTTTTTCCTTGAACAGGAAGTTGAAATTATTTCGTAAAATTACTCAAATCAGGGATTATTTTCGATGCAGATGAACAACTCGGACTAATATCTAATTACTTGAGAAATTTCTAATTATACAAGAGTTTTGGTATCGTCTAACATTACCGGCGTTACCGACCCTCAGAAACCACCCACTTTGCACTCAATACAACCGAGAACTACTTTAGTTTCTTGGCGTAGCCCTTCGAGGTGACAATCACACGGTCGATTACCCAGAAACCCTGAAGCTTACCATTTATCCCCCTCCACCCTATCGCCCTAGCACTTCACCCCCAAGCTTCAAACCTTAGCTTAGTCTTATCCTTTTGCCCCCTGCCTACACTTAACCAGCCTAGTGGTCCACGCGCAGCATCAGCCCTATACGAAATCGGCAAGATCCGGTATGGGAGAGCGACTTTGCTCAAATCATTTGACATGAAGAAAGCTTAATCACAGAAAAAAATAGAGGCTTGATAATTTCCACCGATTTACTATACCTATATACGTACAAGCTCTATAGATTCAGTTTAAAAACCGTGTCAAACGTTGGAAGTAATTTCGTGGTTTAAAACGGTGATAAATCCACCTATAGATCAGTTTAGATGTGAAATATTTTCGACACGGATGTACATCTGCATTTTTATCACCATTTTTTGATTATATTTAACGACAGATATTAAAATTGATTTTTTTTTTTTTTTATAATCTGATAAATATTCTTATTTTATTATTTTCACTTACCATCTGTCGCAACCTCGCTAGTGGATTCATGAGGTACACTCTCCGACCTTTTAATAAGGCCGACACTTAACTATAGGTGATGAAGAAACTAAAAAAATATGTAACATATTTGTTAAACTGATTATATTGAACCTCACATATTAATACTGATGAAATCTATTCAGGCACTGTTGACCGTGCTAGCGGTTGGAAATAATCGGACTGCTTATTCCATGGTATGAAATTTTCGATAACCTCGTGATAGTGACGCGTGGCGTTATTGATGACCAATATGTCTGAGATAAGAGCTGGGCAAAAAAAAAGCTGTAAAATTTAGTATGTGAGCAGTCCCAGCAAACACAAAAATCAATTACGTAACGGTTACATATCTGGTACATAGTAATGTCCGCCACAAACGTGGAACAGTGACATACACATCGCGGGGATGGTCCAGCGATGTGTATGTCACTGTTCCACGTTTGTGGCGGACATTACTATGTACCAGATATGTAACCGTTACGTAATTGATTTTTGTGTTTGCTGGGGTAAATATAGGGACAGCACTTTTCTGCAGTAGAAATTATCACAATTGCAGTATTGGGTACATTGGAGCAAGTGGCCTTCAATGTCTACATGAGTGAATGTCACCACAATTGTGATAATTTCTACTGCAAAAAAGTGCTGTCCCTATATTTACTGCCCACATAGTAAATTTTACAGCTTTTTTTTTTTTGCGTGTGCGTGAGTAAGGATTAATCTGAGACTAGATTCGAAGATTATTAATTCGGTATAGAATTAATCTGTTCTTCTGTTTTTTATAATTATGATTCTATTATAGCAGGTAGAAGAAAATATTGAATTGTGCCTAAAATTTGATGAAGAAAAAAATAAAGTAATAATATATGAATATGAATGTGCATATATGCATATATGCATACAGAGTATAATGTGAAATTTTGTTGTACTTAGAAATTGCTTTTGGAATAGGTTTTGCCGTGAAAATATATATCGCTTGAATTAAATTATTTCGTGCGATACGTGTATACGTCGAATAATGAAAGACAAGCAGTTTGAAATAGCGGAATCTTTTTCTACACGTGTTATAATCTGCGATATTTTCGTATTTGACAATTTATTATTTCGAATAACTGTTGATTATAAATAATTAGTAGTAGTAATTAAAGGCATAATGAATTATTGAAGTAAGTTACCTATAGTGTACCGTTTGACAAATATCTCGAATTGTCACTGAGATTTATTACCAATTAATATTTTCATTTAAAGAAAATAAAATGGGAAAACGTTGGCCGAACCCTTTTCGCTTCAGGCGACATGTCGGAACTGTGACATTTATGAGATTCCATTCTGGGCCTGCAGATGACACGATCGTAAAACCCCCCAGGATTTATAACATCGAGCGTTCTAATAATTGAAAGTTTTTTTTCTTTCCTCTTCTTCTTCTTCTTTTTCCTTTTTTTTTTTTTATATATATATTCTATATTTTCTATTAAATTCGGAAACGCATATTGTCCAACACAATGTCGTAACACAAGCAAACTTCTTATAGTTCCATTTAAACTCTAACAGAGAGAAGTCATACAAGATTGAGCATTAGGCACAATCGGCTCCGGAAATAGGTGGTCGTGACTTTTCTTAATATGAAGATAAACACACCAACTATTCACATATCTCACAGTGTATGTACAGTCGATCCTTGAATCAGATCACGTTTAACTTGTACTGATTTCTGAATAAGTGTTAAACAGCCGTGCGATGAGATTGCGGTAAAACTTATTCAGATGTACTAATCGTTTCGCTCTTTCAATCCAACAGCGATAAAATTTTATTCATGATTATATAGTGTAGTATATTATATCAGAGAAATTTTCTCTGCGTAAAAAGTTACTCGTGAATTTTAATATCCCATTTTTATATCAGATATAGAAAAAGCAGAGGTATACTAGAAAGGCTATGAAACTGATGCGGAGAGAACCGAATAGCGAAACCGTGACTATATAATATCCGTTTAAGCGCTAAATGAACGTAGAATCAAATACCAAATATTTTTTATCTCGATCATCGTTATAGAGAAGAAAAAAAATTTGAAAATCATATCCCTTTGACTCAGTTTTCCACTTATTTCTATATACTCAACGAAAGAAAAGTGATGAGAAACATTTCGGGTCATACAGCATTTATGAACAAATTAATTTGAAGTTAGTTAGTATATACCTAATTCAATGCAATTTTCCGCCGAGGATCAGCTTGTGCGTTATCTTAACAAAAATTAAACACACACATGCCTATATATGCGTCTATGATCTGATAATGAAAGATGAGTTAAAACATTAGCGGATGTTCTTCACCGCATGACTCTAATGTAATTAAAATTCAAGGACACACATTCCGTTTATACATAGGTGAATGCGATATTTATTTATTTAATCATTTATTATTATAATAATCGATAAAACTAGCCGGGAAATAACGTAGCCCGATTTATAGAGAGACCTGTAACGTAGTATTACCTATACCTCGTCAATAATAATACATTTAGTGTATAGGTATAGGTACTCTAGATTTTTCTGAGCTGTTTACAGAGCTTTTGAGAACCTTGAGGTTCTATGCTAATTAATACCACGTGGCTCAATAAATTCGTACGGAAATATCAGCCGCAGACGTGACTAAGGCTCTCCTGGGTATAGGTCGCATATAAGCCGTATTGATTTCCGTTCAAATTCTTTACCTATACATAAATTCAACATTACATGAGCTTTTTTTTCCTTCTTCTTCTTCTTCTTCTTTCTTTTTTAGGCTTGAAATATGGATAAAATAATGTTCATTCTATATCAAATCGAATATTTTACTCCGTTAGTGACGAAGATCTACACTGTTAAAAATTTCCAAGTGGAACTTCCTACATTTTGTAGAAAGTTGCGATGCATATACATGGTAGTAAATTTACAAGACATTTCCTTAAAATTAATTTACAAATACTTCAAATTTACTAAACAATTTAGCGAATTCAAATAAAATTTTGTGTTTCTCCTATGAAAGTTCAGTAAAATCAAGCAATTTATCTGTAAATTCACTTTACTACACCACATTTGTAATTTTACAACCTTTTGTGTAGTAAATGTATTGGTAAATTTACAATAATTTTTAACAGTGTAGCTTGACTCTTTTGAATAAAATCCTCGGTAATTGTATAGGCGATTTTTTATTTTCAGTCTTATAATAATTGTAATCTGCGATCAAAAAATATCGAAAATTAATCACCGCAACATGTTTTTCACGCGGTATTGATTATATTATATTCTTTCGTTTTTTGTTCAGATATGAACAAATTGATTACTGGAAAGGGACGTCCGAAACAATGGATGATGATCGTCGAGTACTAATTCCACTTGATCACGCGCGTAGGGAAGTCTTGGAAGTAGGTACCTACCGCAGATCACCGCATCAACGATTTCGGCCGAATTCTACGCAGATAGAAAGGGAAAGAGAGAGATATAGAGAGCGATAGACAGATAGATAGATAGATAGATAGATATAGTGTAGATGGATAGAGAAAGAGAGAGAGAGAGAGAGTTATTCTCTGCGACCACTTCGATTGAATTATTACACCACGGGTCGCGTTGGGCAGAAACATTACGATAAATTTTCCAGAGGCGAATCTCTGCGTGTATAAATCGTCCACCTCTATACTCACCATGCTCGAAGTTCTACATCTACAATCACCCGCCCTATTATACTCCGTGTTCTCCTACATAGGAGTAACATAAATGTTAGTAGTTTGAAAAGTTTTAGGTCGAGGCACCAGAGAGGTGTAAACATATAGATACAAACCAACAACCAAGTTCAATAATAAATTCAAAATAATCTATATATTATATGCGCATATAGTTTTACTTCGTTAGAGTATATATTGCGTAATACATATTTTATTATGGAAAATGATTTTTTAATCCTCAAATTAGTACTTGAAGTTTAAACGCTTGATCGATGTGCCTAAATATTATACCTACCTATATGTTTAATATTTTAAAGGGGTGTTATATTTATGCCCGATAACTTATTTCCATTTACGACTTCATGGATATACCAGTAGGTCGTGGTGGTTCCAGGATGATATTCAGATCGAAGATACCTATGAAGGTTTTATATTGTCGTTTGAATTTATAACCGTTTGATTTTATCCAAACGCGTTTATCCATCGATCAACATTCGTCTTTAAATTTCAATGATATAATAATATTATGATGAAATAGTTGGAATTATTATTACAAACAGAAAAATGAATATCCCTTCACCCTAACTAAATATACTACGAATCTCGGAGACATGATAAGTCATCCAATATTTATACGCGAAATAACATCCCCCATATGCCCCCAAGCTTTACTCCATATCCATTTCAACAATCTACACAATGGAATTCTGTGTGGAAAAATTCGACAGACCATTTTTTTTTTTTTTTTTTTTTTTTTTTTGAGAAGCGTTGATCTTCTATAGTGGCAAGAAAAACTTTCGAAAAATCAAAGTCGTTGTTCATCAATGATTTTCATTATGGAGTTTCAGTTTCGTATATAGTTTTGAAGTTTTTCCTAATTCGAGTGTGAATTTTTTTGAACTTGAACCTAACTGAAGAACAAAGATTCATCGGATATGGTGGCGACATCTTTTGCTTATCACTGACCTTGCGCCCTCAATAGTATCCCAGATGAACTATATGCAAACATATACCTATACTCATCATCTGCGACGCCGGCGTCGCTTGACCGGCGTCCAGCCATCCGCGACGTGGTATAGACGAGCTTTCAAACTCCGAGTACTACGGAGAACAAAGACCATGAGTAATCGACTCACCTGAATCATTGATGAACGTGATGATGTACAAGGCGCAGATTTACTCCCGGCGAAGTTGGGTTCCAGAAAACCCTCGTCTTCACCGAGTTCAGCGCTGCAGTGCGGCGCCCATTAAAATACCAACATGGAGTTTGACGGGGATGATATTGAGCTACGACACCCGCACTTGCGTTTACGTTATGGAAAAACTGCGAAACTAGTTGCAATCACTTCGCACTGGTTACTAACGTACAACGAAAACACGCCTGTTTATTTACGCCAAGGAAATGTCAGTTTAGTCCACCACCCCGACACCGACGGCGGCTCTGCCGTACAGAAGCGCGCGCAACTAGACGATCGATGCGGATGGCACTGGAGCCAGGAACCAAGAACCGCGCGAGTTCTCCAAGATACTCAAAAACCACATCCGACAATCTCGGGTTAGCCTTCGGGGAAAAATATCTCGAACACGTTCCCGGGGGTTGAATTCTATCTGAGGGTTATACTTTTCGAGTATATACTCGTGGAGACACCCTAGTGCACAGATTTTCAAGGGAACTGCTTGCGAGTCACTACATGTATGGATATTCCGTGCAAAACGAATTCAACTTATTTTTCAAACCACCAAAATCCAGCATCCAGATGTTTCTTTAGGCAAAAGCCACTGTTTAGGCGAATAGTTTTATGGATGTAATCGTTATTGCCAATTTTATGTAATTCACGTTTATTTTCTGATTTATTGCAAAGATAGACTCTTATAAGATTTTTCTCATGGAGTTCAGTGACCTTATATTATATGGTATAGGGGAGGTCGAGCGTGGTAAGTCCCCGAGCTTTCGTTGAAAGAAGAAAAGTCAGCGAAGTAAAGTGCGATTTATTAGTAGGTCCATAACTCTCTTTTCGTTCTGATGACGCCGTTGTAGATCCTCCAGACTAGAATCTCCGATATTTTCATCTAAGGACCGAATCAAAGACTTGAGAGATCTTCGCCCAGTACTTTGTGACCTGGTGGAACACTTCGGATGTTTCATCGAGCCAACAGCTGTATGAATTTGCTTATAGCGGAGCGTTTGTGGAGCTTTTTTTAAAGCCGGAGATATTATTGCGGTGTTGAGCTGATCCGGCTGCTGAGTATCTCCGAAATTCTGTAATTAACGAAATAACGTGGTGCAGAAAATTGTAAAGTAAACGAAAACAGTTTTTAAACAAACGGAATGCCTGCCTGCCTGACTGCTTGCTTACTTGCTTGCTCGCTTGCTTGCTTGCTTGCTTGCTTGCTTGCTTGCTTGCCTCATTTTCAGCAAAATAGCAAGGCTCGTATTTGCTCCGGACACATTTCCTTCCCGTTGATTTTGCGGGAATGGGAAAGAAACTGTGCGGAGTTTTGCACACCTATATGTACTATACATACGTATGTATCCGACTTGCCTTTACCTTTGACTCAGCGACTTGTCCTGCTACCTCATCCTTGGTCAAAGAGAATTCGAAAGTACATTTTTGAACGTTCGTTCTCTTGCACTGGTAACATAGAGAAAAGTCAAAGATTAAGGGTTGAAACGTGGTGTTTCCGATTTAAGATTGTAATATAAACGTGGATTCCGTGAATACTGCGGAACATTCGAGGTCCAACTTTGTTAAATGATAAGTGAGAGAGAAATATAGCGAATACCTGAAATCGTACAGAATTTTTCAATTCAATTTTATAACGTTGAAGAAAATTCTTTATATTTATCGAATGATTCGACGTTGGAGCAGAGGGGGAAAAAAAAAAGGAATCTTCGTTTTAATAACATTTGTGCATAAAGAAATTTCGTGAGGCCAGATATTTCCGATTATATTAAAATATCCAACAAGCAAACTTCCAGCATCCCTCTCGTTAATGAAATATTTACCGGAAGAATCGCGTATCAAGCCTTGTTGCGAGAGAGAGGGAGAGGGAGATCCTTGGCCGGAACTCAATTTTATATACCGAAAATAAAAAATAAAAATGAAGTAAAATAAAAAAAAAAAAAAAAAAAAACCGTGAATAAACATTTCCGTAATTATGAAAAACAAACGAAATTAATTATAACGTTATAATTACCGACCAAAAATTGACCCATGTATGTGGTACATATATATATACGTATTCTTCAATTTTTTTATTTTTTTTTTTTTAATTTTACGTATTCTCAATGCAGAAGGCTTGTTGCGGTGAAGCAACGCCACGATTGTACGTGAAATCTAATTTCAAACTGAATGATCTGTGATACATGTACGCGGGCATCTCGGAGGGTAGTACTACGAAACTACGAAGTGCAGGATATTCAGTAGTCGAGACATTCTGAAGCATCAGAATTGGGAAGCACGGAACACGCTCGTGGGCAACCAGCACCACTGACCACCTGCTTTGTGCGTATAATTGGATTTATGTCCAGTGAGTGGCTGGCCAGCTACCTACCTTCCTACCGCAACCTACAACCTACAACGTACAATTCCTACAACCTAGAACCTTCCTGTGCGGCCAGGATACAATTTCGAAACCACAAACCGGCTCTATATACTCGCTCTAACTCTTCGTATCTTGACTTTTTTTTCTGGTATAATAGTAGGTGGGTATAACAACTAACAAGCGAACGTTTCTTGCTTCTAGATTCCGCTGCGGCGAACCGTTAAGAACGAATAGCAAAAGGGGAAAAGCGCTGCCTTGAAACAAGATTAAGTCAAACTTTCGAGCGGAAGGGTGATTGTATAAGGGTACCCTTCTTGTTACCTGGGATCAGATTTTTATAAATATTATTCCACTGGACGAGAGAGAAGAGGACTTTGGAAAACGGTTCGAGGCGACGTTTCATGTTCCTGGAATTTCTTTGATGTTGACATTATCTGTTCTCTACAGTTCTCTCAAGGAGATCCTTTCCAAGAAAGAATTATGAAAAGGAACACGCTCAATGGAGCTGCAGACTTAAAATCAAAATTAAATGGAGAGAAACTCGCAGTCCGGAAATAATATATCTAATAGTATAATACAACTATTCAGTATTTTATCTTATATACCGTATATTTACGCTAATAACTTATCTCAATTTTCATCGCATTAACGAAGCTATTCTAAATGAATAATATTCCTGAATTTGAAGTAACTGTTATTGGAAATCAGGCTGACCGGATATATACCCACGCATAATAGCGTGACAAATTGGCAGCGAATCAACGGTAGTTTTGATTAATGAAAAATTATCTGCATATAGTACTACATACGTGCAAGTGGGTATATAATTGGCAATTACAAGAGTGCAGATCGTCGAGGACTCCGATGAGTGGTGGTTGGGGGTATGCCTGTATCCATAACGGTTCGGTAGGCGGTAATATTTAACGATGATGGGTATTATTAAGTCAAATTTATGAGGCAAATCACTGTTGCTTTATCCGCGAACCGTTCCAATTAATTTCGCCACGATATAACGAGATATTTTCTAGTGCTCGACAATAAATTATTGGCCCTAGTTACAATTTCGGATCGATTATTCGCCCGACGTGAAGGTTCAGTCTTTCAGCACTCTCGCGCATCATTCAAAAGAAAAAAATAATACCGCGAGTATTTACAACTAATCTAATAAAATATCTCAATTTATACAGATTATACAGAGTTCAGAGTTCGATCTTATCCAAAATTCGCTTAGTCCACCGAGGAATGACTCTTCATAAAAAGTGAACAGCTTTTTTCCTCAACCTGATACTTCTCTGCCTGCTTTAGGATAGTCCTTTCCGACTCCCGGTGGACAAGGGGTTGTTTTTATCCCCTCGACTATAACTACGACCTCGCGCTATACTATACCGTTGAAAAAAAGTTTGAATTGCCTTGTGTCAAGTCACCGACGAATAGCAAACTTTTTCATACCTTCAAAGTTCAATACCTATACATACTCGCAAAGGTAATTCTATATTCAAGTAAAGGGAAATTAATTAACCCTTGAAATATTCATAGCGGATTAGTCAAATCTTATGGAAACAAGGACGGGTCTGATTCGACAGAAAGTAGATGCAGCATTGATTGCATCACATAATCATGACCAGCTTTAGCAACCGGCTGGTGCATCATGAGATAATCATTAACACCACTATCCGGCTTTAGCTTCGAGGCGATCAATGACGCGATTCTGCAGCAGAGCCGTAATCCTCGTTGTCCTAACGACCATCGGGTAATCTTAACACATGTCTGCTAATTACTAGGGAATTAATAGCTACCAAATTCTGTCTGAACTGAAAATTACTCGAATCGAAGAGCTAGCGGTATACAGGATTCTAAGCTGACTGTGAATATATTCGTTTAATCAATATCAATCGATCTATGTATAGCTGCGCATGTCCAATCCCCAAGGAAAGCCTGAGTGATTAATTAGTGGTCCTCTTTTTGCTGTCTTTCTATACCTTATAGTGATTTTGGAAACCTTTTTGTCATGCGAAATGGAATTTAATGACAATAGATACCCAGACATATTCGATGGCACGGTGTACTTGTACACATACCTTGCGAAGTTCCGAGCGTCGAACAACGTCCTGGCGGTTACGAGAGCTCGCCAATTCTCCGTACTGAGTTCGTCGCATCAGCTTTTCCCACTGGAAACAAGACGATACTGATTTAGCGAACTTTACGAGTAAACTCGATACACACCTGCGACCCCTGAAATATCCTCCTTTTAGATAGCTTAGAGTTTATTTTCGAATATATTCAAAGTAATTTTCGCTTGCTTGGGGTAAACGAACTTCTTCTAGTTATAATCGACTTTCCGGAGCAAACCTTAACTCTAACCACTGAAGAGAAATATCTCTGTTTGTCTTCCGGTGTTCTATAGAATCTATAGAACTATCAAACTTTCCGAGATTGTGCAATTTCGTCAAATCTTCACCCCGGGGGATGCTGCCACACTTATAACGACAAGGACGGTCGCAGTTATGAGACTCGATGCTCCATGGCCACCCGGGTTCATCCCGGAAAATAAGGTAAGTATATGAAAGTTTAATTTCCAATCGGGGAAAAAAATTGTTTCTTTCGTAGAATGGCTTGTTTCTCTTATGCAGTGGGACTGTGCTGCTTCTCCAACTTAGTTTTAGTGTCAGCGAGCTGAACCAGGAGTACTACTAAGGTGGCAATAAACCTAGCTTTAGAAAGGTGCTGGCTAAGCTTCTGAAAAATTCAGAGCAACGAAAAGTTACGGTCCGTTTGAACAAGGAATTTATTGTTCTTAGTCGGAGCCAAGCAACCATAAGAAACTAGGTAAAACAGTTGACACCTAGTGCTGCAGCAACGCAGTCATTTACGAGGTCTGACTAACTCGGTTGAACGTCTGCCGCACGAACTTTTCTCCTAAACTTTACTCAGCTACCAACGAGCTACGGTCTTACATACGTTTACAAAATCATATGGAATAGGAAACAAAAAACCTTTTCTCGAATCTCCACAGCGTCAGGACCCAAGGAACGATCGGCTCGTGGAATCGTCAGACATTCGTAATCTTTGATACTGTATGGTCGATAACCGATCCGTTTTTCACCAGCATTCATGGTCAAGCCATAATCAGATACGCTTCTGAATTCGCTCTTGGCCATGGTACAATGTCCGACATCACAAGAGCGAGTGGTACGCGGCTGATTAATTAGGCGACGATAGAAGCTCAGCTCGCTTTGATCATCTCTTGGTGTTCTACTCGGTGGACGACTATCCACATCGGTGATCGGCTCGTAGGAAGTATCGCCGTATATCGAGAGCGTCGAACCTTCAGGAGAGTAAATACTCTTCTTGGTCGGTACTCCTGCGTGTAAAACTCCTTGAAGATGAGTTGAACTACGCACTCTCTAAATTTGAATGAGTGAAAATCACTGGATATAGTGAATAGTCACTGTTTTGCAGTGAGAAGTATGCCACTAATTCAAATCAGTGGCATACTTCTCACTGCAAAACCAGTGACTATTCACTAATGTCACTAATTCAAATTTTAGAAAGCACGATGACTATTGCTTACCTAATTTTTCGTGGTACCGTTCGAGATAAGTCTTAGGCTTTGTCTTCGCCTCGATAACCACTGGCGCTAGAATGTTGACCAGTTTCTTGTCGTTCTTAAACGTTGAGGTACTCATGCTGGCAGTGCTCCTTGAAGAAGACTGTTTCTTCTTGAGAGTGGAATTTGCCCTCTTTGGAATAGAAACCGGAAAGTTTGCTACGTCTGAGGACATTGGAGACGTCGATGCAGTCAGGTATCCTTCGGTGTTCAAAGATTCATCGGGACTTCCACGACCACGGAGAACTTTGGGATCAGTTTCAGGAGATGCGCTCGCAATTAACGGATTCCACTTCTCTACACTACGGTGTGACTTCTCGACGACTTGGTGAGTCTCCGCTGGTGCAGGATCGCCTGGAATTTCGCTGAATTGAATAAACGATTATCTGCAGAGATCCTGATCTCGACCCTGTTCACTTCTTGGGGATAATAATGGACTCCGTCTTTTACCACTTTGACAAGTTTAACCTCGATACGTACTACTACTGAATGATACAGCGTCCAATATCTCGGATCTGCAGGGTTTTAAGGACTCGTCACTGTCCGAGAAGCATTTGACTGCCTCCAAAGAGTCCAGAGAGTAAAAAGACATCGTTATCCTTATCGGGCTTAGTTGCTTCTGTAAATTTGAAGCAAATGTCGATATTCGAAGTTTTGTGAAAAGCAACTGACTGCAGTTTTATCATGTATCAATTACACCTAGCGTTTTAATTTGTAACATGTCTAAAGGATTGCCTACAATAAGGCGCTGTGCATCTTGCGTGGGCGGGAAATATTAGTTTGAAAAATTGCAGAAGCGGTTGCGCCACTTGTCGGACAGCTTCGTGGCGCCCTTTTGCAGAGTACGCAGAAAGCTGAACAGAAACTGGGTGGCTAACTGGTTGCGTGTCATAAGGCGCGCTCTGCAGCTGCGATTATTCGAACCTTTGTTCGCATAATATGCATTAATGTCTTATGATTCTCTATACTCTCAGAAGATCTATAGAATAGTTAATAAAACAGAAATTGCGTATCTGCTACTATTGAAATGCAGAGAATTCAAAGAATATAATGAACACTGACCGGTCGATGGCGCCGTCCTGAAAGAGAATGAGGAACTAGGCTCGTTACCATGGATACGGAACGCCAAAACACGCTACATCGAGTACATGAGTCCGTTATATGTAGTAATGACTGTTTGAAAATGTTGAGGAAATAGTTTTTAAGGTATTATTACAATAATGAAAATATCCGATCTTATTGTAAGCTACAGTGAATTGTTTGAGCATAAGCGAGATTGTGAAGTGACTGAAGAATAGACCCGAGATTTAGTTCATATGGTTTTATACCACATTCGTAAAAACAAGTATTACAGAACGTAAGGTGCAATGTCTAAACCGTTCGATTTTGTAAGAGGATCTTCTGCTCTCCCGAAGCGTAATGAAACCCGAAATAAATTAAATCTATGCTACGCGTACCCTGAGATATACGCTATTGATAAACTGGATTCGGTTATTTCAACTGATTCAACAAATCTGAAAAAATTTTTCAACCCCAACACGCTAATCGAAGACGGTTTATACGTGGATTCAGCAGAGCCTCTGACTAAGACTGTCGTCAAACCTTACCAATTGAATAGATCAGACGCTAACAATGTTAAAACTAAAACATGCAGTAGACATTTGGAAATAGCCATCAGAGAAGTGAAAATACATCCGAGTGATAATTTGGCATCGGGAGATTCAGACTCGTTGGTAAAGGTAACGTCTGTGGCTTTATTGTACAAGAAAAAAATCATCTGCAAATCGTCGACCCCGTTCAATAGACAATTGTATAAATTATTGCTCAGGGATCCTCCGGAGTCAGCGAACCTTTCTATCCAGGTCGAAGCGCGAGATGGAAGCTCTAGTATTTTACCTCTACCGCTGCCCAGACATAGTGTTAAAAATAGCAGAATTGATATTGACTTCTCAATTAGTACTATCGGCGGTGTAGTCAATTCGGGAACGGTTATATGTACGTTCTCATTAACTATAGAAGGACATGATCTTTCCGGTGTTAATTTTGCTCATTTCTATGTGCCCACTAACGACCCGAACGATCCTCGAAATAGCGCTTTTACACGCCGATCCAAAACGGAGAGAAAGACCAAAGAGGTCAAGTACTTTTCGCTCGATCATCCAGCGTTGCGTTTTAATTGCGAAGAGGTACTCCCACGTGGTAAAATTGCTAAAAATATCGAGCCTAAAGAAGTAGAAGATGTCGTTATCGAACAGGCTTCATTCACCCGCGGAAATATGTCCTTTAGACACTGGTTACAAGCCAGACATCCGTTGAGACCCTCGTCTAGCATCTATTCCCACAAAATGCGGATCAGCAAAAAGGAAATTCTGGCCGTTACTGTGCTTAGAGGAGTCGAGGTTCCTGTCAGAGAAGAATCAGCCCTTGTACAACCCTTAATTGAAATAGAATGGGGAGAAACGGTGCATTCAACCACTCCGGCTGATGGTCCTGTTCCCATCTGGCACCAAACATTCCGTTTTGAAATACCGGAGAAAAGCAGCGACCAAAGTGTTAAACTGAGACTCTACGATCAGCATCCGGTTTGGGGGCTTCAATGGCTTGGCGAGGCTTCAATCCCCATGGAAAATCATCGCGATTATCAAGAACTTGAACGATGGGTTGGTCTTTCGCCACTCTGTAGTCCTGTACTATCACTTGGCTACGTACAACCTAGCCCTGGACATTCTTACACCAGACTTTACATACTTATGAAAATGGAACAGCCCGGTAACCAAAGGGCTGATGATAACGGATCGATTGATGCACTGTCCAGGGCAATACAAAGATGTACTATGGTTCCATATAAATTAGAAACGATTGAGAATCCGCTGGATGCAAGCAGGCTGGCGATGCTTTTACCGTCGTTGCCTGTTCGATATGGTCCTTTGACACCCAAACAAGCCTTGGCTTTGAACAAAGTGGATCATTTAGGACGCGCTGCACTGCTTGCTACTCTACTTCGTGGTCTTGGGCTGCATTCAGCTGTGATTTTGGGTGAGATAAATGGAGCTTTACCATGTGGAAGTATTGCACTGCAAATGAATAAAAATTGTGCATAAAGTCATTCATTTTTTACACAGGCTCGTCTCAGACGAGAAAATGTGCTGCCTATGTCCTGACAATTGATGAAAAGATGGGAACCGTACTGTGGGATCCAGAGAATGGAGATCACTACAGTCCAGGAGATAATCGGTGCTCATTGATCAAAGTCCATCGTTTAATAAATCACCAAAATGTGAGTATCGCGGTTTTTTTAGTGAATTGATCATTCTTAATAGGATATGTGTAAGTAACAGTTCGTGGTTATTACAGATCTGGGAAAACACGCAACAGAATATAACACCTGTTAGTTTAAACTATGAAACTAAATCGTCGAAAGACTGGAGAGCTGTTGGTCGTGGTAATGACGCAAACGATTCTCGACCACCGCAAATATTGGAGTTGAATAATGTGCTCGATGATGAACCAGAAGAAGATTTAGTCAAAACTATGGAGCAGCACTTTAGAAAAAAGATCAGTGAATGGCGTGGCGCAGATTCATTAACGACAACTTGGAATCGACACGCTGTGACAATACTACGTGGATTTTTATTAAAATTTAACGATCTGAGTAAAGGCCAACCCGATAAAAAAGAACTGAAACAATTATGCAGAGCGTATTATATACATGGTTTTGTGCTAAACCTACGTCATTCGAGTATTAGTGAATTGACTGAACAGATATTATCGACTAAAATACACAAGACTTTTGGACCAGTAGAATTTGCACTTGCTTGTCACGTGCAGAGATATATTGGCAACGCACATTCTCTCTGGCTTGCTGTGGTCGTTTTGAGAAGTAGAGAATAAAGTAAAGTCTATGTAATTAGTTACTGGAAAATGCTAAATGAGTATATATAGTTGTACGGCCAGTAATTACCTTGAATATACTACATGAATATATTCAACAGCTATTTGTTCAACTGGGCGAAGAACTGTTTCAAAAAATTATATACCTGCAGATATATTTGTCAACTATTAAATGGGAAATTAATTCTGAATTTTTATTAACTTATTATGAGACGAGTATATAATATCTATCGGGTTATTTAAATACTCGCAGAAAGTGAGACCCATAAAAAGCACCTCTGGTGCAAAAACTTTTCGCCAAGTACATTGATGCGATCATTACCCACGAAATAGTGCTTTTCGATACTAGTGCAAAAGTTTTGATTCTCGAACGAGTGTGAAGTTGTTGGCCGAGCGAAGCCAGGGTGACAATCACACGAGTTGAGAATCATTTTTCACACGTGTATTAGACTTTGTTTTTCAACACAACGCGCGTTAAGTTGAATTTCATGATCAGAACTAATGATATCAGTGATCTATTTTGAAAAATTCCTGCATGGACGAAAATTGATAGATTCACATCACACAGTGGACGAGTATTAGGGAAAATGTCACATGTTGGTAGAGATGATGAAAGATCGTCATTGGCCTCCTCAATCAGCCATCAGCATTGCTTATCATAAGAGCAAACAATTCGTGGGTATAACTATGAAAGGAAGGGCATTGAGCAATATGAGACGGCAGCTTCAGTGGATTACAATCTGCCGATCTCCTATAAGAGACAAACAACTTGATTTATTTACCGTAATCTTTATATGATGAATTCCACGCGGAGCGGACCAAAAAAGACCTAGATGTCACGGATTTTTCTCATTTTTGGATGACCTTTAGTACCCTCAGAATTAGCATTTTTTATGTATGTACGACATATGAAGCTTTTGTTACCTATGGTGTACGAGCTGTTTCAGTTTTTCATTTCTTACGCTCTTGATGTCTTTGGAGGCAAATATCTTAGAAACAGTATGTCATATGAAAAAAGTAATGGGGTGGTGATTTGTAGTATTCTTCGCTCTTCTTCAGCTCAGCCCATGATCTTGCCCGTGACTATCGGAAAACATGTCGAAAAATCATTTTCCAATCCAAAACTCCATTTTTATCCACTTATGTCATTTCAGGATTTTTCTCGTATTTTTTTTCGAAAAGCTCGGAAAATTTCCTATCGAATCACGTTTGTTTTGGAATGGGACATTGAGGTCTTTTTTTGATCCGCTCCGCGTGGAATCCATCATATAATGTATGTTATTATTTCCACATCATCAGATGAACTTCGGGCCCTTTCGATTTTTCTCACGGTCACATGACCGATATAATCTTATACGTAAGGGACAGACTGTGCATCAATATATACCCGAGTGTTGTACTGTTTCACGGGCCACTTGGTTAAAGAATTAGAGTATTCGACATGCGATTTTTGTCTTACATTTGTGGTGTGCCTGGTCTTCCGAGGACGGTAAGTGCGACAACTTTATCCATATCGACTTTACTGATATTTGGTAATTCATATAAGACATTGATAAACTTCACAGGTCATGGCAAGAAGAAGATGGATACCTCGGAATACCAGAAGGATTCACAGTCGGTGCTGGTGAATCAGCATACCAAATCAAAGGAGGCTGGAATGCTAGTGGTACGTAATTTGAGCTTGGGTATCTCCTTAGAGGATAGTTCCTTCGGGAATCTGTCACATTACCGAAGATTATATTTCGATTGACTTTCACTAGGCAAGGGCGAAAGCATCTGGGATAGATTCACCCATACTCGACCTTGGAAAATGGCCGAAGGAAGTAACGGTGATGTCGCGTGTGATTCTTATCACAAATACAAAGAAGACGTGCAGTGGGTCAAGGAACTGGGAGTGAGTTGTCCTTGAGTTATCTTTCAAATACAAACTTTACTTTCAATACGATCTTAAGTTGCGTAGATCAGAAATTCATCTACAGTTTCGGTCTTTTTAGACAAGCCTTTTATCAGATAACCGAAAAATTTCCAAAAATAGTCGAGTTGAATTTCATTTCATCCGCAGTTACCTATACGTTAATTTTTTCAGCTCGATTACTACCGGTTCTCAATTAGTTGGTCTCGTATACTTCCGAATAGATTTGCGAATTCGATTAATCGAGAGGGACTCCGTTATTATCATAATTTGCTTGACGAACTGATAGCAAACGACATCGAACCTAACGTCATATTGTACCATTGGGATCACCCTCAAGCCCTAGAAGATCTTGGAGGATGGCTGAATGAATCGATGATCGAGTGGTTCACGGACTACGCGAATATCATTTTCCGTGAATTGGGTCCAAAGGTGAAAGTTTTAACAACAATTAACGAACCAAAAGTCTTTTGTTTCCTCTCACAAGTCGATGGCAGGCATGCACCAGGTAGGTACGTTAAATCGCGAAAATTGATCTTTACCGTTTCAAATTTTGATGATTTTCATTTTTTCTAGGTAAAAAATCGAATACCAGTACAGCGAATACTTGCGGACATAACGCTTTAAAAGCTCACGCACGAGCGTATCATTTATACGATGAGAAATATCGTCCAACGCAGAATGGTAAGATCGGCATCGCGACGTTGTGTGCTTCATATCACCCGAAAACTCCCAGTGACACATCAGCTGCTGAATTAGCTGACCAGTTTGATTGTGGATGGATCTCTCATCCCTTGTTTAAAGGCGATTATCCTCAAATCTTTAAAACTAAACTCGCCGAAGTGAGCAAAGCTGCAGGTTTACAGCAGTCGATTCTTCCAGAGTTTTCAACCGAATGGATAGAATACATCAAGTAAGTCATTTGACTTTCCAATGAGGTATGAAAAATTCTTATTTCTCAGTCTTCGACAAATCTAATTTTGTAAAAAAAACCTGTGTAACCTTGTATAGAAGTCTCTCATCAATTTTAATGTACAATTTCCAGCGGGATGTCGGATTACCTTGGTCTAATTCATTACACGTCAGCATTGGTAGAATTTGGTTCACCTGATGGACTACCCAAGTAAAGTTTCACAATCGGCCGAATACTGGGCCAACACCGCATCCAACGGTTGAGTGCTGGCCCAGCGACGGCAGCAATACCAATCCAATACTGGTAATTAGTTGGGATGATACGATCGGTCCAACGTATGGCTATCGACATTGGGCCAGTATAAATTAGCAACCTAAAAACAACGTTTTAATTAATTTCACCTCCAATATGTATTGGAACGTGCTTGGACCGGGCCTGCATTTCTATACTTGACTAGTATATTAAACCAACGCTGGCCCAGTATTGTGAGTAATACGCCACCAGT
The DNA here is from genome assembly GCA_943736025.1 of Tenthredo mesomela. Classification (NCBI taxonomy): domain Eukaryota; kingdom Metazoa; phylum Arthropoda; class Insecta; order Hymenoptera; family Tenthredinidae; genus Tenthredo; species Tenthredo mesomela. The sequence goes on from OX031015.1 coordinate 3,785,647, forward strand.
ACTGGGCCAGCGTCGATTCGCATTAGTTGGTTCCCGGTGCAGTGCCAGTATTGGGCCGTATTGTCAACTATGGCTTACTATGGCAAACTCCACCTGGGTAGTTGACAGATCGAATCATTTTCTACTGGGATCAGGCATAAGGACAAGCTATGATCCCGGTTGGCAAACGAAAGGCACCGTCAAATGGATGCGTGTAATAATTGAAGAAGAATCTTATAGCTTCTCTTGAAAATTTATTGATTAGGGTGGTCCTTCATGCGGTCTTATTCGAAAATCAATACTTCAATGGGCCAGAACGTGTCAAAAGGTATACAAAAAGATTTGACTGAATCTTTAGGTTCTTGTCTCCATTATAAACACTGGCCCAAAGCCTTTGAACTTTCTCATTAAAATAACACACGATTTCTAGTACTTCAGGGTTATTGATAATTCAGTACTTAGAATTGAGATAGGAACCTGGGGTTTTGGGGACGTTGATTTGTACATATATTTGGCAACGTCCTGTCCCATGGAAGCATTGAAATTCGAAAATGATCAAATTAACGTCCACCCCGATATATATAGTATGTAATAATTTGAAATTCCCGAAATAATTCCAGATTGCACCAGAGGGCTTTGGTGACTTGCTCCGAAAGATAAAGAGTGAGTACAACAATCCACCAATCTACATTCTGGAGAATGGATTCCCGGATAATGGAACAATGAACGACTACGACCGTATAGAATATCATTATCTATACCTGAAAGAACTCCTAAGAGCCGTGTATCATGACGCTTGCAACGTCCAGAAGTACACCTTTTGGAGTTTAACGGACAATTTAGAATGGACTGGTGGCTATAATACGTAAGTGAAACTCAGATTGAAACCTATAGAGCTACAGGTGCAAGTCGCAATATTAGCGTTCGGCTGCTAACTCTGGCTGCTAGCTTCAGCGTCGTCTAATTTGTTTCCAGGGAATCGTTTGGCCTCATCCACGTCAACTTCACAAGTCCCGATAGAGAAAGAGTACCAAAATTGTCCTTCTCATGGCTGAAAAATGTGACGCAGACTCGAGTACTTCAACCGCCGATTCTGCCTTTTAACAACTCAACAGTCGATCTATGATCGCTGTCGCGAAATCTAACGATAAATAAAAGAATTTGGAAAAACATTCTTACCTTAGATATAGTTGAATTTGAATTTACTGTAATGCAAGGACTTTGAATTATTAAATACCTGTATATGCCACTTTTGTTTCAAACTATTAATTTTCAATGATTTGAATCAAAAATTCCGAAGATACTTAGATTTATTGTTATTTATGGTGCTGAAATACATACAGTACGATTCTGTGGAAAATCACGCGCCTGAAGGTAGGCTAACGGAAAACGCCTGAATTGAGCAGATCAAACACCGACGATTGGGTTTTATTTATTTCGTGGGAATTCAGTTATAAACTTTCGATAGGTAAGAGATCTTTTCTCGCCTTGGAAACTGCAGCTACATGCTCGTTATGGACCCATTCTGGATGGAAATTCTGAAGTAAGTACCTGGATGTATTTCACTAGTTCTGGAAAATAGAACACGTTCCTTTATCAACGCAGTTCTCTGTCGATGACCATTCTGTATTTTTTTTATTGACTAAATTCATTTTAAAATTCATTTTTCATATTTTGACACATTCTTTCATGGACGAAAATTGATCAATTTACATCGCGCGTTCGATTAGTATTAGGGGAAATATCACATGTCGGTAGAGATGATGAAAGATCGGTCATTGGCCTCCTCAATCAGCCATCAGCATTGCTTATCATGAAAGCAAACGATTCGTGGCCGTATATAACTATGAACGGAAGGGTATTGAGACAGATGAGCCTGCAGCTTCAGTGGGATTCAATCTTGAATCTTTGGATGTCCCATAAGAGACAAACAACTCGATTCATTTACAGTAATCTCTATATATAATGTATGTTATTATCTCCACGTCATCACATAAACTTTGGGCCGTTTAATTTTTTCTCACGGTCACATGACCGATGAATATTATACGTAAGGCGCAGACTGTGCATCAATATATACCCGAGTGTTATACTGTTTCACGGACCAATTGGTAAAAGAATGAGTGTAATCAACATGCGATTTCGTCTTACATTTGTGATATGCCTGGTCTTCCCAGGACGGTAAGTGCAACAGCTTTACCCGTATCGATTTTACTGATAATTAGTATGTCATATAAAAAATCGATAAACTTCACAGGTCGTGGCAAGAAGAAGATGGATACCTCAGAATACCAGAAGGATTCACAGTCGGTGCTGGTGGATCAGCCCACCAAATAGAAGGAGGCTGGAATGCTAGTGGTAATTAATTTGAGCTTGGGTATCTTCTCAGAGGATAGTTCCTTCGGGAATCTGTCACATTACCGAAGATTATATTTCGATTGACTTTCACTAGGTAAGGGCGAGAACATCTGGGATCGATTCACCCATACTCAACCTTGGAAAATCTTAGAAGAAAGTAACGGTGACGTCGCCTGTGATTCTTATCACAAATACAAAGAAGACGTGCAGTGGGTCAAGGAACTGGGAGTGAGTTATCTTTTCAGTACAAACTTCATTTTCAATACGATCTCAAGTTCCGTAGATCAGAAATTCATCAACAGTTTCGGTTTTGATCGCCTAGCCTTTTATCAGATAACCAGAAAATTTCCAAAAATAGCCGAGTTGAATTTCATTTCATTCGTAGTTACCTTTTCTTTGATTTTTTCAGCTTGATCACTACCGATTCTCAATTAGTTGGTCTCGTATACTTCCGAATGGATCCACGAATTCGATTAACCAGGAGGGACTCCGTTATTATCATAATTTGCTTGACGAACTGATAGCCAACGACATTGAACCTAACGTAATGTTGTACCATTGGGATCACCCTCAAGCCCTAGAAGATCTTGGAGGATGGCTGAATGAATCAATGATCGAGTGGTTTACGGACTACGCGAATATCATTTTTCGTGAATTGGGTCCAAAAGTGAAAGTTTTCACAACAATTAACGAACCAAAAGTCTTTTGTTTCCTCTCACAAGTCGATGGCAGGCATGCACCAGGTACGTTCAATCGCGAAAATTGATCTTTACCGTTTCAAATTTTGATGATTTTCATTTTTTCTAGGTAACCAATCGAATACCAGTACAGCATATACTTGCGGACATCACGTTCTAAAAGCTCACGCACGAGCGTATCATTTATACGATGAGAAATATCGTCCAACGCAGAATGGTAAGATCGGCATCGCAGTGACGTGTACTTCATATCAACCGAAAACTCCCAGTGACACATCAGCTGCTGAACTAGCTTACCAGTTTGATTGTGGATGGATCTCTCATCCCTTATTTAAAGGCGATTATCCTCAAATCTTTAAAACCAAACTCGCCGAAGTGAGCAAAGCTGCAGGTTTACAGAAGTCGATTCTTCCAGAGTTTTCAAACGAATGGATAAAATACATCAAGTAAGTCATTTGACTTTTATATGAAGTATGAAAAATTCTTATTACTGAGCCTTCGACAAATTCAATTTTATAAAAAAAACTATGAAACCTTGTAGAAGTCTCTCAATTTTCAATGTACAATTTCCAGCGGGACGTCGGATTACTTTGGTCTAATTCATTACACGTCAGCATTCGTAGAATTCGGTCCTCCTGGTGGACCAGTTGACAGATCGAATCATTTTATACAGGGATCAGGCGTAAGAACAAGCTATGATCCCGGTTGGGAAACAAAAGAGACCGCCAAATGGATGCATGTAATAATTGAAGAAGAATCTTATACCTTCTCTTGAAAATTTATTGATTAGGGTGGTCCTTGATGCGGTCATATTCGAATATCAATACTTCTATGGGCCAGAACGTGCCAAAATGTATACAAAAAAATTTGACTGAAACTCTAGATTCTTATCTCAATTCTAAACACTGCCCCAAAGCCTTTTGAACTTTCCCATCAAAATAACACGCTATTTCTAGTACTTCGGGGTTATCGTTTCACTTACTGTCGCATTATCGCTTCGAATATCTGAAACTCCGCATACTTCTTACCTATAATAGTTAGGTATCCGTGGAAAACTTACAGATTTTCAACGGCAAAATTTTATTCGTCACAATTTGAAGAACAGTAATTTTTTTCAGGGTGCTGTAGCTGCGAAAATAATATCGTTAAAAATCTGTCAAATTCTCACGAAATACCTACTAGTACAGGTAAGGAGTGTACCGAGTTTCAGATTCTTCGTAGCTATACTGCAATAGGACGAAAATAAATGAACCGTGAAATGTCACAGAAATCCATAGTTTTGTTCAAATCGGAAAATTCGAAGGCTTTGAGGCGGTACTAAGAATTGAGATAGGAACTTGAGGTTTGAGCTATATTTTTTGGTAGATATTTGAAAACGTTCTGGCCCATGGAAGCATTGAAATTCGAAAATGATCGTATCAAGGGCCACCCTAATATACATACATGTAATAATTTGAAATTCGTGAAATAATTCCAGATTGTGCCAGAGGGCTTTGGTGACTTGCTCCGAAAGATAAAGAGTGAGTACAACAATCCACCAATCTACATTCTGGAAAATGGATTCCCGGATAATGGAACAATGAACGACTACGAGCGCATAAAATATCATTATCTATACCTGAAAGAACTCCTCAGAGCCGTGTATCGTGACGGTTGCAACGTCCAGAAGTATACCTTTTGGAGTTTAATGGATAGTTTTGAATGGATTAATGGCTATAATTCGTAAGTGAAACTCAGATTGAAACCTATAGAGCTGCGGGTGCAAGTGGCAATATTAGTAACACATCTGTACGAATTTGTTTCCAGCGGATCATACGGCCTCATCCACGTCAACTTCACAAGTCCCGATAGAGAAAGAGTACCAAAATTGTCGTTCTCATGGCTGAAAAATGTGACGCAGACTCGAGTACTTCAAGCGCCTTTCCTTCCTGCCTTTCAACAATTCAACCGTCGATCTATGATCGCTGTCGTAAGATCTGACGATGAATGAATGAATTTGGACAATTAGTTGAGAAGATCAGGTTCTTCTTCTTCAATTGAATGTTGTATACCCGTTGGGTTACCAGAAATTAATGTTTATATACCACAAACGCGTGTGCCTTGACATTTTTTTTTGTAGTCACACATGCGCCGTATTATAAAATCAGCACATGCGCCTAATATAATTAAGACAACTATTTTTGTTCACACTTTTGTTTCGAAGGTGTTTTTGTTGTTTCACTCGTTAATAAATGTTGGAATCAATCAGACGTGTTTTTTTTTTTTGGAATTGTTATTTTCTGAAACGCTGCTTATAAATTATAACATCAACAATCCAATCATTTTCGTCCGATTAATCATACGTGCACGTCTTTCCTACGCGTCGAGTCGTGTACATCATTCCTGAATTGTTGTCCTCACCGGCAGTGACGGAATACTCAAGAGCTTCTTTCACGATCCTCTCTGTCTCCAAGGGGCTTGGTTCCATCTTCACCCTTGCGAAGATTTTGATAAAGAAAGAGCCATAACGGGAACGCATAAAAGGTCAAGTCAGAACAATTACCAGTACCTCGTCGAAGACCAATTCACATTTCTTTCCTTCTTTACCATCGTTCCATTTGAATCCCATGAGACAATAGTACCTATATTGTGCAACTGGGGGGGGGGGGGAGGGAGAAAATGGCCATCCCCCCTAATTGCACACTGTATTTTTTATAATCAGGGCACGAAATGGGCCTTCTTTGGTGCGCGTCCTTCGGATGGGGGATGGCGCCCCAAGCGGAGAAAAAAAATAGCGGGAGGGAATGTATATTCCCTCCCGCTGTTGGATGTTCGGAACACGTGAATTCCCCCACGCCCGACAAGCATGGAAGAAAGCTCATTTCATTCATTCGCATGGGTAAAATCGCCATTTTCAGACCTTATGAAGTAAAATCTTGTACAATACTCAATGGACAAACTTTTTCTGATCTCGTGTGATTGCAACACTCGCCTTCGGCTCATTCTGCAACCTCAGACTCGTCGGAAAAAGTTTTACCGCACTCGTATCGTAATGTACTATTTTCTATCTAATCGATGCTTTTCAGCAAGACCTTCTACACATCGCATTAATGAGTACTATGTTGACATCATTATTTTTAAACGATAGAAGTTCCAAAGTTGCGGTAATGCTAGATATGGATGGCGCAAGTGCAGATACGACGGTTGACAATATTATACAGTCAAGAGACAGGTACTATCTCTACACCTAAGTTATGACTTACCATATCAATAACCTTCAAGTAGCGAAATAATCGCCAACTGACTATTGGAAAATTGCAGCTATTTTGGTCGCGAAGATAGATATGGCAGTGGCTTCCGACATGTATATCAAGCTCTGTTACAAATGAACGATTCTTTCTCATAGCACAAAATTTTGAAAAATCCTCAATTCTCATTCCATATAATCTTTTTTGTTTTCCGCGCATGATCAGACTGATGATATCAGTAATCTATTTTAGAAAATTCTTCCATGGAAGAAAATTGATCGATTCACATTGCGCGGTGGTTAGTATTAAGGAAAATACCACATTTTGGTGGAGATGATGGTGCAAACCTTCGAAAGATTGGTCATTCGCTTCGTTAATCAGGCATAAGCATTGCTTATCATGAAAACAACTGATTCGCAGGTATAACTATGAACAAAAGGGTAATGGGGAAGATGAGACGGCAGCTTCGGTGGATTACAATCTTCGGATGTCTCATAAGAGACAAACAACTCGATTTATTTACTGTAATCCGTATATCGTGCATTTTAACATCTCGACATCATCACATGAACATTTATTATAACGTGCGAACAGAATCGTTCGACTTTGAGCTATTCTATTTTTCCTTACGGTCACATGACCGATAAATATTATACGTAAGGCGCAGACTATGCATCAATATATACCCGAGTGTTATACTGTTTAACGGGCCACTTGGTTAAAGAATTATAGAGTATTCGACATGCGATTTTGTCTTATATTTGTGGTGTGCCTGGTCTTCCCAGAACGGTAAGTGCAACAACTTTACCCATATCGACTTTACTGATATTTGGTATGTCATATAAGAGATTGATAAACTTCACAGGTCATGGCAAGAAGAAGACGGATACCTCAGAATACCAGAAGGATTTACAGTCGGTGCTGGTGGATCAGCCTACCAAATCGAAGGAGGCTGGAATGCTAGTGGTACTTAATTTGAGCTTGGGTATCTTCTCAGAAAATAGTTACTCCGGGAATGTGTCACATTACAGAAGATTATATTTCGATTGACTTCCACTAGGCAAGGGAGAGAATATCTGGGATCGATTCACCCATACTCAACCTTGGAAAATCGTAGAAGAAAGTAACGGTGACGTCGCCTGTGATTCTTATCACAAATACAAAGAAGACGTGCAGTGGGTCGAGGAACTGGGAGTGAGTTATCTTTTAAGTAGAAACTTTATTTTCAATACAATCTTTAGTTCCGTAGATCAGAAAATTATCCACAGTTCCGGTTTTGTTAGACGAGCCCTTCATCAGACAACCGAAATTTTTTTCAAAAGTAGCCAAGTTGAGTTCAATTTCATTCGCAGTTACCTTTACGTTAATTTTTTCAGCTCGATCACTACCGGTTCTCAATTAGTTGGTCTCGTATACTTCCGAATGGATTCGCGAATTCGATTAATGAAGAGGGGCTTCGTTATTATCATAATTTGCTTGACGAACTGATAGCCAACGACATCGAACCTATCGTAGTTTTGTACCATTGGGATCACCCTCAAGTTCTTGAAGATCTTGGAGGATGGTTGAATGAATCGATGATCGAGTGGTTCACGGACTACGCGAATATCATTTTTCGTGAATTGGGTCCAAAAGTGAAAGTTTTCACAACAATTAACGAGCCAAAAGTCTTCTGTTTCCTCTCATACGTCTATGGCCTGCATGCACCAGGTAGTACGTTTAATCGTGTAAATTGATCCTAACCGTTTCAAATTTTGATGATTTTAATTTTTTCTAGGTAAAATGTTGAATACCAGTACAGCATATACTTGCGTACATAACATTTTGAAAGCTCACGCACGAGCGTATCATTTATATGACGCGCAATATCGTCTAACGCAAAATGGTAAGATCGGCATCGTGACGGTGTGTTCTTCATATTACCCGAAAACTCCCAGTGACACATCAGCTGCTGAATTAGCCTACCAGTTTGATTGTGGATGGATCTCCCATCCTTTATTTAAAGGCGATTATCCTCAAATCTTCAAAACTCAACTCGCCGAAGTGAGCAAAGCTGCTGGTTTACAGAGGTCGATTCTTCCAGAGTTTTCAAACGAATGGATAGAATACATCAAGTAAGTCATTCGACTTTCATATGAGGTATGAAAAATTCTTATTACTTAGCCTTCGACAAATTCAATATTGTAAAAAAAACTATGTAACCTTGTGGAAGTCTCTCATCAATTTTCAATGTACAATTTTCAGCGGGACGTCGGATTACCTTGGTCTAAATCATTACACGTCATTATTGGTAGAACTTGGTTCTCCTGACAGTGTTGACAGATGTAATCTTTTCCTACGGAAATCAGGTGTGAGGGCAAGCCATGATTTTGGTTGGGAAACGAAAGGGATGGGCAATTGGTTACATGTAATAATTGATGTCTTATATTTCTCCTAAGAGGATGAATAATAATAATTGATGAAGAATTTTATAGCTTCTCTTGAAAATTTATTAATTGGGGTGGTCCTTAATGCGGTCATATTCGAATATCATTACTTCCATGGGCCAGAACGTCTCCAAATGTATACAAAAAAATTTTTGGCCAAAACCCCAGGTTTCTATCTCAATTCTAAGCACTGCCCCAAAGCCTTTGAACTTTCCCATTCAAATAACACAAGATTTTTAGTATCACGGGGTTATTGTTGTACTTTCTATCGCATTATCGCTTCGAAAAATCTGAAACTCCGCAAATTTCTTACCTATAGTAGTTGAGTATCCGTGTAAAATTCACAGATTTTTAACGGAAAAGTTTTATTTATCACAATTTAGAGAATAGTAAATTTTTTTTTTGGCGCGCTGTAGCTTCGAAAATAATGTCATGGAAAATCTGTAGAATTAGAATCTGTTAGAATTTTCATAAAATACCTACTACTACCCACAGGTAAGAAATGTCCCAAGTTTGAGATTTTTCGTAGCTATACTGCAATAGGAAGAAAATAGATGAACCATGAAATGCCACAGAAATCCTGTTTTATTCGAATCGGAAAATTCGAAGGCTTTGGGGCGGTACTTAGAATTGAGATAGGAACCTGGGGTTTCGGCTACATTTTTTTTTTTTTATATATTTGGAAACGTCCTGGCCCATGGAAGCATTGAAATTCGAAAATGACTAAATTAAGGACCACCCTATTATACATACTTACATGTAATAATTTTGAATTCGTGAAATGATTCCAGATTGTACCAGAGGGCTTTGGTGACTTGCTCCGAAAGATAAAGAGCGAGTACAACAATCCGCCAATCTATATTATGGAAAATGGATTCCCGGATAATGGAACAATGTCCGACTACGAGCGTATAAGATATCATTATCTATACCTGAAAGAACTCCTAAGAGCCGTGTATCGTGACGGTTGCAACGTCCAGAAGTACACCTTTTGGAGTTTGATGGACAATTTAGGATGGGCTACTGGCTATAATTCGTAAGTGAAACTCATGCCAGTGCAAGTGGCAATATTAGTAACACATCTATACCACTTTCTTTCCAGGGACTTATTCGGCCTTATCCACGTCAACTTTTCAAGTCCCGATAGAGAAAGAGTACCAAAATTGTCGTTTTTATGGCTGAAAAATGTGACGCAGACTCGAGTACTTCAACCGCCGATTCTGCCATTTAACAACTCAACAGTGGATCTATGATTGCTGTCGTAAAATCTGACGATAAATAAAATAATTTGGAAAAATATAGTCTCACATTTAGATGTAGTTAAATTTGAATTCACTGTGATGTAAAGATCTTGCACTACTGAATATCTGTATATGTGCTTTTTGTTTCCAACTATTAATTTTCGATTATATGAATTAAAGATTACGAAGATACTTCGATTCATTGTTATTCATGAAGCTGAAATATATAAATATTAGAATGTTCTGATTGATTTTTGGAACTTATCTCGAGCGATACAGTTAGGTAGCTTTTTTCTTATGGCTTGATCATTTTTACTTAAAGTTTCCAGTTTCTCTGCTCTCATACGTAGAATTCTGGGTATCGGGCCAAAATTTTAATGATAAAAGTGATTGAGGTGACTTAGACCTCTTTCAGAGAAGAAAAAAAAACTTTATGGATAGTCTGGGATCGAATTCATAGGGAGCAAAGAAACTCTAAGTTGACAGAAGCTATGAACATTCAAAACTACACATGTACTATTACCATACGATACTTGAATGGTCGTATAATCGAAATATTTCATTAAATGGAAATCTCACCTGCATTTCGATATTGTTCGAGATTGAGCGATACTGTAATGATGAAGAAATCTCTTGGATTCCTTGACTATTCAACACGAAAACGTTTCAACACGTCCATTCAACACAGAACAATTTGAACACATACAAATTCAACACCTCTCATGTGAATCTCAACACACCGGACGCTGATTAGTATTTGTTGGTGTGTGTGGTGTCCCTAAATGTTAAATTTGTTGTGTCAAATTTGTATGTGTGTTGAATTGACGTGTTGTGATGAAATGACTATGTGGTCATTAGTCCTGTCGCCATATATAGCGAGCCGAAAGAAATTAGGAAAATACTGTTTTCCACACGCGTGCGCAAAGTTCAATTTTGCGCACGCTTCGCGTGCATAAAATTCGACTTAGCGCGCGCTGTGTTGAAAAATGAAGTTCGATACACGTGCGAAAGATGATTCTCGACTCGTGTGATTATCACCCTCGCTTCGCTCGGGTGAAAAACTTCACACTCGTCCGAGAATCAACACTTTCGCACTAGTATCGAAAAGTACTATTTTCCCACCACGCCGTTTAGCTCTCGTTCCGGTATACAGACTCGGTCGAGTCTCGCGCGGTGCATATAGACAAAACATTTTTTTCACCACACCTGCACGGAAAGTACGACTTTTGCTCCCTTGCGTGAGCGGGAAGTCGTTCTTTCCGATGCAGGAGGTGGTGAAAAATAGTATACCTCACACTGGAGTGAAAAAGGCCATCCCAAACTACGTTTTTGTCACCCTCGCCTTCGGCTCGAGTGTCAATCTCACATGCAGTTTGGGTTAGCCTACTTTCCCTCCCTAGGTGAGTAATATACTATTTTTTTTTTTTTTTTCTTTCAATGTACTTGGCGCGAGACTCCACCGAGTCTCTTGATATGAACAAAAAGAAATATCAATATGTACATATGATTTAAATAACTAATATACCGAAGGATGGAAAAGGTAAATAAATATACAGGGTGAATGTCTAACGTCCGAACACTCGGAGCAGCGTTGAGGTAGCCACCAGGCAAAATTGTCAATTGTTATATTGATTTCGGGTTTTCTTATTCGTTGAAATTGGGGAACAATTGCCGGCGCTGGATTCTCGGCCACCTCAAAGCTGCTCCGAGTGTTCGTACGTTAGACATTCACCCTGTATATAACACTTTCCGTTTTGAACATTGCTCGACAATGCTGTTTTTATAACAATGGTAATAATCGTTACAATTTTTATAATGTAGTGGTTAACACAATAACAATATTTTATTACCTATACAGTATATGTTGGAAATAAAGCAACAAATTAATAAATATAAATCATCGTTGATCAAGATTACCCCGGTACACATATAAATCTATCATGTATTCATGATAAGGGTATAATCCTTAATTTCAATGACTTTTCAAATCATTTCAATGACTTTTCATCTGGATACCTTTTTCCTCAAAATTTCCACGAATTTTTTTCTATATATTTGCAAGGTATCCAGGGGACGCTGAACATTGATTTCAAAAGTCATTGAAATAGCTGGGATCACATTGTATATGAACCGTGGATTTCAATACTGACGTAAGATTTCAAAAATTTGATAACCTGTTGCTGACACCACTGTAGCGTAAGTATATTATTTATACTTAATCACATCGACTGATAACTTACATAGGATAATTTAGGGATTTAATTACCCATATAGATTCCGTTCATTCGTTATTAAATAATAATCGAACATATTTATGTAATATTAGAATACAATTAATTACGATCCTTTTAGATTACCGTTTTGAGCATCAACCGGTTAGAGAATTTTTTTTATTTATATTTATTATTATTCTGTGTAAGTAATATAATTAATTGGCGCACAGTATTACGAGGAGATTCTCCGCTTACAGCATTTTATTATTAGGTATATTATATTTACAAATCCCAAATATAGAACCTTCCATCTCTTAAAACATTTCGAAAATCTGTATCTATATATTCTTGCTTTAATTGATTTTTATCATTTTTTTTTTTTTTTTTTTTTTTTTTTTTTTTTTTTTTTCTATAGTGATTTATTTATATGTTCAAGGAAGGAAGGGAGGAAGGAAGGGCGTCAAAGGTTTTCAGAGAACCTAATGGATCACGCTGCGAAAATTTTTTTTTATCCAAATTATTACACCTACATCCAGTTATAATGATGGCTTGTGGGTTGTTTGGCTGTTTCACAGCCGTATTGTCCACTGCAGACTTAGTTTATTATCAAAAAAGTTCATATTATAGTTTCTGTACAAATGCTAACTAGATGTTATAATTCTTTTTTTTTTTTTTTATTATTATTATTTCTTTAAGTTATAAATGCTTTAGCTCAGCCGTCCTAAGTCGACGACTAACTAAACCCAATCGATAATAAAAAATTATCGTATTGCAGTTCATCACCGATAGTTTATATTCGTTATTTAGAATCGTATCTTAATTATACGGAATTCGGTAATTACAATTTTCCTATAGCTATTCATCGAGGATATTAATATCGCGCTTATTTAAAAAAAAAAAAAAAAAAAAAAAACACATCACTAGATTGACAAAAAACTCTAGTCTCCTATCACTCACTGAAGCTTTTTCGTAGTTCCATTTACGTAACCGTTGCTATAACCATTCCTCTGCAATTTTCCATTCGAAATAATGCTGGCGTTTGTTAAAGCCTCCGCTTTTCTATCCGCAATAAGTTTCGCATTTGCTGCCATTTTAGCAGCGTAAGCTCGTTTACCCTGAAAATATTAAACGACAAGATTTTTACATTGCAATTTGTTTCTAAATTCAAAAAATCAATTTTCTATTTTATTTTATCCCATTTTTTTCTTCATCATTCTCACCTTAGCTATGTAGGCCTTAGCATAGAAGTTTCCAAACAAAACTATGAAAGACACCATGTAAATAACCAGGGCGTACTGCATCCACAATGGGAAATCGCAACCTGAACGAATTCCGTTTATTCCTAAGATCAGCGCTGCGGTAAACTGTATCAGCTGAAGAATCGTGAGGTATTTTTTCCACCATAAATATTTTGCAACCGTGGGACCAAGGGCAGCCAATCCATAATAAGAATACATCAGAACGTGGATGAAGCTGTTCACCATTGCGGGAAGAAATGCTGAAAGATTAATAAAAGAAAATTATACCTCAGTCGAACGGACGTATAATTGGCAATTTACTTGCATATTAGAGAGATTGAAAATTGGAGGGTACTTACTGGATCCGCTTGGCACCCACTTGATGCCAATCCACCACAATGAGAACATGGTGGAGTGATGATAAACGTGAAGAAAGCTTAGCTGGTTATCCTTCTTTCGAAGAATGAAGAAAAACGTGTCGCAGAATTCTAGCAGTTTGCTAAAGTAGTACCACCACACCGCGTTCGCAATCTAACCACATTGAACATTAGAAATAAAATAGGTTGACCTTTGAAAGTGAACATCCAGATGGTTTGGGTTATAATTGATTGAACAATTATTAATTCATTTTTTATACACCATAATTTCATCACCGTTTCATTTTATTTCTTACCTGTAGTTCATCCGGCCTAGTGATGTGTCTGATTGGTTGACAGACGTAGCTATACCGCAATCTTGTTGAAGCGACGAATAACTAAGAAAAAATTTGGAGAAAATAAGGAATGAAGTTAGTTTCATCAAATCTTTAACTATAATGATATGAAAAAAAAAATAAAAATTCTCTGCACGTACCTCTATGGCGATGTAAGCGTTCAATGCAGCCATCGCAAGGTTGTAGGGTACGAGGGCCCAGGTGAGCTTGAAAGCTCGTCTTCCTCGCATAATCTTTGGTCCTGCCCATACTATGGCAAGGTACACCAAGGTGTACAGCAACGTTGGTGCAGGTGAATCGACTAGCAGCCATCCCCGCGTTCTCTCGTCTAATAGAGAAGAAAAAAATAGTCATGAATAATAATTAGTGCTGCTGATATTTTTTTGCTAATTAATTTTTGCAATAAGTATTATATAGCCATGACATCTAGGTCAGTTGGGAGTAAAAATCCTTGCGGCTTACCTGCCAGAGAAAGAGTCCATAGATAATAGTCGTACACATCGTGTAAGAGAATCGTTGTCGTGTTGAGCATAGTTGCCATTGCCTGAAAGAATAGTAAAAAGAAATCAGGACGAGTGACTCATTTCTGAAATTCATTTTTTCACAACTTTGACAAGTTGCATTACTCCAAAAAAACTTTTACTTCAATATACTATCAAGTATCTCGACGGATAATACCCCAAAGTATTATAGATCGGAGAAAGTTAATTGAGATTGGTTAGCAGTTCACATTTCATGACTTTGGTAAGTTCTGTGGTCAGATCTAATAACACAGTAAAAAAAAAATGCTTTCGTTCTCTGTGAACTTTGATACGAAATAACTGTGGTTCTTTCTACCTCTCTACCAGATAATGAGTATGCCAATCCGTGTTGAAATTAACATAAGCGGATGGTTAGACGGATAAGCAATTTACATCAGTAATTAATTAATTGAGCAAATCACTATGTGATTGAATCACCAGACAGTCAATCCTAATGACTCAATAGCGTTTTCATTCACTCATACTTAAACTACTAACAAAAAAATTGTTGGTATACTTAAGGCCGAGTTTCTTTCTTCTAATCGGTATCAATCGTCAAGCCTAAAAGTTAGGATTTGGAAGTAAACAGAGACTATGCCTCGCACGAGTGAAAGAAAAAAATGATACACATGGCCTGATGAACCTTCTTCTATGATAGGTAGCATAGATTTAGAAAACAAAGCAGAGATATGAACATCGAGGTAAAAGAAGAAAAGAAAAGAAAAGAAGGACTCAGATATCGTTAGAGACAACTTTCTATACGCCTACACAAAGTTTACTTAAACTTTAGTTTAATTAATGAAAAGCGAATAAATTGATTAATCAATGATTATAAGATCATTTCTTACCGCAAGCTACACGCGACACTCCCACCGGTGAAAATCTATAATAATTGAACACACACTTGTGGGACGTTAAAAGCTCATGTCAATTTGTGACCACAACGTGAACGTCGAACGCCAAAGTGGCAGCGAATCTGACCAGCTCTTCGGTCCGCTTTATAACTTTGGCCCTACTCGGGGAGAGGCACGTAGAGGAGCGGTTTAACGGGGTCAAAATCGGCAGAAATCCTGTGGGGATGGATCGGAAGAGATGGGACTCCCAGAGGTACGAATATCAGCTCAGTCTCCTTTGAGCGGGGGCTACAGAAGGTAAGGAAATTCCCCCTACCCTGAACTCGTGAGACCTTCTCCACGGTGAATTCCCCACTTCAAGGACTAGGTTACTATCACAGGTAGGATGCAACAGACATGATTCCCCGCTGTACAAGATCAATATGGACCTTCGTCCGATCGAGTCAAGATAAAATCAAATCTTTATTATTTCCATACTTTCACAAGGCTCCGATGCTAGCTTATAAGTCCATCGAGTCTATAATTTGCGGTTTTTTACCTCGCCGAAATTCATGATCCTATAATTTCGTAAAAATCGGTTTGGATATTCCACTGACTAATCGCTCAAAAAAGCCATATTCTTTAACCTTCACTATAGAGTAGATTCAAACCGCAAATGTTTTCCATCATTTTGCACACTGAGATGTCATACGAAGTTATGAATATGAGTCAAATAAGGATGACGTAGCCTTTGCAATTTCAAATATCGTTTATCGACATGACGCTACTTTAATAACACTAACACTGAAAGTACACCAAGATTAAGAGACTCCAGTTGTTGCAAGATGCGTATCAATACCTCGACTATCCGGCATATGACGATTGCATGCAACGCATGCTGAGCAAAGAGGAGTGGATAATGAATCTAGCTTACTAGGTAAAGGTATGAGCACCAGCAATACATCCGTAGCACCTACATGCATATATAACTTCTGTACAGGACTGGTCTTAACTAAAAGGTTGAATTACCGGTGCATCTGACGGCCTATGTTCGACCAGTGTGGTACACTGCAACTTACATACACACATGCATACATACATACGAGAGGGGAAAGCTTTACGCATACAATGAATTTACTCCGTGCAGTTATCTGCAGTATGATCAGAAAATCTGCCATCAAGATCTAACGTTTGAATTAATTAGCCGATCCGGCAATTTCAGATGAAATAAAATAAAACTAAAAGTCAAAATGCGATTAGCCCTGGACGTGAAATCTTGGTACCGTACACGATGCAGACTTTTGACGAAACAATCAATCTCCCTAAATGGGTGAGACTACACAACGATCTATAACTAGACATCATGGTGAGGAGAAACTTTGAGCCCACAATAAACCATGGCGATATACTACAAGGCTGAAAGGCACACCTGTAAAACTCGGAATTAGGTAGAAGACAGACGATCGCCCTGAGGCCTACTCTCTTCCTGCGTGAGGCAAGTGAAATTTTTTTCGTTTGCTGAGATGCTGGTAAATGTCTAACGTGCGTGCTGTGTAGTCGGTCCGTTCAATTGTACGTTTCACATTTCGAAGCATAGGTAGTGTTTACTCTTTAGTAGATAATTACGTGTTTGAACTAAGCAGGCATACCTGTAGAAGAGATTTTTAGTTTTGAAAAAAACCTTTATTAGGAATGTCGAAGAATAAAATACGCTTTGTGCAGAGAATATAGATTTAGAGATAATTGAGTCCGACGTAAGAAAAAGAATATTCATTTTATATATTTTTAACTTATATACGTTGCAAAATTGTATAAATTGTTGAGCAAATTTTCACAAATTTTCATAACAGGAAGTCATAATGACAGTGAATTTTTTTTTTTTTTTTTTTTTTTTTTCTTCTTCACATCGGTATAAATATACGCGATTTACATATTATATTCGACTTAATTGATTGCAAGCAAACCTATAACCCCTGTATATGTACAAATAAAGACGTTTTGTTTAAACCACAAGATATATATTAACAATGCTAATTTCTTTCAAACGTCACATCGTACCAGGAGCAAAAAATACATCTTACTTATTTTAAATTCAAAAATTTGTGTCTTTACGTCTATTGCCGACCATAAGACACGAGTCACAAGTCATAAGTCATAAGTCATAACTGTAAATGAAAATCAAGTTACGCACGAAGGATCTTTCGTTATTCCTTAACGTCCAGCAAAACCTGGCATTAATTTTCCCAAATATATTATACGAATTACTTGTCCCAGATATGGACTCGCCCCATTATCGATAATTTTTTATCACGCAATATATTATATTAAATACGGATAACTATCTACCTGTTATATGAATTACTTACGAGCGTTAGGAAGACATTTATAATAAGCTGATAAAAGATTAACAACAATTAACTAACACTAGATTGCTCGATTTGACTCTAACTAAAATCTAATGCGAATAAACAGCTCATAATGTTAATTATTTCTAGTAAATAATGTATAGGCGATATAACAAGTCTGCAGATATATATCGTGGTAGTACTAGTTTCTGTATCGTTATTGAAACGGATCCGTTCACTTACCTGAAGTATTATAAATAATTTGTAATGCACTAACCGATAACGGATTTCCACAATATAAAATAAGCAGTGACAAGTCTGTGGAACGAGAATAGTACCGTCTATTAACTGACAATTGCGGTATACAAGACTGGCGATAAATCATTCGGTTTACAGGTCATATAATTCAAAAGATATAGCACTTTGCAGTTCTAAATGTCATCCAAAGTATCTCGAATCCCTCATTTCGCATCGGGACATTTCATTGTAGTCTTATAACCGAAGTTCTTGTGTGTGTCGAGATTTTCATTGATGCTATTATAGGTATGTGGCTTTCAGTGTTTCCCGTAATTCTAAGTTACCTCGATATTTCTAACTATTTATAAACTTTCTTTGTTTTATAAGAAAATATTCAATATGAACATAAATTTAACCAGATATGTACTACGTATGTATTTACTGCGTGTACACAACAACGGATGAATGTGCTCCGCTCTACTTAATTCCTTCCACCCATGTTTCCTTGCGTTTGATATTATTTGTTCAACCGTTACTATAACTAAATCAATAATTACAAATCTACTAAGTAAACGCAGTATACGACGCTGAACAATTATAATTATTGATTACTGCACATCACCTAGGTGACCACTAAATAAAATTATGAAATTTTCACTCCAACTCGAAGATAGCAAATTGCTACTGTATTATGTATCTGTACTGTCGAATTATCATATTTATAGCAATATAAGTTACAGATCGCGTGTGAGACTCGTACATAATATACTTAAGTATTAATTTTCACTTTCAACGGAACTATACAGGAGAATCTCCAAGCAAGCCACGAAGCGTGAAAAGTTGTTCAAAGACACTGATATCTCTGTATAATATATTGTGTAAATCTACATGCCTAATTTTTTTTTTTTCGTAATATCTATGAATCCCAGTTTATTTTTAACTAACTGTTTTCACGGGTCTAAATGTTATTACATGTATGTATCTCCGGTTTCACTATAACGATGAATAAATCTCCGAATAGTTATTCAACAAAATAATTCGAAATTATGTGTTTTACCAAAAAAATTCATATTTCTCAACATACTATATTGCCAACTCTCTATTCGTTGAATAAATTCATTATTATCGTTTCAAAAAATTGCATTCAAATTTTTTAGTGAAAAAAAAAAAAGAAAAAAAAAAAAAGAAAATAATCAGATTTTAACTAGTATTGAATAAATTTATTCAATAAATAGCGCGAGTTATTCATATCGTCGGTGAAACCGTGAATATAATGAATAAGTATGTTAGTTCAATAAGTTAACAAAGGTATAATATTTGCGCTTATTAAATATTTGCAAATCTTGAGACGACATATGTTATGTTATCACACTTATAGACATACCGAGAAAGGGCGGGACGAATATTCCACAAAATATAATTCAAAGACCTTTATTTATGCCGGAAGTGCAGTAAAACCATTGTAAGCATGTAATCGGGTTACTCGCACTTTCACACTTCGACTTTTTCTCGTCGTTACTATATAAAATGGTACATGGCTCGTGCCATCTATGGAACAGAAGATTAAATTGCCTTTTAAAATACAGTCAGATTGAAAGTAGCCTGGTAAATGCAGCTATTATTTATAGTTTGCCGTTATTTGCACACAACTGCTGTTCTGTACCGTGCAGTCAAACTTATTCAACCAGATGGAATTTTCTTTTACGTATAGAATCATTAATTTTTTTTTGATTTTTTTTTTTTTTTTTTTATTATTAAAACATAAAACCTATGTATCATTTCTGAATGTAAAAGAAATAATTGCACAGAAGTATATACGGTGTGCCGCGTTAAAGAAAGGCTAACAAGGAAAAAAGGTGAAATAAAAAAGAAAGGGAAACTTGCATTGGACACGGTCGTATATATATACATACATCGCCGATGGTGATCTTTCCTCAAGATTTTTCCACCACAACGGTAAACTTCTTTCTCAAGTTACTTTCACGCGAGGACTCTCAAACTGCAGGTGTATCACGTGTCCAAAATTCATCCTCTTATGAACAAGTTATGGTATATATTAATAATTCATTGAAAAACAATGAAACTTCAAAGAGGAAATAATGACTGATAAAATATGCCTCTCACAGAAAATCAGACAATTTTTTACTTTAAGGCGTCACGTTGAAGACTCAAAATTTATTCTGGTTACAAGTTAAAACCGCAAATATATTTACGTTTTTTTGATACTAAGTGACCAGCATTTACCTAATACAACTTTAAGATCAAAATCTGCAACAGGTGGTCGTTATAAAAGTTTCAAATAAACAAAAAATACGTAAATGGAAATCTGATAAAATCGTACAATTTATCCTAATGGATTAACTACTGTTCCTACATCCTCATCTGTGCCAGAAACAATATGACAAACTCGTTTACTCATCAAGATAACAATGTGCATTGATGCCGATGATTAAGAACTCGAATCGACATGTGTAGACAGTAGAAACGACGCCGATAGCTACCGATTCGTGCTACTTGCTTTCTCATCGTGCGCTTGCGTCGTTGTGAACAAACGTCTCTTTTACTATATAACTTGTGCATATTTATTTATTTGTGATCAATAGAACAGAATTTGATTGAGATACCTATCGGTGTGAAACTCGAATCGACATTCCCATAAATATATACTATAGGATATTATCGAATAATTTTTTTCCCTTTTTTAAACTAATTGGATCGCGTTTCTCCGCCAGTATAAAAATCCGTGCGATGTCCCCACACTGCGGCAAAATTATTTCTTGGTAAAACCAGATCGACTATACATGTATAGCTGGGTGAGCGCACCTCGAAGTCGTCCGGTTTCACTGCCAATCCAACTTCACTTGTCCCTCACCGTGAAGGTACTATTAATTTATGCACATACTCTCGCGCCCAATGATTCGAATTATCGATAAGCTATGCATCAATTACCTCACATCTACGGGAAATACGAATGTTGCGAATAAATCGTGATTTTTTGTTATTTTCGAATGGAAATTTTGAATCGGCCTCGCTTCAAGGTCTGCATAAATCTCGCGGTAACCACACGCACATACCTACTACCCTGCAGTATTTGATCAAATGGATGAGATGTTAATTAAAATCGACGCCGGATACGGACTCTGCGCGCACCCGTTTCTAATTATACGATGCACTTTGCAAATGACCATTGAAAAAAACGTTACGAACGGTGAAAGTGTGACAGCTGGTTTCTCGATTCCTGTGCATGACTAAGAAGCAACGCCTTCAGTTGTGGGTGATCCGTGATACCCGATTTTTTTTTTTTTTTTTTTATCTTTTACGGATGAAATATTCCCGGTTTTGTCCCAGTCTTGAAGTTGCACAGAATTTATTCTGCCCATATTCATATCGCTGATAAGCTCCAGCTGCTACTCTGACAATCGCAAACGTATAAATCGACTGATCGCTTGTTGAAATTTCTAATACGCGCAACGTGGGACGAAATAATGGGAATTTATAGAGCTGCGAGCTTTGTATATCGCGGATTTATAAACTTACTTTCATACCAGATTCCTGCATGTAAGAAATATACACGATGACCTATGCAACACGTTTATATAGTAGGCAAACGTTAAACGGTCTTAATTGCTCATCAAATCATTCTCACAACAATTTTAAATGACTTTTACTCATTTTTTATCATTTTCATCGACGCAATCTTGATCTCTACACATGTTCGCTTCGCCTAAGGTTTCTGCACGCGTGACACTCGTGTCGTATTTCGTCTTCACCAACGTTATACCTATATAGGTATAACATACGTGTGGCTTGATCCCGGTTCTGTAATTCTCATATAGCATCTACGATAGGAGAGAGTAGAGAAATGAAGTGTATAGAACCGTTCAGTGATAATGATGCATACATATACCTTATAAACTTGAATTATTATTGCATACAATTCGCGCTCGAACTTTCTATACGAAACTATAAGTTTTAATCCGTATTAAAAAAATGTCTATTGATTTATCTTACTCAGGAATGAAAAATCGGATCTATAAAATTATACGACTATATCTCTTTACACCAACTACAAATCACTATAGTATCTAATTTACTCAGAATGTGAAAAAATGATTAAGGAACTAGTATAGACTAAGTAAAAATAATTCATAGTGGCTCTCCGCTAATGATAGAGCTCTTATATCGCCTTGCTAGTACACGGAGAGAAGAGAATAGTAATATTTACCATTCCAACCTAGTAATCAGACTTATTTCTCATAAAATCGTAAATGATACTATGTCAAATAGGATTCATTACTATTTTTCTGGTAATATTTACTATGCTACATGGTAACTAAGCAAATGTAATGTTTGAAAATCTACGTTACCATGTAACATAGTAATGGTTACTATGTTACATTGTGAATATTACTATTCTTTTCTCTCCGTGTACATAAGTTTATATCATGATCATTGATCATGTTAGATCGCAGCTACAGCCAAAGAGGGAAGATTAACCAATCGTAAAATTAACTTCGTTCATTACTCGCAAGTTTTGAATAAACTTGGATAAATTCATCCGGGATAAAGTGCTTTGAAAATTGAAGAAAAAAAAAAAAAAAAAAAAGAAAAAAAAAAAACCACCCCAATAATTGGTAAGACGTCGATCAGTGGCACTTAATCCTTTGGTAATAATTTATCGAACGATTTAATCGAGGTCGTCATTTCTTTCTTTTTTTCAGTTTATAGGTATAGGAGTACGTTAACCCTGACTTAATACTTAGGGGTTGAGAGCTTGCAGTTCACTCACCTTTCAATCGTAGTGGCCAAATCCCATGAATTATAAAATTGGCTAATAAATATGGTCCGAATTGTAGCAGAGCTTTTATAACAACGAATTTAAAACCGTTCTTTCACTATTTTGCTATTTCACTTCCATATTTTTCACTAATGTACCACAGAACGGGCACTTCTGCAGTATCAGGCACGGGAGGGTGTGTTACCAGACGCCGGTCGCCATCACTGAAATCAATACAGCCCTTCGCTCTTCGT
Source organism: Tenthredo mesomela (assembly GCA_943736025.1). Taxonomy (NCBI): domain Eukaryota; kingdom Metazoa; phylum Arthropoda; class Insecta; order Hymenoptera; family Tenthredinidae; genus Tenthredo; species Tenthredo mesomela. Next base: position 3,808,706 of record OX031015.1, read on the forward strand.
CGTGCAACACCCTTGCTAGAATGAAGCGCCGCTCTGCGTCGAAGCCGCCTATGAGCTAGTATTTACATCCTTATGTATTAGCTGGACTAAAATTCTGTAGGGGAAAGCTAGGAAGCTGCACTAGTATTTGAAGAAAATCAAAGAAAGAAAGAAAAAAAAATCAAAAATCAGAGATATGAATTTTCTCGACAAAATTTGGAAAGAAACAATTACGTGATAAATTCTGCTATCTATTTTATTCTAATGATTAATTAAGACCGATCTGTTTCACGTGTGTTGTACCAAAAATGAGTAAATCTGTAGGCAGGATTATTGACGCGAAAATAAATTAGCGTCAAAGTTTTGAGATATTTTATCATACGGTCTCGGGTTTCGGGATAAACGTAATTCGCGATTATAAAACACGAGAAAGTTATTCTTTTATATTCACACAATGATCAGCGTGAAAATCGGGATTACAAGATCTCTAGTTTGCGATTGAGAACAAATATTCTTAGTAACGACAAATTTTTTTTTAAATAATGCAAGTAACGATACTAAAATTTAATGCCTATGTACTACAAACCTGTACAAACGGTATTCTAAGTTCTTTACCTCTATACGGGCAGTCTCACATCCGTCACGTTAAATAGCTCATAGTCAGTAGCCCGGAGGCTAATAATTTACAAACTAACATAGAACATGCCTTGTCGGTGCAAATCTGATAGCAACAGTCATAGCAAAGTGCTTAACACGAACATGTCACACGCTACAATTTCCAGTTTTGAAGTTAATTATCACTTTGAAAGTGTTGTTTTTTTTTTTGTCAAAGATTGGAGATTGGCACGTAGCCCCGTAAATCCCAACTCATATTAAATTAAACCTCACCAGAAATAAGTAAGATACAATTATTTGACAAGCAAAAACGCGTGCGTCTCACCAGATCCAGCAATTCATGGTTTGCAATATATTATCCAATTATTACGCCGAGTTAAAATCAATTTTTAAATTATCTTGTGAATAAAGAATCGTTGGTTCTTCTTTAGCAGATTTTTTTTATTTTTATAACGTATCGGAAAATAAATCTATACTATCAGATAAATTTATATGTTATAAACTAATATATCGACGAATAACCAGATTACACGTAACTGTACAGTGTACATTAGACTGTTTCAAAAAAAGCGATTATTTTATTTTTCTCAAAGAACATTGAAAAATCGTTAGAGTATGTCTAAACAAAGACCCCGTTCAAATGTGAGCCCTTAATATTAATATTTAGAGGTGGCGCTTTTCAATTTTCTATTTCCGTTTAAATAACATGGGAAAAATTTTTTCTGAACTTTCGAATTTTACTACTCAGAAACGAACTACCTTACAATAATAACTAAGATAGCTTTTTGTAGGAAATTTGACGCTCTATAAGAAAGGTCTGAATGAAAATTTGCATGAGGCGAGCCGTTACGGAGTTATCAAGCCTCAACCATTGAACTGTTCAAAATTAAAATCAAAATTAAAATTAAATTGAAATGAATTATTGATGCATTGTAAATAAAATTTATGATGAAATTTCATCATTTATTTGTGATATACCCGTATTTTTGATTATTGATCAAAAAAATCAATCACTTATTGTTGATTAATAAAATTTTTTGATCAACATTGAATTGAAAATTTATGGATATTGGTTTTAAAGTTGATAATAGTGGGTATTTAAGTTATATGAGACGATTTTTTCGCGTATAAGTAGAAATCATCATTATTTTGAACAGTTCAATGGTTGAGGCTTGATAATTCCGAAACGGCTCGCCTCACGCAAATTTTCATTCAAACCTTTTTTATAGAGCGTCAAATTTGCTACAAAAAGCTATCTTAGTTATTATTGTAAGATAGTTCGTTTCTGAGTAATAGAATTCGGAAGTTCAGAAAAAAAAATTTCCATGTTATTTAAATGGAAATGGAAAAATGAAAAGCGCCACCTCTAAATATTAATATTAAGGGCTCACATTTGAACAGGGTCTTTGTTTAGACATACTCTGACGATTTTTCAATGTTCTTTGAAAATTTTTTTTTTTTTTGAAACAGTCTAGTGTACATACATGTCTGTCAGGATTTGAAACGTTGAGACTATCCGTAACGCGGTCAGACCGTATTCAAATCGAAGAAAGTCACTTCTTCAGAAAGAACTTCGTGAAAATCGACTAATACAAGGATGCGCTTTTAAAGCGCAGCTCAACATTTAACAATGACCGGTTTGCGGAGGAGTGCAAAAACGTAGTGAAGTACATATAGGTGTATGTATATAGGTATGTACGTATAGTGTACGTATCTACCGGCAATGCTTGTATATACCATAATCATTAAAATTTCTTGCTGTACAGACACCGTAGGTCGAGGTCAGCCACTTTCACAGCCGAACGCGTTTTACGTTTATCATCTACCTGAGAAATCGTCACGCTTTTATTAGCAACGAACGATAATAATTGTCTGTATTCCGTTTGTAATCAATGATTTCATCAAATCATATATATATAATAGCCAGAAATTTTCAATCCTTGATAAATTTGACAACGTAAATACAACGTGGGAGAAGAAACAGAGAAAAAAAAAACAAAAAAAAAAAATTAATCTCTTGACTGCCTGCACAGCGGAATCTTTAATGTTTGCTGCAAACATCCTATGCGAAAATAACTAACGCGTCATAAACGCGTCGTTTATCTTTTACCCGCCGATATTTTCGAAGTATAAAAAAAAAAAAAAAAAAATCCATCGAGGTCGAGGATTGAGGCTACAACTTTTAGAATACTGTATGTCAACGTCCTGAACATACAGCAGGTACCATATAGTTAATACGAAGATCCTCAATGGTTCAACGTCAGTCCTGGCTTCAAACCGTTTGCTATTACTCTTATGCTTACGGCTTATTGACCCAGTCTACATACATACGTCGCGTTGGGATTAATTTATCCCAGATACTCGTGGGAGCTAACTTGCCCTCCATTAATATCATCGCACAAAAGTGTGACAGTTCGTCATCTCTTAAACCGTGAAAATAATGATGCAATTCTTACTTGAAGAGGCAGAAAAGGCATGCATGACTTGTGCAAACGGATATGTGCGAACTGCAAATAACAGTCGAGGTTCAAATTTCATGAAACCTCAATTTTCATAAATAAAATTGATCGGAAAATAATGCAGAGATTACCTACTCCGTTTCCTGTATAGAAAATGTATCTACGTGTTTATGGCTAAAAGATTATAAAAATGATTTCTTTCGTTGGTTCAAGGCCATAAACCATGAGATTATATTCCTACAGGGTAGAGTAACGCGTTCCTAGCGAATAACCGGAAATCATTGAACTCGCACTTCGTGCGAAAATTCCGTGGTGCTTAAGACCGGAAAATATAATCAACTGCTATCTTTATTGATAGAAATTTATTCGCCCTGTTATAGTCTAACAGTCATGAAGGAAATACTCATGCTCATTGCATATTTCTAGACGCGAATGAACAGCAACAAAAATATCACGGAAGCTTTGGTTCTCCATCAGGTGACACGCTTTTAACCGTGACTAAATGGTTCGCAATTCGTTCTGCCACTTTATCGCAGTATACAAAGAATTGCGAATGTTTGATCCGCGTCGTATGTTTCTTGAATTACCTCGAATTTCATCAATTCTAGTTAGACAATTTACTCCCCAGCAATCTGCTTTCGAATCGCATACTTAGACATTGTCTCTTACGATCGCGTGAAGACAATTAATCGTGAAATTCATATAGTTCTAATAATTTCTATGATATTATCTTAAATCGGAACAATTTCATCCTGCGCGTATATATTAGCAACACGCTATACGATAACTTTCTTCTCATTTATTCGTTCTGCAGATCTTTGACCTTTCGACAAACCAACAACGTGTAGCAAGTATATGTAGGTGCGGATACGCGTTATAACTGTATACCTATTTGTACACGTTTATCACGTGTCTATATCTGGAATTGATTTATCTTCCATGACGTTGTAAGATATGGAAATATAGAATCCAACTTCGGTATGTCATAGATAGATGTTGATTTATCAAAAATTTACACTTTTCATTTTACTTTCGTAACAATTTTATGAATAATGCGAAATACGCGAAGAGTTTATTTCGGTAATGAACATTCGGAAACTACCTATATGAAAACTGAATACATAATAAAAAGTAGTTAGATAAGAGCGATTAACAATGGGTTAAAAAAATCACTATTTAATTTACACTTATCGTCATTGAATCGGATATTTTGGAACTATTTAATAAGGTGGATAGAGAATGAGGACTCATAGCTTTTTATGAATTTAAAAATGAAAAACAGTACCGTTTATTTTGACACAAGGTCGTATAGCAGCGTATTCTGTATATTCATTATACCAGATAATAATAATAAAAAAAAAAAGTACTGAGAGTATTCGATCGCACTTTCTCCAACGAAACCTGCTCTCCGATGGATATAGGTATACATACGTGTCAATTTGACCTGAGAGAGTATTCGAGTAACCTTGATTTTGAGAATACGCATGGATATCCTGATTTTTTTTTTTTTTGACAGTGAAAGTATAATCACTTCGTCATTTATTTATCAATTTACTAATATTTCGAATTTCTCACATATTCATTCACGACACGAGTAATTGATTACTAATCATTAAACTATATCACAAAACACTGCTCTTCTATACGAAAGTCTCTCAACACTGTCAAATTTGTTTTATTTTTTATTTTTATTTTTTTCACCATACAAATGATGATCGATTTTATTTTTTAACATAATTTTGTCTTCACCTACACGAAGACGTAATTCTGTTCGTTCTATTTAGTCCAGTTATGACAGGATCTGGATATAAAACTGCAACAATATCTTATCCATGTACGTTTATTGCCAGACAGTTAATTCATCGCATGATAAAGCAGTAGAAAAGTGATTAGAAAGTTTACAGATATAATTTTTGCACTTTGAAATTACCAACGAATTATTGATATTAGAAAACCAGTGTCTTATACGCCAAAAATGTAAGTGAATGCAAAATACTGGGTATAGCATATAATATGTTGATATATTCATATTTCACTACACTGAATTCAGAAGAAAAAAAAATTAAACTTTTTTGTATTAGAAATCGAGCTTGAAGCGTTGTTGCTTGAAGCAATAAGTCAAACATACGAGAGCTTTTTCTTTTTTTAATTTAGAGTAAATTTATACTTACTTGGCGATAATTAGAACGGTCTCAGAACTGCACCGTTGTTCATAACGAAGACCGCAATTATACACGAGAAACTGATGAATCGTTGAATTGCAACACTTGCTTATATGGTTTACAAAATTTATGATAATTTACATGGGGTCAAGCGTAATTTAAAGACGTACCAAGAATGATAATTAATATTTTAATTAATTGATGTTTTAACGTATTTAAAAGTATTTTCAATTATACATGAGATACGATACTGAGTAAAATGTTTGCACCGTATGTATATCGAAGTATTTACGGATATTCATACCCAATTACTATTTATCGACCATAAATTAGTATAATTAAATTTTGAGTGCGTAATTACAGCTCGTGTACCTACATCGAAACTTAACATCCCTCTTGCTCATAATCACGGATCATTTATTTGCTCAAATTTTCTTCTATTCATAATGTTAACAACCATCGAAAGTTCACCAGATATACATTTCGGAAAATGAATTTCAAAAACAAAGATCACCGTTAAAAAAGGCAGGATTTGTAATTGAACAATCGTTTTCTTGCCTCGAAATTAGTCAAATTATAGAGAATAAAATGATCTATCGATCAAAAAATAAGAAGTAAATCAAACATGTACTAAATTAATTGTAAGGTGAATTTTTCTTAACTTGCAGTGTCGAATTTCGTTTTCTTTTTGACCATTTTTATATGCAATATTTCTTTTCTCGCCAAAGACTTTTTCCCAGTATTATTGTGGATATTTGCGCAATTTATCTACCTTAGGCAATCTGCAGTTGTCTATACGAGGATTCATATGTCAAAGATAAGATACCGGCTCGGTTCTTGCTCTGCTGATGTATGAAGTCTTGAAAATCTTCAATGTAAATACCTTGAGATGGTAAGGTGCTTCAAATTATTTGTATACTACAGAAATTTCCATAAAACGTAAGATATAATTCTTGGATCGATTAGTCATTGTAATTGATTGATCATTTTATATATTTTTAATCACGCACAGTTTTATAAATTGTCGAAAATCATCATCCATTTTCAAATCCATGATGAACCGAACCCACAATGAAATCTTGGGGCTATCTTTTTGGCCCAACGTTTTTTTCGGTTTTTTTTTTTTCCAAATTTAATTTCTTTAAATTTGAGGAAAACAAAACGATCAAATGTTAACATCCAACTGTTACGTGACCAAGTCTATAATTTTTGTAGGTTTTCAATGTTCATGTATACGTACTAATAATCAATTTAGTTTGTCCCCAAAACTCGACTGCCCTTTCCTAATTCAATTAAACATCGAAAGGGCATAGGTACGTCACAACAGCCAGGTGGTCCCAGGTCCTATAATTCAGAGTTTGTCAAATATCTCGTAGGTCTTCCCACTGACTGACTGTAAATATAAAAAATCTTGATTGCTTTACAAAAAATTACGAAAGTATGGAATTTTTTCAAGCTTCAAAAAATTATTAGGTACTTCTATTTTTGAGTGCATGAAACAGTGTCAGCTGAATAAAATAATATTGGAATAAAAATTTCATCAGGATCTATACGGACCGTAATTTATCATTTATCATTTATCATTTTTATCAAATTGTAAGTACATTTTTTTTCTATCAAATTCCGTAATTTTTTGAAGATATTTATTGTGTCCACTGCAAGCGCGAATAGAATCCAAGGCTTGAATTGTTAGGTAAAGTTCTCCAGAGTCTAGTTGGAGTTGGAATCAGTTTTGAATGGCGTATGTCTTACGTTTTCTCCGAATCTGTCCTGATTTATTTCATAAGAAACTATGAAAATGCATTGTACTAAATAAATTGTCGAGGTGACGCTTGCGCCGCGACGCAAATCCACATCGTTATCCTTGACGCTCAGCTTCTCTGGTACCTACTACAAGCTCAAGCTGTACGTCAGCGTCGCGACGCAAAACGGCGCAGAATCAAACACAGCGGTTACCAGACCCACGAGGATTTCTACGGTCTTTCTTACGCTCTACATCGCTGAAGGCTTCCGCTCTTCAATAATTCCCGACGGTACGTACGATTTTTATTCATTCTTCATTCACCATGTCGTCTAATTACATTTGTGATATTTTTTTTTCTTTTTTTTTTACTAGATTACAAAGTTTCGAAGAATTTTATACAGTGAATGATTTTTTGAATAACTAAACTCGGATTATTATTATCAGTTCGCTAAACTCCGGCGAATGAAGTTTTTCGTTTATCGCACTCCTCGGAATCAACAGGCGATTGAAATATACAATCCGAATAAAGAAACTTTGCATTCAAGAGATATCAAGCTTCAAAAGTAACGAACCTATAAAATGCCTTTATCAAAGAGCTTGAACTCTGACTAAAAAAGTTCGTTTCGTATTTCGATTTCGACTTAAAACTTTTCAAATTTCTTCGATTTTGTGACATTCTCAGCTAAATATGCTAAGCTACAAATCACCGGCTTATATTTCCTAAATCTGAACTAAAATCCGCGATAACTGCAGAATATTTCCCAATAGATTGTATTAACGACTGCAATAAATTATTCGTTAACGTCTTTAATGGCTAAAAAAAAAAACAATGAACATAGTGTCCAAGATTGTTACAGTCTCATGGTGAAGTGTAATTGGATATCATTCGAGGAAACCTTGGTTAAAAGAAACCGAAAAATAAGAAACCAAAGGGTGAGAAGCAATGAGATATGTTTACGAGGCTCCAAGGAAAGCCGGCTTTCTCGTCCCTCGAGCATCCGGTTAATGAGATCCCTGGGTAGAATAATTAGCCTAGATCGCACTTTTTCCTGAATCAAAATATACCTACATAGACAAACAGGTATGAATATTCGAGAAATTCAAAACTGCACAGTCCAGCTTATAGGCTTCTATCAGATTCTCGGTAGTATGTACATGAAATATTTACTGTAAGAAAGAAAAAAAAAGTGATCTGAGCATATAATTGAACAATTGGATCATTACAACCAATTGTTCAATTTTTCTTATTTTTCTCTATTGCAGAGTAAGTACAGATCACATAATTACAGAGCAACCTCGGTTCAAGCTAATGAAATGACTTGTCAATTTCTTAAAACACGATTGAGCTACTCTGCTGAAGAAATTTCTAATTTTTGTAAATCTTCAACATGGTTGAAAAAAAAAAAACTCGATCATTGTGGAAATTCTACGAAAAAAAATGCGGCCAAGGTTGACTGACAAAATATCTACTACCTAACAATAAGATCAATCGACACACGTATAGGTACTGGTGGCTGCATACATATGGACATTGAAGCATATTCGATTGCCTCTCACCAGGAGCATTTGTCTGACACTTGCAGGGCATCACCACTTACCTACCACTCGGCATAGCCATACAATAAATTGAATACGTGCGGGGATAGGTGTATACGCTGAATTGAAATCATTTATGATCCGGATTTCGTTCATTTTTTGTTACAGACTAACAGAATGAAGAGTACAGGTGGCAAATAATGAGGCTGCGGTTTATACATTACACGCAACTCTTCATGTTCAGTTTGTACGTTGGATTTATACACATCCTAATTTAACATCGCTGTGCTTAATGCATGTGAAAATCACGTTCATTCATTCATTTTTTCTTTGAAGAAAGTTTTTTTTTTTTTTTTTTTTTTTTGTTATTTCAATGATCAAAGCATTAAATTTATGATATCTATCGTTTGCTTGCGGATAAATAATATGGAAAACGATAAAGAACTAAGACAATTGCGATGCGTTTTATTATGTTCAGAGTTGATTGCATTTAATTGCTTTCTTAATTGATTAATCGACGCTTATCTACGAAGAGAGATCAGGCTTACAATTATACTAACCCGGCAATTCGGTATAATCCCATAGATAAGATGAAGTGCATCCTGCATGGAACCTTGGTATTTCATTTGTGTCTAATTTTACTGCCGAAATCATTTTCCACGAGGTGAATTTACACTTTTAAACAATTATACTAAAATTTTCACCTTTTTTTTCTCTCTCTTTCTTTTTGTCAACAATATTTCATTTTTATGTTAACGTCAAGCATATAAATCACTCTACGCGTTAATATCTTCATTCAATATTAATGTAGCTAATTGATCTTCCAAAACGACAATATAAATTATACAACTCCCATCGATCTATCACAAAACTGTTAAATTAATTATCTTCCAGTTTATTCAACGCAGATGCTGAAAAGAACTACACTATACGCCCCAGAGTCGTTCTCCCCGAGCATTACGTAAAAGGTAATAGTATATTTTGTAACAGCACGATTTTCGCGTTTTTTCTTCATTGTTGATAATTTTGTTAAAAATATTGAAAAATAATTCAGCGGGCGTTTTCAGTTTATTATTGCCCGCCTATGCTAGAGTAGCGGGCGATAATAACTCGAAAACGCCCGCTCGGCTGAAAACTATCAGTTTAGGCCCGCTTAATGGGTAAAAAAACGCAAAAATCGTGCATGTGTTACAAAAATTATTTTACAAAGCTGATTATCCCTAGCGTTGAAATTTCGATTAGAAATTAATCTCCGATTATTAATTCGTTGAAATATATTTTTTTCAAAAAGAAATCAGACCACCCTCGAGGAAAGGGGCCCCAGTAATCATAGACTTTAACGTCTACGTTGTCGACATTAATTCAATCAACGTCGAGGACATGGATTTCCGGTTAGTTATATTCAATGCCAAAGCAATTGAATTTTGTTTATTAAATTTTAGCAAATTTTTTTCAAATTCCTATAATTTTGCTTCTGCTCTAAGGGTCGACATGTTTGTTCGTCAGAGTTGGACAGAATCACGACTTCATATGCCTGACGATATTTTCGAGGAAGGTGACGACTACGTCACACTACCGCCAGAGTTTTTCGACAATTTGTGGCAGCCAGATCCATACTTCTTAAATTCCAAAGTTGCTGGTAAATTTTCATACTTTTATAATAACAATGATTTTATTCGTTTCTTTTATAAATATAAATTTTGTCTATAAATATACACTAATAATTTATACACCCAAGTTTTGATGGAGTATATATGTTGATAACCGCAAACGCAAATGGAGTTCAAAGTTTCGTACATATGGGTGAAATTTCATTCGAATATTTATTTATCGAAATTCTCAAAATAGACATTTCTCGTATGAATCCTTAATTTATACTCGCCATTTCACCCACGCCTCCAATCAACCCTCTTGTTTATAATAAACTTTATTCTATAGTTGCACAAACTCTGGCTAATATTCCGCGCAGAAAATTTTGCGATTAGCATTTCAGCGCGTGATATATATCAATGAGACTTGAGAGTATAAATCTGATGTGCAGTAGAAGAACCAAAATTCACTATTCAAAGTATACAGATTTGATGAAACGCCTAAGGCAGAAATTTACTGTATAAAATATTTAAATGATTTTTTATATTCTATTATTTTTTTAGAAATTGCAACGTTGACCCATAAATTTTCTTCAGTAACGCTCTACAGAAATAAAACGGTCAGATATGCGGCACGTATGCATGCCATCATAGCTTGCCAAATGGAATTTCAACTTTATCCTATGGACATTCAAGTCTGTCCGATCTACATCGAGAGCTGTAGGTCGATTTTTGGATTCTTTTTTTTTTTTTTTTTCTTTCAAAGAATCATTTATCCTGAACTTTGGCGATTTGACTCAAACCTTATCCCGCTTTGCGGGTATTTCTCCATACAGTTTCTTACAATAATCAAAAGCTACGTCTGCGATGGGGTGAGGGTGGAGTCACGATGAATCCTGAGCTTAAACTCCTTCAGTACAACATTGGCAAGCCTTTACAGCTCGAAGAATCGACTGGCTATATGCTGGAGAAAAACGGTGAGATGTTGTTCGATTTTCCAGATTTTTTATTTCCCGTTGTACAAAAATGAGGATTCAGAGATTTTAGGGTAATAAATTACCGCATTGAACTCCTGATCTCAATCCTCAAAATTCTAATAGAAATCCGCTAAAAATTAATTTTGAAATTCTGAGGGCCACCATCTGTTCAATTAATTATCATTGTAGCATTCCTCATCTAATTATCACGCAATTATTATTTATTTTTTTGATTTGTACAACCCACTCGTTTCTGTTACCTCCGTATATAATATATATGCCTCGCTAAAAAAGAGTAAGGCTTGATTGAAAAACGGATCCATCAATTACGATAACGCGAGGTTGATCAATATAGCTTAGATTTGAAATCAAAAAATTCTCCTCTAAAAGAAATACGAGCATTTTTTAATTCACGTAAATAATAGTGCCGAATATATTATAACCCTTGATTAATTTTTCCGAATTTAAACTCTCGAAGTCGTATGTACACGGAAAAAAAAATTATTGCTGAATTTACTATGTTAAGCAGCTACATATAGGACAACACTTTTTTGTAGCAGAAATTACCACAATTCTAGTATTTGGTACATAGGAGCAAGTAAATTTCAATCACCTAATGAGTAAATGTTAGCACAATTTATTGTTGTAATTTCTACTGCAAAAAAGTGTTGTCCTATATCCGGCTGCTCATTTTTTTCCGTGTATGTATTGCACTTACACTTATTCTGTAATATCATTAAGTACCTAATGCAGTTTAAGTACCTAATGCAATTCTGCGATAACGTAGATTGCGATATTGATAAGATATCGTCGGTATAATGTCGTATCGCAGAAATTTTGGAAATTCCATAAATCGTTATCGATCCGTAATATACGTCGAATTTCACCGGTAATAACTAACGTAATACTGAAATGTTCATTTTTTATCGTTAGTCTATGATCTTATAATTCTTACCCGACTGTATTATACACTTCCAAGTGATTTAGAATACCTACCTCGTATCTTATCTTCTTTTTAGATAAGGTTCGTCGGTCTGAACCCCTTGAATTAAGATCGTCTATACTACAACTACTATACATAATTCTTCAGTTTTTTTTTTTTTTTTTTCACTACACAGGATAAAATAAACTAGGTCAAAAAAAATTTATGAAGAAAAATTGACAATATATACTATGTGTATAAAATTTATTTTCTTAATTAATTAGACGGTTCTACACTTCTATAAATATACCTTCTTAGATAATAACTATAGCAATACATATATACACGTTAGGTGTCAGTTATTTATGTAACTCTTCGAAAATTACAAAACTCAATTATCGTTGTGCTAAAAAGCCAACAAACTTTGTCATTCTAATTAATATATATATGAATACAGGGTATATACGTGTCTCCGATTGAGTGAATGTACAAATGAATTGAAGAAATATATTCATATTAAAAAATATCTTCCTGTTTTTTTTTTTCGTTTTTTTTTTTTTTTTTTGTAGGAAATTTCTCACGTCTAGTTGTCTACTTTCGATTTGAACGACAAATCGGACATCATTTGATACAGACTTTTGCACCCTCAACCCTTGTCGTTATGTTATCATGGTTCAGCTTTTGGCTTGGATTAGACGCTATTCCTGGACGAGTGGCTTTACTTGTTACGAGTATGTTAACTCTAGTAACAATGTTCACAGGTCTAAAAAGCGATATACCACCGGTTGCTTATGTCAAGGTAAAGTGACACCAAGGTCTTCCAATACGTATGACGTTACGATTCTTACATAAAAATTGGAGTCTCTCTCTCTCTCTTTATCTCTCTCTATACATCTTTTTGCAAAAATCAAAATGCAATAATTTTTATCTATTTTTTATTTATTTATTTTTTTTTTCGAAAAGTCTAAAAAATTGTTTTTTTTTTTTTTTTATATATATAACAGGCTCTGGATCTGTGGATGGCTGGTTGCATGGTTTTCGTATTTGCAGCCTTGGGAGAATTCGTAGTGGTGAAAGTTCTTGATCTGCGTTATCAGTTGGAAATTGATAATCATGCACCAAATTTTCATCGAGTTCTACCGATGGTTTGTATACACACACAATTTTTACTTATTTTATTTTTTTACTTTTTTCGTCAATTTTTTTTATCTCTCGTTCCGTTCAAAAAATTAATTGGCGCCGTTCGATCAAGACAAAATAAATCCGCGTAGGAAATCGAATCTTCTCGATTATTCTGACATATTAAGACGTATTGATATATAGGTAGATATCATTGCATCGACACTCGTCACTGTGTGCGTGTCGTAACTAAATTACAGTTTATCTGAGTATTAGTAACGTAATGTTACGTAAAAAAAAAAAAAATATAAAAAAAAAAAAAAAAACTGCTTACGTAACAGCAGGATACAGACCTTCGCGATATGTATAGGGAAAAAGAATAATAAATCGTTTGGTTTTCAACAATTATACCCGTATGAATTTTTTTTTTTACGTATATATCCTATTCTTATAATATTTTACAGAATTCTTATAGTATTTGAACGTTGACGATGATTGATGATTGATGATTTTAAACAGTTAGTTAATTTAGAATTTTGATTATTAATTCTTTAATAATACTCGTACGTCTAATTATTTGGTAAAAAGAAAGCTTTGAATCAATTTTAGACGCAATAAACTATTGAGCGGGAAAATAGCAATTCAAATATCTTTCACCGCGCTGCACCAGCTTAAGGATTACCTGTCTTATCACAGAGTATAAAATTTGTCCGTTTCACTAAGACGTTATCAATCTTACGGCTCTTCAAACATTCTTGATAATATACTATATACCTACATCCGTTGATATAATAATATGATATATCAAGATAACGAGTAGGTATGTAGTACATACCTACCTATACCTACCGCTGCAAGAAATGAAATACACCCATATAGTATTTTTCAGATAAATTCAAATCTATTTTTTAGTTTGTTCAATTTTCGCAATCATTATTACTCAATTTATGTTAAAATGAATTGAAAAAAAAAAAAAAAAGAAAAAAAAAATAGTTATTATTATTCCAGAAAATAGCAGCTATGGAAAAAACTCCTTGTATGACAGCATGGGATTGCGAATCAAGCTACGCTCCTCAACCGCGAAAGAAACGTGCTGGTAGTCGTCGTCTTCTGCAAACATCATGGATAGAACACGAGTTAGGTGGTGTATTGGAAAAGACACAATGGAATGAAATAGATCGTAAAAGTCGCATAGTATTCCCAGCTCTGTTTCTTTTATTCGTAGTATTATATTGGCCGATACTTTTGCTAAAAACATCGTCTTAGTCAATTTTATTTTATTTTATTTTATTTTATATATATTTATATATATATATAAAATTTTCTTTAAATTTATTATTTATTTTCACCTACAGACGCATGGAGATAATTAATTTGATAACTATAAGCGTGTATAGTATTCGTTCAATCTCCAGTCTATAAAATATATATCAGACTTTATTTATTTAAATTATTATGTATTAATTAGGTAATATTAGATTATATAGTCATTCAGTGTAACGCTTAGAATGATTAATATATTACTACAATACTACATACAGTAATTCGTTGTTAAACATTTAATGAAAACAACGTAAGTTTTATCCGAGTGTCTTCCTTGTATGGAAGAAATTGAAGAAAATTAACAAAAAAAGAAAAGAATATCAAATCAGAAAGAAAGAATTGAGAATAAAAAAAAAAAAAAAAAAAAAAAAAGTAACGAATATTGATTGCAGTGATGTTATTCGTGTAATGTTAATGATAATAATGATAACAGTTATAATAATAATAATAATAATAATGTAAAAAGTATGTAAGAACAGATCGAGACAGAGATGTATTTTCATTGTAATTATATTTTATGTAAAATAAAACGAAAATATATAATAGGTGTCTTGATTTTCTTTGAATTTTTTTAGAATAATAATAAGAATAAAAAATAAAAAATAAATTCACATCATGTGTATACATTCATACATACATACTATATTTACAATAATGACGTTATTACGTTTAAAACTAGTAGTTATATTAATCTATCTCCATTTCTTCGGCTACAGAATCATCTTCGTTGCTAGATTCTTCGGCATTTTCTTTTACCTCTTTAGCTGCCTTATGTTGTCCCAATCTTTCGATATACTTTATTGTATACTGATTGAAATCACAGCTGAAAATAACGTTGAAGATATAGTATTAGTTTTCTTTGATTCTAAACCAAAATGAAAAAAAAAAAAAAAAAAGCTTTAAAACAACTTCTTCTATTTTATCGACAATTGTATTTAAATAGGATAACTAACATTTTACTCAATTCATCGTATTTTCTTTGCATATTTTTCTGCAACGTTAAAAGCACCGGCATTTGGGTAGACGAATTTATCTTCGATCCCTGCCTCGTTATTATAGTATCGATCCATATCAGGTAGAAATGAATGTGTCTTGTATTTTCTAACTCTGATGCAACGAATTTTAACACTCTTTCTATGTAGACATCAGGAAGGCTTGTTATCGTTAGTTCAACTGAAAAAAGGAAACAAAAATGATTTTTTGACTATTAAGTATTGTGAAATAATCAACTAATACTATTCTTTTATTTTATTTTTTTTTTTCCCAACTCACTATCAGCGTATGGAATATTTTCGACAACTTCTTGTACCAAGTTCTTCTCGTTGAGTTTCAGGGCCATCATGAGTGCTGGAATAAATTAATAATCAGTAAAAAAAAAATTACTTGTTGTATTCATCGAATAAGAAAACTAATTGAGATTAATCGATAGAAAGAATAAAAAATTAAACAACAAGAACGAACCCTTAGAGTGTTCCCTTTTGTGTAAAGTTTCTTTTACTGTTTGAGGAGTTATTCCAAGATCTAATTCAAACGGATCAAAAACTAGTCCTATGTCCAATGAGTAGATCAAAAGTCCCTCCGTAGTAGCAGCTGCCCAAGACTGTCCTAAAAAATTGTTAAAAATTTTAAGAATCAAGAAAGAAGCTCGTCTAATATTTTCATTCATGAAAAAAAAAAGAATAGAATAAATTCGCTGAACAAAAATAGCAGCAATTAAGCTGATAATCATATCGTCTAATATTCTTATAAGCAGATATCATTCTTTTAGTCATTCTCAGACATGAAATCATTTTTTACCAGTCGGAGAAAACTGGAGACTGAAAACTCTGACTTCTGGTTTGACGATCCTGCTTGCCATATCGCCTTTTCTGACCCCTGGCAAACGAAGGGATACCTTTCCTCCCTCATTTTCATCTCTGTCTTCAACCAGAGCGAGATTTCCAAACTCTGTCATTTTTCTTCTGTTTATAAAGTCCTGTGAGCAATAAAATCGTCGATTAATTAAAATCCGATGATCCCAATGCTTATAAAAGAGCATCACATCACATCAACTCACATCCACCGCATCAAACGATCGGTTCTGTGTTACTTCAAACTTTTTCAATAATATTGATTCCTGGACGTTGTAAATACAGACATTCTTAGACTGTCCTCCGGCCAGTATGCAAGATCCATCCGCCGTGTAGCAGAGACTATTAAACGCTCTGTAATAATAAACTAAATTTAATAAACAGCTTCTTGATTGATAAAGAGCTTTTTACGACTGATTTTAGCCACTAACTTTCCCTGTAAGCTTTTTTTAGCCGTTACAAGATCTGTGTCCGATCTCCCGCTTCCCAAATCATTTTTTCCTTCGATACTGCCAGTCTGATCAGAAGTCTTAGTATCAAAGAATGATATTTGTCCATCGAGTGTAGCAACGGCAACTTCTAGACCGTTGGGTTTATACACAACGCATAAACCGTCAGCAGTTAGCTGGATTGTTTCATGACTAGATCCGCTCTCGATAGCATTCCATAATTTCAGAGTTTTGTCCCATGAGACAGAGGCCAATGCTGAACTTGCGGGACTCGGACTAAAGGCCAGACTCGACACCGGACCTTCGTGGCCGCTGAGAATCTGTTTATTGAATCAAAAGATAAGTGATCAGTTTAACGAGCAAAGATTTTTCACATTAGACAGAAATGTTATAAACATATTTGAAGCGAGTAAAGACTAACTTCAAGAAGTCTGCCGAACTTTATACTCCACAAGAATATTTCAAATACGTCTTGTCCCCCAGCAGCAAGAAATTCATCGCTTGTATCTAAAGCTAAGCAAGCGAATTGAACCGGGCGTGGAGAAGCCAAAGTACGAAAGTTCCTGTACCTCGTCATATCATAGGCTCGGACAGTACCGTCCAGTGAAGCTGATACAACGAACTTTCGATTATGGCTAAATAGAACGCCAGTAATGGCGGAAGAATGCTCTTGAAAAGTTATGGTGCAGAATCCAGTCGACGCATTCCATAATTTAACTTTTCCATCGTCACCTCCAGTGACTATGTACTGGCCGTCCGGACTGTAAGACAAACAGTTCATGTTTGTGCTATGACCCTGCTGCTTCATAGCGTAACTTTCGCTCTGCCATTCCCATACGAGTAATTGACCCAGGCCAGAACAACCAAGGCTTATCCAATCCCCGGTGTTGTTGATAGCTATCGATGAGATGCACTGGTCCGAAATACTGAAAAAAGTTTATTGAAATAGTATCAGTAGGTTTTTAACATGTGAAAAATATAAGAAAGTTCATTAATTACCTGAGGGAATGGATCATATTCACTTCGGGCATTTCATGAATGAAAAAAGCTCCGTTACTAAAACCAGTGACTAGAATTTTAGTGTCACGATGATAAGCTGCGGAAGTTAGAACAGCCTCTCGGTCTTGTTTACGGACTTCATCGCCTAGATAATGTCTTGCTAATCTTTTGTAGAACAGTTTTGCAACTTCGTTTTCTTTTTCTTTAGACTCGTCTTCGGAACCGGCCTCATCTTCGACTGTAAAGTAAATTTTATTCGACGATTAATAAGCGATTTTCAAAAACCTTTAGTTTTCTTAATTAATTTTTTACCCGACTCTGTCGAGGCATGATTATCCCTCTTTTTTTGTTTCTCAGTCTTTTCTAAAGCCTTATCAAAATCGATATCATCTTCGCTGTCGCTATCTTTAGGTTTTTGCTTCTTGACCGGCGGTTGCCACGGTGTTAACGCGTCAGGTTCGATGCTACATTCCCAGACACACAGTTGGCCATTTCTGAATTGAAAATAAAAAAATTAATTAAAGCATAAAATGGTTATTTCCATCAAACTAAGCGAATGAAAATTCGACCTGCTGATTGTTGATAAGTCGTAACTTTTTTTTTCAAAAAAACAACCGACTATTGAGTCCGAGTGACTCCCAAGTGAATAAGTCTTGAAATTTGCCCATTTTTCTAAACTATATAATCTCGTCGAATTGTCTTTAGATCCAACAGCTAAGATTTTTGAATCTGAAGACCAGTCGATGTAAGTAGTTTCGTCGAATGCACCGTGATAAATTCTCTCCATAACAAATGGGTTTAATTCACCGGTCAGTAATCCTGGTGCTTTGAATACAAACACTGAAACATTAATTAGAAAATAAAAACGTGGAAAGAGAGAGAATCGATAAAATTCCATTTTTAAGTCTTTGCTGAAAAAAAAGTATGGAGAAAGATTAACTCCTTCCTTTCTATTTTTACCGTTGTTTTCCTTGCATACAGCAAAATGCTTTCCATCGGGTGAAAATTTTACGCATTTTACTCGCCGTTTGAATCTATATTTGTGAATAACCGTTCTGCTCACTAAGCTTATGAGACTTGCTTCTCCTTCTGCAATGAAATAAATTTTTAGTCATTTTTAGAAATTAGAAGAAAAAAATGAAAAATATCAAAGGTGTAAAAATCGTCTATTCTCACCCTCGTTTATTGCTATAAGGATAAATCCATTAGGCGCAATGTCGATTGATGTGTAATTAAATCTACTTTCAACTGGTAGCGTTGTTGACTTGTTGCTGTTGACAATTTTATTAATATTTAACGTCGTAATTACTCATCGATCTATTTTGGTAATACAACGTGCGAATTTTTTTTAACCTAACTAATTCACTTACTTTTTAAGATCGAATATCGTTATTCTATTTCCTACTGGACTTATGACCGAATTTCCATCAGGAGAAAACAATAAATCTCCTTTGTGATAAACAGTTCCCAATAAATTACTAAACTGTAATTAAAAATGATGTTAATAAGTTTTTAGCGTCGTTGACTTAGGTTAACATTTTTTAGGTTATAAAAACAGATGTTTAGGTAATTTGGGATCGGAATTTAACCCCATAGTGTTTAATATTAATTATAATAATAATAATAAGACGTACCTTGTAAGCGAACTTCATTGTCTTTATTGAAAAATAAAAATAATTCGAAAGTAATAATACTAATGCGATGTATTTTTTAACCCTAGCAGAAGCACATGGGTTTGAAAATTGAAATACGTAGCGGCTGCGTTCATATAAAAAATTTAAGCGGAAAATGCAGACTCGAATATTAATGGCTGCGTTCAGATAGTTAGTCATGTGTTTAAAATCGGGCGTCGGCTAATTTGAATAAATAATAAATTACGAAATACATATCGAAATTTTGAGGATTATAAGGTAGTCTTATTATTAATGAATCTATAATACAACAGTTTTTTATAATATAAGTTTAAACAGAGATAGGAAAAGATGATAATGACGGAAATGCGAGTCACGAGACTCTCAGGTGCGCAACGCTCGCTCGAAAAATCTAAGCGCTTCATAAGTTTTTGAAACGTTTCATCCAGTCAGCGAACCTATCTTACACACTGACGTCAGCTATAAACGATAAGACATCGAATACGATTCGCTTTCACTGTGGTTAGGTCTAGTTGAGAGCCAATAGCATCACGATACACATCCCACCCGAGCATCGCGCACCTCGCCTCTTGCTTCTCTCGTCACATGACCCTTTTCACTGTGTAGGCCATATTTGACAGTGCCCACTAGTTTAGTGAAGTGAGTGTATGAAGATTGTTCTTCTTCACTGACCTGTGTTTAATAACCTGTAAATACTCTACAAACTAAACTCGACCGAAAATGAGTACAATTGGAGAAGAAAATCCGGTCTACGCACCATTCTTTGGAGTAATGGGTGCCGTATCGGCGATTGTCTTTTCCGGTAAGTTTCATAAACTTTATCATCGCTATTCGTATGTTTGAGCTAAAGAGGCGGATAAATTTTCTACAAACATTGTACATCGATGTTCCTCCTCAGTTAATTTTCAAATGCTCAACGATTATCATACTACAATATTTAGTTGTAACTAGAAAATAATAGAAACCGTATCTAGATATATGACGTATCGGTTAAATAAAGGGAGACGAGGAAAAGAAAAAGAAAAAAAAAAAAAAATTTATTGCTCAATTATCAATCGCTGAAGTAAACTTGCGGCGGAATAGCACAAAGTCTGGATCCTATTTTGGAGCGCCATTTTCTCGATCTAGATTACTCGTTTCGTAATGAGCCAAAATGTTGAACCGTGCCATTTTGATTTTACGAAATTAAATAACGCTAAATTGGTAGTTTGACGAACAGGGGGCATAGCGATCTTAAAAATTTCTCGAACGTATTTCTATTCTATGTATTATTTCCGCTGCGAAATCAATTATGAGTTTCGAGGGAACCAGAATTCTCTTATTTTCTTCACTACTTAATTACTTCTAGGTTTTTTTCTTTTTATTTGAAATATTAACGGCTAATAACCCTGGGGGAATATAAAAGCTGGCATTTGTTGCGCCGAAACTCGAGTATATTCGTGTTTCGTCGTGGGCGTAAGTCTTCGTCGTCTACTCTGTTCTACTCTATCTAGAAATCAATACGAATCTCGTCGTCCTCCCGTGCGCCAGAATTCTCTGCAGTTGGGATAAGTTGCGTCTCGCTAATAAAACCGAGCCCATAGCGTTATTCGCTCGAAAATTCTACGTATATATATATATATATATACTATGTTATAATATGAATTCGAAATAAAAAAAAATTTCGCCAAAGATATATACCCAGCGTTTTTTTTAAAAAAAAAAAAAAAAAAAAAAAACACCGACAGAAAAACTTACCCCGACCTGAAACATCTTTTACTATGAGACTTCACAGTCGGGGAGAAGATTTTTTTGGTTAACGGCCAAATTGGCCTAGACGGATAATCCCGATTCATACTTCAAAAATCTCTCATTATTCTTCTGAACTAATTCTCAATAATATTTCAAACGGATTATTCTCATATCTATGTAATACGAATGATTGAGAAAATTTCAACAAAACATACAATCCCGGCCCGTGCCACGCCCCCCTGGCTCACGAGGCTGGGACTTACATGATTGTCATGTGACTACCAACACGAGTGGTCACATGACTGTAGTATCTACATCTCTATGGCTCGCTCTGGTTAAACATCGACTTTGTTGGTTGAATTCTTCGAAATTCAAATAGGAGGAAAAATTTTCTTTCATTATTTATTTACAGGCATATTTATGATGATGAACGTCTTTTTCTTCTTAAAAAAAAAAAAAAAAAAAAAAAAAAAAAAAAAAAAAAAAAAGAACAGAATTTAAGTAGAGAAAATTATTTTACGAAATAAAATTTGTAATATACAGACGCGTGCCCCGCCCCGGGGGATTCCTCATATAACCAATAACTCGTTTTTCACCATTGGCAATTTATATTTTCGCTAGAATCGTTGCCTTTATACATAAATACATGTTTATTATTTCACATTATACCTTTTGTGCGTAATAACAGATTAATTTTCTTTTTCTTCAAATCTATATTCTGTGTGTAACAGAATCGGATTATGTATTGATGACATCGAAGGGGCGTAACGGGTTACGTAATTTTTTTTTTTTTTTTTTTTCTCTCTCTCTTTCTCTATCTCTATCTCTCTTTCTTCCTTTTCTCTCTACAATTACTAATTTCAAAATGGTTTCTATAATCGTTTCGATTGAAAAAAAAATTATATTCAAATAATAATAATGAGCAAAAAAAAAAAAAAAAAAACACAGCTGTTAGCATTGTGACTAAATTCTAATTTACTGACGGTCGCGTACGTTTCCCACGCGTTTATTATTTTCTCCTTTTTTTTTTTTTTTTTTTTTTTTTTTTCTTTTTTGGTTTCACCACTTTTTTTTTTTTTTTACTAGAACCTCGTGAATTTTTGATGGGGTCAAATCAATTAAATTACGAAAGTTTTGAAACTTGTCGAATAAAAGTAGTATAAATGTATTACTAAAAAAAAAAAAAAAAAAAAAAAAAAGACTAAGCAATGAATCATACGATGTTACAGGTATATTCACGACTGATCTGAATATCTCTCTAGCTAACACTCATTGTATACCTGAATTATATTTTGATGACTAATTTTTTATTTTTTTTTTTTACCCCTTTGAGCTACAGATTCATATATGAATATTATTGTTATTATTATTATCACGAAACGCGTAGTTAAACTCTTATCGTTTCAATTGTAGATCGTTTAAAAAAAATTGATATTGTTATTATAATTATTATCATTATTTGCAATAAAGTACCTCACAAGCCCTCCTCGCTGTAAAATGAATACTATATCTATAGTTACGATTTTGGCACTACGTCAAAATCTATATGAGCGTAATATAACGTTAGGCTACCTACTGTTAACAAAACAATTAAATAAAACATATAAATATTAACATGGGTGGGGATGTATATTCCTACTATGTATGTACTAATACGTATATATGTGTACATCAAAGAAACGCCGGTATAAGAGCTATAAATTGAAATAAAACAAAAATATAAATTTAATTTAATTTAATTTAATTAATATTAATATTATACATAATGTAATACAAATAATTTTTTATGCACGACTGTGCGTAAAGTGTAAATTAGCGTGTAAAATTAAATTTTCAATGCTTTAAGAAAAGTACACTCCGTACGCATCGAAAATTTAAATTTACACGCACACTTTGTAAGCACAGTTCGTGCATAAAATAAGGTATGCAAATGGGTTTTTTTTTTTTTTTTTCACTCGTGCGATCTCGAAAAACTCACTTTACGCACTAGTTGCATAATGTACTATTATTATTTTTTTTTTTTTTTCTTGCTAATGAAATCGTAATTTGAAGTGATAGAAAATGAAACGAAATATTTATCGTCATGCAGGTTGAGAATAAAAATATAATTGTGTGTTACAATTTATAATTATGTACATATAAGTACATACGACGAATAATAATAAGTGATAATTTGAGTTTAATTTAATCTTGTTTTTTTATTTATTTATTTATTTTTATTTTTTTTGTTTATCAATTACAGCCCTCGGAGCGGCGTATGGTACCGCAAAATCTGGTACCGGTATCGCAGCCATGTCCGTAATGAGGCCTGAGCTGATCATGAAATCCATCATTCCCGTAGTCATGGCGGGTATTATAGCCATTTATGGTTTGGTGGTGGCGATTTTGATCGTAGGAGCGATGAACCCGGTGACAGGCGGCTACAACCTTTACAAGT
The DNA here is from genome assembly GCA_943736025.1 of Tenthredo mesomela. Lineage (NCBI taxonomy): Eukaryota > Metazoa > Arthropoda > Insecta > Hymenoptera > Tenthredinidae > Tenthredo > Tenthredo mesomela. The sequence goes on from OX031015.1 coordinate 3,832,249, forward strand.
AAGTTTTTTTTTTTGTTCATTTGTTCGTTCGTGCGCAGGAATTTACATAATAGAAAATTTAATATTTTCAAATTTCTGAAAACGAGAAAGAAACGAAATGAGGTACAAAAAAAAAAAAAAAAAAAAATGATAATGAAAAAAAAAATTCCTATTTTCCATTTTTTTTTTTTTTTTTTTTTCTCTTCTTTTTTTTTTCCTTTACCTTTATACAGTTGTTCTCGGGAGCCAACCCTCATACGTATAGTACCTGCTATTTACTACTCTATAAAACTGAAAGCTTCTAAGAGTTTTACGAGCTTTCGCGAAAGCCGTACTTAACCTGGCAAGATTTTTTTTTCTATATGTACAACTTATAAATATATATATATATATACCTACATTAGACCGGGTTTTTTTTTTTTTTTTTTTTTACCTCATACACCCTTGGAAAAGTGAGTTTTTGGTGTAGAAACAAGCCTCGTGGAACCGGAGCCCGGTAGCGCAATTTTAAGAGGTTCCGCAGTCGGTCTGAACTTTTCCCATTTGATTAACATTGGATTTTTGCTAGACAAACACTCTCATCAAAATATCTCGAAAACCATGCAAGTTAGGAAGCTGTCCTTGGTCTCATTTTGTAGATCATTGAATTTTCTGCAAAAAAAAAAGTCTGATCTATTTCCGAGGTAGAAATTGATCTTATACTCGGTTACGAACGTTTAAACTTGAGCTTTATTTGATGAATAAATTTTTCATATTTTTTATTTTTTTATTTTTTTTCAATTTTTAGATCTAACATAGATCATACCTTTTTCGTAGTGAATTTAATTACCTACCAAATGAGACCAAGAAAAGCTTCCTAGCTTGCATAGTTTTCGAGATATTTTGATTAGAGTGTTTGTGTAGCAAGAATCCTACGTTAATCAAATGGGAAAAATTCAGACCGACTGCGGAACCTTTCAAAATTAAATCACCGGGCTCTGGTTCCACGAGACTTCGTTTTACACTAAAAACTCACTTTACCAAGGGTGTACGAGGTAAAAAAAAAAAAAAAAAAACGGTTTAATGTACATACTGAGTATAGGGGAAAAAAAACGTACATACCTACATATTTAAATATAATAATAATAATAAGATTCGTACTAATAAATAATACACAGAAAGAAAGGTTAACTTGATTCAAGACAATTTTGCGGTCGAAAAATGAAGACCGAAATTTTCTCGGATCAAATCAAAATTTTTCTCGAACCAAGAAAATTGGGACAATTTTCTTGGTTCGAGAAAATTTTTGATTTGATCCGAGAAAATTTCGGTCTTCATTTTTCGACCGCAAAATTGTCTTGAATCAAGTTAACCTTTCTTTCTGTGTAGGTATAATACGTACGAATTAATATTGCCATTTCATGTTTCTTCGTACCTAAATGAAATAAATATGATATACATATATCTAATAAAAATACGTTATATATAGGTATATTGATATTTTATACCCTAGGTCAGGTCAAGTATGTACATATACCTATATACTCGCAAGGTATAATAGCCGTTTCTTCTTCGCTACCTGTACCTACCTGTGATAAAATTCAATATATAGTAATAAAAGTTACGCAGGTATCTATCTAGCTTCTATAGTACGCAAGGTACATAATATACACGATATACTATACACTTAACCAGAAGAGAAAATCTGGGCAAGTGAGTTACGTATATTATAGATCGATAAAATGCCTCTTCTTCTATGCGATTTATATACATATTATTAATTTTTTTTTTTTTCTTTTTTTTTTTCTCTCTCTCTAACGTATGAGAAAATTTTTACCATTAGTATCGTAATAATTCGTAATTTTAACAATATTATAACTGTATATCACGATTTTAGTGATATATTATGTATCGTAATATGAATGGACTAAAGTGAATAAAAATTGTTTAGTTAAACTGAAGCTAGTTCTCACATCAGAGTAGAAAAATTTATCTTTCGCATATTGGGTTACACACGTATTTTCTATCTTGTTGTTACAATCTGTATTATCAGCTACCGCACCACTTATATGTCCATGCATATAGATATAGTACATAACATATAACTATATCCTTCTTCTCCCATATTATACATATATATATATATATATATTTGTGTCTGTTTCTATATCTATAGCTCTGTTTAAACAGAAATAATATAATAAATCGTATAAAAGTTAGTCCTGTGCTCTGGGTACTATATATCGCGTCACTAATACCATAAGGTCGTAAGCGCCAAAAAATTATTTTTTTTGCGGATATGCCCAAATGATGTTATATGGCATGAAAAAGATTTTGCCAGCAAAAATACGACATTTTTTTTTTTTTTTTGGCGCTTATGACCTTATGGCATTAGTGACGCGATATATATATTATGTATAGGTAGGTAGGTATAGGTATATATAACGTAATAATTACACACATCGTAAATTTTTTCATAAACAAAAATAAACTCATGTCGTTATTTTATGTATGTATATATATATATATCTATAAACGCCATAGATCTTTCCAGAGTACATAATATACTATATATACACATGTCTGTTTCCTCTGATTCATCGTTTGAAAATTTCATTAAAGAAATTTCATCGTATATATTATTAGATTGACAAAATGCTTCATTAAATTAGTTAATTAATTATTTAATGATATTAGAAATCCTATCGGTATATGGGCCATTCCACGTGAACCGGATCAGTCACCTCTCAGATATTTTTTTAATTTTGCATGTCGATTGTCCTCGGGGAGTTAGATTTTTGTGCCAAAGGATTTTTCAATTAGTACAAAATTCGTTGAGTTATTTGCATAAACAAATTCGAGCAAGGTTTTTTTCAAAAATTCATAACTCCGCCAAAAATGACACTAGACTCTATTTCTTTTTTTCAGTTTACGCGGAAAGAGTCATAGAATGTATAAAAAAATAAGTACTTCGAAAAAAGTTTGTTCATCCATTGTTTATTTAACAATTAAGTTTTCAAAGATTTTTAAAACAGGGTGTGACACGATCAAAAAATTTTTTTAAAATACTGACATATACTTTGCACTATACTACAGCCTGTGAATTAAATTTAGGAACGTCTTATTTTTTGTTCTCGAGTAAAAAATCGCTAAAGTTGGCGGCGCGCGCCAATTTCGAGTCGACGCCGCGTGGAACGTAATGGCGTGCGTTAGACTGCTGTTCGCCGCTACTCGACGGACGCGTAGCTGCGGTATTCGAGAGTCATTTTCACAATGAGTGACACGATTTAAAAATCTGAAAAAAATACTGTAGTTTCCCAATGGCAACTATAAGCGATACGTTGAGTTTCGAGAACGTCTTCTTTTTCGTTTTTGAAATATTGCAGCTTAAAATTTTAGCATGTATGCTGAGCTGTATGCTAAGATTTCAAACTGCAATAGTTCAAAAACGGAAAAGAACACGTTCTCGGAACTCAACGCATTGCTTATAGTTGCCATTGGGAAACTACAATATTTTTTTCAGATTTTTAAATCGTGTCACTCATTGTGAGAATGACTCTCGAACACCGCTGCTACGCGTTCGTCAATTATATGTATGCTAAGTATACGTGCTAAAATTTTAAGCTGCAATATTTCAAAAACGAAAAAGAAGACGTTCTCGAAACTCAACGTATCGCTTATAGCTGCCATTGGGAAACTACAGTATTTTTTTCAGATTTTTAAATCGTGTCACTCATTGTGAAAATGGCTCTCGAATACCGCAGCTACGTGTCCGTCGAGTAGCGGCGAACAGCAGTCTAACGCACGCCATTACGTTCCACGCGGCGTCGACTCGGAATTGGCGCGCACCGCCAACTTTAGCGATTTTTTACTCGAGAACAAAAAATAAGACGTTCCTAAATTTAATTCACAGGCTGTAGTATAGTGCAAAGTATATGTCAGTATTTTAAAAAAATTTTTTAATCGTGTCACACCCTGTTTTAAAAATCTTTGAAAACTTAATTGTTAAATAAACAATGGATGAACAAACTTTTTTCGAAGTACTTATTTTTTTATACATTCTATGACTCTTTCCGCGTAAACTAAAAAAAAAAAAATCGAGTCTAGTGTCATTTTTGGCGGAGTTATGAATTTTTGAAAAAAACCTTGCTCGAATTTGTTTATGCAAATAACTCAACGAATTTTGCACTAATTGAAAAATCCTTTGGCACAAAAATTCAACTCCCCGAGGACAATCGACATGCAAAATTAAAAAAATATCTGAGAGGTGACTGATCCGGTTCACGTGGAATGGCCCATATATATATATTTTTTTTTTTTTATTTATTTATTTTTTTTTTCATTCACGTCTCGATTTTTCGCGCACAGGTGCATATAACATGATCGTATTAAATAATTCAAGTATAGTAATCTACACGTTGCAAAGATATATTTAAATACTTATAATTTTATTGTTTCACGTTTCGCCGTGTATATAAATTATACGATTCTCTTTTGTTCCGAGAAAACAGCATATATATATATTATAAAGTTTAGTAACTAAAGTGCGGGAACAGCTGATCGTAATTTTTCATCATTCTAATAAAAGCGTTTGAAACAATGTGTTTTTCTGATTGTAAAAAAATCTTCAGATAACATCAAATTTTTTATTTATTATTTTTGTCTTTTCCTTCCACAAATATTGGCGTATAATTTAATTTGCTGAATTTGTGCCTAATAAAAGGAAAAAAAATAATTTTTTTTTCTCCATCTCGATGGGTAGAAAAAAAAAAAAAAAAAAAAAAAAAATTGAGATTAAAATTAAAACTATACGTAAATATGCCTATTGATTAAAAATAGATTTTCCACAGTTTGGAAAAGTGTTTTAAGACACGGAGTTATGTATATTTATAGCTACCACTACCTACTTCTACGTTATATTTAGAGTTATTCTCCGCGCACGTTTTTCAAGGCTATAACCAAATGTCACAACATCGAGATTATTCAACCCCATTTTTTTCTTACTTTTTTTTTCTTTTTTTTTTTTTTTTTTAATGAATCCCTGCTTCATTGTTAATTTGTTCTATTATATCATCTACGCTAATCGACGACTGCACGTTGTTGAATGAAGAAGAACAAAAAAATTGAAAACGTTATTTCATTTTCATTTATCGTCTGAAATTTGCTAAAATCTCAAAACTATTATTTAGAGAATAAAACGTATCGCGACTTTGGATAATGACTATATAATTTAATTACGAGAAGCACTTTTTTTTTTTCTTTTTTTTTTTTCTTTCTAATATATAATACAAATTGAAATTTCAAAATTCTCGATAAGTGATATAATTATAATATAGTAACGTGGTACGTATATATATCAACGTATAGGATTTTTTTTTTTTATTCTGAAATACGATGAAAAAAAAAGAAATAGAAAAGCAAATAAAAACGTGCGTTCTCATACACGAGTGGAAAAAGTAATGACGAATTGGCATGCAGAATTATAAATCGCTCAAGTTGAGTCGAGTCTAGAGAGTCTAGACTCTAGTCTTGACTCTCTAGACTCTAAACTTTAAACCTATAGTTAGATCGCTCGTCTGGACGCAACACACCGGACGGATATAGACCCAGTTTTCATTTCGAAATTTTTACTTCGCGTGTCTGTATAATAGTGACGGAATAACTACCTCCGTACACACATGCATATACCTATATCCTAATAAATATCTCTACGATTATAATAACTATAATATTCCCAATTATATTATTTTATACCTAAAGCATTAATATCTCTAATAAAATTAAAAAAAAATAAAATAAAATAAAAAACGTACAAAAATTGTTCAATTTTGAAGAAAAGATCGTCTCCAAATGTATACGTACAAAAGAAATGTAGTCAAAACCCCCCCAGGTTCTTATTTCAATTCTAACTAATTTCGAAAATAATCAAACTAATTAATGGACCACCCCTAACGTATGTATATATATATCGCGTCACTAATGCCATAAGGTCGTAAGCGCGAAAAAATTATTTTTTTTGCGGATATGCCCAAACGATGTTATATCGTATGAAAAAGATTTTGCCACCAAAAAGACAAATTTTTTTTTTTTTTTTTTTTCGGTTACCACCTTATGACATTAGTGACGCGATGTATATATATATATAAATATATATATATTTTTTTTTTTTATTTTCGTCGTAAAATTTGATTATTTTTAATATAAAAATGAATGAAAATGAATGAAAATGAAAAATGTATAATTTGTTTCAGGGGTTTCATTTCCCTCGGCGCAGGTCTAGCCGTAGGTTTTTCTGGTCTAGCAGCAGGTTTCGCAATTGGTATAGTGGGTGACGCTGGTGTAAGAGGTACCGCCCAACAGCCACGTCTCTTCGTCGGTATGATCTTGATCCTAATTTTCGCCGAAGTATTGGGTCTCTACGGTTTAATCGTCGCCATTTTCCTCTACACCAAGATATGAAGCGTTACCACAAAGGGGACTAATTCATACGGGAATATTCTTCTCCCCTACTACCACCCCATCTCTTACACCCCCATACACCACCAACCCTTCAATAATAATTATTATAATAATAACAATAGTAAAACAAACAAACAAACAACAACAACAAACAACAACAAAAAATCAGACAAAAAATAATAATCAACAACAAACATTAATTACATAATATATAATTCGTATATATATTCCCATATATAGGTATATACACGTATTAATTTATATTATTATTATCATTCATCAAATTAGTATATAAAACCCACAGGTAACTGAAAAACATATGTACAATAATATCATTTATTATCATTATCATTGTTATTATTATTATTATTATTATTATTATTATTATTATTATTATTATTATTACTATTACTGTTGTTATATTAATTTACTGCCACACAGTTCAATCGCGCAATATATGAGGAGAAAGAAAAAAAAAAAAAAATTAATTGATTAATTGATTAATTTAGAAGAACGAGGTCTAAAATCTTGGCTGAAATAACACAGAGATTACAGTAATTATTATTATTATTATTATTATTATTTATTTTTAATTTTTTCTTCTTTTCTTCTTCTTCTTTTTTTTTTTTTAGCTATATTTTAAGGGATAAATAGAAGAAAAAAAAAATCTTTTGGGGGAGGAATATTTCCTATACTATATATATATATATATATATATATATATATATAAATTAAATAAATACATACATAAATAAATAAATGTGTCGGTGTTGGAAAGATATAGAGAAAGATTATGAAGATTAAGAGATATATAGAGAGAAAATATTAAACCGACACGTATCATATCATTTCAACCAAAAAAAAAAAAAAAAATAGTAAAAAAAAACCATAATTGAAATCGTCGTCGTCGTATAACTATATCACATATTCATATATTCGCTGAGGTAAAGACCGTCAAATGGAGGAAATGAAAAAAAAAAAAAAAAAAAAGAACACGTACATACAACAACTTTTGAATATATCCCCGAAAAAAAAAAGAAAAAAACAAAAAAAAAAACAGTAATAAGGTATATGGTATATATTATATGCATTACGTATATTACCAATCTCCCTATATACATACATCGCCCGAACATAAACTATGTTAATACATTATATACATATATTATACACATGTTGGAAGTATAGTAGATCGTAGAGAGAAAGAGTGAGAGAGAGAGAGAGAGAGAGAGAAAAAAAATAAAACATAAAAAAAAAAAAAGTAAGAAAGCAAGAAAAAAAGAGAAAACAGTAATTGACGATGCATGTATACATAACGATAACAATAATAATAATAATGATAATAATAATATTATAGATAACATATTATGGAAAAAACAGAAAGAACGAAAGAAAAAATAAACAAACAAACAAAAACCATTAAAATAAAAATTGAATATATAAATGAATAAATAAATAAATAAACAAATAAATATATAAATGTTGTATATCGGGATTTATATCGCGATTTATACGGGGTGTTTGAAATTGGTGAAGGAATCTATACATATATATATATATTATTATACATATATATATATATATATGTATAAAAATCCCGTATGTAAAGAAAAAAAGATCACCCCCGTAAAATTTTCAACGGCGAAAAACTTTTCTCTTTTCATTTGTATAGTCATACATTAAAACAAAACAAAAAGAAAAAAAAACCAACAAACTCATTATTAGCGTATAGTTTTAGCATTGAATTATATAAATTAATTTTATCTAATTTGGCCTCCGCATCGAGTGTATATGATGAAACAATGGTTTATTATTAATAAATATAATACTAAGCACAATTATATATTTTAGAGAAAAAAAAAAAAAAAAAAAAGAAAAAAAATGGACAAACAAACAAACAAACGAAACGTCACCATCAAGTTTGTTTATTATTATATTATATTATATAATATAATATCTTGAGTACGGTTAACGGTATACGATTAAAAATCATTCGATAAAAACTATACTTTGACGTGTGAGAATTTAAGAGGATAGTTGGAGGAATCAAGTGATCGAAGTTTATTCTATTCGTCGGGGTAATAAAGATGAAAAAAAAAAAAAAAAAAAAAACAGCTATGTCTCCGTGTCGTAGAAAATAAACGCGTTAAATAAACGACGAATAAAAATGTCAATGAAATAAATTTGAAAATCACAGATTAAAACGAATTTTAAGAAAGAAATATAATATCAATCGAGAAGAGAATGATGGGAGAGGTATATTACTGTATATGTAGAAGAAGAAGAAGCGCGAATGTTATACAAGAAAACAAATACAACATCAATGAAACCAGAAGAAAAATGAAGAAAATAAAAAATGAAGAAAAAAAAAAATATATATAAAAAAAAAAAATGAAAAAAAAAAAAAAAAAAAAATCAAATACCATAGATAGTGGAAAGATACGCGATAGTATTATAAGACGTCAATAAATCGAGAAAAAATGAAACACTCGCGAATGTGTTTAGGGGTTCACAGAGGTAGGGGAGAGGGATTATAAAATCTGTCGTTTAGGCCAGCGACGATGATGACGCAGTAATCGGAAACAATATTATATGTTTTTACGATTTCGGCTTCACTTCCATTTCTACTGCCACACTGTTGCCGCGAGCTAAAATCCGGGTGTTGATTATTAAGAAGAAAATCGTAAGAAACTTTGAAAGAATGAGAAGAAGAAGAAAAAGAAGAAGAGTAATTTAAACCAAGTAAATAAATGAACGAATAAATAATTATTAAAAACAATTATGAACGGCTGCTGTTATACCAATCGAAGTAACGAAAATATAAAAGCAAAAACAAAAGGAACGAAGTATGATTTAAAACACTTATGAGAAAATGATTAATAACAGAAAAGTCAAAGAATGAGAAGAAGAAGAAGAAGAAGAAGAAAAAGAAGAAAGAAGTAATTAAAAAAAAAAAAAAAAAAAAAAAAAATTAATAAATAAATATATAAATACAATTTGTACATTCCATAATAAGTTTGTTCACTGCAAAGCGCGCGCGTGTCGATCGGTAGCGTCGATTTAATTTCTTAACGCGTGGGAGCCCCCCGTGATAGCTGGTCGATGGTCACGTTTATAAAAACCCCATCCTCCAGCAACGGGGTGCGCGAAAGGATATACCGTAAACGTTTGAAAGGAAAAAAAAAACAAAATCAAATATAATGAAAAAAAAAAAAAAAAAAAAACAGAAAAAGGAAGAAAAAAATCATATATGGGATATTATAATCGAGGAAATTGTTTGAATAACGCTAAAATGATATCCGCCCTGTCGATAGTTTGGGAGCTGACAATCGGTAAGGGCTTGATTTTTATATACGCGTATTTCATTACTCCGAGATGACAATATATATAAATAATATTGATATACCTAATATGAACTTTCTTTAAAGTGTTTTATTCCAAGATCTTATATAAAACCTTATTTATTTATTTATTTGTTGAACGTTATAAACGGAAAGATCGACGCTGCCGATCGCGATGATTAATTATTGACTGTCCACAGTATTTCTTAGATGAAAAACCGATTTCGCATGATATAAGAGTGACTTTGGGTTTATTAGTATCATTATTAATTTTCTTTGTCGTTTTTTTTTTTTTTTTTTTTTTTTATTTTTTATTTTTTTTCTTGTTTTGTTTTAATGCTTCAATTTTTTTTTTTTTAATTTTTTTTTAAATTTTTTTGAGCCTCTAGTCCACGCAATTAAGATCTTTGCTTAATACCTAAAAATACCTTGTATCTTGCGGGCGGAAAATACGAGACCAAAATCCGACACTGCGTACGTAACGCTGATTTATCCCCTCGTAATTCACTCCCTCGTTTTATTATAGTTGATGATGATATTTTGAAAATCTGTTATTAATAAAAAAAAAATAATAATAATAATTTTTATGTCGTATATGAAACTTTGATCACAAACCGGTAAGAAAAAAAAAAAAAAAAAAAAAAACTAAAAAATAAAGAATAACAAAATCATAATAAAAGCTTTATGTAAACGTAATCGCAATCGCGTTTTACTTATAATATATATACTATTACGTATGAAAGACTGGGTCTTGTCAGATATCAAAGAAACATAAGATAAAAATCTCGTAAATTATATACGAAGCGAGAGAGTGATGGGAGAGATCGAGCGATTGGGAATAGTTAGAGTATCATAACGAGCACTGGCAGAGGCAATGTGTGAGGGAATAAAAAAAAAAAAAAAAATTTATATAAGAATTTGAATAGATGAAAAATGAAAAAAAAAAAAAAAAAAAAAAAAAAAAAAAATGAAAAAACGAGAACGAAAATATAAGAATGATTATAATTGAAGATCCCTTCGCCGCCCCTGCAGGGACATTCTTCCAGTGTTACTAGTAGATTCATTGTTGAGTGCTGAAAGTGATGATCAATAATAAATATTTATGTTACAATTTGTCCTCGATGTTACAGAAAACCGTGTTTAATAAAAATTTAATTTGAACAAAGTTCATTCGTCGTTTTCATTGTTATTATTAATATCTGATATTCACCCTATATACCACTACTAACCCCTCCTGTACTATAGATGAAGTAATCAATCAATTTCAGCTCTGGTTTTTTTTTTTTTTCAGATATCTTAAAAAAAAAAAAGACAAATCGATTTTTGTCTTCTTTTTTTTTTTTTGAACCGCATACTTCGCAAACGTAGAAGAAAAGCGTTGCTTAATATCAAACTTACGTAAAGAATGGAACCTTGGTTTTCCACAGCCTTGAAACCAATTGAATTTCTGCACTTGGATTCTAAATCGTGTTCTATAAACATCGAGGCTATACTATTACGATTTTATTACACAATTCAATTTCACTTTCTGCAAATCGCACTTTACTTTCTTCCTTTGTCCTCCGCTGTTTCGAGGATCGCCTCGATACCTATATCTATACATAATTTTTATCTCTGGAAAATTATAATTCTTCATTTTTAATTCAAGAGAACCAAGATCAGAGATCGGTATTACTATTTATCCTGGTAATAAGGAAATGTGCAGATAAACGAGTTACGAAATGACATTAAACAGCTTATTTACAGCGTATTTTTTCCCAGACAGTGATAAGCGAATTTTGCATATCCGTTATATATGGGGCATTCCATGCCAACTCATCCTACCAATTGACTTTGCATCTCCGATTTGGCTGAAACTTGGGCATCTTTTTGTACCCTTCGAAAAAGGTTTCTGTGATTTTTTTCGAATTTTTTTACCCAGCCACTTCGGAGATGGTTTTTTTTTTTAAATAGTCGTAACTTTATGACAAATTGTCCAAAATGGGTCTGTTTTTTTTCAAAATTCGTGTTTTTTAATGAATTTTCTGAAAATTTCATGCAAAAAATTATTCATGATCATTCTGATCGGTTTTCATTTATTTCAAAGTTAAACCTTGAATTTTAAAACTGTTTGTATCCTTCGATTTCTTTTTAAAAATTCTCATGAATACTACTCCTAAAAACACAAATTTTAAGCCTAGTCCGGTAATGGGATAATGATGGGATATAATTTTTTTTGAATTTTGAAAATAATGAATTCCTTTTTTTTGTGTTTTTTTTTTACTGTTAATGTATTATCGACGCATTTTCAGATGAACTGTGAAAAAAGCTCATACATGAAAATACGTCGATAATACATTAACAGTAAAAAAAACACAAAAAAAAGGAATTCATTATTTTCAAAATTCAAAAAAAATTATATCCCATCATTATCCCATTACCGGACTAGGCTTAAAATTTGTGTTTTTAGGAGTAGTATTCATGAGAATTTTTAAAAAGAAATCGAAGGATGCAAACAGTTTTAAAATTCATGGTTTAACTTTGAAATAAATGAAAACCGATCAGAATGATCATGAATAATTTTTCGCATGAAATTTTCAGAAAATTCATTAAAAAACACGAATTTTGAAAAAAAAAACAGACCCATTTTGGACAATTTGTCATAAAGTTACGGCTATTTAAAAAAAAAAAAAACCATCTCCGAAGTGGCTGGATAAAAAAATTCGAAAAAAATCACAGAAACCTTTTTCGAAGGGTACAAAAAGATGTCCAAGTTTCAGCCAAATCGGAGATGCAAAGTCAATTGGTAGGATGAGTTGGCATGGAATGCCCCATATATATATACGACAAATTGAGATAAGACGAGTTTATAAATCGCTAAAACAGAACTGAATGAACGCTACAAATTTATATAATTGCGCGATCATTATAATATCATAATTACACTCTGCTGCAGCCTTCGGTTGAACAAGAAACGATTCTCGAAACTCATGAGTCTGTAGAGACTAGAGAGAGCGATTCGTGGTTTTCGTCTCACCTTGGCTACTACTTCTGAGTACCAAGAATCTGCGCGAGGGAAGAAATTCACTCGTTCAAGTAGCTATAATATTATTTTATTACATGCATGATAATGTGGGAGGAAGATGCTGCGAAAGATAATCTACAACGTGCTGAAAGTGTTGAGACTGACCTTTGCCTTATCCTATACGTCGGTTTAATTCACTCGAGAAGTACGACGAGAGGAATGATATACGAGCCAGAAAGTGAATCATCATAATTCACTATGAATCATTGATTTGTGAAATACTGCTATCTGTTTGATGCATACACGACGATGGCGCAGCAATGATATAAACGAAGTGTTTTATTGATTTTATCGCATTGCACTTGTATATCATCCGTACCTATTATTAATTTCGACAATTGTTCTTTCGTTTGAACCGTCACACTCAATTCCCTCTGGCTCAATATCCACGATGAATAAGCACACGAACGTGATTGTAAAACGTGAATGTATATAATATACCTACTAGGGTGGTCCTTAATTTAATCATTTTTGAATTTCGATGCTCTCATGGGCCAAAACGTCTCTAAATATATACAAAAAAATGTAGCCAAAACCCAAGGTTCCTATTTCAATTCTAAGTAGTGCCCCCAAAGCCTTAGAATTTCCAAATCTTCAAAATTCTTATCTCCAAATTGTGATGAATAAAATTTAGTCTTTAAAAATCTGTAAATTTTCTCACGGATACCCAACTATACTATAGGTATTAAGAAATGTTAGAAGTTTCAGATTCAGAGAATCGATAATGTGATAAGAAGTAAAAAATAATTCCGAAGTATTAAAAATCGTGTGTGTTATTCGAATGGAAAAGTTCGTAGGCATTGGGGCAGTACTCAAAATTGAGATAAAAACTTGGGGTTCTGACTAAATTTTTTAGTATATATATTTGAAGACGCGTTTTGGCCCATAATAGATCATTGAAATTCAAATATGACCGAATCAAGGTCCACCCTAATAACACATATGGCCAATGAATGCGATGATAAAGGATACGACGAATGTACATGAATGTATACAGGTGCATAATTAATTATACACTTGTATTTTATCATCGGGGTAAGCGTACTCACGAAAGGTCATCATCACTTATCGTATAATACTCGTACCTATGTCAAAAATTCTTTAGCTATGTTTCATCTTCTCTTGGCCTACATATCGCCCCTGTTCATGCGTATCCATGTATGTATATATACGTATGTTAGGATACATATTACATACGTAGATATGTATAGTATATAGATACTATAAGGTATATTCTTGTATTCATATAGGTATATATATATATATATATACACAATCAGACGAAGAATTGTTTGTTAAACAATTTTTTATCTGTGTATAACTAAAGCGAGATAGAAATATGCCAACTTTTTTTTTTTTTTTTTTTTTTTTTTTTTTTTTTTTACGTAAGCTTAGAAAATTAGTGTAGCTATACCCAGCTACAGCTGTACCTCTATTGTAAACATGTTTGGTAGCTGTGTAAGTTATAACTGCGTGACGTGTTTAAAACAGAAGTTTGTGCACAACTTGTATGTCATAATATCGTATACCGAATGATTATATCTGCGTTTGTACCTCGGGTTTTACATAATTGCGAAATTTTATTCTATATAGAAATATACAGCGTATATATATATATATGTGTGCTTTACCTACACACGAGGCAATAAAACGATGTTCCAAATAGGCGTATAATCAGCAGAAACCTTTTGTCTTTTTTTTAAAACAAAAAAAACCATCATGAATTCTATATTGTACAGTGAAAAATATAACTACAGCTGAATTATTTAATCAGTCACGATGCGATAAATTCTAGATGCTATTATAAGTCATAGGAACTTATACCTTATTGGTAGTTAGATTTTTCTTTTTAATCCTATATGAGAAATATGTACTTATATGTACGAGAAACGGAATTGAAATACGACTTAAATTAAATTGAATGAAAGGCTCAATAGGTACGGTATAGTGAGAGTTCCGGTTGACTTGGTTCACTTAACAAAAAGCCTTGATATTTCTGTTATGCGTTATACCGATCAACCTAGCTCACTCTATGTATAGACTCTAATTATTTACGGTGTATATAATTCACGTGGGACAAAATTTTCTAAACAAATTCGAAGTAGTTGAACTGTATACCTCGATATTATTCCTATATACTATGTAAAAATGATTTATTATCGAAAATTTACTCCTAAAAGTCTGTATAAGGATCTACAGTCTAAAGATCGAAATCGCCAATTACCGAAACGATAATTATTGTCGATAGAGGATATACTATATACGTATAGCGTATAGTTACACAGCATTGGCTAAAAAGGTGTAAAAAAATTTCACGTCGAAGTTCGGAGCCGCGTTATGTGACCTAAACGCTGAGCTGGCAGATTTTTGTTTTATTCTTATTTTATCCCGTTGATCGGAATAATTGAGTATATGAATATCTATACAGATGAATTTTATAATGATCAATCGAGTATTGCGGGCAGTTAATAATCTTCATGGCAATTTTATCGCTATTAAATTCAAAAGTGGCAATTTGTTCAAATTTTTTTAGTTTTTTTTTAGTTTTTTTTTTTTTTTCTTCAAATACTTTGGGGAAATTAATGGCAATGGTGAATACTATAAGCAATTAAAGTACTCCTCTTCGTTGAGACTTCCAAAAGCGAACCTTCGCTCGTGAATTCAAGGGCCTATCTCGCAACGACGATGCGGAGGCAGAGCGGCGACGACGACGCTCTCGTAAATCAATATAAAACCGACCCAGACTGCACACAAATTCACTAGCTACCATTACATGTACACAGAGAGAAGAAATTTACGGATACGAATATAGAGAGGGGAGAAAGACGGCTGTTACTCTCTACGCTTTATATATTTGTAAATTTATATATATATATAAATATTTATACCTATGTATGTATACAGTGAATATACCTTTGCAAAAGGCAGCGGGTATTCACCCGAGTGTTTAATAAAAAAAATTGCAAAACAAGACTTTAGACTAAGATCTGCATATTATTTGATTTTATTGAACCTTTGAAAATTGTTGGAGGATACAGAAAATGTGGATAAAAGGAAATGAATGTGAAATTCAGAAGCAAAATTCTTCCGTCATTGGGAGATGAGCGGGTTTATATTTGGTTTTTTAAATTAAAATAATTAACAAAGCTATAATTTCGTTTATATTCCGTAATGAATAAACTTTTATTTTATACTATTGAGATATCGAGGAGGATCAGCGGGAATATGATGCCACACGTGAGTGCCTCGTGGACACGTCGACGTCCGTCGTCGTTGCTGTCGTCATCACACCTTGGCTCAAGCCTTAAGGCACGAACCGCTAATCGTATATATAGTATATATATGTAGGTATATCCAGTTAGAATGTTTGCTTTTAAAAGATGGCTGTTCTCACGATCAGCTGATGAAGATAAATTTATTTCAGAAATTTTTTAAATTGTATAGGCGTGAATGAACCCGCGCCTCTTTCATATTTTTCATTGACTGCAGCGCGGTATCGGATCTGATAAATATAGTTGACCGCAAAGAGGAGACACTGATCAGCGATTATAATATCTATACTTTCGTGAAAAAATGCCAATAATATACAAGAAAAAGGAAATACTTTAACAAATACGTTAACTTCCGTTCTGTTATAGTTTAATTATTCTTCATTCAAAACTGATGAAGAAGAACGAGAGTATCTTTCGATCAATGAAATTCTAGCGATACTATACTATACCTTGTGAAATCGATATTTAAAGAGGTCAAGTTGGCTGATTAGATTTTTCATTCTTCGCAGCACAATTTATACCTCAATAATGTATCCGCAATCCCGTTTCATCGGAGACCCGGACTTACCTTAAATCCCTGATAGATGGACGTTTACGAACGATGAAACAATAAATTATTGTATTTCTACTCTAAAACAATAAAAATTGAATTCTTTGTAAGGCTGTAGAAATAATTTACCTTTCCTCAAATTCGTGTTATACTTTATTCGCTTTACCTTACTACCTACTCTTTGTTCCAGTGTCTTTCGTATTAAAATATCACAATTAATCCTGTAATAAATTGAAAGAAAACAAAGAAATGAACGTATTGTAAGATTCTTAACGAATTATATCAAACTCTTACAAATTTCCATTTCAGACGTCTTTCATTCGCTTTTTTTCTTTTTTCTCTCATTAAAGACTTTAGCTGCAGCCATAGGGATCAATACTAACTCTTCGTTGGTATGTATATAGTCGCGCGGTATTCGACAGGATCTCTTTTACGCGTGCCAAGAAAATACATGTAATGATATTATACTGTATGATAAAAAGACATATACCTATACATAAGATGTCTATATAACTGGATATACGATTGAATTAAAAACGTGGCTCACTGTCTGCAAGTGAACGTTAGTATAGTATAATTTTCAATAATTCAGAACCTCATGAATCAATTTAAACTCATTCACGTTTATTATAAATAACAGAAAATTAAAAATGGAAAAACTAATTAGCGGAAATAAATGAGGAAATTACTTTTTTTCTTCAAGCATTTGCGTTTCGGGCATTCCCTATATCGTCACTGATTTGTGTATCACAGTTATATCAGTTTAATCGTATATACACTCAAGATAAAACGCCGGACAATTCTATATTCCTTTTTAATTCTGTATTACAGATAAACTAGTGCGTCACCTACAAATCATATCTTTATATTGCTTCTCTATATTTATCTACCCATTATCTATATGCAAAAGTAGTAACAACAGAGCTTATAAATTTAATGAAAGTACGAATCCACGCATTATTAACTCGTCGTATATATGAGCGATTCATAAGTTTCTTTTCATATACACAATTACTTTTTTCTCGTTGTTTTATATATAAAAGAGAATGAATAAATAAGTAAATAAATAAAATCAAAATCAACTCGAGTATATAATTATTATAATTAAGGGGGTATCTAAGTCTCGAGCTTCATAAAACGTCAACACTTTTCATAACGGTATAGCATTGAGGGACATGTACGGACACAAATATAAATGATACCCTTTCAAAGTGTACAATTTCAGCTTCAATTTGGAAAAAAAACGGTCATTGTAGCATCAAGATTGTGGGTGATGCAGCCACTGAAGTACTGGTCAGCGATAAGCTGTGCTGAAATCTGCGACCACGATCCTGGCTGAACGGAGTATCCGAAAATAAAAAACTTGGGACTGTTTTGGTGGTCAAAGCACCCTTCAGGCTTCTATGCGACAGATTTTTTAAGGATTGAAATTTGGCAGAGTTATGCATTTTTTTACCGAGAAAAGTCCGTTCTCTTGATTTCGAGTTACGTTTTTACCTGTATTTTGAAAATTGAACGACGGATTAAAAATCTGTCGCATAGGAGCCTGAAGGGTACCTTGACCAACAAAACAATCCAAAGTTTTTCTTTTTCGGATACTCCGTTCAGCCAGGATCGTGGTCGTAGATTTCAGCACAGCTTATCGCCAACCAGTACTTCAGTGGCTGCAACGGCCACAATTTTGATGCCAAAGTGACCGTTTTTTTTTCAAATCGAAGCTGAAATTGTACACTTTGAAACGGCATCATTCATATTCGTATCCGTACATGACCCTCAATGTTATACTGTTATGCAAATTATTAACGTTTTATGGAGCTCAAGACTTAGATACCCCCTTAAAGAAAAGAAAAAACAAGGCTATCGATTCTATCCATCATAAATATCGTATTGGATTAGGGTAAGGATTAAGACGGGCATATATCGCGTCTGTATATGAACACATGAACGTGAATTACCCGGTCACCACTCTGTGTTGAATAAATAAATAGCTGAATATATTTGATTGAGGACAAAACCGTATTTGTCAGCTGATCGTGCAGACGAAATTTATGCGTATATGTTGCTGACACAAGTATAAATTGCTGCTATATACAGAAATATAGCAATTCGATAGCGCGCATATATAATATATATATATATATATATGTATTATATGTCTAGTTAGCTATCTGTGGCAATATATTCTTATGCGTTTTTAGAAGTCGAAATTTTGTTATCAGACTAGTGTATGAATTATAAATAAAATAGTAAAAAAATTTCATCTAATTATAAAATACCTACTGATTAAAAAAATGTTAACTACTACTATATAATAGGTATTTATGTTACCGATTAGTTTAATATACCAAATTTTTTTTATTATTTGATTGTTATACCCGGTTAATTATCGTCGATACGATTGCGCTGCGGGTCTGAATTCTAAAGTACCTCTAATGATAATTATGAAATTGTTGTCGTCTGAAATATATGTATTATAAAGCCGCAGTGATAGAATTTATCGTTTTAATTAAATATAACGCCAAGGTCAGATTATGTGGATATTACTCATAAAAATTATATCGCCGCATGCCGATCTAGGCGAGTTTCAATTTTTTTTTTTTTTTTTTTTACGAATTTTGAAAGTTTCGTAAAAAATGAAAAAAAAAAAAAAATAATAATCATTTCAATCGTCACTCGATGCGTGATGCAAACATATATATAAGAATAAATATCCGTAGCCTATATTTACTCGTATATATATATATATATATTCTTTTTACGCGTAGGTATATCACACGTCATACATATTTTATGACGGCTTTCAAACATAACGATAACGAACGACGAACCATTGTCATCATTTATGAAAACAAGATATTACTCGATAAAATATGTATAAGAATGTTTCCGATAATTTTTTCTTCCATCCTTTTGACAATCCTATACGATATAAAAACTCAATTTATTATCGAATTTCATATTCATATTTGGAAAATAAAAATATAATTCTTACAAATTTATTTTCCCGCATCTAAAATAGCTCGCTAATTTTATTATTAATTAACATAATAGGATCTGATAGTCAGCATAAGCAATTGCGTTTATACTTTATTATAAAGATAATACGAAGAGTGCTACAACGATATATCATTGATTTTCATTTAATATCGAATATTATAAATGTGGAAATCAAAGAGAATAATTATAATAGCGTGAAAATAAGGGATCTACGTAATTAATACCGTCATTTTGAATCAGGAATTTTGAACATTTATTTATTTATCTATTTATTTATTTATTCAGTCCCCGCAGCTGGTTATTTGGTTTACACGATTATATAGCGATTATACGTACCAGAAACCTCGGATGCCATAAAAAAGAATCTATGTTTATTGTTATAAATTCACGATCATGTCCCATTTCCGATGCATGCGAATTTATAGACAAGCGGTATACGTAATTAAAAAGATTTAGAAAAAAAAAAAAAAATGAAAAATAAAATAGTAAAAAGCGAAAGTTACTTCGTTAAAAAAGTTTTCTTGGTCTTTTTTCTCGTTTCTATCTAAAAAAAATTTCTAAATTTCGTTATATCTTTTATTCACTGACAAATATACGTGTAAAATCTGTGTGATAAACGAAAGTCAATATTGAAAATAAAGCAATGAAAAAAAGAAAAGAATATAACTTGCTATCATATGCAAAACGTGTTCCTGGGTACCGCTGGGTACGCGTTTGAAAATTAATTCGAATAATTAGTGTAAAAGTATATAATATAGAAAATGAAAAACTAATTTTTGTATCAGTATAGATTTAGCGTATTGCGCGGTGTATTAAGTTTTTTTTTTTTTTTTTTTCTAATTTTTTACACAACATA